>OW964834.1:43984521-45480771 GCA_943142095.1 Ophonus ardosiacus | reverse complement strand
CTGCCTCTGCTGCTGCCACTAGACCGGACGTGAGACTTGACGCGTTTCCCTGAAAAACCACTTATAAGTCAGTAAAAATGTCAGCAACAATGTAAACTAATATAGATCAATCAACGTTAAAATTATTTTTAAAAAAATTCGTTAAACTTATTCAAAAACTATTTAGATAAACTTGAATCATTATTAAGAAAGTTTAAATTCAAAGAAAACTCTAAGAAGAAAAGTACAATACAAAATTATGCTCACCTCAATGTCTCTAAAGCCAATGCCTTGGAGCTGGAGGCGCTTTTAACTTGCGGGTACTCCAAGCTCGATGTAGAAAGAACCTAAAAACATATTAATTATTAGACACAAATAAATTATGTAACACTTCCACAATGTTACATTAAAAACATTCCATTTAGCGCGTTTTAAATTGTATTTTAACAGTTTTTACACCTGCAAACTTCTACAAAATTGATGTAGAAGTCTTCTAGGTTAATTAGAAAATATGTTTACCTATTGTGCGAGGTACTCTCGTTTAAAATGCGTCATGTCCCTCCTCTTCAACCCCACTTTCAGCCGCCTGGTTTCTTCACCTGCAAATTTCCACAAAATTGATATAGAAGTCTTCTAGGTTATTTAGAAAATATGTTTACCTATTGTGCAAGGTTCTCTCGCTTAAAATGTGTCATGTCCCTCCGTTTTTCAACCCACTTTCATCCGCTGTCCAGGAATCGTCTGCTTTGCGACCACCACACCTATTTCAGGCGAGGAGCCCTACTTGACTATAAATGCCACGGAGGGTGGTCGCTGCGCTGCGGAGTTTTGGCTTGCCTCTTGGCAACCGCAGTCTCTAACATCGATCTATTTTCGAATGAATCGGGCGGTGAGTCACAACGCAGACTAGGGTCCCATGATTAGGCAGCATTTTCAAACATATTAAATTAAAAATTGTTTCTATACATTACAAGAATTTTTATCACAATAATTACTCATATTTTTTTAGTATTGTTATTTTGTTGGGTACTACATATTACAAATATTGTATTGTTATATATGACTGACTTATCCATTATCATATATTTGATGATATATGGAATAGTATTATTGCAACGAAACACAACGTGCGACTTAACCCATCCATCAATTGCAGTTAACCTGGCCAGGGTTTAAATAACTGCAGTTGATGGGGGATTTTAAGTGGCACGTTGTAAAGGAGGAATGAAAATACTGCCTAATCATGGCCCCCTAGTGTGAGCCATGACACAACGTCCGATTCATACGGAAGTAGATCGATATTGCTTCCGAAATAAATGGATTTAAGCATGAAGATGATGATAATGCCAAGAAGCTAGCCAACTCTGTGATACCTAGTACTCTGCTTGGCTCGTAATCCCACGTTGGTGGGTCAGGATGTTGACTCGTCGAAGAACAGAAAGCAAATGATGTTTTTAACGGTTGCAAATTAGTTTTATTCATCTATTACCCAACCCACTACCATTAATTAAATGTTTAAACCCCCCACACCCATACCTCCTAATGAACATAAAAGTTGCAATTATTTAGAAATGAGCCTTCAGTTGATGCATGTGATCAGACAACATCGTATGACTGTTCTCCGATTAACAAAACAGTTTTAGTGAAAATATATATTCACTGTACGAATGTTAAAAGTGTTCGCGAGTACTTTGTGGAAATGCAGTAGTGCAACGGATATTTGAATTATTCGGAAATAACAAACAGAATGTAATGTAGTACAAGTGTTTAGTGAAAATAAATTTATTGTGCTAGTGTCTGTGAGTACCTAGTGAAGTGTAGTGCAAAGACTATACTGGATTAAAACAAAAGCTGTAAGTCTACGAAATAATCTTGTTTGTTTTTGGGTATATATTTCTTATCTTCTATAACAATAAATAACTATTGTTTATTACATATCCTTACCTTCCTACAAATGAATTTCCTTCGGTAAATAAAGTCTACTATACTACAATCTTTTTTAAGTTGACATTTAGTTTATTGAACCATTTACTCTTCCTTGGTGTATTTATTCAGCAATCTACAACAAATATACAAACTAATATATGTTCCATTTATTACAATAATTCTTTAAACATACCTGCATACCTTAAATTGAATATTTTATACTTTAAAATCTTTCTTAAATGTCAATAATTACCTGTCGTTTCTTCTTGATATATTTGAAATACACTTCAAACACTTATTTATTTGTATTTATACCTAAATACACGTTGTTTACTACCCAGTTCATAATATAAACACAAACACTCTTTGTTACAGTTTAAAACATTTTAAACAAATAAAATTGTAAGTACATCCCACTAATGTGTCAAACCCAAACGTCATTCTGAGCTTCTGATGCCTATATCATAATTTGTCTAATAGGTGGCACTGAAGTATAAAGGTTGATTCACATATTGGTATAAAGCTTGATTTACACAATTTTTCTTTTTACTATAATATTTAAATATGAATGTAAATCTAAGTATTCACTACAAAACAACAATATAAAAAAGTACATGTATTTAATTGTACACTTTCTATAGAAATTTCAGTAAGTTTTATGCATTAATAAATGAGCAATCTAATAAAATTGTTTCCGAATCTTATACCAAACAGTTTTAAAGGGTGAAAATGTTGTGATTTATATTTTAAAGTATAAAATATGCAATTTAATTTTTCTATCTCTACCCGTTTTTTGGTAGGGAGTACCCACCCCAGAAATGGGTAGCCCTACGAAGTCGAAACCATGATTTTTTGAATCTACGGGTTGAGATACGTATATACCTAAAATTTGGTTGTAATATTTTTAAAAGTACAGCCCTGGCAATTTTTTTTAGTTTATTACATGACTGAGAAAAAAATTATTTCCGATTAACCGGTACTCTTTGGAACAAAATTTATTTGTAAAAAGTTTTTCAAATTTAAATTCTAGGGGGGGTTAGCTTGTAACTTTTTTTAATATTCTTACATTTTTAAAAATGGCGTCTTCGAGCAATTTTAAATTACAAATTTTTTCAAAAAAAATTTTTTGTTTATTACTATTAATTAACCAAATTTCGGGTACATAGGTAAGTCGATGCGTAGATGCCAAAAATCTGGAAACCAATTTTCTATCTCTACCCATTTTTTGGTAGAGAGTACCCACCCCAGAAATGGGTAGCCCTACGAAGTCGAGAGCATGATTTTTTGAATCTACGGGTTGAGCTACGTATATACGTAGAATTTGGTTGTAACATTTTTAAAAGTACGGCCCTGGCGAATTTTTGAATTTTATTGCATGACTGAGAAAAAAATTATTTCCGGTGAACCGGTCCACTTTGGAACAAAATTTATTTGAAAAAAGTTTCTCAAAATTAAATTCTAGGGGGGGTTAGTTTGAAAGTTTTTTTAATATTCTTAAATTTTTAAAAATGGCGTCTTCGAGCAATTTTAAATTACAACAAATTTTTAAAAAAAAACTTTTTTGTTTATTACTATTAATTAACCAAATTTTGGGTACATAGGTAAGTCGATGCGTAGATGCCAAAAATCGGGAAAACAATTTTCTATCTCTACCCATTTTTTGGTAGAGAGTACCCACCCCAGAAATGGGTAGCCCTACGATGTCGAGAGCATGATTTTTTGAATCTACGGGTTGAGCTACGTATATACCTAGAATTTGGTTGTAACATTTTTAAAAGTACGGCCCTGGCGAATTTTTGAATTTTATTGCATGACTGAGAAAAAAATTATTTCCGGTTAACCGGTCCACTTTGGAACAAAATTTATTTGAAAAAAGTTTCTCAAAATTAAGTTCTAGGGGGGGTTAGTTTGAAACTTTTTTTAATATTCTTACATTTTTAAAAATGGCGTCTTGGAGCAATTTTAAATTACTACAAATTTTTTCAAAAAAAACTTTTTTGTTTATTACTATTAATTCATCAAATTTTGGGTACATAGGTAAGTCGATGCGTAGATGCCAAAAATCTGGAAACCAATTTTCTATCTCTACCCATTTTTTGGTAGAGAGTACCCACCCCAGAAATGGGTAGCCCTACGAAGTCGAGAGCATGATTTTTTGAATCTACGGGTTGAGCTACGTATATACCTAGAATTTGGTTGTAACATTTTTAAAAGTACGGCCCTGGCGAATTTTTGAAGTTTATTGCATGACTGAGAAAAAAATTATTTCCGGTGAACCGGTCCACTTTGGAACAAAATTTATTTGAAAAAAGTTTCTCAAAATTAAATTCTAGGGGGGGTTAGTTTGAAAGTTTTTTTAAAATTCTTAAATTTTTAAAAATGACGTCTTCGAGCAATTTTAAATTACAAAAAATTTTTTCAAAAAAAACTTTTTTGTTTATTACTATTAATTAACCAAATTTTGGGTACATAGGTAAGTCGATGCGTAGATGCCAAAAATCGGGAAACCAATTTTCTATCTCTACCCGTTTTTGGGTAGAGAGTACCCACCCCAGAAATGGGTAGCCCTACGAAGTCGAGAGCATGATTTTTTGAATCTAAGGGTTGAGCTACGTATATACCTAGAATTTGGTTGTAACATTTTTAAAAGTACGGCCCTGGCGAATTTTTGAAGTTTATTGCATGACGGAGAAAAAAATTATTTCCGGTGAACCGGTCCACTTTGGAACAAAATTTATTTGAAAAATGTTTCTCAAAATTAAATTCTAGGGGGGGTTAGTATAAAAGTTTTTTTAATATTCTTAAATTTTTGAAAATGGCGTCTTCGAGCAATTTTAAATTACAATTTTTTTCAAAAAAAACTTTTTTGTTTATTACTATTAATTAACCAAATTTTGGGTACATAGGTAAGTCGATGCGTAGATGCCAAAAATCTGGAAACCAATTTTCTATCTCTACCCGTTTTTTGGTAGAGAGTACCCACCCCAAAAATGGGTAGCCCTACGAAGTCGAGAGCATGATTTTTTGAATCTACGGGTTGAGCTACGTACATACCTAGAATTTGGTTGTAACATTTTTAAAAGTACGGCCCTGGCGAATTTTTGAAATTTATTGCATGACTGAAAAAAAAATTATTTCCGGTGAACCGGTCCACTTTGGAACAAAATTTATTTGAAAAAAGTTTCTCAAAATTAAATTCTAGGGGGGGTTAGTTTGAAACTTTTTTTAATATTCTTGAATTTTTAAAAATGGCGTCTTCGAGCAAATTTAAATTAAAACAAATTTTTTCAAAAAAAACCTTTTTGTTTATTACTATTAATTTACCAAATTTTGGGTACATAGGTAAGTCGATGCGTAGATGCCAAAAATCGGGAAGCCAATTTTCTATCTCTACCCGTTTTTGGGTAGAGAGTACCCACCCCAGAAATGGGTAGCCCTACGAAGTCGAGAGCATGATTTTTTGAATCTACGGGTTGAGCTACGTATATACCTAGAATTTGGTTGTAACATTTTTAAAAGTACGGCCCTGGCGAATTTTTGAATTTTATTGCATGACTGAGAAAAAAATTATTTCCGGTTAACCGGTCCACTTTGGAACAAAATTTATTTGAAAAAAGTTTCTCAAAATTAAGTTCTAGGGGGGGTTAGTTTGAAACTTTTTTTAATATTCTTACATTTTTAAAAATGGCGTCTTGGAGCAATTTTAAATTACTACAAATTTTTTCAAAAAAAACTTTTTTGTTTATTACTATTAATTCATCAAATTTTGGGTACATAGGTAAGTCGATGCGTAGATGCCAAAAATCTGGAAACCAATTTTCTATCTCTACCCATTTTTTGGTAGAGAGTACCCACCCCAGAAATGGGTAGCCCTACGAAGTCGAGAGCATGATTTTTTGAATCTACGGGTTGAGCTACGTATATACCTAGAATTTGGTTGTAACATTTTTAAAAGTACGGCCCTGGCGAATTTTTGAAGTTTATTGCATGACTGAGAAAAAAATTATTTCCGGTGAACCGGTCCACTTTGGAACAAAATTTATTTGAAAAAAGTTTCTCAAAATTAAATTCTAGGGGGGGTTAGTTTGAAAGTTTTTTTAAAATTCTTAAATTTTTAAAAATGACGTCTTCGAGCAATTTTAAATTACAAAAAATTTTTTCAAAAAAAACTTTTTTGTTTATTACTATTAATTAACCAAATTTTGGGTACATAGGTAAGTCGATGCGTAGATGCCAAAAATCGGGAAACCAATTTTCTATCTCTACCCGTTTTTGGGTAGAGAGTACCCACCCCAGAAATGGGTAGCCCTACGAAGTCGAGAGCATGATTTTTTGAATCTAAGGGTTGAGCTACGTATATACCTAGAATTTGGTTGTAACATTTTTAAAAGTACGGCCCTGGCGAATTTTTGAAGTTTATTGCATGACGGAGAAAAAAATTATTTCCGGTGAACCGGTCCACTTTGGAACAAAATTTATTTGAAAAATGTTTCTCAAAATTAAATTCTAGGGGGGGTTAGTATAAAAGTTTTTTTAATATTCTTAAATTTTTGAAAATGGCGTCTTCGAGCAATTTTAAATTACAATTTTTTTCAAAAAAAACTTTTTTGTTTATTACTATTAATTAACCAAATTTTGGGTACATAGGTAAGTCGATGCGTAGATGCCAAAAATCTGGAAACCAATTTTCTATCTCTACCCATTTTTTGGTAGAGAGTACCCACCCCAGAAATGGGTAGCCCTACGAAGTCGAGAGCATGATTTTTTGAATCTAAGGGTTGAGCTACGTATATACCTAGAATTTGGTTGTAACATTTTTAAAAGTACGGCCCTGGCGAATTTTTGAAGTTTATTGCATGACGGAGAAAAAAATTATTTCCGGTGAACCGGTCCACTTTGGAACAAAATTTATTTGAAAAATGTTTCTCAAAATTAAATTCTAGGGGGGGTTAGTATAAAAGTTTTTTTTAATATTCTTAAATTTTTGAAAATGGCGTCTTCGAGCAATTTTAAATTACAACAAATTTTTTCAAAAAAAACTTTTTTGTTTATTACTATTAATTAACCAAATTTTGGGTACATAGGTAAGTCGATGCGTAGATGCCAAAAATCTGGAAACCAATTTTCTATCTCTACCCGTTTTTTGGTAGAGAGTACCCACCCCAAAAATGGGTAGCCCTACGAAGTCGAGAGCATGATTTTTTGAATCTACGGGTTGAGCTACGTATATACCTAGAATTTGGTTGTAACATTTTTAAAAGTACGGCCCTGGCGAATTTTTGAATTTTATTGCATGACTGAGAAAAAAATTATTTCCGGTTAACCGGTCCACTTTGGAACAAAATTTATTTGAAAAAAGTTTCTCAAAATTAAGTTCTAGGGGGGGTTAGTTTGAAACTTTTTTTAATATTCTTACATTTTTAAAAATGGCGTCTTGGAGCAATTTTAAATTACTACAAATTTTTTCAAAAAAAACTTTTTTGTTTATTACTATTAATTCATCAAATTCTGGGTACATAGGTAAGTCGATGCGTAGATGCCAAAAATCTGGAAACCAATTTTCTATCTCTACCCATTTTTTGGTAGAGAGTACCCACCCCAGAAATGGGTAGCCCTACGAAGTCGAGAGCATGATTTTTTGAATCTACGGGTTGAGCTACGTATATACCTAGAATTTGGTTGTAACATTTTTAAAAGTACGGCCCTGGCGAATTTTTGAAATTTATTGCATGACTGAGAAAAAAATTATTTCCGGTGAACCGGTCCACTTTGGAACAAAATTTATTTGAAAAAAGTTTCTCAAAATTAAATTCTAGGGGGGGTTAGTTTGAAAGTTTTTTTAATATTCTTAAATTTTTAAAAATGACGTCTTCGAGCAATTTTAAATTACAAAAAATTTTTTCAAAAAAAACTTTTTTGTTTATTACTATTAATTAACCAAATTTTAGGTACATAGGTAAGTCGATGCGTAGATGCCAAAAATCGGGAAACCAATTTTCTATCTCTACCCGTTTTTGGGTAGAGAGTACCCACCCCAGAAATGGGTAGCCCTACGAAGTCGAGAGCATGATTTTTTGAATCTACGGGTTGAGCTACGTATATACCTAGAATTTGGTTGTAACATTTTTAAAAGTACGGCCCTGGCGAATTTTTGAAGTTTATTGCATGACGGAGAAAAAAATTATTTCCGGTGAACCGGTCCACTTTGGAACAAAATATATTTGAAAAATGTTTCTCAAAATTAAATTGTAGGGGGGGTTAGTATAAAAGTTTTTTTAATATTCTTAAATTTTTGAAAATGGCGTCTTCGAGCAATTTAAAATTACAACAAATTTTTTCAAAAAAAACTTTTTTGTTTATTACTATTAATTAACCAAATTTTGGGTACATAGGTAAGTCGATGCGTAGATGCCAAAAATCTGGAAACCAATTTTCTATCTCTACCCGTTTTTTGGTAGAGAGTACCCACCCCAAAAATGGGTAGCCCTACGAAGTCGAGAGCATGATTTTTTGAATCTACGGGTTGAGCTACGTATATACCTAGAATTTGGTTGTAACATTTTTAAAAGTACGGCCCTGGCGAATTTTTGAAATTTATTGCATGACTGAAAAAAAAATTATTTCCGGTGAACCGGTCCACTTTGGAACAAAATTTATTTGAAAAAAGTTTCTCAAAATTAAATTCTAGGGGGGGTTAGTTTGAAACTTTTTTTAATATTCTTGAATTTTTAAAAATGGCGTCTTCGAGCAAATTTAAATTAAAACAAATTTTTTCAAAAAAAACCTTTTTGTTTATTACTATTAATTTACCAAATTTTGGGTACATAGGTAAGTCGATGCGTAGATGCCAAAAATCGGGAAGCCAATTTTCTATCTCTACCCGTTTTTGGGTAGAGAGTACCCACCCCAGAAATGGGTAGCCCTACGAAGTCGAGAGCATGATTTTTTGAATCTACGGGTTGAGCTACGTATATACCTAGAATTTGGTTGTAACATTTTTAAAAGTACGGCCCTGGCGAATTTTTGAATTTTATTGCATGACTGAGAAAAAAATTATTTCCGGTTAACCGGTCCACTTTGGAACAAAATTTATTTGAAAAAAGTTTCTCAAAATTAAGTTCTAGGGGGGGTTAGTTTGAAACTTTTTTTAATATTCTTACATTTTTAAAAATGGCGTCTTGGAGCAATTTTAAATTACTACAAATTTTTTCAAAAAAAACTTTTTTGTTTATTACTATTAATTCATCAAATTTTGGGTACATAGGTAAGTCGATGCGTAGATGCCAAAAATCTGGAAACCAATTTTCTATCTCTACCCATTTTTTGGTAGAGAGTACCCACCCCAGAAATGGGTAGCCCTACGAAGTCGAGAGCATGATTTTTTGAATCTACGGGTTGAGCTACGTATATACCTAGAATTTGGTTGTAACATTTTTAAAAGTACGGCCCTGGCGAATTTTTGAAATTTATTGCATGACTGAAAAAAAAATTATTTCCGGTGAACCGGTCCACTTTGGAACAAAATTTATTTGAAAAAAGTTTCTCAAAATTAAATTCTAGGGGGGGTTAGTTTGAAACTTTTTTTAATATTCTTGAATTTTTAAAAATGGCGTCTTCGAGCAAATTTAAATTAAAACAAATTTTTTCAAAAAAAACCTTTTTGTTTATTACTATTAATTTACCAAATTTTGGGTACATAGGTAAGTCGATGCGTAGATGCCAAAAATCGGGAAGCCAATTTTCTATCTCTACCCGTTTTTGGGTAGAGAGTACCCACCCCAGAAATGGGTAGCCCTACGAAGTCGAGAGCATGATTTTTTGAATCTACGGGTTGAGCTACGTATATACGTAGAATTTAGTTGTAACATTTTTAAAAGTACGGCCCTGGCGAATTTTTGAATTTTATTGCATGACTGAGAAAAAAATTATTTCCGGTGAACCGGTCCACTTTGGAACAAAATTTATTTGAAAAAAGTTTCTCAAAATTAAATTCTAGGGGGGGTTAGTTTGAAAGTTTTTTTAATATTCTTAAATTTTTAAAAATGGCGTCTTCGAGCAATTTTAAATTACAACAAATTTTTAAAAAAAACTTTTTTGTTTATTACTATTAATTAACCAAATTTTGGGTTCATAGGTAAGTCGATGCGTAGATGCCAAAAATCGGGAAAACAATTTTCTATCTCTACCCATTTTTTGGTAGAGAGTACCCACCCCAGAAATGGGTAGCCCTACGATGTCGAGAGCATGATTTTTTGAATCTACGGGTTGAGCTACGTATATACCTAGAATTTGGTTGTAACATTTTTAAAAGTACGGCCCTGGCGAATTTTTGAATTTTATTGCATGACTGAGAAAAAAATTATTTCCGGTTAACCGGTCCACTTTGGAACAAAATTTATTTGAAAAAAGTTTCTCAAAATTAAGTTCTAGGGGGGGTTAGTTTGAAACTTTTTTTAATATTCTTACATTTTTAAAAATGGCGTCTTGGAGCAATTTTAAATTACTACAAATTTTTTCAAAAAAAACTTTTTTGTTTATTACTATTAATTCATCAAATTTTGGGTACATAGGTAAGTCGATGCGTAGATGCCAAAAATCTGGAAACCAATTTTCTATCTCTACCCATTTTTTGGTAGAGAGTACCCACCCCAGAAATGGGTAGCCCTACGAAGTCGAGAGCATGATTTTTTGAATCTACGGGTTGAGCTACGTATATACCTAGAATTTGGTTGTAACATTTTTAAAAGTACGGCCCTGGCGAATTTTTGAAATTTATTGCATGACTGAGAAAAAAATTATTTCCGGTGAACCGGTCCACTTTGGAACAAAATTTATTTGAAAAAAGTTTCTCAAAATTAAATTCTAGGGGGGGTTAGTTTGAAAGTTTTTTTAATATTCTTAAATTTTTAAAAATGACGTCTTCGAGCAATTTTAAATTACAAAAAATTTTTTCAAAAAAAACTTTTTTGTTTATTACTATTAATTAACCTAATTTTGGGTACATAGGTAAGTCGATGCGTAGATGCCAAAAATCGGGAAACCAATTTTCTATCTCTACCCGTTTTTGGGTAGAGAGTATCCACTCCAGAATAGGGTAGCCCTACGAAGTCGAGAGCATGATTTTTTGAATCTAAGGGTTGAGCTACGTATATACCTGGAATTTGGTTGTAACATTTTTAAAAGTACGGCCCTGGCGAATTTTTGAAGTTTATTGCATGACGGAGAAAAAAATTATTTCCGGTGAACCGGTCCACTTTGGAACAAAATTTATTTGAAAAATGTTTCTCAAAATTAAATTCTAGGGGGGGTTAGTATAAAAGTTTTTTTAATATTCTTAAATTTTTGAAAATGGCGTCTTCGAGCAATTTTAAATTACAACAAATTTTTTCAAAAAAAACTTTTTTGTTTATTACTATTAATTAACCAAATTTTGGGTACATAGGTAAGTCGATGCGTAGATGCCAAAAATCTGGAAACCAATTTTCTATCTCTACCCGTTTTTTGGTAGAGAGTACCCACCCCAAAAATGGGTAACCCTACGAAGTCGAGAGCATGATTTTTTGAATCTACGGGTTGAGCTACGTATATACCTAGAATTTGGTTGTAACATTTTTAAAAGTACGGCCCTGGCGAATTTTTGAATTTTATTGCATGACTGAGAAAAAAATTATTTCCGGTTAACCGGTCCACTTTGGAACAAAATTTATTTGAAAAAAGTTTCTCAAAATTAAGTTCTAGGGGGGGTTAGTTTGAAACTTTTTTTAATATTCTTACATTTTTAAAAATGGCGTCTTGGAGCAATTTTAAATTACTACAAATTTTTTCAAAAAAAACTTTTTTGTTTATTACTATTAATTCATCAAATTTTGGGTACATAGGTAAGTCGATGCGTAGATGCCAAAAATCTGGAAACCAATTTTCTATCTCTACCCATTTTTTGGTAGAGAGTACCCACCCCAGAAATGGGTAGCCCTACGAAGTCGAGAGCATGATTTTTTGAATCTACGGGTTGAGCTACGTATATACCTAGAATTTGGTTGTAACATTTTTAAAAGTACGGCCCTGGCGAATTTTTGAAGTTTATTGCATGACTGAGAAAAAAATTATTTCCGGTGAACCGGTCCACTTTGGAACAAAATTTATTTGAAAAAAGTTTCTCAAAATTAAATTCTAGGGGGGGTTAGTTTGAAAGTTTTTTTAATATTCTTAAATTTTTAAAAATGACGTCTTCGAGCAATTTTAAATTACAAAAAATTTTTTCAAAAAAAACTTTTTTGTTTATTACTATTAATTAACCAAATTTTAGGTACATAGGTAAGTCGATGCGTAGATGCCAAAAATCGGGAAACCAATTTTCTATCTCTACCCGTTTTTGGGTAGAGAGTACCCACCCCAGAAATGGGTAGCCCTACGAAGTCGAGAGCATGATTTTTTGAATCTAAGGGTTGAGCTACGTATATACCTAGAATTTGGTTGTAACATTTTTAAAAGTACGGCCCTGGCGAATTTTTGAAGTTTATTGCATGACGGAGAAAAAAATTATTTCCGGTGAACCGGTCCACTTTGGAACAAAATATATTTGAAAAATGTTTCTCAAAATTAAATTGTAGGGGGGGTTAGTATAAAAGTTTTTTTAATATTCTTAAATTTTTGAAAATGGCGTCTTCGAGCAATTTAAAATTACAACAAATTTTTTCAAAAAAAACTTTTTTGTTTATTACTATTAATTAACCAAATTTTGGGTACATATTTAAGTCGATGCGTAGATGCCAAAAATCTGGAAACCAATTTTCTATCTCTACCCGTTTTTTGGTAGAGAGTACCCACCCCAAAAATGGGTAGCCCTACGAAGTCGAGAGCATGATTTTTTGAATCTACGGGTTGAGCTACGTATATACCTAGAATTTGGTTGTAACATTTTTAAAAGTACGGCCCTGGCGAATTTTTGAATTTTATTGCATGACTGAGAAAAAAATTATTTCCGGTTAACCGGTCCACTTTGGAACAAAATTTATTTGAAAAAAGGTTCTCAAAATTAAGTTCTAGGGGGGGTTAGTTTGAAACTTTTTTTAATATTCTTACATTTTTAAAAATGGCGTCTTGGAGCAATTTTAAATTACTACAAATTTTTTCAAAAAAAACTTTTTTGTTTATTACTATTAATTAACCAAATTTTGGGTACATAGGTAAGTCGATGCGTAGATGCCAAAAATCGGGAAGCCAATTTTCTATCTCTACCCGTTTTTTGGTAGAGAGTACCCACCCCAAAAATGGGTAGCCCTACGAAGTCGAGAGCATGATTTTTTGAATCTACGGGTTGAGATACGTATATACTTAGAATTTGGTTGTAACATTTTTAAAAGTACGGCCCTGGCGAATTTTTGAATTTTATTGCATGACTGAGAAAAAAATTATTTCCGGTTAACCGGTCCACTTTGGAACAAAATTTATTTGAAAAAAGTTTCTCAAAATTAAGTTCTAGGGGGGGTTAGTTTGAAACTTTTTTTAATATTCTTACATTTTTAAAAATGGCGTCTTGGAGCAATTTTAAATTACTACAAATTTTTTCAAAAAAAACTTTTTTGTTTATTACTATTAATTCATCAAATTCTGGGTACATAGGTAAGTCGATGCGTAGATGCCAAAAATCTGGAAACCAATTTTCTATCTCTACCCATTTTTTGGTAGAGAGTACCCACCCCAGAAATGGGTAGCCCTACGAAGTCGAGAGCATGATTTTTTGAATCTACGGGTTGAGCTACGTATATACCTAGAATTTGGTTGTAACATTTTTAAAAGTACGGCCCTGGCGAATTTTTGAAATTTATTGCATGACTGAGAAAAAAATTATTTCCGGTGAACCGGTCCACTTTGGAACAAAATTTATTTGAAAAAAGTTTCTCAAAATTAAATTCTAGGGGGGGTTAGTTTGAAAGTTTTTTTAATATTCTTAATTTTTTAAAAATGACGTCTTCGAGCAATTTTAAATTACAAAAAATTTTTTCAAAAAAAACTTTTTTGTTTATTACTATTAATTAACCAAATTTTAGGTACATAGGTAAGTCGATGCGTAGATGCCAAAAATCGGGAAACCAATTTTCTATCTCTACCCGTTTTTGGGTAGAGAGTACCCACCCCAGAAATGGGTAGCCCTACGAAGTCGAGAGCATGATTTTTTGAATCTAAGGGTTGAGCTACGTATATACCTAGAATTTGGTTGTAACATTTTTAAAAGTACGGCCCTGGCGAATTTTTGAAGTTTATTGCATGACGGAGAAAAAAATTATTTCCGGTGAACCGGTCCACTTTGGAACAAAATATATTTGAAAAATGTTTCTCAAAATTAAATTATAGGGGGGGTTAGTATAAAAGTTTTTTTAATATTCTTAAATTTTTGAAAATGGCGTCTTCGAGCAATTTAAAATTACAACAAATTTTTTCAAAAAAAACTTTTTTGTTTATTACTATTAATTAACCAAATTTTGGGTACATAGGTAAGTCGATGCGTAGATGCCAAAAATCTGGAAACCAATTTTCTATCTCTACCCGTTTTTTGGTAGAGAGTACCCACCCCAAAAATGGGTAGCCCTACGAAGTCGAGAGCATGATTTTTTGAATCTACGGGTTGAGCTACGTATATACCTAGAATTTGGTTGTAACATTTTTAAAAGTACGGCCCTGGCGAATTTTTGAAATTTATTGCATGACTGAAAAAAAAATTATTTCCGGTGAACCGGTCCACTTTGGAACAAAATTTATTTGAAAATAGTTTCTCAAAATTAAATTCTAGGGGGGGTTAGTTTGAAACTTTTTTTAATATTCTTGAATTTTTAAAAATGGCGTCTTCGAGCAAATTTAAATTAAAACAAATTTTTTCAAAAAAAACCTTTTTGTTTATTACTATTAATTTACCAAATTTTGGGTACATAGGTAAGTCGATGCGTAGATGCCAAAAATCGGGAAGCCAATTTTCTATCTCTACCCGTTTTTGGGTAGAGAGTACCCACCCCAGAAATGGGTAGCCCTACGAAGTCGAGAGCATGATTTTTTGAATCTACGGGTTGAGCTACGTATATACCTAGAATTTGGTTGTAACATTTTTAAAAGTACGGCCCTGGCGAATTTTTGAATTTTATTGCATGACTGAGAAAAAAATTATTTCCGGTTAACCGGTCCACTTTGGAACAAAATTTATTTGAAAAAAGTTTCTCAAAATTAAGTTCTAGGGGGGGTTAGTTTGAAACTTTTTTTAATATTCTTACATTTTTAAAAATGGCGTCTTGGAGCAATTTTAAATTACTACAAATTTTTTCAAAAAAAACTTTTTTGTTTATTACTATTAATTCATCAAATTTTGGGTACATAGGTAAGTCGATGCGTAGATGCCAAAAATCTGGAAACCAATTTTCTATCTCTACCCATTTTTTGGTAGAGAGTACCCACCCCAGAAATGGGTAGCCCTACGAAGTCGAGAGCATGATTTTTTGAATCTACGGGTTGAGCTACGTATATACCTAGAATTTGGTTGTAACATTTTTAAAAGTACGGCCCTGGCGAATTTTTGAAATTTATTGCATGACTGAAAAAAAAATTATTTCCGGTGAACCGGTCCACTTTGGAACAAAATTTATTTGAAAAAAGTTTCTCAAAATTAAATTCTAGGGGGGGTTAGTTTGAAACTTTTTTTAATATTCTTGAATTTTTAAAAATGGCGTCTTCGAGCAAATTTAAATTAAAACAAATTTTTTCAAAAAAAACCTTTTTGTTTATTACTATTAATTTACCAAATTTTGGGTACATAGGTAAGTCGATGCGTAGATGCCAAAAATCGGGAAGCCAATTTTCTATCTCTACCCGTTTTTGGGTAGAGAGTACCCACCCCAGAAATGGGTAGCCCTACGAAGTCGAGAGCATGATTTTTTGAATCTACGGGTTGAGATACGTATATACCTAGAATTTGGTTGTAACATTTTTAAAAGTACGGCCCTGGCGAATTTTTGAATTTTATTGCATGACTGAGAAAAAAATTATTTCCGGTTAACCGGTCCACTTTGGAACAAAATTTATTTGAAAAAAGTTTCTCAAAATTAAGTTCTAGGGGGGGTTAGTTTGAAACTTTTTTTAATATTCTTACATTTTTAAAAATGGCGTCTTGGAGCAATTTTAAATTACTACAAATTTTTTCAAAAAAAACTTTTTTGTTTATTACTATTAATTCATCAAATTCTGGGTACATAGGTAAGTCGATGCGTAGATGCCAAAAATCTGGAAACCAATTTTCTATCTCTACCCATTTTTTGGTAGAGAGTACCCACCCCAGAAATGGGTAGCCCTACGAAGTCGAGAGCATGATTTTTTGAATCTACGGGTTGAGCTACGTATATACCTAGAATTTGGTTGTAACATTTTTAAAAGTACGGCCCTGGCGAATTTTTGAAATTTATTGCATGACTGAGAAAAAAATTATTTCCGGTGAACCGGTCCACTTTGGAACAAAATTTATTTGAAAAAAGTTTCTCAAAATTAAATTCTAGGGGGGGTTAGTTTGAAAGTTTTTTTAATATTCTTAAATTTTTAAAAATGACGTCTTCGAGCAATTTTAAATTACAAAAAATTTTTTCAAAAAAAACTTTTTTGTTTATTACTATTAATTAACCAAATTTTAGGTACATAGGTAAGTCGATGCGTAGATGCCAAAAATCGGGAAACCAATTTTCTATCTCTACCCGTTTTTGGGTAGAGAGTACCCACCCCAGAAATGGGTAGCCCTACGAAGTCGAGAGCATGATTTTTTGAATCTAAGGGTTGAGCTACGTATATACCTAGAATTTGGTTGTAACATTTTTAAAAGTACGGCCCTGGCGAATTTTTGAAGTTTATTGCATGACGGAGAAAAAAATTATTTCCGGTGAACCGGTCCACTTTGGAACAAAATATATTTGAAAAATGTTTCTCAAAATTAAATTATAGGGGGGGTTAGTATAAAAGTTTTTTTAATATTCTTAAATTTTTGAAAATGGCGTCTTCGAGCAATTTAAAATTACAACAAATTTTTTCAAAAAAAACTTTTTTGTTTATTACTATTAATTAACCAAATTTTGGGTACATAGGTAAGTCGATGCGTAGATGCCAAAAATCTGGAAACCAATTTTCTATCTCTACCCGTTTTTTGGTAGAGAGTACCCACCCCAAAAATGGGTAGCCCTACGAAGTCGAGAGCATGATTTTTTGAATCTACGGGTTGAGCTACGTATATACCTAGAATTTGGTTGTAACATTTTTAAAAGTACGGCCCTGGCGAATTTTTGAAATTTATTGCATGACTGAAAAAAAAATTATTTCCGGTGAACCGGTCCACTTTGGAACAAAATTTATTTGAAAAAAGTTTCTCAAAATTAAATTCTAGGGGGGGTTAGTTTGAAACTTTTTTTAATATTCTTGAATTTTTAAAAATGGCGTCTTCGAGCAAATTTAAATTAAAACAAATTTTTTCAAAAAAAACCTTTTTGTTTATTACTATTAATTTACCAAATTTTGGGTACATAGGTAAGTCGATGCGTAGATGCCAAAAATCGGGAAGCCAATTTTCTATCTCTACCCGTTTTTGGGTAGAGAGTACCCACCCCAGAAATGGGTAGCCCTACGAAGTCGAGAGCATGATTTTTTGAATCTACGGGTTGAGCTACGTATATACGTAGAATTTAGTTGTAACATTTTTAAAAGTACGGCCCTGGCGAATTTTTGAATTTTATTGCATGACTGAGAAAAAAATTATTTCCGGTGAACCGGTCCACTTTGGAACAAAATTTATTTGAAAAAAGTTTCTCAAAATTAAATTCTAGGGGGGGTTAGTTTGAAAGTTTTTTTAATATTCTTAAATTTTTAAAAATGGCGTCTTCGAGCAATTTTAAATTACAACAAATTTTTAAAAAAAACTTTTTTGTTTATTACTATTAATTAACCAAATTTTGGGTTCATAGGTAAGTCGATGCGTAGATGCCAAAAATCGGGAAAACAATTTTCTATCTCTACCCATTTTTTGGTAGAGAGTACCCACCCCAGAAATGGGTAGCCCTACGATGTCGAGAGCATGATTTTTTGAATCTACGGGTTGAGCTACGTATATACCTAGAATTTGGTTGTAACATTTTTAAAAGTACGGCCCTGGCGAATTTTTGAATTTTATTGCATGACTGAGAAAAAAATTATTTCCGGTTAACCGGTCCACTTTGGAACAAAATTTATTTGAAAAAAGTTTCTCAAAATTAAGTTCTAGGGGGGGTTAGTTTGAAACTTTTTTTAATATTCTTACATTTTTAAAAATGGCGTCTTGGAGCAATTTTAAATTACTACAAATTTTTTCAAAAAAAACTTTTTTGTTTATTACTATTAATTCATCAAATTTTGGGTACATAGGTAAGTCGATGCGTAGATGCCAAAAATCTGGAAACCAATTTTCTATCTCTACCCATTTTTTGGTAGAGAGTACCCACCCCAGAAATGGGTAGCCCTACGAAGTCGAGAGCATGATTTTTTGAATCTACGGGTTGAGCTACGTATATACCTAGAATTTGGTTGTAACATTTTTAAAAGTATTAATTAACCTAATTTTGGGTACATAGGTAAGTCGATGCGTAGATGCCAAAAATCGGGAAACCAATTTTCTATCTCTACCCGTTTTTGGGTAGAGAGTACCCACTCCAGAAATGGGTAGCCCTACGAAGTCGAGAGCATGATTTTTTGAATCTAAGGGTTGAGCTACGTATATACCTGGAATTTGGTTGTAACATTTTTAAAAGTACGGCCCTGGCGAATTTTTGAAGTTTATTGCATGACGGAGAAAAAAATTATTTCCGGTGAACCGGTCCACTTTGGAACAAAATTTATTTGAAAAATGTTTCTCAAAATTAAATTCTAGGGGGGGTTAGTATAAAAGTTTTTTTAATATTCTTAAATTTTTGAAAATGGCGTCTTCGAGCAATTTTAAATTACAACAAATTTTTTCAAAAAAAACTTTTTTGTTTATTACTATTAATTAACCAAATTTTGGGTACATAGGTAAGTCGATGCGTAGATGCCAAAAATCTGGAAACCAATTTTCTATCTCTACCCGTTTTTTGGTAGAGAGTACCCACCCCAAAAATGGGTAACCCTACGAAGTCGAGAGCATGATTTTTTGAATCTACGGGTTGAGCTACGTATATACCTAGAATTTGGTTGTAACATTTTTAAAAGTACGGCCCTGGCGAATTTTTGAATTTTATTGCATGACTGAGAAAAAAATTATTTCCGGTTAACCGGTCCACTTTGGAACAAAATTTATTTGAAAAAAGTTTCTCAAAATTAAGTTCTAGGGGGGGTTAGTTTGAAACTTTTTTTAATATTCTTACATTTTTAAAAATGGCGTCTTGGAGCAATTTTAAATTACTACAAATTTTTTCAAAAAAAACTTTTTTGTTTATTACTATTAATTCATCAAATTTTGGGTACATAGGTAAGTCGATGCGTAGATGCCAAAAATCTGGAAACCAATTTTCTATCTCTACCCATTTTTTGGTAGAGAGTACCCACCCCAGAAATGGGTAGCCCTACGAAGTCGAGAGCATGATTTTTTGAATCTACGGGTTGAGCTACGTATATACCTAGAATTTGGTTGTAACATTTTTAAAAGTACGGCCCTGGCGAATTTTTGAAGTTTATTGCATGACTGAGAAAAAAATTATTTCCGGTGAACCGGTCCACTTTGGAACAAAATTTATTTGAAAAAAGTTTCTCAAAATTAAATTCTAGGGGGGGTTAGTTTGAAAGTTTTTTTAATATTCTTAAATTTTTGAAAATGGCGTCTTCGAGCAATTTAAAATTACAACAAATTTTTTCAAAAAAAACTTTTTTGTTTATTACTATTAATTAACCAAATTTTGGGTACATATTTAAGTCGATGCGTAGATGCCAAAAATCTGGAAACCAATTTTCTATCTCTACCCGTTTTTTGGTAGAGAGTACCCACCCCAAAAATGGGTAGCCCTACGAAGTCGAGAGCATGATTTTTTGAATCTACGGGTTGAGCTACGTATATACCTAGAATTTGGTTGTAACATTTTTAAAAGTACGGCCCTGGCGAATTTTTGAATTTTATTGCATGACTGAGAAAAAAATTATTTCCGGTTAACCGGTCCACTTTGGAACAAAATTTATTTGAAAAAAGTTTCTCAAAATTAAGTTCTAGGGGGGGTTAGTTTGAAACTTTTTTTAATATTCTTACATTTTTAAAAATGGCGTCTTGGAGCAATTTTAAATTACTACAAATTTTTTCAAAAAAAACTTTTTTGTTTATTACTATTAATTCATCAAATTTTGGGTACATAGGTAAGTCGATGCGTAGATGCCAAAAATCTGGAAACCAATTTTCTATCTCTACCCATTTTTTGGTAGAGAGTACCCACCCCAGAAATGGGTAGCCCTACGAAGTCGAGAGCATGATTTTTTGAATCTACGGGTTGAGCTACGTATATACCTAGAATTTGGTTGTAACATTTTTAAAAGTATTAATTAACCTAATTTTGGGTACATAGGTAAGTCGATGCGTAGATGCCAAAAATCGGGAAAACAATTTTCTATCTCTACCCGTTTTTGGGTAGAGAGTACCCACTCCAGAAATGGGTAGCCCTACGAAGTCGAGAGCATGATTTTTTGAATCTAAGGGTTGAGCTACGTATATACCTGGAATTTGGTTGTAACATTTTTAAAAGTACGGCCCTGGCGAATTTTTGAAGTTTATTGCATGACGGAGAAAAAAATTATTTCCGGTGAACCGGTCCACTTTGGAACAAAATTTATTTGAAAAATGTTTCTCAAAATTAAATTCTAGGGGGGGTTAGTATAAAAGTTTTTTTAATATTCTTAAATTTTTGAAAATGGCGTCTTCGAGCAATTTTAAATTACAACAAATTTTTTCAAAAAAAACTTTTTTGTTTATTACTATTAATTAACCAAATTTTGGGTACATAGGTAAGTCGATGCGTAGATGCCAAAAATCTGGAAACCAATTTTCTATCTCTACCCGTTTTTTGGTAGAGAGTACCCACCCCAAAAATGGGTAACCCTACGAAGTCGAGAGCATGATTTTTTGAATCTACGGGTTAAGCTACGTATATACCTAGAATTTGGTTGTAACATTTTTAAAAGTACGGCCCTGGCGAATTTTTGAATTTTATTGCATGACTGAGAAAAAAATTATTTCCGGTTAACCGGTCCACTTTGGAACAAAATTTATTTGAAAAAAGTTTCTCAAAATTAAGTTCTAGGGGGGGTTAGTTTGAAACTTTTTTTAATATTCTTACATTTTTAAAAATGGCGTCTTGGAGCAATTTTAAATTACTACAAATTTTTTCAAAAAAAACTTTTTTGTTTATTACTATTAATTCATCAAATTTTGGGTACATAGGTAAGTCGATGCGTAGATGCCAAAAATCTGGAAACCAATTTTCTATCTCTACCCATTTTTTGGTAGAGAGTACCCACCCCAGAAATGGGTAGCCCTACGAAGTCGAGAGCATGATTTTTTGAATCTACGGGTTGAGCTACGTATATACCTAGAATTTGGTTGTAACATTTTTAAAAGTACGGCCCTGGCGAATTTTTGAAGTTTATTGCATGACTGAGAAAAAAATTATTTCCGGTGAACCGGTCCACTTTGGAACAAAATTTATTTGAAAAAAGTTTCTCAAAATTAAATTCTAGGGGGGGTTAGTTTGAAAGTTTTTTTAATATTCTTAAATTTTTAAAAATGACGTCTTCGAGCAATTTTAAATTACAAAAAATTTTTTCAAAAAAAACTTTTTTGTTTATTACTATTAATTAACCAAATTTTAGGTACATAGGTAAGTCGATGCGTAGATGCCAAAAATCGGGAAACCAATTTTCTATCTCTACCCGTTTTTGGGTAGAGAGTACCCACCCCAGAAATGGGTAGCCCTACGAAGTCGAGAGCATGATTTTTTGAATCTAAGGGTTGAGCTACGTATATACCTAGAATTTGGTTGTAACATTTTTAAAAGTACGGCCCTGGCGAATTTTTGAAGTTTATTGCATGACGGAGAAAAAAATTATTTCCGGTGAACCGGTCCACTTTGGAACAAAATATATTTGAAAAATGTTTCTCAAAATTAAATTGTAGGGGGGGTTAGTATAAAAGTTTTTTTAATATTCTTAAATTTTTGAAAATGGCGTCTTCGAGCAATTTAAAATTACAACAAATTTTTTCAAAAAAAACTTTTTTGTTTATTACTATTAATTAACCAAATTTTGGGTACATATTTAAGTCGATGCGTAGATGCCAAAAATCTGGAAACCAATTTTCTATCTCTACCCGTTTTTTGGTAGAGAGTACCCACCCCAAAAATGGGTAGCCCTACGAAGTCGAGAGCATGATTTTTTGAATCTACGGGTTGAGCTACGTATATACCTAGAATTTGGTTGTAACATTTTTAAAAGTACGGCCCTGGCGAATTTTTGAATTTTATTGCATGACTGAGAAAAAAATTATTTCCGGTTAACCGGTCCACTTTGGAACAAAATTTATTTGAAAAAAGGTTCTCAAAATTAAGTTCTAGGGGGGGTTAGTTTGAAACTTTTTTTAATATTCTTACATTTTTAAAAATGGCGTCTTGGAGCAATTTTAAATTACTACAAATTTTTTCAAAAAAAACTTTTTTGTTTATTACTATTAATTAACCAAATTTTGGGTACATAGGTAAGTCGATGCGTAGATGCCAAAAATCTGGAAACCAATTTTCTATCTCTACCCGTTTTTTGGTAGAGAGTACCCACCCCAAAAATGGGTAGCCCTACGAAGTCGAGAGCATGATTTTTTGAATCTACGGGTTGAGATACGTATATACCTAGAATTTGGTTGTAACATTTTTAAAAGTACGGCCCTGGCGAATTTTTGAATTTTATTGCATGACTGAGAAAAAAATTATTTCCGGTTAACCGGTCCACTTTGGAACAAAATTTATTTGAAAAAAGTTTCTCAAAATTAAGTTCTAGGGGGGGTTAGTTTGAAACTTTTTTTAATATTCTTACATTTTTAAAAATGGCGTCTTGGAGCAATTTTAAATTACTACAAATTTTTTCAAAAAAAAACTTTTTTGTTTATTACTATTAATTCATCAAATTCTGGGTACATAGGTAAGTCGATGCGTAGATGCCAAAAATCTGGAAACCAATTTTCTATCTCTACCCATTTTTTGGTAGAGAGTACCCACCCCAGAAATGGGTAGCCCTACGAAGTCGAGAGCATGATTTTTTGAATCTACGGGTTGAGCTACGTATATACCTAGAATTTGGTTGTAACATTTTTAAAAGTACGGCCCTGGCGAATTTTTGAAATTTATTGCATGACTGAGAAAAAAATTATTTCCGGTGAACCGGTCCACTTTGGAACAAAATTTATTTGAAAAAAGTTTCTCAAAATTAAATTCTAGGGGGGGTTAGTTTGAAAGTTTTTTTAATATTCTTAATTTTTAAAAATGACGTCTTCGAGCAATTTTAAATTACAAAAAATTTTTTCAAAAAAAACTTTTTTGTTTATTACTATTAATTAACCAAATTTTAGGTACATAGGTAAGTCGATGCGTAGATGCCAAAAATCGGGAAACCAATTTTCTATCTCTACCCGTTTTTGGGTAGAGAGTACCCACCCCAGAAATGGGTAGCCCTACGAAGTCGAGAGCATGATTTTTTGAATCTAAGGGTTGAGCTACGTATATACCTAGAATTTGGTTGTAACATTTTTAAAAGTACGGCCCTGGCGAATTTTTGAAGTTTATTGCATGACGGAGAAAAAAATTATTTCCGGTGAACCGGTCCACTTTGGAACAAAATATATTTGAAAAATGTTTCTCAAAATTAAATTATAGGGGGGGTTAGTATAAAAGTTTTTTTAATATTCTTAAATTTTTGAAAATGGCGTCTTCGAGCAATTTAAAATTACAACAAATTTTTTTCAAAAAAAACTTTTTTGTTTATTACTATTAATTAACCAAATTTTGGGTACATAGGTAAGTCGATGCGTAGATGCCAAAAGTCTGGAAACCAATTTTCTATCTCTACCCGTTTTTTGGTAGAGAGTACCCACCCCAAAAATGGGTAGCCCTACGAAGTCGAGAGCATGATTTTTTGAATCTACGGGTTGAGCTACGTATATACCTAAAATTTGGTTGTAACATTTTTAAAAGTACGGCCCTGGCGAATTTTTGAAATTTATTGCATGACTGAAAAAAAAATTATTTCCGGTGAACCGGTCCACTTTGGAACAAAATTTATTTGAAAAAAGTTTCTCAAAATTAAATTCTAGGGGGGGTTAGTTTGAAACTTTTTTTAATATTCTTGCATTTTTAAAAATGGCGTCTTCGAGCAAATTTAAATTAAAACAAATTTTTTCAAAAAAAACCTTTTTGTTTATTACTATTAATTTACCAAATTTTGGGTACATAGGTAAGTCGATGCGTAGATGCCAAAAATCGGGAAGCCAATTTTCTATCTCTACCCGTTTTTGGGTAGAGAGTACCCACCCCAGAAATGGGTAGCCCTACGAAGTCGAGAGCATGATTTTTTGAATCTACGGGTTGAGCTACGTATATACCTAGAATTTGGTTGTAACATTTTTAAAAGTACGGCCCTGGCGAATTTTTGAATTTTATTGCATGACTGAGAAAAAAATTATTTCCGGTTAACCGGTCCACTTTGGAACAAAATTTATTTGAAAAAAGTTCTCAAAATTAAGTTCTAGGGGGGGTTAGTTTGAAACTTTTTTTAATATTCTTACATTTTTAAAAATGGCGTCTTGGAGCAATTTTAAATTACTACAAATTTTTTCAAAAAAAACTTTTTTGTTTATTACTATTAATTCATCAAATTTTGGGTACATAGGTAAGTCGATGCGTAGATGCCAAAAATCTGGAAACCAATTTTCTATCTCTACCCATTTTTTGGTAGAGAGTACCCACCCCAGAAATGGGTAGCCCTACGAAGTCGAGAGCATGATTTTTTGAATCTAAGGGTTGAGCTACGTATATACCTAGAATTTGGTTGTAACATTTTTAAAAGTACGGCCCTGGCGAATTTTTGAAGTTTATTGCATGACGGAGAAAAAAATTATTTCCGGTGAACCGGTCCACTTTGGAACAAAATATATTTGAAAAATGTTTCTCAAAATTAAATTGTAGGGGGGGTTAGTATAAAAGTTTTTTTAATATTCTTAAATTTTTGAAAATGGCGTCTTCGAGCAATTTAAAATTACAACAAATTTTTTCAAAAAAAACTTTTTTGTTTATTACTATTAATTAACCAAATTTTGGGTACATATTTAAGTCGATGCGTAGATGCCAAAAATCTGGAAACCAATTTTCTATCTCTACCCGTTTTTGGGTAGAGAGTACCCACCCCAGAAATGGGTAGCCCTACGAAGTCGAGAGCATGATTTTTTGAATCTACGGGTTGAGCTACGTATATACCTAGAATTTGGTTGTAACATTTTTAAAAGTACGGCCCTGGCGAATTTTTGAATTTTATTGCATGACTGAGAAAAAAATTATTTCCGGTGAACCGGTCCACTTTGGAACAAAATTTATTTGAAAAAAGTTTCTCAAAATTAAATTCTAGGGGGGGTTAGTTTGAAAGTTTTTTTAATATTCTTAAATTTTTAAAAATGGCGTCTTCGAGCAATTTTAAATTACAACAAATTTTTAAAAAAAACTTTTTTGTTTATTACTATTAATTAACCAAATTTTGGGTTCATAGGTAAGTCGATGCGTAGATGCCAAAAATCGGGAAAACAATTTTCTATCTCTACCCCATTTTTTGGTAGAGAGTACCCACCCCAGAAATGGGTAGCCCTACGATGTCGAGAGCATGATTTTTTGAATCTACGGGTTGAGCTACGTATATACCTAGAATTTGGTTGTAACATTTTTAAAAGTACGGCCCTGGCGAATTTTTGAATTTTATTGCATGACTGAGAAAAAAATTATTTCCGTTAACCGGTCCACTTTGGAACAAAATTTATTTGAAAAAAGTTTCTCAAAATTAAGTTCTAGGGGGGGTTAGTTTGAAACTTTTTTTAATATTCTTACATTTTTAAAAATGGCGTCTTGGAGCAATTTTAAATTACTACAAATTTTTTCAAAAAAAACTTTTTTGTTTATTACTATTAATTCATCAAATTTTGGGTACATAGGTAAGTCGATGCGTAGATGCCAAAAATCTGGAAACCAATTTTCTATCTCTACCCATTTTTTGGTAGAGAGTACCCACCCCAGAAATGGGTAGCCCTACGAAGTCGAGAGCATGATTTTTTGAATCTACGGGTTGAGCTACGTATATACCTAGAATTTGGTTGTAACATTTTTAAAAGTACGGCCCTGGCGAATTTTTGAAATTTATTGCATGACTGAGAAAAAAATTATTTCCGGTGAACCGGTCCACTTTGGAACAAAATTTATTTGAAAAAAGTTTCTCAAAATTAAATTCTAGGGGGGGTTAGTTTGAAAGTTTTTTTAATATTCTTAAATTTTTAAAAATGACGTCTTCGAGCAATTTTAAATTACAAAAAATTTTTTCAAAAAAAACTTTTTTGTTTATCACTATTAATTAACCTAATTTTGGGTACATAGGTAAGTCGATGCGTAGATGCCAAAAATCGGGAAACCAATTTTCTATCTCTACCCGTTTTTGGGTAGAGAGTACCCACCCCAGAAATGGGTAGCCCTACGAAGTCGAGAGCATGATTTTTTGAATCTAAGGGTTGAGCTACGTATATACCTGGAATTTGGTTGTAACATTTTTAAAAGTACGGCCCTGGCGAATTTTTGAAGTTTATTGCATGACGGAGAAAAAAATTATTTCCGGTGAACCGGTCCACTTTGGAACAAAATTTATTTGAAAAATGTTTCTCAAAATTAAATTCTAGGGGGGGTTAGTATAAAAGTTTTTTTAATATTCTTAAATTTTTGAAAATGGCGTCTTCGAGCAATTTTAAATTACAACAAATTTTTTCAAAAAAAACTTTTTTGTTTATTACTATTAATTAACCAAATTTTGGGTACATAGGTAAGTCGATGCGTAGATGCCAAAAATCTGGAAACCAATTTTCTATCTCTACCCGTTTTTTGGTAGAGAGTACCCACCCCAAAAATGGGTAGCCCTACGAAGTCGAGAGCATGATTTTTTGAATCTACGGGTTGAGCTACGTATATACCTAGAATTTGGTTGTAACATTTTTAAAAGTACGGCCCTGGCGAATTTTTGAATTTTATTGCATGACTGAGAAAAAAATTATTTCCGGTTAACCGGTCCACTTTGGAACAAAATTTATTTGAAAAAAGTTTCTCAAAATTAAGTTCTAGGGGGGGTTAGTTTGAAACTTTTTTTAATATTCTTACATTTTTAAAAATGGCGTCTTGGAGCAATTTTAAATTACTACAAATTTTTTCAAAAAAAACTTTTTTGTTTATTACTATTAATTCATCAAATTTTGGGTACATAGGTAAGTCGATGCGTAGATGCCAAAAATCTGGAAACCAATTTTCTATCTCTACCCATTTTTTGGTAGAGAGTACCCACCCCAGAAATGGGTAGCCCTACGAAGTCGAGAGCATGATTTTTTGAATCTACGGGTTGAGCTACGTATATACCTAGAATTTGGTTGTAACATTTTTAAAAGTACGGCCCTGGCGAATTTTTGAAGTTTATTGCATGACTGAGAAAAAAATTATTTCCGGTGAACCGGTCCACTTTGGAACAAAATTTATTTGAAAAAAGTTTCTCAAAATTAAATTCTAGGGGGGGTTAGTTTGAAAGTTTTTTTAATATTCTTAAATTTTTAAAAATGACGTCTTCGAGCAATTTTAAATTACAAAAAATTTTTTCAAAAAAAACTTTTTTGTTTATTACTATTAATTAACCAAATTTTAGGTACATAGGTAAGTCGATGCGTAGATGCCAAAAATCGGGAAACCAATTTTCTATCTCTACCCGTTTTTGGGTAGAGAGTACCCACCCCAGAAATGGGTAGCCCTACGAAGTCGAGAGCATGATTTTTTGAATCTAAGGGTTGAGCTACGTATATACCTAGAATTTGGTTGTAACATTTTTAAAAGTACGGCCCTGGCGAATTTTTGAAGTTTATTGCATGACTGAGAAAAAAATTATTTCCGGTGAACCGGTCCACTTTGGAACAAAATTTATTTGAAAAAAGTTTCTCAAAATTAAATTGTAGGGGGGGTTAGTATAAAAGTTTTTTTAATATTCTTAAATTTTTGAAAATGGCGTCTTCGAGCAATTTAAAATTACAACAAATTTTTTCAAAAAAAACTTTTTTGTTTATTACTATTAATTAACCAAATTTTGGGTACATATTTAAGTCGATGCGTAGATGCCAAAAATCTGGAAACCAATTTTCTATCTCTACCCGTTTTTTGGTAGAGAGTACCCACCCCAAAAATGGGTAGCCCTACGAAGTCGAGAGCATGATTTTTTGAATCTACGGGTTGAGCTACGTATATACCTAGAATTTGGTTGTAACATTTTTAAAAGTACGGCCCTGGCGAATTTTTGAATTTTATTGCATGACTGAGAAAAAAATTATTTCCGGTTAACCGGTCCACTTTGGAACAAAATTTATTTGAAAAAAGGTTCTCAAAATTAAGTTCTAGGGGGGGTTAGTTTGAAACTTTTTTTAATATTCTTACATTTTTAAAAATGGCGTCTTGGAGCAATTTTAAATTACTACAAATTTTTTCAAAAAAAACTTTTTTGTTTATTACTATTAATTTACCAAATTTTGGGTACATAGGTAAGTCGATGCGTAGATGCCAAAAATCGGGAAGCCAATTTTCTATCTCTACCCGTTTTTGGGTAGAGAGTACCCACCCCAGAAATGGGTAGCCCTACGAAGTCGAGAGCATGATTTATTGAATCTACGGATTGAGCTACGTATATACCTAGAATTTGGTTGTAACATTTTTGAAAGTACGGCCCTGGCGAATTTTTGACATTTATTGCATGACTGAGAAAAAAAATTATTTCCGGTTAACCGGTCCACTTTGGAACAAAATTTATTTGAAAAAAGTTTCTCAAAATTAAGTTCTAGGGGGGATTAGTTTGAAACTTTTTTTAATATTCTTACATTTTTAAAAATGGCATCTTGGAGCAATTTTAAATTACAACAAATTTTTTCAAAAAAAACTTTTTTGTTTATTACTATTAATTAACTAAATTTTGGGTGCATAGGTAAGTCGATGCGTAGATGCCAAAAATCGGGAAGCCAATTTTCTATCTCTACCCGTTTTTGGGTAGAGAGTACCCACCCCAGAAATGGGTAGCCCTACGAAGTCGAGAGCATGATTTTTTGAATCTACGGGTTGAGCTACGTATATACCTAGAATTTGGTTGTAACATTTTTAAAAGTACGGCCCTGGCGAATTTTTGAATTTTATTGCATGACTGAGAAAAAAATTATTTCCGGTTAACCGGTCCACTTTGGAACAAAATTTATTTGAAAAAAGTTTCTCAAAATTAAGTTCTAGGGGGTTTAGTTTGAAACTTTTTTTAATATTCTTACATTTTTAAAAATGGCGTCTTGGAGCAATTTTAAATTACTACAAATTTTTTCAAAAAAAACTTTTTTGTTTATTACTATTAATTCATCAAATTTTGGGTACATAGGTAAGTCGATGCGTAGATGCCAAAAATCTGGAAACCAATTTTCTATCTCTACCCATTTTTTGGTAGAGAGTACCCACCCCAGAAATGGGTAGCCCTACGAAGTCGAGAGCACGATTTTTTGAATCTACGGGTTGAGCTACGTATATACCTAGAATTTGGTTGTAACATTTTTAAAAGTACGGCCCTGGCGAATTTATGAAGTTTATTGCATGACTGAGAAAAAAATTATTTCCGGTGAACCGGTCCACTTTGGAACAAAATTTATTTGAAAAAAGTTTCTCAAAATTAAATTCTAGGGGGGGTTAGTTTGAAAGTTTTTTTAATATTCTTAAATTTTTAAAAATGACGTCTTCGAGCAATTTTAAATTACAAAAAATTTTTTCAAAAAAAACTTTTTTGTTTATTACTATTAATTAACCAAATTTTAGGTACATAGGTAAGTCGATGCGTAGATGCCAAAAATCGGGAAACCAATTTTCTATCTCTACCCGTTTTTGGGTAGAGAGTACCCACCCCAGAAATGGGTAGCCCTACGAAGTCGAGAGCATGATTTTTTGAATCTAAGGGTTGAGCTACGTATATACCTAGAATTTGGTTGTAACATTTTTAAAAGTACGGCCCTGGCGAATTTTTGAAGTTTATTGCATGACGGAGAAAAAAATTATTTCCGGTGAACCGGTCCACTTTGGAACAAAATATATTTGAAAAATGTTTCTCAAAATTAAATTGTAGGGGGGGTTAGTATAAAAGTTTTTTTAGTATTCTTAAATTTTTGAAAATGGCGTCTTCGAGCAATTTAAAATTACAACAAATTTTTTCAAAAAAAACTTTTTTGTTTATTACTATTAATTAACCAAATTTTGGGTTCATATTTAAGTCGATGCGTAGATGCCAAAAATCTGGAAACCAATTTTCTATCTCTACCCGTTTTTTGGTAGAGAGTACCCACCCCAAAAATGGGTAGCCCTACGAAGTCGAGAGCATGATTTTTTGAATCTACGGGTTGAGCTACGTATATACCTAGAATTTGGTTGTAACATTTTTAAAAGTACGGCCCTGGCGAATTTTTGAATTTTATTGCATGACTGAGAAAAAAATTATTTCCGGTTAACCGGTCCACTTTGGAACAAAATTTATTTGAAAAAAGTTTCTCAAAATTAAGTTCTAGGGGGGGTTAGTTTGAAACTTTTTTTAATATTCTTACATTTTTAAAAATGGCGTCTTGGAGCAATTTTAAATTACTACAAATTTTTTCAAAAAAAACTTTTTTGTTTATTACTATTAATTTACCAAATTTTGGGTACATAGGTAAGTCGATGCGTAGATGCCAAAAATCGGGAAGCCAATTTTCTATCTCTACCCGTTTTTGGGTAGAGAGTACCCACCCCAGAAATGGGTAGCCCTACGAAGTCGAGAGCATGATTTATTGAATCTACGGATTGAGCTACGTATATACCTAGAATTTGGTTGTAACATTTTTGAAAGTACGGCCCTGGCGAATTTTTGACATTTATTGCATGACTGAGAAAAAAAATTATTTCCGGTTAACCGGTCCACTTTGGAACAAAATTTATTTGAAAAAAGTTTCTCAAAATTAAGTTCTAGGGGGGATTAGTTTGAAACTTTTTTTAATATTCTTACATTTTTAAAAATGGCGTCTTGGAGCAATTTTAAATTACAACAAATTTTTTCAAAAAAAACTTTTTTGTTTATTACTATTAATTAACTAAATTTTGGGTGCATAGGTAAGTCGATGCGTAGATGCCAAAAATCGGGAAGCCAATTTTCTATCTCTACCCGTTTTTGGGTAGAGAGTACCCACCCCAGAAATGGGTAGCCCTACGAAGTCGAGAGCATGATTTTTTGAATCTACGGGTTGAGCTACGTATATACCTAGAATTTGGTTGTAACATTTTTAAAAGTACGGCCCTGGCGAATTTTTGAATTTTACTGCATGACTGAGAAAAAAATTGTTTCCGGTTAACCGGCCCACTTTGGAACAAAATTTATTTGAAAAAAGTTTCTTAAAATTAAATTCTAGGGGGGGTTAGTTTGAAAGTTTTTTTAATATTCTTAAATTTTTAAAAATGACGTCTTCGAGCAATTTTAAATTACAAAAAATTTTTTCAAAAAAAACTTTTTTGTTTATTACTATTAATTAACCAAATTTTGGGTACATAGGTAAGTCGATGCGTAGATGCCAAAAATCGGGAAACCAATTTTCTATCTCTACCCGTTTTTGGGTAGAGAGTACCCACCCCAGAAATGGGTAGCCCTACGAAGTCGAGAGCATGATTTTTTGAATCTACGGGTTGAGCTACGTATATACCTAGAATTTGGTTGTAACATTTTTAAAAGTACGGCCCTGGCGAATTTTTGAAATTTATTGCATGACGGAGAATAAAATTATTTCCGGTGAACCGGTCCACTTTGGAACAAAATTTATTTGAAAAATGTTTCTCAAAATTAAATTCTAGGAGGGGTTAGTATAAAAGTTTTTTTAATATTCTTAAATTTTTGAAAATGGCGTCTTCGAGCAATTTTAAATTACAACAAATTTTTTCAAAAAAAACTTTTTTGTTTATTACTATTAATTAACCAAATTTTGGGTACATAGGTAAGTCGATGCGTAGATGCCAAAAATCTGGAAACCAATTTTCTATCTCTACCCGTTTTTTGGTAGAGAGTACCCACCCCAAAAATGGGTAGCCCTACGAAGTCGAGAGCATGATTTTTTGAATCTACGGGTTGAGCTACGTATATACCTAGAATTTGGTTGTAACATTTTTAAAAGTACGGCCCTGGCGAATTTTTGACATTTATTGCATGACTGAGAAAAAAAATTATTTCCGGTTAACCGGTCCAATTTGGAACAAAATTTATTTGAAAAAAGTTTCTCAAAATTAAGTTCTAGGGGGGGTTAGTTTGAAACTTTTTTTAATATTCTTACATTTTTAAAAATGGTGTTTGAGCAATTTTAAATTACAACAAAATTTTTTTCAAAAAAAACTTTTTTGTTTATTACTATTAATTCATCAAATTTTGGGTACATAGGTAAGTCGATGCGTAGATGCCAAAAATCTGGAAACCAATTTTCTATCTCTACCCATTTTTTGGTAGAGAGTACCCACCCCAGAAATGGGTAGCCCTACGAAGTCGAGAGCATGATTTTTTGAATCTACGGGTTGAGCTACGTATATACCTAGAATTTGGTTGTAACATTTTTAAAAGTACGGCCCTGGCGAATTTTTGAAGTTTATTGCATGACGGAGAAAAAAATTATTTCCGGTGAACCGGTCCACTTTGGAACAAAATATATTTGAAAAATGTTTCTCAAAATTAAATTCTAGGGGGGGTTAGTATAAAAGTTTTTTTAATATTCTTAAATTTTTGAAAATGGCGTCTGAGCAATTTTAAATTACAACAAATTTTTTCAAAAAAAACTTTTTTGTTTATTACTATTAATTAACCAAATTTTGGGTACATAGGTAAGTCGATGCGTAGATGCCAAAAATCTGGAAACCAATTTTCTATTTCTACCCGTTTTTTGGTAGAGAGTACCCACCCCAAAAATGGGTAGCCCTACGAAGTCGAGAGCATGATTTTTTGAATCTACGGGTTGAGCTACGTATATACCTAGAATTTGGTTGTAACATTTTTAAAAGTACGGCCCTGGCGAATTTTTGACATTTATTGCATGACTGAGAAAAAAAATTATTTCCGGTTAACCGGTCCACTTTGGAACAAAATTTATTTGAAAAAAGTTTCTCAAAATTAAGTTCTAGGGGGGATTAGTTTGAAACTTTTTTTAATATTCTTACATTTTTAAAAATGGCGTCTTGGAGCAATTTTAAATTACAACAAATTTTTTCAAAAAAAACTTTTTTGTTTATTACTATTAATTAACTAAATTTTGGGTGCATAGGTAAGTCGATGCGTAGATACCAAAAATCGGGAAGCCAATTTTCTATCTCTACCCGTTTTTGGGTAGAGAGTACCCACCCCAGAAATGGGTAGCCCTACGAAGTCGAGAGCATGATTTATTGAATCTACGGGTTGAGCTACGTATATACCTAGAATTTGGTTGTAACATTTTTAAAAGTACGGCCCTGGCGAATTTTTGACATTTATTGCATGACTGAGAAGAAAAATTATTTCCGGTTAACCGGTCCACTTTGGAACAAAATTTATTTGAAAAAAGTTTCTCAAAATTAAGTTCTAGGGGGGATTAGTTTGAAACTTTTTTTAATATTCTTACATTTTTAAAAATGTCGTCTTGGAGCAATTTTAAATTACAACAAATTTTTTCAAAAAAAACTTTTTTGTTTATTACTATTAATTAACTAAATTTTGGGTGCATAGGTAAGTCGATGCGTAGATGCCAAAAATCGGGAAGCCAATTTTCTATCTCTACCCGTTTTTGGGTAGAGAGTACCCACCCCAGAAATGGGTAGCCCTACGAAGTCGAGAGCATGATTTTTTGAATCTACGGGTTGAGCTTCGTATATACCTAGAATTTGGTTGTAACATTTTTAAAAGTACGGCCCTGGCGAATTTTTGAATTTTACTGCATGACTGAGAAAAAAATTGTTTCCGGTTAACCGGCCCACTTTGGAACAAAATTTATTTGAAAAAAGTTTCTTAAAATTAAATTCTAGGGGGGGTTAGTTTGAAAGTTTTTTAATATTCTTAAATTTTTAAAAATGACGTCTTCGAGCAATTTTAAATTACAAAAAATTTTTTCAAAAAAAACTTTTTTGTTTATTACTATTAATTAACCAAATTTTGGGTACATAGGTAAGTCGATGCGTAGATGCCAAAAATCGGGAAACCAATTTTCTATCTCTACCCGTTTTTGGGTAGAGAGTACCCACCCCAGAAATGGGTAGCCCTACGAAGTCGAGAGCATGATTTTTTGAATCTACGGGTTGAGCTACGTATATACCTAGAATTTGGTTGTAACATTTTTAAAAGTACGGCCCTGGCGAATTTTTGAAGTTTATTGCATGACGGAGAATAAAATTATTTCCGGTGAACCGGTCCACTTTGGAACAAAATTTATTTGAAAAATGTTTCTCAAAATTAAATTCTAGGAGGGGTTAGTATAAAAGTTTTTTTAATATTCTTAAATTTTTGAAAATGGCGTCTTCGAGCAATTTTAAATTACAACAAATTTTTTCAAAAAAGGCTTTTTTGTTTATTACTATTAATTAACCAAATTTTGGGTACATAGGTAAGTCGATGCGTAGATGCCAAAAATCTGGAAACCAATTTTCTATCTCTACCCGTTTTTTGGTAGAGAGTACCCACCCCAAAAATGGGTAGCCCTACGAAGTCGAGAGCATGATTTTTTGAATCTACGGGTTGAGCTACGTATATACCTAGAATTTGGTTGTAACATTTTTAAAAGTACGGCCCTGGCGAATTTTTGACATTTATTGCATGACTGAGAAAAAAAATTATTTCCGGTTAACCGGTCCACTTTGGAACAAAATTTATTTGAAAAAAGTTTCTCAAAATTAAGTTCTAGGGGGGGTTAGTTTGAAACTTTTTTTAATATTCTTACATTTTTAAAAATGGTGTTTGAGCAATTTTAAATTACAACAAAATTTTTTTCAAAAAAAACTTTTTTGTTTATTACTATTAATTCATCAAATTTTGGGTACATAGGTAAGTCGATGCGTAGATGCCAAAAATCTGGAAACCAATTTTCTATCTCTACCCATTTTTTGGTAGAGAGTACCCACCCCAGAAATGGGTAGCCCTACGAAGTCGAGAGCATGATTTTTTGAATCTACGGGTTGAGCTACGTATATACCTAGAATTTGGTTGTAACATTTTTAAAAGTACGGCCCTGGCGAATTTTTGAAGTTTATTGCATGACTGAGAAAAAAATTATTTCCGGTGAACCGGTCCACTTTGGAACAAAATTTATTTGAAAAAAGTTTCTCAAAATTAAATTCTAGGGGGGGTTAGTTTGAAAGTTTTTTTAATATTCTTAAATTTTTAAAAATGACGTCTTCGAGCAATTTTAAATTACAAAAAATTTTTTCAAAAAAAACTTTTTTGTTTATTACTATTAATTAACCAAATTTTGGGTACATAGGTAAGTCGATGCGTAGATGCCAAAAATCGGGAAACCAATTTTCTATCTCTACCCGTTTTTGGGTAGAGAGTACCCACCCCAGAAATGGGTAGCCCTACGAAGTCGAGAGCATGATTTTTTGAATCTACGGGTTGAGCTACGTATATACCTAGAATTTGGTGGTAACATGTTTAAAAGTACGGCCCTGGCGAATTTTTGAAATTTATTGCATGACTGAGAAAAAAAATTATTTTCGGTTAACCGGTCCACTTTGGAACAAAATTTATTTGAAAAAAGTTTCTCAAAATTAAGTTCTAGGGGGGGTTAGTTTGAAACTTTTTTTAATATTCTTACATTTTTAAAAATGGCGTCCGAGCAATTTTAAATTACAACAAAATTTTTTTCAAAAAAAACTTTTTTGTTTATTGCTATTAATTCATCAAATTTTGGGTACATAGGTTTGTCGATGCGTAGATGCCAAAAATCTGGAAACCAATTTTCTATCTCTACCCATTTTTTGGTAGAGAGTACCCACCCCAGAAATGGGTAGCCCGACGAAGTCGAGAGCATGATTTTTTTAATCTACGGGTTGAGCTACGTATATACCTAGAATTTGGTTGTAACATTTTTAAAAGTACGGCCCTGGCGAATTTTTGAATTTTACTGCATGACAGAAAAAAATTGTTTCCGGTTAACCGGCCCACTTTGGAACAAAATTTATTTGAAAAAAGTATCTTAAAATTAAATTCTAGTGGGGATTAGTTTGAAACTTTTTTTAATATTCTTACATTTTTAAAAATGGCGTCTTGGAGCAATTTTAAATTACTACAATTTTTTTCAAAAAAAACTTTTTTGCTTATTGCTATTAAATCATCAAATTTTGGGTACATAGGTAAGTCGATGCGTAGATACCAAAAATCTGGAAACCAATTTTCTATCTCTACCCATTTTTTGGTAGAGAGTACCCACCCCAGAAAGGGGTAGCCCTACGAAGTCGAGAGCATGATTTTTTGAATCTACGGGTTGAGCTACGTATATACCTAGAATTTGGTTGTAACATTTTTAAAAGTACGGCCCTGGCGAATTTTTGAAATTTATTGCATGACTGAGAAAAAAATTATTTCCGGTTAACCGGCCCACTTTGGAACAAAATTTATTTGAAAAAAGTTTCTTAAAATTAAATTCTAGGGGGGGTTAGTTTGAAACTTTTTTTAATATTCTTACATTTTTAAAAATGGCGTCTTCGAGCAATTTTAAATTACAACAAATTTTTTCGAAAAAAACTTTTTTGTTTATTACTATTAATTAACCAAATTTTAAGTACATAGGTGAGTCGATGCGTAGATGCCAAAAATCTGGAAACCAATTTTCTATCTCTACCCATTTTTTGGTAGAGAGTACCCACCCCAGAAATGGGTAGCCCTACGAAGTCGAGAGCATGATTTTTTGAATCTACGGGTTGAGCTACGTATATACCTAGAATTTGGTGGTAACATGTTTAAAAGTACGGCCCTGGCGAATTTTTGAAATTTATTGCATGACTGAGAAAAAAAATTATTTTCGGTTAACCGGTCCACTTTGGAACAAAATTTATTTGAAAAAAGTTTCTCAAAATTAAGTTCTAGGGGGGGTTAGTTTGAAACTTTTTTTAATATTCTTACATTTTTAAAAATGGCGTCCGAGCAATTTTAAATTACAACAAAATTTTTTTCAAAAAAAACTTTTTTGTTTATTGCTATTAATTCATCAAATTTTGGGTACATAGGTTTGTCGATGCGTAGATGCCAAAAATCTGGAAACCAATTTTCTATCTCTACCCATTTTTTGGTAGAGAGTACCCACCCCAGAAATGGGTAGCCCGACGAAGTCGAGAGCATGATTTTTTTAATCTACGGGTTGAGCTACGTATATACCTAGAATTTGGTTGTAACATTTTTAAAAGTACGGCCCTGGCGAATTTTTGAATTTTACTGCATGACAGAAAAAAATTGTTTCCGGTTAACCGGCCCACTTTGGAACAAAATTTATTTGAAAAAAGTATCTTAAAATTAAATTCTAGTGGGGATTAGTTTGAAACTTTTTTTAATATTCTTACATTTTTAAAAATGGCGTCTTGGAGCAATTTTAAATTACTACAATTTTTTTCAAAAAAAACTTTTTTGCTTATTGCTATTAAATCATCAAATTTTGGGTACATAGGTAAGTCGATGCGTAGATACCAAAAATCTGGAAACCAATTTTCTATCTCTACCCATTTTTTGGTAGAGAGTACCCACCCCAGAAAGGGGTAGCCCTACGAAGTCGAGAGCATGATTTTTTGAATCTACGGGTTGAGCTACGTATATACCTAGAATTTGGTTGTAACATTTTTAAAAGTACGGCCCTGGCGAATTTTTGAAATTTATTGCATGACTGAGAAAAAAATTATTTCCGGTTAACCGGCCCACTTTGGAACAAAATTTATTTGAAAAAAGTTTCTTAAAATTAAATTCTAGGGGGGGTTAGTTTGAAACTTTTTTTAATATTCTTACATTTTTAAAAATGGCGTCTTCGAGCAATTTTAAATTACAACAAATTTTTTCGAAAAAAACTTTTTTGTTTATTACTATTAATTAACCAAATTTTAAGTACATAGGTGAGTCGATGCGTAGATGCCAAAAATCTGGAAACCAATTTTCTATCTCTACCCATTTTTTGGTAGAGAGTACCCACCCCAGAAATGGGTAGCCCTACGAAGTCGAGAGCATGATTTTTTGAATCTACGGGTTGAGCTACGTATATACCTAGAATTTGGTTGTAACATTTTTAAAAGTACGGCCCTGCCGAATTTTTGAAGTTTATTGCATTACTGAGAAAAAAATTATTTCCGGTTAACCGGCCCACTTTGGAACAAAATTTATTTGAAAAAAGTTTCTTAAAATTAAATGCTAGGGGGTGTTAGTTTGAAACTTTTTTTAATATTCTTACATTTTTAAAAATGGCGTCTTGGAGCAATTTTAAATTACAACAAATTTTTTCAAAAAAAACTTTTTTGTTTATTGCTATTAATTCATCAAATTTTGGGTACATAGGTAAGTCGATGCGTAGATGCCAAAAATCGAGAAGCCAATTTTCTATCTCTACCCGTTTTTGGGTAGAGAGTACCCACCCCAGAAATGGGTAGCCCTACGAAGTCGAGAGCATGATTTTTTGAATCTACGGGTTGAGCTACGTATATACCTAGAATTTGGTTGTAACATTTTTAAAAGTACGGCCCTGGCGAATTTTTGAAGTTTATTGCATGACTGAGAAAAAAATTATTTCCGGTGAACCGGTCCACTTTGGAACAAAATTTATTTGAAAAATGTTTCTCAAAATTAAATTCTAGGGGGGGTTAGTTTGAAAGTTTTTTTAATATTCTTAAATTTTTAAAAATGGCGTCTTCGAGCAATTTTAAATTACAACAAATTTTTTCGAAAAAAACTTTTTTGTTTATTACTATTAATTAACCAAATTTTAAGTACATAGGTGAGTCGATGCGTAGATGCCAAAAATCTGGAAACCAATTTTCTATCTCTACCCATTTTTTGGTAGAGAGTACCCACCCCAGAAATGGGTAGCCCTACGAAGTACATACCTAGAATTTGGTTGTAACATTTTTAAAAGTACGGCCCTGGCGAATTTTTGAAGTTTATTGCATGACAGAAAAAAATTATTTCCGGTGAACCGGTCCACTTTGGAACAAAATTTATTTGAAAAATGTTTCTCAAAATTAAATTCTAGGGGGGGTTAGTTTGAAAGTTTTTTTAATATTCTTAAATTTTTAAAAATGACGTCTTCGAGCAATTTTAAAATACAACAAATTTTTTCAAAAAAAACTTTTTTGTTTATTACTATTAATTAACCAAATTTTGGGTACATAGGTATGTCAATGCGTAGATGCCAAAAATCGGGAAACCAATTTTCTATCTCTACCCATTTTTTGGTAGAGAGTACCCACCCCAGAAATGGGTAGCCCTACGAAGTCGAGAGCATGATTTTTTTAATCTACGGGTTGAGCTACGTATATACCTAGAATTTGGTTGTAACATTTTTAAAAGTACGGCCCTGGCGAATTTTTGAAGTTTATTGCATGACTGAGAAAAAAATTATTTCCGGTGAACCGGTCCACTTTGGAACAAAATTTATTTGGAAAAAGTTTCTTAAAATTAAATTCTAGGGGGGGTTAGTTTGAAACTTTTTTTAATATTCTTACATTTTTAAAAATGGCGTCTTGGAGCAATTTTAATTTACAACAAATTTTTTCAAAAAAAACTTTTTTGTTTATTACTATTAATTAACTAAATTTTGGGTGCATAGGTAAGTCGATGCGTAGATGCCAAAAATCGGGAAGCCAATTTTCTATCTCTACCCGTTTTTGGGTAGAGAGTACCCACCCCAGAAATGGGTAGCCCTACGAAGTACATACCTAGAATTTGGTTGTAACATTTTTAAAAGTACGGCCCTGGCGAATTTTTGAAGTTTATTGCATGACAGAAAAAAATTATTTCCGGTGAACCGGTCCACTTTGGAACAAAATTTATTTGAAAAATGTTTCTCAAAATTAAATTCTAGGGGGGGTTAGTTTGAAAGTTTTTTTAATATTCTTAAATTTTTAAAAATGACGTCTTCGAGCAATTTTAAAATACAACAAATTTTTTCAAAAAAAACTTTTTTGTTTATTACTATTAATTAACCAAATTTTGGGTACATAGGTATGTCAATGCGTAGATGCCAAAAATCGGGAAACCAATTTTCTATCTCTACCCATTTTTTGGTAGAGAGTACCCACCCCAGAAATGGGTAGCCCTACGAAGTCGAGAGCATGATTTTTTTAATCTACGGGTTGAGCTACGTATATACCTAGAATTTGGTTGTAACATTTTTAAAAGTACGGCCCTGGCGAATTTTTGAAGTTTATTGCATGACTGAGAAAAAAATTATTTCCGGTGAACCGGTCCACTTTGGAACAAAATTTATTTGGAAAAAGTTTCTTAAAATTAAATTCTAGGGGGGGTTAGTTTGAAACTTTTTTTAATATTCTTACATTTTTAAAAATGGCGTCTTGGAGCAATTTTAATTTACAACAAATTTTTTCAAAAAAAACTTTTTTGTTTATTACTATTAATTAACTAAATTTTGGGTGCATAGGTAAGTCGATGCGTAGATGCCAAAAATCGGGAAGCCTATTTTCTATCTCTACCCGTTTTTGGGTAGAGAGTACCCACCCCAGAAATGGGTAGCCCTACGAAGTACATACCTAGAATTTGGTTGTAACATTTTTAAAAGTACGGCCCTGGCGAATTTTTGAAGTTTATTGCATGACAGAAAAAAATTATTTCCGGTGAACCGGTCCACTTTGGAACAAAATTTATTTGAAAAATGTTTCTCAAAATTAAATTCTAGGGGGGGTTAGTTTGAAAGTTTTTTTAATATTCTTAAATTTTTAAAAATGACGTCTTCGAGCAATTTTAAAATACAACAAATTTTTTCAAAAAAAACTTTTTTGTTTATTACTATTAATTAACCAAATTTTGGGTACATAGGTATGTCAATGCGTAGATGCCAAAAATCGGGAAACCAATTTTCTATCTCTACCCATTTTTTGGTAGAGAGTACCCACCCCAGAAATGGGTAGCCCTACGAAGTCGAGAGCATGATTTTTTTAATCTACGGGTTGAGCTACGTATATACCTAGAATTTGGTTGTAACATTTTTAAAAGTACGGCCCTGGCGAATTTTTGAAGTTTATTGCATGACTGAGAAAAAAATTATTTCCGGTGAACCGGTCCACTTTGGAACAAAATTTATTTGGAAAAAGTTTCTTAAAATTAAATTCTAGGGGGGGTTAGTTTGAAATTTTTTTTAATATTCTTACATTTTTAAAAATGGCGTCTTGGAGCAATTTTAAATTACAACAAATTTTTTCGAAAAAAACTTTTTTGTTTATTACTATTAATTAACCAAATTTTAAGTACATAGGTGAGTCGATGCGTAGATGCCAAAAATCTGGAAACCAATTTTCTATCTCTACCCATTTTTTGGTAGAGAGTACCCACCCCAGAAATGGGTAGCCCTACGAAGTCGAGAGCATGATTTTTTGAATCTACGGGTAGAGCTACGTATATACCTAGAATTTGGTTGTAACATTTTTAAAAGTACGGCCCTGGCGAATTTTTGAAATTTATTGCATTACTGAGAAAAAAATTATTTCCGGTTAACCGGCCCACTTTGGAACAAAATTTATTTGAAAAAAGTTTCTTAAAATTAAATTCTAGGGGGGGTTAGTTTGAAACTTTTTTTAATATTCTTACATTTTTAAAAATGGCGTCTTGGAGCAATTTTAATTTACAACAAATTTTTTCAAAAAAAACTTTTTTGTTTATTACTATTAATTAACTAAATTTTGGGTGCATAGGTAAGTCGATGCGTAGATGCCAAAAATCGGGAAGCCAATTTTCTATCTCTACCCGTTTTTGGGTAGAGAGTACCCACCCCAGAAATTGGTAGCCCTACGAAGTCGAGAGCATGATTTTTTGAATCTACGGGTTGAGCTACGTACATACCTAGAATTTGGTTGTAACATTTTTAAAAGTACGGCCCTGGCGAATTTTTGAAGTTTATTGCATGACAGAAAAAAATTATTTCCGGTGAACCGGTCCACTTTGGAACAAAATTTATTTGAAAAATGTTTCTCAAAATTAAATTCTAGGGGGGGTTAGTTTGAAAGTTTTTTTAATATTCTTAAATTTTTAAAAATGACGTCTTCGAGCAATTTTAAAATACAACAAATTTTTTCAAAAAAAACTTTTTTGTTTATTACTATTAATTAACCAAATTTTGGGTACATAGGTATGTCAATGCGTAGATGCCAAAAATCGGGAAACCAATTTTCTATCTCTACCCATTTTTTGGTAGAGAGTACCCACCCCAGAAATGGGTAGCCCTACGAAGTCGAGAGCATGATTTTTTTAATCTACGGGTTGAGCTACGTATATACCTAGAATTTGGTTGTAACATTTTTAAAAGTACGGCCCTGGCGAATTTTTGAAGTTTATTGCATGACTGAGAAAAAAATTATTTCCGGTGAACCGGTCCACTTTGGAACAAAATTTATTTGGAAAAAGTTTCTTAAAATTAAATTCTAGGGGGGGTTAGTTTGAAATTTTTTTTAATATTCTTACATTTTTAAAAATGGCGTCTTGGAGCAATTTTAAATTACAAATTTTTTCAAAAAAAACTTTTTTATTTATTACTATTAATTAACTAAATTTTGGGTGCATAGGTAAGTCGATGCGTAGATGCCAAAAATTGGGAAGCCAATTTTCTATCTCTACCCATTTTTTGGTAGAGAGTACCCACCCCAGAAATGGGTAGCCCTACGAAGTCGAGAGCATGATTTTTTGAATCTACGGGTTGAGCTACGTATATACCTAGAATTTGGTTGTAACATTTTTAAAAGTACGGCCCTGGCGAATTTTTGAAGTTTATTGCATGACGGAGAATAAAATTATTTCCGGTGAACCGGTCCACTTTGGAACAAAATTTATTTGAAAAATGTTTCTCAAAATTTCAACAAATTTTTTCAAAAAAAACTTTTTTGTTTATTACTATTAATTAACCAAATTTTGGGTACATAGGTAAGTCGATGCGTAGATGCCAAAAATCGGGAAACCAATTTTCTATCTCTACCCGTTTTTGGGTAGAGAGTACCCACCCCAGAAATGGGTAGCCCTACGAAGTCGAGAGCATGATTTTTTGAATCTACGGGTTGAGCTACGTATATACCTAGAATTTGGTTGTAACATTTTTAAAAGTACGGCCCTGGCGAATTTTTGAAGTTTATTGCATGGCGGAGAATAAAATTATTTCCGGTGAACCGGTACTCTTTGGAACAAAATTTATTTGTAAAAAGTTTTTCAAATTTAAATTCTAGGGGGGGTTAGCTTGTAACTTTTTTTAATATTCTTAAATTTTTAAAAATGGCTTCTTCGAGCAATTTTAAATTACAAATTTTTTCAAAAAAAACTTTTTTGTTTATTACTATTAATTAACCAAATTTTGGATACATAGGTATGTCGATGCGTAGATGCCAAAAATCTGGAAACCAATTTTCTATCTCTACCCATTTTTTGGTAGAGAGTACTCACCCCAGAAATGGGTAGCCCGACGAAGTCGAGAGCATGATTTTTTTAATCTACGGGTCGAGCTACGTATATACCTAGAATTTGGTTGTAACATTTTTAAAAGTACGGCCCTGGCGAATTTTTGAATTTTACTGCATGACAGAAAAAAATTGTTTCCGGTTAACCGGCCCACTTTGGAACAAAATTTATTTGAAAAAAGTATCTTAAAATTAAATTCTAGGGGGGATTAGTTTGAAACTTTTTTTAATATTCTTACATTTTTAAAAATGGCGTCTTGGAGCAATTTTAAATTACTACAAATTTTTTCAAAAAAAACTTTTTTGCTTATTGCTATTAAATCATCAAATTTTGGGTACATAGGTATGTCGATGCGTAGATACCAAAAATCTGGAAACCAATTTTCTATCTCTATCCATTTTTTGGTAGAGAGTACCCACCCCAGAAAGGGGTAGCCCTACGAAGTCGAGAGCATGATTTTTTGAATCTACGGGTTGAGCTACGTATATACCTAGAATTTGGTTGTAACATTTTTAAAAGTACGGCCCTGGCGAATTTTTGAATTTTACTGCATGACAGAAAAAAATTGTTTCCGGTTAACCGGCCCACTTTGGAACAAAATTTATTTGAAAAAAGTATCTTAAAATTAAATTCTAGGGGGGATTAGTTTGAAACTTTTTTTAATATTCTTACATTTTTAAAAATGGCGTCCGAGCAATTTTAAATTACAACAAATTTTTTCAAAAAAAACTTTTTTGTTTATTACTATTAAATCATAAAATTTTGGGTACATAGGTAAGTCGATGCGTAGATGCCAAAAATCGGGAAGCCAATTTTCTATCTCTACCCGTTTTTGGGTAGAGAGTACCCACCCCAGAAATGGGTAGACCTACGAAGTCGAGAGCATGATTTTTTGAATCTACGGGTTGAGCTACGTATATACCTAGAATTTGGTTGTAACATTTTTAAAAGTACGGCCCTGGCGAATTTTTGAATTTTACTGCATGACAGAAAAAAATTGTTTCCGGTTAACCGGCCCACTTTGGAACAAAATTTATTTGAAAAAAGTATCTTAGAATTAAATTCTAGGGGGGATTAGTTTGAAACTTTTTTTAATATTCTTACATTTTTAAAAATGGCGTCCGAGCAATTTTAAATTACAACAAATTTTTTCAAAAAAAACTTTTTTGTTTATTACTATTAAATCATAAAATTTTGGGTACATAGGTAAGTCGATGCGTAGATGCCAAAAATCGGGAAGCCAATTTTCTATCTCTACCCGTTTTTGGGTAGAGAGTACCCACCCCAGAAATGGGTAGACCTACGAAGTCGAGAGCATGATTTTTTGAATCTACGGGTTGAGCTACGTACATACCTAGAATTTGGTTGTAACATTTTTAAAAGTACGGCCCTGGCGAATTTTTGAAGTTTATTGCATGACAGAAAAAAATTATTTCCGGTTAACCGGTCCACTTTGGAACAAAATTTATTTGAAAAAAGTTTTTCAAATTTAAATTCTAGGGGGGGTTAGCTTGTAACTTTTTTTAATATTCTTACATTTTTAAAAATGGCGTCCGAGCAATTTTAAATTACAACAAATTTTTTCAAAAAAAACTTTTTTGTTTATTGCTATTAATTCATCAAATTTTGGGTACATAGGTAAGTCGATGCGTAGATGCCAAAAATCTGGAAACCAATTTTCTATCTCTACCCATTTTTTGGTAGAGAGTACCCACCCCACAAATGGGTAGCCCTACGAAGTCGAGAGCATGATTTTTTGAATCTACGGGTTGAGCTACGTATATACCTAGAATTTGGTTGTAACATATTTAAAAGTACGGCCCTGCCGAATTTTTGAAGTTTATTGCATGACTGAGAAAAAAATTATTTCCGGTTAACCGGCCCACTTTGGAACAAAATTTATTTGAAAAAAGTTTCTTAAAACTAAATTCTAGGGGGGGTTAGTTTGAAATTTTTTTTAATATTCTTACATTTTTAAAAATGGCGTCTTGGAGCAATTTTAAATTACAACAAATTTTTTCAAAAAAAACTTTTTTGTTTATTACTATTAATTAACTAAATTTTGGGTGCATAGGTAAGTCGATGCGTAGATGCCAAAAATTGGGAAGCCAATTTTCTATCTCTACCCGTTTTTGGGTAGAGAGTACCCACCCCAGAAATGGGTAGCCCTACGAAGTCGAGAGCATGATTTTTTGAATCTACGGGTTGAGCTACGTATATACCTAGAATTTGGTTGTAACATTTTTAAAAGTACGGCCCTGGCGAATTTTTGAATTTTATTGCATTACTGAGAAAAAAATTATTTCCGGTGAACCGGTCCACTTTGGAACAAAATTTATTTGAAAAAAGTTTCTCAAAATTAAATTCTAGTGGGGGTTAGTTTGAAAGTTTTTTTAATATTCTTAAATTTTTAAAAATGGCTTCTTCGAGCAATTTTAAATTACAAATTTTTTCAAAAAAAACTCTTTTGTTTATTACTATTAATTAACCAAATTTTGTATACATAGGTATGTCGATGCGTAGATGCCAAAAATCTGGAAACCAATTTTCTATCTCTACCCATTTTTTGGTAGAGAGTACCCACCCCAGAAATGGGTAGCCCGACGAAGTCGAGAGCATGATTTTTTTAATCTACGGGTTGAGCTACGTATATACCTAGAATTTGGTTGTAACATTTTTAAAAGTACGGCCCTGGCGAATTTTTGAATTTTACTGCATGACTGAGAAAAAAATTGTTTCCGGTTAACCGGCCCACTTTGGTACAAAATTTATTTGAAAAAAGTATCTTAAAATTAAATTCTAGGGGGGATTAGTTTGAAACTTTTTTTAATATTCTTACATTTTTAAAAATGGAGTCCGAACAATTTTAAATTACAAATTTTTTCAAAAAAAACTTTTTTGTTTATTGCTATTAATTCATCAAATTTTGGGTACATAGGTAAGTCGATGCGTAGATGCCAAAAATCTGGAAACCAATTTTCTATCTCTACCCATTTTTTGGTAGAGAGTACCCACCCCAGAAATGGGTAGCCCTACGAAGTCGAGAGCATGATTTTTTGAATCTACGGGTTGAGCTACGTATATTCCTAGAATTTGGTTGTAACATTTTTAAAAGTACGGCCCTGGCGAATTTTTGAAGTTTATTGCATGACTAAGAAAAAAATTATTTCCGGTTAACCGGTCCACTTTGGAACAAAATTTATTTGAAAAAAGTTTCTCAAAATTAAGTTCTAGGGGGTGTTAGTTTGAAAGTTTTTTTTATTTTCTTAAATTTTTACAAATGGCTTCTTCGAGCAATTTTAAATTGCAACAAATTTTTTCAAAAATCACTTTTTTGTTTATTACTATTAATTAACCAAATTTTGGGTACATAAGTAAGTCGATGCGTAGATGCCAAAATTTGGAAAACCAATTTTCTATCTCTACCCATTTTTTGATAGGAAGTACCCACCCCAGAAATGGGTAGCCCTACGAAGTCGAGAGCATGATTTTTTGAATCTACGGGTTGAGCTACGTATATACCTAGAATTTGGTTGTAATATTTGTAAAAGTACGGCCCTGGCGAATTTTTGATGTTTATTGCATGACAGAAAAAAAAAAATTCCGGTTAACCAGTCCACTTTGGAACAAAATTTATTTGAAAAAAGTTTCTCAAAATTAAATTCTAGGGGGGGTTAGTTTAAAACTTTTTTTAATATTCTATGCAATCCAAACAATATATAACTATGCAATCCAAACAAAATATAATTATGCAATCCGCAAAATTTAGAAGTATTTTCGGTGACAGTCAAAAATATGATTAATTATTTTATTGGCCGCAACACTTATAAGTTCCACTAGGTAGCAAACATTTTTATTATTCCACAAGTTAATTTTATTGTGAAACTATTGCAATACTAATCAACTTGATAATCTTTTGTATTCCTTGTTCTCAATTATAATAAAGAAATAGCTTGTTAATAAATGCTCTCTTCAGGTAGCATTTGATATGCACTAAAACCTAGTGTAAAAATTGCAGATCTACATAAGTAAGTCGATGTGTAGATGCCAAAATTCGGGAAGCCAATTTTCTATCTCTACCCGTTTTTGGGTAAGGAGTACCCACCCCAGAAATAGGTAGACCTACAAAGTCGAGACCATGATTTTTTGAATCTACGGGTTGAGCTACGTATATACCTAGAATTTGGTTGTAATATTTTCAAAAGTACGGCCCTGGCGAATTATTGAAATTTACTGCATGACTGAGAAAAAAATTATTTCCGGTTAACCGGTCCACTTTGGAACAAAATTTATTTGAAAAAAGTTTCTCAAAATTAAATTCTAGGGGGGGTTAGTTTGAAACTTTTTTAATATTCTTACATTTTTAAAAATGGCGTCTTCGAGCAATTTTAAATTACAACAAATTTTTTCAAAAAAAACTTTTTTGTTTATTACTATTAATTAACTAAATTTTGGGTGCATAGGTAAGTCGATGCGTAGATGCCAAAAATCGGGAAGCCAATTTTCTATCTCTACCCGTTTTTGGGTAAGGAGTACCCGCCCCAGAAATGGGTAGACCTAAGAAGTCGAGACCATGATTTCTTGAATCTACGGGTTGAGCTACGTATATACCTAGAATTTGGTTGTAATATTTGTAAAAGTACGGCCCTGGCGAATTTTTGAAGTTTATTGCATGACAGAAAAAAAAAATTTCCGGTTAACCAGTCCACTTTGGAACAATACAAACAATATATAACTATGCAATCCAAACAAAATATAATTATGCAATCCGCAAAATTTAGAAGTATTTTCGGTGACAGTCAAAAATATGATTAATTATTTTATTGGCCGCAACACTTATAAGTTCCACTAGGTCGCAAACATTTTTATTATTCCACAAATTAATTTTATTGTGAAACTATTGCAATACTAATAAAAATATTTAAATTTAAAATAACTTTCGTCAATCATTGGAAAATGAATGGATAAAGAAAATATACAATATAATATATAATTATGCAATCCGCAAAATTTAGAAGTATTTTCGGTGACAGTCAAAAATATGATTAATTATTTTATTGGCCGCAACACTTATAAGTTCCACTAGGTCGCAAACATTTTTATTATTCCACAAATTAATTTTATTGTGAAACTATTGCAATACTAATAATAATATTTAAATTTAAAATAACTTTCGTCAATCATTGGAAAATGAATGGATAAAGAAAATATACAATATAATATATCATTATGCAATCCGCAAAATTTAGAAGTATTTTCGGTGACAGTCAAAAATATGATTAATTATTTTATTGGCCGCAACACTTACTCGTATAAGTTCCACTAGGTCACAAACATTTTTATTATTCCACAAATTAATTTTATTGTGAAACTATTGCAATACTAATAAAAATATTTAAATTTAAAATAACTTTCGTCAATCATTGGAAAATGAATGGATAAAGAAAATATACAATATAATATATAATTATGCAATCCGCAAAATTTAGAAATATTTTCGGTGACAGTCAAAAATATGATTAATTATTTTATTGGCCGCAACACTTATAAGTTCCACTAGGCCGCAAACATTTTTATTATTCCACAAATTAATTTTATTGTGAAACTATTGCAATACTAATAAAAATATTTAAATTTAAAATAACTTTCGTCAATCATTGGAAAATGAATGGATAAAGAAAATATACAATATAATATATAATTATGCAATCCGCAAAATTTAGAAGTATTATCGGTGACAGTCAAAAATATGATTAATTATTTTATTGGCCGCAACACTTATAAGTTCCACTAGGCCGCAAACATTTTTATTATTCCACAAATTAATTTTATTGTGAAACTATTGCAATACTAATAAAAATATTTAAATTTAAAATAACTTTCGTCAATCATTGGAAAATGAATGGATAAAGAAAATATACAATATAATATATAATTATGCAATCCGCAAAATTTAGAAGTATTATCGGTGACAGTCAAAAATATGATTAATTATTTTATTGGCCGCAACACTTATAAGTTCCACTAGGTCGCAAACATTTTTATTATTCCACAAATTAATTTTATTGTGAAACTATTGCAATACTAATAAAAATATTTAAATTTAAAATAACTTTCGTCAATCATTGGAAAATGAATGGATAAAGAAAATATACAATATAATATATAATTATGCAATCCGCAAAATTTAGAAGTATTTTCGGTTACAGTCAAAAATATGATTAATTATTTTATTGGCCGCAACACTTATAAGTTCCACTAGGTCGCAAACATTTTTATTATTCCACAAATTAATTTTATTGTGAAACTATTGCAATACTAATAAAAATATTTAAATTTAAAATAACTTTCGTCAATCATTGGAAAATGAATGGATAAAGAAAATATACAATATAATATATAATTATGCAATCCGCAAAATTTAGAAGTATTTTCGGTGACAGTCAAAAATATGATTAATTATTTTATTGGCCGCAACACTTATAAGTTCCACTAGGTCGCAAACATTTTTATTATTCCACAAATTAATTTTATTGTGAAACTATTGCAATACTAATAAAAATATTTAAATTTAAAATAACTTTCGTCAATCATTGGAAAATGAATGGATAAAGAAAATATACAATATAATATATAATTATGCAATCCGCAAAATTTAGAAGTATTATCGGTGACAGTCAAAAATATGATTAATTATTTTATTGGCCGAAACACTTATAAGTTCCACTAGGTCGCAAACATTTTTATTATTCCACAAATTAATTTTATTGTGAAACTATTGCAATACTAATAAAAATATTTAAATTTAAAATAACTTTCGTCAATCATTGGAAAATGAATGGATAAAGAAAATATACAATATAATATATAATTATGCAATCCGCAAAATTTAGAAGTATTTTCGGTGACAGTCAAAAATATGATTAATTATTTAATTGGCCGCAACACTTATAAGTTCCACTAGGTTGCAAACATTTGTATTATTCCACAAATTAATTTTATTGTGAAACTATTGCAATACTAATAAAAATATTTAAATTTAAAATAACTTTCGTCAATCATTGGAAAATGAATGGATAAAGAAAATATACAATATAATATATAATTATGCAATCCGCAAAATTTAGAAGTATTTTCGGTGACAGTCAAAAATATGATTAATTATTTTATTGGCCGCAACACTTATAAGTTCCACTAGGCCGCAAACATTTTTATTATTCCACAAATTAATTTTATTGTGAAACTATAGCAATACTAATAAAAATATTTAAATTTAAAATAACTTTCGTCAATCATTGGAAAATGAATGGATAAAGAAAATATACAATATAATATATAATTATGCAATCCGCAAAATTTAGAAGTATTATCGGTGACAGTCAAAAATATGATTAATTATTTTATTGGCCGCAACACTTATAAGTTCCACTAGGTCGCAAACATTTTTATTATTCCACAAATTAATTTTATTGTGAAACTATTGCAATACTAATAAAAATATTTAAATTTAAAATAACTTTCGTCAATCATTGGAAAATGAATGGATAAAGAAAATATACAATATAATATATAATTATGCAATCCGCAAAATTTAGAAGTATTTTCGGTTACAGTCAAAAATATGATTAATTATTTTATTGGCCGCAACACTTATAAGTTCCACTAGGTCGCAAACATTTTTATTATTCCACAAATTAATTTTATTGTGAAACTATTGCAATACTAATAAAAATATTTAAATTTAAAATAACTTTCGTCAATCATTGGAAAATGAATGGATAAAGAAAATATACAATATAATATATAATTATGCAATCCGCAAAATTTAGAAGTATTTTCGGTGACAGTCAAATATATGATTAATTATTTTATTGGCCGCAACACTTATAAGTTCCACTAGGTCGCAAACATTTTTATTATTCCACAAATTAATTTTATTGTGAAACTATTGCAATACTAATAATAATATTTAAATTTAAAATAACTTTCGTCAATCATTGGAAAATGAATGGATAAAGAAAATATACAATATAATATATCATTATGCAATCCGCAAAATTTAGAAGTATTAACGGTGACAGTCAAAAATATGATTAATTATTTTATTGGCCGAAACACTTATAAGTTCCACTAGGTCACAAACATTTTTATTCTTCCACAAATTAATTTTATTGTGAAACTATTGCAATACTAATAAAAATATTTAAATTTAAAATAACTTTCGTCAATCATTGGAAAATGAATGGATAAAGAAAATATACAATATAATATATAATTATGCAATCCGCAAAATTTAGTAGTATTTTCGGTGACAGTCAAAAATATGATTAATTATTTTATAGGCCGCAACACTTATAAGTTCCACTAGGTCGCAAACATTTTTATTATTCCACAAATTAATTTTATTGTGAAAATATTGCAATACTAATAAAAATATTTAAATTTAAAATAACTTTCGTCAATCATGGGAAAATGAATGGATAAAGAAAATATACAATATAATATATAATTATGCAATCCGCAAAATTTAGAAGTATTATCGGTGACAGTCAAAAATATGATTAATTATTTTATAGGCCGCATCACTTATAAGTTCCACTAGGTCGCAAACATTTTTATTATTCCACAAATTAATTTTATTGTGAAACTATTGCAATACCAATAAAAATATTTAAATTTAAAATAACTTTCGTCAATCATTGGAAAATGAATGGATAAAGAAAATATACAATATAATATATAATTATGCAATCCGCAAAATTTAGAAGTATTTTCGGTGACAGTCAAAAATATGATTAATTATTTTATTGGCCGCAACACTTATAAGTTCCACTAGGTCACAAACATTTTTATTATTCCACAAATTAATTTTATTGTGAAACTATTGCAATACTAATAAAAATATTTAAATTTAAAATAACTTTCGTCAATCATTGGAAAATGAATGGATAAAGAAAATATACAATATAATATATAATTATGCAATCCGCAAAATTTAGAAATATTTTCGGTGACAGTCAAAAATATGATTAATTATTTTATTGGCCGCAACACTTATAAGTTCCACTAGGCCGCAAACATTTTTATTATTCCACAAATTAATTTTATTGTGAAACTATTGCAATACTAATAAAAATATTTAAATTTAAAATAACTTTCGTCAATCATTGGAAAATGAATGGATAAAGAAAACATACAATATAATATATAATTATGCAATCCGCAAAATTTAGAAGTATTATCGGTGACAGTCAAAAATATGATTAATTATTTTATTGGCCGCAACACTTATAAGTTCCACTAGGCCGCAAACATTTTTATTATTCCACAAATTAATTTTATTGTGAAACTATTGCAATACTAATAAAAATATTTAAATTTAAAATAACTTTCGTCAATCATTGGAAAATGAATGGATAAAGAAAATATACAATATAATATATAATTATGCAATCCGCAAAATTTAGAAGTATTATCGGTGACAGTCAAAAATATGATTAATTATTTTATTGGCCGCAACACTTATAAGTTCCACTAGGTCGCAAACATTTTTATTATTCCACAAATTAATTTTATTGTGAAACTATTGCAATACTAATAAAAATATTTAAATTTAAAATAACTTTCGTCAATCATTGGAAAATGAATGGATAAAGAAAATATACAATATAATATATAATTATGCAATCCGCAAAATTTAGAAGTATTTTCGGTTACAGTCAAAAATATGATTAATTATTTTATTGGCCGCAACACTTATAAGTTCCACTAGGTCGCAAACATTTTTATTATTCCACAAATTAATTTTATTGTGAAACTATTGCAATACTAATAAAAATATTTAAATTTAAAATAACTTTCGTCAATCATTGGAAAATGAATGGATAAAGAAAATATACAATATAATATATAATTATGCAATCCGCAAAATTTAGAAGTATTTTCGGTGACAGTCAAAAATATGATTAATTATTTTATTGGCCGCAACACTTATAAGTTCCACTAGGTCGCAAACATTTTTATTATTCCACAAATTAATTTTATTGTGAAACTATTGCAATACTAATAAAAATATTTAAATTTAAAATAACTTTCGTCAATCATTGGAAAATGAATGGATAAAGAAAATATACAATATAATATATAATTATGCAATCCGCAAAATTTAGAAGTATTATCGGTGACAGTCAAAAATATGATTAATTATTTTATTGGCCGAAACACTTATAAGTTCCACTAGGTCGCAAACATTTTTATTATTCCACAAATTAATTTTATTGTGAAACTATTGCAATACTAATAAAAATATTTAAATTTAAAATAACTTTCGTCAATCATTGGAAAATGAATGGATAAAGAAAATATACAATATAATATATAATTATGCAATCCGCAAAATTTAGAAGTATTTTCGGTGACAGTCAAAAATATGATTAATTATTTAATTGGCCGCAACACTTATAAGTTCCACTAGGTTGCAAACATTTGTATTATTCCACAAATTAATTTTATTGTGAAACTATTGCAATACTAATAAAAATATTTAAATTTAAAATAACTTTCGTCAATCATTGGAAAATGAATGGATAAAGAAAATATACAATATAATATATAATTATGCAATCCGCAAAATTTAGAAGTATTATCGGTGACAGTCAAAAATATGATTAATTATTTTATTGGCCGCAACACTTATAAGTTCCACTAGGCCGCAAACATTTTTATTATTCCACAAATTAATTTTATTGTGAAACTATTGCAATACTAATAAAAATATTTAAATTTAAAATAACTTTCGTCAATCATTGGAAAATGAATGGATAAAGAAAATATACAATATAATATATAATTATGCAATCCGCAAAATTTAGAAGTATTATCGGTGACAGTCAAAAATATGATTAATTATTTTATTGGCCGCAACACTTATAAGTTCCACTAGGTCGCAAACATTTTTATTATTCCACAAATTAATTTTATTGTGAAACTATTGCAATACTAATAAAAATATTTAAATTTAAAATAACTTTCGTCAATCATTGGAAAATGAATGGATAAAGAAAATATACAATATAATATATAATTATGCAATCCGCAAAATTTAGAAGTATTTTCGGTTACAGTCAAAAATATGATTAATTATTTTATTGGCCGCAACACTTATAAGTTCCACTAGGTCGCAAACATTTTTATTATTCCACAAATTAATTTTATTGTGAAACTATTGCAATACTAATAAAAATATTTAAATTTAAAATAACTTTCGTCAATCATTGGAAAATGAATGGATAAAGAAAATATACAATATAATATATAATTATGCAATCCGCAAAATTTAGAAGTATTTTCGGTGACAGTCAAAAATATGATTAATTATTTTATTGGCCGCAACACTTATAAGTTCCACTAGGTCGCAAACATTTTTATTATTCCACAAATTAATTTTATTGTGAAACTATTGCAATACTAATAAAAATATTTAAATTTAAAATAACTTTCGTCAATCATTGGAAAATGAATGGATAAAGAAAATATACAATATAATATATAATTATGCAATCCGCAAAATTTAGAAGTATTATCGGTGACAGTCAAAAATATGATTAATTATTTTATTGGCCGAAACACTTATAAGTTCCACTAGGTCGCAAACATTTTTATTATTCCACAAATTAATTTTATTGTGAAACTATTGCAATACTAATAAAAATATTTAAATTTAAAATAACTTTCGTCAATCATGGGAAAATGAATGGATAAAGAAAATATACAATATAATATATAATTATGCAATCCGCAAAATTTAGAAGTATTTTCGGTGACAGTCAAAAATATGATTAATTATTTTATTGGCCGCAACACTTATAAGTTCCACTAGGTTGCAAACATTTTTTTTATTCCACAAATTAATTTTATTGTGAAACTATTGCAATACCAATAAAAATATTTAAATTTAAAATAACTTTCGTCAATCATTGGAAAATGAATGGATAAAGAAAATATACAATATAATATATAATTATGCAATCCGCAAAATTTAGAAGTATTTTCGGTGACAGTCAAAAATATGATTAATTATTTTATTGGCCGCAACACTTATAAGTTCCACTAGGTCGCAAACATTTTTATTATTCCACAAATTAATTTTATTGTGAAACTATTGCAATACTAATAAAAATATTTAAATTTAAAATAACTTTCGTCAATCATTGGAAAATGAATGGATAAAGAAAATATACAATATAATATATAATTATGCAATCCGCAAAATTTAGAAGTATTATCGGTGACAGTCAAAAATATGATTAATTATTTTATAGGCCGCAACACTTATAAGTTCCACTAGGTCGCAAACATTTTTATTATTCCACAAATTAATTTTATTGTGAAACAATTGCAATACTAATAAAAATATTTAAATTAAAATAACTTTCGTCAATCATGGGAAAATGAATGGATAAAGAAAATATACAATATAATATATAATTATGCAATCTGCAAAATTTAGAAGTATTTTCGGTGACAGTCAAAAATATGATTAATTATTTTATTGGCCGCAACACTTATAAGTTCCACTAGGTTGCAAACATTTTTATTATTCCACAAATTAATTTTATTGTGAAACTATTGCAATACTAATAAAAATATTTAAATTTAAAATAACTTTCGTCAATCATTGGAAAATGAATGGATAAAGAAAATATACAATATAATATATAATTATGCAATCCGCAAAATTTAGAAGTATTTTCGGTGACAGTCAAAAATATGATTAATTATTTTATTGGCCGCAACACTTATAAGTTCCACTAGGCCGCAAACATTTTTATTATTCCACAAATTAATTTTATTGTGAAACTATTGCAATACTAATAAAAATATTTAAATTTAAAATAACTTTCGTCAATCATTGGAAAATGAATGGATAAAGAAAATATACAATATAATATATAATTATGCAATCCGCAAAATTTAGAAATATTTTCGGTGACAGTCAAAAATATGATTAATTATTTTATTGGCCGCAACACTTATAAGTTCCACTAGGCCGCAAACATTTTTATTATTCCACAAATTAATTTTATTGTGAAACTATTGCAATACTAATAAAAATATTTAAATTTAAAATAACTTTCGTCAATCATTGGAAAATGAATGGATAAAGAAAATATACAATATAATATATAATTATGCAATCCGCAAAATTTAGAAGTATTATCGGTGACAGTCAAAAATATGATTAATTATTTTATTGGCCGCAACACTTATAAGTTCCACTAGGCCGCAAACATTTTTATTATTCCACAAATTAATTTTATTGTGAAACTATTGCAATACTAATAAAAATATTTAAATTTAAAATAACTTTCGTCAATCATTGGAAAATGAATGGATAAAGAAAATATACAATATAATATATAATTATGCAATCCGCAAAATTTAGAAGTATTATCGGTGACAGTCAAAAATATGATTAATTATTTTATTGGCCGCAACACTTATAAGTTCCACTAGGTCGCAAACATTTTTATTATTCCACAAATTAATTTTATTGTGAAACTATTGCAATACTAATAAAAATATTTAAATTTAAAATAACTTTCGTCAATCATTGGAAAATGAATGGATAAAGAAAATATACAATATAATATATAATTATGCAATCCGCAAAATTTAGAAGTATTTTCGGTTACAGTCAAAAATATGATTAATTATTTTATTGGCCGCAACACTTATAAGTTCCACTAGGTCGCAAACATTTTTATTATTCCACAAATTAATTTTATTGTGAAACTATTGCAATACTAATAAAAATATTTAAATTTAAAATAACTTTCGTCAATCATTGGAAAATGAATGGATAAAGAAAATATACAATATAATATATAATTATGCAATCCGCAAAATTTAGAAGTATTTTCGGTGACAGTCAAAAATATGATTAATTATTTTATTGGCCGCAACACTTATAAGTTCCACTAGGTCGCAAACATTTTTATTATTCCACAAATTAATTTTATTGTGAAACTATTGCAATACTAATAAAAATATTTAAATTTAAAATAACTTTCGTCAATCATTGGAAAATGAATGGATAAAGAAAATATACAATATAATATATAATTATGCAATCCGCAAAATTTAGAAGTATTATCGGTGACAGTCAAAAATATGATTAATTATTTTATTGGCCGAAACACTTATAAGTTCCACTAGGTCGCAAACATTTTTATTATTCCACAAATTAATTTTATTGTGAAACTATTGCAATACTAATAAAAATATTTAAATTTAAAATAACTTTCGTCAATCATTGGAAAATGAATGGATAAAGAAAATATACAATATAATATATAATTATGCAATCCGCAAAATTTAGAAGTATTTTCGGTGACAGTCAAAAATATGATTAATTATTTAATTGGCCGCAACACTTATAAGTTCCACTAGGTTGCAAACATTTGTATTATTCCACAAATTAATTTTATTGTGAAACTATTGCAATACTAATAAAAATATTTAAATTTAAAATAACTTTCGTCAATCATTGGAAAATGAATGGATAAAGAAAATATACAATATAATATATAATTATGCAATCCGCAAAATTTAGAAGTATTTTCGGTTACAGTCAAAAATATGATTAATTATTTTATTGGCCGCAACACTTATAAGTTCCACTAGGTCGCAAACATTTTTATTATTCCACAAATTAATTTTATTGTGAAACTATTGCAATACTAATAAAAATATTTAAATTTAAAATAACTTTCGTCAATCATTGGAAAATGAATGGATAAAGAAAATATACAATATAATATATAATTATGCAATCCGCAAAATTTAGAAGTATTTTCGGTGACAGTCAAAAATATGATTAATTATTTTATTGGCCGCAACACTTATAAGTTCCACTAGGTCGCAAACATTTTTATTATTCCACAAATTAATTTTATTGTGAAACTATTGCAATACTAATAAAAATATTTAAATTTAAAATAACTTTCGTCAATCATTGGAAAATGAATGGATAAAGAAAATATACAATATAATATATAATTATGCAATCCGCAAAATTTAGAAGTATTATCGGTGACAGTCAAAAATATGATTAATTATTTTATTGGCCGAAACACTTATAAGTTCCACTAGGTCGCAAACATTTTTATTATTCCACAAATTAATTTTATTGTGAAACTATTGCAATACTAATAAAAATATTTAAATTTAAAATAACTTTCGTCAATCATGGGAAAATGAATGGATAAAGAAAATATACAATATAATATATAATTATGCAATCCGCAAAATTTAGAAGTATTTTCGGTGACAGTCAAAAATATGATTAATTATTTTATTGGCCGCAACACTTATAAGTTCCACTAGGTTGCAAACATTTTTTTTATTCCACAAATTAATTTTATTGTGAAACTATTGCAATACCAATAAAAATATTTAAATTTAAAATAACTTTCGTCAATCATTGGAAAATGAATGGATAAAGAAAATATACAATATAATATATAATTATGCAATCCGCAAAATTTAGAAGTATTTTCGGTGACAGTCAAAAATATGATTAATTATTTTATTGGCCGCAACACTTATAAGTTCCACTAGGTCGCAAACATTTTTATTATTCCACAAATTAATTTTATTGTGAAACTATTGCAATACTAATAAAAATATTTAAATTTAAAATAACTTTCGTCAATCATTGGAAAATGAATGGATAAAGAAAATATACAATATAATATATAATTATGCAATCCGCAAAATTTAGAAGTATTATCGGTGACAGTCAAAAATATGATTAATTATTTTATAGGCCGCAACACTTATAAGTTCCACTAGGTCGCAAACATTTTTATTATTCCACAAATTAATTTTATTGTGAAACAATTGCAATACTAATAAAAATATTTAAATTAAAATAACTTTCGTCAATCATGGGAAAATGAATGGATAAAGAAAATATACAATATAATATATAATTATGCAATCTGCAAAATTTAGAAGTATTTTCGGTGACAGTCAAAAATATGATTAATTATTTTATTGGCCGCAACACTTATAAGTTCCACTAGGTTGCAAACATTTTTATTATTCCACAAATTAATTTTATTGTGAAACTATTGCAATACTAATAAAAATATTTAAATTTAAAATAACTTTCGTCAATCATTGGAAAATGAATGGATAAAGAAAATATACAATATAATATATAATTATGCAATCCGCAAAATTTAGAAGTATTTTCGGTGACAGTCAAAAATATGATTAATTATTTTATTGGCCGCAACACTTATAAGTTCCACTAGGCCGCAAACATTTTTATTATTCCACAAATTAATTTTATTGTGAAACTATTGCAATACTAATAAAAATATTTAAATTTAAAATAACTTTCGTCAATCATTGGAAAATGAATGGATAAAGAAAATATACAATATAATATATAATTATGCAATCCGCAAAATTTAGAAGTATTATCGGTGACAGTCAAAAATATGATTAATTATTTTATTGGCCGCAACACTTATAAGTTCCACTAGGTCGCAAACATTTTTATTATTCCACAAATTAATTTTATTGTGAAACTATTGCAATACTAATAAAAATATTTAAATTTAAAATAACTTTCGTCAATCATTGGAAAATGAATGGATAAAGAAAATATACAATATAATATATAATTATGCAATCCGCAAAATTTAGAAGTATTTTCGGTTACAGTCAAAAATATGATTAATTATTTTATTGGCCGCAACACTTATAAGTTCCACTAGGTCGCAAACATTTTTATTATTCCACAAATTAATTTTATTGTGAAACTATTGCAATACTAATAAAAATATTTAAATTTAAAATAACTTTCGTCAATCATTGGAAAATGAATGGATAAAGAAAATATACAATATAATATATAATTATGCAATCCGCAAAATTTAGAAGTATTTTCGGTGACAGTCAAAAATATGAATAATTATTTTATTGGCCGCAACACTTATAAGTTCCACTAGGTCGCAAACATTTTTATTATTCCACAAATTAATTTTATTGTGAAACTATTGTAATACTAATAAAAATATTTAAATTTAAAATAACTTTCGTCAATCATGGGAAAATGAATGGATAAAGAAAATATACAATATAATATATAATTATGCAATCCGCAAAATTTAGAAGTATTTTCGGTGACAGTCAAAAATATGATTAATTATTTTATTGGCCGCAACACTTATAAGTTCCACTAGGTCGCAAACATTTTTATTATTCCACAAATTAATTTTATTGTGAAACTATTGCAATACTAATAAAAATATTTAAATTTAAAATAACTTTCGTCAATCATTGGAAAATGAATGGATAAAGAAAATATACAATATAATATATAATTATGCAATCCGCAAAATTTAGAAGTATTTTCGGTGACAGTCAAAAATATGATTAATTATTTTATTGGCCGCAACACTTATAAGTTCCACTAGGTCACAAACATTTTTATTATTCCACAAATTAATTTTATTGTGAAACTATTGCAATACTAATAAAAGTATTTAAATTTAAAATAACTTTCGTCAATCATTGGAAAATGAATGGATAAAGAAAATATACAATATAATATATAATTATGCAATCCGCAAAATTTAGAAGTATTTTCGGTGACAGTCAAAAATATGATTAATTATTTAATTGGCCGCAACACTTATAAGTTCCACTAGGTTGCAAACATTTTTATTATTCCACAAATTAATTTTATTGTGAAACTATTGCAATACTAATAAAAATATTTAAATTTAAAATAACTTTCGTCAATCATTGGAAAATGAATGGATAAAGAAAATATACAATATAATATATAATTATGCAATCCGCAAAATTTAGAAGTATTTTCGGTGACAGTCAAAAATATGATTAATTATTTTATTGGCCGCAACACTTATAAGTTCCACTAGGTCGCAAACATTTTTATTATTCCACAAATTAATTTTATTGTGAAACTATTGCAATACTAATAAAAATATTTAAATTTAAAATAACTTTCGTCAATCATTGGAAAATGAATGGATAAAGAAAATATACAATATAATATATAATTATGCAATCCGCAAAATTTAGAAGTATTATCGGTGACAGTCAAAAATATGATTAATTATTTTATTGGCCGAAACACTTATAAGTTCCACTAGGTCGCAAACATTTTTATTATTCCACAAATTAATTTTATTGTGAAACTATTGCAATACTAATAAAAATATTTAAATTTAAAATAACTTTCGTCAATCATGGGAAAATGAATGGATAAAGAAAATATACAATATAATATATAATTATGCAATCCGCAAAATTTAGAAGTATTTTCGGTGACAGTCAAAAATATGATTAATTATTTTATTGGCCGCAACACTTATAAGTTCCACTAGGTTGCAAACATTTTTTTTATTCCACAAATTAATTTTATTGTGAAACTATTGCAATACCAATAAAAATATTTAAATTTAAAATAACTTTCGTCAATCATTGGAAAATGAATGGATAAAGAAAATATACAATATAATATATAATTATGCAATCCGCAAAATTTAGAAGTATTTTCGGTGACAGTCAAAAATATGATTAATTATTTTATTGGCCGCAACACTTATAAGTTCCACTAGGTCGCAAACATTTTTATTATTCCACAAATTAATTTTATTGTGAAACTATTGCAATACTAATAAAAATATTTAAATTTAAAATAACTTTCGTCAATCATTGGAAAATGAATGGATAAAGAAAATATACAATATAATATATAATTATGCAATCCGCAAAATTTAGAAGTATTATCGGTGACAGTCAAAAATATGATTAATTATTTTATAGGCCGCAACACTTATAAGTTCCACTAGGTCGCAAACATTTTTATTATTCCACAAATTAATTTTATTGTGAAACAATTGCAATACTAATAAAAATATTTAAATTAAAATAACTTCCGTCAATCATGGGAAAATGAATGGATAAAGAAAATATACAATATAATATATAATTATGCAATCTGCAAAATTTAGAAGTATTTTCGGTGACAGTCAAAAATATGATTAATTATTTTATTGGCCGCAACACTTATAAGTTCCACTAGGTTGCAAACATTTTTATTATTCCACAAATTAATTTTATTGTGAAACTATTGCAATACTAATAAAAATATTTAAATTTAAAATAACTTTCGTCAATCATTGGAAAATGAATGGATAAAGAAAATATACAATATAATATATAATTATGCAATCCGCAAAATTTAGAAGTATTTTCGGTGACAGTCAAAAATATGATTAATTATTTTATTGGCCGCAACACTTATAAGTTCCACTAGGCCGCAAACATTTTTATTATTCCACAAATTAATTTTATTGTGAAACTATTGCAATACTAATAAAAATATTTAAATTTAAAATAACTTTCGTCAATCATTGGAAAATGAATGGATAAAGAAAATATACAATATAATATATAATTATGCAATCCGCAAAATTTAGAAGTATTTTCGGTGACAGTCAAAAATATGATTAATTATTTTATTGGCCGCAACACTTATAAGTTCCACTAGGTCGCAAACATTTTTATTATTCCACAAATTAATTTTATTGTGAAACTATTGCAATACTAATAAAAATATTTAAATTTAAAATAACTTTCGTCAATCATTGGAAAATGAATAGATAAAGAAAATATACAATATAATATATAATTATGCAATCCGCAAAATTTAGAAGTATTTTCGGTGACAGTCAAAAATATGATTAATTATTTTATTGGCCGCAACACTTATAAGTTCCACTAGGTCGCAAACATTTTTATTATTCCACAAATTAATTTTATTGTGAAACTATTGCAATACTAATAAAAATATTTAAATTTAAAATAACTTTCGTCAATCATTGGAAAATGAATGGATAAAGAAAATATACAATATAATATATAATTATGCAATCCGCAAAATTTAGAAGTATTATCGGTGACAGTCAAAAATATGATTAATTATTTTATTGGCCGCAACACTTATAAGTTCCACTAGGTCGCAAACATTTTTATTATTCCACAAATTAATTTTATTGTGAAACTATTGCAATACTAATAAAAATATTTAAATTTAAAATAACTTTCGTCAATCATTGGAAAATGAATGGATAAAGAAAATATACAATATAATATATAATTATGCAATCCGCAAAATTTAGAATTATTTTCGGTGACAGTCAAAAATATGATTAATTATTTTATTGGCCGCAACACTTATAAGTTCCACTAGGTCGCAAACATTTTTATTATTCCACAAATTAATTTTATTGTGAAACTATTGCAATACTAATAAAAATATTTAAATTTAAAATAACTTTCGTCAATCATTGGAAAATGAATGGATAAAGAAAATATACAATATAATATATAATTATGCAATCCGCAAAATTTAGAAGTATTTTCGGTGACAGTCAAAAATATGATTAATTATTTTATTGGCCGCAACACTTATAAGTTCCACTAGGTCACAAACATTTTTATTATTCCACAAATTAATTTTATTGTGAAACTATTGCAATACTAATAAAAGTATTTAAATTTAAAATAACTTTCGTCAATCATTGGAAAATGAATGGATAAAGAAAATATACAATATAATATATAATTATGCAATCCGCAAAATTTAGAAGTATTTTCGGTGACAGTCAAAAATATGATTAATTATTTAATTGGCCGCAACACTTATAAGTTCCACTAGGTTGCAAACATTTTTATTATTCCACAAATTAATTTTATTGTGAAACTATTGCAATACTAATAAAAATATTTAAATTTTAAATAACTTTCGTCAATCATTGGAAAATGAATGGATAAAGAAAATATACAATATAATATATAATTATGCAATCCGCAAAATTTAGAAGTATTTTCGGTGACAGTCAAAAATATGATTAATTATTTTATTGGCCGCAACACTTATAAGTTCCACTAGGTCACAAACATTTTTATTATTCCACAAATTAATTTTATTGTGAAACTATTGCAATACTAATAAAAATATTTAAATTTAAAATAACTTTCGTCAATCATTGGAAAATGAATGGATAAAGAAAATATACAATATAATATATAATTATGCAATCCGCAAAATTTAGAAGTATTTTCGGTGACAGTCAAAAATATGATTAATTATTTTATAGGCCGCAACACTTATAAGTTCCACTAGGTCGCAAACATTTTTATTATTCCACAAATTAATTTTATTGTGAAACAATTGCAATACTAATAAAAATAACTTTCGTCAATCATGGGAAAATGAATGGATAAAGAAAATATACAATATAATATATAATTATGTAATCCGCAAAATTTACAAGTATTTTCGGTGACAGTCAAAAATATGATTAATTATTTTATTGGCCGCAACACTTATAAGTTCCACTAGGTCGCAAACATTTTTATTATTCCACAAATTAATTTTATTGTGAAACTATTGCAATACTAATAAAAATATTTAAATTTAAAATAACTTTCGTCAATCATTGGAAAATGAATGGATAAAGAAAATATACAATATAATATATAATTATGCAATCCGCAAAATTTAGAAGTATTTTCGGTGACAGTCAAAAATATGATTAATTATTTTATTGGCCGCAACACTTATAAGTTCCACTAGGTCGCAAACATTTTTATTATCCCACAAATTAATTTTATTGTGAAACTATTGCAATACTAATAAAAATATTTAAATTTAAAATAACTTCCGTCAATCATTGGAAAATGAATGGATAAAGAAAATATACAATATAATATATAATTATGCAATCCGCAAAATTTACAAGTATTTTCGGTGACAGTCAAAAATATGATTAATTATTTTATTGGCCGCAACACTTATAAGTTCCACTAGGTCGCAAACATTTTTATTATTCCACAAATTAATTTTATTGTGAAACTATTGCAATACTAATAAAAATATTTAAATTTTAAATAACTTTCGTCAATCATTGGAAAATGAATGGATAAAGAAAATATACAATATAATATATAATTATGCAATCCGCAAAATTTAGAAGTATTTTCGGTGACAGTCAAAAATATGATTAATTATTTTATTGGCCGCAACACTTATAAGTTCCACTAGGTTGCAAACATTTGTATTATTCCACAAATTAATTTTATTGTGAAACTATTGCAATACTAATAAAAATATTTAAATTTAAAATAACTTTCGTCAATCATTGGAAAATGAATGGATAAAGAAAATATACAATATAATATATAATTATGCAATCCGCAAAATTTAGAAGTATTATCGGTGACAGTCAAAAATATGATTAATTATTTTATTGGCCGCAACACTTATAAGTTCCACTAGGTCGCAAACATTTTTATTATTCCACAAATTAATTTTATTGTGAAACTATTGCAATACTAATAAAAATATTTAAATTTAAAATAACTTTCGTCAATCATTGGAAAATGAATGGATAAAGAAAATATACAATATAATATATAATTATGCAATCCGCAAAATTTAGAATTATTTTCGGTGACAGTCAAAAATATGATTAATTATTTTATTGGCCGCAACACTTATAAGTTCCACTAGGTCGCAAACATTTTTATTATTCCACAAATTAATTTTATTGTGAAACTATTGCAATACTAATAAAAATATTTAAATTTAAAATAACTTTCGTCAATCATTGGAAAATGAATGGATAAAGAAAATATACAATATAATATATAATTATGCAATCCGCAAAATTTAGAAGTATTTTCGGTGACAGTCAAAAATATGATTAATTATTTTATTGGCCGCAACACTTATAAGTTCCACTAGGTCACAAACATTTTTATTATTCCACAAATTAATTTTATTGTGAAACTATTGCAATACTAATAAAAGTATTTAAATTTAAAATAACTTTCGTCAATCATTGGAAAATGAATGGATAAAGAAAATATACAATATAATATATAATTATGCAATCCGCAAAATTTAGAAGTATTTTCGGTGACAGTCAAAAATATGATTAATTATTTAATTGGCCGCAACACTTATAAGTTCCACTAGGTTGCAAACATTTTTATTATTCCACAAATTAATTTTATTGTGAAACTATTGCAATACTAATAAAAATATTTAAATTTTAAATAACTTTCGTCAATCATTGGAAAATGAATGGATAAAGAAAATATACAATATAATATATAATTATGCAATCCGCAAAATTTAGAAGTATTTTCGGTGACAGTCAAAAATATGATTAATTATTTTATTGGCCGCAACACTTATAAGTTCCACTAGGTCACAAACATTTTTATTATTCCACAAATTAATTTTATTGTGAAACTATTGCAATACTAATAAAAATATTTAAATTTAAAATAACTTTCGTCAATCATTGGAAAATGAATGGATAAAGAAAATATACAATATAATATATAATTATGCAATCCGCAAAATTTAGAAGTATTATCGGTGACAGTCAAAAATATGATTAATTATTTTATAGGCCGCAACACTTATAAGTTCCACTAGGTCGCAAACATTTTTATTATTCCACAAATTAATTTTATTGTGAAACAATTGCAATACTAATAAAAATATTTAAATTAAAATAACTTCCGTCAATCATGGGAAAATGAATGGATAAAGAAAATATACAATATAATATATAATTATGCAATCTGCAAAATTTAGAAGTATTTTCGGTGACAGTCAAAAATATGATTAATTATTTTATTGGCCGCAACACTTATAAGTTCCACTAGGTTGCAAACATTTTTATTATTCCACAAATTAATTTTATTGTGAAACTATTGCAATACTAATAAAAATATTTAAATTTAAAATAACTTTCGTCAATCATTGGAAAATGAATGGATAAAGAAAATATACAATATAATATATAATTATGCAATCCGCAAAATTTAGAAGTATTTTCGGTGACAGTCAAAAATATGATTAATTATTTTATTGGCCGCAACACTTATAAGTTCCACTAGGCCGCAAACATTTTTATTATTCCACAAATTAATTTTATTGTGAAACTATTGCAATACTAATAAAAATATTTAAATTTAAAATAACTTTCGTCAATCATTGGAAAATGAATGGATAAAGAAAATATACAATATAATATATAATTATGCAATCCGCAAAATTTAGAAGTATTTTCGGTGACAGTCAAAAATATGATTAATTATTTTATTGGCCGCAACACTTATAAGTTCCACTAGGTCGCAAACATTTTTATTATTCCACAAATTAATTTTATTGTGAAACTATTGCAATACTAATAAAAATATTTAAATTTAAAATAACTTTCGTCAATCATTGGAAAATGAATAGATAAAGAAAATATACAATATAATATATAATTATGCAATCCGCAAAATTTAGAAGTATTTTCGGTGACAGTCAAAAATATGATTAATTATTTTATTGGCCGCAACACTTATAAGTTCCACTAGGTCGCAAACATTTTTATTATTCCACAAATTAATTTTATTGTGAAACTATTGCAATACTAATAAAAATATTTAAATTTAAAATAACTTTCGTCAATCATTGGAAAATGAATGGATAAAGAAAATATACAATATAATATATAATTATGCAATCCGCAAAATTTAGAAGTATTATCGGTGACAGTCAAAAATATGATTAATTATTTTATTGGCCGCAACACTTATAAGTTCCACTAGGTCGCAAACATTTTTATTATTCCACAAATTAATTTTATTGTGAAACTATTGCAATACTAATAAAAATATTTAAATTTAAAATAACTTTCGTCAATCATTGGAAAATGAATGGATAAAGAAAATATACAATATAATATATAATTATGCAATCCGCAAAATTTAGAATTATTTTCGGTGACAGTCAAAAATATGATTAATTATTTTATTGGCCGCAACACTTATAAGTTCCACTAGGTCGCAAACATTTTTATTATTCCACAAATTAATTTTATTGTGAAACTATTGCAATACTAATAAAAATATTTAAATTTAAAATAACTTTCGTCAATCATTGGAAAATGAATGGATAAAGAAAATATACAATATAATATATAATTATGCAATCCGCAAAATTTAGAAGTATTTTCGGTGACAGTCAAAAATATGATTAATTATTTTATTGGCCGCAACACTTATAAGTTCCACTAGGTCACAAACATTTTTATTATTCCACAAATTAATTTTATTGTGAAACTATTGCAATACTAATAAAAGTATTTAAATTTAAAATAACTTTCGTCAATCATTGGAAAATGAATGGATAAAGAAAATATACAATATAATATATAATTATGCAATCCGCAAAATTTAGAAGTATTTTCGGTGACAGTCAAAAATATGATTAATTATTTAATTGGCCGCAACACTTATAAGTTCCACTAGGTTGCAAACATTTTTATTATTCCACAAATTAATTTTATTGTGAAACTATTGCAATACTAATAAAAATATTTAAATTTTAAATAACTTTCGTCAATCATTGGAAAATGAATGGATAAAGAAAATATACAATATAATATATAATTATGCAATCCGCAAAATTTAGAAGTATTTTCGGTGACAGTCAAAAATATGATTAATTATTTTATTGGCCGCAACACTTATAAGTTCCACTAGGTCACAAACATTTTTATTATTCCACAAATTAATTTTATTGTGAAACTATTGCAATACTAATAAAAATATTTAAATTTAAAATAACTTTCGTCAATCATTGGAAAATGAATGGATAAAGAAAATATACAATATAATATATAATTATGCAATCCGCAAAATTTAGAAGTATTTTCGGTGACAGTCAAAAATATGATTAATTATTTTATAGGCCGCAACACTTATAAGTTCCACTAGGTCGCAAACATTTTTATTATTCCACAAATTAATTTTATTGTGAAACAATTGCAATACTAATAAAAATAACTTTCGTCAATCATGGGAAAATGAATGGATAAAGAAAATATACAATATAATATATAATTATGTAATCCGCAAAATTTACAAGTATTTTCGGTGACAGTCAAAAATATGATTAATTATTTTATTGGCCGCAACACTTATAAGTTCCACTAGGTCGCAAACATTTTTATTATTCCACAAATTAATTTTATTGTGAAACTATTGCAATACTAATAAAAATATTTAAATTTAAAATAACTTTCGTCAATCATTGGAAAATGAATGGATAAAGAAAATATACAATATAATATATAATTATGCAATCCGCAAAATTTAGAAGTATTTTCGGTGACAGTCAAAAATATGATTAATTATTTTATTGGCCGCAACACTTATAAGTTCCACTAGGTCGCAAACATTTTTATTATCCCACAAATTAATTTTATTGTGAAACTATTGCAATACTAATAAAAATATTTAAATTTAAAATAACTTCCGTCAATCATTGGAAAATGAATGGATAAAGAAAATATACAATATAATATATAATTATGCAATCCGCAAAATTTACAAGTATTTTCGGTGACAGTCAAAAATATGATTAATTATTTTATTGGCCGCAACACTTATAAGTTCCACTAGGTCGCAAACATTTTTATTATTCCACAAATTAATTTTATTGTGAAACTATTGCAATACTAATAAAAATATTTAAATTTTAAATAACTTTCGTCAATCATTGGAAAATGAATGGATAAAGAAAATATACAATATAATATATAATTATGCAATCCGCAAAATTTAGAAGTATTTTCGGTGACAGTCAAAAATATGATTAATTATTTTATTGGCCGCAACACTTATAAGTTCCACTAGGTTGCAAACATTTGTATTATTCCACAAATTAATTTTATTGTGAAACTATTGCAATACTAATAAAAATATTTAAATTTAAAATAACTTTCGTCAATCATTGGAAAATGAATGGATAAAGAAAATATACAATATAATATATAATTATGCAATCCGCAAAATTTAGAAGTATTTTCGGTGACAGTCAAAAATATGATTAATTATTTTATAGGCCGCAACACTTATAAGTTCCACTAGGTCGCAAACATTTTTATTATTCCACAAATTAATTTTATTGTGAAACTATTGCAATACTAATAAAAATATTTAAATTTAAAATAACTTTCGTCAATCATTGGAAAATGAATGGATAAAGAAAATATACAATATAATATATAATTATGTAATCCGCAAAATTTACAAGTATTTTCGGTGACAGTCAAAAATATGATTAATTATTTTATTGGCCGCAACACTTATAAGTTCCACTAGGTCGCAAACATTTTTATTATTCCACAAATTAATTTTATTGTGAAACTATTGCAATACTAATAAAAATATTTAAATTTAAAATAACTTTCGTCAATCATTGGAAAAGAATGGATAAAGAAAATATACAATATAATATATAATTATGCAATCCGCAAAATTTAGAAGTATTTTCGGTGACAGTCAAAAATATGATTAATTATTTTATAGGCCGCAACACTTATAAGTTCCACTAGGTCGCAAACATTTTTATTATTCCACAAATTAATTTTATTGTGAAACTATTGCAATACTAATAAAAATATTTAAATTTAAAATAACTTTCGTCAATCATTGGAAAATGAATGGATAAAGAAAATATACAATATAATATATAATTATGCAATCCGCAAAATTTAGAAGTATTTTCGGTGACAGTCAAAAATATGATTAATTATTTTATTGGCCGCTACACTTATAAGTTCCACTAGGTCGCAAACATTTTTATTATTCCACAAATTAATTTTATTGTGAAACTATTGCAATACTAATAAAAATATTTAAATTTTAAATAACTTTCGTCAATCATTGGAAAATGAATGGATAAAGAAAATATACAATATAATATATAATTATGCAATCCGCAAAATTTAGAAGTATTTTCGGTGACAGTCAAAAATATGATTAATTATTTTATAGGCCGCAACACTTATAAGTTCCACTAGGTCGCAAACATTTTTATTATTCCACAAATTAATTTTATTGTGAAACTATTGCAATACTAATAAAAATATTTAAATTTAAAATAACTTTCGTCAATCATGGGAAAATGAATGGATAAAGAAAATAAACCATATAATATATAATTATGCAATCCGCAAAATTTAGAAGTATTTTCGGTGACAGTCATAAATATTATTAATTGTTTTATTGCCCGCAAAACTTATAAGTTCCACTAGGTCGCAAACATTTTTATTGTTATCTAAACTAATTTTTTAATCAATTGAACTGCCTATGCCTATTGATTTTACCACGCAATAGAATTTTCATCATTTTATATTGATTTCAAAAAATTTTTTTTTTATTTTTGAAAACATCTATGTATTTGTTTATAGGTACAATATTAATATTATTAATTTTGTACCGCAGTTTTATTTTTACTGTGCATAATTGCACCGCAAACCGTAATTTTACAGCAATATTGGCCAAAATTATTTTAAGTATTTTTTGGAAAAATATTTTTAAATGCGCAATATTGTTTTTGTATCGCCGTTTATTTTTTACTGTGCAAAATTGCACCGCATTTTTACCGTAATATTGGGTAGTTAACTAAAGATATCTTATAGAGGCCGATACATATAAATAAATAAATAAAACCATAACACCTGAAATCCTCGAAAGATTATCTATAATTTCTTATAAATTATAGATATTATCTATCTTAAGAGGCCAACATATAAATAATACAATAACACCTGAAATCCTCCAAAGGTCGTCTGTTATCTATATTTTCTAATTATACAATTATTATAGACACCTTAAGAAGCTAACATATAAATAAAACAATAACACCTGAAATCCTCCAAAGGTCGTCTGTTATCTTTATTTTCAAATTTTATAATTATTACAGACTCCTTCACAGGCTAACATATAAATAAAACAATAACACCTGAAATCCTCCTAAGGTGGTCTGTTATCTATAAAATCTAATTATAGAATTATAAACACCTTAAGAGGCCGACATATCTATAAACAACACCTGAAATCCTCTAAAGATACCTAACTATTTTTTCTAGGGTCCTCCATTATTTATGTTTTACAATACTTAATCTAATTTGTAAGCGATCTATATTTCTAGAAAGTCAATTGTTATTCGTCAAGTCGTACCAATTATTTTAATATTGTATGACGTAGATGTTAGCTCATTTTGTGAAGTTTCGATTGCCTCTGATACCTTTGTCATTCAACATTTCCTTCACTTTCATAATAACGCACGTTGTTTTTATCTGACGCAGCATCATCAATGCAAACAAAAATTATTTAGTTTACTTTTAATTATTAAAACTACTAACTTTTTTAAAGTTTGATACCATACAGTGCCTAGTAATGTTATAAGGTTTTAACGTCTGTTTTTAATATAACTGACGCATGTTTAAATTATTACCTCTATTCTGAACATATTTGTTTAGAATTTGCCTATTACAGTCCCTATGTACTATCATGCCGTGTTAAAGTCTATTTTTAATATAAATGACCAATGTTCTAATTCTAGGTTCGACAGATCTAAGCAGATGTCAAAAATGTATGTTTTATAATTACAGGACACAGAAAAAAAAATGTAATAGCACAGAAATATCGGTATAATGCGTTTTCGTGTTTAGATACCTTATATTTATAACATAAAGGCTTGTTTATGATTGATTTAATTTATAAATTTAGATTTAGTGCACTGGTTCATAATGAATTTAGATTTATAAATTAATTTATTCAAATAAATAATATTCTCCAGTGATTTGGTTCTCTTGTCATACTAATTACTGCACAATTCTACATCAAAAATGAATTCCATGCCTAATTTATTGAATATCCATTATGAATTGCATATACTACATAAATTATCTACAATTTTTTCACGTATTTTTAATGCTTTCAACAACTGTCACATCATTTTGTTTATTTAGTTACATGTTGCTAAGAATTTGAAAGAAAATTATTCTGATTGGTGAAATTTAAAAATAAAATTTCAAATATAAACTTTTGTAAATCTAAATTTATAAATTAAATCCATCATAAACAAGCCCTAAGTTATGTCTATAGTAATGTGACATTGGTTGATATTGAAAGTGTTTTTTTTTTCAACGGTCAACAGGCAAAGTTGACATGTGCAATAATAGCAAATAAATATCATTTTTCGACTTACAACTTAGGTCTGCCGGGACTAAAATTATCTATGTATGGTGGAGGACCCCATTTATTATTTAATAGTTAATAATGTTACTAATTCAAATGAAAAACTAAAGCCGCATACATTCTGTTCGCGAGCAGTTCGAGAACTATACATGGAACAGTTCGCGAGCTCAGCGTGAACACCAGATATTTTAATTATGAAGTCATGTTCGCCGTGTAGTTCGGAAAAAGTTCGCGTTTGGATTTAGCAAAGAAAAAAAAATATATCAATGTCAACAAGTGATACATTGTGTTCAAAAAAATCCTAATTCGGAGTAAGCTATGAACAATTTAAAAATATTTAATTAAATGTCAATTTGACACAAGATATTGTCAAAAATATTATCTAAAGAAATCAAAGCTTTTCTTCTTGAATCGTTATTTTAGAAATAGAAATAAATTAGAAAACGGTGAATGGCAATAATCTGTATCCATCTTTATTATCTTTTCCCTTTAAAATTACATTTCACGATCAATTATGACAACTTGACTTTTGAATTGAACAATGATCAGACATATGTTTCTGTTCATGGTTTACTCCATATTAGGTTTTTTTCTGAACGTACTGTATTATAATAAAAGTATGGTAGCGGATAGTTTATTTAATATTGAGTCCTTTTTCATAATTACGATCGTTTGTATACCACAAATTTGGAAGTAAACGATAGTGCTCTATTAAATTTATCATATTATCTTTGCTTCACTTCTTTGTGGTAATGGCACTGAACACAAAACCGAACTTCAACGTCTACTCTGAAAATGCTGTACGCTACGAGCTCGCGAAAAGTTTGTAGCGAACTTCATCCGAACACACGAACCAAACTCGAGATATTCGCGATCTCTAAAAGCTCTAATCCATATTAATTAGCCTAGTCGCTAAAATTTTATTTTATTTAACGCATATATAATACAAATAATAACTAACGTAATCATCAATATTATTTTTAATATTATAGATGTTCTTGTGCTACATAGCAAGATAATATTTTCTGAAATATTTTGTTGTTTTTATGTCAAACGAAATAATTCATAGCTTTACTAACAATACAAGAAAAACAAATAAAGTTTGAATGTCATTTATTTGTCAGAGTTTAGAAATAAGACACCATAAAAAACTGAGACAATTTTTATGAATAATCAGCGAATTATCCAATTTTGATAAATATTAGAAATTTACTAATAAATATGAGTTATTATTATACTGTTAAATATTTATGTTCAGCTAGAAATATAATTTAAAGTTACGTTATAATGTGGAAATATCTTTACTTTAAATAAAAACTTTCTCCATTATTATTAGAAATAATACTATTTAAGTAACATTAAATGAATTTAACAAATAGGCCAACTAATATGGATTACGGCTCGTATACTTTATTTCATGTAAGAAAATATTGTTGGTCTAGATCTTTAGATAGGTATAAAAATTTAGCATTTTGATTGGTCGATTTAGTTCACAAAAGCGAAAAAATAAAATTGGATAGAATTAAGTGATATTTAACTATGTTTTGATGATGTAATTTATAATATTCAGTACTCGTACATTTTACAGATAAATATAATTTTATTATTGACAAAGTTTGGTTTCACGAATTTAAATTATTTATTTAATGAATGTCACTCGTTCGCTAACAGTCTGCAAACAGCTCGCTAACGTGCGTACACGGCTTTATACGTTGACCAGTCAATATTTTAATTAAATATTTGTTAACTACCCAATATTATTTATCGCGAACCGATTTTGCCTGTATTTTAGGCGTAGACTTCGAAAACCGTGCCATTATTTTAATTTACTAGTATTTTGTGATTGTGTTGTGTTTATTGTATAGTGTCGTTACATAGAGATATAGCAATTATTAGTAATTAGCAATACACATACTTATAACTAGAATAAATGTTAGACTCATTTTATAATGTTATTTTTTTTATACAATAAATATTTCATTTGGGGGGGGGGGGGGCTGTGGGGGGTCGGGGGGCTGATTGATGGATGCGTCCTGTAAAATAAAAAAAATATTGTATTATGTTATTTTAGGAAGAAATATATTAATTTTTACCTTCAAAGTTTGGACGTAAGCTGATATTTTCCTCATATATATTTAGTATTCGAATGGTTCTTCTGTTTTTTAACTAAAAATAAAAAAATATTTTAATATTTTTTAATATTTTTGTATTTAAATTTAACATACTTTTTCATTGTTCCTTAAGGGTGTTTTCTCAATGACATAGTGGTTTGGGGTGGGTCTAATGAAGTCTTCGGTCCATCTTGAATTCATACGGGGGGGAGGGGGTAGTGTGGGGGGGCTTCTGATTGATGGATGCTTTCTGTAAAAAAAAAATTATTGTATTATATTATTTTGGAAGGAAATATATTATTTTATACCTTCAAAGTTTGGACGTAAGCTGATATTTTCCTCATATATTTTCAGTATTCGAGTGGTTCTTCTATTTTCTAACTGTAAATAAAAATATTTTATTTTTTATACTTTTTTTGTATTTAAATTTGGCATACCTTTCCATTTATCCTTTACGGGGTGTTTTCTCAATGCCGAGTGGTTTGGGGTGGGTCTAAGAGGTCTTCGGTCCATCTTGAATTCATTCTGAAAATAAACACAATTTGTGTGTGTGTGTGTGTGTGTATGTGTGTGTTTGTTTGTTTATTTATTTATTTTTCTCTACCAAATATTAATTTTTCAATTATATAATGAATACACAGGACTTGAGTCTACTTTTTATGATAGAAAAAGTTCCGTAACTGGATATATTGATGAGAACCCGAAAATTTAAATAAAATTTTGTGATTGCAATCCAGAAATTTTTATTACATCATCTATCTTTTACTTTTATTTAAAGTCGTTTATACTCTTAAAAAAAAATATTTTTTTTTTTGCAATATAATGGCACAATTTTCAAAGTCTATTCTATTCATAAATTTGCCTCACGTTAGGAGGACTTTAAGGTTGCGTGACGTTAGCACGACTTCTAGGCGACAACTTATGATGAGCTGAAACTAATAAATGGGCCACCCCATAGAAACTAGCATCTAGGGGTGGCAAGGCGCAAAACACATACATAAATATAAATATAGTGCCGGGCCCGTACCCGTAAACGCGCAGCTTAAAACTAAATAAAGGGCCCAACAATTAATTGTCAGGCACGCAACCCCTTACAGGTTATGTTACGTAAGGGTGGTAAGGGTATATTTAGATAAATTACAAGCAAAAATGACCATATATTGATTTTACAATTCAATCAGGCCCAACAATTAATTGTCAAGCATGCAACCCCTAACCTAGATTATATTAGGTAAGGGTATATTTAGATAAATTACAAGCTAAAATGTCTATATATTCATTTTACAATTCAATCATTTTGAAAGAGCCTATAACATATTATATTTTTCCGCAATTATAAACTATGTACCTAATAATTCTGTTATCATATTTACCCCTTTCGAATTGAATCCTATAAATGTTAAATTTATTTTATTCCTAAAATTCCGCACCTAGACTCCCTAATATATTTGTATTATTATATTCACTCCTTCGGGAATCGAACCCAATAGAAGTAAATTTATTTCATTCCTGATTTCTTGAAAACCGCGAGAACAAAAAGCAAATAATTCCGAATCATTCTATATTACCACCGACGTAAAGTCGTACCCTAGTGCCAGAATAAATTAATATCCTGGCTCTAGGGCGGTAATAGAAGAGACCGCACAGACCCCGGGGTCTTTATTGCCTGCCGACGACCGAACGTACACCGCGGAATCGAATAACTAACTTAAAACTAAGGCGCAACTAATTTGCAGGGCTTTGTCCCTAAACACTTATTCTACGGTACGGGTACGGGTGCACTTCAAAGACAACAATATAAAAAAATGGGTGCCCCTTGTTTACATCCTGGATAATTTTAGGGGCGCATCTGTTTTTGAGCCGTTAATTTGCCATAGTGATTAACTTATTATTATTTATTGTATGATATCCAACATAAAATATGCTTGAAATTTAAAAAGTGTAATGTAAACGTAAGTTAAATATAAACTTATGTATTTCGTAAGTTGGCCTGACAAGTGACTGATTTACCGACAGTGTCAGGTTGTCAAATAATACACATTTTACTGCATTTTGACAGCCGAATTCACGATTATTCCCTCCGTTAATTAATAGTTAACTGATTCGTAAATAATCAACGTTTGTTTAAATTCACCAACTTGATTTCTGTATGAAGTAATCATGATAAACAGATTCAAAGTTTTGTTTTGGTTTTTGACAAATATAACTGACAATTTTATTTGTGGTATTGTACTTTCCGTTAATAAGTATTAATATGTAAGTTAATTTATTTGTACAATATATTTTATAATTTTCCTATAATAATATATTTTTATTTTGATATAGGTACAAATTACACTGATTCCAATAAGTTTCCCGTAAGATTCCAATAAGGGAGTGCTTTTAAATATAGTAAAAATGAATTGATTTTGATTAGCGTTGATATGTGGGTCAACTTACGAACAAGGAATGGTGAATTCGGCCGTGAATGTTCTTTGTCAATAAATCCGTATCATCGTGAGTATTATTTACAAATATAAAACAATAACAAAACCTATACTAATTTGATTTGACAAGTTATGTGAAACAATATGAAATGTTAGCTGTTAAATACACGACAATCAAAATATAAATGATTTTAACGTTTATTAAAACAGTTACCTTCATTTATTTATTAATATTTGGGAAAAATATTGCAATAAAACTAATAATTTTGATACTAATATAAATTACTTATTGTTCGACGTCCAATATAAAATTTATTTTAAATTTAAAAAGTTAAACAATAATGAGTCAATATCAAATGTTTCAAGGCTAATAGAGAAATATTTCAATTAAAAATTATTAAATTGTTTGACGACAAAAAATGTCTTAAACATTTTTAATCACTTTAGCCAGATAACGGCTCTTTGAAAGAGGGTATGAGTAATTAATTATCCAAAATATAACAAGGTTTTGCCTTCCAACGTGTGTGAGATATATACCATAATTATTAAACAACAATACTACTAACATAAAAAAATTGAATTGTTGACTTATTTATTAACAAAGCACCGAATTAATTGTTTAAAAACTCTACAAAAATAATATTAATTCCATTTTTTATCAAATAAAATAAAGAATATTTATTTAGAGGTCGTCGGTACTTTGCTATTTATGTAAGACATCCAACTATTAAAATAATAATTGATATTTAATTAAACAAATAGGTATATATAATCACCGTAAAAATTCCAATCATCGTACGATTTTTGTTCATAATATTCAAGGAAAAAACTTTAAAATTTACTTGTATTTGTACGATAGGAAATTTTTACAACCATTCAAAAATTCTTAACCTAATTAAATCTAGCTTAACTGAAATTAAGAAAGAAAAATTATGAATCCTAGGGCTGCTGTGGTCGCGGGGCGTTTTCAGCTTGGCTCATTAGGGCTTCGGGCTCTGCGGGGCCGGCTAACCTAAATTGCCCTACCACTGAAAGACTAAGAAAATAACTTAAAACTAGCTGAAAGAGAGCTGAAAGAAAAGGTTAGCTGTGAAATAAATTTTAATTAGGCTGAAAACATGGATTAGTAAATTTCTAAAACTAATAGCTAACCATTGGGAGAGAAAATTTACATTTTAGTAAATGTGTTGAAAGGCAAATGGCTAAAAAAATATTTCCTACCTTTTCACCCATTGAAAAGAAGCCGCAAACTGCCCCAACTGCTGTGGAAATCTGCCCGGAATGGATGGACCCATCACACGGAACTTAATTCAACAATTGTCACACGTTACACACTTCAATTATTAATTTCTAATCACTTTTTATTCACTAGTAAGTAATTCCTTAATCACCACAACAATGTACAGGTCCGGGATGCGCGATCACTTCTCAAAAACAAATTTTATTTATATACCCAGATATGCAAATTCCAATCAATATTTGTTAATTACTCACTACAATAACTGTTTTCTTTAATATTTCATTGTAATTACTTACTAATTTAATTATTTTTGAGGAGCGATCGAACGCACTTCCGTACGCTACAAATTCTGGCGACAAACTGAGGGACAAGCAGAAACCTAGCACGTATCAAAATCGACAATAGACATACGTCGTTGACTGAATTCACGCAACGAATAGAGAAGAAAATGGCGGATGCATGTCGTAGCGAACACTACACGGCTAAAAACAAGTGAACTTCGAATTTTTCAACAATTATTAATTTTATTCAAAAAATAAATTAATATGCTAAAAAGATGTGCTATTTTTTGCTGATTCTAATGGTATATTTACTTTTGCGATTATATTTTTTTTAAGGGGAGAAAATCGCCCCCAAACATTCGAGGTGAGAAGTTGACATTTCAATCTTTGAATAATGATTGTGAACCAATTAAAGCTCTATACTCATGTTTTATACCCCAAAACGATGATAAATAATAATAAAAACCTATTATCAATAGTTTCCGACCCCTATTTAATGCTTTAATACCCTAAATCAACGAATTTCCATCTCCCAATGCTATTCAGATTAGGAGGTATTTCGTTGATTATTCGTTTCTCACGCAATTGACGGTCCTTTTGGCACGAGAAATCTAAAATATAGCCCAAATGAATACACTAGCCGCAGCCCCAAACCCTAAAAACATATTTTAGGATGTGAAAATGATAGATGAAATGTCCCGTCTTACGACCTATTTTCTACAATTCCAGTACTTTTTCCTCAATCTAAAGCCCTTTTGGCATACAAAACTTTAAATATATATCAATCCAAGCAATCCACTCAAGTTTCAGCCCATAAAACCCAGTTTTGGGTTAATGAGATAAATGTATTTCCTAACCTATCGGACGGAACACAATACGACGGATGGACAAATCTTAAAATTTAGCTATTTACGTAACCAAACCAGGTTTTTTGGTATGAAAATCAAAATAGGCGTCATTTCGAACATCTATACCCATTTTTAGGGTAATTGATTAATTTATAAGAGAATCGGAAGTGAGTTTGAATTGCTTCGGATCTTCCACAACTTCTGCTATATGAAAGTAGGTTTTTTTTGCATATTTACATTTTTGAACCAGGATTTCTGATATAAAAATCAAAATATCTATCGTTCTGAACGTGTATACCCATTTTTAGGGCAATCTGTTCATGTATAAGAGATTAAGGAACAGAAATATGTGGAATCAACAACAAAAGATGAGACTTAGATACATTTACGTAATCGAACCAGGTTTTTTGACATACAAATCAAAGTCTACATCGTATTAAACCCCTATACCCATTTTTGGGGCAAATGATTAAAATATAAAGGAATAAGGAGCATGTCTGAGATTTTCAAGATCCAAACACGTTGCTCCAGTTCCAATAAATATGCAAACTGTGAAGTGGTTTTATGTACTGTAAATAATTCTACTTTTATCTATACACCTTATTTTAACTGTGTAGTAAGCCCCAGTAAGAATGAACATGGTTAAAAATATCATAAAATTCCGTATAAGGTTGGCACGTGAAAACATCAATATTTTCAATTTTTTCTGTCAAAACCACTCACAGTAAATATACGGAAGTATCATATTTACATTCAGCATATATTAAACGTACTGTGTTCCAAATTTCATTCAATTCTGTAGAGAAATACAAATTTTACTGACCAAAATATGAGAATTCATCCATACACTTTTCTAGTGCATCTACCGGCATCCAATTTTTGGGTGTTTATGAATTGTATCTCTTCATTAATCGTTCAAAAACATCCAAATTGCTACTGTACCTTAATTTCTTTATCATATTTTCTATTAAATGTTCATATATGTTCAAGTTACATAAAATAATCTGAAATTTTAAAAATTATATCTCAAAACACAATTAATCTTACAGAAACTTGGGTAAAATCTTTATTGGACAAAGGATAATACATAAAAATGGATAAAAGGACACTAAAAAGAATATGAAAGTAATTCGGCTTCTTTGGACAGTGAACACCAGCGAGGAACTCAGGATTTTGGTGGTCTTCAAATATATTTCTTACTCACCAAGTATAGGTCATACAGGTCTTCAAAACTTCTTTAAGGTCTTCTAAAGTATCGTCAAACGGCCCCTGAAAAGAATAAAAAATTATGAAAAACATTGTAAAGCCAAATGAATCATAATCACAGTTTCAGATATAAGTAACCAGGTTTGTTGGTATGAAAATCAAAATAGGCATCATTTCGAACATCTATACCCACTTTTAGGGTAATTGATTAATTTGTAAGGGAATGAGAAACAATTGAATTAGGATCAAAAACACTTTCCATAACTTCTGCTGTATGTAGGTTGTTTTTTGGCAGATTTACATTTTCGAACCGGGATTTCTCATATAAAAATCAAAATATCTATCATTCTGAACGTGTATACCCATTTTTGGGGCAATCTGTTCACGTATAAGAGATTCGGGAACAGAAATGGTTATTGTCATGTATCAGCAACAAATATCAACAAACGATGAGACTTTGATAGATTCACGTAATCGAACCAGATTTTCTCACATAAAAATCAAAGTCTACATCATTTTATACCACTATACCCATTTTTGGGGCAGTTTAAATATAAAGGAATGATGAGCATAAATACCTGAGATTTTCAAGATCCAAAAATGTTGCTCCAGTTCCAATAAATATACAAACTGTGAAACGGTTTTATGTATTGTTACTGTTATTAATACACCTTATTTTGACTGTATAGTATACCCCAGTAAAAATAAACATAGTTATGAAAGTATCATGTTTGGATTCCGCATATATTAAACGTAGTGTCTATTTGTGCCACTTTCTTCAATCTGTAAAGGATATGTTTTATTTATATTAAAATAACAACAATACAACTGTTAAACAGTGTGTTTTGATACCTTTAATGTAGTCTGTCTTTGAAGGGGCCCTGAAACTCAATTTTAAAGCTGTATTGTTCATCATTTTCCACCAATGTTCCAACAATCATTTCGCATATAAATCTTGTGACATTTGTTGCAAAACTTGTGTAAATTCATCACTGGCACATCATTCGAGTATCATAGCACTAAATGGTTCTTTATCGCCCCATTTTTCAAAATAAAATAGAAGATTTCCTTTCAAAACGAACCTAAAACTTCGAAACTTCTGCTGATGTTTGGTTATGTTACAAATCAATACCAACCTGTCAACAAAATAGGTATAAAAATTTATTTTATTACAAATAAATGATACAGTGTCATATAAACTTAAATATCAATATTTTACAGTTTAAATTATAATTTCAGTAGTTGCACACCCAGAAATTGGTAAAATAATGCTGTGGTAATATATTTAAATAACACGTGACCCGCTTAACATATACGTAATACGGGTTGCTTACGGCGAACTACGAAGCGCGGACAGCAACCGCTTAGCAATTTAGCAGCACCGACCCTTTTCTACCCTGAAGGGGCTTATTTTAGGGCGGTTTAGGATAGGGAAATAAAAACATATTTATTTAACAATGCTTTATTAATTTTACAATATATTTGTTTCTTGTTGTTGTTTTTCTTTCCTGTGAACATAAGAATACATAAAACATTTAAAACATTGAAATGATTAAAAGATCTGTGGAGTCGTTGGTCCCACCCCTAATTTAAGGGATGGTTAAGCTCTGCCACCGCGTCAAGGTCCCTCCACTTAGGCAGAGAGGCCGGCCGACCAGGAAGGAAAGGAAAATGATTAATGATTAATGCAACATACAGCACACACCATTCAGTCTGAGGGCCCTCACACACAACATTCATACTCTGCCGCTGGACCCGTCGCTCTGGAACCCGGGACATGACGCCGATGCCCTGAAAAAACACTAACAAGTCAGTAACAATGTCAACAACAATTTACACTTATTCTACAATACTTTAATCATCATCAAAAGACTTCAATGGGGTTGAAATTTGGGTAAAATCTACTTCAAACCTTCCCTAATCTATCCGTGAAAACAGATTTAAAATATATGTCCCCATTTTGAAATTATACCTTTTTAAAGACAGGGCCGTCATAAAATAAAATTTACTAACACAAAATTACAACTTTAATTTTGAAAGGGGTGGATAAAAAATATATAAATCAAAAACAGGGGCAGATATTTCAAATATGTTTTCAGAGGTAGATAAGGGAAGGTTTGAAGTATATTTGAACAAAATTTCAACCCTTTTGGGCAAGGGATAAAAATTTGGCAAAGCGGTAAACACAAAAAAAAATTATAAATTTTTTTGTAACAAATTTACCGCTTTGTCAATTTTTTACCGCTTGTCCAACAGGGTTGAAATTTGGGCCAAATATATTCCAAACCTTCCCTAATCTATCCCTGAAAACAGATTTAAAATATCTGTCCCCATTTTGAAATTATAACTTATTAAAGACAGAACCGTCATAAAATTAAATTAACTAACAAAAAATTACAACTTTAATTTTGAAAGGGGTGGATAAAAAAATATATAAATCAAAAACAGGGGCAGATATTTCAAATCTGTTTTCTGCGGTAGATAAGGGAAGGTTTGACGTATATTTGAACCAAATTTCAACTCTTTTCGGCAAGCGATAAAAATTTGGCAAAGCGGTAAACACAAAAAACAAATTATAAAATTTTTTGTATCAAATTTACCGCTTTGTCAATTTTTTACCGCTAGTCCAACAGGGTTGAAATTTGGGTCAAATATATTCCAAACCTTCCCTAATCTATCCCTGAAAACAGATTTAAAATATCTGTGCCCATTTTGAAATTATAACTTTTTAAAGACATGGCCGTCATAAAATAAAATTAACTAACAAAAAATTACAACTTTAATTTTGAAAGGGGTGAATAAGTAAATTTATAAATCAAAAACAGGGGCAGATATTTCAAATCTGTTTTCAGTGGTAGATAAGGGCAGGTTTGAAGTATATTTGAACCAAATTTCAACCCTTTTGGGCTAGCGATAAAAATTTGGCAAAGCGGTAAACACAAACAAAAAAAATTTAATTTTTTTGTATCAAATTTACCGCTTTGTCAACAGGGTTCAAATTTGGGTCAAATATATTCCAAACCTTCCCTAATCTATCCCTGAAAACAGATTTAAGATATCTGTCCCCATTTTGAAATTATAAGTTTTTAAAGACATGACCGTCATCAAATAAAAGCGGTAGATAAGGGAAGGTTTGAAGTATATTTGGGTCAAATTTCAACTCTGTTGGGCTAGCGATAAAAATTTGGCAAAGCGGTAAACACAGAAAAAAATTATAAAATTTTACCGGCTCCTACACCCAATATAAGGTATAGGGTAAGATTTCACCCCTACAGAGTTCAAATTTGAAACAATTAAAGCCCTATTTTAAACCGTGGCAGAATGGTACGCAGCTAAACTTTGTCAAATTTTTGGGAAAAAATTATAAGTTTTTCAACCCGGATTTAATGCATTTTTAATAGTATTTTAACCACTTTTTTGATGGTTACATATAATTTCAATCCTGTAGAGTTCAAATTTGAAATAATTAAGGCCCTATTTATAACCGTGCCAGAGTAGTACGGTTCTAAATTTTATCAATTTTTTGAGAAAAAGTAAGTTTTTCAACTCGAATTTAATGCATTTTTAAACTCGTTTTTACGAGTTTTTTGATGATTTCATTTAGTTTCAATCTTGTAGAATTTAAATATGAAACAATTAAGGCCCTATTTTTAATGGTGTACCAGTGGTACGCCTCTAAATTTTGTCAATTTTTTCCCAAAAATTACTAGTTTTCGGACTTTAAATGATAATTAAAGTATTTTAATGACAAATGAAAATATTAAACTATTTGATATTAATGAATTTGGACTAAAGAAGATTATTCTCACCGCCGTTGATTTGGGGCTGGATTAATTGGAAGTGGAGGCCCTTCTGGTTGTTGTTTTGGGGCCGTGTTGACTGCAAATGGAGGCCATTCTGGTTGTTGTTTTGTGGCCGTGTTGACTGGAAGTGGAGGCCATTTTGGTTCTTGTTTTGAGGCCGTGTTCACTGGAACCGGATGTTCTTTTGGCTGTTGTTCTGGGTCTATGTTGCCTGGAACTGGAGGCCCTTTTGGCTGCAGTCAACTCCAAACCTGAACAAAACATTTATAGTATATAAAATCATACATTTACATCTTCATTATTTGGAACGATATTTACCTGGCCGTGCCAGATTGTCGGCCATTTTGTTGTGCGTCATGTCCCGTTCTTCGATCCACTTTCAGCTGCCGTCCAAGGATTCGTCTGCTTCGCGACCACCAGTCCTATTTCGACCGCTTGGGGCCCTACTTGACTGTAACTGCCGTGGAGCGATGGTCGCGCACCAAGCACCCCCCTGATTTTTGCAGATTTACAATCTCTCGCTTACGTACACGGTACTCTGCGTTATCGCCGCCCCCGGATCCACCCAACTGCAGCCACCTGGCCAGGGTTTTTATAATAAGAACTGCAGTTGGGCTTCGCTCAATAATAATAGTTAACCTTTCGCCCCAAGCCACAAAGCTACTAGTATATATTTACAGCTACAGACTTTCGCTTTACGGGCGAGCCTATATGTAGCAGGTATACACTTTCGCTAAGTTTATTGTGACGAATATGAGCGGGCGTCCTTTCCTACAATATAAACGATAACGTTTTCCACGTGCTGGGGAGACCCACTGCTTCTATTCAGGAATATCCTGCTTTTACTCAAGGAATACCTGGTGCTCTACTGCTGGGCTCAGCTGTAGGGGTTGGAACCCATCCCTCGTAGGTGGATCTGGGTCGGAATACCATGCACACCTCATACACAGAGCGTGCGATGCGGACAAAGGCTGGAAGGGAAGTGAACGAGAATTGGTCAGCGCGCTACGTACTTGCCTATAGTTTTAACGGAACGGACAGGTTTTATTACGTTACCAAGCTTGTTAATTGGAGTTAATTACTGTATTTTTATGCAATAAATGTAAAAATATAAAATAAAATACTTTATATGGCACAATATATGTTAAAAATATATATTTTTTAAATATTATACCCCGTATTTTCTTCACCACACGGTTAAAATATACGCTTAAAAGTATGATACTCGGATTCCTCATACATTTTAGACTATGTACACCAATTTTTATCAAAAACTATTGGGTAGTTTTTTAATAATCAAAAAAAATGTAAATATGTATCTTCTAGTCGCCATTTTTCACTTTTTATAAATTTATTTCTGAACCATTCAACAGTAAATAATAAAAACTGGTACACATACTCAAAAATGTCTGAGGAATCCAAATTTTCAAGAATCAACTCTCTATCTTATTTAGTTTCCGAGATACAGAGCCCTAAACTTATACCTAATTCCAAAACTGGTTTGCCAAAAATCATTACTTAAAAATAAGTAATTATGAATGACTTTCAGGTAATTTTAAACAATTTTCAGTCCCTTAGGAACAATTTAGAACATTTTCAGACATTTTTGAATAATTTTATGACAGTTAAAATCAATTTAAAATTTTTTTAACTTGTCACAATTTCATATACATTGAACATTTTTATTATATCTTCTATACATTTAGAGATAGAGACTCATAAATATATAAAATAATCCATTACAATCAAATAATGTTACTAGCAAGTTTATATCTCTACCCATTTTTGAATTATTGCCCCAAAAGTCAATATACCCCACATTTAGATAAAAACTTGAAAATTTTCAAAAATCTAATTTTTATGTATCTAGATACTTCTCAATGCGCTGATTCCAAATTTTGAAACCGCAGGTCGATATCTCTTTTCGTTCTCGAGTTATTTGGATTCAAAGTTTTGCTCAAAACTGCCCATTTTTGGGTAATAACCCAAAAATGGGTCGAGATATGAATTTGGCGACATCACCATTCGATTCTACGGGCAAAATTACATAAGTGTACCAATTTTCATAATTTTTGTCCAACCAGTTCATTGTTTATGAATAAAAGTTTGAAAATGGCCAAAATCTGAAAAAATCCTAAGGGGTACCCCTTTGGATTTTTTCAGATTTTGGCCATTTTCAGTTATTTTGCTTTAGAGACTGTATGCGGTGTTCAAAATTTATGAAAATTGATATACTTATGTAATTTTGCCCGTAGAATCGAATGGTCATGTCGCCAAATTCATATCTCGACCCATTTTTGGGTTATTACCCAAAAATGGGCAGTTTTGAGCAAAACTTTGAATCCAAATAACTCGAGAACGAAAAGAGATATCGACCTGCGGTTTCAAAATTTGGAATCAGCGCATTGAGAAGTATCTAAATACATAAAAATTAGATTTTTGAAAAATTTCAAGTTTTTATCTAAATGTGGGGTATATTGACTTTTGGGGCAATAATTCAAAAGTAGGTAAAGATGAATAACTTTCAAGCAATTTTAAACAATTTTCAGTCCCTTAGGAACAATTTAGAAGATTTTCAGACATATTTGAATAATTTTATGAAAGTTATGAACAATTTAAAACATTTTTAACTTGTTAAAATGTCGTTTCTTACCTGTACATTTTGTATACTCTTCCCGCAAAATTTTCTAAGTTGGTGCTTCCCTAAATATACTTCAATATCATCGTTTTGTACCGATTCATTCGTAGATTTCTTCGTAACGCAATGCGCAGCAGTTATAATGTTTCTTAAAGTGATCAGCGAAGCCCCACAAATATATTGTAAGTCGATTCCTTTTGGATAGTATAAAGCCGCATACCAGGGAAACTGCCCTTCTAAAGTGGCCCCCCCGTGCGTTATTAAGGGTTTAGATTGGGCTGCTACAACTCCACATTGATGATTTGGTTGAGAATCATCTAAAAACGACAAGAAAATAAGGCAAAAGTTACGATATTTGAGCTGAAAAAAACATTCTTCTCTTTTCTGATACTCATAACTTATTTACTGGTTGAAACACAGCAAAACTAGTATTAAAAACGTGTTCTACAGGGTTTAAAATATAAATAACAACATTTACACCCCTTACAATTACTTAAAACAAGATATATTTAACAATTTTTAAGATGAGAGACTGTTCCAAATCTTGTGCGATTCTTCCAAAACATTTAAACTTTTACTAGGTAACAAAACTGGCTGAAATTTACACGAAACACTTAAAATTAACTGAAAATCATTCCTTCATGGTCAAAATATGCCTAAAATGTTTGTTATTTAATGAAAATATTAGTTTGCCAGTGAAATTTCAGGTTAAAATGTACTATCCAACCTGAAAACATTCCCTATGACATCAGCGCCAAAATGCTCGAACTATGTATGCATCAATTAACTGTGTCGGTACAGCAGTTTAATAAAATCTATTAAATAAATGATTTAATACATTGTTAATTATATTTAGAGCATAAATAGTTCAATAAATTAATAGCTATTGTTATTAAAACATGCAAATAACACTTTGTTAAACTGTCGTACCGACACCGTTAATTGAGTCATACATAGTTCGAGCATTTTCGCGCTGATGTCAAACCGAATGTTATGCAGGTTGAATAGTATATTTGACCTAATTTTTAAGTTGTCCAACAAATATTTTTAATAAAATTAGCTTGATTTATGTATAAAATAAGATTGTACATTTAATTTTATGTATTCTACACAAATTTCGTTAGCTTTTATCTTGTAATAAGCAAATAATGTAGTAAAAACTGTCTTGAGGTTACAACAGAATTGGAGGAAATTTTCAACTAATGCCACAAGAGAAACTCTTTTCCTATTTTTATACTAAACAGTTTTAAGTGGTAGAAATGACAGTATTTACATTCTAAACTGCAAGGAATCCGATTTTGTGCATAAATTGAAGATATATCTTACCGTTGAGGAGTATGAGCAAGAGAAAATGAAGTTTCCAAGATATCAACCCTTAGGGCCTGAAACTATGAGGGGTAGAAAGGCCGCACAACTTTTATTAAACTAATTTCGATCCGTAGAACACGAATCCGATGTCAGATTTGCCCTACGGCCGTTTGTTATGCGAGATTCATTGTTACATTTTATGATATTATGTCATTGAATTACGTAAGAACTATTCGTAATTTCACAATTTGGATGCTGGATTCGTAATTCTTGGGGTCGAATTAGGGGGATGCCGTGTCTAACTGAAATTTTTTTTTTCCCAATCGAAATTGAAAACCATGGACTAGCCTTGGGGTTTTTTTGGCAAAAAAAACTTTTTGACTCCGATTTGGTTCAAATTTGGTTTACGTATATTAGGGACAAAGGTCTAACGAATAGGGAAATCTGAGCCCATAGGGATTGATATTAGCGGAGTTATTCAACCCTAAAGTGGGTTATTGCAAATAATGGGAAAACTATAGACTTCAGACAAAAGTTTTATTAGGATTTTTTGTTACAAATTAAATTCTATACAACTTTTATTCTATATATTTAACCCTAAACTTCTAATTGTTGAAATGTAACAATGAAACTCACGTATTGTGTTGTTATCTTATTTATTGTATTATTCTGTGTTCAATAAACGATTGATTATTCCTGTGAAATTGTACATTTATTCCTTTTTAAATCCTTCCAGAAATCCTGAAATTCCTACGAGTTGGTGACGGTAAGTTTCAATAGATTTAAGCAATTTATCATTGAATATCTTGAAAAGTAATTGAGATAACGACTTGGGGATTATAATTTTAGATTCAAACAATAAATAACAAAAAAAAAAACACTTTAAAGTGTCGCATATTTACCCCCAAAACTCCAATTTGGAGCACCATATCCAAATAAATTTTGGGTGATTCTTATATAACTTTTAATTCTCTACAACTTTTGTCATATACATTTTTTTCGTAAAGTTGATGGTTTAGCCGGAAATGACGTCATACCCAATAATGGGTGGAGACGAAATTTTATAATATCGATTTTTGAATTCTACGTATTTTTCTACATACATACCCAAAATATCGCTATATTATAGTTAAAAATAAGGGCACTGTAATTGGCATACCCGGAACTGGGTGGACATACAAATTCCGCACCCAGAGTTTTGAAATCTACGTATTTTATTACGTATATACCCAAATTTTCGTCACTTAATATTTATAAACACAGGCGCTATAAATTTTTAAACATTTTGAATATGTCCCATTTTAATCGGCTACTGAAAATCTCAAATTTTGTAATTCATATCTCGAAAACGGTAACAGATAGCGAAAAAGTGTATAGGACCTTTTCGATTGCAAATCGAATTCTAGGGCTGGTATACATTTAACTTTTTTTGATACGACGTACCAGTTCCGAGTTACGACGGTTTTTGTGGCTCTGTACGGGTTTTCAGCCTCCACACCCTTAATTTGGGGTAATATCGAAAAAAGTTTAATGTATGATCTACATAATTTAAAATTCTCTACAAATTGGTTAAATGATATTTTTTTGTAACATTTATAGTTTAGCCGGAAATAACGTCACACCCTAAAATGGGTAGGAATTCAAAGTTTGGATATCGATTTTCGGAATCTACGTATTTTTCTGCATATATACCCAAAATTTGGTTTCTCAATTAATAAAAATAAGAAATATCCAAAGTTTCCCATGCCCAATACTGGGTCTAGTAGGTCAAATATGAAATATATTTTTGTTGAATCCTACATAACTTTTTATGCTTTACAACTTGTGTCGTATGAAATTTTTTTTTAGAACTAATAGTTTAGCCGGAAATGACGTCACACCTTATATTGGGTAGAGATACAAAATCGCCATATTTTTTTTCGGAATCTACGTAATTTTCTGCATATGAACTTCAAAATTTTATTATTTAATATTTGTAAATAAAGGCCCTACGATTTTTTAAAGTTTGAATTTTTTCATTGGTCGCCCCCTAAACCCACCCTCTGTAGGTGGAGCTACGGCAGCCAATGAAAAAATAACAACTTATTTTCTTATTGGCTGCTGTAGCTCCGCCTCCAGCCAATCACAGGGTAGCAATTAGGGGCGACCAATGAAAAAATTCAAACTTTAAAAATTCGTAGGGCCTTTGTTTATAAATATTAAATAATAAATTTTTGGGTACATATGCAGAAAATTACGTAGAATCCGAAGAAAAATACGGTGACTTTGTATCTCTACCCAATATAAGGTGTGATGTCATTTCCGGCTAAACTATCAATTCTAAAAATAAAACTCATACGACCAAATTTGTAGAGAACGAAAAGTTATGTAGGATTCAACAAAAATATATTTCATATTTGACCTATTAGAACCAGTTTTGGGCATGGGAAACTTTGGACATTTCTTATTTTTAATAATTGACAAACCAAATTTTGGGTATATATGCAGAAAAATACGTAGATTCCGAAAATCGATATCCAAACTTTGAATTTCCACCCATTTTAGGGTGTGACGTCATTTCCGGCTAAACTATCAACTTTACGAGAAAATATCATATAACCAATTTGTAGAGAATTTTAAGTTATGTAGATCGTATATTAAACTTTTTTCGATATAACCCCAATTTAAGGGTGTGGAGGCTGAAAACCCGTTCAGAGCCACAAAAACCGTCGTAACTCGGAACTGGTACGTCGTATCAAAAAAAGTTAAATGTATACCAGCCCTATAATTTGATTTGCTATCGAAAAGGTCCTATACACTTTTTCGCTATCTCTTACCGTTTTCGAGATATGAATTACGAAATTTGAAATTTTCAGTAGCCGATTAAAATGGGACATATTCAAAATGTTTAAAAATTCATAGCGCATGTGTTTATAAATATTAAGTAACGAAAATTTGGGTATATACGTAATAAAATACGTAGATTTCAAAAAGAATGAGTGCGGATTTTTTTATCCACCCAGTTTCGGGTATGCTAATTACAGTGCCCTTATTTATAATTATAATATAGCCATATTTTGGGAATGTATGTAGAAAAATACGTAAAATTCAAAAATCGATATTATAAAATTGAGTCTCCACCCATTATTGGGTATGATGTTATTTGCGGCTAAACTATCAACTTTACGATAAAAATTTACATGACAAAAGTTGTAAAGAATTAAAAGTTATGTAAGAATCACTCAAAATTTATTTGGATATGGTGCTCCAAATTGGAGTTTTGGGGGTAAATAAATATGTGGCACTTTAAAGTGTTTTTGTTGTAAATGGCGATATTTATTGTTTTATTTACAAAATAAACTATGTACACATGTAGAAAGAAGTGCATTGAATCTAAGATTATAATCCCCAAGTCGCTATCTCAATTACTTTTCAAGATATTCAATGATAAATTGCTTAAATCTATTGAAACTTACCGTCACCAACTCGTAGGAATTTCAGGATTTCTGGAAGGATTTAAAAAGGAACAAATGTACAATTTCACAGGAATAATCGTTTATTGAACAAACACAGGATAATACAATAAATAGGATAAAAGGTAATACAATTGACACAGGATGTGAAGGATAAAACACGAGTTGTTGGACGGGACGGCGTGAAAACTATGTTTTTCCTACCTTGACAGCTTCAGGGCGCGATGTCTGTCCATCTGTTCGGCTGCAGGCTGTAGAGCTCCTTTTCCCCGTGTTGTCTTTGGCCAATCGTCGTTCAAGTTCAACAGGTCGAGAATTAAGTCAAGCGATGTCTGTTAGTCTGTCTGTCCACTTGCAACAGGGCTTCATACAGCTGTCAACAACAATAAAAAACACTTGTAACAAACCAAATCACAAATATATTCACGTACCGTTGACAAGATTTTCTCCAGCGATGAAACTTCATTTTCTCTTGATCATAACTCCTCAACGGGTGAAAATATCTTCATTTCGAGTGCAGAATCGGATTCTTTGGACATTAGAATATAAATCACAACACTTTCATCCCTTAAAACTGCAATACGGACATCGAAAACGGCCGTAAGTTCTTTAGGAACAACATCTGATTGGATACCGCTCTGAAATCGCGAAAGTTAAATTTTCAGACGCTCATAACTCCTCAACGGATTAAAATATCTCAAAATTAACACTAAATTCGTGTTCTACGATGTTTAAAATATAAATTGACTTATTTCCAAATCTTAAAACCATTTGGTCAAAGTTTTATTTATACATTTCTAAAATGACGACCGTTCCAAATCTTTCGCAATCCCTCCAAAACATCAAAACGTTTATTTGATGATGAATCGGGCTAAAATTTACAGGAAATACATAAAAGTAACTGAAATTCTTTTATTTGTACTTAAAACTAGTCAAAAATGTGGTTAAAAATCATGTACGTTTCAAAAACATCAGGGCTGTTTGCAGCGCCAAAATACCCGAACTATGTTAGGACATTTTAACTCTGCCGGTAAAGCAGACTAATAGTTTTATTTATTATACGATTAAATAATAGTGTAGCATGTTTTTAGGTATAATTAGGGCATAAATATATCAATAATTTAATAATTATTGATATTTAGAAATATGTAATAAAATGTCGGTAATATAGTTAATAAAAGTTCGAGCTTTTTGGCGCTGTACCCAGCCGAATGTTTTTGAGACGTACACGATTTTTAACCACACTTTTCCGCTGCTAAACTAATCATTTCAATAAAAAATAAACATTTTTGACTAGTTTTAAATATAAATAAATGATTATCAGTTAATTTTATGTATGTCCTGTAAATTTCAGCCCCATACATAATCAAATAAACTTTTTGATGTTTTGGAGGGATTGCAAAAGATTTGGAACGGTCGTCATTTTAGAAATATTTAAATAAAACTTTGCCCAAACGGTTTTAAGATTTGGTAATACGTCAAATTATATTTCAAACATCGTAGAACACGAATTTAGTGTTAATTTTGAGATATTTTAAACCGTTGAGCGTCTGAAAATGCAACTTTTGGGATTTCAGAGCGGTATCCAATCAAATGTTGTTCCTAAAGAACTTACGGCCGTTTTTGATGTCCGTATTGCAGTTTTAAGGGATGAAAGTGTTGTGATTTATATTTGAAAGTCCAGGAGCAGATATAAGCAAGAGAAAATGGAGTTTCATCATTGTTGTTTAGCATAAAATTCCCTATAAAATGATGTAAGAACGGTCACTTAAATATGAGTACAATCCGAGATATTCCGCCGTGAAAACAGTGCCAATATTTCATTCAAATCTTACCTTTATTTCTTGTGATATTCATGGATGATTTTTAAAAATATTGCAACAATGAATATATCTTCATGTAATTGTTAAATAAATATATTTTCAAGTGAAATTATAGTGTAAATCTATTGAAACTTACCGTCACCAACTCGTAGGAATTTCAGGATTTCTGGAAGGATTTAAAAGGAACAAATGTACAATTTCACAGGAATAATCGTTTATTGAACACAGGATAATACAATAAATAGGATAAAAGGTAATACAATTGACACAGGTTGTGAAGGATAAAAACACGAGTTGTTGGACGGCGTGAAAACAACTTTTCCTACCTTGGCAGCTTCAGGGCGCGATGTCTGTTCAGCTACAGGGCCCCATTTCCACGCGTTGTCTTCGGCCATTCGTCGTTCAAGTTCAACAGGTTCAGAATCGAGTCAGTGTGTGTCTGTCCACTTGCAACGGGGTTTCATACGGCTGTCAACAACAACAATAATAATAATAAAAATACTTGTAACAAACGAAATCACAAATATATTCACGTACCGTCTACAACATTTTCTCTTGCTCATAATCTCTCAACGGATAAAAATATCTTCATTTCGGGTGCAGAATCGGATTCGTTGGTCTTTAAAATATAAATCACAACAATTTCACCCCTTAAAACTGTTTGGTATAAGACTCGGAAACGATTTCCTCTTGTGGCGTCAGTTGATAATTTTCTCAAAATGTTTTTGTTACATTAATCACTTATTAATGCACAAAACTTACTGGAATTTGTGTAAATAAAATAAATATTGTTGTTTTGTACTTAAAATAGGCTAAATTTATTAAAAATTATCCACTTGTCAGCTGGAAATTTGGTTAAAATGTATTAACCAACCTGCATAACATTGGGTATGACATCAGCGCCAAAAAGCTCGAACTAATTATATTATAATATTCTAATTATTAATAATTTATTTATATTTATACTTAAATATTGTTTAAAACAATAAATCAAATGAAATATTAGCTTAAAAATTATAATTTTATTAAATTTATTATCAATATGACTGTTTAACAGTTTTTCCAACAGATGTCCCTAAAAGCTAAAGGTTGATTTACATATGAAGATAAAGCTTGATTTTCACCAATTTTACTTTTAGGAAAAATGAATTTTTTTGGCCATTTTTCAGTTTTTTGTAAATATCTGCTGAAATATTAATTTTACAAGAAAAATGCATAGAAAAAAAGTTATTCAGCATAAAATTTCCTATAAAATAATGTAAGAATGGTTGCTTAAATATGAGTGTAATCCGAGATATTCCTCCGTGAAAATAGTACAAATATTTCATTCAAATCTTTTTGACTCCGATTTGCTTCAAATTTGGCTTATATTTACTAGGAACAAAGGTATAATGAATATCAAAATCTGAGCCCATAGGGGTTGATATTAAGGGAGTTATACAACCCTAAATTGGGTTATTGCAAATAATAGGAAAACTATAGACTTTCGGGGAAAGTTTTATTAAGATTTTTTGTTACAAATTAAATTTTAAACAACATTTATTTGAAACATTTTCTTGTTTGACTTTTCTTTTTCGAGATAATTGTTAGAAAATTATAATATTGTAACGTTAATAAACTGTGTTTAATAATGTTTTTTCTTTATGATTACAGGTTCAACAAAGGGCCTTAAGGACATCCCAGGATATATCTTCTATAAAAACTGTAAATAAAATGTATTTATTGTCATATAAATGTATATTATGTTTGTGTTTTAATAAAAGGACAGAATATATCAAAATATATGTTTATCATTTAAATTCCTATTATATCCTTCTTGTTTAACCCTCAGATTTACCCTAAGGGCGTTAATTACGTGAATTTCGTTTTTCTTTTTTTGGGGTCAATGACCTAAATTTACTCAGTTTTGAATCGAAAATTTTTGATGGTATCAGGATAACAGGAACGAAAAGAGTTCTCATATTTCAAATGTAACGACGGATTCGTGTTCTACGGGTCGTAATTAGTCTAAAAAACCTTGTCCGGCCCTTCTATCTTCTGTATTTTACGAGCTACAACACTTTTTTTAACCCAATTTTACTCAGTTTTTGAGTCAAAATTTTTGATGGTATCCGGATAACAGGAACGCGAAGAGCTCTCATTTTTCATATTTTAAAGTACTCTTTTCGTTCCTGTTATCCTGATACCAACGAAAATTTTCGACCAAAAACTGAGTAAAATTGGGTTAAGAAAAAAGTGTTGTAGCTCGAAAACTACAGAAGTTAGAAGGGCCGGACAAGTGTTTTTAGACTAATTACGACCCGTAGAACACGAATCCGTCCTCACATTTAAAATATGAGAACTCTTTTCATTCCTGTTATCCTGATACCATCAAAAATTTTCGATTCAAAACTGAGTAAATTTAGGTCATTGACCCCAAAAAAAAAAACAACGAAATTCACGTATCTAACGCCCTTAGGGTAAATCTGAGGGTTAAACAAGAAGGATAAAGTACATTTAAAATAAAAGAACTTCTCGCATTCCTGTTATCATCAAAATTTCGAGGAAAGAAGTGTTATAACTCCAAAACTATTAAATCTAGAGGGGTTGAACAATAATTAGGGCTGTAAAATAAAAGAATATATTCATTTTTACAATTTTTATTCAGTTTAAAACAAATATAATGTATTTTTACAATAATTGAGAACAAATAATACATAGTTCATTTTCAACCCTTAATAACTCCTACCCTAATTAATTTTTACAAACTAATTTAACAAATATGGATGTAGAATTCCCCGTAGAATGCAAATTTGCAAGAATCGACACAGAATTCCACTTAGTTCAGAAGTTATTAAAGAAAAACTAATTTTTCTACATGTAAAATTTTTCATCCCTTAATAACTTCTGCCCTAATTAATTTTTAAAAACTAACTTAACAAATATGGCCGTAGAATTCCATGTAGAATTCAAATTTACAAGAATCGACACAGAATTCCACTTAGTTCAGAAGTTATTAAAGAAAAACTAATTTTTCTACATGTAAAATTTTTCAGCCCTTAATAACTTCTGCCCTAATTAATTTTCAAAAACTAACTTAACAAATATGGACGTAGAATTCCACGTAAAGTTCAAATTTTCAAGAATCGACACAGAATTCCATTTAGTTCAGAAGTTATTAAAGAAAAACTAATTTTTTTACATGTAAAATTTTTCATCCCTTAATAACTTCTGCCCTAATTAATTTCTAAAAACTATCTTAACAATTATGGACGTAGAATTCTATGTAGAATTGAAATTTTCAAGAATCGATACAGAATTCCAATCAGTTCCGGAGTTATCGACGCTGGAATGAAGTCAGGGGATCAGGCGGGCCGTTGAAGATGTTTCCCAACTCAAGCAGGTCCGGAATTCCCAGGATTTCTGTAGTTGCCACCCCCGGAAGCTGAATGCAGTTCATTGACCCTAAAGAAAAAGTTATTAATGATTGGAAAATAAAACTTTTGATTCTCTATAACTTTTTAAAGACGCCACAAGACAAAATCATTTCCGAACCTTATACCAAATAGTTTTAAGGGGTGAATTATATTTTAAAGTCCAAGGAATGCGATTCTGTACTCGAAATGAAGATATTTTTACCCGTTGAGGAGTTATGAGCAAGAGAAAATGTAGCTTCCGAGATATCAACCCTTTAACTCTGAAACTATGAGGGGTAAAAAGGCCGCACAACTTTTATTAAACTAATTTCGATCCGTAGAACACGAATCCGATGTCAGATTTGCCCTACGGCCCTTTGTTATGCGAGATTCATTGTTACATTTCATGATATATTATGTCATTGAATTACGTAAGAACTATTCGTAATTTCTCAATTCGGACGCCGGATTCGTAATTCTCGGGATCGAATTAGGGAGATGCCATGTCTAACTCATTTTTTTTTCCCAATCGAAACTTAAAACCATGGACTAAAGCCTTGGGGTTTTTTTGGCAAAAAAAACTTTTTGACTCCGATTTGGTTCAAATTTGGTTTACGTATATTAGGGACAAAGGTCTAACGAATAGGGAAATCTGAGCACATAGGGGTTGATATTACCGGAGTTATTCAACCCTAAAGTGGGTTATTGCAAATAATGGGAAAACTATAGACTTCAGACAAAAGTTTTATTAGGATTTTTTGTTACAAATTAAATTCTAAACAACTTTTATTCTATATATTTAACCCTAAACTTCTAATTGTTGAAATGTAACAATGAAACTCACGTATTGTGTTGTTATCTTATTTATTGTATTATTCTGTGTTCAATAAACGATTGATTATTCCTGTGAAATTGTACATTTATTCCTTTTTAAGTCCTTCCAGAAATCCTGAAATTCCTACGAGTTGGTGACGGTAAGTTTCAATAGATTTAAGCAATTTATCATTGAATATCTTGAAAAGTAATTGAGATAACGACTTGGGGATTATAATTTTAGATTCAAACAGTAAATAACAAAAAAAAAAAAACACTTTAAAGTGTCGCATATTTACCCCCAAAACTCCAATTTGGAGCACCATATCCAAATAAATTTTGGGTGATTCTTATATAACTTTTAATTCTCTACAACTTTTGTCATATACATTTTTTTCGTAAAGTTGATGGTTTAGCCGGAAATGACGTCATACCCAATAATGGGTGGAGACGAAATTTTATAATATCGATTTTTGAATTCTACGTATTTTTCTACATACATACCCAAAATATCGCTATATTATAGTTAAAAATAAGGGCACTGTAATTGGCATACCCGGAACTGGGTGGACATACAAATTCCGCACCCAGAGTTTTGAAATCTACGTATTTTATTACGTATATACCCAAATTTTCGTAACTTAATATTTATAAACACAGGCGCTATAAATTTTTAAACATTTTGAATATGTCCCATTTTAATCGGCTACTGAAAATTTCAAATTTCGTAATTCATATCTCGAAAACGGTAAGAGATAGCGAAAAAGTGTATAGGACCTTTTCGATAGCAAATCAAATTATAGGGCTGGTATACATTTAACTTTTTTTGATACGACGTACCAGTTCCGAGTTACGACGGTTTTTGTGGCTCTGTACGGGTTTTCAGCCTCCACACCCTTAATTTGGGGTAATATCGAAAAAAGTTTAATGTATGATCTACATAATTTAAAATTCTCTACAAATTGGTTAAATGATATTTTTTTGTAACATTTATAGTTTAGCCGGAAATAACGTCACACCCTAAAATGGGTAGGAATTCAAAGTTTGGATATCGATTTTCGGAATCTACGTATTTTTCTGCATATATACCCAAAATTTGGTTTCTCAATTATTAAAAATAAGAAATATCCAAAGTTTCCCATGCCCAAAACTGGGTCTAATAGGTCAAATATGAAATATATTTTTGTTGAATCCTACATAACTTTTTATGCTTTACAACTTGTGTCGTATGAAATTTTTTTTTAGAACTAATAGTTTAGCCGGAAATGACGTCACACCTTATATTGGGTAGAGATACAAAGTCGTCATATTTTTTTTCGGAATCTACGTAATTTTCTGCATATGAACTTCAAAATTTTATTATTTAATATTTGTAAATAAAGGCCCTACGATTTTTTAAAGTTTGAATTTTTTCATTGGTCGCCCCCTAAACCCACCCTCTGTAGGTGGAGCTACGGCAGCCAATGAAAAAATAACAACTTATTTTCTTATTGGCTGCTGTAGCTCCGCCTCCAGCCAATCACAGGGTAGCAATTAGGGGCGACCAATGAAAAAATTCAAACTTTAAAAATTCGTAGGGCCTTTGTTTATAAATATTAAATAATAAATTTTTGGGTACATATGCAGAAAATTACGTAGAATCCGAAGAAAAATACGGTGACTTTGTATCTCTACCCAATATAAGGTGTGATGTCATTTCCGGCTAAACTATCAATTCTAAAAATAAAACTCATACGACCAAATTTGTAGAGAACGAAAAGTTATGTGGGATTCAACAAAAATATATTTCATATTTGACCTATTAGAACCAGTTTTGGGCATGGGAAACTTTGGACATTTCTTATTTTTAATAATTGACAAACCAAATTTTGGGTATATATGCAGAAAAATACGTAGATTCCGAAAATCGATATCCAAACTTTGAATTTCCACCCATTTTAGGGTGTGACGTCATTTCCGGCTAAACTATCAACTTTACGAGAAAATATCATATAACCAATTTGTAGAGAATTTTAAGTTACGTAGATCGTATATTAAACTTTTTTCGATATAACCCCAATTTAAGGGTGTGGAAGCTGAAAACCCGTACAGAGCCACAAAAACCGTCGTAACTCGGAACTGGTACGTCGTATCAAAAAAAGTTAAATGTATACCAGCCCTATAATTTGATTTGCTATCGAAAAGGTCCTATACACTTTTTCGCTATCTCTTACCGTTTTCGAGATATGAATTACGAAATTTGAAATTTTCAGTAGCCGATTAAAATGGGACATATTCAAAATGTTTAAAAATTCATAGCGCATGTGTTTATAAATATTAAGTAACGAAAATTTGGGTATATACGTAATAAAATACGTAGATTTCAAAAAGAATGAGTGCGGATTTTTTTATCCACCCAGTTTCGGGTATGCTAATTACAGTGCCCTTATTTATAATTATAATATAGCCATATTTTGGGAATGTATGTAGAAAAATACGTAAAATTCAAAAATCGATATTATAAAATTGAGTCTCCACCCATTATTGGGTATGATGTTATTTGCGGCTAAACTATCAACTTTACGATAAAAATTTACATGACAAAAGTTGTAAAGAATTAAAAGTTATGTAAGAATCACTCAAAATTTATTTGGATATGGTGCTCCAAATTGGAGTTTTGGGGGTATATAAATATGTGGCACTTTAAAGTGTTTTTGTTGTAAATGGCGATATTTATTGTTTTATTTACAAAATAAACTATGTACACATGTAGAAAGAAGTGCATTGAATCTAAGATTATAATCCCCAAGTCGCTATCTCAATTACTTTTCAAGATATTCAATGATAAATTGCTTAAATCTATTGAAACTTACCGTCACCAACTCGTAGGAATTTCAGGATTTCTGGAAGGATTTAAAAAGGAACAAATGTACAATTTCACAGGAATAATCGTTTATTGAACAAACACAGGATAATACAATAAATAGGATAAAAGGTAATACAATTGACACAGGATGTGAAGGATAAAACACGAGTTGTTGGACGGGACGGCGTGAAAACTATGTTTTTCCTACCTTGACAGCTTCAGGGCGCGATGTCTGTCCATCTGTTCGGCTGCAGGCTGTAGAGCTCCTTTTCCCCGTGTTGTCTTTGGCCAATCGTCGTTCAAGTTCAACAGGTCGAGAATTAAGTCAAGCGATGTCTGTTAGTCTGTCTGTCCACTTGCAACAGGGCTTCATACAGCTGTCAACAACAATAAAAAACACTTGTAACAAACCAAATCACAAATATATTCACGTACCGTTGACAAGATTTTCTCCAGCGATGAAACTTCATTTTCTCTTGATCATAACTCCTCAACGGGTGAAAATATCTTCATTTCGAGTGCAGAATCGGATTCTTTGGACATTAGAATATAAATCACAACACTTTCATCCCTTAAAACTGCAATACGGACATCGAAAACGGCCGTAAGTTCTTTAGGAACAACATCTGATTGGATACCGCTCTGAAATCGCGAAAGTTAAATTTTCAGACGCTCATAACTCCTCAACGGATTAAAATATCTCAAAATTAACACTAAATTCGTGTTCTACGATGTTTAAAATATAAATTGACTTATTTCCAAATCTTAAAACCATTTGGACAAAGTTTTATTTATACATTTCTAAAATGACGACCGTTCCAAATCTTTCGCAATCCCTCCAAAACATCAAAACGTTTATTTGATGATGAATCGGGCTAAAATTTACAGGAAATACATAAAAGTAACTGAAATTCTTTTATTTGTACTTAAAACTAGTCAAAAATGTGGTTAAAAATCATGTACGTTTCAAAAACATCAGGGCTGTTTGCAGCGCCAAAATACCCGAACTATGTTAGGACATTTTAACTCTGCCGGTAAAGCAGACTAATAGTTTTATTTATTATACGATTAAATAATAGTGTAGCATGTTTTTAGGTATAATTAGGGCATAAATATATCAATAATTTAATAATTATTGATATTTAGAAATATGTAATAAAATGTCGGTAATATAGTTAATAAAAGTTCGAGCTTTTTGGCGCTGTACCCAGCCGAATGTTTTTGAGACGTACACGATTTTTAACCACACTTTTCCGCTGCTAAACTAATCATTTCAATAAAAAATAAACATTTTTGACTAGTTTTAAATATAAATAAATGATTATCAGTTAATTTTATGTATGTCCTGTAAATTTCAGCCCCATACATAATCAAATAAACTTTTTGATGTTTTGGAGGGATTGCAAAAGATTTGGAACGGTCGTCATTTTAGAAATATTTAAATAAAACTTTGCCCAAACGGTTTTAAGATTTGGTAATACGTCAAATTATATTTCAAACATCGTAGAACACGAATTTAGTGTTAATTTTGAGATATTTTAAACCGTTGAGCGTCTGAAAATGCAACTTTTGGGATTTCAGAGCGGTATCCAATCAAATGTTGTTCCTAAAGAACTTACGGCCGTTTTTGATGTCCGTATTGCAGTTTTAAGGGATGAAAGTGTTGTGATTTATATTTGAAAGTCCAGGAGCAGATATAAGCAAGAGAAAATGGAGTTTCATCATTGTTGTTTAGCATAAAATTCCCTATAAAATGATGTAAGAACGGTCACTTAAATATGAGTACAATCCGAGATATTCCGCCGTGAAAACAGTGCCAATATTTCATTCAAATCTTACCTTTATTTCTTGTGATATTCATGGATGATTTTTAAAAATATTGCAACAATGAATATATCTTCATGTAATTGTTAAATAAATATATTTTCAAGTGAAATTATAGTGTAAATCTATTGAAACTTACCGTCACCAACTCGTAGGAATTTCAGGATTTCTGGAAGGATTTAAAAGGAACAAATGTACAATTTCACAGGAATAATCGTTTATTGAACACAGGATAATACAATAAATAGGATAAAAGGTAATACAATTGACACAGGTTGTGAAGGATAAAAACACGAGTTGTTGGACGGCGTGAAAACAACTTTTCCTACCTTGGCAGCTTCAGGGCGCGATGTCTGTTCAGCTACAGGGCCCCATTTCCACGCGTTGTCTTCGGCCATTCGTCGTTCAAGTTCAACAGGTTCAGAATCGAGTCAGTGTGTGTCTGTCCACTTGCAACGGGGTTTCATACGGCTGTCAACAACAACAATAATAATAATAAAAATACTTGTAACAAACGAAATCACAAATATATTCACGTACCGTCTACAACATTTTCTCTTGCTCATAATCTCTCAACGGATAAAAATATCTTCATTTCGGGTGCAGAATCGGATTCGTTGGTCTTTAAAATATAAATCACAACAATTTCACCCCTTAAAACTGTTTGGTATAAGACTCGGAAACGATTTCCTCTTGTGGCGTCAGTTGATAATTTTCTCAAAATGTTTTTGTTACATTAATCACTTATTAATGCACAAAACTTACTGGAATTTGTGTAAATAAAATAAATATTGTTGTTTTGTACTTAAAATAGGCTAAATTTATTAAAAATTATCCACTTGTCAGCTGGAAATTTGGTTAAAATGTATTAACCAACCTGCATAACATTGGGTATGACATCAGCGCCAAAAAGCTCGAACTAATTATATTATAATATTCTAATTATTAATAATTTATTTATATTTATACTTAAATATTGTTTAAAACAATAAATCAAATGAAATATTAGCTTAAAAATTATAATTTTATTAAATTTATTATCAATATGACTGTTTAACAGTTTTTCCAACAGATGTCCCTAAAAGCTAAAGGTTGATTTACATATGAAGATAAAGCTTGATTTTCACCAATTTTACTTTTAGAAAAAATGAATTTTTTTGGCCATTTTTCAGTTTTTTGTAAATATCTGCTGAAATATTAATTTTACAAGAAAAATGCATAGAAAAAAAGTTATTCAGCATAAAATTTCCTATAAAATAATGTAAGAATGGTTGCTTAAATATGAGTGTAATCCGAGATATTCCTCCGTGAAAATAGTACAAATATTTCATTCAAATCTTTTTGACTCCGATTTGCTTCAAATTTGGCTTATATTTACTAGGAACAAAGGTATAATGAATATCAAAATCTGAGCCCATAGGGGTTGATATTAAGGGAGTTATACAACCCTAAATTGGGTTATTGCAAATAATAGGAAAACTATAGACTTTCGGGGAAAGTTTTATTAAGATTTTTTGTTACAAATTAAATTTTAAACAACATTTATTTGAAACATTTTCTTGTTTGACTTTTCTTTTTCGAGATAATTGTTAGAAAATTATAATATTGTAACGTTAATAAACTGTGTTTAATAATGTTTTTTCTTTATGATTACAGGTTCAACAAAGGGCCTTAAGGACATCCCAGGATATATCTTCTATAAAAACTGTAAATAAAATGTATTTATTGTCATATAAATGTATATTATGTTTGTGTTTTAATAAAAGGACAGAATATATCAAAATATATGTTTATCATTTAAATTCCTATTATATCCTTCTTGTTTAACCCTCAGATTTACCCTAAGGGCGTTAATTACGTGAATTTCGTTTTTCTTTTTTTGGGGTCAATGACCTAAATTTACTCAGTTTTGAATCGAAAATTTTTGATGGTATCAGGATAACAGGAACGAAAAGAGTTCTCATATTTCAAATGTAACGACGGATTCGTGTTCTACGGGTCGTAATTAGTCTAAAAAACCTTGTCCGGCCCTTCTATCTTCTGTATTTTACGAGCTACAACACTTTTTTTAACCCAATTTTACTCAGTTTTTGAGTCAAAATTTTTGATGGTATCCGGATAACAGGAACGCGAAGAGCTCTCATTTTTCATATTTTAAAGTACTCTTTTCGTTCCTGTTATCCTGATACCAACGAAAATTTTCGACCAAAAACTGAGTAAAATTGGGTTAAGAAAAAAGTGTTGTAGCTCGAAAACTACAGAAGTTAGAAGGGCCGGACAAGTGTTTTTAGACTAATTACGACCCGTAGAACACGAATCCGTCCTCACATTTAAAATATGAGAACTCTTTTCATTCCTGTTATCCTGATACCATCAAAAATTTTCGATTCAAAACTGAGTAAATTTAGGTCATTGACCCCAAAAAAAAAACAACGAAATTCACGTATCTAACGCCCTTAGGGTAAATCTGAGGGTTAAACAAGAAGGATAAAGTACATTTAAAATAAAAGAACTTCTCGCATTCCTGTTATCATCAAAATTTCGAGGAAAGAAGTGTTATAACTCCAAAACTATTAAATCTAGAGGGGTTGAACAATAATTAGGGCTGTAAAATAAAAGAATATATTCATTTTTACAATTTTTATTCAGTTTAAAACAAATATAATGTATTTTTACAATAATTGAGAACAAATAATACATAGTTCATTTTCAACCCTTAATAACTCCTACCCTAATTAATTTTTACAAACTAATTTAACAAATATGGATGTAGAATTCCCCGTAGAATGCAAATTTGCAAGAATCGACACAGAATTCCACTTAGTTCAGAAGTTATTAAAGAAAAACTAATTTTTCTACATGTAAAATTTTTCATCCCTTAATAACTTCTGCCCTAATTAATATTTAACAACTAACTTAACAAATATGGACGTAGAATTCCATGTAGAGTTCAAATTTTCAAGAATCGACACAGAATTCCACTTAGTTCAGAAGTTATTAAAGAAAAACTAATTTTTCTACATGTAAAATTTTTCAGCCCTTAATAACTTCTGCCCTAATTAATTTTTAAAAACTAACTTAACAAATATGGACGTAGAATTCCATGTAGAGTTCAAATTTTCAAGAGTCGACACAGAATTCCACTTAGTTCAGAAGTTATTAAAGAAAAACTAATTTTTCTACATGTAAAATTTTTCATCCCTTAATAACTTCTGCCCTAATTAATTTCTAAAAACTAACTTAACAAATATGGACGTAGAATTCCATGTAGAATTCAAATTTACAAGAATCGACACAGAATTCCACTTAGTTCAGAAGTTATTAAAGAAAAACTAATTTTTCTACATGTAAAATTTTTCATCCCTTAATAACTTCTGCCCTAATTAATTTTTAAAAACTAACTTAACAAATATGGCCGTAGAATTCCATGTAGAATTCAAATTTACAAGAATCGACACAGAATTCCACTTAGTTCAGAAGTTATTAAAGAAAAACTAATTTTTCTACATGTAAAATTTTTCAGCCCTTAATAACTTCTGCCCTAATTAATTTTCAAAAACTAACTTAACAAATATGGACGTAGAATTCCACGTAAAGTTCAAATTTTCAAGAATCGACACAGAATTCCATTTAGTTCAGAAGTTATTAAAGAAAAACTAATTTTTTTACATGTAAAATTTTTCATCCCTTAATAACTTCTGCCCTAATTAATTTCTAAAAACTATCTTAACAATTATGGACGTAGAATTCTATGTAGAATTGAAATTTTCAAGAATCGATACAGAATTCCAATCAGTTCCGGAGTTATCGACGCTGGAATGAAGTCAGGGGATCAGGCGGGCCGTTGAAGATGTTTCCCAACTCAAGCAGGTCCGGAATTCCCAGGATTTCTGTAGTTGCCACCCCCGGAAGCTGAATGCAGTTCATTGACCCTAAAGAAAAAGTTATTAATGATTGGAAAATAAAACTTTTGATTCTCTATAACTTTTTAAAGACGCCACAAGACAAAATCATTTCCGAACCTTATACCAAATAGTTTTAAGGGGTGAATTATATTTTAAAGTCCAAGGAATGCGATTCTGTACTCGAAATGAAGATATTTTTACCCGTTGAGGAGTTATGAGCAAGAGAAAATGTAGCTTCCGAGATATCAACCCTTTAACTCTGAAACTATGAGGGGTAAAAAGGCCGCACAACTTTTATTAAACTAATTTCGATCCGTAGAACACGAATCCGATGTCAGATTTGCCCTACGGCCCTTTGTTATGCGAGATTCATTGTTACATTTCATGATATATTATGTCATTGAATTACGTAAGAACTATTCGTAATTTCTCAATTCGGACGCCGGATTCGTAATTCTCGGGATCGAATTAGGGAGATGCCATGTCTAACTCATTTTTTTTTCCCAATCGAAACTTAAAACCATGGACTAAAGCCTTGGGGTTTTTTTGGCAAAAAAAACTTTTTGACTCCGATTTGGTTCAAATTTGGTTTACGTATATTAGGGACAAAGGTCTAACGAATAGGGAAATCTGAGCACATAGGGGTTGATATTACCGGAGTTATTCAACCCTAAAGTGGGTTATTGCAAATAATGGGAAAACTATAGACTTCAGACAAAAGTTTTATTAGGATTTTTTGTTACAAATTAAATTCTAAACAACTTTTATTCTATATATTTAACCCTAAACTTCTAATTGTTGAAATGTAACAATGAAACTCACGTATTGTGTTGTTATCTTATTTATTGTATTATTCTGTGTTCAATAAACGATTGATTATTCCTGTGAAATTGTACATTTATTCCTTTTTAAGTCCTTCCAGAAATCCTGAAATTCCTACGAGTTGGTGACGGTAAGTTTCAATAGATTTAAGCAATTTATCATTGAATATCTTGAAAAGTAATTGAGATAACGACTTGGGGATTATAATTTTAGATTCAAACAGTAAATAACAAAAAAAAAAAAACACTTTAAAGTGTCGCATATTTACCCCCAAAACTCCAATTTGGAGCACCATATCCAAATAAATTTTGGGTGATTCTTATATAACTTTTAATTCTCTACAACTTTTGTCATATACATTTTTTTCGTAAAGTTGATGGTTTAGCCGGAAATGACGTCATACCCAATAATGGGTGGAGACGAAATTTTATAATATCGATTTTTGAATTCTACGTATTTTTCTACATACATACCCAAAATATCGCTATATTATAGTTAAAAATAAGGGCACTGTAATTGGCATACCCGGAACTGGGTGGACATACAAATTCCGCACCCAGAGTTTTGAAATCTACGTATTTTATTACGTATATACCCAAATTTTCGTAACTTAATATTTATAAACACAGGCGCTATAAATTTTTAAACATTTTGAATATGTCCCATTTTAATCGGCTACTGAAAATTTCAAATTTCGTAATTCATATCTCGAAAACGGTAAGAGATAGCGAAAAAGTGTATAGGACCTTTTCGATAGCAAATCAAATTATAGGGCTGGTATACATTTAACTTTTTTTGATACGACGTACCAGTTCCGAGTTACGACGGTTTTTGTGGCTCTGTACGGGTTTTCAGCCTCCACACCCTTAATTTGGGGTAATATCGAAAAAAGTTTAATGTATGATCTACATAATTTAAAATTCTCTACAAATTGGTTAAATGATATTTTTTTGTAACATTTATAGTTTAGCCGGAAATAACGTCACACCCTAAAATGGGTAGGAATTCAAAGTTTGGATATCGATTTTCGGAATCTACGTATTTTTCTGCATATATACCCAAAATTTGGTTTCTCAATTATTAAAAATAAGAAATATCCAAAGTTTCCCATGCCCAAAACTGGGTCTAATAGGTCAAATATGAAATATATTTTTGTTGAATCCTACATAACTTTTTATGCTTTACAACTTGTGTCGTATGAAATTTTTTTTTAGAACTAATAGTTTAGCCGGAAATGACGTCACACCTTATATTGGGTAGAGATACAAAGTCGTCATATTTTTTTTCGGAATCTACGTAATTTTCTGCATATGAACTTCAAAATTTTATTATTTAATATTTGTAAATAAAGGCCCTACGATTTTTTAAAGTTTGAATTTTTTCATTGGTCGCCCCCTAAACCCACCCTCTGTAGGTGGAGCTACGGCAGCCAATGAAAAAATAACAACTTATTTTCTTATTGGCTGCTGTAGCTCCGCCTCCAGCCAATCACAGGGTAGCAATTAGGGGCGACCAATGAAAAAATTCAAACTTTAAAAATTCGTAGGGCCTTTGTTTATAAATATTAAATAATAAATTTTTGGGTACATATGCAGAAAATTACGTAGAATCCGAAGAAAAATACGGTGACTTTGTATCTCTACCCAATATAAGGTGTGATGTCATTTCCGGCTAAACTATCAATTCTAAAAATAAAACTCATACGACCAAATTTGTAGAGAACGAAAAGTTATGTAGGATTCAACAAAAATATATTTCATATTTGACCTATTAGAACCAGTTTTGGGCATGGGAAACTTTGGACATTTCTTATTTTTAATAATTGACAAACCAAATTTTGGGTATATATGCAGAAAAATACGTAGATTCCGAAAATCGATATCCAAACTTTGAATTTCCACCCATTTTAGGGTGTGACGTCATTTCCGGCTAAACTATCAACTTTACGAGAAAATATCATATAACCAATTTGTAGAGAATTTTAAGTTACGTAGATCGTATATTAAACTTTTTTCGATATAACCCCAATTTAAGGGTGTGGAAGCTGAAAACCCGTACAGAGCCACAAAAACCGTCGTAACTCGGAACTGGTACGTCGTATCAAAAAAAGTTAAATGTATACCAGCCCTATAATTTGATTTGCTATCGAAAAGGTCCTATACACTTTTTCGCTATCTCTTACCGTTTTCGAGATATGAATTACGAAATTTGAAATTTTCAGTAGCCGATTAAAATGGGACATATTCAAAATGTTTAAAAATTCATAGCGCATGTGTTTATAAATATTAAGTAACGAAAATTTGGGTATATACGTAATAAAATACGTAGATTTCAAAAAGAATGAGTGCGGATTTTTTTATCCACCCAGTTTCGGGTATGCTAATTACAGTGCCCTTATTTATAATTATAATATAGCCATATTTTGGGAATGTATGTAGAAAAATACGTAAAATTCAAAAATCGATATTATAAAATTGAGTCTCCACCCATTATTGGGTATGATGTTATTTGCGGCTAAACTATCAACTTTACGATAAAAATTTACATGACAAAAGTTGTAAAGAATTAAAAGTTATGTAAGAATCACTCAAAATTTATTTGGATATGGTGCTCCAAATTGGAGTTTTGGGGGTATATAAATATGTGGCACTTTAAAGTGTTTTTGTTGTAAATGGCGATATTTATTGTTTTATTTACAAAATAAACTATGTACACATGTAGAAAGAAGTGCATTGAATCTAAGATTATAATCCCCAAGTCGCTATCTCAATTACTTTTCAAGATATTCAATGATAAATTGCTTAAATCTATTGAAACTTACCGTCACCAACTCGTAGGAATTTCAGGATTTCTGGAAGGATTTAAAAAGGAACAAATGTACAATTTCACAGGAATAATCGTTTATTGAACAAACACAGGATAATACAATAAATAGGATAAAAGGTAATACAATTGACACAGGATGTGAAGGATAAAACACGAGTTGTTGGACGGGACGGCGTGAAAACTATGTTTTTCCTACCTTGACAGCTTCAGGGCGCGATGTCTGTCCATCTGTTCGGCTGCAGGCTGTAGAGCTCCTTTTCCCCGTGTTGTCTTTGGCCAATCGTCGTTCAAGTTCAACAGGTCGAGAATTAAGTCAAGCGATGTCTGTTAGTCTGTCTGTCCACTTGCAACAGGGCTTCATACAGCTGTCAACAACAATAAAAAACACTTGTAACAAACCAAATCACAAATATATTCACGTACCGTTGACAAGATTTTCTCCAGCGATGAAACTTCATTTTCTCTTGATCATAACTCCTCAACGGGTGAAAATATCTTCATTTCGAGTGCAGAATCGGATTCTTTGGACATTAGAATATAAATCACAACACTTTCATCCCTTAAAACTGCAATACGGACATCGAAAACGGCCGTAAGTTCTTTAGGAACAACATCTGATTGGATACCGCTCTGAAATCGCGAAAGTTAAATTTTCAGACGCTCATAACTCCTCAACGGATTAAAATATCTCAAAATTAACACTAAATTCGTGTTCTACGATGTTTAAAATATAAATTGACTTATTTCCAAATCTTAAAACCATTTGGACAAAGTTTTATTTATACATTTCTAAAATGACGACCGTTCCAAATCTTTCGCAATCCCTCCAAAACATCAAAACGTTTATTTGATGATGAATCGGGCTAAAATTTACAGGAAATACATAAAAGTAACTGAAATTCTTTTATTTGTACTTAAAACTAGTCAAAAATGTGGTTAAAAATCATGTACGTTTCAAAAACATCAGGGCTGTTTGCAGCGCCAAAATACCCGAACTATGTTAGGACATTTTAACTCTGCCGGTAAAGCAGACTAATAGTTTTATTTATTATACGATTAAATAATAGTGTAGCATGTTTTTAGGTATAATTAGGGCATAAATATATCAATAATTTAATAATTATTGATATTTAGAAATATGTAATAAAATGTCGGTAATATAGTTAATAAAAGTTCGAGCTTTTTGGCGCTGTACCCAGCCGAATGTTTTTGAGACGTACACGATTTTTAACCACACTTTTCCGCTGCTAAACTAATCATTTCAATAAAAAATAAACATTTTTGACTAGTTTTAAATATAAATAAATGATTATCAGTTAATTTTATGTATGTCCTGTAAATTTCAGCCCCATACATAATCAAATAAACTTTTTGATGTTTTGGAGGGATTGCAAAAGATTTGGAACGGTCGTCATTTTAGAAATATTTAAATAAAACTTTGCCCAAACGGTTTTAAGATTTGGTAATACGTCAAATTATATTTCAAACATCGTAGAACACGAATTTAGTGTTAATTTTGAGATATTTTAAACCGTTGAGCGTCTGAAAATGCAACTTTTGGGATTTCAGAGCGGTATCCAATCAAATGTTGTTCCTAAAGAACTTACGGCCGTTTTTGATGTCCGTATTGCAGTTTTAAGGGATGAAAGTGTTGTGATTTATATTTGAAAGTCCAGGAGCAGATATAAGCAAGAGAAAATGGAGTTTCATCATTGTTGTTTAGCATAAAATTCCCTATAAAATGATGTAAGAACGGTCACTTAAATATGAGTACAATCCGAGATATTCCGCCGTGAAAACAGTGCCAATATTTCATTCAAATCTTACCTTTATTTCTTGTGATATTCATGGATGATTTTTAAAAATATTGCAACAATGAATATATCTTCATGTAATTGTTAAATAAATATATTTTCAAGTGAAATTATAGTGTAAATCTATTGAAACTTACCGTCACCAACTCGTAGGAATTTCAGGATTTCTGGAAGGATTTAAAAGGAACAAATGTACAATTTCACAGGAATAATCGTTTATTGAACACAGGATAATACAATAAATAGGATAAAAGGTAATACAATTGACACAGGTTGTGAAGGATAAAAACACGAGTTGTTGGACGGCGTGAAAACAACTTTTCCTACCTTGGCAGCTTCAGGGCGCGATGTCTGTTCAGCTACAGGGCCCCATTTCCACGCGTTGTCTTCGGCCATTCGTCGTTCAAGTTCAACAGGTTCAGAATCGAGTCAGTGTGTGTCTGTCCACTTGCAACGGGGTTTCATACGGCTGTCAACAACAACAATAATAATAATAAAAATACTTGTAACAAACGAAATCACAAATATATTCACGTACCGTCTACAACATTTTCTCTTGCTCATAATCTCTCAACGGATAAAAATATCTTCATTTCGGGTGCAGAATCGGATTCGTTGGTCTTTAAAATATAAATCACAACAATTTCACCCCTTAAAACTGTTTGGTATAAGACTCGGAAACGATTTCCTCTTGTGGCGTCAGTTGATAATTTTCTCAAAATGTTTTTGTTACATTAATCACTTATTAATGCACAAAACTTACTGGAATTTGTGTAAATAAAATAAATATTGTTGTTTTGTACTTAAAATAGGCTAAATTTATTAAAAATTATCCACTTGTCAGCTGGAAATTTGGTTAAAATGTATTAACCAACCTGCATAACATTGGGTATGACATCAGCGCCAAAAAGCTCGAACTAATTATATTATAATATTCTAATTATTAATAATTTATTTATATTTATACTTAAATATTGTTTAAAACAATAAATCAAATGAAATATTAGCTTAAAAATTATAATTTTATTAAATTTATTATCAATATGACTGTTTAACAGTTTTTCCAACAGATGTCCCTAAAAGCTAAAGGTTGATTTACATATGAAGATAAAGCTTGATTTTCACCAATTTTACTTTTAGAAAAAATGAATTTTTTTGGCCATTTTTCAGTTTTTTGTAAATATCTGCTGAAATATTAATTTTACAAGAAAAATGCATAGAAAAAAAGTTATTCAGCATAAAATTTCCTATAAAATAATGTAAGAATGGTTGCTTAAATATGAGTGTAATCCGAGATATTCCTCCGTGAAACTAGTACAAATATTTCATTCAAATCTTTTTGACTCCGATTTGCTTCAAATTTGGCTTATATTTACTAGGAACAAAGGTATAATGAATATCAAAATCTGAGCCCATAGGGGTTGATATTAAGGGAGTTATCCAACCCTAAATTGGGTTATTGCAAATAATAGAAAAACTATAGACTTTCGGGGAAAGTTTTATTAAGATTTTTTGTTACAAATTAAATTTTAAACAACATTTATTTGAAACATTTTCTTGTTTGACTTTTCTTTTTCGAGATAATTGTTAGAAAATTATAATATTGTAACGTTAATAAACTGTGTTTAATAATGTTTTTTCTTTATGATTACAGGTTCAACAAAGGGCCTTAAGGACATCCCAGGATATATCTTCTATAAAAACTGTAAATAAAATGTATTTATTGTCATATAAATGTATATTATGTTTGTGTTTTAATAAAAGGACAGAATATATCAAAATATATGTTTATCATTTAAATTCCTATTATATCCTTCTTGTTTAACCCTCAGATTTACCCTAAGGGCGTTAATTACGTGAATTTCGTTTTTCTTTTTTTGGGGTCAATGACCTAAATTTACTGAGTTTTGAATCGAAAATTTATGATGGTATCAGGATAACAGGAACGAAAAGAGTTCTCATATTTCAAATGTAACGACGGATTCGTGTTCTACGGGTCGTAATTAGTCTAAAAAACCTTGTCCGGCCCTTTTAACTTCTGTATTTTACGAGCTACAACACTTTTTTTAACTCAATTTTTGGGGTCAATGACCTGAATTTACTCAGTTTTTGAATCGAAAATTTTCGATGGTATCAGGATAACAGGAATGAAAAGAGTTCTCATATTTCAAATGTAACGACGGATTCGTGTTCTACGGGTCGTAATTAGTCTAAAAAACCTTGTCCGGCCCTTCTATCTTCTGTAGTTTTCGAGCTATGAAACTTTTTCTTAACCCAATTTTACTCAGTTTTTGAGTCAAAATTTTTGATGGTATCCGGATAACAGGAACGCGAAGAGCTCTCATTTTTCATATTTTAAAGTACTCTTTTCGTTCCTGTTATCCTGATACCAACGAAAATTTTCGACCAAAAACTGAGTAAAATTGGGTTAAGAAAAAAGTGTTGTAGCTCGAAAACTACAGAAGTTAGAAGGGCCGGACAAGTGTTTTTAGACTAATTACGACCCGTAGAACACGAATCCGTCCTCACATTTAAAATATGAGAACTCTTTTCATTCCTGTTATCCTGATACCATCAAAAATTTTCGATTCAAAACTGAGTAAATTTAGGTCATTGACCCCAAAAAAAAAAAAACAACGAAATTCACGTATCTAACGCCCTTACGGTAAATCTGAGGGTTAAACAAGAAGGATAAAGTACATTTAAAATAAAAGAACTTCTCGCATTCCTGTTATCATCAAAATTTCGAGGAAAGAAGTGTTATAACTCCAAAACTATTAAATCTAGAGGGGTTGAACAATAATTAGGGCTGTAAAATAAAAGAATATATTCATTTTTACAAGTTTTATTCAGTTTAAAACAAATATAATGTATTTTTACAATAATTGAGAACAAATAATACATAGTTCATTTTCAACCCTTAATAACTCCTACCCTAATTAATTTTTACAAACTAATTTAACAAATATGGATGTAGAATTCCCCGTAGAATGCAAATTTGCAAGAATCGACACAGAATTCCACTTAGTTCAGAAGTTATTAAAGAAAAACTAATTTTTCTACATGTAAAATTTTTCATCCCTTAATAACTTCTGCCCAAATTAATATTTAACAACTAACTTAACAAATATGGACGTAGAATTCCATGTAGAGTTCAAATTTTCAAGAATCGACAAAGAATTCCACTTAGTTCAGAAGTTATTAAAGAAAAACTAATTTTTCTACATGTAAAATTTTTCAGCCCTTAATAACTTCTGCCCTAATTAATTTTTAAAAACTAACTTAACAAATATGGACGTAGAATTCCATGTAGAGTTCAAATTTTCAAGAGTCGACACAGAATTCCACTTAGTTCAGAAGTTATTAAAGAAAAACTAATTTTTCTACATGTAAAATTTTTCATCCCTTAATAACTTCAATAACTTCAATAACTCCAAAACTATTAAATCTAGAGGGGTTGAACAATAATTAGGGCTGTAAAATAAAAGAATATATTCATTTTTACAAGTTTTATTCAGTTTAAAACAAATATAATGTATTTTTACAATAATTGAGAACAAATAATACACAGTTAGGAAATTTTATGCTGAATAACGTTTTTTCTATGCATTTTTCTTGTAAAATTAATATTTCAGCAGATATTTACAAAAAACTGAAAAATGGCCAAAAGAATTCATTTTTCCTAAAAGTAAAATTGGTGAAAATCAAGCTTTATCTTCATATGTAAATCAACCTTTAGCTTTTAGGGACATCTGTTGGAAAAACTGTTAAACAGTCATATTGATAATAAATTTAATAAAATTATAATTTTTAAGCTAATATTTCATTTGATTTATTGTTTTAAACAATATTTAAGTATAAATAAATTATTAATAATTAGAATATTATAATATAATTAGTTCGAGCTTTTTGGCGCTGATGTCATACCCAATGTTATGCAGGTTGGTTAATACATTTTAACCAAATTTCCAGCTGACAAGTGGATAATTTTTAATAAATTTAGCCTATTTTAAGTACAAAACAACAATATTTATTTTATTTACACAAATTCCAGTAAGTTTTGTGCATTAATAAGTGATTAATGTAACAAAAACATTTTGAGAAAATTATCAACTGACGCCACAAGAGGAAATCGTTTCCGAGTCTTATACCAAACAGTTTTAAGGGGTGAAATTGTTGTGATTTATATTTTAAAGACCAACGAATCCGATTCTGCACCCGAAATGAAGATATTTTTATCCGTTGAGAGATTATGAGCAAGAGAAAATGTTGTAGACGGTACGTGAATATATTTGTGATTTCGTTTGTTACAAGTATTTTTATTATTATTATTGTTGTTGTTGACAGCCGTATGAAACCCCGTTGCAAGTGGACAGACACACACTGACTCGATTCTGAACCTGTTGAACTTGAACGACGAATGGCCGAAGACAACGCGTGGAAATGGGGCCCTGTAGCTGAACAGACATCGCGCCCTGAAGCTGCCAAGGTAGGAAAAGTTGTTTTCACGCCGTCCAACAACTCGTGTTTTTATCCTTCACAACCTGTGTCAATTGTATTACCTTTTATCCTATTTATTGTATTATCCTGTGTTCAATAAACGATTATTCCTGTGAAATTGTACATTTGTTCCTTTTAAATCCTTCCAGAAATCCTGAAATTCCTACGAGTTGGTGACGGTAAGTTTCAATAGATTTACACTATAATTTCACTTGAAAATATATTTATTTAACAATTACATGAAGATATATTCATTGTTGCAATATTTTTAAAAATCATCCATGAATATCACAAGAAATAAAGGTAAGATTTGAATGAAATATTGGCACTGTTTTCACGGCGGAATATCTCGGATTGTACTCATATTTAAGTGACCGTTCTTACATCATTTTATAGGGAATTTTATGCTAAACAACAATGATGAAACTCCATTTTCTCTTGCTTATATCTGCTCCTGGACTTTCAAATATAAATCACAACACTTTCATCCCTTAAAACTGCAATACGGACATCAAAAACGGCCGTAAGTTCTTTAGGAACAACATTTGATTGGATACCGCTCTGAAATCCCAAAAGTTGCATTTTCAGACGCTCAACGGTTTAAAATATCTCAAAATTAACACTAAATTCGTGTTCTACGATGTTTGAAATATAATTTGACGTATTACCAAATCTTAAAACCGTTTGGGCAAAGTTTTATTTAAATATTTCTAAAATGACGACCGTTCCAAATCTTTTGCAATCCCTCCAAAACATCAAAAAGTTTATTTGATTATGTATGGGGCTGAAATTTACAGGACATACATAAAATTAACTGATAATCATTTATTTATATTTAAAACTAGTCAAAAATGTTTATTTTTTATTGAAATTATTAGTTTAGCAGCGGAAAAGTGTGGTTAAAAATCGTGTACGTCTCAAAAACATTCGGCTGGGTACAGCGCCAAAAAGCTCGAACTTTTATTAACTATATTACCGACATTTTATTACATATTTCTAAATATCAATAATTATTAAATTATTGATATATTTATGCCCTAATTATACCTAAAAACATGCTACACTATTATTTAATCGTATAATAAATAAAACTATTAGTCTGCTTTACAGGCAGAGTTAAAATGTCCTAACATAGTTCGGGTATTTTGGCGCTGCAAACAGCCCTGATGTTTTTGAAACGTACATGATTTTTAACCACATTTTTGACTAGTTTTAAGTACAAATAAAAGAATTTCAGTTACTTTTATGTATTTCCTGTAAATTTTAGCCCGATTTATCATCAAATAAACGTTTTGATGTTTTGGAGGGATTGCGAAAGATTTGGAACGGTCGTCATTTTAGAAATGTATAAATAAAACTTTGTCCAAATGGTTTTAAGATTTGGAAATAAGTCAATTTATATTTTAAACATCGTAGAACACGAATTTAGTGTTAATTTTGAGATATTTTAATCCGTTGAGGAGTTATGAGCGTCTGAAAATTTAACTTTCGCGATTTCAGAGCGGTATCCAATCAGATGTTGTTCCTAAAGAACTTACGGCCGTTTTCGATGTCCGTATTGCAGTTTTAAGGGATGAAAGTGTTGTGATTTATATTCTAATGTCCAAAGAATCCGATTCTGCACTCGAAATGAAGATATTTTCACCCGTTGAGGAGTTATGATCAAGAGAAAATGAAGTTTCATCGCTGGAGAAAATCTTGTCAACGGTACGTGAATATATTTGTGATTTGGTTTGTTACAAGTGTTTTTTATTGTTGTTGACAGCTGTATGAAGCCCTGTTGCAAGTGGACAGACAGACTAACAGACATCGCTTGACTTAATTCTCGACCTGTTGAACTTGAACGACGATTGGCCAAAGACAACACGGGGAAAAGGAGCTCTACAGCCTGCAGCCGAACAGATGGACAGACATCGCGCCCTGAAGCTGTCAAGGTAGGAAAAACATAGTTTTCACGCCGTCCCGTCCAACAACTCGTGTTTTATCCTTCACATCCTGTGTCAATTGTATTACCTTTTATCCTATTTATTGTATTATCCTGTGTTTGTTCAATAAACGATTATTCCTGTGAAATTGTACATTTGTTCCTTTTTAAATCCTTCCAGAAATCCTGAAATTCCTACGAGTTGGTGACGGTAAGTTTCAATAGATTTAAGCAATTTATCATTGAATATCTTGAAAAGTAATTGAGATAGCGACTTGGGGATTATAATCTTAGATTCAATGCACTTCTTTCTACATGTGTACATAGTTTATTTTGTAAATAAAACAATAAATATCGCCATTTACAACAAAAACACTTTAAAGTGCCACATATTTATTTACCCCCAAAACTCCAATTTGGAGCACCATATCCAAATAAATTTTGAGTGATTCTTACATAACTTTTAATTCTTTACAACTTTTGTCATGTAAATTTTTATCGTAAAGTTGATAGTTTAGCCGCAAATAACATCATACCCAATAATGGGTGGAGACTCAATTTTATAATATCGATTTTTGAATTTTACGTATTTTTCTACATACATTCCCAAAATATGGCTATATTATAATTATAAATAAGGGCACTGTAATTAGCATACCCGAAACTGGGTGGATAAAAAAATCCGCACTCATTCTTTTTGAAATCTACGTATTTTATTACGTATATACCCAAATTTTCGTTACTTAATATTTATAAACACATGCGCTATGAATTTTTAAACATTTTGAATATGTCCCATTTTAATCGGCTACTGAAAATTTCAAATTTCGTAATTCATATCTCGAAAACGGTAAGAGATAGCGAAAAAGTGTATAGGACCTTTTCGATAGCAAATCAAATTATAGGGCTGGTATACATTTAACTTTTTTTGATACGACGTACCAGTTCCGAGTTACGACGGTTTTTGTGGCTCTGTACGGGTTTTCAGCTTCCACACCCTTAAATTGGGGTTATATCGAAAAAAGTTTAATATACGATCTACGTAACTTAAAATTCTCTACAAATTGGTTATATGATATTTTCTCGTAAAGTTGATAGTTTAGCCGGAAATGACGTCACACCCTAAAATGGGTGGAAATTCAAAGTTTGGATATCGATTTTCGGAATCTACGTATTTTTCTGCATATATACCCAAAATTTGGTTTGTCAATTATTAAAAATAAGAAATGTCCAAAGTTTCCCATGCCCAAAACTGGTTCTAATAGGTCAAATATGAAATATATTTTTGTTGAATCCTACATAACTTTTCGTTCTCTACAAATTTGGTCGTATGAGTTTTATTTTTAGAATTGATAGTTTAGCCGGAAATGACATCACACCTTATATTGGGTAGAGATACAAAGTCACCGTATTTTTCTTCGGATTCTACGTAATTTTCTGCATATGTACCCAAAAATTTATTATTTAATATTTATAAACAAAGGCCCTACGAATTTTTAAAGTTTGAATTTTTTCATTGGTCGCCCCTAATTGCTACCCTGTGATTGGCTGGAGGCGGAGCTACAGCAGCCAATAAGAAAATAAGTTGTTATTTTTTCATTGGCTGCCGTAGCTCCACCTACAGAGGGTGGGTTTAGGGGGCGACCAATGAAAAAATTCAAACTTTAAAAAATCGTAGGGCCTTTATTTACAAATATTAAATAATAAAATTTTGAAGTTCATATGCAGAAAATTACGTAGATTCCGAAAAAAAATATGACGACTTTGTATCTCTACCCAATATAAGGTGTGACGTCATTTCCGGCTAAACTATTAGTTCTAAAAAAAAATTTCATACGACACAAGTTGTAAAGCATAAAAAGTTATGTAGGATTCAACAAAAATATATTTCATATTTGACCTATTAGACCCAGTTTTGGGCATGGGAAACTTTGGATATTTCTTATTTTTAATAATTGAGAAACCAAATTTTGGGTATATATGCAGAAAAATACGTAGATTCCGAAAATCGATATCCAAACTTTGAATTCCTACCCATTTTAGGGTGTGACGTTATTTCCGGCTAAACTATAAATGTTACAAAAAAATATCATTTAACCAATTTGTAGAGAATTTTAAATTATGTAGATCATACATTAAACTTTTTTCGATATTACCCCAAATTAAGGGTGTGGAGGCTGAAAACCCGTACAGAGCCACAAAAACCGTCGTAACTCGGAACTGGTACGTCGTATCAAAAAAAGTTAAATGTATACCAGCCCTATAATTTGATTTGCTATCGAAAAGGTCCTATACACTTTTTCGCTATCTCTTACCGTTTTCGAGATATGAATTACGAAATTTGAAATTTTCAGTAGCCGATTAAAATGGGACATATTCAAAATGTTTAAAAATTTATAGCGCCTGTGTTTATAAATATTAAGTTACGAAAATTTGGGTATATACGTAATAAAATACGTAGATTTCAAAACTCTGGGTGCGGAATTTGTATGTCCACCCAGTTCCGGGTATGCCAATTACAGTGCCCTTATTTTTAACTATAATATAGCGATATTTTGGGTATGTATGTAGAAAAATACGTAGAATTCAAAAATCGATATTATAAAATTTCGTCTCCACCCATTATTGGGTATGACGTCATTTCCGGCTAAACCATCAACTTTACGAAAAAAATGTATATGACAAAAGTTGTAGAGAATTAAAAGTTATATAAGAATCACCCAAAATTTATTTGGATATGGTGCTCCAAATTGGAGTTTTGGGGGTAAATATGCGACACTTTAAAGTGTTTTTTTTTTTTTGTTATTTACTGTTTGAATCTAAAATTATAATCCCCAAGTCGTTATCTCAATTACTTTTCAAGATATTCAATGATAAATTGCTTAAATCTATTGAAACTTACCGTCACCAACTCGTAGGAATTTCAGGATTTCTGGAAGGACTTAAAAAGGAATAAATGTACAATTTCACAGGAATAATCAATCGTTTATTGAACACAGAATAATACAATAAATAAGATAACAACACAATACGTGAGTTTCATTGTTACATTTCAACAATTAGAAGTTTAGGGTTAAATATATAGAATAAAAGTTGTTTAGAATTTAATTTGTAACAAAAAATCCTAATAAAACTTTTGTCTGAAGTCTATAGTTTTCCCATTATTTGCAATAACCCACTTTAGGGTTGAATAACTCCGGTAATATCAACCCCTATGTGCTCAGATTTCCCTATTCGTTAGACCTTTGTCCCTAATATACGTAAACCAAATTTGAACCAAATCGGAGTCAAAAAGTTTTTTTTGCCAAAAAAACCCCAAGGCTTTAGTCCATGGTTTTAAGTTTCGATTGGGAAAAAAAAATGAGTTAGACATGGCATCTCCCTAATTCGATCCCGAGAATTACGAATCCGGCGTCCGAATTGAGAAATTACGAATAGTTCTTACGTAATTCAATGACATAATATATCATGAAATGTAACAATGAATCTCGCATAACAAAGGGCCGTAGGGCAAATCTGACATCGGATTCGTGTTCTACGGATCGAAATTAGTTTAATAAAAGTTGTGCGGCCTTTTTACCCCTCATAGTTTCAGAGTTAAAGGGTTGATATCTCGGAAGCTACATTTTCTCTTGCTCATAACTCCTCAACGGGTAAAAATATCTTCATTTCGAGTACAGAATCGCATTCCTTGGACTTTAAAATATAATTCACCCCTTAAAACTATTTGGTATAAGGTTCGGAAATGATTTTGTCTTGTGGCGTCTTTAAAAAGTTATAGAGAATCAAAAGTTTTATTTTCCAATCATTAATAACTTTTTCTTTAGGGTCAATGAACTGCATTCAGCTTCCGGGGGTGGCAACTACAGAAATCCTGGGAATTCCGGACCTGCTTGAGTTGGGAAACATCTTCAACGGCCCGCCTGATCCCCTGACTTCATTCCAGCGTCGATAACTCCGGAACTGATTGGAATTCTGTATCGATTCTTGAAAATTTCAATTCTACATAGAATTCTACGTCCATAATTGTTAAGATAGTTTTTAGAAATTAATTAGGGCAGAAGTTATTAAGGGATGAAAAATTTTACATGTAAAAAAATTAGTTTTTCTTTAATAACTTCTGAACTAAATGGAATTCTGTGTCGATTCTTGAAAATTTGAACTTTACGTGGAATTCTACGTCCATATTTGTTAAGTTAGTTTTTGAAAATTAATTAGGGCAGAAGTTATTAAGGGCTGAAAAATTTTACATGTAGAAAAATTAGTTTTTCTTTAATAACTTCTGAACTAAGTGGAATTCTGTGTCGATTCTTGTAAATTTGAATTCTACATGGAATTCTACGGCCATATTTGTTAAGTTAGTTTTTAAAAATTAATTAGGGCAGAAGTTATTAAGGGATGAAAAATTTTACATGTAGAAAAATTAGTTTTTCTTTAATAACTTCTGAACTAAGTGGAATTCTGTGTCGATTCTTGTAAATTTGAATTCTACATGGAATTCTACGTCCATATTTGTTAAGTTAGTTTTTAAAAATTAATTAGGGCAGAAGTTATTAAGGGATGAAAAATTTTACATGTAGAAAAATTAGTTTTTCTTTAATAACTTCTGAACTAAGTGGAATTCTGTGTCGATTCTTGCAAATTTGCATTCTACGGGGAATTCTACATCCATATTTGTTAAATTAGTTTGTAAAAATTAATTAGGGTAGGAGTTATTAAGGGTTGAAAATGAACTATGTATTATTTGTTCTCAATTATTGTAAAAATACATTATATTTGTTTTAAACTGAATAAAACTTGTAAAAATGATTATATTCTTTTATTTTACAGCCCTAATTATTGTTCAACCCCTCTAGATTTAATAGTTTTGGAGTTATAACACTTCTTTCCTCGAAATTTTGATGATAACAGGAATGCGAGAAGTTCTTTTATTTTAAATGTACTTTATCCTTCTTGTTTAACCCTCAGATTTACCCTAAGGGCGTTAGATACGTGAATTTCGTTGTTTTTCTTTTGGGGTCAATGACCTAAATTTACTCAGTTTTGAATCGAAAATTTTTGATGGTATCAGGATAACAGGAATGAAAAGAGTTCTCATATTTTAAATGTGAGGACGGATTCGTGTTCTACGGGTCGTAATTAGTCTAAAAACACTTGTCCGGCCCTTCTAACTTCTGTAGTTTTCGAGCTACAACACTTTTTTCTTAACCCAATTTTACTCAGTTTTTGGTCGAAAATTTTCGTTGGTATCAGGATAACAGGAACGAAAAGAGTACTTTAAAATATGAAAAATGAGAGCTCTTCGCGTTCCTGTTATCCGGATACCATCAAAAATTTTGACTCAAAAACTGAGTAAAATTGGGTTAAGAAAAAGTTTCATAGCTCGAAAACTACAGAAGATAGAAGGGCCGGACAAGGTTTTTTAGACTAATTACGACCCGTAGAACACGAATCCGTCGTTACATTTGAAATATGAGAACTCTTTTCATTCCTGTTATCCTGATACCATCGAAAATTTTCGATTCAAAAACTGAGTAAATTCAGGTCATTGACCCCAAAAATTGAGTTAAAAAAAGTGTTGTAGCTCGTAAAATACAGAAGTTAAAAGGGCCGGACAAGGTTTTTTAGACTAATTACGACCCGTAGAACACGAATCCGTCGTTACATTTGAAATATGAGAACTCTTTTCGTTCCTGTTATCCTGATACCATCAAAAATTTTCGATTCAAAACTGAGTAAATTTAGGTCATTGACCCCAAAAAAAGAAAAACGAAATTCACGTAATTAACGCCCTTAGGGTAAATCTGAGGGTTAAACAAGAAGGATATAATAGGAATTTAAATGATAAACATATATTTTGATATATTCTGTCCTTTTATTATAACACAAACATAATATACATTTATATGACAATAAATACATTTTATTTACAGTTTTTATAGAAGATATATCCTGGGATGTCCTTAAGGCCCTTTGTTGAACCTGTAATCATAAAGAAAAAACATTATTAAACACAGTTTATTAACGTTACAATATTATAATTTTCTAACAATTATCTCGAAAAAGAAAAGTCAAACAAGAAAATGTTTCAAATAAATGTTGTTTAAAATTTAATTTGTAACAAAAAATCTTAATAAAACTTTCCCCGAAAGTCTATAGTTTTCCTATTATTTGCAATAACCCAATTTAGGGTTGGATAACTCCCTTAATATCAACCCCTATGGGCTCAGATTTTGATATTCATTATACCTTTGTTCCTAGTAAATATAAACCAAATTTGAAGCAAATCGGAGTCAAAAAGATTTGAATGAAATATTTGTACTATTTTCACGGAGGAATATCTCGGATTACACTCATATTTAAGCAACCATTCTTACATTATTTTATAGGAAATTTTATGCTGAATAACTTTTTTTCTATGCATTTTTCTTGTAAAATTAATATTTCAGCAGATATTTACAAAAAACTGAAAAATGGCCAAAAAAATTCATTTTTCCTAAAAGTAAAATTGGTGAAAATCAAGCTTTATCTTCATATGTAAATCAACCTTTAGCTTTTAGGGACATCTGTTGGAAAAACTGTTAAACAGTCATATTGATAATAAATTTAATAAAATTATAATTTTTAAGTTAATATTTCATTTGATTTATTGTTTTAAACAATATTTAAGTATAAATATAAATAAATTATTAATAATTAGAATATTATAATATAATTAGTTCGAGCTTTTTGGCGCTGATGTCATACCCAATGTTATGCAGGTTGGTTAATACATTTTAACCAAATTTCCAGCTGACAAGTGGATAATTTTTAATAAATTTAGCCTATTTTAAGTACAAAACAACAATATTTATTTTATTTACACAAATTCCAGTAAGTTTTGTGCATTAATAAGTGATTAATGTAACAAAAACATTTTGAGAAAATTATCAACTGACGCCACAAGAGGAAATCGTTTCCGAGTCTTATACCAAACAGTTTTAAGGGGTGAAATTGTTGTGATTTATATTTTAAAGACCAACGAATCCGATTCTGCACCCGAAATGAAGATATTTTTATCCGTTGAGAGATTATGAGCAAGAGAAAATGTTGTAGACGGTACGTGAATATATTTGTGATTTCGTTTGTTACAAGTATTTTTATTATTATTATTGTTGTTGTTGACAGCCGTATGAAACCCCGTTGCAAGTGGACAGACACACACTGACTCGATTCTGAACCTGTTGAACTTGAACGACGAATGGCCGAAGACAACGCGTGGAAATGGGGCCCTGTAGCTGAACAGACATCGCGCCCTGAAGCTGCCAAGGTAGGAAAAGTTGTTTTCACGCCGTCCAACAACTCGTGTTTTTATCCTTCACAACCTGTGTCAATTGTATTACCTTTTATCCTATTTATTGTATTATCCTGTGTTCAATAAACGATTATTCCTGTGAAATTGTACATTTGTTCCTTTTAAATCCTTCCAGAAATCCTGAAATTCCTACGAGTTGGTGACGGTAAGTTTCAATAGATTTACACTATAATTTCACTTGAAAATATATTTATTTAACAATTACATGAAGATATATTCATTGTTGCAATATTTTTAAAAATCATCCATGAATATCACAAGAAATAAAGGTAAGATTTGAATGAAATATTGGCACTGTTTTCACGGCGGAATATCTCGGATTGTACTCATATTTAAGTGACCGTTCTTACATCATTTTATAGGGAATTTTATGCTAAACAACAATGATGAAACTCCATTTTCTCTTGCTTATATCTGCTCCTGGACTTTCAAATATAAATCACAACACTTTCATCCCTTAAAACTGCAATACGGACATCAAAAACGGCCGTAAGTTCTTTAGGAACAACATTTGATTGGATACCGCTCTGAAATCCCAAAAGTTGCATTTTCAGACGCTCAACGGTTTAAAATATCTCAAAATTAACACTAAATTCGTGTTCTACGATGTTTGAAATATAATTTGACGTATTACCAAATCTTAAAACCGTTTGGGCAAAGTTTTATTTAAATATTTCTAAAATGACGACCGTTCCAAATCTTTTGCAATCCCTCCAAAACATCAAAAAGTTTATTTGATTATGTATGGGGCTGAAATTTACAGGACATACATAAAATTAACTGATAATCATTTATTTATATTTAAAACTAGTCAAAAATGTTTATTTTTTATTGAAATGATTAGTTTAGCAGCGGAAAAGTGTGGTTAAAAATCGTGTACGTCTCAAAAACATTCGGCTGGGTACAGCGCCAAAAAGCTCGAACTTTTATTAACTATATTACCGACATTTTATTACATATTTCTAAATATCAATAATTATTAAATTATTGATATATTTATGCCCTAATTATACCTAAAAACATGCTACACTATTATTTAATCGTATAATAAATAAAACTATTAGTCTGCTTTACCGGCAGAGTTAAAATGTCCTAACATAGTTCGGGTATTTTGGCGCTGCAAACAGCCCTGATGTTTTTGAAACGTACATGATTTTTAACCACATTTTTGACTAGTTTTAAGTACAAATAAAAGAATTTCAGTTACTTTTATGTATTTCCTGTAAATTTTAGCCCGATTCATCATCAAATAAACGTTTTGATGTTTTGGAGGGATTGCGAAAGATTTGGAACGGTCGTCATTTTAGAAATGTATAAATAAAACTTTGTCCAAATGGTTTTAAGATTTGGAAATAAGTCAATTTATATTTTAAACATCGTAGAACACGAATTTAGTGTTAATTTTGAGATATTTTAATCCGTTGAGGAGTTATGAGCGTCTGAAAATTTAACTTTCGCGATTTCAGAGCGGTATCCAATCAGATGTTGTTCCTAAAGAACTTACGGCCGTTTTCGATGTCCGTATTGCAGTTTTAAGGGATGAAAGTGTTGTGATTTATATTCTAATGTCCAAAGAATCCGATTCTGCACTCGAAATGAAGATATTTTCACCCGTTGAGGAGTTATGATCAAGAGAAAATGAAGTTTCATCGCTGGAGAAAATCTTGTCAACGGTACGTGAATATATTTGTGATTTGGTTTGTTACAAGTGTTTTTTATTGTTGTTGACAGCTGTATGAAGCCCTGTTGCAAGTGGACAGACAGACTAACAGACATCGCTTGACTTAATTCTCGACCTGTTGAACTTGAACGACGATTGGCCAAAGACAACACGGGGAAAAGGAGCTCTACAGCCTGCAGCCGAACAGATGGACAGACATCGCGCCCTGAAGCTGTCAAGGTAGGAAAAACATAGTTTTCACGCCGTCCCGTCCAACAACTCGTGTTTTATCCTTCACATCCTGTGTCAATTGTATTACCTTTTATCCTATTTATTGTATTATCCTGTGTTTGTTCAATAAACGATTATTCCTGTGAAATTGTACATTTGTTCCTTTTTAAATCCTTCCAGAAATCCTGAAATTCCTACGAGTTGGTGACGGTAAGTTTCAATAGATTTAAGCAATTTATCATTGAATATCTTGAAAAGTAATTGAGATAGCGACTTGGGGATTATAATCTTAGATTCAATGCACTTCTTTCTACATGTGTACATAGTTTATTTTGTAAATAAAACAATAAATATCGCCATTTACAACAAAAACACTTTAAAGTGCCACATATTTATATACCCCCAAAACTCCAATTTGGAGCACCATATCCAAATAAATTTTGAGTGATTCTTACATAACTTTTAATTCTTTACAACTTTTGTCATGTAAATTTTTATCGTAAAGTTGATAGTTTAGCCGCAAATAACATCATACCCAATAATGGGTGGAGACTCAATTTTATAATATCGATTTTTGAATTTTACGTATTTTTCTACATACATTCCCAAAATATGGCTATATTATAATTATAAATAAGGGCACTGTAATTAGCATACCCGAAACTGGGTGGATAAAAAAATCCGCACTCATTCTTTTTGAAATCTACGTATTTTATTACGTATATACCCAAATTTTCGTTACTTAATATTTATAAACACATGCGCTATGAATTTTTAAACATTTTGAATATGTCCCATTTTAATCGGCTACTGAAAATTTCAAATTTCGTAATTCATATCTCGAAAACGGTAAGAGATAGCGAAAAAGTGTATAGGACCTTTTCGATAGCAAATCAAATTATAGGGCTGGTATACATTTAACTTTTTTTGATACGACGTACCAGTTCCGAGTTACGACGGTTTTTGTGGCTCTGTACGGGTTTTCAGCTTCCACACCCTTAAATTGGGGTTATATCGAAAAAAGTTTAATATACGATCTACGTAACTTAAAATTCTCTACAAATTGGTTATATGATATTTTCTCGTAAAGTTGATAGTTTAGCCGGAAATGACGTCACACCCTAAAATGGGTGGAAATTCAAAGTTTGGATATCGATTTTCGGAATCTACGTATTTTTCTGCATATATACCCAAAATTTGGTTTGTCAATTATTAAAAATAAGAAATGTCCAAAGTTTCCCATGCCCAAAACTGGTTCTAATAGGTCAAATATGAAATATATTTTTGTTGAATCCTACATAACTTTTCGTTCTCTACAAATTTGGTCGTATGAGTTTTATTTTTAGAATTGATAGTTTAGCCGGAAATGACATCACACCTTATATTGGGTAGAGATACAAAGTCACCGTATTTTTCTTCGGATTCTACGTAATTTTCTGCATATGTACCCAAAAATTTATTATTTAATATTTATAAACAAAGGCCCTACGAATTTTTAAAGTTTGAATTTTTTCATTGGTCGCCCCTAATTGCTACCCTGTGATTGGCTGGAGGCGGAGCTACAGCAGCCAATAAGAAAATAAGTTGTTATTTTTTCATTGGCTGCCGTAGCTCCACCTACAGAGGGTGGGTTTAGGGGGCGACCAATGAAAAAATTCAAACTTTAAAAAATCGTAGGGCCTTTATTTACAAATATTAAATAATAAAATTTTGAAGTTCATATGCAGAAAATTACGTAGATTCCGAAAAAAAATATGACGACTTTGTATCTCTACCCAATATAAGGTGTGACGTCATTTCCGGCTAAACTATTAGCTCTAAAAAAAAATTTCATACGACACAAGTTGTAAAGCATAAAAAGTTATGTAGGATTCAACAAAAATATATTTCATATTTGACCTATTAGACCCAGTTTTGGGCATGGGAAACTTTGGATATTTCTTATTTTTAATAATTGAGAAACCAAATTTTGGGTATATATGCAGAAAAATACGTAGATTCCGAAAATCGATATCCAAACTTTGAATTCCTACCCATTTTAGGGTGTGACGTTATTTCCGGCTAAACTATAAATGTTACAAAAAAATATCATTTAACCAATTTGTAGAGAATTTTAAATTATGTAGATCATACATTAAACTTTTTTCGATATTACCCCAAATTAAGGGTGTGGAGGCTGAAAACCCGTACAGAGCCACAAAAACCGTCGTAACTCGGAACTGGTACGTCGTATCAAAAAAAGTTAAATGTATACCAGCCCTATAATTTGATTTGCTATCGAAAAGGTCCTATACACTTTTTCGCTATCTCTTACCGTTTTCGAGATATGAATTACGAAATTTGAAATTTTCAGTAGCCGATTAAAATGGGACATATTCAAAATGTTTAAAAATTTATAGCGCCTGTGTTTATAAATATTAAGTTACGAAAATTTGGGTATATACGTAATAAAATACGTAGATTTCAAAACTCTGGGTGCGGAATTTGTATGTCCACCCAGTTCCGGGTATGCCAATTACAGTGCCCTTATTTTTAACTATAATATAGCGATATTTTGGGTATGTATGTAGAAAAATACGTAGAATTCAAAAATCGATATTATAAAATTTCGTCTCCACCCATTATTGGGTATGACGTCATTTCCGGCTAAACCATCAACTTTACGAAAAAAATGTATATGACAAAAGTTGTAGAGAATTAAAAGTTATATAAGAATCACCCAAAATTTATTTGGATATGGTGCTCCAAATTGGAGTTTTGGGGGTAAATATGCGACACTTTAAAGTGTTTTTTTTTTTTGTTATTTACTGTTTGAATCTAAAATTATAATCCCCAAGTCGTTATCTCAATTACTTTTCAAGATATTCAATGATAAATTGCTTAAATCTATTGAAACTTACCGTCACCAACTCGTAGGAATTTCAGGATTTCTGGAAGGACTTAAAAAGGAATAAATGTACAATTTCACAGGAATAATCAATCGTTTATTGAACACAGAATAATACAATAAATAAGATAACAACACAATACGTGAGTTTCATTGTTACATTTCAACAATTAGAAGTTTAGGGTTAAATATATAGAATAAAAGTTGTTTAGAATTTAATTTGTAACAAAAAATCCTAATAAAACTTTTGTCTGAAGTCTATAGTTTTCCCATTATTTGCAATAACCCACTTTAGGGTTGAATAACTCCGGTAATATGAACCCCTATGTGCTCAGATTTCCCTATTCGTTAGACCTTTGTCCCTAATATACGTAAACCAAATTTGAACCAAATCGGAGTCAAAAAGTTTTTTTTGCCAAAAAAACCCCAAGGCTTTAGTCCATGGTTTTCAATTTCGATCGGGAAAAAATATTTTGAGTTAGACATGGCATCCCCCTAATTCGACCCCAAGAATTACGAATCCGGCGTCCAAATTGTCAAATTACGAATAGATCTTACGTAATTCAATGACATAATATCAGGAAATATAACAATGAATCTCACATAACAAACGGCCGTAGGGCAAATCTGACATCGGATTCGTGTTCTACGGATCGAAATTAGTTTAATAAAAGTTGTGCGGCCTTTCTACCCCTCATAGTTTCAGAGTTACAGGCCCTAAGGGTTGATATCTCGGAAACTTATTTTCTCTTGTTCATAACTCCTCAACGGGTAAAAATATCCCCATTTCGAGTGCAGAATCGCATTCCTTGGACTTTAAAATATAATTCACAATATTTTCATCCGTTAAAACTGTTTGGTATAACAATTTCTTGAAGGTTGCAGTACATTTGGAGGAACTGCCAAATGCACTACACGAGAAAATCGCTTCGGAATCTTATACCAGTTTTAAGGGATGAAAATATTATCAGTCCAAGGAATGCGATGCTGCACTCAAAATGAAGATATTTGTACCCGTTGAGGAGTTATGAGCAAGAGGAAAAAATGAAGTTTCCGAAATATCAACCCAACACGAAGTTTTGGAATTAGGTCTAAGTTTAGGGCTCTGTATCTCAAAAACTAAATAAGATAGAGAGTTTATTCTTAAAAATTTGGATTCCTTGGACATTTACAATCAAATACTATGTTACTACCAACTTTATATCTCTATCTACTTTTGAATTATTGCCCCAGAAGTCAACATACCTCATATTTAGATAAAAAAAAAAAAGAAAAATTGTGTAAATCAAGCTTTATCCTAACATGTAAATCAACCTTTAGCCTTCAGTGCCATCTATTAGACAAATTGTAATACAAGCATATTTTAACCTATTGGAGTTATTATATAGTAAAATTAACTTTTAAGCTAATATTTCATTTAAAACTATTGTTTTAAACAATATTTAAATATATATATATACATAAATTATTAATAATTAGAATATTTAATTAAATTAGTTCGAGCATTTTGGCGCTGATGTCATACCGAATGTTATGCAGGTTGAATAGTACATTTTAACCCCAAATTTCACTGTCAAATTAATATTTTTATAAAATAATAAACATTTTAGACACATTTTGACTATTTTTGAATGATTTTCAGTTAATTTTAAGTGTTTCCTGTAAGTATCGTTTAAATGTTTTGGGAGAATCGCCCAAGATTTGGAACAGTCTCTCATCTTAAAAATTGTTAAATATATCTTGTTCTAAGTAATTGTAAGGGGTGTGAATGTCATTATTTGTATTTTAAACCCTGTAGAACACGTTTTTAATACTAGTTTTGCTGTATTTCAACCAGTAAATAAGTTATGAGCATCAGAAAACACATGTTTTTTCAGCTCAAATATCGTAACTTTTTCCTTATTTTCTTATCGTTTTTAGAGGATTCTCAGCCAAATTATCAATGTGGAGTTGTAGCAGCCCAACCTAGGCCCTTAATAACACACGGGGTTCCCACTTTAGAGGGGCAGTTCCCTTGGCACGCCGCTTTATACTATCCAAAAGGAATCGACTTACAATATATTTGTGGAGCTTCGCTAATCACTTTAAGACACGTTATAACTGCTGCGCATTGCGTTACGAAGAAATCTACGAATGGTCCGGTACAAAACGATGATATTGAAGTATATTTAGGGAAGCACCATCTTAGAAAATTTAGCGGGAAAATGCACAGGTAAGAAACGAAATTTTAACAAGTTAAAAATGTTTATAACTTTCATAAAATTATTCAAATATGTCTGAGAATGTTCTAAATTGTTCCTAAGGGACTGAAAATTGTTTAAAATTGCCTGAATGTTGTTCATCTCTACCTATTTTTAAATTATTGCCCCAAAAGTCAACATACCCCACATTTAGATAAAAACTTGAAAATTTTCAAAAATCTAATTTTTATGTATTTAGATACTTCTCAATGCGCTGATTCCAAATTTTGAAACCGCAGGTCGATATCTCTTTTCGTTCTCGAGTTATTTGGATTCAAAGTTTTGCTCAAAACGGACCATTTTTGGGTAATAACCCAAAAAGGGGTCGAGATATGAATTTCGCAACACGACCATTCGATTCTACTGGCAAAATTACATAAGTGTACCATTTTTCATAATTTTTGTCCAACCGGTTCATTGTTTATGAATAAAAGTTTGAAAATGGCCAAAATCTGAAAAAATCCTAAGGGGTACCCCTTAGGATTTTTTCAGATTTTGGCCATTTTCAGTTATTTTGCTTTAGAGACTGTATGCGGTGTTGAAAATTTATGAAAATTGGTGTACTTATGTAATTTTGGCCGTAGAATCGAATGGTGTTGTCGCCAAATTCGTATCTCGACCCATTTTTGGGTTATTTCCCAAAAATGGGCAGTTTTGAGCAAAACTTTAAACCCAAATAACTCGAGAACGAAAAGAGATATCGACCTGCGGTTTCAAAATTTGGAATCAGCGCATTGAGAAGTATCTAAATACATAAATATTAGATTTTTGAAAATTTTTATCTAAATATGGGATATATTGACTTTTGGGGCAATAATTCAAAAGTAGGTAGAGATATAAACATTATTTGATTGTAACGGATTATTTCCTATATATTTATCTCTAAATGTGTAGAAGATATAATAAAAATGTCAATGTATTGGACAGAAAATCCTATGATTAGTAAACAAATTTATTCAGAACTGTAGTTTACTAGTAAATATCTCGGACACGGTTAAAGATATTGCAATAATTCCTTCAAAAATGAACTCTACAGACTTGATTTAGTATATAAACATTTTAAAAGTGGTTAAACATGATTTAGAAATGCATTTATTCCGGGTCGAAATCTGGTAAAAAAAATGACAAAATTTCAGCCAAAACATGACTGTGTTTATCGTTGAATATCTCTGACACGGCTAAAAATATCGTAATAATTCCCTCAAAAACGAACTTTAGAGACTTGATTTAGTATATAAACATTTTAAAAGTGGTCCAAAACAGTTTAAAAATACATTTAATCCGGGTCGAAATCTTGTCAAAAATTTAATCCAAAACATGACTTTATTGTAAAATATCTCGGACACGGTTACAGATATCTCGATAATTCCGTCAAAAATGAACTCAGAAGGGTTCATTTAATATATAAACTTATTAAAACGCGGTTTAAGCGTAAAAATCCGGGTTGGAATTTTTCGCTAAAATTGACCAAGTTTAACGTACAATAACTCAGACACGGTTAAAGATATGACTGTAATTCTTCTAGATTCATACTCAGCCATGTTTTTTCCATATGTATACCAATTTTTATCATTTACAGTTGAGTGGGTCAAAAGCTATTAATAAAAATATAAATGATGGTCCACAATTGCAGTGTTTTAAAAATATTTTCAGGTACTTCAGTGTGTAATGGCGATTCAGGAGGGGGGTCTAATTTTCCCCCAGTCAGATTTGACCCCGGGACAAACAGTTTATCAGCTCAGAGGGGTTGTTTCAATATCTGTAGCCCTACAGTTCGAATTTATTTGTGATACATCGCATTACGCAATATTTACAGATGTTGCGAAATACTTAGAATGGATAAAGGAACATATATTGTAAAAATAATTATATATAATTGTATTTTTATATAAGAAAATAAATAATTTTTATAGTAAAAATGATTAGGCAGAAGACGCACGTCATCATATAATATTACTAACGTAATGACGTCATACACTAAAAACTTTACTCATTAATTAATGCATAAAACTTACTGACATTTATGTAGACATCTTCAAAATTAAGTATATATTGCTGTTTTGTACGGAATTACTTGAATTACGCTCATATTTAAATTTTATAATGAATGAAAAATTGTGTAAATCAAACTTTAGCATAATATGTAAATCAACCTTTAGCCTTCAGTGCCATCTATTAGACAAATTGTAATACAAGCATATTCTAACCTATGAGAATAATTATATAGTAAAATTAACTTTTAAACTAATATTTCATTTAAAACTATTGTTTAAAACAATATTTAAATATACATATACATAAATTATTAATAATTAGAATATATAATTAAATTAGTTGGAGCATTTTAGCGCTGATGTCATACCGTATGTTATACGTTATACCTATCAAATCAATAATATTTAATAAATTTAGCCTGTTTTAAGTACAAAATAACAATATATATTTAATTATACACATTCTCCATAAATTTCAGTAAGTTTTATACATTAATAAGTGAGTAATTTAACAAAAACCTTTTTTAAGGTTACAGAAGATTTGGAGGAAATTATCAGCTGATGCCACAAGAGAAAATCGTTTCCAAATCTTATACCAAACAGTTTTAAGGTGTAAAAATGTTGTGATTTATATTTTAAATTCCAAGGAATGCGATTCTGCACCCGAAATGTAGATATTTTTACCCGTTTAGGAGTTATGAGTAAGAGAAAATGAAGTTACATCGCTGGAGAAAATCTTGTAAACGGTACGTGAATATATTTGTGATTTGGTTTGTTACAAGTGTTTTTTATTGTTGTTGACAGCTGTATGAAGCCCTGTTGCAAGTAGACGGACAGACAAACAGACGTCGCTTGACTTAATTCTGGACCTGTTGAACTTGAACGACGATTGGCCGAAGACAACGCCGGGAATTGGGGCCCTACAGCCGAACAGATGGACAGACATCGCGCCCTGAAGCTATCAAGGTAGGAAAAACATAGTTTTCACGCCGTCCCGTCCAACAACTCGTATTTTATCCTTCACATCCTGTGTCAATTGTTGTATTTATTGTCTATTGTGCTGTTATCCTATTTATTGTATTATCCTGTGTTCAATAAACGATTATTCCTGTGAAATTGTACATTTGTTCCTTTTTAAATCCTTTCAGAAATCCTGAAATCCCAACGAGTTAGTGACGGTAAGTTTCAATAGTTTTAAGCAATTTATCATTGAATATCTTGAAAAGTAATTGAGATAGCGACTTGGGGATTGTAATTTTAGATTCAACGCACTTCTTTCTGCATGTGTACATAGTTTATTTTGTAAATAAACCAATAAATATCGCCATTTACAACAAAAACACTTTAATTAAAGTGCCACATATTTACTTACCCTGAAAACTCCAATTTGGTGCACCATATCTAAATAAATTTTGAGTGATTCTTACATAACTTTTAATTCTTTACAACTTTTGTCATGTAAATTTTTATCGTAAAGTTGATAGTTTAGCCGCAAATGACATCATACCCAATAATGGGTGGAGACGCAATTTTATAATATCGGTTTTTGAAATTTACGTATTTTTCTGCATACATTCCCAAAATATGGCTATATTATAATTATAAATAAGGGCACTGTAATTAGCATACCCGAAACTGGGTGGATAAAAAAATCCGCACCCATTTTTATTGAAATCTACGTATTTTATTACGTATATACCCAAATTTTCGTTACTTAATATTTATAAACACATGCGCTATGAATTTTTAAACATTTTGAATATGTCCCATTTTAATCGGCTACTGAAATTCTCAAATTTCGTAATTCATATCTCGAAAACGGTAAGAGATAGCGAAAAAGTGTATAGGACCTTTTCGATTGCAAATCAAATTCTAGGGCTGGTATACATTTAACTTTTTTTGATACGACGTACCAGTTCCGAGTTACGACGGTTTTTGTGGCTCTGTACGGGTTTTCAGCCTCCACACCCTTAATTTGGGGTTATATCGAAAAAAGTTTAATATACGATCTACATAACTTAAAATTCTCTACAAATTGGTTATATGAATTTTTTTTGTACTATTGATAGTTTAGCCGGAAATGACGTCACACCCTAAAATGGGTGAAAATTCAAAGTTTGGATATCGATTTTCGGAATCTACGTATTTTTCTGCATATATACCCAAAATTTAGTTTCTCAATTATTAAAAATAAGAAATGTTCAAAGTTTCCCATGCCCAAAACTGGGTCTAATAGGTCAAATATGAAATATATTTTTGTTGAGTCCTACATAACTTTTTGTTCTCTACAAATTTGGTCGTATGAGTTTTATTTTTAGAATTGATAGTTTAGCCGGAAATGACGTCACACCTTATATTGGGTAGAGATACAAAGTCACCGTATTTTTTATCGTAATCTACGTAATTTTCTGCATATGTACCCAAAAATTTATTATTTAATAATTCTAAACAAAGGCCCTACAAATTTTTAAAGTTTCGAATTTTTTCATTGGTCGCCCCTAATTGCTACCCTGTGATTGGCTGGAGGCGGAGCTACAGCCAATAAGAAAATAAGTTGCTTATATTTTCATTGGCTGCCGCAGCTCCGCCCTTTGAGGGTGGAGTTAGGCGGCGACCAATGAAAAAATTTGAAATTTTAAAAAATCGTGGGGCCTTTGTTTAAAATTATTAAATAACAAAATTTTGGGTACATATGCAAAAAATTACGTAGATTCCGAAAAAAAATACGACGACTTTGTATCACTACCCAATATAAGGTGTGATGTCATTTCCGGCTAAACTATCAATTCTAAAAATAAAACTCATATGACCAAATTTGTAGAGCACCAAAAGTTATGTAGGATTCAACAAAAATATATTTCATATTTGATTTATTAGACCCAGTTTTGGGCATGGGAAACTTTAGACATTTCTTATTTTTAATAATTAAAAAACCAAATTTTGGGTATATATGTAGAAAAATACGTAGATTCCGAAAATCGATATCCAAACTTTGAATTTCTACCCATTTTAGGGTGTAACGTCATTTCAGGCTAAACTATCAATGTTACAAAAAAATATCATATAACCAATTTGTAGAGAATTTTAAGTTATGTAAATCGTATATTAAACTTTTTTCGATATAACCCCAAATTAAGGGTGTAGAGGCTGAAAACCCGTACAGAGCCACAAAAACCGTCGTAACTCGGAACTGGTACGTCGTATCAAAAAAAGTTAAATGTATACCAGCCCTAGAATTTAATTTTCTATCGAAAAGGTCCTATACACTTTTTCGCTATCTCTTGCCGTTTTCGAGATATGAATTACGAAATTTGAAATTTTCAGTAGCCGATTAAAATGGGACATTTACAAAATGTTTAAAAATTCATAGTGCTTGTGTTTATAAATATTAAGTAACGAAAATTTGGATATACATGTAATAAAATACGTAGATTTCAAAACTCTGGGTGCGGAATTTGTATGTACACCCAGTTCCGGGTATGTCAATTACAGTGCCCTTATTTTTAACTATAATATAGCCATATTTTGGGTATGTATGTAGAAAAATACGTAGAATTCAAAAATCGATATTGTAAAATTGAGTCTCCACCCATTATTGGGTATGACGTCATTTCTGGCTAAACCATCAACTTTACGAAAAAAAATGTATATGACAAAAGTTGTAGAGAATTAAAAGTTATATAAGAATCACCCAAAATTTATTTGGATTTGGTGCTCCAAATTGGAGTTTTGGGGGTAAATATGCCACACTTTAAAGTGTTTTTTTTTTTTGTTGTAAATCATGTTATTTATTGTTTTTATTGGTTTATAATCCCCCAAGTCGCTATCTCAATTACTTTTCAAGATATTCAATGATAAATTGCTTAAATTTATTGAAACTTACCATCACTAACTCGTAGGAATTTCAGGATTTCTGGAAGAATTTAAAAAGGAACAAATGTACAATTTCACAGGAATAATCGTTTATTGAACACAGAATAATACAATAAATAAGATAATAACACAATACGTGAGTTTCATTGTTACATTTCAACAGGTCATTGACCTCATCAACAATTACAAGTTTAGGGTTAAATATATAGAATAATAGTTGTTTAGAATTTAATTTGTAACAAAAAATCCTAATAAAACTTTTGTCTAAAGTCTATAGTTTTCCCATTATTTGCAATAACCCACTTTAGGGTTGAATAACTCCGCTAATATCAACCCGTATGGGCTCAGATTTCCCTATTCGTTAGACCTTTGTCCCTAATATACGTAAACCAAATTTGAACCAAATCGGAGTCAAAAAGTTTTTTTTGCCAAAAAAACCCCAAGGCTTTAGTCCATGGTTTTCAATTTCGATCGGGAAAAAATATTTTGAGTTAGACATGGCATCCCCCTAATTCGACCCCAAGAATTACGAATCCGGCGTCCAAATTGTCAAATTACGAATAGTTCTTACGTAATTCAATGACATAATATCATGAAATATAACAATGAATCTCACATAACAAACGGCCGTAGGGCAAATCTGACATCGGATTCGTGTTCTACGGATCGAAATTAGTTTAATAAAAGTTGTGCGGTCTTTCTACCCCTCATAGTTTCAGAGTTACAGGCCCTAAGGGTTGATATCTCGGAAACTTATTTTCTCTTGTTCATAACTCCTCAACGGGTAAAAATATCCCCATTTCGAGTGCAGAATCGCATTCCTCGGACTTTAAAATATAATTCACAACATTTTCACCCCTTAAAACTATTTAGTATAAGGTTCGGAAATGATTTTGTCTTGTGGCGTCTTTAAAATGTATATAACAAAAGTTTTGTTTTCCGCTTATTAATAACTTTTTCTTTAGGGTCAATGAACTGCATTCAACTTCCGGGGGTGGCAACTACAGAAATCCTGGGAATTCCGGACCTGCTTGAGTTGGGAAACATCTTCAACGGCCCGCCTGATGCCCTGACTTCATTCCAGCGCCGATAACTCCCGAATTGATTGGAATTCTGCATCGATTCTCGAAAATTTGAATTCTACATGAAATTCAACGTCTATATTTGTTAAGTTAGTTTTAAAAAATTAATTAGGGCAGAAGTTATTAAGGGATGAAAAATTTTACATGTAGAAAAATTAGTTTTTCTTTAATAACTTCTGAACTAAGTGGAAATCTGTGTCGATTCTTGCAAATTTGAATTCTACATGGAATTCTTCGTCCATATTTGTTAAGTTAGTTTTTAAAAATTAATTAGGGCAGAAGTTATTAAGGGATGAAAAATTTTACATGTAGAAAAATTAGTTTTTCTTTAATAACTTCTGAACTAAGTGGAAATCTGTGTCGATTCTTGCAAATTTGAATTCTACATGGAATTCTTCGTCCATATTTGTTAAGTTAGTTTTAAAAAATTAATTAGGGCAGAAGTTATTAAGGGATGAAAAATTTTACATGTAGAAAAATTAGTTTTTCTTTAATAACTTCTGAACTAAGTGGAATTCTGTGTCGATTCTTGCAAATTTGAATTCTACATGGAATTCTACGTCCATATTTGTTAAGTTAGTTTTTAAAAATTAATTAGGGCAGAAGTTATTAAGGGATGAAAAATTTTACATGTAGAAAAATTAGTTTTTCTTTAATAACTTTTGAACTAAGTGGAATTCTGTATTGATTCTTGCAAATTTGAATTCTACGTGGAATTCTACGTCCATATTTGTTAAGTTAGTTTTTAAAAATTAATTAGGGCAGAAGTTATTAAGGGATGAAAAATTTTACATGTAGAAAAATTAGTTTTTCTTTAATAACTTCTGAACTAAATGGAATTCTGTGTCTATTCTTGCAAATTTGAACTCTACATGGAATTCTACGTCCATAATTGTTTAGTCAGTTTTTATAAATTAATTAGGGCAGAAGTTATTAAGGGATGAAAAATTTTACATGCAGAAAAATTAGTTTTTCTTTAATATAATTGTATTTTTATATAATTTTTATAGTAAAAATGATTAGGCAGAAGACGCACGTCATCATATAATATTACTAACGTAATGACGTCATACACTAAAAACTTTACTCATTAATTAATGCATAAAACTTACTGACATTTATGTAGACATCTTCAAAATTAAGTATATATTGCTGTTTTGTACGGAATAACTCGAATTACGCTTATATTTAAATTTTATAATGAATGAAAAATTGTGTAAATCAAGCTTTAGCATAATATGTAAATCAACCTTTAGCCTTCAGTGCCATCTATTAGACAAATTGTAATACAAGCATATTCTAACCTATGAGAATAATTATATAGTAAAATTAACTTTTAAACTAATATTTCATTTAAAACTATTGTTTAAAACAATATTTAAATATACATATACATAAATTATTAATAATTAGAATATATAATTAAATTAGTTGGAGCATTTTAGCGCTGATGTCATACCGTATGTTATACCTATCAAATCAATAATATTTAATGAATTTAGCCTGTTTTAAGTACAAAATAACAATATATATGTAATTATACACATTCTCCATAAATTTCAGTAAGTTTTATACATTAATAAGTGAGTAATTTAACAAAAACCTTTTTTAAGGTTACAGAAGATTTGGAGGAAATTATCAGCTGATGCCACAAGAGAAAATCGTTTCCAAATCTTATACCAAACAGTTTTAAGGTGTAAAAATGTTGTGATTTATATTTTAAATTCCAAGGAATGCGATTCTGCACCCGAAATGTAGATAGTTTTACCCGTTTAGGAGTTATGAGTAAGAGAAAATGAAGTTACATCGCTGGAGAAAATCTTGTAAACGGTACGTGAATATATTTGTGATTTGGTTTGTTACAAGTGTTTTTTATTGTTGTTGACAGCTGTATGAAGCCCTGTTGCAAGTGGACGGACAGACAAACAGACATCGCTTGACTTAATTCTGGACCTGTTGAACTTGAACGACGATTGGCCGAAGACAACGCCGGGAATTGGGGCCCTACAGCCGAACAGATGGACAGACATCGCGCCCTGAAGCTATCAAGGTAGGAAAAACATAGTTTTCACGCCGTCCCGTCCAACAACTCGTATTTTATCCTTCACATCCTGTGTCAATTGTTGTATTTATTGTCTATTGTGCTGTTATCCTATTTATTGTATTATCCTGTGTTCAATAAACGATTATTCCTGTGAAATTGTACATTTGTTCCTTTTTAAATCCTTTCAGAAATCCTGAAATCCCAACGAGTTAGTGACGGTAAGTTTCAATAGTTTTAAGCAATTTATCATTGAATATCTTGAAAAGTAATTGAGATAGCGACTTGGGGATTGTAATTTTAGATTCAACGCACTTCTTTCTGCATGTGTACATAGTTTATTTTGTAAATAAACCAATAAATATCGCCATTTACAACAAAAACACTTTAATTAAAGTGCCACATATTTACTTACCCTGAAAACTCCAATTTGGTGCACCATATCTAAATAAATTTTGAGTGATTCTTACATAACTTTTAATTCTTTACAACTTTTGTCATGTAAATTTTTATCGTAAAGTTGATAGTTTAGCCGCAAATGACATCATACCCAATAATGGGTGGAGACGCAATTTTATAATATCGGTTTTTGAAATTTACGTATTTTTCTGCATACATTCCCAAAATATGGCTATATTATAATTATAAATAAGGGCACTGTAATTAGCATACCCGAAACTGGGTGGATAAAAAAATCCGCACCCATTTTTATTGAAATCTACGTATTTTATTACGTATATACCCAAATTTTCGTTACTTAATATTTATAAACACATGCGCTATGAATTTTTAAACATTTTGAATATGTCCCATTTTAATCGGCTACTGAAATTCTCAAATTTCGTAATTCATATCTCGAAAACGGTAAGAGATAGCGAAAAAGTGTATAAGACCTTTTCGATTGCAAATCGAATTCTAGGGCTGGTACACATTTAACTTTTTTTGATACGACGTACCAGTTCCGAGTTACGACGGTTTTTGTGGCTCTTTACGGGTTTTCAGCCTCCACACCCTTAATTTGGGGTTATATCGAAAAAAGTTTAATATACGATCTACATAACTTAAAATTCTCTACAAATTGGTTATATGACATTTTTTTGTACCATTGATAGTTTAGCCGGAAATGACGTCACACCCTAAAATGGGTGGAAATTCAAAGTTTGGATATCGATTTTCGGAATCTACGTATTTTTCTGCATATATACCCAAAATTTGGTTTGTCAATTATTAAAAATAAGAAATGTCCAAAGTTTCCCATGCTCAAAACTGGGTCTAATAGGTCAAATATGAAATATATTTTTATTGTAACTTACATAACTTTTCGTGCTCTATAAATTAGGTCATATGAAATTTATTTTTAGAATTGATAGTTTAGCCGGAAATGACATCACACCTTATATTGGGTAGAGATACAAAGTCACCGTATTTTTTATCGGAATCTACGTAATTTTCTGCATATGTACCCAAAAATTTATTACTTAATAATTATAAACAAAGGCCCTACGAATTTTTAAAGTTTTGAATTTTTTCATTGGTCGCCCCTAATTGCTACTCTGTGATTGGCAGGAGGCGGAGCTACAGCAGCCAATAAGAAAATAAGTTGCTTATATTTTCATTGGCTGCCGCAGCTCCACCATTTGAGGGTGGAGTTAGGGGGCGACCAATGAAAAAATTCAAACTTTAAAAAATCGTGGGGCCTTTGTTTATAACTATTAAATAACAAAATTTTTGGGTACATATGCAGAAAATTACGTAGATTCCGAAAAAAATTACGACGACTTTGTATCACTACCCAATATAAGGTGTGATGTCATTTCCGGCTAAACTATAAATTCTAAAAATAAAACTCATACGACCAAATTTGTAGAGAACCAAAAGTTATGTAGGATTCAACAAAAATATATTTCATATTTGACCTATTAGACCCAGTTTTGGGCATGGAAAACTTTGGACATTTCTTATTTTTAATAATTGAAAAACCAAATTTTGGGTATATATGCAGAAAAATACGTAGATTCCGAAAATCGATATCCAAACTTTGAATTTCTACCCATTTTAGGGTGTGACGTCATTTTCGGCTAAACTATCAATGTTACAAAAAAATATCATAAAACCAATTTGTAGAGAATTTTAAGTTATGTAAATCGTATATTAAACTTTTTTCGATATAACCCCAAATTAAGGGTGTAGAGGCTAAAAACCCGTACAGAGCCACAAAAACCGTCGTAACTCGGAACTGGTACGTCGTATCAAAAAAAGTTAAATGTATACCAGCCCTAGAATTTAATTTTCTATCGAAAAGGTCCTATACACTTTTTCGCTATCTCTTGCCGTTTTCGAGATATGAATTACGAAATTTGAAATTTTCAGTAGCCGATTAAAATGGGACATTTTCAAAATGTTTAAAAATTCATAGCGCCTGTGTTTATAAATATTAAGTAACGAAAATTTGGATATACATGTAATAAAATACGTAGATTTCAAAACTCTGGGTGCGGAATTTGTATGTACACCCAGTTCCGGGTATGTCAATTACAGTGCCCTTATTTTTAACTATAATATAGCCATATTTTGGGTATGTATGTAGAAAAATACGTAGAATTCAAAAATCGATATTGTAAAATTGAGTCTCCACCCATTATTGGGTATGACGTCATTTCTGGCTAAACCATCAACTTTACGAAAAAAATGTATATGACAAAAGTTGTAGAGAATTAAAAGTTATATAAGAATCACCCAAAATTTATTTGGATTTGGTGCTCCAAATTGGAGTTTTGGGGGTAAATATGCCACACTTTAAAGTGTTTTTTTTTTTTTGTTGTAAATCATGTTATTTATTGTTTTTATTGGTTTATAATCTCCCAAGTCGCTATCTCAATTACTTTTCAAGATATTCAATGATAAATTGCTTAAATTTATTGAAACTTACCATCACTAACTCGTAGGAATTTCAGGATTTCTGGAAGGATTTAAAAAGGAACAAATGTACAATTTCACAGGAATAATCGTTTATTGAACACAGAATAATACAATAAATAAGATAATAACACAATACGTGAGTTTCATTGTTACATTTCAACAGGTCATTGACCTCATCAACAATTACAAGTTTAGGGTTAAATATATAGAATAATAGTTGTTTAGAATTTAATTTGTAACAAAAAATCCTAATAAAACTTTTGTCTAAAGTCTATAGTTTTCCCATTATTTGCAATAACCCACTTTAGGGTTGAATAACTCCGCTAATATCAACCCGTATGGGCTCAGATTTCCCTATTCGTTAGACCTTTGTCCCTAATATACGTAAACCAAATTTGAACCAAATCGGAGTCAAAAAGTTTTTTTTGCCAAAAAAACCCCAAGGCTTTATAGTCCATGGTTTTCAATTTCGATCGGGAAAAAATATTTTGAGTTAGACATGGCATCCCCCTAATTCGACCCCAAGAATTACGAATCCGGCGTCCAAATTGTCAAATTACGAATAGATCTTACGTAATTCAATGACATAATATCATGAAATATAACAATGAATCTCACATAACAAACGGCCGTAGGGCAAATCTGACATCGGATTCGTGTTCTACGGATCGAAATTAGTTTAATAAGAGTTGTGCGGTCTTTCTACCCCTCATAGTTTCAGAGTTACAGGCCCTAAGGGTTGATATCTCGGAAACTTATTTTCTCTTGTTCATAACTCCTCAACGGGTAAAAATATCCCCATTTCGAGTGCAGAATCGCATTCCTCGGACTTTAAAATATAATTCACAACATTTTCACCCCTTAAAACTATTTAGTATAAGGTTCGGAAATGATTTTGTCTTGTGGCGTCTTTAAAATGTATATAACAAAAGTTTTGTTTTCCGCTTATTAATAACTTTTTCTTTAGGGTCAATGAACTGCATTCAACTTCCGGGGGTGGCAACTACAGAAATCCTGGGAATTCCGGACCTGCTTGAGTTGGGAAACATCTTCAACGGCCCGCCTGATGCCCTGACTTCATTCCAGCGCCGATAACTCCCGAATTGATTGGAATTCTGCATCGATTCTCGAAAATTTGAATTCTACATGAAATTCTACGTCTATATTTGTTAAGTTAGTTTTAAAAAATTAATTAGGGCAGAAGTTATTAAGGGATGAAAAATTTTACATGTAGAAAAATTAGTTTTTCTTTAATAACTTCTGAACTAAATGGAATTCTGTGTCTATTCTTGCAAATTTGAACTCTACATGGAATTCTACGTCCATATTTGTTTAGTCAGTTTTTATAAATTAATTAGGGCAGAAGTTATTAAGGGATGAAAAATTTTACATGCAGAAAAATTAGTTTTTCTTTAATAACTTCTGAACTAAGTGGAAATCTGTGTCGATTCTTGCAAATTTGAATTCTACATGGAATTCTACGTCCATATTTGTTAAGTTAGTTTTTAAAAATTAATTAGGGCAGAAGTTATTAAGGGATGAAAAATTTTACATGTAGAAAAATTAGTTTTTCTTTAATAACTTCTGAACTAAGTGGAATTCTGTATCGATTCTTGCAAATATGAATTCTACATGGAATTCTACGTCCATATTTGTTAAGTTAGTTTTTAAAAATTAATTAGGGCAGAAGTTATTAAGGGATGAAAAATTTTACATGTAGAAAAACTAGTTTTTCTTTAATAACTTCTGAACTAAGTGGAATTCTGTGTCGATTCTTGCAAATTTGAATTCTACATGGAATTCTACGTCCATATTTGTTAAGTTAGTTTTTAAAAATTAATTAGGGCAGAAGTTATTAAGGGATGAAAAATTTTACATGTAGAAAAATTAATTTTTCTTTAATAACTTCTGAACTAAGTGGAAATCTGTGTCGATTCTTGCAAATTTGAATTCTACATGGAATTCTTCGTCTATATTTGTTAAGTTAGTTTTAAAAAATTAATTAGGGCAGAAGTTATTAAGGGATGAAAAATTTTACATGTAGAAAAATTAATTTTTCTTTAATAACTTCTGAACTAAGTGGAAATCTGTGTCGATTCTTGCAAATTTGAATTCTACATGGAATTCTACGTCCATATTTGTTAAGTTAGTTTTTAAAAATTAATTAGGGCAGAAGTTATTAAGGGATGAAAAATTTTACATGTAGAAAAATTAGTTTTTCTTTAATAACTTCTGAACTAAGTGGAAATCTGTGTCGATTCTTGCAAATTTGAATTCTACATGGAATTCTTCGTCCATATTTGTTAAGTTAGTTTTTAAAAATTAATTAGGGCAGAAGTTATTAAGGGATGAAAAATTTTACATGTAGAAAAATTAGTTTTTCTTTAATAACTTCTGAACTAAGTGGAAATCTGTGTCGATTCTTGCAAATTTGAATTCTACATGGAATTCTTCGTCCATATTTGTTAAGTTAGTTTTAAAAAATTAATTAGGGCAGAAGTTATTAAGGGATGAAAAATTTTACATGTAGAAAAATTAGTTTTTCTTTAATAACTTCTGAACTAAGTGGAAATCTGTGTCGATTCTTACAAATTTGAATTCCACATGGAATTCTTCGTCTATATTTGTTAAGTTAGTTATAAAAAATTAATTAGGGCAGAAGTTATTAAGGGATGAAAAATTTTACATGTAGAAAAATTAGTTTTTCTTTAATAACTTCTGAACTAATTGGAAATCTGTGTCGATTCTTGCAAATTTGAATTCTACATGGAATTCTACGTCCATATTTGTTAAGTTAGTTTTTAAAAATTAATTAGGGCAGAAGTTATTAAGGGATGAAAAATTTTACATGTAGAAAAATTAATTTTTCTTTAATAACTTCTGAACTAAGTGGAAATCTGTGTCGATTCTTGCAAATTTGAATTCTACATGGAATTCTTCGTCTATATTTGTTAAGTTAGTTTTAAAAAATTAATTAGGGCTGAAGTTATTAAGGGATGAAAAATTTTACATGTAGAAAAATTAGTTTTTCTTTAATAACTTCTGAACTAAGTGGAAATCTGTGTCGATTCTTGCAAATTTGAATTCTACATGGAATTCTACGTCCATATTTGTTAAGTTAGTTTTTAAAAATTAATTAGGGCAGAAGTTATTAAGGGATGAAAAATTTTACATATAGAAAAATTAATTTTTCTTTAATAACTTCTGAACTAAGTGGAATTCTGTGTCGATTCTTGCAAATTTGAATTCTACATGGAATTCTACGTCCATAATTGTTAAGTTAGTTTTAAAAAATTAATTAGGGCAGAAGTTATTAAGGGATGAAAAATTTTACATGTAGAAAAATTAGTTTTTCTTTAATAACTTCTGAACTAAGTGGAATTCTGTGTCGATTCTTGCAAATTTGAATTCTACATGGAATTCTACGTCTATATTTGTTAAGTTAGTTTTAAAAAATTAATTAGGGCAGAAGTTATTAAGGGATGAAAAATTTTACATGCAGAAAAATTAGTTTTTCTTTAATAACTTCTGAACTAAGTGGAATTCTGTGTCGATTCTTGCAAATTTGAATTCTACATGGAATTCTACATCCATATTTGTTAAATTAGTTTGTAAAAATTAATTAGGGTAGGAGTTATTAAGGGTTGAAATTGAACTATGTATTATTTGTTCTCAATTATTGTAAAATACATTATATTTGTTTTAAACTGAATAAAACTTGTAAAAATGAATATATTCTTTTATTTTACAGCCCTAATTTTTGTCCAACCCCTCTAGATTTTATAGTTTTGGAGTTATAACACTTCTTTCCTCGAAATTATGATGATAACAGGAATGCGAGGAGTTCTTTTATTTGAAATGTACTTTATCCTTCTTGTTTAACCCTCAGATTTACCCTAGGGGCGTTAATTACGTGAATTTCGTTGTTTTTTTTTTTGGGGTCAATGACCGAATTTACTCAGGTTTTGAATCGAAAATTTTTGATGGTATCAGGATAACAGGAATGAAAAGAGTTCTCATATTTTAAATGTAACGACGGATTCGTGTTCTACGGGTCGTAATTAGTCTAAAAAACCTTGTCCGGCCCTTCTAACTTCTGTAGTTTTCGAGCTATGAAACTTTTTTCTTAACCCAATTTTACTCAGTTTTTGGTCGAAAATTTTTGATGGTATCCGGATAACAGGAACGCGAAGAGCTCTCATTTTTCATATTTTAAAGTACTCTTTTCGTTCCTGTTATCCTGATACCAACGAAAATTTTCAACCAAAAACTGAGTAAAATTGGGTTAAGAAAAAAGTTTCATAGCTCGAAAACTACAGAAGTTAGAAGGGCCGGACAAGCGATTTTAGACTAATTACGACCCGTAGAACACGAATCCGTCGTTACATTTGAAATATGAGAACTCTTTTCGTTCCTGTTATCCTGATACCATCAAAAATTTTCGATTCAAAAACTGAGTAAATTCAGGTCATTGACCCCAAAAATTGAGTTAAGAAAAGTGTTGTAGCTCGTAAAATACAGAAGTTAAAAGGGCCGGACAGGGTTTTTTAGACTAATTACGACCCGTAGAACACGAATCCGTCGTTACATTTAAAATATGAGAACTCTTTTCATTCCTGTTATCCTGATACCATCAAAAATTTTCGATTCAAAAACTGAGTAAAATCGGTCATTGACCCCAAAAAAAAACAATGAAATTCCCGTAATTAGCGCTCGTATGGTAAAACTAAAAGGGCCGGACAATAATTAGGGCTGTAAAATAAAAGAATATATTCATTTTTACAAGTTTTATTCAGTTTAAAATGTATTTTACAATAATTGAGAACAAATAATACATAGTTCAATTTCAACCCTTAATAACTCCTACCCTAATTAATTTTTACAAACTAATTTAACAAATATGGATGTTGAATTCCATGTAGAATTCAAATTTGCAAGAATAGATACAGAATTCCACTTAGTTCAGAAGTTATTAAAGAAAAACTAATTTTTCTGCATGTAAAATTTTTCATCCCTTAATAACTTTTGCCCTAATTAATTTTTAAAAACTAACTTAAGAAATATGGACGTAGAATTCCATGTAGAGTTCAAATTTGCAAGAATAGACACAGAATTCCATTTAGTTCAGAAGTTATTAAAGAAAAACTAATTTTTCTACATGTAAAATTTTTCATCCCTTAATAACTTCTGCCCTAATTAATTTTTTGAAACTAACTTAACAAATATGGACGAAGAATTCCATGTAGAGTTCAAATTTTCAAGAATCGACACAGAATTCCATTTAGCTCAGAAGTTATTAAAGAAAAACTAATTTTTCTACATGTAAAATTTTTCATCCCTTAATAACTTCTGCCCTAATTAATTTTTACAATCTAGCTTAACATATATGGACGTAGAATTCCATGTAGAGTTCAAATTTGCAAGAATCGACACAGAATTCCACTTAGTTCAGAAGTTATTAAATAAAAACTAATTTTTCTACATGTAAAATTTTTCATCCCTTAATAACTTCTGCCCTAATTAATTTTTTAAAACTAACTTAACAAATATGGACGAAGAATTCCATGTAGAATTCAAATTTGCAAGAATCGACACAGATATCCACTTAGTTCAGAAGTTATTAAAGAAAAACTAATTTTTCTACATGTAAAATTTTTCATCCCTTAATAACTTCTGCCCTAATTAATTTTTACAATCTAGCTTAACAAATATGGACGTAGAATTCTACGTAGAATTCAAATTTGCAAGAATCAACACAGAATTCCACTTAGTTCAGAAGTTATTAAAGAAAAACTAATTTTTCTACATGTAAAATTTTTCATCCCTTAATAACTTCTGCCCTAATTAATTTTTAAAAACTAACTTAACAAATATGGACGTAGAATTCCATGTAGAATTCAAATTTGCAAGAATCGACACAGATTTCCACTTAGTTCAGAAGTTATTAAAGAAAAACTAATTTTTCTACTGTAAAATTTTTCATCCCTTAATAACTTCTGCCCTAATTAATTTTTACAATCTAGCTTAACATATATGGACGAAGAATTCCATGTAGAATTCAAATTTGCAAGAATCGACACAGATTTCCACTTAGTTCAGAAGTTATTAAAGAAAAACTAATTTTTCTACATGTAAAATTTTTCATCCCTTAATAACTTCTGCCCTAATTAATTTTTTAAAACTAACTTAACAAATATAAACGAAGAATTCCATGTAGAATTCAAATTTGCAAGAATCGACACAGATTTCCACTTAGTTCAGAAGTTATTAAAGAAAAACTAATTTTTCTGCATGTAAAATTTTTCATCCCTTAATGACTTTTGCCCTAATTAACTTTTAAAAACTAACTTAACAAATATGGACGAAGAATTCCATGTAGAATTCAAATTTGCAAGAATCGACACAGATTTCCACTTAGTTCAGAAGTTATTAAAGAAAAACTAATTTTTCTGCATGTAAAATTTTTCATCCCTTAATAACTTCTGCCCTAATTAATTTATAAAAACTGACTAAACAAATATGGACGTAGAATTCCATGTAGAGTTCAAATTTGCAAGAATAGACACAGAATTCCATTTAGTTCAGAAGTTATTAAAGAAAAACTAATTTTTCTACATGTAAAATTTTTCATCCCTTAATAACTTCTGCCCTAATTAATTTTTTAAAACTAACTTAACAAATATAGACGTAGAATTTCATGTAGAATTCAAATTTTCGAGAATCGATGCAGAATTCCAATCAATTCGGGAGTTATCGGCGCTGGAATGAAGTCAGGGCATCAGGCGGGCCGTTGAAGATGTTTCCCAACTCAAGCAGGTCCGGAATTCCCAGGATTTCTGTAGTTGCCACCCCCGGAAGTTGAATGCAGTTCATTGACCCTAAAGAAAAAGTTATTAATAAGCGGAAAACAAAACTTTTGTTATATACATTTTAAAGACGCCACAAGACAAAATCATTTCCGAACCTTATACTAAATAGTTTTAAGGGGTGAAAATGTTGTGAATTATATTTTAAAGTCCGAGGAATGCGATTCTGCACTCGAAATGGGGATATTTTTACCCGTTGAGGAGTTATGAACAAGAGAAAATAAGTTTCCGAGATATCAACCCTTAGGGCCTGTAACTCTGAAACTATGAGGGGTAGAAAGACCGCACAACTTTTATTAAACTAATTTCGATCCGTAGAACACGAATCCGATGTCAGATTTGCCCTACGGCCGTTTGTTATGTGAGATTCATTGTTATATTTCATGATATTATGTCATTGAATTACGTAAGATCTATTCGTAATTTGACAATTTGGACGCCGGATTCGTAATTCTTGGGGTCGAATTAGGGGGATGCCATGTCTAACTCAAAATATTTTTTCCCGATCGAAATTGAAAACCATGGACTAAAGCCTTGGGGTTTTTTTGGTAAAAAAAACTTTTTGACTCCGATTTGGTTCAAATTTGGTTTACGTATATTAGGGACAAAGGTCTAACGAATAGGGAAATCTGAGCCCATACGGGTTGATATTAGCGGAGTTATTCAACCCTAAAGTGGGTTATTGCAAATAATGGGAAAACTATAGACTTTAGACAAAAGTTTTATTAGGATTTTTTGTTACAAATTAAATTCTAAACAACTATTATTCTATATATTTAACCCTAAACTTGTAATTGTTGATGAGGTCAATGACCTGTTGAAATGTAACAATGAAACTCACGTATTGTGTTATTATCTTATTTATTGTATTATTCTGTGTTCAATAAACGATTATTCCTGTGAAATTGTACATTTGTTCCTTTTTAAATCCTTCCAGAAATCCTGAAATTCCTACGAGTTAGTGATGGTAAGTTTCAATAAATTTAAGCAATTTATCATTGAATATCTTGAAAAGTAATTGAGATAGCGACTTGGGGGATTATAAACCAATAAAAACAATAAATAACATGATTTACAACAAAAAAAAAACACTTTAAAGTGTGGCATATTTACCCCCAAAACTCCAATTTGGAGCACCAAATCCAAATAAATTTTGGGTGATTCTTATATAACTTTTAATTCTCTACAACTTTTGTCATATACATTTTTTTCGTAAAGTTGATGGTTTAGGCAGAAATGACGTCATACCCAATAATGGGTGGAGACTCAATTTTACAATATCGATTTTTGAATTCTACGTATTTTTCTACATACATACCCAAAATATGGCTATATTATAGTTAAAAATAAGGGCACTGTAATTGACATACCCGGAACTGGGTGTACATACAAATTCCGCACCCAGAGTTTTGAAATCTACGTATTTTATTACATGTATATCCAAATTTTCGTTACTTAATATTTATAAACACAGGCGCTATGAATTTTTAAACATTTTGAAAATGTCCCATTTTAATCGGCTATACTGAAAATTTCAAATTTCGTAATTCATATCTCGAAAACGGCAGGAGATAGCGAAAAAGTGTATAGGACCTTTTCGATAGAAAATTAAATTCTAGGGCTGGTATACATTTAACTTTTTTTGATACGACGTACCAGTTCCGAGTTACGACGGTTTTTGTGGCTCTGTACGGGTTTTCAGCCTCTACACCCTTAATTTGGGGTTATATCGAAAAAAGTTTAATATACGATTTACATAACTTAAAATTCTCTACAAATTGGTTATATGATATTTTTTTGTAACATTGATAGTTTAGCCGAAAATGACGTCACACCCTAAAATGGGTGGAAATTCAAAGTTTGGATATCGATTTTCGGAATCTACGTATTTTTCTGCATATATACCCAAAATTTGGTTTTTCAATTATTAAAAATAAGAAATGTCCAAAGTTTTCCATGCCCAAAACTGGGTCTAATAGGTCAAATATGAAATATATTTTTGTTGAATCCTACATAACTTTTGGTTCTCTACAAATTTGGTCGTATGAGTTTTATTTTTAGAATTTATAGTTTAGCCGGAAATGACATCACACCTTATATTGGGTAGTGATACAAAGTCGTCGTAATTTTTTTCGGAATCTACGTAATTTTCTGCATATGTACCCAAAAATTTTGTTATTTAATAGTTATAAACAAAGGCCCCACGATTTTTTAAAGTTTGAATTTTTTCATTGGTCGCCCCCTAACTCCACCCTCAAATGGTGGAGCTGCGGCAGCCAATGAAAATATAAGCAACTTATTTTCTTATTGGCTGCTGTAGCTCCGCCTCCTGCCAATCACAGAGTAGCAATTAGGGGCGACCAATGAAAAAATTCAAAACTTTAAAAATTCGTAGGGCCTTTGTTTATAATTATTAAGTAATAAATTTTTGGGTACATATGCAGAAAATTACGTAGATTCCGATAAAAAATACGGTGACTTTGTATCTCTACCCAATATAAGGTGTGATGTCATTTCCGGCTAAACTATCAATTCTAAAAATAAATTTCATATGACCTAATTTGTAGAGCACGAAAAGTTATGTAAGTTACAATAAAAATATATTTCATATTTGACCTATTAGACCCAGTTTTGAGCATGGGAAACTTTGGACATTTCTTATTTTTAATAATTGACAAACCAAATTTTGGATATATATGCAGAAAAATACGTAGATTCCGAAAATCGATATCCAAACTTTGAATTTCCACCCATTTTAGGGTGTGACGTCATTTCCGGCTAAACTATCAATGGTACAAAAAAATGTCATATAACCAATTTGTAGAGAATTTTAAGTTATGTAGATCGTATATTAAACTTTTTTCGATATAACCCCAAATTAAGGGTGTGGAGGCTGAAAACCCGTAAAGAGCCACAAAAACCGTCGTAACTCGGAACTGGTACGTCGTATCAAAAAAAGTTAAATGTGTACCAGCCCTAGAATTCGATTTGCAATCGAAAAGGTCTTATACACTTTTTCGCTATCTCTTACCGTTTTCGAGATATGAATTACGAAATTTGAGAATTTCAGTAGCCGATTAAAATGGGACATATTCAAAATGTTTAAAAATTCATAGCGCATGTGTTTATAAATATTAAGTAACGAAAATTTGGGTATATACGTAATAAAATACGTAGATTTCAATAAAAATGGGTGCGGATTTTTTTATCCACCCAGTTTCGGGTATGCTAATTACAAAGCCCTTATTTGTAATTATAATATAGCCATATTTTGGGAATGTATGCAGAAAAATACGTAAATTTCAAAAACCGATATTATAAAATTGCGTCTCCACCCATTATTGGGTATGATGTCATTTGCGGCTAAACTATCAACTTTACGATAAAAATTTACATGACAAAAGTTGTAAAGAATTAAAAGTTATGTAAGAATCACTCAAAATTTATTTGGATATGGTGCACCAAATTGGAGTTTTCAGGGTAAGTAAATATGTGGCACTTTAATTAAAGTGTTTTTGTTGTAAATGGCGATATTTATTGGTTTATTTACAAAATAAACTATGTACACATGCAGAAAGAAGTGCGTTGAATCTAAAATTACAATCCCCAAGTCGCTATCTCAATTACTTTTCAAGATATTCAATGATAAATTGCTTAAAACTATTGAAACTTACCGTCACTAACTCGTTGGGATTTCAGGATTTCTGAAAGGATTTAAAAAGGAACAAATGTACAATTTCACAGGAATAATCGTTTATTGAACACAGGATAATACAATAAATAGGATAACAGCACAATAGACAATAAATACAACAATTGACACAGGATGTGAAGGATAAAATACGAGTTGTTGGACGGGACGGCGTGAAAACTATGTTTTTCCTACCTTGATAGCTTCAGGGCGCGATGTCTGTCCATCTGTTCGGCTGTAGGGCCCCAATTCCCGGCGTTGTTTTCGGCCAATCGTCGTTCAAGTTCAACAGGTCCAGAATTAAGTCAAGCGATGTCTGTTTGTCTGTCCGTCCACTTGCAACAGGGCTTCATACAGCTGTCAACAACAATAAAAAACACTTGTAACAAACCAAATCACAAATATATTCACGTACCGTTTACAAGATTTTCTCCAGCGATGTAACTTCATTTTCTCTTACTCATAACTCCTAAACGGGTAAAACTATCTACATTTCGGGTGCAGAATCGCATTCCTTGGAATTTAAAATATAAATCACAACATTTTTACACCTTAAAACTGTTTGGTATAAGATTTGGAAACGATTTTCTCTTGTGGCATCAGCTGATAATTTCCTCCAAATCTTCTGTAACCTTAAAAAAGGTTTTTGTTAAATTACTCACTTATTAATGTATAAAACTTACTGAAATTTATGGAGAATGTGTATAATTAAATATATATTGTTATTTTGTACTTAAAACAGGCTAAATTCATTAAATATTATTGATTTGATAGGTATAACATACGGTATGACATCAGCGCTAAAATGCTCCAACTAATTTAATTATATATTCTAATTATTAATAATTTATGTATATTTAAATATTGTTTTAAACAATAGTTTTAAATGAAATATTAGTTTAAAAGTTAATTTTACTATATAATTATTCTCATAGGTTAGAATATGCTTGTATTACAATTTGTCTAATAGATGGCACTGAAGGCTAAAGGTTGATTTACATATTATGCTAAAGCTTGATTTACACAATTTTTCATTCATTATAAAATTTAAATATGAGCGTAATTCGAGTTATTCCGTACAAAACAGCAATATATACTTAATTTTGAAGATGTCTACATAAATGTCAGTAAGTTTTATGCATTAATTAATGAGTAAAGTTTTTAGTGTATGACGTCATTACGTTAGTAATATTATATGATGACGTGCATCTTCTGCCTAATCATTTTTACTATAAAAATTATATAAAAATACAATTATATTAAAGAAAAACTAATTTTTCTGCATGTAAAATTTTTCATCCCTTAATAACTTCTGCCCTAATTAATTTATAAAAACTGACTAAACAAATATGGACGTAGAATTCCATGTAGAGTTCAAATTTGCAAGAATAGACACAGAATTCCATTTAGTTCAGAAGTTATTAAAGAAAAACTAATTTTTCTACATGTAAAATTTTTCATCCCTTAATAACTTCTGCCCTAATTAAATTTTTAAAACTAACTTAACAATTATGGACGAAGAATTCCATGTAGAATTCAAATTTGCAAGAATCGACACAGAATTCCACTTAGTTCAGAAGTTATTAAAAAAAAACTAATTTTTCTACATGTAAAATTTTTCATCCCTTAATAACTTCTGCCCTAATTAATTTTTTAAAACTAACTTAACAAATATGGACGAAGAATTCCATGTAGAATTCAAATTTGCAAGAATCGACACAGATTTCCACTTAGTTCAGAAGTTATTAAAGAAAAACTAATTTTTCTGCATGTAAAGTTTTTCATCCTTTAATAACTTCTGCCCTAATTAATTTATAAAAACTGACTAAACAAATATGGACGTAGAATTCCATGTAGAGTTCAAATTTGCAAGAATCGACACAGAATTCCACTTAGTTCAGAAGTTATTAAAGAAAAACTAATTTTTCTACATGTAAAATTTTTCATCCCTTAATAACTTCTGCCCTAATTAATTTTTAAAAACTAACTTAACAAATATGGACGTAGAATTCCACGTAGAATTCAAATTTGCAAGAATCAATACAGAATTCCACTTAGTTCAAAAGTTATTAAAGAAAAACTAATTTTTCTACATGTAAAATTTTTCATCCCTTAATAACTTCTGCCCTAATTAATTTTTAAAAACTAACTTAACAAATATGGACGTAGAATTCCATGTAGAATTCAAATTTGCAAGAATCGACACAGAATTCCACTTAGTTCAGAAGTTATTAAAGAAAAACTAATTTTTCTACATGTAAAATTTTTCATCCCTTAATAACTTCTGCCCTAATTAATTTTTTAAAACTAACTTAACAAATATAGACGTTGAATTTCATGTAGAATTCAAATTTTCGAGAATCGATGCAGAATTCCAATCAGTTCGGGAGTTATCGGCGCTGGAATGAAGTCAGGGCATCAGGCGGGCCGTTGAAGATGTTTCCCAACTCAAGCAGGCCCGGAATTCCCAGGATTTCTGTAGTTGCCACCCCCGGAAGTTGAATGCAGTTCATTGACCCTAAAGAAAAAGTTATTAATAAGCGGAAAACAAAACTTTTGTTATATACATTTTAAAGACGCCACAAGACAAAATCATTTCCGAACCTTATACTAAATAGTTTTAAGGGGTGAAAATGTTGTGAATTATATTTTAAAGTCCAAGGAATGCGATTCTGCACTCGAAATGGGGATATTTTTACCCGTTGAGGAGTTATGAACAAGAGAAAATAAGTTTCCGAGATATCAACCCTTAGGGCCTGTAACTCTGAAACTATGAGGGGTAGAAAGATCGCACAACTTTTATTAAACTAATTTCGATCCGTAGAACACGAATCCGATGTCAGATTTGCCCTACGGCCGTTTGTTATGTGAGATTCATTGTTATATTTCATGATATTATGTCATTGAATTACGTAAGAACTATTCGTAATTTGACAATTTGGACGCCGGATTCGTAATTCTTGGGGTCGAATTAGGGGGATGCCATGTCTAACTCAAAATATTTTTTCCCGATCGAAATTGAAAACCATGGACTAATAAAAGCCTTGGGGTTTTTTTGGCAAAAAAAACTTTTTGACTCCGATTTGGTTCAAATTTGGTTTACGTATATTAGGGACAAAGGTCTAACGAATAGGGAAATCTGAGCCCATACGGGTTGATATTAGCGGAGTTATTCAACCCTAAAGTGGGTTATTGCAAATAATGGGAAAACTATAGACTTTAGACAAAAGTTTTATTAGGATTTTTTGTTACAAATTAAATTCTAAACAACTATTATTCTATATATTTAACCCTAAACTTGTAATTGTTGATGAGGTCAATGACCTGTTGAAATATAACAATGAAACTCACGTATTGTGTTATTATCTTATTTATTGTATTATTCTGTGTTCAATAAACGATTATTCCTGTGAAATTGTACATTTGTTCCTTTTTAAATCCTTCCAGAAATCCTGAAATTCCTACGAGTTAGTGATGGTAAGTTTCAATAAATTTAAGCAATTTATCATTGAATATCTTGAAAAGTAATTGAGATAGCGACTTGGGGGATTATAAACCAATAAAAACAATAAATAACATGATTTACAACAAAAAAAAAACACTTTAAAGTGTGGCATATTTACCCCCAAAACTCCAATTTGGAGCACCAAATCCAAATAAATTTTGGGTGATTCTTATATAACTTTTAATTCTCTACAACTTTTGTCATATACATTTTTTTCGTAAAGTTGATGGTTTAGCCAGAAATGACGTCATACCCAATAATGGGTGGAGACTCAATTTTACAATATCGATTTTTGAATTCTACGTATTTTTCTACATACATACCCAAAATATGGCTATATTATAGTTAAAAATAAGGGCACTGTAATAGACATACCCGGAACTGGGTGTACATACAAATTCCGCACCCAGAGTTTTGAAATCTACGTATTTTATTACATGTATATCCAAATTTTCGTTACTTAATATTTATAAACACAGGCGCTATGAATTTTTAAACATTTTGAAAATGTCCCATTTTAATCGGCTACTGAAAATTTCAAATTTCGTAATTCATATCTCGAAAACGGTAAGAGATAGCAAAAAAGTGTATAGGACCTTTTCGATAGAAAATTAAATTCTAGGGCTGGTATACATTTAACTTTTTTTGATACGACGTACCAGTTCCGAGTTACGACGGTTTTTGTGGCTCTGTACGGGTTTTCAGCCTCTACACCCTTAATTTGGGGTTATATCGAAAAAAGTTTAATATACGATTTACATAACTTAAAATTCTCTACAAATTGGTTATATGATATTTTTTTGTAACATTGATAGTTTAGCCGGAAATAACGTCACACCCTAAAATGGGTGGAAATTCAAAGTTTGGATATCGATTTTCGGAATCTACGTATTTTTCTGCATATATACCCAAAATTTGGTTTCTCAATTATTAAAAATAAGAAATGTCTAAAGTTTTCCATGCCCAAAACTGGGTCTAATAGGTCAAATATGAAATATATTTTTGTTGAATCCTACATAACTTTTGGTTCTCTACAAATTTGGTCGTATGAGTTTTATTTTTAGAATTTATAGTTTAGCCGGAAATGACATCACACCTTATATTGGGTAGTGATACAAAGTCGTCGTAATTTTTTTCGGAATCTACGTAATTTTCTGCATATGTACCCAAAAATTTTGTTATTTAATAGTTATAAACAAAGGCCCCACGATTTTTTAAAGTTTGAATTTTTTCATTGGTCGCCCCCTAACTCCACCCTCAAATGGTGGAGCTGCGGCAGCCAATGAAAATATAAGCAACTTATTTTCTTATTGGCTGCTGTAGCTCCGCCTCCTGCCAATCACAGAGTAGCAATTAGGGGCGACCAATGAAAAAATTCAAAACTTTAAAAATTCGTAGGGCCTTTGTTTATAATTATTAAGTAATAAATTTTTGGGTACATATGCAGAAAATTACGTAGATTCCGATAAAAAATACGGTGACTTTGTATCTCTACCCAATATAAGGTGTGATGTCATTTCTGGCTAAACTATCAATTCTAAAAATAAATTTCATATGACCTAATTTGTAGAGCACGAAAAGTTATGTAAGTTACAATAAAAATATATTTCATATTTGACCTATTAGACCCAGTTTTGAGCATGGGAAACTTTGGACATTTCTTATTTTTAATAATTGACAAACCAAATTTTGGGTATATATGCAGAAAAATACGTAGATTCCGAAAATCGATATCCAAACTTTGAATTTCCACCCATTTTAGGGTGTGACGTCATTTCCGGCTAAACTATCAATGGTACAAAAAAATGTCATATAACCAATTTGTAGAGAATTTTAAGTTATGTAGATCGTATATTAAACTTTTTTCGATATAACCCCAAATTAAGGGTGTGGAGGCTGAAAACCCGTAAAGAGCCACAAAAACCGTCGTAACTCGGAACTGGTACGTCGTATCAAAAAAAGTTAAATGTGTACCAGCCCTAGAATTCGATTTGCAATCGAAAAGGTCTTATACACTTTTTCGCTATCTCTTACCGTTTTCGAGATATGAATTACGAAATTTGAGAATTTCAGTAGCCGATTAAAATGGGACATATTCAAAATGTTTAAAAATTCATAGCGCATGTGTTTATAAATATTAAGTAACGAAAATTTGGGTATATACGTAATAAAATACGTAGATTTCAATAAAAATGGGTGCGGATTTTTTTATCCACCCAGTTTCGGGTATGCTAATTACAAAGCCCTTATTTATAATTATAATATAGCCATATTTTGGGAATGTATGCAGAAAAATACGTAAATTTCAAAAACCGATATTATAAAATTACGTCTCCACCCATTATTGGGTATGATGTCATTTGCGGCTAAACTATCAACTTTACGATAAAAATTTACATGACAAAAGTTGTAAAGAATTAAAAGTTATGTAAGAATCACTCAAAATTTATTTGGATATGGTGCACCAAATTGGAGTTTTCAGGGTAAGTAAATATGTGGCACTTTAATTAAAGTGTTTTTGTTGTAAATGGCGATATTTATTGGTTTATTTACAAAATAAACTATGTACACATGCAGAAAGAAGTGCGTTGAATCTAAAATTACAATCCCCAAGTCGCTATCTCAATTACTTTTCAAGATATTCAATGATAAATTGCTTAAAACTATTGAAACTTACCGTCACTAACTCGTTGGGATTTCAGGATTTCTGAAAGGATTTAAAAAGGAACAAATGTACAATTTCACAGGAATAATCGTTTATTGAACACAGGATAATACAATAAATAGGATAACAGCACAATAGACAATAAATACAACAATTGACACAGGATGTGAAGGATAAAATACGAGTTGTTGGACGGGACGGCGTGAAAACTATGTTTTTCCTACCTTGATAGCTTCAGGGCGCGATGTCTGTCCATCTGTTCGGCTGTAGGGCCCCAATTCCCGGCGTTGTTTTCGGCCAATCGTCGTTCAAGTTCAACAGGTCCAGAATTAAGTCAAGCGATGTCTGTTTGTCTGTCCGTCCACTTGCAACAGGGCTTCATACAGCTGTCAACAACAATAAAAAACACTTGTAACAAACCAAATCACAAATATATTCACGTACCGTTTACAAGATTTTCTCCAGCGATGTAACTTCATTTTCTCTTACTCATAACTCCTAAACGGGTAAAACTATCTACATTTCGGGTGCAGAATCGCATTCCTTGGAATTTAAAATATAAATCACAACATTTTTACACCTTAAAACTGTTTGGTATAAGATTTGGAAACGATTTTCTCTTGTGGCATCAGCTGATAATTTCCTCCAAATCTTCTGTAACCTTAAAAAAGGTTTTTGTTAAATTACTCACTTATTAATGTATAAAACTTACTGAAATTTATGGAGAATGTGTATAATTAAATATATATTGTTATTTTGTACTTAAAACAGGCTAAATTCATTAAATATTATTGATTTGATAGGTATAACATACGGTATGACATCAGCGCTAAAATGCTCCAACTAATTTAATTATATATTCTAATTATTAATAATTTATGTATATGTATATTTAAATATTGTTTTAAACAATAGTTTTAAATGAAATATTAGTTTAAGTTAATTTTACTATATAATTATTCTCATAGGTTAGAATATGCTTGTATTACAATTTGTCTAATAGATGGCACTGAAGGCTAAAGGTTGATTTACATATTATGCTAAAGCTTGATTTACACAATTTTTCATTCATTATAAAATTTAAATATGAGCGTAATTCGAGTTATTCCGTACAAAACAGCAATATATACTTAATTTTGAAGATGTCTACATAAATGTCAGTAAGTTTTATGCATTAATTAATGAGTAAAGTTTTTAGTGTATGACGTCATTACGTTAGTAATATTATATGATGACGTGCGTCTTCTGCCTAATCATTTTTACTATAAAAATTATATAAAAATACAATTATATTAAAGAAAAACTAATTTTTCTGCATGTAAAATTTTTCATCCCTTAATAACTTCTGCCCTAATTAATTTATAAAAACTGACTAAACAATTATGGACGTAGAATTCCATGTAGAGTTCAAATTTGCAAGAATAGACACAGAATTCCATTTAGTTCAGAAGTTATTAAAGAAAAACTAATTTTTCTACATGTAAAATTTTTCATCCCTTAATAACTTCTGCCCTAATTAATTTTTTAAAACTAACTTAACAATTATGGACGAAGAATTCCATGTAGAATTCAAATTTGCAAGAATCGACACAGAATTCCACTTAGTTCAGAAGTTATTAAAAAAAAACTAATTTTTCTACATGTAAAATTTTTCATCCCTTAATAACTTCTGCCCTAATTAATTTTTTAAAACTAACTTAACAAATATGGACGAAGAATTCCATGTAGAATTCAAATTTGCAAGAATCGACACAGATTTCCACTTAGTTCAGAAGTTATTAAAGAAAAACTAATTTTTCTGCATGTAAAATTTTTCATCCTTTAATAACTTCTGCCCTAATTAATTTATAAAAACTGACTAAACAAATATGGACGTAGAATTCCATGTAGAGTTCAAATTTGCAAGAATCGACACAGAATTCCACTTAGTTCAGAAGTTATTAAAGAAAAACTAATTTTTCTACATGTAAAATTTTTCATCCCTTAATAACTTCTGCCCTAATTAATTTTTAAAAACTAACTTAACAAATATGGACGTAGAATTCCACGTAGAATTCAAATTTGCAAGAATCAATACAGAATTCCACTTAGTTCAAAAGTTATTAAAGAAAAACTAATTTTTCTACATGTAAAATTTTTCATCCCTTAATAACTTCTGCCCTAATTAATTTTTAAAAACTAACTTAACAAATATGGACGTAGAATTCCATGTAGAATTCAAATTTGCAAGAATCGACACAGAATTCCACTTAGTTCAGAAGTTATTAAAGAAAAACTAATTTTTCTACATGTAAAATTTTTCATCCCTTAATAACTTCTGCCCTAATTAATTTTTTAAAACTAACTTAACAAATATGGACGAAGAATTCCATGTAGAATTCAAATTTGCAAGAATCGACACAGATTTCCACTTAGTTCAGAAGTTATTAAAGAAAAACTAATTTTTCTGCATGTAAAATTTTTCATCCCTTAATAACTTCTGCCCTAATTAATTTATAAAAACTGACTACACAAATATGGACGTAGAATTCCATGTAGAGTTCAAATTTGCAAGAATAGACACAGAATTCCATTTAGTTCAGAAGTTATTAAAGAAAAACTAATTTTTCTACATGTAAAATTTTTCATCCCTTAATAACTTCTGCCCTAATTAATTTTTTAAAACTAACTTAACAATTATGGACGAAGAATTCCATGTAGAATTCAAATTTGCAAGAATCGACACAGAATTCCACTTAGTTCAGAAGTTATTAAAAAAAAACTAATTTTTCTACATGTAAAATTTTTCATCCCTTAATAACTTCTGCCCTAATTAATTTTTTAAAACTAACTTAACAAATATGGACGAAGAATTCCATGTAGAATTCAAATTTGCAAGAATCGACACAGATTTCCACTTAGTTCAGAAGTTATTAAAGAAAAACTAATTTTTCTGCATGTAAAATTTTTCATCCTTTAATAACTTCTGCCCTAATTAATTTATAAAAACTGACTAAACAAATATGGACGTAGAATTCCATGTAGAGTTCAAATTTGCAAGAATCGACACAGAATTCCACTTAGTTCAGAAGTTATTAAAGAAAAACTAATTTTTCTACATGTAAAATTTTTCATCCCTTAATAACTTCTGCCCTAATTAATTTTTAAAAACTAACTTAACAAATATGGACGTAGAATTCCACGTAGAATTCAAATTTGCAAGAATCAATACAGAATTCCACTTAGTTCAAAAGTTATTAAAGAAAAACTAATTTTTCTACATGTAAAATTTTTCATCCCTTAATAACTTCTGCCCTAATTAATTTTTAAAAACTAACTTAACAAATATGGACGTAGAATTCCATGTAGAATTCAAATTTGCAAGAATCGACACAGAATTCCACTTAGTTCAGAAGTTATTAAAGAAAAACTAATTTTTCTACATGTAAAATTTTTCATCCCTTAATAACTTCTGCCCTAATTAATTTTTTAAAACTAACTTAACAAATATGGACGAAGAATTCCATGTAGAATTCAAATTTGCAAGAATCGACACAGATTTCCACTTAGTTCAGAAGTTATTAAAGAAAAACTAATTTTTCTGCATGTAAAATTTTTCATCCCTTAATAACTTCTGCCCTAATTAATTTATAAAAACTGACTAAACAAATATGGACGTAGAATTCCATGTAGAGTTCAAATTTGCAAGAATAGACACAGAATTCCATTTAGTTCAGAAGTTATTAAAGAAAAACTAATTTTTCTACATGTAAAATTTTTCATCCCTTAATAACTTCTGCCCTAATTAATTTTTTAAAACTAACTTAACAAATATAGACGTTGAATTTCATGTAGAATTCAAATTTTCGAGAATCGATGCAGAATTCCAATCAATTCGGGAGTTATCGGCGCTGGAATGAAGTCAGGGCATCAGGCGGGCCGTTGAAGATGTTTCCCAACTCAAGCAGGTCCGGAATTCCCAGGATTTCTGTAGTTGCCACCCCCGGAAGTTGAATGCAGTTCATTGACCCTAAAGAAAAAGTTATTAATAAGCGGAAAACAAAACTTTTGTTATATACATTTTAAAGACGCCACAAGACAAAATCATTTCCGAACCTTATACTAAATAGTTTTAAGGGGTGAAAATGTTGTGAATTATATTTTAAAATCCAAGGAATGCGATTCTGCACTCGAAATGGGGATATTTTTACCCGTTGAGGAGTTATGAACAAGAGAAAATAAGTTTCCGAGATATCAACCCTTAGGGCCTGTAACTCTGAAACTATGAGGGGTAGAAAGATCGCACAACTTTTATTAAACTAATTTCGATCCGTAGAACACGAATCCGATGTCAGATTTGCCCTACGGCCGTTTGTTATGTGAGATTCATTGTTATATTTCATGATATTATGTCATTGAATTACGTAAGAACTATTCGTAATTTGACAATTTGGACGCCGGATTCGTAATTCTTGGGGTCGAATTAGGGGGATGCCATGTCTAACTCAAAATATTTTTTCCCGATCGAAATTGAAAACCATGGACTAAAGCCTTGGGGTTTTTTTGGCAAAAAAAACTTTTTGACTCCGATTTGGTTCAAATTTGGTTTACGTATATTAGGGACAAAGGTCTAACGAATAGGGAAATCTGAGCCCATACGGGTTGATATTAGCGGAGTTATTCAACCCTAAAGTGGGTTATTGCAAATAATGGGAAAACTATAGACTTTAGACAAAAGTTTTATTAGGATTTTTTGTTACAAATTAAATTCTAAACAACTATTATTCTATATATTTAACCCTAAACTTGTAATTGTTGATGAGGTCAATGACCTGTTGAAATATAACAATGAAACTCACGTATTGTGTTATTATCTTATTTATTGTATTATTCTGTGTTCAATAAACGATTATTCCTGTGAAATTGTACATTTGTTCCTTTTTAAATCCTTCCAGAAATCCTGAAATTCCTACGAGTTAGTGATGGTAAGTTTCAATAAATTTAAGCAATTTATCATTGAATATCTTGAAAAGTAATTGAGATAGCGACTTGGGGGATTATAAACCAATAAAAACAATAAATAACATGATTTACAACAAAAAAAAAACACTTTAAAGTGTGGCATATTTACCCCCAAAACTCCAATTTGGAGTGATTCTTATATAACTTTTAATTCTCTACAACTTTTGTCATATACATTTTTTTCGTAAAGTTGATGGTTTAGGCAGAAATGACGTCATACCCAATAATGGGTGGAGACTCAATTTTACAATATCGATTTTTGAATTCTACGTATTTTTCTACATACATACCCAAAATATGGCTATATTATAGTTAAAAATAAGGGCACTGTAATTGACATACCCGGAACTGGGTGTACATACAAATTCCGCACCCAGAGTTTTGAAATCTACGTATTTTATTACATGTATATCCAAATTTTCGTTACTTAATATTTATAAACACAGGCGCTATGAATTTTTAAACATTTTGAAAATGTCCCATTTTAATCGGCTACTGAAAATTTCAAATTTCGTAATTCATATCTCGAAAACGGTAAGAGATAGCGAAAAAGTGTATAGGACCTTTTCGATAGAAAATTAAATTCTAGGGCTGGTATACATTTAACTTTTTTTGATACGACGTACCAGTTCCGAGTTACGACGGTTTTTGTGGCTCTGTACGGGTTTTCAGCCTCTACACCCTTAATTTGGGGTTATATCGAAAAAAGTTTAATATACGATTTACATAACTTAAAATTCTCTACAAATTGGTTATATGATATTTTTTTGTAACATTGATAGTTTAGCCGGAAATGACGTCACACCCTAAAATGGGTGGAAATTCAAAGTTTGGATATCGATTTTCGGAATCTACGTATTTTTCTGCATATATACCCAAAATTTGGTTTCTCAATTATTAAAAATAAGAAATGTCTAAAGTTTTCCATGCCCAAAACTGGGTCTAATAGGTCAAATATGAAATATATTTTTGTTGAATCCTACATAACTTTTGGTTCTCTACAAATTTGGTCGTATGAGTTTTATTTTTAGAATTTATAGTTTAGCCGGAAATGACATCACACCTTATATTGGGTAGTGATACAAAGTCGTCGTAATTTTTTTCGGAATCTACGTAATTTTCTGCATATGTACCCAAAAATTTTGTTATTTAATAGTTATAAACAAAGGCCCCACGATTTTTTAAAGTTTGAATTTTTTCATTGGTCGCCCCCTAACTCCACCCTCAAATGGTGGAGCTGCGGCAGCCAATGAAAATATAAGCAACTTATTTTCTTATTGGCTGCTGTAGCTCCGCCTCCTGCCAATCACAGAGTAGCAATTAGGGGCGACCAATGAAAAAATTCAAAACTTTAAAAATTCGTAGGGCCTTTGTTTATAATTATTAAGTAATAAATTTTTGGGTACATATGTAGAAAATTACGTAGATTCCGATAAAAAATACGGTGACTTTGTATCTCTACCCAATATAAGGTGTGATGTCATTTCCGGCTAAACTATCAATTCTAAAAATAAATTTCATATGACCTAATTTGTAGAGCACGAAAAGTTATGTAAGTTACAATAAAAATATATTTCATATTTGACCTATTAGACCCAGTTTTGAGCATGGGAAACTTTGGACATTTCTTATTTTTAATAATTGACAAACCAAATTTTGGATATATATGCAGAAAAATACGTAGATTCCGAAAATCGATATCCAAACTTTGAATTTCCACCCATTTTAGGGTGTGACGTCATTTCCGGCTAAACTATCAATGGTACAAAAAAATGTCATATAACCAATTTGTAGAGAATTTTAAGTTATGTAGATCGTATATTAAACTTTTTTCGATATAACCCCAAATTAAGGGTGTGGAGGCTGAAAACCCGTAAAGAGCCACAAAAACCGTCGTAACTCGGAACTGGTACGTCGTATCAAAAAAAGTTAAATGTGTACCAGCCCTAGAATTCGATTTGCAATCGAAAAGGTCTTATACACTTTTTCGCTATCTCTTACCGTTTTCGAGATATGAATTACGAAATTTGAGAATTTCAGTAGCCGATTAAAATGGGACATATTCAAAATGTTTAAAAATTCATAGCGCATGTGTTTATAAATATTAAGTAACGAAAATTTGGGTATATACGTAATAAAATACGTAGATTTCAATAAAAATGGGTGCGGATTTTTTTATCCACCCAGTTTCGGGTATGCTAATTACAAAGCCCTTATTTGTAATTATAATATAGCCATATTTTGGGAATGTATGCAGAAAAATACGTAAATTTCAAAAACCGATATTATAAAATTGCGTCTCCACCCATTATTGGGTATGATGTCATTTGCGGCTAAACTATCAACTTTACGATAAAAATTTACATGACAAAAGTTGTAAAGAATTAAAAGTTATGTAAGAATCACTCAAAATTTATTTGGATATGGTGCACCAAATTGGAGTTTTCAGGGTAAGTAAATATGTGGCACTTTAATTAAAGTGTTTTTGTTGTAAATGGCGATATTTATTGGTTTATTTACAAAATAAACTATGTACACATGCAGAAAGAAGTGCGTTGAATCTAAAATTACAATCCCCAAGTCGCTATCTCAATTACTTTTCAAGATATTCAATGATAAATTGCTTAAAACTATTGAAACTTACCGTCACTAACTCGTTGGGATTTCAGGATTTCTGAAAGGATTTAAAAAGGAACAAATGTACAATTTCACAGGAATAATCGTTTATTGAACACAGGATAATACAATAAATAGGATAACAGCACAATAGACAATAAATACAACAATTGACACAGGATGTGAAGGATAAAATACGAGTTGTTGGACGGGACGGCGTGAAAACTATGTTTTTCCTACCTTGATAGCTTCAGGGCGCGATGTCTGTCCATCTGTTCGGCTGTAGGGCCCCAATTCCCGGCGTTGTTTTCGGCCAATCGTCGTTCAAGTTCAACAGGTCCAGAATTAAGTCAAGCGATGTCTGTTTGTCTGTCCGTCCACTTGCAACAGGGCTTCATACAGCTGTCAACAACAATAAAAAACACTTGTAACAAACCAAATCACAAATATATTCACGTACCGTTTACAAGATTTTCTCCAGCGATGTAACTTCATTTTCTCTTACTCATAACTCCTAAACGGGTAAAACTATCTACATTTCGGGTGCAGAATCGCATTCCTTGGAATTTAAAATATAAATCACAACATTTTTACACCTTAAAACTGTTTGGTATAAGATTTGGAAACGATTTTCTCTTGTGGCATCAGCTGATAATTTCCTCCAAATCTTCTGTAACCTTAAAAAAGGTTTTTGTTAAATTACTCACTTATTAATGTATAAAACTTACTGAAATTTATGGAGAATGTGTATAATTAAATATATATTGTTATTTTGTACTTAAAACAGGCTAAATTCATTAAATATTATTGATTTGATAGGTATAACATACGGTATGACATCAGCGCTAAAATGCTCCAACTAATTTAATTATATATTCTAATTATTAATAATTTATGTATATTTAAATATTGTTTTAAACAATAGTTTTAAATGAAATATTAGTTTAAAAGTTAATTTTACTATATAATTATTCTCATAGGTTAGAATATGCTTGTATTACAATTTGTCTAATAGATGGCACTGAAGGCTAAAGGTTGATTTACATATTATGCTAAAGCTTGATTTACACAATTTTTCATTCATTATAAAATTTAAATATGAGCGTAATTCGAGTTATTCCGTACAAAACAGCAATATATACTTAATTTTGAAGATGTCTACATAAATGTCAGTAAGTTTTATGCATTAATTAATGAGTAAAGTTTTTAGTGTATGACGTCATTACGTTAGTAATATTATATGAATACGTGCGTCTTCTGCCTAATCATTTTTACTATAAAAATTATTTATTTTCTTATATAAAAATACAATTATATATAATTATTTTTACAATATATGTTCCTTTATCCATTCTAAGTATTTCGCAACATCTGTAAATATTGCGTAATGCGATGTATCACAAATAAATTCGGACTGTAGGGCTACAGATATTGAAACAACCCCTCTGAGCTGATAAACTGTTTGTCCCGGGGTCAAATCTGACTGGGGGAAAATTAGACTTCCTCCTGAATCGCCATTACACACTAAAGTACCTGAAAATATTTTTAAAACACTGCAATTGTGGACCATCATTTATATTTTTATTAATAACTTTTGAACCACTCAACTGTAAATGATAAAAATTGGTATACATATGAAAAAAACATGGCTGAGTATGAATCTAGAAGAATTACAGTCATATCTTTAACCGTGTCTGAGTTATTGTACGTTAAACTTGGTCAATTTTAGCGAAAAATTCCAACCCGGATTTTTACGCTTAAACCGCGTTTTAATAAGTTTATATATTAAATGAACCCTTCTGAGTTCATTTTTGACGGAATTATCGAGATATCTGTAACCGTGTCCGAGATATTTTACAATAAACAGTCATGTTTTGGATTAAATTTTTGACAAGATTTCGACCCGGATTAAATGTATTTTTAAACTGTTTTAGACCACTTTTAAAATGTTTATATACTAAATCAAGTCTCTAAAGTTCGTTTTTGAGGGAATTATTACGATATTTTTAGCCGTGTCCGAGATATTCAACGATAAACACAGTCATTTTTTACCAGATTTCGACCCGGAATAAATGCATTTCTAAACAGTTTTTAACCACTTTTATGATGTTTATATACTAAATAAAGTCTCTAGAGTTCATTTTTGAAGGAATTGAAGCCCTATATTTAACCGTGTCCAAGATATTCAACAATAAACACAGTCATGTTTTGGCTAAAATTTTGTTAATTTTTTTATAAGATTTCGACCCGGATTAAATGCATTTCTAAACCATGTTTAACCACTTTTAAAATGTTTATATACTAAATCAAGTCTGTAGAGTTCATTTTTGAAGGAATTATTGCAATATCTTTAACCGTGTCCGAGATATTTACTAGTAAACTACAGTTCTGAATAAATTTGTTTACTAATTATAGGATTTTCTGTCCAATACATTGACATTTTTATTATATCTTCTACACATTTAGAGATAAATATATAGGAAATAATCCGTTACAATCAAATAATGTTTATATCTCTACCTACTTTTGAATTATTGCCCCAAAAGTCAATATATCCCATATTTAGATAAAAATTTTCAAAAATCTAATTTTTATGTATTTAGATACTTCTCAATGCGCTGATTCCAAATTTTGAAACCGCAGGTCGATATCTCTTTTCGTTCTCGAGTTATTTAGGTTTAAAATTTTGCTCAAAACTGCCCATTTTTGGGAAATAACCCAAAAATGGGTCGAGATACGAATTTGGCGACAACACCATTCGATTCTACGGCCAAAATTACATAAGTACACCAATTTTCATAAATTTTCAACACCGCATACAGTCTCTAAAGCAAAATAACTGAAAATGGCCAAAATCTGAAAAAATCCTAAGGGGTACCCCTTAGGATTTTTTCAGATTTTGGCCATTTTCAAACTTTTATTCATAAACAATGAACCGGTTGGACAAAAATTATGAAAATTGGTATACTTATGTAATTTTGCCAGTAGAATCGAATGGTCGTGTCGCCAAATTCATATCTCGACCCATTTTTGGGTTATTACCCAAAAATGGGCAGTTTTGAGCAAAACTTTAAATCTAAATATCTCGAAAACGAAAAGAGATATCGACCTGCGGTTTCAAAATTTGGAATCAGCGCATTCAGAAGTATCTAGATACATAAAAATTAGATTTTTGAAAATTTTCAAGTTTTTATCTAAATATGAGGTATGTTGACTTTTGGGGCAATAATTCAAAAGTAGATAGAGATATAAAGTTGGTAGTAACATTATTTGATTGTAAATGTCCAAGGAATCCAAATTTTTAAGAATAAACTCTCTATCTTATTTAGTTTTTGAGATACAGAGCCCTAAACTTAGACCTAATTCCAAAACTTCGTGTTGGGTTGATATCTCGGAAACTTCATTTTCTACTCTTGCTCATAACTCCTCAACGGGTAGAAATATCTTCATTTTGAGTGCAGCATCGCATTCCTTGGACTTTAAAATATAATTCACAATATTTTCATCCCTTAAAACTGTTTGGTATAAGATTCCGAAACGATTTTCTCGTGTGGTGTCATTTGGCAGTTCCTCCAAATGTACTGCAACCTTCAAGAAATGTTTTTGTTAAATTACATATATAAAATTAACTGAACATCATTTATGTATACTTGAAACTAGTCAAAAATGTTTATTTTTTATAAAAAATATTTGATTGACTGCTGAAAAGTGTGGTTAAAAATCATGTACGTCTCAAAAACATCCGACCGGTTTACAGCGCCAAAACACTCAAACTATCATGAAACTATATTGCCGACGGTTACATATGTTTTAAAATATCAATAATTATTAAATTATTGACGTATTTATGCTCTAATTATATCTAAAAACATGTTAAACTATTATTTAATCCTATAATAAAGAAATTTATTAATCTGCTTCACCGGCAGAGTCAAAATGTCAAAATATAGTTCGAGCATTTTGGCGCTGTAAACTAGCCGAATGTTTTTGAGACGTACATGATTTTTAACCACACTTTTCAGCTGTCGATCAAATATTTTCAATAAAAAATAAACATTTTTGACTAATTTTATGTATAAATAAATGATTTTCAATTAATTTTATCTATGTCCTGTAAATTTCAGCAAATTGTATTCAAAATACAATTCTTTCAGGTTGCAGTAGATTTGGAGGAAATTATCAGCTGATGCCACACGAGAAAATTGTTTCCGAATCTTATACCAAATAGTTTTAAGGGGTGAAAATGTTGTGAATTATATTTTAAAGTCCAAGGAATACGATGCTGCACTCAAAATGAAGAAATTTTTACCCGTTGAGGAGTTATGAGATATCAACCCTTAGGGCCTGTAACTCTGAAACTGTGAGGGGTTGAAAGGCCGCAGAACTTTTATTAAACTAATTTCGATCCGTAGAACACGAATCCGATGTCAGATTTGCCCTACGGCCCTTTGTTATGCGAGATTCATTGTTACATTTCATGATATATTATGTCATTGAATTACATAAGAACTATTCGTAATTTCTCAATTCGGACGCCGGATTCGTAATTCTCGGGGTCGAATTAGGGGGATGCCATGTCTAACTCATTTTTTTTTTCCCAATCGAAATTGAAAACCATGGACTAAAGCCTTGGGGTTTTTTTGGCAAAAAAAACTTTTTGACTCCGATTTGGTTCAAATTTGGTTTACGTATATTAGGGACAAAGGTCTAACGAATAGGGAAATCTGAGCCCATAGGGGTTGATATTAGCGGAGTTATTCAACCCTAAAGTGGGTTATTGCAAATAATGGGAAAACTATAGACTTCAGACAAAAGTTTTATTAGGATTTTTTGTTACAAATTAAATTCTAAACAACTTTTATTCTATATATTTAACCCTAAACTTCTAATTGTTGAAATGTAACAATGAAACTCACGTATTGTGTTGTTATCTTATTTATTGTATTATTCTGTGTTCAATAAACGATTGATTATTCCTGTGAAATTGTACATTTATTCCTTTTTAAATCCTTCCAGAAATCCTGAAATTCCTACGAGTTGGTGACGGTAAGTTTCAATAGATTTAAGCAATTTATCATTGAATATCTTGAAAAGTAATTGAGATAACGACTTGGGGATTATAATTTTAGATTCAAACAATAAATAACAAAAAAAAAAACACTTTAAAGTGTCGCATATTTACCCCCAAAACTCCAATTTGGAGCAGCATATCCAAATAAATTTTGGGTGATTCTTATATAACTTTTAATTCTCTACAACTTTTGTCATATACATTTTTTTCGTAAAGTTGATGGTTTAGCCGGAAATGACGTCATACCCAATAATGGGTGGAGACGAAATTTTATAATATCGATTTTTGAATTCTACGTATTTTTCTACATACATACCCAAAATATCGCTATATTATAGTTAAAAATAAGGGCACTGTAATTGGCATACCCGGAACTGGGTGGACATACAAATTCCGCACCCAGAGTTTTGAAATCTACGTATTTTATTACGTATATACCCAAATTTTCGTAACTTAATATTTATAAACACAGGCGCTATAAATTTTTAAACATTTTGAATATGTCCCATTTTAATCGGCTACTGAAAATTTCAAATTTCGTAATTCATATCTCGAAAACGGTAAGAGATAGCGAAAAAGTGTATAGGACCTTTTCGATAGCAAATCAAATTATAGGGCTGGTATACATTTAACTTTTTTTGATACGACGTACCAGTTCCGAGTTACGTCGGTTTTTGTGGCTCTGTACGGGTTTTCAGCCTCCACACCCTTAATTTGGGGTTATATCGAAAAAAGTTTAATGTATGATCTACATAATTTAAAATTCTCTACAAATTGGTTAAATGATATTTTTTTGTAACATTTATAGTTTAGCCGGAAATAACGTCACACCCTAAAATGGGTAGGAATTCAAAGTTTGGATATCGATTTTCGGAATCTACGTATTTTTCTGCATATATACCCAAAATTTGGTTTCTCAATTATTAAAAATAAGAAATATCCAAAGTTTCCCATGCCCAAAACTGGGTCTAATAGGTCAAATATGAAATATATTTTTGTTGAATCCTACATAACTTATTATGCTTTACAACTTGTGTCGTATGAAATTTTTTTTTAGAACTAATAGTTTAGCCGGAAATGACGTCACACCTTATATTGGGTAGAGATACAAAGTCGTCATATTTTTTTCCGGAATCTACGTAATTCTCTGCATATGAACTTCAAAATTTTATTATTTAATATTTGTAAATAAAGGCTTTACGATTTTTTAAAATTTGAATTTTTTCATTGGTCGCCCCCTAAACCCACCCTCTGTAGGTGGAGCTACGGCAGCCAATGAAAAAATAACAACTTATTTTCTTATTAGCTGCTGTAGCTCCGCCTCCAGCCAATCACAGGGTAGCAATTAGGGGCGACCAATGAAAAAATTCAAACTTTAAAAATTCGTAGGACCTTTGTTTATAATTATTAAATAATAAATTTTTGGGTACATATGCAGAAAATTACGTAGAATCCGAAGAAAAATACGGTGACTTTGTATCTCTACCCAATATAAGGTGTGATGTCATTTCCGGCTAAACTATCAATTCTAAAAATAAAACTCATACAACCAAATTTGTAGAGAACAAAAAATTATGTAGGATTCAATAAAAATATATTTCATATTTGACCTATTAGACCCAGTTTTGGGCATGGGAAACTTTGGACATTTCTTATTTTTAATAATTGAAAAACCAAATTTTGGGTATATATGCAGAAAAATACGTAGATTCCGAAAATCGATATCCAAACTTTGAATTTCCACCCATTTTAGGGTGTGACGTCAATTCCGGCTAAACTATCAACTTTACGAGAAAATATCATATAACCAATTTGTAGAGAATTTTAAGTTATGTAGATCGTATATTAAACTTTTTTCGATATAACCCCAATTTAAGGGTGTGGAGGCTGAAAACCCGTACAGAGCCACAAAAACCGTCGTAACTCGGAACTGCTACGTCGTATCAAAAAAAGTTAAATGTATACCAGCCCTATAATTTGATTTGCTATCGAAAAGGTCCTATATACTTTTTCGCTATCTCTTACCGTTTTCGAGATATGAATTACGAAATTTGAAATTTTCAGTAGCCGATTAAAATGGGACATAATCAAAATGTTTAAAAATTCATAGCGCATGTGTTTATAAATATTAAGTAACGAAAATTTGGGTATAAACGTAATAAAATACGTAGATTTCAAAAAGAATGAGTGCGGATTTTTTTATCCACCCAGTTTCGGGTATGCTAATTACAGTGCCCTTATTTATAATTATAATATAGCCATATTTTGGGAATGTATGTAGAAAAATACGTAAATTTCAAAAACCGATATTATAAAATTGAGTCTCCACCCATTATTGGGTATGATGTCATTTGCGGCAATCGAATCTATTGACATTTCTACGTATGTACACTAATTTTTAACTTCCGTGTTCAGCTGATACAATATTACCATGCAATAAATCAAAAAATGGTACCTTGGATTTTTCAGTAGCCAGTTATAAACCAAAATATTTAAACACCCTATATTTAAATAAAAATGTATCAATTTCTACTAAATCAAACGTGCTGATTGCGAAAAAAATAGTAAAAAAATTCCCAGGATTCTAGTTTTAGAAATACAAAGTTTTTTTTCCATTGCAAATCTAACAAGTTTATTTCACTTTGCCGGGCTATAACTAATGAACGGTAAAAGATACGTTAACGGGCGTTGCGGCAATCGAATCTATGGACATTTCTACGTATGTACACTAATTTTTAACTTCCGTGTTCAGCTGATACAATATTACCATGCAATAAATCAAAAAATGGTACCTTGGATTTTTCAGTAGCCAGTTATAAACCAAAATATTTAAACACCCTATATTTAAATAAAAATGTATCAATTTCTACTAAATCTAACGTGCTGATTGCGAAAAAAATAGTAAAAAAATTCCCAGGATTCTAGTTTTAGAAATACAAAGTTTTTTTTCCATTGCAAATCTAACAAGTTTATTTCACTTTGCCGGGCTATAACTAATGAACGGTAAAAGATACGTTAACGGGCGTTGCGGCAATCGAATCTATGGACATTTCTACGTATGTACACTAATTTTTAACTTCCGTGTTCAGCTGATACAATATTACCATGCAATAAATCAAAAAATGGTACCTTGGATTTTTCAGTAGCCAGTTATAAACCAAAATATTTAAACACCCTATATTTAAATAAAAATGTATCAATTTCTACTAAATCTAACGTGCTGATTGCGAAAAAAATAGTAAAAAAATTCCCAGGATTCTAGTTTTAGAAATACAAAGTTTTTTTTCCATTGCAAATCTAACAAGTTTATTTCACTTTGCCGGGCTATAACTAATGAACGGTAAAAGATACGTTAACGGGCGTTGCGGCAATCGAATCTATGGACATTTCTACGTATGTACACTAATTTTTAACTTCCGTGTTCAGCTGATACAATATTACCATGCAATAAATCAAAAAATGGTACCTTGGATTTTTCAGTAGCCAGTTATAAACCAAAATATTTAAACACCCTATATTTAAATAAAAATGTATCAATTTCTACTAAATCTAACGTGCTGATTGCGAAAAAAATAGTAAAAAAATTCCCAGGATTCTAGTTTTAGAAATACAAAGTTTTTTTTCCATTGCAAATCTAACAAGTTTATTTCACTTTGCCGGGCTATAACTAATGAACGGTAAAAGATACGTTAACGGGCGTTGCGGCAATCGAATCTATGGACATTTCTACGTATGTACACTAATTTTTAACTTCCGTGTTCAGCTGATACAATATTACCATGCAATAAATCAAAAAATGGTACCTTGGATTTTTCAGTAGCCAGTTATAAACCAAAATATTTAAACACCCTATATTTAAATAAAAATGTATCAATTTCTACTAAATCAAACGTGCTGATTGCGAAAAAAATTGTAAAAAAATTCCCAGGATTCTAGTTTTAGAAATACAAAGTTTTTTTTCCATTGCAAATCTAACAAGTTTATTTCACTTTGCCGGGCTATAACTAATGAACGGTAAAAGATACGTTAACGGGCGTTGCGGCAATCGAATCTATGGACATTTCTACGTATGTACACTAATTTTTAACTTCCGTGTTCAGCTGATACAATATTACCATGCAATAAATCAAAAAATGGTACCTTGGATTTTTCAGTAGCCAGTTATAAACCAAAATATTTAAACACCCTATATTTAAATAAAAATGTATCAATTTCTACTAAATCAAACGTGCTGATTGCGAAAATAATTGTAAAAAAATTCCCAGGATTCTAGTTTTAGAAATACAAAGTTTTTTTTCCATTGCAAATCTAACAAGTTTATTTCACTTTGCCGGGCTATAACTAATGAACGGTAAAAGATACGTTAACGGGCGTTGCGGCAATCGAATCTATGGACATTTCTACGTATGTACACTAATTTTTAACTTCCGTGTTCAGCTGATACAATATTAGCATGCAATAAATCAAAAAATGGTACCTTGGATTTTTCAGTAGCCAGTTATAAACCAAAATATTTAAACACCCTATATTTAAATAAAAATGTATCAATTTCTACTAAATCAAACGTGCTGATTGCGAAAAAAATTGTAAAAAAATTCCCAGGATTCTAGTTTTAGAAATACAAAGTTTTTTTTTCCATTGCAAATCTAACAAGTTTATTTCACTTTGCCGGGCTATAACTAATGAACGGTAAAAGATACGTTAACGGGCGTTGCGGCAATCGAATCTATGGACATTTCTACGTATGTACACTAATTTTTAACTTCCGTGTTCAGCTGATACAATATTACCATGCAATAAATCAAAAAATGGTACCTTGGATTTTTCAGTAGCCAGTTATAAACCAAAATATTTAAACACCCTATATTTAAATAAAAATGTATCAATTTCTACTAAATCAAACGTGCTGATTGCGAAAAAAATTGTAAAAAAATTCCCAGGATTGTAGTTTTAGAAATACAAAGTTTTTTTTCCATTGCAAATCTAACAAGTTTATTTCACTTTGCCGGGCTATAACTAATGAACGGTAAAAGATACGTTAACGGGCGTTGCGGCAATCGAATCTATGGACGAATCTATGGACATTTCTACGTATGTACACTAATTTTTAACTTCCGTGTTCAGCTGATACAATATTACCATGCAATAAATCAAAAAATGGTACCTTGGATTTTTCAGTAGCCAGTTATAAACCAAAATATTTAAACACCCTATATTTAAATAAAAATGTATAAATTTCTACTAAATCAAACGTGCTGATTGCGAAAAAAATTGTAAAAAAATTCCCAGGATTCTAGTTTTAGAAATACAAAGTTTTTTTTCCATTGCAAATCTAACAAGTTTATTTCACTTTGCCGGGCTATAACTAATGAACGGTAAAAGATACGTTAACGGGCGTTGCGGCAATCGAATCTATGGACATTTCTACGTATGTACACTAATTTTTAACTTCCGTGTTCAGCTGATACAATATTACCATGCAATAAATCAAAAAATGGTACCTTGGATTTTTCAGTAGCCAGTTATAAACCAAAATATTTAAACACCCTATATTTAAATAAAAATGTATCAATTTCTACTAAATCAAACGTGCTGATTGCGAAAAAAATAGTAAAAAAATTCCCAGGATTCTAGTTTTAGAAATACAAAGTTTTTTTTCCATTGCAAATCTAACAAGTTTATTTCACTTTGCCGGGCTATAACTAATGAACGGTAAAAGATACGTTAACGGGCGTTGCGGCAATCGAATCTATGGACATTTCTACGTATGTACACTAATTTTTAACTTCCGTGTTCAGCTGATACAATATTACCATGCAATAAATCAAAAAATGGTACCTTGGATTTTTCAGTAGCCAGTTATAAACCAAAATATTTAAACACCCTATATTTAAATAAAAATGTATAAATTTCTACTAAATCAAACGTGCTGATTGCGAAAAAAATTGTAAAAAAATTCCCAGGATTCTAGTTTTAGAAATACAAAGTTTTTTTTCCATTGCAAATCTAACAAGTTTATTTCACTTTGCCGGGCTATAACTAATGAACGGTAAAAGATACGTTAACGGGCGTTGCGGCAATCGAATCTATGGACATTTCTACGTATGTACACTAATTTTTAACTTCCGTGTTCAGCTGATACAATATTACCATGCAATAAATCAAAAAATGGTACCTTGGATTTTTCAGTAGCCAGTTATAAACCAAAATATTTAAACACCCTATATTTAAATAAAAATGTATCAATTTCTACTAAATCAAACGTGCTGATTGCGAAAAAAATAGTAAAAAAATTCCCAGGATTCTAGTTTTAGAAATACAAAGTTTTTTTTCCATTGCAAATCTAACAAGTTTATTTCACTTTGCCGGGCTATAACTAATGAACGGTAAAAGATACGTTAACGGGCGTTGCGGCAATCGAATCTATGGACATTTCTACGTATGTACACTAATTTTTAACTTCCGTGTTCAGCTGATACAATATTACCATGCAATAAATCAAAAAATGGTACCTTGGATTTTTCAGTAGCCAGTTATAAACCAAAATATTTAAACACCCTATATTTAAATAAAAATGTATCAATTTCTACTAAATCAAACGTGCTGATTGCGAAAAAAATAGTAAAAAAATTCCCAGGATTCTAGTTTTAGAAATACAAAGTTTTTTTTCCATTGCAAATCTAACAAGTTTATTTCACTTTGCCGGGCTATAACTAATGAACGGTAAAAGATACGTTAACGGGCGTTGCGGCAATCGAATCTATGGACATTTCTACGTATGTACACTAATTTTTAACTTCCGTGTTCAGCTGATACAATATTACCATGCAATAAATCAAAAAATGGTACCTTGGATTTTTCAGTAGCCAGTTATAAACCAAAATATTTAAACACCCTATATTTAAATAAAAATGTATCAATTTCTACTAAATCTAACGTGCTGATTGCGAAAAAAATAGTAAAAAAATTCCCAGGATTCTAGTTTTAGAAATACAAAGTTTTTTTTCCATTGCAAATCTAACAAGTTTATTTCACTTTGCCGGGCTATAACTAATGAACGGTAAAAGATACGTTAACGGGCGTTGCGGCAATCGAATCTATGGACATTTCTACGTATGTACACTAATTTTTAACTTCCGTGTTCAGCTGATACAATATTACCATGCAATAAATCAAAAAATGGTACCTTGGATTTTTCAGTAGCCAGTTATAAACCAAAATATTTAAACACCCTATATTTAAATAAAAATGTATCAATTTCTACTAAATCTAACGTGCTGATTGCGAAAAAAATAGTAAAAAAATTCCCAGGATTCTAGTTTTAGAAATACAAAGTTTTTTTTCCATTGCAAATCTAACAAGTTTATTTCACTTTGCCGGGCTATAACTAATGAACGGTAAAAGATACGTTAACGGGCGTTGCGGCAATCGAATCTATGGACATTTCTACGTATGTACACTAATTTTTAACTTCCGTGTTCAGCTGATACAATATTACCATGCAATAAATCAAAAAATGGTACCTTGGATTTTTCAGTAGCCAGTTATAAACCAAAATATTTAAACACCCTATATTTAAATAAAAATGTATCAATTTCTACTAAATCTAACGTGCTGATTGCGAAAAAAATAGTAAAAAAATTCCCAGGATTCTAGTTTTAGAAATACAAAGTTTTTTTTCCATTGCAAATCTAACAAGTTTATTTCACTTTGCCGGGCTATAACTAATGAACGGTAAAAGATACGTTAACGGGCGTTGCGGCAATCGAATCTATGGACATTTCTACGTATGTACACTAATTTTTAACTTCCGTGTTCAGCTGATACAATATTAGCATGCAATAAATCAAAAAATGGTACCTTGGATTTTTCAGTAGCCAGTTATAAACCAAAATATTTAAACACCCTATATTTAAATAAAAATGTATCAATTTCTACTAAATCAAACGTGCTGATTGCGAAAAAAATTGTAAAAAAATTCCCAGGATTCTAGTTTTAGAAATACAAAGTTTTTTTTCCATTGCAAATCTAACAAGTTTATTTCACTTTGCCGGGCTATAACTAATGAACGGTAAAAGATACGTTAACGGGCGTTGCGGCAATCGAATCTATGGACATTTCTACGTATGTACACTAATTTTTAACTTCCGTGTTCAGCTGATACAATATTACCATGCAATAAATCAAAAAATGGTACCTTGGATTTTTCAGTAGCCAGTTATAAACCAAAATATTTAAACACCCTATATTTAAATAAAAATGTATCAATTTCTACTAAATCAAACGTGCTGATTGCGAAAATAATTGTAAAAAAATTCCCAGGATTCTAGTTTTAGAAATACAAAGTTTTTTTTCCATTGCAAATCTAACAAGTTTATTTCACTTTGCCGGGCTATAACTAATGAACGGTAAAAGATACGTTAACGGGCGTTGCGGCAATCGAATCTATGGACATTTCTACGTATGTACACTAATTTTTAACTTCCGTGTTCAGCTGATACAATATTAGCATGCAATAAATCAAAAAATGGTACCTTGGATTTTTCAGTAGCCAGTTATAAACCAAAATATTTAAACACCCTATATTTAAATAAAAATGTATCAATTTCTACTAAATCAAACGTGCTGATTGCGAAAAAAATTGTAAAAAAATTCCCAGGATTCTAGTTTTAGAAATACAAAGTTTTTTTTCCATTGCAAATCTAACAAGTTTATTTCACTTTGCCGGGCTATAACTAATGAACGGTAAAAGATACGTTAACGGGCGTTGCGGCAATCGAATCTATGGACATTTCTACGTATGTACACTAATTTTTAACTTCCGTGTTCAGCTGATACAATATTACCATGCAATAAATCAAAAAATGGTACCTTGGATTTTTCAGTAGCCAGTTATAAACCAAAATATTTAAACACCCTATATTTAAATAAAAATGTATCAATTTCTACTAAATCAAACGTGCTGATTGCGAAAAAAATTGTAAAAAAATTCCCAGGATTGTAGTTTTAGAAATACAAAGTTTTTTTTCCATTGCAAATCTAACAAGTTTATTTCACTTTGCCGGGCTATAACTAATGAACGGTAAAAGATACGTTAACGGGCGTTGCGGCAATCGAATCTATGGACATTTCTACGTATGTACACTAATTTTTAACTTCCGTGTTCAGCTGATACAATATTACCATGCAATAAATCAAAAAATGGTACCTTGGATTTTTCAGTAGCCAGTTATAAACCAAAATATTTAAACACCCTATATTTAAATAAAAATGTATAAATTTCTACTAAATCAAACGTGCTGATTGCGAAAAAAATTGTAAAAAAATTCCCAGGATTCTAGTTTTAGAAATACAAAGTTTTTTTTCCATTGCAAATCTAACAAGTTTATTTCACTTTGCCGGGCTATAACTAATGAACGGTAAAAGATACGTTAACGGGCGTTGCGGCAATCGAATCTATGGACATTTTCTACGTATGTACACTAATTTTTAACTTCCGTGTTCAGCTGATACAATATTACCATGCAATAAATCAAAAAATGGTACCTTGGATTTTTCAGTAGCCAGTTATAAACCAAAATATTTAAACACCCTATATTTAAATAAAAATGTATCAATTTCTACTAAATCAAACGTGCTGATTGCGAAAAAAATAGTAAAAAAATTCCCAGGATTCTAGTTTTAGAAATACAAAGTTTTTTTTCCATTGCAAATCTAACAAGTTTATTTCACTTTGCCGGGCTATAACTAATGAACGGTAAAAGATACGTTAACGGGCGTTGCGGCAATCGAATCTATGGACATTTCTACGTATGTACACTAATTTTTAACTTCCGTGTTCAGCTGATACAATATTACCATGCAATAAATCAAAAAATGGTACCTTGGATTTTTCAGTAGCCAGTTATAAACCAAAATATTTAAACACCCTATATTTAAATAAAAATGTATAAATTTCTACTAAATCAAACGTGCTGATTGCGAAAAAAATTGTAAAAAAATTCCCAGGATTCTAGTTTTAGAAATACAAAGTTTTTTTTCCATTGCAAATCTAACAAGTTTATTTCACTTTGCCGGGCTATAACTAATGAACGGTAAAAGATACGTTAACGGGCGTTGCGGCAATCGAATCTATGGACATTTCTACGTATGTACACTAATTTTTAACTTCCGTGTTCAGCTGATACAATATTACCATGCAATAAATCAAAAAATGGTACCTTGGATTTTTCAGTAGCCAGTTATAAACCAAAATATTTAAACACCCTATATTTAAATAAAAATGTATCAATTTCTACTAAATCAAACGTGCTGATTGCGAAAAAAATAGTAAAAAAATTCCCAGGATTCTAGTTTTAGAAATACAAAGTTTTTTTTCCATTGCAAATCTAACAAGTTTATTTCACTTTGCCGGGCTATAACTAATGAACGGTAAAAGATACGTTAACGGGCGTTGCGGCAATCGAATCTATGGACATTTCTACGTATGTACACTAATTTTTAACTTCCGTGTTCAGCTGATACAATATTACCATGCAATAAATCAAAAAATGGTACCTTGGATTTTTCAGTAGCCAGTTATAAACCAAAATATTTAAACACCCTATATTTAAATAAAAATGTATAAATTTCTACTAAATCAAACGTGCTGATTGCGAAGAAAATTGTAAAAAAATTCCCAGGATTCTAGTTTTAGAAATACAAAGTTTTTTTTCCATTGCAAATCTAACAAGTTTATTTCACTTTGCCGGGCTATAACTAATGAACGGTAAAAGATACGTTAACGGGCGTTGCGGCAATCGAATCTATGGACATTTCTACGTATGTACACTAATTTTTAACTTCCGTGTTCAGCTGATACAATATTACCATGCAATAAATCAAAAAATGGTACCTTGGATTTTTCAGTAGCCAGTTATAAACCAAAATATTTAAACACCCTATATTTAAATAAAAATGTATCAATTTCTACTAAATCAAACGTGCTGATTGCGAAAAAAATTGTAAAAAAATTCCCAGGATTCTAGTTTTAGAAATACAAAGTTTTTTTTCCATTGCAAATCTAACAAGTTTATTTCACTTTGCCGGGCTATAACTAATGAACGGTAAAAGATACGTTAACGGGCGTTGCGGCAATCGAATCTATGGACATTTCTACGTATGTACACTAATTTTTAACTTCCGTGTTCAGCTGATACAATATTACCATGCAATAAATCAAAAAATGGTACCTTGGATTTTTCAGTAGCCAGTTATAAACCAAAATATTTAAACACCCTATATTTAAATAAAAATGTATCAATTTCTACTAAATCAAACGTGCTGATTGCGAAAAAAATAGTAAAAAAATTCCCAGGATTCTAGTTTTAGAAATACAAAGTTTTTTTTCCATTGCAAATCTAACAAGTTTATTTCACTTTGCCGGGCTATAACTAATGAACGGTAAAAGATAAGTTAACGGGCGTTGCGGCAATCGAATCTATGGACATTTCTACGTATGTACACTAATTTTTAACTTCCGTGTTCAGCTGATACAATATTACCATGCAATAAATCAAAAAATGGTACCTTGGATTTTTCAGTAGCCAGTTATAAACCAAAATATTTAAACACCCTATATTTAAATAAAAATGTATCAATTTCTACTAAATCAAACGTGCTGATTGCGAAAAAAATTGTAAAAAAATTCCCAGGATTCTAGTTTTAGAAATACAAAGTTTTTTTTCCATTGCAAATCTAACAAGTTTATTTCACTTTGCCGGGCTATAACTAATGAACGGTAAAAGATACGTTAACGGGCGTTGCGGCAATCGAATCTATGGACATTTCTACGTATGTACACTAATTTTTAACTTCCGTGTTCAGCTGATACAATATTACCATGCAATAAATCAAAAAATGGTACCTTGGATTTTTCAGTAGCCAGTTATAAACCAAAATATTTAAACACCCTATATTTAAATAAAAATGTATCAATTTCTACTAAATCAAACGTGCTGATTGCGAAAAAAATTGTAAAAAAATTCCCAGGATTCTAGTTTTAGAAATACAAAGTTTTTTTTCCATTGCAAATCTAACAAGTTTATTTCACTTTGCCGGGCTATAACTAATGAACGGTAAAAGATACGTTAACGGGCGTTGCGGCAATCGAATCTATGGACATTTCTACGTATGTACACTAATTTTTAACTTCCGTGTTCAGCTGATACAATATTACCATGCAATAAATCAAAAAATGGTACCTTGGATTTTTCAGTAGCCAGTTATAAACCAAAATATTTAAACACCCTATATTTAAATAAAAATGTATCAATTTCTACTAAATCAAACGTGCTGATTGAGAAAAAAATTGTAAAAAAATTCCCAGGATTCTAGTTTTAGAAATACAAAGTTTTTTTTCCATTGCAAATCTAACAAGTTTATTTCACTTTGCCGGGCTATAACTAATGAACGGTAAAAGATACGTTAACGGGCGTTGCGGCAATCGAATCTATGGACATTTCTACGTATGTACACTAATTTTTAACTTCCGTGTTCAGCTGATACAATATTACCATGCAATAAATCAAAAAATGGTACCTTGGATTTTTCAGTAGCCAGTTATAAACCAAAATATTTAAACACCCTATATTTAAATAAAAATGTATCAATTTCTACTAAATCAAACGTGCTGATTGCGAAAAAAATAGTAAAAAAATTCCCAGGATTCTAGTTTTAGAAATACAAAGTTTTTTTTCCATTGCAAATCTAACAAGTTTATTTCACTTTGCCGGGCTATAACTAATGAACGGTAAAAGATACGTTAACGGGCGTTGCGGCAATCGAATCTATGGACATTTCTACGTATGTACACTAATTTTTAACTTCCGTGTTCAGCTGATACAATATTACCATGCAATAAATCAAAAAATGGTACCTTGGATTTTTCAGTAGCCAGTTATAAACCAAAATATTTAAACAGCCTATATTTAAATAAAAATGTATAAATTTCTACTAAATCAAACGTGCTGATTGCGAAAAAAATTGTAAAAAAATTCCCAGGATTCTAGTTTTAGAAATACAAAGTTTTTTTTCCATTGCAAATCTAACAAGTTTATTTCACTTTGCCGGGCTATAACTAATGAACGGTAAAAGATACGTTAACGGGCGTTGCGGCAATCGAATCTATGGACATTTCTACGTATGTACACTAATTTTTAACTTCCGTGTTCAGCTGATACAATATTACCATGCAATAAATCAAAAAATGGTACCTTGGATTTTTCAGTAGCCAGTTATAAACCAAAATATTTAAACACCCTATATTTAAATAAAAATGTATCAATTTCTACTAAATCAAACGTGCTGATTGCGAAAAAAATAGTAAAAAAATTCCCAGGATTCTAGTTTTAGAAATACAAAGTTTTTTTTCCATTGCAAATCTAACAAGTTTATTTCACTTTGCCGGGCTATAACTAATGAACGGTAAAAGATACGTTAACGGGCGTTGCGGCAATCGAATCTATGGACATTTCTACGTATGTACACTAATTTTTAACTTCCGTGTTCAGCTGATACAATATTACCATGCAATAAATCAAAAAATGGTACCTTGGATTTTTCAGTAGCCAGTTATAAACCAAAATATTTAAACACCCTATATTTAAATAAAAATGTATAAATTTCTACTAAATCAAACGTGCTGATTGCGAAGAAAATTGTAAAAAAATTCCCAGGATTCTAGTTTTAGAAATACAAAGTTTTTTTTTCCATTGCAAATCTAACAAGTTTATTTCACTTTGCCGGGCTATAACTAATGAACGGTAAAAGATACGTTAACGGGCGTTGCGGCAATCGAATCTATGGACATTTCTACGTATGTACACTAATTTTTAACTTCCGTGTTCAGCTGATACAATATTACCATGCAATAAATCAAAAAATGGTACCTTGGATTTTTCAGTAGCCAGTTATAAACCAAAATATTTAAACACCCTATATTTAAATAAAAATGTATCAATTTCTACTAAATCAAACGTGCTGATTGCGAAAAAAATTGTAAAAAAATTCCCAGGATTCTAGTTTTAGAAATACAAAGTTTTTTTTCCATTGCAAATCTAACAAGTTTATTTCACTTTGCCGGGCTATAACTAATGAACGGTAAAAGATACGTTAACGGGCGTTGCGGCAATCGAATCTATGGACATTTCTACGTATGTACACTAATTTTTAACTTCCGTGTTCAGCTGATACAATATTACCATGCAATAAATCAAAAAATGGTACCTTGGATTTTTCAGTAGCCAGTTATAAACCAAAATATTTAAACACCCTATATTTAAATAAAAATGTATCAATTTCTACTAAATCAAACGTGCTGATTGCGAAAAAAATAGTAAAAAAATTCCCAGGATTCTAGTTTTAGAAATACAAAGTTTTTTTTCCATTGCAAATCTAACAAGTTTATTTCACTTTGCCGGGCTATAACTAATGAACGGTAAAAGATAAGTTAACGGGCGTTGCGGCAATCGAATCTATGGACATTTCTACGTATGTACACTAATTTTTAACTTCCGTGTTCAGCTGATACAATATTACCATGCAATAAATCAAAAAATGGTACCTTGGATTTTTCAGTAGCCAGTTATAAACCAAAATATTTAAACACCCTATATTTAAATAAAAATGTATCAATTTCTACTAAATCAAACGTGCTGATTGCGAAAAAAATTGTAAAAAAATTCCCAGGATTCTAGTTTTAGAAATACAAAGTTTTTTTTCCATTGCAAATCTAACAAGTTTATTTCACTTTGCCGGGCTATAACTAATGAACGGTAAAAGATACGTTAACGGGCGTTGCGGCAATCGAATCTATGGACATTTCTACGTATGTACACTAATTTTTAACTTCCGTGTTCAGCTGATACAATATTACCATGCAATAAATCAAAAAATGGTACCTTGGATTTTTCAGTAGCCAGTTATAAACCAAAATATTTAAACACCCTATATTTAAATAAAAATGTATCAATTTCTACTAAATCAAACGTGCTGATTGCGAAAAAAATTGTAAAAAAATTCCCAGGATTCTAGTTTTAGAAATACAAAGTTTTTTTTCCATTGCAAATCTAACAAGTTTATTTCACTTTGCCGGGCTATAACTAATGAACGGTAAAAGATACGTTAACGGGCGTTGCGGCAATCGAATCTATGGACATTTCTACGTATGTACACTAATTTTTAACTTCCGTGTTCAGCTGATACAATATTACCATGCAATAAATCAAAAAATGGTACCTTGGATTTTTCAGTAGCCAGTTATAAACCAAAATATTTAAACACCCTATATTTAAATAAAAATGTATCAATTTCTACTAAATCAAACGTGCTGATTGCGAAAAAAATTGTAAAAAAATTCCCAGGATTCTAGTTTTAGAAATACAAAGTTTTTTTTCCATTGCAAATCTAACAAGTTTATTTCACTTTGCCGGGCTATAACTAATGAACGGTAAAAGATACGTTAACGGGCGTTGCGGCAATCGAATCTATGGACATTTCTACGTATGTACACTAATTTTTAACTTCCGTGTTCAGCTGATACAATATTACCATGCAATAAATCAAAAAATGGTACCTTGGATTTTTCAGTAGCCAGTTATAAACCAAAATATTTAAACACCCTATATTTAAATAAAAATGTATAAATTTCTACTAAATCAAACGTGCTGATTGCGAAAAAAATTGTAAAAAAATTCCCAGGATTCTAGTTTTAGAAATACAAAGTTTTTTTTCCATTGCAAATCTAACAAGTTTATTTCACTTTGCCGGGCTATAACTAATGAACGGTAAAAGATACGTTAACGGGCGTTGCGGCAATCGAATCTATGGACATTTCTACGTATGTACACTAATTTTTAACTTCCGTGTTCAGCTGATACAATATTACCATGCAATAAATCAAAAAATGGTACCTTGGATTTTTCAGTAGCCAGTTATAAACCAAAATATTTAAACACCCTATATTTAAATAAAAATGTATCAATTTCTACTAAATCTAACGTGCTGATTGCGAAAAAAATAGTAAAAAAATTCCCAGGATTCTAGTTTTAGAAATACAAAGTTTTTTTTCCATTGCAAATCTAACAAGTTTATTTCACTTTGCCGGGCTATAACTAATGAACGGTAAAAGATACGTTAACGGGCGTTGCGGCAATCGAATCTATGGACATTTCTACGTATGTACACTAATTTTTAACTTCCGTGTTCAGCTGATACAATATTACCATGCAATAAATCAAAAAATGGTACCTTGGATTTTTCAGTAGCCAGTTATAAACCAAAATATTTAAACACCCTATATTTAAATAAAAATGTATCAATTTCTACTAAATCAAACGTGCTGATTGCGAAAAAAATAGTAAAAAAATTCCCAGGATTCTAGTTTTAGAAATACAAAGTTTTTTTTCCATTGCAAATCTAACAAGTTTATTTCACTTTGCCGGGCTATAACTAATGAACGGTAAAAGATACGTTAACGGGCGTTGCGGCAATCGAATCTATGGACATTTCTACGTATGTACACTAATTTTTAACTTCCGTGTTCAGCTGATACAATATTACCATGCAATAAATCAAAAAATGGTACCTTGGATTTTTCAGTAGCCAGTTATAAACCAAAATATTTAAACACCCTATATTTAAATAAAAATGTATCAATTTCTACTAAATCAAACGTGCTGATTGCGAAAAAAATAGTAAAAAAATTCCCAGGATTCTAGTTTTAGAAATACAAAGTTTTTTTTCCATTGCAAATCTAACAAGTTTATTTCACTTTGCCGGGCTATAACTAATGAACGGTAAAAGATACGTTAACGGGCGTTGCGGCAATCGAATCTATGGACATTTCTACGTATGTACACTAATTTTTAACTTCCGTGTTCAGCTGATACAATATTACCATGCAATAAATCAAAAAATGGTACCTTGGATTTTTCAGTAGCCAGTTATAAACCAAAATATTTAAACACCCTATATTTAAATAAAAATGTATAAATTTCTACTAAATCAAACGTGCTGATTGCGAAGAAAATTGTAAAAAAATTCCCAGGATTCTAGTTTTAGAAATACAAAGTTTTTTTTCCATTGCAAATCTAACAAGTTTATTTCACTTTGCCGGGCTATAACTAATGAACGGTAAAAGATACGTTAACGGGCGTTGCGGCAATCGAATCTATGGACATTTCTACGTATGTACACTAATTTTTAACTTCCGTGTTCAGCTGATACAATATTACCATGCAATAAATCAAAAAATGGTACCTTGGATTTTTCAGTAGCCAGTTATAAACCAAAATATTTAAACACCCTATATTTAAATAAAAATGTATCAATTTCTACTAAATCAAACGTGCTGATTGCGAAAAAAATTGTAAAAAAATTCCCAGGATTCTAGTTTTAGAAATACAAAGTTTTTTTTCCATTGCAAATCTAACAAGTTTATTTCACTTTGCCGGGCTATAACTAATGAACGGTAAAAGATACGTTAACGGGCGTTGCGGCAATCGAATCTATGGACATTTCTACGTATGTACACTAATTTTTAACTTCCGTGTTCAGCTGATACAATATTACCATGCAATAAATCAAAAAATGGTACCTTGGATTTTTCAGTAGCCAGTTATAAACCAAAATATTTAAACACCCTATATTTAAATAAAAATGTATCAATTTCTACTAAATCAAACGTGCTGATTGCGAAAAAAATAGTAAAAAAATTCCCAGGATTCTAGTTTTAGAAATACAAAGTTTTTTTTCCATTGCAAATCTAACAAGTTTATTTCACTTTGCCGGGCTATAACTAATGAACGGTAAAAGATAAGTTAACGGGCGTTGCGGCAATCGAATCTATGGACATTTCTACGTATGTACACTAATTTTTAACTTCCGTGTTCAGCTGATACAATATTACCATGCAATAAATCAAAAAATGGTACCTTGGATTTTTCAGTAGCCAGTTATAAACCAAAATATTTAAACACCCTATATTTAAATAAAAATGTATCAATTTCTACTAAATCAAACGTGCTGATTGCGAAAAAAATTGTAAAAAAATTCCCAGGATTCTAGTTTTAGAAATACAAAGTTTTTTTTCCATTGCAAATCTAACAAGTTTATTTCACTTTGCCGGGCTATAACTAATGAACGGTAAAAGATACGTTAACGGGCGTTGCGGAAATCGAATCTATGGACATTTCTACGTATGTACACTAATTTTTAACTTCCGTGTTCAGCTGATACAATATTACCATGCAATAAATCAAAAAATGGTACCTTGGATTTTTCAGTAGCCAGTTATAAACCAAAATATTTAAACACCCTATATTTAAATAAAAATGTATCAATTTCTACTAAATCAAACGTGCTGATTGCGAAAAAAATTGTAAAAAAATTCCCAGGATTCTAGTTTTAGAAATACAAAGTTTTTTTTCCATTGCAAATCTAACAAGTTTATTTCACTTTGCCGGGCTATAACTAATGAACGGTAAAAGATACGTTAACGGGCGTTGCGGCAATCGAATCTATGGACATTTCTACGTATGTACACTAATTTTTAACTTCCGTGTTCAGCTGATACAATATTACCATGCAATAAATCAAAAAATGGTACCTTGGATTTTTCAGTAGCCAGTTATAAACCAAAATATTTAAACACCCTATATTTAAATAAAAATGTATCAATTTCTACTAAATCAAACGTGCTGATTGCGAAAAAAATTGTAAAAAAATTCCCAGGATTCTAGTTTTAGAAATACAAAGTTTTTTTTCCATTGCAAATCTAACAAGTTTATTTCACTTTGCCGGGCTATAACTAATGAACGGTAAAAGATACGTTAACGGGCGTTGCGGCAATCGAATCTATGGACATTTCTACGTATGTACACTAATTTTTAACTTCCGTGTTCAGCTGATACAATATTACCATGCAATAAATCAAAAAATGGTACCTTGGATTTTTCAGTAGCCAGTTATAAACCAAAATATTTAAACACCCTATATTTAAATAAAAATGTATAAATTTCTACTAAATCAAACGTGCTGATTGCGAAAAAAATTGTAAAAAAATTCCCAGGATTCTAGTTTTAGAAATACAAAGTTTTTTTTCCATTGCAAATCTAACAAGTTTATTTCACTTTGCCGGGCTATAACTAATGAACGGTAAAAGATACGTTAACGGGCGTTGCGGCAATCGAATCTATGGACATTTCTACGTATGTACACTAATTTTTAACTTCCGTGTTCAGCTGATACAATATTACCATGCAATAAATCAAAAAATGGTACCTTGGATTTTTCAGTAGCCAGTTATAAACCAAAATATTTAAACACCCTATATTTAAATAAAAATGTATCAATTTCTACTAAATCTAACGTGCTGATTGCGAAAAAAATAGTAAAAAAATTCCCAGGATTCTAGTTTTAGAAATACAAAGTTTTTTTTCCATTGCAAATCTAACAAGTTTATTTCACTTTGCCGGGCTATAACTAATGAACGGTAAAAGATACGTTAACGGGCGTTGCGGCAATCGAATCTATGGACATTTCTACGTATGTACACTAATTTTTAACTTCCGTGTTCAGCTGATACAATATTACCATGCAATAAATCAAAAAATGGTACCTTGGATTTTTCAGTAGCCAGTTATAAACCAAAATATTTAAACACCCTATATTTAAATAAAAATGTATCAATTTCTACTAAATCAAACGTGCTGATTGCGAAAAAAATAGTAAAAAAATTCCCAGGATTCTAGTTTTAGAAATACAAAGTTTTTTTTTCCATTGCAAATCTAACAAGTTTATTTCACTTTGCCGGGCTATAACTAATGAACGGTAAAAGATACGTTAACGGGCGTTGCGGCAATCGAATCTATGGACATTTCTACGTATGTACACTAATTTTTAACTTCCGTGTTCAGCTGATACAATATTACCATGCAATAAATCAAAAAATGGTACCTTGGATTTTTCAGTAGCCAGTTATAAACCAAAATATTTAAACACCCTATATTTAAATAAAAATGTATCAATTTCTACTAAATCAAACGTGCTGATTGCGAAAAAAATTGTAAAAAAATTCCCAGGATTCTAGTTTTAGAAATACAAAGTTTTTTTTCCATTGCAAATCTAACAAGTTTATTTCACTTTGCCGGGCTATAACTAATGAACGGTAAAAGATACGTTAACGGGCGTTGCGGCAATCGAATCTATGGACATTTCTACGTATGTACACTAATTTTTAACTTCCGTGTTCAGCTGATACAATATTACCATGCAATAAATCAAAAAATGGTACCTTGGATTTTTCAGTAGCCAGTTATAAACCAAAATATTTAAACACCCTATATTTAAATAAAAATGTATCAATTTCTACTAAATCAAACGTGCTGATTGCGAAAAAAATAGTAAAAAAATTCCCAGGATTCTAGTTTTAGAAATACAAAGTTTTTTTTCCATTGCAAATCTAACAAGTTTATTTCACTTTGCCGGGCTATAACTAATAAACGGTAAAAGATACGTTAACGGGCGTTGCGGCAATCGAATCTATGGACATTTCTACGTATGTACACTAATTTTTAACTTCCGTGTTCAGCTGATACAATATTACCATGCAATAAATCAAAAAATGGTACCTTGGATTTTTCAGTAGCCAGTTATAAACCAAAATATTTAAACACCCTATATTTAAATAAAAATGTATCAATTTCTACTAAATCTAACGTGCTGATTGCGAAAAAAATTGTAAAAAAATTCCCAGGATTCTAGTTTTAGAAATACAAAGTTTTTTTTCCATTGCAAATCTAACAAGTTTATTTCACTTTGCCGGGCTATAACTAATGAACGGTAAAAGATACGTTAACGGGCGTTGCGGCAATCGAATCTATGGACATTTCTACGTATGTACACTAATTTTTAACTTCCGTGTTCAGCTGATACAATATTACCATGCAATAAATCAAAAAATGGTACCTTGGATTTTTCAGTAGCCAGTTATAAACCAAAATATTTAAACACCCTATATTTAAATAAAAATGTATCAATTTCTACTAAATCAAACGTGCTGATTGCGAAAAAAATTGTAAAAAAATTCCCAGGATTCTAGTTTTAGAAATACAAAGTTTTTTTTCCATTGCAAATCTAACAAGTTTATTTCACTTTGCCGGGCTATAACTAATGAACGGTAAAAGATACGTTAACGGGCGTTGCGGCAATCGAATCTATGGACATTTCTACGTATGTACACTAATTTTTAACTTCCGTGTTCAGCTGATACAATATTACCATGCAATAAATCAAAAAATGGTACCTTGGATTTTTCAGTAGCCAGTTATAAACCAAAATATTTAAACACCCTATATTTAAATAAAAATGTATCAATTTCTACTAAATCAAACGTGCTGATTGCGAAAAAAATTGTAAAAAAATTCCCAGGATTGTAGTTTTAGAAATACAAAGTTTTTTTTCCATTGCAAATCTAACAAGTTTATTTCACTTTGCCGGGCTATAACTAATGAACGGTAAAAGATACGTTAACGGGCGTTGCGGCAATCGAATCTATGGACATTTCTACGTATGTACACTAATTTTTAACTTCCGTGTTCAGCTGATACAATATTACCATGCAATAAATCAAAAAATGGTACCTTGGATTTTTCAGTAGCCAGTTATAAACCAAAATATTTAAACATCCTATATTTAAATAAAAATGTATCAATTTCTACTAAATCAAACGTGCTGATTGCGAAAAAAATAGTAAAAAAATTCCCAGGATTCTAGTTTTAGAAATACAAAGTTTTTTTTCCATTGCAAATCTAACAAGTTTATTTCACTTTGCCGGGCTATAACTAATAAACGGTAAAAGATACGTTAACGGGCGTTGCGGCAATCGAATCTATGGACATTTCTACGTATGTACACTAATTTTTAACTTCCGTGTTCAGCTGATACAATATTACCATGCAATAAATCAAAAAATGGTACCTTGGATTTTTCAGTAGCCAGTTATAAACCAAAATATTTAAACACCCTATATTTAAATAAAAATGTATCAATTTCTACTAAATCAAACGTGCTGATTGCGAAAAAAATAGTAAAAAAATTCCCAGGATTCTAGTTTTAGAAATACAAAGTTTTTTTTCCATTGCAAATCTAACAAGTTTATTTCACTTTGCCGGGCTATAACTAATGAACGGTAAAAGATACGTTAACGGGCGTTGCGGCAATCGAATCTATGGACATTTCTACGTATGTACACTAATTTTTAACTTCCGCGTTCAGCTGATACAATATTACCATGCAATAAATCAAAAAATGGTACCTTGGATTTTTCAGTAGCCAGTTATAAACCAAAATATTTAAACACCCTATATTTAAATAAAAATGTATCAATTTCTACTAAATCAAACGTGCTGATTGCGAAAAAAATAGTAAAAAAATTCCCAGGATTCTAGTTTTAGAAATACAAAGTTTTTTTTCCATTGCAAATCTAACAAGTTTATTTCACTTTGCCGGGCTATAACTAATGAACGGTAAAAGATACGTTAACGGGCGTTGCGGCAATCGAATCTATGGACATTTCTACGTATGTACACTAATTTTTAACTTCCGTGTTCAGCTGATACAATATTACCATGCAATAAATCAAAAAATGGTACCTTGGATTTTTCAGTAGCCAGTTATAAACCAAAATATTTAAACACCCTATATTTAAATAAAAATGTATCAATTTCTACTAAATCTAACGTGCTGATTTCGAAAAAAATAGTAAAAAAATTCCCAGGATTCTAGTTTTAGAAATACAAAGTTTTTTTTCCATTGCAAATCTAACAAGTTTATTTCACTTTGCCGGGCTATAACTAATGAACGGTAAAAGATACGTTAACGGGCGTTGCGGCAATCGAATCTATGGACATTTCTACGTATGTACACTAATTTTTAACTTCCGTGTTCAGCTGATACAATATTACCATGCAATAAATCAAAAAATGGTACCTTGGATTTTTCAGTAGCCAGTTATAAACCAAAATATTTAAACACCCTATATTTAAATAAAAATGTATCAATTTCTACTAAATCAAACGTGCTGATTGCGAAAAAAATAGTAAAAAAATTCCCAGGATTCTAGTTTTAGAAATACAAAGTTTTTTTTCCATTGCAAATCTAACAAGTTTATTTCACTTTGCCGGGCTATAACTAATGAACGGTAAAAGATACGTTAACGGGCGTTGCGGCAATCGAATCTATGGACATTTCTACGTATGTACACTAATTTTTAACTTTCGTGTTCAGCTGATACAATATTACCATGCAATAAATCAAAAAATGGTACCTTGGATTTTTCAGTAGCCAGTTATAAACCAAAATATTTAAACACCCTATATTTAAATAAAAATGTATCAATTTCTACTAAATCAAACGTGCTGATTGCGAAAAAAATAGTAAAAAAATTCCCAGGATTCTAGTTTTAGAAATACAAAGTTTTTTTTCCATTGCAAATCTAACAAGTTTATTTCACTTTGCCGGGCTATAACTAATGAACGGTAAAAGATACGTTAACGGGCGTTGCGGCAATCGAATCTATGGACATTTCTACGTATGTACACTAATTTTTAACTTCCGTGTTCAGCTGATACAATATTACCATGCAATAAATCAAAAAATGGTACCTTGGATTTTTCAGTAGCCAGTTATAAACCAAAATATTTAAAAACCCTATATTTAAATAAAAATGTATCAATTTCTACTAAATCTAACGTGCTGATTGCGAAAAAAATAGTAAAAAAATTCCCAGGATTCTAGTTTTAGAAATACAAAGTTTTTTTTCCATTGCAAATCTAACAAGTTTATTTCACTTTGCCGGGCTATAACTAATGAACGGTAAAAGATACGTTAACGGGCGTTGCGGCAATCGAATCTATGGACATTTCTACGTATGTACACTAATTTTTAACTTCCGTGTTCAGCTGATACAATATTACCATGCAATAAATCAAAAAATGGTACCTTGGATTTTTCAGTAGCCAGTTATAAACCAAAATATTTAAACACCCTATATTTAAATAAAAATGTATCAATTTCTACTAAATCAAACGTGCTGATTGCGAAAAAAATTGTAAAAAAATTCCCAGGATTCTAGTTTTAGAAATACAAAGTTTTTTTTCCATTGCAAATCTAACAAGTTTATTTCACTTTGCCGGGCTATAACTAATGAACGGTAAAAGATACGTTAACGGGCGTTGCGGCAATCGAATCTATGGACATTTCTACGTATGTACACTAATTTTTAACTTCCGTGTTCAGCTGATACAATATTACCATGCAATAAATCAAAAAATGGTACCTTGGATTTTTCAGTAGCCAGTTATAAACCAAAATATTTAAACACCCTATATTTAAATAAAAATGTATCAATTTCTACTAAATCAAACGTGCTGATTGCGAAAATAATTGTAAAAAAATTCCCAGGATTCTAGTTTTAGAAATACAAAGTTTTTTTTCCATTGCAAATCTAACAAGTTTATTTCACTTTGCCGGGCTATAACTAATGAACGGTAAAAGATACGTTAACGGGCGTTGCGGCAATCGAATCTATGGACATTTCTACGTATGTACACTAATTTTTAACTTCCGTGTTCAGCTGATACAATATTAGCATGCAATAAATCAAAAAATGGTACCTTGGATTTTTCAGTAGCCAGTTATAAACCAAAATATTTAAACACCCTATATTTAAATAAAAATGTATCAATTTCTACTAAATCAAACGTGCTGATTGCGAAAAAAATTGTAAAAAAATTCCCAGGATTCTAGTTTTAGAAATACAAAGTTTTTTTTCCATTGCAAATCTAACAAGTTTATTTCACTTTGCCGGGCTATAACTAATGAACGGTAAAAGATACGTTAACGGGCGTTGCGGCAATCGAATCTATGGACATTTCTACGTATGTACACTAATTTTTAACTTCCGTGTTCAGCTGATACAATATTACCATGCAATAAATCAAAAAATGGTACCTTGGATTTTTCAGTAGCCAGTTATAAACCAAAATATTTAAACACCCTATATTTAAATAAAAATGTATCAATTTCTACTAAATCAAACGTGCTGATTGCGAAAAAAATTGTAAAAAAATTCCCAGGATTGTAGTTTTAGAAATACAAAGTTTTTTTTCCATTGCAAATCTAACAAGTTTATTTCACTTTGCCGGGCTATAACTAATGAACGGTAAAAGATACGTTAACGGGCGTTGCGGCAATCGAATCTATGGACATTTCTACGTATGTACACTAATTTTTAACTTCCGTGTTCAGCTGATACAATATTACCATGCAATAAATCAAAAAATGGTACCTTGGATTTTTCAGTAGCCAGTTATAAACCAAAATATTTAAACACCCTATATTTAAATAAAAATGTATAAATTTCTACTAAATCAAACGTGCTGATTGCGAAAAAAATTGTAAAAAAATTCCCAGGATTCTAGTTTTAGAAATACAAAGTTTTTTTTCCATTGCAAATCTAACAAGTTTATTTCACTTTGCCGGGCTATAACTAATGAACGGTAAAAGATACGTTAACGGGCGTTGCGGCAATCGAATCTATGGACATTTCTACGTATGTACACTAATTTTTAACTTCCGTGTTCAGCTGATACAATATTACCATGCAATAAATCAAAAAATGGTACCTTGGATTTTTCAGTAGCCAGTTATAAACCAAAATATTTAAACACCCTATATTTAAATAAAAATGTATCAATTTCTACTAAATCAAACGTGCTGATTGCGAAAAAAATAGTAAAAAAATTCCCAGGATTCTAGTTTTAGAAATACAAAGTTTTTTTTCCATTGCAAATCTAACAAGTTTATTTCACTTTGCCGGGCTATAACTAATGAACGGTAAAAGATACGTTAACGGGCGTTGCGGCAATCGAATCTATGGACATTTCTACGTATGTACACTAATTTTTAACTTCCGTGTTCAGCTGATACAATATTACCATGCAATAAATCAAAAAATGGTACCTTGGATTTTTCAGTAGCCAGTTATAAACCAAAATATTTAAACACCCTATATTTAAATAAAAATGTATAAATTTCTACTAAATCAAACGTGCTGATTGCGAAAAAAATAGTAAAAAAATTCCCAGGATTCTAGTTTTAGAAATACAAAGTTTTTTTTCCATTGCAAATCTAACAAGTTTATTTCACTTTGCCGGGCTATAACTAATGAACGGTAAAAGATACGTTAACGGGCGTTGCGGCAATCGAATCTATGGACATTTCTACGTATGTACACTAATTTTTAACTTCCGTGTTCAGCTGATACAATATTACCATGCAATAAATCAAAAAATGGTACCTTGGATTTTTCAGTAGCCAGTTATAAACCAAAATATTTAAACACCCTATATTTAAATAAAAATGTATCAATTTCTACTAAATCAAACGTGCTGATTGCGAAAAAAATAGTAAAAAAATTCCCAGGATTCTAGGTTTAGAAATACAAAGTTTTTTTTCCATTGCAAATCTAACAAGTTTATTTCACTTTGCCGGGCTATAACTAATGAACGGTAAAAGATACGTTAACGGGCGTTGCGGCAATCGAATCTATGGACATTTCTACGTATGTACACTAATTTTTAACTTCCGTGTTCAGCTGATACAATATTACCATGCAATAAATCAAAAAATGGTACCTTGGATTTTTCAGTAGCCAGTTATAAACCAAAATATTTAAACACCCTATATTTAAATAAAAATGTATAAATTTCTACTAAATCAAACGTGCTGATTGCGAAGAAAATTGTAAAAAAATTCCCAGGATTCTAGTTTTAGAAATACAAAGTTTTTTTTCCATTGCAAATCTAACAAGTTTATTTCACTTTGCCGGGCTATAACTAATGAACGGTAAAAGATACGTTAACGGGCGTTGCGGCAATCGAATCTATGGACATTTCTACGTATGTACACTAATTTTTAACTTCCGTGTTCAGCTGATACAATATTACCATGCAATAAATCAAAAAATGGTACCTTGGATTTTTCAGTAGCCAGTTATAAACCAAAATATTTAAACACCCTATATTTAAATAAAAATGTATCAATTTCTACTAAATCAAACGTGCTGATTGCGAAAAAAATTGTAAAAAAATTCCCAGGATTCTAGTTTTAGAAATACAAAGTTTTTTTTCCATTGCAAATCTAACAAGTTTATTTCACTTTGCCGGGCTATAACTAATGAACGGTAAAAGATACGTTAACGGGCGTTGCGGCAATCGAATCTATGGACATTTCTACGTATGTACACTAATTTTTAACTTCCGTGTTCAGCTGATACAATATTAGCATGCAATAAATCAAAAAATGGTACCTTGGATTTTTCAGTAGCCAGTTATAAACCAAAATATTTAAACACCCTATATTTAAATAAAAATGTATCAATTTCTACTAAATCAAACGTGCTGATTGCGAAAAAAATTGTAAAAAAATTCCCAGGATTCTAGTTTTAGAAATACAAAGTTTTTTTTCCATTGCAAATCTAACAAGTTTATTTCACTTTGCCGGGCTATAACTAATGAACGGTAAAAGATACGTTAACGGGCGTTGCGGCAATCGAATCTATGGACATTTCTACGTATGTACACTAATTTTTAACTTCCGTGTTCAGCTGATACAATATTACCATGCAATAAATCAAAAAATGGTACCTTGGATTTTTCAGTAGCCAGTTATAAACCAAAATATTTAAACACCCTATATTTAAATAAAAATGTATCAATTTCTACTAAATCAAACGTGCTGATTGCGAAAAAAATTGTAAAAAAATTCCCAGGATTGTAGTTTTAGAAATACAAAGTTTTTTTTCCATTGCAAATCTAACAAGTTTATTTCACTTTGCCGGGCTATAACTAATGAACGGTAAAAGATACGTTAACGGGCGTTGCGGCAATCGAATCTATGGACATTTCTACGTATGTACACTAATTTTTAACTTCCGTGTTCAGCTGATACAATATTACCATGCAATAAATCAAAAAATGGTACCTTGGATTTTTCAGTAGCCAGTTATAAACCAAAATATTTAAAAACCCTATATTTAAATAAAAATGTATCAATTTCTACTAAATCTAACGTGCTGATTGCGAAAAAAATAGTAAAAAAATTCCCAGGATTCTAGTTTTAGAAATACAAAGTTTTTTTTCCATTGCAAATCTAACAAGTTTATTTCACTTTGCCGGGCTATAACTAATGAACGGTAAAAGATACGTTAACGGGCGTTGCGGCAATCGAATCTATGGACATTTCTACGTATGTACACTAATTTTTAACTTCCGTGTTCAGCTGATACAATATTACCATGCAATAAATCAAAAAATGGTACCTTGGATTTTTCAGTAGCCAGTTATAAACCAAAATATTTAAACACCCTATATTTAAATAAAAATGTATAAATTTCTACTAAATCAAACGTGCTGATTGCGAAAAAAATTGTAAAAAAATTCCCAGGATTCTAGTTTTAGAAATACAAAGTTTTTTTTCCATTGCAAATCTAACAAGTTTATTTCACTTTGCCGGGCTATAACTAATGAACGGTAAAAGATACGTTAACGGGCGTTGCGGCAATCGAATCTATGGACATTTCTACGTATGTACACTAATTTTTAACTTCCGTGTTCAGCTGATACAATATTACCATGCAATAAATCAAAAAATGGTACCTTGGATTTTTCAGTAGCCAGTTATAAACCAAAATATTTAAACACCCTATATTTAAATAAAAATGTATCAATTTCTACTAAATCAAACGTGCTGATTGCGAAAAAAATAGTAAAAAAATTCCCAGGATTCTAGTTTTAGAAATACAAAGTTTTTTTTCCATTGCAAATCTAACAAGTTTATTTCACTTTGCCGGGCTATAACTAATGAACGGTAAAAGATACGTTAACGGGCGTTGCGGCAATCGAATCTATGGACATTTCTACGTATGTACACTAATTTTTAACTTCCGTGTTCAGCTGATACAATATTACCATGCAATAAATCAAAAAATGGTACCTTGGATTTTTCAGTAGCCAGTTATAAACCAAAATATTTAAACACCCTATATTTAAATAAAAATGTATAAATTTCTACTAAATCAAACGTGCTGATTGCGAAAAAAATAGTAAAAAAATTCCCAGGATTCTAGTTTTAGAAATACAAAGTTTTTTTTCCATTGCAAATCTAACAAGTTTATTTCACTTTGCCGGGCTATAACTAATGAACGGTAAAAGATACGTTAACGGGCGTTGCGGCAATCGAATCTATGGACATTTCTACGTATGTACACTAATTTTTAACTTCCGTGTTCAGCTGATACAATATTACCATGCAATAAATCAAAAAATGGTACCTTGGATTTTTCAGTAGCCAGTTATAAACCAAAATATTTAAACACCCTATATTTAAATAAAAATGTATCAATTTCTACTAAATCAAACGTGCTGATTGCGAAAAAAATAGTAAAAAAATTCCCAGGATTCTAGTTTTAGAAATACAAAGTTTTTTTTCCATTGCAAATCTAACAAGTTTATTTCACTTTGCCGGGCTATAACTAATGAACGGTAAAAGATACGTTAACGGGCGTTGCGGCAATCGAATCTATGGACATTTCTACGTATGTACACTAATTTTTAACTTCCGTGTTCAGCTGATACAATATTACCATGCAATAAATCAAAAAATGGTACCTTGGATTTTTCAGTAGCCAGTTATAAACCAAAATATTTAAACACCCTATATTTAAATAAAAATGTATCAATTTCTACTAAATCAAACGTGCTGATTGCGAAAAAAATTGTAAAAAAATTCCCAGGATTCTAGTTTTAGAAATACAAAGTTTTTTTTCCATTGCAAATCTAACAAGTTTATTTCACTTTGCCGGGCTATAACTAATGAACGGTAAAAGATACGTTAACGGGCGTTGCGGCAATCGAATCTATGGACATTTCTACGTATGTACACTAATTTTTAACTTCCGTGTTCAGCTGATACAATATTACCATGCAATAAATCAAAAAATGGTACCTTGGATTTTTCAGTAGCCAGTTATAAACCAAAATATTTAAACACCCTATATTTAAATAAAAATGTATCAATTTCTACTAAATCAAACGTGCTGATTGCGAAAAAAATTGTAAAAAAATTCCCAGGATTCTAGTTTTAGAAATACAAAGTTTTTTTTCCATTGCAAATCTAACAAGTTTATTTCACTTTGCCGGGCTATAACTAATGAACGGTAAAAGATACGTTAACGGGCGTTGCGGCAATCGAATCTATGGACATTTCTACGTATGTACACTAATTTTTAACTTCCGTGTTCAGCTGATACAATATTACCATGCAATAAATCAAAAAATGGTACCTTGGATTTTTCAGTAGCCAGTTATAAACCAAAATATTTAAACACCCTATATTTAAATAAAAATGTATCAATTTCTACTAAATCAAACGTGCTGATTGCGAAAAAAATTGTAAAAAAATTCCCAGGATTCTAGTTTTAGAAATACAAAGTTTTTTTTCCATTGCAAATCTAACAAGTTTATTTCACTTTGCCGGGCTATAACTAATGAACGGTAAAAGATACGTTAACGGGCGTTGCGGCAATCGAATCTATGGACATTTCTACGTATGTACACTAATTTTTAACTTCCGTGTTCAGCTGATACAATATTACCATGCAATAAATCAAAAAATGGTACCTTGGATTTTTCAGTAGCCAGTTATAAACCAAAATATTTAAACACCCTATATTTAAATAAAAATGTATAAATTTCTACTAAATCAAACGTGCTGATTGCGAAAAAAATTGTAAAAAAATTCCCAGGATTCTAGTTTTAGAAATACAAAGTTTTTTTTCCATTGCAAATCTAACAAGTTTATTTCACTTTGCCGGGCTATAACTAATGAACGGTAAAAGATACGTTAACGGGCGTTGCGGCAATCGAATCTATGGACATTTCTACGTATGTACACTAATTTTTAACTTCCGTGTTCAGCTGATACAATATTACCATGCAATAAATCAAAAAATGGTACCTTGGATTTTTCAGTAGCCAGTTATAAACCAAAATATTTAAACACCCTATATTTAAATAAAAATGTATCAATTTCTACTAAATCTAACGTGCTGATTGCGAAAAAAATAGTAAAAAAATTCCCAGGATTCTAGTTTTAGAAATACAAAGTTTTTTTTCCATTGCAAATCTAACAAGTTTATTTCACTTTGCCGGGCTATAACTAATGAACGGTAAAAGATACGTTAACGGGCGTTGCGGCAATCGAATCTATGGACATTTCTACGTATGTACACTAATTTTTAACTTCCGTGTTCAGCTGATACAATATTACCATGCAATAAATCAAAAAATGGTACCTTGGATTTTTCAGTAGCCAGTTATAAACCAAAATATTTAAACACCCTATATTTAAATAAAAATGTATCAATTTCTACTAAATCAAACGTGCTGATTGCGAAAAAAATAGTAAAAAAATTCCCAGGATTCTAGTTTTAGAAATACAAAGTTTTTTTTCCATTGCAAATCTAACAAGTTTATTTCACTTTGCCGGGCTATAACTAATGAACGGTAAAAGATACGTTAACGGGCGTTGCGGCAATCGAATCTATGGACATTTCTACGTATGTACACTAATTTTTAACTTCCGTGTTCAGCTGATACAATATTACCATGCAATAAATCAAAAAATGGTACCTTGGATTTTTCAGTAGCCAGTTATAAACCAAAATATTTAAACACCCTATATTTAAATAAAAATGTATAAATTTCTACTAAATCAAACGTGCTGATTGCGAAAAAAATTGTAAAAAAATTCCCAGGATTCTAGTTTTAGAAATACAAAGTTTTTTTTCCATTGCAAATCTAACAAGTTTATTTCACTTTGCCGGGCTATAACTAATGAACGGTAAAAGATACGTTAACGGGCGTTGCGGCAATCGAATCTATGGACATTTCTACGTATGTACACTAATTTTTAACTTCCGTGTTCAGCTGATACAATATTACCATGCAATAAATCAAAAAATGGTACCTTGGATTTTTCAGTAGCCAGTTATAAACCAAAATATTTAAACACCCTATATTTAAATAAAAATGTATCAATTTCTACTAAATCAAACGTGCTGATTGCGAAAAAAATAGTAAAAAAATTCCCAGGATTCTAGTTTTAGAAATACAAAGTTTTTTTTCCATTGCAAATCTAACAAGTTTATTTCACTTTGCCGGGCTATAACTAATAAACGGTAAAAGATACGTTAACGGGCGTTGCGGCAATCGAATCTACGGACATTTCTACGTATGTACACTAATTTTTAACTTCCGTGTTCAGCTGATACAATATTACCATGCAATAAATCAAAAAATGGTACCTTGGATTTTTCAGTAGCCAGTTATAAACCAAAATATTTAAACACCCTATATTTAAATAAAAATGTATCAATTTCTACTAAATCTAACGTGCTGATTGCGAAAAAAATTGTAAAAAAATTCCCAGGATTCTAGTTTTAGAAATACAAAGTTTTTTTTCCATTGCAAATCTAACAAGTTTATTTCACTTTGCCGGGCTATAACTAATGAACGGTAAAAGATACGTTAACGGGCGTTGCGGCAATCGAATCTATGGACATTTCTACGTATGTACACTAATTTTTAACTTCCGTGTTCAGCTGATACAATATTACCATGCAATAAATCAAAAAATGGTACCTTGGATTTTTCAGTAGCCAGTTATAAACCAAAATATTTAAACACCCTATATTTAAATAAAAATGTATCAATTTCTACTAAATCAAACGTGCTGATTGCGAAAAAAATAGTAAAAAAATTCCCAGGATTCTAGTTTTAGAAATACAAAGTTTTTTTTCCATTGCAAATCTAACAAGTTTATTTCACTTTGCCGGGCTATAACTAATGAACGGTAAAAGATACGTTAACGGGCGTTGCGGCAATCGAATCTATGGACATTTCTACGTATGTACACTAATTTTTAACTTCCGTGTTCAGCTGATACAATATTACCATGCAATAAATCAAAAAATGGTACCTTGGATTTTTCAGTAGCCAGTTATAAACCAAAATATTTAAACACCCTATATTTAAATAAAAATGTATAAATTTCTACTAAATCAAACGTGCTGATTGCGAAGAAAATTGTAAAAAAATTCCCAGGATTCTAGTTTTAGAAATACAAAGTTTTTTTTCCATTGCAAATCTAACAAGTTTATTTCACTTTGCCGGGCTATAACTAATGAACGGTAAAAGATACGTTAACGGGCGTTGCGGCAATCGAATCTATGGACATTTCTACGTATGTACACTAATTTTTAACTTCCGTGTTCAGCTGATACAATATTACCATGCAATAAATCAAAAAATGGTACCTTGGATTTTTCAGTAGCCAGTTATAAACCAAAATATTTAAACACCCTATATTTAAATAAAAATGTATCAATTTCTACTAAATCAAACGTGCTGATTGCGAAAAAAATTGTAAAAAAATTCCCAGGATTCTAGTTTTAGAAATACAAAGTTTTTTTTCCATTGCAAATCTAACAAGTTTATTTCACTTTGCCGGGCTATAACTAATGAACGGTAAAAGATACGTTAACGGGCGTTGCGGCAATCGAATCTATGGACATTTCTACGTATGTACACTAATTTTTAACTTCCGTGTTCAGCTGATACAATATTACCATGCAATAAATCAAAAAATGGTACCTTGGATTTTTCAGTAGCCAGTTATAAACCAAAATATTTAAACACCCTATATTTAAATAAAAATGTATCAATTTCTACTAAATCAAACGTGCTGATTGCGAAAAAAATTGTAAAAAAATTCCCAGGATTCTAGTTTTAGAAATACAAAGTTTTTTTTCCATTGCAAATCTAACAAGTTTATTTCACTTTGCCGGGCTATAACTAATGAACGGTAAAAGATACGTTAACGGGCGTTGCGGCAATCGAATCTATGGACATTTCTACGTATGTACACTAATTTTTAACTTCCGTGTTCAGCTGATACAATATTACCATGCAATAAATCAAAAAATGGTACCTTGGATTTTTCAGTAGCCAGTTATAAACCAAAATATTTAAACACCCTATATTTAAATAAAAATGTATCAATTTCTACTAAATCAAACGTGCTGATTGCGAAAAAAATTGTAAAAAAATTCCCAGGATTCTAGTTTTAGAAATACAAAGTTTTTTTTCCATTGCAAATCTAACAAGTTTATTTCACTTTGCCGGGCTATAACTAATGAACGGTAAAAGATACGTTAACGGGCGTTGCGGCAATCGAATCTATGGACATTTCTACGTATGTACACTAATTTTTAACTTCCGTGTTCAGCTGATACAATATTACCATGCAATAAATCAAAAAATGGTACCTTGGATTTTTCAGTAGCCAGTTATAAACCAAAATATTTAAACACCCTATATTTAAATAAAAATGTATAAATTTCTACTAAATCAAACGTGCTGATTGCGAAAAAAATTGTAAAAAAATTCCCAGGATTCTAGTTTTAGAAATACAAAGTTTTTTTTCCATTGCAAATCTAACAAGTTTATTTCACTTTGCCGGGCTATAACTAATGAACGGTAAAAGATACGTTAACGGGCGTTGCGGCAATCGAATCTATGGACATTTCTACGTATGTACACTAATTTTTAACTTCCGTGTTCAGCTGATACAATATTACCATGCAATAAATCAAAAAATGGTACCTTGGATTTTTCAGTAGCCAGTTATAAACCAAAATATTTAAACACCCTATATTTAAATAAAAATGTATCAATTTCTACTAAATCAAACGTGCTGATTGCGAAAAAAATTGTAAAAAAATTCCCAGGATTCTAGTTTTAGAAATACAAAGTTTTTTTTCCATTGCAAATCTAACAAGTTTATTTCACTTTGCCGGGCTATAACTAATGAACGGTAAAAGATACGTTAACGGGCGTTGCGGCAATCGAATCTATGGACATTTCTACGTATGTACACTAATTTTTAACTTCCGTGTTCAGCTGATACAATATTACCATGCAATAAATCAAAAAATGGTACCTTGGATTTTTCAGTAGCCAGTTATAAACCAAAATATTTAAACACCCTATATTTAAATAAAAATGTATAAATTTCTACTAAATCAAACGTGCTGATTGCGAAAAAAATTGTAAAAAAATTCCCAGGATTCTAGTTTTAGAAATACAAAGTTTTTTTTCCATTGCAAATCTAACAAGTTTATTTCACTTTGCCGGGCTATAACTAATGAACGGTAAAAGATACGTTAACGGGCGTTGCGGCAATCGAATCTATGGACATTTCTACGTATGTACACTAATTTTTAACTTCCGTGTTCAGCTGATACAATATTACCATGCAATAAATCAAAAAATGGTACCTTGGATTTTTCAGTAGCCAGTTATAAACCAAAATATTTAAACACCCTATATTTAAATAAAAATGTATAAATTTCTACTAAATCAAACGTGCTGATTGCGAAAAAAATTGTAAAAAAATTCCCAGGATTCTAGTTTTAGAAATACAAAGTTTTTTTTCCATTGCAAATCTAACAAGTTTATTTCACTTTGCCGGGCTATAACTAATGAACGGTAAAAGATACGTTAACGGGCGTTGCGGCAATCGAATCTATGGACATTTCTACGTATGTACACTAATTTTTAACTTCCGTGTTCAGCTGATACAATATTACCATGCAATAAATCAAAAAATGGTACCTTGGATTTTTCAGTAGCCAGTTATAAACCAAAATATTTAAACACCCTATATTTAAATAAAAATGTATCAATTTCTACTAAATCTAACGTGCTGATTGCGAAAAAAATAGTAAAAAAATTCCCAGGATTCTAGTTTTAGAAATACAAAGTTTTTTTTCCATTGCAAATCTAACAAGTTTATTTCACTTTGCCGGGCTATAACTAATGAACGGTAAAAGATACGTTAACGGGCGTTGCGGCAATCGAATCTATGGACATTTCTACGTATGTACACTAATTTTTAACTTCCGTGTTCAGCTGATACAATATTACCATGCAATAAATCAAAAAATGGTACCTTGGATTTTTCAGTAGCCAGTTATAAACCAAAATATTTAAACACCCTATATTTAAATAAAAATGTATCAATTTCTACTAAATCAAACGTGCTGATTGCGAAAAAAATAGTAAAAAAATTCCCAGGATTCTAGTTTTAGAAATACAAAGTTTTTTTTCCATTGCAAATCTAACAAGTTTATTTCACTTTGCCGGGCTATAACTAATGAACGGTAAAAGATACGTTAACGGGCGTTGCGGCAATCGAATCTATGGACATTTCTACGTATGTACACTAATTTTTAACTTCCGTGTTCAGCTGATACAATATTACCATGCAATAAATCAAAAAATGGTACCTTGGATTTTTCAGTAGCCAGTTATAAACCAAAATATTTAAACACCCTATATTTAAATAAAAATGTATCAATTTCTACTAAATCAAACGTGCTGATTGCGAAAAAAATTGTAAAAAAATTCCCAGGATTCTAGTTTTAGAAATACAAAGTTTTTTTTCCATTGCAAATCTAACAAGTTTATTTCACTTTGCCGGGCTATAACTAATGAACGGTAAAAGATACGTTAACGGGCGTTGCGGCAATCGAATCTATGGACATTTCTACGTATGTACACTAATTTTTAACTTCCGTGTTCAGCTGATACAATATTACCATGCAATAAATCAAAAAATGGTACCTTGGATTTTTCAGTAGCCAGTTATAAACCAAAATATTTAAACACCCTATATTTAAATAAAAATGTATCAATTTCTACTAAATCAAACGTGCTGATTGCGAAAAAAATTGTAAAAAAATTCCCAGGATTCTAGTTTTAGAAATACAAAGTTTTTTTTCCATTGCAAATCTAACAAGTTTATTTCACTTTGCCGGGCTATAACTAATGAACGGTAAAAGATACGTTAACGGGCGTTGCGGCAATCGAATCTATGGACATTTCTACGTATGTACACTAATTTTTAACTTCCGTGTTCAGCTGATACAATATTACCATGCAATAAATCAAAAAATGGTACCTTGGATTTTTCAGTAGCCAGTTATAAACCAAAATATTTAAACACCCTATATTTAAATAAAAATGTATCAATTTCTACTAAATCAAACGTGCTGATTGCGAAAAAAATTGTAAAAAAATTCCCAGGATTCTAGTTTTAGAAATACAAAGTTTTTTTTCCATTGCAAATCTAACAAGTTTATTTCACTTTGCCGGGCTATAACTAATGAACGGTAAAAGATACGTTAACGGGCGTTGCGGCAATCGAATCTATGGACATTTCTACGTATGTACACTAATTTTTAACTTCCGTGTTCAGCTGATACAATATTACCATGCAATAAATCAAAAAATGGTACCTTGGATTTTTCAGTAGCCAGTTATAAACCAAAATATTTAAACACCATATATTTAAATAAAAATGTATAAATTTCTACTAAATCAAACGTGCTGATTGCGAAAAAAATTGTAAAAAAATTCCCAGGATTCTAGTTTTAGAAATACAAAGTTTTTTTTCCATTGCAAATCTAACAAGTTTATTTCACTTTGCCGGGCTATAACTAATGAACGGTAAAAGATACGTTAACGGGCGTTGCGGCAATCGAATCTATGGACATTTCTACGTATGTACACTAATTTTTAACTTCCGTGTTCAGCTGATACAATATTACCATGCAATAAATCAAAAAATGGTACCTTGGATTTTTCAGTAGCCAGTTATAAACCAAAATATTTAAACACCCTATATTTAAATAAAAATGTATCAATTTCTACTAAATCTAACGTGCTGATTGCGAAAAAAATAGTAAAAAAATTCCCAGGATTCTAGTTTTAGAAATACAAAGTTTTTTTTCCATTGCAAATCTAACAAGTTTATTTCACTTTGCCGGGCTATAACTAATGAACGGTAAAAGATACGTTAACGGGCGTTACGGCAATCGAATCTATGGACATTTCTACGTATGTACACTAATTTTTAACTTCCGTGTTCAGCTGATACAATATTACCATGCAATAAATCAAAAAATGGTACCTTGGATTTTTCAGTAGCCAGTTATAAACCAAAATATTTAAACACCCTATATTTAAATAAAAATGTATCAATTTCTACTAAATCAAACGTGCTGATTGCGAAAAAAATAGTAAAAAAATTCCCAGGATTCTAGTTTTAGAAATACAAAGTTTTTTTTCCATTGCAAATCTAACAAGTTTATTTCACTTTGCCGGGCTATAACTAATGAACGGTAAAAGATACGTTAACGGGCGTTGCGGCAATCGAATCTATGGACATTTCTACGTATGTACACTAATTTTTAACTTCCGTGTTCAGCTGATACAATATTACCATGCAATAAATCAAAAAATGGTACCTTGGATTTTTCAGTAGCCAGTTATAAACCAAAATATTTAAACACCCTATATTTAAATAAAAATGTATAAATTTCTACTAAATCAAACGTGCTGATTGCGAAAAAAATTGTAAAAAAATTCCCAGGATTCTAGTTTTAGAAATACAAAGTTTTTTTTCCATTGCAAATCTAACAAGTTTATTTCACTTTGCCGGGCTATAACTAATGAACGGTAAAAGATACGTTAACGGGCGTTGCGGCAATCGAATCTATGGACATTTCTACGTATGTACACTAATTTTTAACTTCCGTGTTCAGCTGATACAATATTACCATGCAATAAATCAAAAAATGGTACCTTGGATTTTTCAGTAGCCAGTTATAAACCAAAATATTTAAACACCCTATATTTAAATAAAAATGTATCAATTTCTACTAAATCAAACGTGCTGATTGCGAAAAAAATAGTAAAAAAATTCCCAGGATTCTAGTTTTAGAAATACAAAGTTTTTTTTCCATTGCAAATCTAACAAGTTTATTTCACTTTGCCGGGCTATAACTAATAAACGGTAAAAGATACGTTAACGGGCGTTGCGGCAATCGAATCTACGGACATTTCTACGTATGTACACTAATTTTTAACTTCCGTGTTCAGCTGATACAATATTACCATGCAATAAATCAAAAAATGGTACCTTGGATTTTTCAGTAGCCAGTTATAAACCAAAATATTTAAACACCCTATATTTAAATAAAAATGTATCAATTTCTACTAAATCTAACGTGCTGATTGCGAAAAAAATTGTAAAAAAATTCCCAGGATTCTAGTTTTAGAAATACAAAGTTTTTTTTCCATTGCAAATCTAACAAGTTTATTTCACTTTGCCGGGCTATAACTAATGAACGGTAAAAGATACGTTAACGGGCGTTGCGGCAATCGAATCTATGGACATTTCTACGTATGTACACTAATTTTTAACTTCCGTGTTCAGCTGATACAATATTACCATGCAATAAATCAAAAAATGGTACCTTGGATTTTTCAGTAGCCAGTTATAAACCAAAATATTTAAACACCCTATATTTAAATAAAAATGTATCAATTTCTACTAAATCAAACGTGCTGATTGCGAAAAAAATAGTAAAAAAATTCCCAGGATTCTAGTTTTAGAAATACAAAGTTTTTTTTCCATTGCAAATCTAACAAGTTTATTTCACTTTGCCGGGCTATAACTAATGAACGGTAAAAGATACGTTAACGGGCGTTGCGGCAATCGAATCTATGGACATTTCTACGTATGTACACTAATTTTTAACTTCCGTGTTCAGCTGATACAATATTACCATGCAATAAATCAAAAAATGGTACCTTGGATTTTTCAGTAGCCAGTTATAAACCAAAATATTTAAACACCCTATATTTAAATAAAAATGTATAAATTTCTACTAAATCAAACGTGCTGATTGCGAAGAAAATTGTAAAAAAATTCCCAGGATTCTAGTTTTAGAAATACAAAGTTTTTTTTCCATTGCAAATCTAACAAGTTTATTTCACTTTGCCGGGCTATAACTAATGAACGGTAAAAGATACGTTAACGGGCGTTGCGGCAATCGAATCTATGGACATTTCTACGTATGTACACTAATTTTTAACTTCCGTGTTCAGCTGATACAATATTACCATGCAATAAATCAAAAAATGGTACCTTGGATTTTTCAGTAGCCAGTTATAAACCAAAATATTTAAACACCCTATATTTAAATAAAAATGTATCAATTTCTACTAAATCAAACGTGCTGATTGCGAAAAAAATAGTAAAAAAATTCCCAGGATTCTAGTTTTAGAAATACAAAGTTTTTTTTCCATTGCAAATCTAACAAGTTTATTTCACTTTGCCGGGCTATAACTAATGAACGGTAAAAGATACGTTAACGGGCGTTGCGGCAATCGAATCTATGGACATTTCTACGTATGTACACTAATTTTTAACTTCCGTGTTCAGCTGATACAATATTACCATGCAATAAATCAACAAATGGTACCTTGGATTTTTCAGTAGCCAGTTATAAACCAAAATATTTAAACACCCTATATTTAAATAAAAATGTATCAATTTCTACTAAATCAAACGTGCTGATTGCGAAAAAAATTGTAAAAAAATTCCCAGGATTCTAGTTTTAGAAATACAAAGTTTTTTTTCCATTGCAAATCTAACAAGTTTATTTCACTTTGCCGGGCTATAACTAATGAACGGTAAAAGATACGTTAACGGGCGTTGCGGCAATCGAATCTATGGACATTTCTACGTATGTACACTAATTTTTAACTTCCGTGTTCAGCTGATACAATATTACCATGCAATAAATCAAAAAATGGTACCTTGGATTTTTCAGTAGCCAGTTATAAACCAAAATATTTAAACACCCTATATTTAAATAAAAATGTATCAATTTCTACTAAATCAAACGTGCTGATTGCGAAAAAAATTGTAAAAAAATTCCCAGGATTCTAGTTTTAGAAATACAAAGTTTTTTTTCCATTGCAAATCTAACAAGTTTATTTCACTTTGCCGGGCTATAACTAATGAACGGTAAAAGATACGTTAACGGGCGTTGCGGCAATCGAATCTATGGACATTTCTACGTATGTACACTAATTTTTAACTTCCGTGTTCAGCTGATACAATATTACCATGCAATAAATCAAAAAATGGTACCTTGGATTTTTCAGTAGCCAGTTATAAACCAAAATATTTAAACACCCTATATTTAAATAAAAATGTATCAATTTCTACTAAATCAAACGTGCTGATTGCGAAAAAAATTGTAAAAAAATTCCCAGGATTCTAGTTTTAGAAATACAAAGTTTTTTTTCCATTGCAAATCTAACAAGTTTATTTCACTTTGCCGGGCTATAACTAATGAACGGTAAAAGATACGTTAACGGGCGTTGCGGCAATCGAATCTATGGACATTTCTACGTATGTACACTAATTTTTAACTTCCGTGTTCAGCTGATACAATATTACCATGCAATAAATCAAAAAATGGTACCTTGGATTTTTCAGTAGCCAGTTATAAACCAAAATATTTAAACACCCTATATTTAAATAAAAATGTATAAATTTCTACTAAATCAAACGTGCTGATTGCGAAAAAAATTGTAAAAAAATTCCCAGGATTCTAGTTTTAGAAATACAAAGTTTTTTTTCCATTGCAAATCTAACAAGTTTATTTCACTTTGCCGGGCTATAACTAATGAACGGTAAAAGATACGTTAACGGGCGTTGCGGCAATCGAATCTATGGACATTTCTACGTATGTACACTAATTTTTAACTTCCGTGTTCAGCTGATACAATATTACCATGCAATAAATCAAAAAATGGTACCTTGGATTTTTCAGTAGCCAGTTATAAACCAAAATATTTAAACACCCTATATTTAAATAAAAATGTATCAATTTCTACTAAATCTAACGTGCTGATTGCGAAAAAAATAGTAAAAAAATTCCCAGGATTCTAGTTTTAGAAATACAAAGTTTTTTTTCCATTGCAAATCTAACAAGTTTATTTCACTTTGCCGGGCTATAACTAATGAACGGTAAAAGATACGTTAACGGGCGTTGCGGCAATCGAATCTATGGACATTTCTACGTATGTACACTAATTTTTAACTTCCGTGTTCAGCTGATACAATATTACCATGCAATAAATCAAAAAATGGTACCTTGGATTTTTCAGTAGCCAGTTATAAACCAAAATATTTAAACACCCTATATTTAAATAAAAATGTATCAATTTCTACTAAATCAAACGTGCTGATTGCGAAAAAAATAGTAAAAAAATTCCCAGGATTCTAGTTTTAGAAATACAAAGTTTTTTTTCCATTGCAAATCTAACAAGTTTATTTCACTTTGCCGGGCTATAACTAATGAACGGTAAAAGATACGTTAACGGGCGTTGCGGCAATCGAATCTATGGACATTTCTACGTATGTACACTAATTTTTAACTTCCGTGTTCAGCTGATACAATATTACCATGCAATAAATCAAAAAATGGTACCTTGGATTTTTCAGTAGCCAGTTATAAACCAAAATATTTAAACACCCTATATTTAAATAAAAATGTATAAATTTCTACTAAATCAAACGTGCTGATTGCGAAAAAAATTGTAAAAAAATTCCCAGGATTCTAGTTTTAGAAATACAAAGTTTTTTTTCCATTGCAAATCTAACAAGTTTATTTCACTTTGCCGGGCTATAACTAATGAACGGTAAAAGATACGTTAACGGGCGTTGCGGCAATCGAATCTATGGACATTTCTACGTATGTACACTAATTTTTAACTTCCGTGTTCAGCTGATACAATATTACCATGCAATAAATCAAAAAATGGTACCTTGGATTTTTCAGTAGCCAGTTATAAACCAAAATATTTAAACACCCTATATTTAAATAAAAATGTATCAATTTCTACTAAATCAAACGTGCTGATTGCGAAAAAAATTGTAAAAAAATTCCCAGGATTCTAGTTTTAGAAATACAAAGTTTTTTTTCCATTGCAAATCTAACAAGTTTATTTCACTTTGCCGGGCTATAACTAATGAACGGTAAAAGATACGTTAACGGGCGTTGCGGCAATCGAATCTATGGACATTTCTACGTATGTACACTAATTTTTAACTTCCGTGTTCAGCTGATACAATATTACCATGCAATAAATCAAAAAATGGTACCTTGGATTTTTCAGTAGCCAGTTATAAACCAAAATATTTAAACACCCTATATTTAAATAAAAATGTATCAATTTCTACTAAATCAAACGTGCTGATTGCGAAAAAAATTGTAAAAAAATTCCCAGGATTCTAGTTTTAGAAATACAAAGTTTTTTTTCCATTGCAAATCTAACAAGTTTATTTCACTTTGCCGGGCTATAACTAATGAACGGTAAAAGATACGTTAACGGGCGTTGCGGCAATCGAATCTATGGACATTTCTACGTATGTACACTAATTTTTAACTTCCGTGTTCAGCTGATACAATATTACCATGCAATAAATCAAAAAATGGTACCTTGGATTTTTCAGTAGCCAGTTATAAACCAAAATATTTAAACACCCTATATTTAAATAAAAATGTATCAATTTCTACTAAATCAAACGTGCTGATTGCGAAAAAAATTGTAAAAAAATTCCCAGGATTCTAGTTTTAGAAATACAAAGTTTTTTTTCCATTGCAAATCTAACAAGTTTATTTCACTTTGCCGGGCTATAACTAATGAACGGTAAAAGATACGTTAACGGGCGTTGCGGCAATCGAATCTATGGACATTTCTACGTATGTACACTAATTTTTAACTTCCGTGTTCAGCTGATACAATATTACCATGCAATAAATCAAAAAATGGTACCTTGGATTTTTCAGTAGCCAGTTATAAACCAAAATATTTAAACACCCTATATTTAAATAAAAATGTATAAATTTCTACTAAATCAAACGTGCTGATTGCGAAAAAAATTGTAAAAAAATTCCCAGGATTCTAGTTTTAGAAATACAAAGTTTTTTTTCCATTGCAAATCTAACAAGTTTATTTCACTTTGCCGGGCTATAACTAATGAACGGTAAAAGATACGTTAACGGGCGTTGCGGCAATCGAATCTATGGACATTTCTACGTATGTACACTAATTTTTAACTTCCGTGTTCAGCTGATACAATATTACCATGCAATAAATCAAAAAATGGTACCTTGGATTTTTCAGTAGCCAGTTATAAACCAAAATATTTAAACACCCTATATTTAAATAAAAATGTATCAATTTCTACTAAATCTAACGTGCTGATTGCGAAAAAAATAGTAAAAAAATTCCCAGGATTCTAGTTTTAGAAATACAAAGTTTTTTTTCCATTGCAAATCTAACAAGTTTATTTCACTTTGCCGGGCTATAACTAATGAACGGTAAAAGATACGTTAACGGGCGTTGCGGCAATCGAATCTATGGACATTTCTACGTATGTACACTAATTTTTAACTTCCGTGTTCAGCTGATACAATATTACCATGCAATAAATCAAAAAATGGTACCTTGGATTTTTCAGTAGCCAGTTATAAACCAAAATATTTAAACACCCTATATTTAAATAAAAATGTATCAATTTCTACTAAATCTAACGTGCTGATTGCGAAAAAAATTGTAAAAAAATTCCCAGGATTCTAGTTTTAGAAATACAAAGTTTTTTTTCCATTGCAAATCTAACAAGTTTATTTCACTTTGCCGGGCTATAACTAATGAACGGTAAAAGATACGTTAACGGGCGTTGCGGCAATCGAATCTATGGACATTTCTACGTATGTACACTAATTTTTAACTTCCGTGTTCAGCTGATACAATATTACCATGCAATAAATCAAAAAATGGTACCTTGGATTTTTCAGTAGCCAGTTATAAACCAAAATATTTAAACACCCTATATTTAAATAAAAATGTATCAATTTCTACTAAATCAAACGTGCTGATTGCGAAAAAAATAGTAAAAAAATTCCCAGGATTCTAGTTTTAGAAATACAAAGTTTTTTTTCCATTGCAAATCTAACAAGTTTATTTCACTTTGCCGGGCTATAACTAATGAACGGTAAAAGATACGTTAACGGGCGTTGCGGCAATCGAATCTATGGACATTTCTACGTATGTACACTAATTTTTAGCTTTCGTGTTCAGCTGATACAATATTACCATGCAATAAATCAAAAAATGGTACCTTGGATTTTTCAGTAGCCAGTTATAAACCAAAATATTTAAACACCCTATATTTAAATAAAAATGTATCAATTTCTACTAAATCAAACGTGCTGATTGCGAAAAAAATAGTAAAAAAATTCCCAGGATTCTAGTTTTAGAAATACAAAGTTTTTTTTCCATTGCAAATCTAACAAGTTTATTTCACTTTGCCGGGCTATAACTAATGAACGGTAAAAGATACGTTAACGGGCGTTGCGGCAATCGAATCTATGGACATTTCTACGTATGTACACTAATTTTTAACTTCCGTGTTCAGCTGATACAATATTACCATGCAATAAATCAAAAAATGGTACCTTGGATTTTTCAGTAGCCAGTTATAAACCAAAATATTTAAACACCCTATATTTAAATAAAAATGTATCAATTTCTACTAAATCAAACGTGCTGATTGCGAAAAAAATAGTAAAAAAATTCCCAGGATTCTAGTTTTAGAAATACAAAGTTTTTTTTCCATTGCAAATCTAACAAGTTTATTTCACTTTGCCGGGCTATAACTAATGAACGGTAAAAGATACGTTAACGGGCGTTGCGGCAATCGAATCTATGGACATTTCTACGTATGTACACTAATTTTTAACTTCCGTGTTCAGCTGATACAATATTACCATGCAATAAATCAAAAAATGGTACCTTGGATTTTTCAGTAGCCAGTTATAAACCAAAATATTTAAACACCCTATATTTAAATAAAAATGTATCAATTTCTACTAAATCAAACGTGCTGATTGCGAAAAAAATAGTAAAAAAATTCCCAGGATTCTAGTTTTAGAAATACAAAGTTTTTTTTTCCATTGCAAATCTAACAAGTTTATTTCACTTTGCCGGGCTATAACTAATAAACGGTAAAAGATACGTTAACGGGCGTTGCGGCAATCGAATCTATGGACATTTCTACGTATGTACACTAATTTTTAACTTCCGTGTTCAGCTGATACAATATTACCATGCAATAAATCAAAAAATGGTACCTTGGATTTTTCAGTAGCCAGTTATAAACCAAAATATTTAAACACCCTATATTTAAATAAAAATGTATCAATTTCTACTAAATCAAACGTGCTGATTGCGAAAAAAATAGTAAAAAAATTCCCAGGATTCTAGTTTTAGAAATACAAAGTTTTTTTTCCATTGCAAATCTAACAAGTTTATTTCACTTTGCCGGGCTATAACTAATGAACGGTAAAAGATACGTTAACGGGCGTTGCGGCAATCGAATCTATGGACATTTCTACGTATGTACACTAATTTTTAACTTCCGCGTTCAGCTGATACAATATTACCATGCAATAAATCAAAAAATGGTACCTTGGATTTTTCAGTAGCCAGTTATAAACCAAAATATTTAAACACCCTATATTTAAATAAAAATGTATCAATTTCTACTAAATCAAACGTGCTGATTGCGAAAAAAATAGTAAAAAAATTCCCAGGATTCTAGTTTTAGAAATACAAAGTTTTTTTTCCATTGCAAATCTAACAAGTTTATTTCACTTTGCCGGGCTATAACTAATGAACGGTAAAAGATACGTTAACGGGCGTTGCGGCAATCGAATCTATGGACATTTCTACGTATGTACACTAATTTTTAACTTCCGCGTTCAGCTGATACAATATTACCATGCAATAAATCAAAAAATGGTACCTTGGATTTTTCAGTAGCCAGTTATAAACCAAAATATTTAAACACCCTATATTTAAATAAAAATGTATCAATTTCTACTAAATCAAACGTGCTGATTGCGAAAAAAATAGTAAAAAAATTCCCAGGATTCTAGTTTTAGAAATACAAAGTTTTTTTTCCATTGCAAATCTAACAAGTTTATTTCACTTTGCCGGGCTATAACTAATGAACGGTAAAAGATACGTTAACGGGCGTTGCGGCAATCGAATCTATGGACATTTCTACGTATGTACACTAATTTTTAACTTCCGTGTTCAGCTGATACAATATTACCATGCAATAAATCAAAAAATGGTACCTTGGATTTTTCAGTAGCCAGTTATAAACCAAAATATTTAAACACCCTATATTTAAATAAAAATGTATCAATTTCTACTAAATCTAACGTGCTGATTGCGAAAAAAATAGTAAAAAAATTCCCAGGATTCTAGTTTTAGAAATACAAAGTTTTTTTTCCATTGCAAATCTAACAAGTTTATTTCACTTTGCCGGGCTATAACTAATGAACGGTAAAAGATACGTTAACGGGCGTTGCGGCAATCGAATCTATGGACATTTCTACGTATGTACACTAATTTTTAACTTCCGTGTTCAGCTGATACAATATTACCATGCAATAAATCAAAAAATGGTACCTTGGATTTTTCAGTAGCCAGTTATAAACCAAAATATTTAAACACCCTATATTTAAATAAAAATGTATCAATTTCTACTAAATCAAACGTGCTGATTGCGAAAAAAATTGTAAAAAAATTCCCAGGATTCTAGTTTTAGAAATACAAAGTTTTTTTTCCATTGCAAATCTAACAAGTTTATTTCACTTTGCCGGGCTATAACTAATGAACGGTAAAAGATACGTTAACGGGCGTTGCGGCAATCGAATCTATGGACATTTCTACGTATGTACACTAATTTTTAACTTCCGTGTTCAGCTGATACAATATTACCATGCAATAAATCAAAAAATGGTACCTTGGATTTTTCAGTAGCCAGTTATAAACCAAAATATTTAAACACCCTATATTTAAATAAAAATGTATCAATTTCTACTAAATCAAACGTGCTGATTGCGAAAAAAATAGTAAAAAAATTCCCAGGATTCTAGTTTTAGAAATACAAAGTTTTTTTTCCATTGCAAATCTAACAAGTTTATTTCACTTTGCCGGGCTATAACTAATGAACGGTAAAAGATACGTTAACGGGCGTTGCGGCAATCGAATCTATGGACATTTCTACGTATGTACACTAATTTTTAGCTTTCGTGTTCAGCTGATACAATATTACCATGCAATAAATCAAAAAATGGTACCTTGGATTTTTCAGTAGCCAGTTATAAACCAAAATATTTAAACACCCTATATTTAAATAAAAATGTATCAATTTCTACTAAATCAAACGTGCTGATTGCGAAAAAAATAGTAAAAAAATTCCCAGGATTCTAGTTTTAGAAATACAAAGTTTTTTTTCCATTGCAAATCTAACAAGTTTATTTCACTTTGCCGGGCTATAACTAATGAACGGTAAAAGATACGTTAACGGGCGTTGCGGCAATCGAATCTATGGACATTTCTACGTATGTACACTAATTTTTAACTTCCGTGTTCAGCTGATACAATATTACCATGCAATAAATCAAAAAATGGTACCTTGGATTTTTCAGTAGCCAGTTATAAACCAAAATATTTAAACACCCTATATTTAAATAAAAATGTATCAATTTCTACTAAATCAAACGTGCTGATTGCGAAAAAAATAGTAAAAAAATTCCCAGGATTCTAGTTTTAGAAATACAAAGTTTTTTTTCCATTGCAAATCTAACAAGTTTATTTCACTTTGCCGGGCTATAACTAATGAACGGTAAAAGATACGTTAACGGGCGTTGCGGCAATCGAATCTATGGACATTTCTACGTATGTACACTAATTTTTAACTTCCGTGTTCAGCTGATACAATATTACCATGCAATAAATCAAAAAATGGTACCTTGGATTTTTCAGTAGCCAGTTATAAACCAAAATATTTAAACACCCTATATTTAAATAAAAATGTATCAATTTCTACTAAATCAAACGTGCTGATTGCGAAAAAAATAGTAAAAAAATTCCCAGGATTCTAGTTTTAGAAATACAAAGTTTTTTTTCCATTGCAAATCTAACAAGTTTATTTCACTTTGCCGGGCTATAACTAATAAACGGTAAAAGATACGTTAACGGGCGTTGCGGCAATCGAATCTATGGACATTTCTACGTATGTACACTAATTTTTAACTTCCGTGTTCAGCTGATACAATATTACCATGCAATAAATCAAAAAATGGTACCTTGGATTTTTCAGTAGCCAGTTATAAACCAAAATATTTAAACACCCTATATTTAAATAAAAATGTATCAATTTCTACTAAATCAAACGTGCTGATTGCGAAAAAAATAGTAAAAAAATTCCCAGGATTCTAGTTTTAGAAATACAAAGTTTTTTTTCCATTGCAAATCTAACAAGTTTATTTCACTTTGCCGGGCTATAACTAATGAACGGTAAAAGATACGTTAACGGGCGTTGCGGCAATCGAATCTATGGACATTTCTACGTATGTACACTAATTTTTAACTTCCGCGTTCAGCTGATACAATATTACCATGCAATAAATCAAAAAATGGTACCTTGGATTTTTCAGTAGCCAGTTATAAACCAAAATATTTAAACACCCTATATTTAAATAAAAATGTATCAATTTCTACTAAATCAAACGTGCTGATTGCGAAAAAAATAGTAAAAAAATTCCCAGGATTCTAGTTTTAGAAATACAAAGTTTTTTTTCCATTGCAAATCTAACAAGTTTATTTCACTTTGCCGGGCTATAACTAATGAACGGTAAAAGATACGTTAACGGGCGTTGCGGCAATCGAATCTATGGACATTTCTACGTATGTACACTAATTTTTAACTTCCGTGTTCAGCTGATACAATATTACCATGCAATAAATCAAAAAATGGTACCTTGGATTTTTCAGTAGCCAGTTATAAACCAAAATATTTAAACACCCTATATTTAAATAAAAATGTATCAATTTCTACTAAATCTAACGTGCTGATTGCGAAAAAAATAGTAAAAAAATTCCCAGGATTCTAGTTTTAGAAATACAAAGTTTTTTTTCCATTGCAAATCTAACAAGTTTATTTCACTTTGCCGGGCTATAACTAATGAACGGTAAAAGATACGTTAACGGGCGTTGCGGCAATCGAATCTATGGACATTTCTACGTATGTACACTAATTTTTAACTTCCGTGTTCAGCTGATACAATATTACCATGCAATAAATCAAAAAATGGTACCTTGGATTTTTCAGTAGCCAGTTATAAACCAAAATATTTAAACACCCTATATTTAAATAAAAATGTATCAATTTCTACTAAATCAAACGTGCTGATTGCGAAAAAAATTGTAAAAAAATTCCCAGGATTCTAGTTTTAGAAATACAAAGTTTTTTTTCCATTGCAAATCTAACAAGTTTATTTCACTTTGCCGGGCTATAACTAATGAACGGTAAAAGATACGTTAACGGGCGTTGCGGCAATCGAATCTATGGACATTTCTACGTATGTACACTAATTTTTAACTTCCGTGTTCAGCTGATACAATATTACCATGCAATAAATCAAAAAATGGTACCTTGGATTTTTCAGTAGCCAGTTATAAACCAAAATATTTAAACACCCTATATTTAAATAAAAATGTATCAATTTCTACTAAATCAAACGTGCTGATTGCGAAAAAAATAGTAAAAAAATTCCCAGGATTCTAGTTTTAGAAATACAAAGTTTTTTTTCCATTGCAAATCTAACAAGTTTATTTCACTTTGCCGGGCTATAACTAATGAACGGTAAAAGATACGTTAACGGGCGTTGCGGCAATCGAATCTATGGACATTTCTACGTATGTACACTAATTTTTAACTTTCGTGTTCAGCTGATACAATATTACCATGCAATAAATCAAAAAATGGTACCTTGGATTTTTCAGTAGCCAGTTATAAACCAAAATATTTAAACACCCTATATTTAAATAAAAATGTATCAATTTCTACTAAATCAAACGTGCTGATTGCGAAAAAAATAGTAAAAAAATTCCCAGGATTCTAGTTTTAGAAATACAAAGTTTTTTTTCCATTGCAAATCTAACAAGTTTATTTCACTTTGCCGGGCTATAACTAATGAACGGTAAAAGATACGTTAACGGGCGTTGCGGCAATCGAATCTATGGACATTTCTACGTATGTACACTAATTTTTAACTTCCGTGTTCAGCTGATACAATATTACCATGCAATAAATCAAAAAATGGTACCTTGGATTTTTCAGTAGCCAGTTATAAACCAAAATATTTAAAAACCCTATATTTAAATAAAAATGTATCAATTTCTACTAAATCTAACGTGCTGATTGCGAAAAAAATAGTAAAAAAATTCCCAGGATTCTAGGTTTAGAAATACAAAGTTTTTTTTCCATTGCAAATCTAACAAGTTTATTTCACTTTGCCGGGCTATAACTAATGAACGGTAAAAGATACGTTAACGGGCGTTGCGGCAATCGAATCTATGGACATTTCTACGTATGTACACTAATTTTTAACTTCCGTGTTCAGCTGATACAATATTACCATGCAATAAATCAAAAAATGGTACCTTGGATTTTTCAGTAGCCAGTTATAAACCAAAATATTTAAACACCCTATATTTAAATAAAAATGTATCAATTTCTACTAAATCAAACGTGCTGATTGCGAAAAAAATAGTAAAAAAATTCCCAGGATTCTAGTTTTAGAAATACAAAGTTTTTTTTCCATTGCAAATCTAACAAGTTTATTTCACTTTGCCGGGCTATAACTAATGAACGGTAAAAGATACGTTAACGGGCGTTGCGGCAATCGAATCTATGGACATTTCTACGTATGTACACTAATTTTTAACTTCCGTGTTCAGCTGATACAATATTACCATGCAATAAATCAAAAAATGGTACCTTGGATTTTTCAGTAGCCAGTTATAAACCAAAATATTTAAACACCCTATATTTAAATAAAAATGTATCAATTTCTACTAAATCTAACGTGCTGATTGCGAAAAAAATAGTAAAAAAATTCCCAGGATTCTAGGTTTAGAAATACAAAGTTTTTTTTCCATTGCAAATCTAACAAGTTTATTTCACTTTGCCGGGCTATAACTAATGAACGGTAAAAGATACGTTAACGGGCGTTGCGGCAATCGAATCTATGGACATTTCTACGTATGTACACTAATTTTTAACTTCCGTGTTCAGCTGATACAATATTACCATGCAATAAATCAAAAAATGGTACCTTGGATTTTTCAGTAGCCAGTTATAAACCAAAATATTTAAACACCCTATATTTAAATAAAAATGTATAAATTTCTACTAAATCAAACGTGCTGATTGCGAAAAAAATTGTAAAAAAATTCCCAGGATTCTAGTTTTAGAAATACAAAGTTTTTTTTCCATTGCAAATCTAACAAGTTTATTTCACTTTGCCGGGCTATAACTAATGAACGGTAAAAGATACGTTAACGGGCGTTGCGGCAATCGAATCTATGGACATTTCTACGTATGTACACTAATTTTTAACTTCCGTGTTCAGCTGATACAATATTACCATGCAATAAATCAAAAAATGGTACCTTGGATTTTTCAGTAGCCAGTTATAAACCAAAATATTTAAACACCCTATATTTAAATAAAAATTTATCAATTTCTACTAAATCAAACGTGCTGATTGCGAAAAAAATAGTAAAAAAATTCCCAGGATTCTAGTTTTAGAAATACAAAGTTTTTTTTCCATTGCAAATCTAACAAGTTTATTTCACTTTGCCGGGCTATAACTAATGAACGGTAAAAGATACGTTAACGGGCGTTGCGGCATTCGAATCTATGGACATTTCTACGTATGTACACTAATTTTTAACTTCCGTGTTCAGCTGATACAATATTACCATGCAATAAATCAAAAAATGGTACCTTGGATTTTTCAGTAGCCAGTTATAAACCAAAATATTTAAACACCCTATATTTAAATAAAAATGTATCAATTTCTACTAAATCTAACGTGCTGATTGCGAAAAAAATAGTAAAAAAATTCCCAGGATTCTAGTTTTAGAAATACAAAGTTTTTTTTCCATTGCAAATCTAACAAGTTTATTTCACTTTGCCGGGCTATAACTAATGAACGGTAAAAGATACGTTAACGGGCGTTGCGGCAATCGAATCTATGGACATTTCTACGTATGTACACTAATTTTTAACTTCCGTGTTCAGCTGATACAATATTACCATGCAATAAATCAAAAAATGGTACCTTGGATTTTTCAGTAGCCAGTTATAAACCAAAATATTTAAACACCCTATATTTAAATAAAAATGTATCAATTTCTACTAAATCAAACGTGCTGATTGCGAAAAAAATAGTAAAAAAATTCCCAGGATTCTAGTTTTAGAAATACAAAGTTTTTTTTCCATTGCAAATCTAACAAGTTTATTTCACTTTGCCGGGCTATAACTAATGAACGGTAAAAGATACGTTAACGGGCGTTGCGGCAATCGAATCTATGGACATTTCTACGTATGTACACTAATTTTTAACTTCCGTGTTCAGCTGATACAATATTACCATGCAATAAATCAAAAAATGGTACCTTGGATTTTTCAGTAGCCAGTTATAAACCAAAATATTTAAACACCCTATATTTAAATAAAAATGTATCAATTTCTACTAAATCTAACGTGCTGATTGCGAAAAAAATAGTAAAAAAATTCCCAGGATTCTAGGTTTAGAAATACAAAGTTTTTTTTCCATTGCAAATCTAACAAGTTTATTTCACTTTGCCGGGCTATAACTAATGAACGGTAAAAGATACGTTAACGGGCGTTGCGGCAATCGAATCTATGGACATTTCTACGTATGTACACTAATTTTTAACTTCCGTGTTCAGCTGATACAATATTACCATGCAATAAATCAAAAAATGGTACCTTGGATTTTTCAGTAGCCAGTTATAAACCAAAATATTTAAACACCCTATATTTAAATAAAAATGTATAAATTTCTACTAAATCAAACGTGCTGATTGCGAAAAAAATTGTAAAAAAATTCCCAGGATTCTAGTTTTAGAAATACAAAGTTTTTTTTCCATTGCAAATCTAACAAGTTTATTTCACTTTGCCGGGCTATAACTAATGAACGGTAAAAGATACGTTAACGGGCGTTGCGGCAATCGAATCTATGGACATTTCTACGTATGTACACTAATTTTTAACTTCCGTGTTCAGCTGATACAATATTACCATGCAATAAATCAAAAAATGGTACCTTGGATTTTTCAGTAGCCAGTTATAAACCAAAATATTTAAACACCCTATATTTAAATAAAAATTTATCAATTTCTACTAAATCAAACGTGCTGATTGCGAAAAAAATAGTAAAAAAATTCCCAGGATTCTAGTTTTAGAAATACAAAGTTTTTTTTCCATTGCAAATCTAACAAGTTTATTTCACTTTGCCGGGCTATAACTAATGAACGGTAAAAGATACGTTAACGGGCGTTGCGGCATTCGAATCTATGGACATTTCTACGTATGTACACTAATTTTTAACTTCCGTGTTCAGCTGATACAATATTACCATGCAATAAATCAAAAAATGGTACCTTGGATTTTTCAGTAGCCAGTTATAAACCAAAATATTTAAACACCCTATATTTAAATAAAAATGTATCAATTTCTACTAAATCTAACGTGCTGATTGCGAAAAAAATAGTAAAAAAATTCCCAGGATTCTAGTTTTAGAAATACAAAGTTTTTTTTCCATTGCAAATCTAACAAGTTTATTTCACTTTGCCGGGCTATAACTAATGAACGGTAAAAGATACGTTAACGGGCGTTGCGGCAATCGAATCTATGGACATTTCTACGTATGTACACTAATTTTTAACTTCCGTGTTCAGCTGATACAATATTACCATGCAATAAATCAAAAAATGGTACCTTGGATTTTTCAGTAGCCAGTTATAAACCAAAATATTTAAACACCCTATATTTAAATAAAAATGTATCAATTTCTACTAAATCAAACGTGCTGATTGCGAAAAAAATAGTAAAAAAATTCCCAGGATTCTAGTTTTAGAAATACAAAGTTTTTTTTCCATTGCAAATCTAACAAGTTTATTTCACTTTGCCGGGCTATAACTAATGAACGGTAAAAGATACGTTAACGGGCGTTGCGGCAATCGAATCTATGGACATTTCTACGTATGTACACTAATTTTTAACTTCCGTGTTCAGCTGATACAATATTACCATGCAATAAATCAAAAAATGGTACCTTGGATTTTTCAGTAGCCAGTTATAAACCAAAATATTTAAACACCCTATATTTAAATAAAAATGTATCAATTTCTACTAAATCTAACGTGCTGATTGCGAAAAAAATAGTAAAAAAATTCCCAGGAATCTAGTTTTAGAAATACAAAGTTTTTTTTCCATTGCAAATCTAACAAGTTTATTTCACTTTGCCGGGCTATAACTAATGAACGGTAAAAGATACGTTAACGGGCGTTGCGGCAATCGAATCTATGGACATTTCTACGTATGTACACTAATTTTTAACTTCCGTGTTCAGCTGATACAATATTACCATGCAATAAATCAAAAAATGGTACCTTGGATTTTTCAGTAGCCAGTTATAAACCAAAATATTTAAACACCCTATATTTAAATAAAAATGTATCAATTTCTACTAAATCAAACGTGCTGATTGCGAAAAAAATTGTAAAAAAATTCCCAGGATTCTAGTTTTAGAAATACAAAGTTTTTTTTCCATTGCAAATCTAACAAGTTTATTTCACTTTGCCGGGCTATAACTAATGAACGGTAAAAGATACGTTAACGGGCGTTGCGGCAATCGAATCTATGGACATTTCTACGTATGTACACTAATTTTTAACTTCCGTGTTCAGCTGATACAATATTACCATGCAATAAATCAAAAAATGGTACCTTGGATTTTTCAGTAGCCAGTTATAAACCAAAATATTTAAACACCCTATATTTAAATAAAAATGTATCAATTTCTACTAAATCAAACGTGCTGATTGCGAAAAAAATAGTAAAAAAATTCCCAGGATTCTAGTTTTAGAAATACAAAGTTTTTTTTCCATTGCAAATCTAACAAGTTTATTTCACTTTGCCGGGCTATAACTAATAAACGGTAAAAGATACGTTAACGGGCGTTGCGGCAATCGAATCTATGGACATTTCTACGTATGTACACTAATTTTTAACTTCCGTGTTCAGCTGATACAATATTACCATGCAATAAATCAAAAAATGGTACCTTGGATTTTTCAGTAGCCAGTTATAAACCAAAATATTTAAACACCCTATATTTAAATAAAAATGTATCAATTTCTACTAAATCAAACGTGCTGATTGCGAAAAAAATAGTAAAAAAATTCCCAGGATTCTAGTTTTAGAAATACAAAGTTTTTTTTCCATTGCAAATCTAACAAGTTTATTTCACTTTGCCGGGCTATAACTAATGAACGGTAAAAGATCCGTTAACGGGCGTTGCGGCAATCGAATCTATGGACATTTCTACGTATGTACACTAATTTTTAACTTCCGTGTTCAGCTGATACAATATTACCATGCAATAAATCAAAAATGGTACCTTGGATTTTTCAGTAGCCAGTTATAAACCAAAATATTTAAACACCCTATATTTAAATAAAAATGTATCAATTTCTACTAAATCTAACGTGCTGATTGCGAAAAAAATTGTAAAAAAATTCCCAGGATTCTAGTTTTAGAAATACAAAGTTTTTTTTCCATTGCAAATCTAACAAGTTTATTTCACTTTGCCGGGCTATAACTAATGAACGGTAAAAGATACGTTAACGGGCGTTGCGGCAATCGAATCTATGGACATTTCTACGTATGTACACTAATTTTTAACTTCCGTGTTCAGCTGATACAATATTACCATGCAATAAATCAAAAAATGGTACCTTGGATTTTTCAGTAGCCAGTTATAAACCAAAATATTTAAACACCCTATATTTAAATAAAAATGTATCAATTTCTACTAAATCAAACGTGCTGATTGCGAAAAAAATAGTAAAAAAATTCCCAGGATTCTAGTTTTAGAAATACAAAGTTTTTTTTCCATTGCAAATCTAACAAGTTTATTTCACTTTGCCGGGCTATAACTAATGAACGGTAAAAGATCCGTTAACGGGCGTTGCGGCAATCGAATCTATGGACATTTCTACGTATGTACACTAATTTTTAACTTCCGTGTTCAGCTGATACAATATTACCATGCAATAAATCAAAAAATGGTACCTTGGATTTTTCAGTAGCCAGTTATAAACCAAAATATTTAAACACCCTATATTTAAATAAAAATGTATCAATTTCTACTAAATCAAACGTGCTGATTGCGAAAAAAATAGTAAAAAAATTCCCAGGATTCTAGTTTTAGAAATACAAAGTTTTTTTTCCATTGCAAATCTAACAAGTTTATTTCAATTTGCCGGGCTATAACTAATGAACGGTAAAAGATACGTTAACGGGCGTTACGGCAATCGAATCTATGGACATTTCTACGTATGTACACTAATTTTTAACTTCCGTGTTCAGCTGATACAATATTACCATGCAATAAATCAAAAAATGGTACCTTGGATTTTTCAGTAGCCAGTTATAAACCAAAATATTTAAACACCCTATATTTAAATAAAAATGTATCAATTTCTACTAAATCAAACGTGCTGATTGCGAAAAAAATAGTAAAAAAATTCCCAGGATTCTAGTTTTAGAAATACAAAGTTTTTTTTCCATTGCAAATCTAACAAGTTTATTTCACTTTGCCGGGCTATAACTAATGAACGGTAAAAGATACGTTAACGGGCGTTGCGGCAATCGAATCTATGGACATTTCTACGTATGTACACTAATTTTTAACTTCCGTGTTCAGCTGATACAATATTACCATGCAATAAATCAAAAAATGGTACCTTGGATTTTTCAGTAGCCAGTTATAAACCAAAATATTTAAACACCCTATATTTAAATAAAAATGTATCAATTTCTACTAAATCAAACGTGCTGATTGCGAAAAAAATAGTAAAAAAATTCCCAGGATTCTAGTTTTAGAAATACAAAGTTTTTTTTCCATTGCAAATCTAACAAGTTTATTTCACTTTGCCGGGCTATAACTAATGAACGGTAAAAGATCCGTTAACGGGCGTTGCGGCAATCGAATCTATGGACATTTCTACGTATGTACACTAATTTTTAACTTCCGTGTTCAGCTGATACAATATTACCATGCAATAAATCAAAAAATGGTACCTTGGATTTTTCAGTAGCCAGTTATAAACCAAAATATTTAAACACCCTATATTTAAATAAAAATGTATCAATTTCTACTAAATCAAACGTGCTGATTGCGAAAAAAATAGTAAAAAAATTCCCAGGATTCTAGTTTTAGAAATACAAAGTTTTTTTTCCATTGCAAATCTAACAAGTTTATTTCACTTTGCCGGGCTATAACTAATGAACGGTAAAAGATACGTTAACGGGCGTTGCGGCAATCGAATCTATGGACATTTCTACGTATGTACACTAATTTTTAACTTCCGTGTTCAGCTGATACAATATTACCATGCAATAAATCAAAAAATGGTACCTTGGATTTTTCAGTAGCCAGTTATAAACCAAAATATTTAAACACCCTATATTTAAATAAAAATGTATCAATTTCTACTAAATCAAACGTGCTGATTGCGAAAAAAATAGTAAAAAAATTCCCAGGATTCTAGTTTCAGAAATACAAAGTTTTTTTTCCATTGCAAATCTAACAAGTTTATTTCACTTTGCCGGGCTATAACTAATGAACGGTAAAAGATACGTTAACGGGCGTTGCAGCAATCGAATCTATGGACATTTCTACGTATGTACACTAATTTTTAACTTCCGTGTTCAGCTGATACAATATTACCATGCAATAAATCAAAAAATGGTACCTTGGATTTTTCAGTAGCCAGTTATAAACCAAAATATTTAAACACCCTATATTTAAATAAAAATGTATCAATTTCTACTAAATCAAACGTGCGGATTGCGAAAAAAATAGTAAAAAAATTCCCAGGATTCTAGTTTTAGAAATACAAAGTTTTTTTTCCATTGCAAATCTAACAAGTTTATTTCACTTTGCCGGGCTATAACTAATGAACGGTAAAAGATACGTTAACGGGCGTTACGGCAATCGAATCTATGGACATTTCTACGTATGTACACTAATTTTTAACTTCCGTGTTCAGCTGATACAATATTACCATGCAATAAATCAAAAAATGGTACCTTGGATTTTTCAGTAGCCAGTTATAAACCAAAATATTTAAACACCCTATATTTAAATAAAAATGTATCAATTTCTACTAAATCAAACGTGCGGATTGCGAAAAAAATAGTAAAAAAATTCCCAGGATTCTAGTTTTAGAAATACAAAGTTTTTTTTCCATTGCAAATCTAACAAGTTTATTTCACTTTGCCGGGCTATAACTAATGAACGGTAAAAGATACGTTAACGGGCGTTACGGCAATCGAATCTATGGACATTTCTACGTATGTACACTAATTTTTAACTTCCGTGTTCAGCTGATACAATATTACCATGCAATAAATCAAAAAATGGTACCTTGGATTTTTCAGTAGCCAGTTATAAACCAAAATATTTAAACACCCTATATTTAAATAAAAATGTATCAATTTCTACTAAATCAAACGTGCTGATTGCGAAAAAAATAGTAAAAAAATTCCCAGGATTCTAGTTTTAGAAATACAAAGTTTTTTTTCCATTGCAAATCTAACAAGTTTATTTCACTTTGCCGGGCTATAACTAATGAACGGTAAAAGATACGTTAACGGGCGTTGCGGCAATCGAATCTATGGACATTTCTACGTATGTACACTAATTTTTAACTTCCGTGTTCAGCTGATACAATATTACCATGCAATAAATCAAAAAATGGTACCTTGGATTTTTCAGTAGCCAGTTATAAACCAAAATATTTAAACACCCTATATTTAAATAAAAATGTATCAATTTCTACTAAATCAAACGTGCTGATTGCGAAAAAAATAGTAAAAAAATTCCCAGGATTCTAGTTTTAGAAATACAAAGTTTTTTTTCCATTGCAAATCTAACAAGTTTATTTCACTTTGCCGGGCTATAACTAATGAACGGTAAAAGATCCGTTAACGGGCGTTGCGGCAATCGAATCTATGGACATTTCTACGTATGTACACTAATTTTTAACTTCCGTGTTCAGCTGATACAATATTACCATGCAATAAATCAAAAAATGGTACCTTGGATTTTTCAGTAGCCAGTTATAAACCAAAATATTTAAACACCCTATATTTAAATAAAAATGTATCAATTTCTACTAAATCAAACGTGCTGATTGCGAAAAAAATAGTAAAAAAATTCCCAGGATTCTAGTTTTAGAAATACAAAGTTTTTTTTCCATTGCAAATCTAACAAGTTTATTTCACTTTGCCGGGCTATAACTAATGAACGGTAAAAGATACGTTAACGGGCGTTGCGGCAATCGAATCTATGGACATTTCTACGTATGTACACTAATTTTTAACTTCCGTGTTCAGCTGATACAATATTACCATGCAATAAATCAAAAAATGGTACCTTGGATTTTTCAGTAGCCAGTTATAAACCAAAATATTTAAACACCCTATATTTAAATAAAAATGTATCAATTTCTACTAAATCAAACGTGCTGATTGCGAAAAAAATAGTAAAAAAATTCCCAGGATTCTAGTTTTAGAAATACAAAGTTTTTTTTCCATTGCAAATCTAACAAGTTTATTTCACTTTGCCGGGCTATAACTAATGAACGGTAAAAGATACGTTAACGGGCGTTGCGGCAATCGAATCTATGGACATTTCTACGTATGTACACTAATTTTTAACTTCCGTGTTCAGCTGATACAATATTACCATGCAATAAATCAAAAAATGGTACCTTGGATTTTTCAGTAGCCAGTTATAAACCAAAATATTTAAACACCCTATATTTAAATAAAAATGTATCAATTTCTATTAAATCAAACGTGCTGATTGCGAAAAAAATAGTAAAAAAATTCCCAGGATTCTAGTTTTAGAAATACAAAGTTTTTTTTCCATTGCAAATCTAACAAGTTTATTTCACTTTGCCGGGCTATAACTAATGAACGGTAAAAGATACGTTAACGGGCGTTGCGGCAATCGAATCTATGGACATTTCTACGTATGTACACTAATTTTTAACTTCCGTGTTCAGCTGATACAATATTACCATGCAATAAATCAAAAAATGGTACCTTGGATTTTTCAGTAGCCAGTTATAAACCAAAATATTTAAACACCCTATATTTAAATAAAAATGTATCAATTTCTACTAAATCTAACGTGCTGATTGCGAAAAAAATAGTAAAAAAATTCCCAGGATTCTAGTTTTAGAAATACAAAGTTTTTTTTCCATTGCAAATCTAACAAGTTTATTTCACTTTGCCGGGCTATAACTAATGAACGGTAAAAGATACGTTAACGGGCGTTGCGGCAATCGAATCTATGGACATTTCTACGTATGTACACTAATTTTTAACTTCCGTGTTCAGCTGATACAATATTACCATGCAATAAATCAAAAAATGGTACCTTGGATTTTTCAGTAGCCAGTTATAAACCAAAATATTTAAACACCCTATATTTAAATAAAAATGTATCAATTTCTACTAAATCAAACGTGCTGATTGCGAAAAAAATAGTAAAAAAATTCCCAGGATTCTAGTTTTAGAAATACAAAGTTTTTTTTCCATTGCAAATCTAACAAGTTTATTTCACTTTGCCGGGCTATAACTAATGAACGGTAAAAGATACGTTAACGGGCGTTGCGGCAATCGAATCTATGGACATTTCTACGTATGTACACTAATTTTTAACTTCCGTGTTCAGCTGATACAATATTACCATGCAATAAATCAAAAAATGGTACCTTGGATTTTTCAGTAGCCAGTTATAAACCAAAATATTTAAACACCCTATATTTAAATAAAAATGTATCAATTTCTATTAAATCAAACGTGCTGATTGCGAAAAAAATAGTAAAAAAATTCCCAGGATTCTAGTTTTAGAAATACAAAGTTTTTTTTCCATTGCAAATCTAACAAGTTTATTTCACTTTGCCGGGCTATAACTAATGAACGGTAAAAGATACGTTAACGGGCGTTGCGGCAATCGAATCTATGGACATTTCTACGTATGTACACTAATTTTTAACTTCCGTGTTCAGCTGATACAATATTACCATGCAATAAATCAAAAAATGGTACCTTGGATTTTTCAGTAGCCAGTTATAAACCAAAATATTTAAACACCCTATATTTAAATAAAAATGTATCAATTTCTACTAAATCAAACGTGCTGATTGCGAAAAAAATAGTAAAAAAATTCCCAGGATTCTAGTTTTAGAAATACAAAGTTTTTTTTCCATTGCAAATCTAACAAGTTTATTTCACTTTGCCGGGCTATAACTAATGAACGGTAAAAGATACGTTAACGGGCGTTGCAGCAATCGAATCTATGGACATTTCTACGTATGTACACTAATTTTTAACTTCCGTGTTCAGCTGATACAATATTACCATGCAATAAATCAAAAAATGGTACCTTGGATTTTTCAGTAGCCAGTTATAAACCAAAATATTTAAACACCCTATATTTAAATAAAAATGTATCAATTTCTACTAAATCAAACGTGCTGATTGCGAAAAAAATAGTAAAAAAATTCCCAGGATTCTAGTTTTAGAAATACAAAGTTTTTTTTCCATTGCAAATCTAACAAGTTTATTTCACTTTGCCGGGCTATAACTAATGAACGGTAAAAGATACGTTAACGGGCGTTGCGGCAATCGAATCTATGGACATTTCTACGTATGTACACTAATTTTTAACTTCCGTGTTCAGCTGATACAATATTACCATGCAATAAATCAAAAAATGGTACCTTGGATTTTTCAGTAGCCAGTTATAAACCAAAATATTTAAACACCCTATATTTAAATAAAAATGTATCAATTTCTACTAAATCAAACGTGCTGATTGCGAAAAAAATAGTAAAAAAATTCCCAGGATTCTAGTTTTAGAAATACAAAGTTTTTTTTCCATTGCAAATCTAACAAGTTTATTTCACTTTGCCGGGCTATAACTAATGAACGGTAAAAGATCCGTTAACGGGCGTTGCGGCAATCGAATCTATGGACATTTCTACGTATGTACACTAATTTTTAACTTCCGTGTTCAGCTGATACAATATTACCATGCAATAAATCAAAAAATGGTACCTTGGATTTTTCAGTAGCCAGTTATAAACCAAAATATTTAAACACCCTATATTTAAATAAAAATGTATCAATTTCTACTAAATCAAACGTGCTGATTGCGAAAAAAATAGTAAAAAAATTCCCAGGATTCTAGTTTTAGAAATACAAAGTTTTTTTTCCATTGCAAATCTAACAAGTTTATTTCACTTTGCCGGGCTATAACTAATGAACGGTAAAAGATACGTTAACGGGCGTTGCGGCAATCGAATCTATGGACATTTCTACGTATGTACACTAATTTTTAACTTCCGTGTTCAGCTGATACAATATTACCATGCAATAAATCAAAAAATGGTACCTTGGATTTTTCAGTAGCCAGTTATAAACCAAAATATTTAAACACCCTATATTTAAATAAAAATGTATCAATTTCTACTAAATCAAACGTGCTGATTGCGAAAAAAATAGTAAAAAAATTCCCAGGATTCTAGTTTTAGAAATACAAAGTTTTTTTTCCATTGCAAATCTAACAAGTTTATTTCACTTTGCCGGGCTATAACTAATGAACGGTAAAAGATACGTTAACGGGCGTTGCGGCAATCGAATCTATGGACATTTCTACGTATGTACACTAATTTTTAACTTCCGTGTTCAGCTGATACAATATTACCATGCAATAAATCAAAAAATGGTACCTTGGATTTTTCAGTAGCCAGTTATAAACCAAAATATTTAAACACCCTATATTTAAATAAAAATGTATCAATTTCTACTAAATCAAACGTGCTGATTGCGAAAAAAATTGTAAAAAAATTCCCAGGATTCTAGTTTTAGAAATACAAAGTTTTTTTTCCATTGCAAATCTAACAAGTTTATTTCACTTTGCCGGGCTATAACTAATGAACGGTAAAAGATACGTTAACGGGCGTTGCGGCAATCGAATCTATGGACATTTCTACGTATGTACACTAATTTTTAACTTCCGTGTTCAGCTGATACAATATTACCATGCAATAAATCAAAAAATGGTACCTTGGATTTTTCAGTAGCCAGTTATAAACCAAAATATTTAAACACCCTATATTTAAATAAAAATGTATCAATTTCTACTAAATCTAACGTGCTGATTGCGAAAAAAATTGTAAAAAAATTCCCAGGATTCTAGTTTTAGAAATACAAAGTTTCTTTTCCATTGCAAATCTAACAAGTTTATTTCACTTTGCCGGGCTATAACTAATGAACGGTAAAAGATACGTTAACGGGCGTTGCGGCAATCGAATCTATGGACATTTCTACGTATGTACACTAATTTTTAACTTCCGTGTTCAGCTGATACAATATTACCATGCAATAAATCAAAAAATGGTACCTTGGATTTTTCAGTAGCCAGTTATAAACCAAAATATTTAAACACCCTATATTTAAATAAAAATGTATCAATTTCTACTAAATCAAACGTGCTGATTGCGAAAAAAATAGTAAAAAAATTTCCAGGATTCTAGTTTTAGAAATACAAAGTTTTTTTTCCATTGCAAATCTAACAAGTTTATTTCACTTTGCCGGGCTATAACTAATGAACGGTAAAAGATACGTTAACGGGCGTTGCGGCAATCGAATCTATGGACATTTCTACGTATGTACACTAATTTTTAACTTCCGTGTTCAGCTGATACAATATTACCATGCAATAAATCAAAAAATGGTACCTTGGATTTTTCAGTAGCCAGTTATAAACCAAAATATTTAAACACCCTATATTTAAATAAAAATGTATCAATTTCTACTAAATCGAACGTGCTGATTGCGAAAAAAATAGTAAAAAAATTCCCAGGATTCTAGTTTTAGAAATACAAAGTTTTTTTTCCATTGCAAATCTAACAAGTTTATTTCACTTTGCCGGGCTATAACTAATGAACGGTAAAAGATACGTTAACGGGCGTTGCGGCAATCGAATCTATGGACATTTCTACGTATGTACACTAATTTTTAACTTCCGTGTTCAGCTGATACAATATTACCATGCAATAAATCAAAAAATGGTACCTTGGATTTTTCAGTAGCCAGTTATAAACCAAAATATTTAAGCACCCTATATTCAAATAAAAATGTATCAATTTCTACTAAATCAAACGTGCTGATTGCGAAAAAAATAGTAAAAAAATTCCCAGGATTCTAGTTTTAGAAATACAAAGTTTTTTTTCCATTGCAAATCTAACAAGTTTATTTCACTTTGCCGGGCTATAACTAATGAACGGTAAAAGATACGTTAACGGGCGTTGCGGCAATCGAATCTATGGACATTTCTACGTATGTACACTAATTTTTAACTTCCGTGTTCAGCTGATACAATATTACCATGCAATAAATCAAAAAATGGTACCTTGGATTTTTCAGTAGCCAGTTATAAACCAAAATATTTAAACACCCTATATTTAAATAAAAATGTATCAATTTCTACTAAATCAAACGTGCTGATTGCGAAAAAAATAGTAAAAAAATTCCCAGGATTCTAGTTTTAGAAATACAAAGTTTTTTTCCCATTGCAAATCTAACAAGTTTATTTCCCTTTGCCGGGCTATAACTAATGAACGGTAAAAGATACGTTAACGGGCGTTGCGGCAATCGAATCTATGGACATTTCTACGTATGTACACTAATTTTTAACTTCCGTGTTCAGCTGATACAATATTACCATGCAATAAATCAAAAAATGGTACCTTGGATTTTTCAGTAGCCAGTTATAAACCAAAATATTTAAACACCCTATATTTAAATAAAAATGTATCAATTTCTACTAAATCAAACGTGCTGATTGCGAAAAAAATAGTAAAAAAATTCCCAGGATTCTAGTTTTAGAAATACAAAGTTTTTTTTCCATTGCAAATCTAACAAGTTTATTTCACTTTGCCGGGCTATAACTAATGAACGGTAAAAGATACGTTAACGGGCGTTGCGGCAATCGAATCTATGGACATTTCTACGTATGTACACTAATTTTTAACTTCCGTGTTCAGCTGATACAATATTACCATGCAATAAATCAAAAAATGGTACCTTGGATTTTTCAGTAGCCAGTTATAAACCAAAATATTTAAACACCCTATATTTAAATAAAAATGTATCAATTTCTACTAAATCAAACGTGCTGATTGCGAAAAAAATTGTAAAAAAATTCCCAGGATTCTAGTTTTAGAAATACAAAGTTTTTTTTCCATTGCAAATCTAACAAGTTTATTTCACTTTGCCGGGCTATAACTAATGAACGGTAAAAGATACGTTAACGGGCGTTGCGGCAATCGAATCTATGGACATTTCTACGTATGTACACTAATTTTTAACTTCCGTGTTCAGCTGATACAATATTACCATGCAATAAATCAAAAAATGGTACCTTGGATTTTTCAGTAGCCAGTTATAAACCAAAATATTTAAACACCCTATATTTAAATAAAAATGTATCAATTTCTACTAAATCAAACGTGCTGATTGCGAAAAAAATAGTAAAAAAATTCCCAGGATTCTAGTTTTAGAAATACAAAGTTTTTTTTCCATTGCAAATCTAACAAGTTTATTTCACTTTGCCGGGCTATAACTAATGAACGGTAAAAGATACGTTAACGGGCGTTGCGGCAATCGAATCTATGGACATTTCTACGTATGTACACTAATTTTTAACTTCCGTGTTCAGCTGATACAATATTACCATGCAATAAATCAAAAAAATGGTACCTTGGATTTTTCAGTAGCCAGTTATAAACCAAAATATTTAAACACCCTATATTTAAATAAAAATGTATCAATTTCTACTAAATCAAACGTGCTGATTGCGAAAAAAATAGTAAAAAAATTCCCAGGATTCTAGTTTTAGAAATACAAAGTTTTTTTTCCATTGCAAATCTAACAAGTTTATTTCACTTTGCCGGGCTATAACTAATGAACGGTAAAAGATACGTTAACGGGCGTTGCGGCAATCGAATCTATGGACATTTCTACGTATGTACACTAATTTTTAACTTCCGTGTTCAGCTGATACAATATTACCATGCAATAAATCAAAAAATGGTACCTTGGATTTTTCAGTAGCCAGTTATAAACCAAAATATTTAAACACCCTATATTTAAATAAAAATGTATCAATTTCTACTAAATCAAACGTGCTGATTGCGAAAAAAATAGTAAAAAAATTCCCAGGATTCTAGTTTTAGAAATACAAAGTTTTTTTCCCATTGCAAATCTAACAAGTTTATTTCCCTTTGCCGGGCTATAACTAATGAACGGTAAAAGATACGTTAACGGGCGTTGCGGCAATCGAATCTATGGACATTTCTACGTATGTACACTAATTTTTAACTTCCGTGTTCAGCTGATACAATATTACCATGCAATAAATCAAAAAATGGTACCTTGGATTTTTCAGTAGCCAGTTATAAACCAAAATATTTAAACACCCTATATTTAAATAAAAATGTATCAATTTCTACTAAATCAAACGTGCTGATTGCGAAAAAAATAGTAAAAAAATTCCCAGGATTCTAGTTTTAGAAATACAAAGTTTTTTTTCCATTGCAAATCTAACAAGTTTATTTCACTTTGCCGGGCTATAACTAATGAACGGTAAAAGATACGTTAACGGGCGTTGCGGCAATCGAATCTATGGACATTTCTACGTATGTACACTAATTTTTAACTTCCGTGTTCAGCTGATACAATATTACCATGCAATAAATCAAAAAATGGTACCTTTGATTTTTCAGTAGCCAGTTATAAACCAAAATATTTAAACACCCTATATTTAAATAAAAATGTATCAATTTCTACTAAATCAAACGTGCTGATTGCGAAAAAAATAGTAAAAAAATTCCCAGGATTCTAGTTTTAGAAATACAAAGTTTTTTTTCCATTGCAAATCTAACAAGTTTATTTCACTTTGCCGGGCTATAACTAATGAACGGTAAAAGATACGTTAACGGGCGTTGCGGCAATCGAATCTATGGACATTTCTACGTATGTACACTAATTTTTAACTTCCGTGTTCAGCTGATACAATATTACCATGCAATAAATCAAAAAATGGTACCTTGGATTTTTCAGTAGCCAGTTATAAACCAAAATATTTAAACACCCTATATTTAAATAAAAATGTATCAATTTCTACTAAATCAAACGTGCTGATTGCGAAAAAAATAGTAAAAAAATTCCCAGGATTCTAGTTTTAGAAATACAAAGTTTTTTTTCCATTGCAAATCTAACAAGTTTATTTCACTTTGCCGGGCTATAACTAATGAACGGTAAAAGATACGTTAACGGGCGTTGCGGCAATCGAATCTATGGACATTTCTACGTATGTACACTAATTTTTAACTTCCGTGTTCAACTGATACAATATTACCATGCAATAAATCAAAAAATGGTACCTTGGATTTTTCAGTAGCCAGTTATAAACCAAAATATTTAAACACCCTATATTTAAATAAAAATGTATCAATTTCTACTAAATCTAACGTGCTGATTGCGAAAAAAATAGTAAAAAAATTCCCAGGATTCTAGTTTTAGAAATACAAAGTTTTTTTTCCATTGCAAATCTAACAAGTTTATTTCACTTTGCCGGGCTATAACTAATGAACGGTAAAAGATCCGTTAACGGGCGTTGCGGCAATCGAATCTATGGACATTTCTACGTATGTACACTAATTTTTAACTTCCGTGTTCAGCTGATACAATATTACCATGCAATAAATCAAAAAATGGTACCTTGGATTTTTCAGTAGCCAGTTATAAACCAAAATATTTAAACACCCTATATTTAAATAAAAATGTATCAATTTCTACTAAATCAAACGTGCTGATTGCGAAAAAAATTGTAAAAAAATTCCCAGGATTCTAGTTTTAGAAATACAAAGTTTTTTTTCCATTGCAAATCTAACAAGTTTATTTCACTTTGCCGGGCTATAACTAATGAACGGTAAAAGATACGTTAACGGGCGTTGCGGCAATCGAATCTATGGACATTTCTACGTATGTACACTAATTTTTAACTTCCGTGTTCAGCTGATACAATATTACCATGCAATAAATCAAAAAATGGTACCTTGGATTTTTCAGTAGCCAGTTATAAACCAAAATATTTAAACACCCTATATTTAAATAAAAATGTATCAATTTCTACTAAATCTAACGTGCTGATTGCGAAAAAAATAGTAAAAAAATTCCCAGGATTCTAGTTTTAGAAATACAAAGTTTTTTTTCCATTGCAAATCTAACAAGTTTATTTCACTTTGCCGGGCTATAACTAATGAACGGTAAAAGATACGTTAACGGGCTTTGCGGCAATCGAATCTATGGACATTTCTACGTATGTACACTAATTTTTAACTTCCGTGTTCAGCTGATACAATATTACCATGCAATAAATCAAAAAATGGTACCTTGGATTTTTCAGTAGCCAGTTATAAACCAAAATATTTAAACACCCTATATTTAAATAAAAATGTATCAATTTCTACTAAATCAAACGTGCTGATTGCGAACAAAATAGTAAAAAAATTCCCAGGATTCTAGTTTTAGAAATACAAAGTTTTTTTTCCATTGCAAATCTAACAAGTTTATTTCACTTTGCCGGGCTATAACTAATGAACGGTAAAAGATACGTTAACGGGCGTTGCGGCAATCGAATCTATGGACATTTCTACGTATGTACACTAATTTTTAACTTCCGTGTTCAGCTGATACAATATTACCATGCAATAAATCAAAAAATGGTACCTTGGATTTTTCAGTATCCAGTTATAAACCAAAATATTTAAACACCCTATATTTAAATAAAAATGTATCAATTTCTACTAAATCAAACGTGCTGATTGCGAAAAAAATAGTAAAAAAATTCCCAGGATTCTAGTTTTAGAAATACAAAGTTTTTTTTCCATTGCAAATCTAACAAGTTTATTTCACTTTGCCGGGCTATAACTAATGAACGGTAAAAGATACGTTAACGGGCGTTGCGGCAATCGAATCTATGGACATTTCTACGTATGTACACTAATTTTTAACTTCCGTGTTCAGCTGATACAATATTACCATGCAATAAATCAAAAAATGGTACCTTGGATTTTTCAGTAGCCAGTTATAAACCAAAATATTTAAACACCCTATATTTAAATAAAAATGTATCAATTTCTACTAAATCTAACGTGCTGATTGCGAAAAAAATAGTAAAAAAATTCCCAGGATTCTAGTTTTAGAAATACAAAGTTTTTTTTCCATTGCAAATCTAACAAGTTTATTTCACTTTGCCGGGCTATAACTAATGAACGGTAAAAGTTACGTTAACGGGCTTTGCGGCAATCGAATCTATGGACATTTCCACGTATGTACACTAATTTTTAACTTCCGTGTTCAGCTGATACAATATTACCATGCAATAAATCAAAAAATGGTACCTTGGATTTTTCAGTAGCTAGTTATAAACCAAAATATTTAAACACCCTATATTTAAATAAAAATGTATCAATTTCTACTAAATCAAACGTGTTGATTGCGAAAAAAATTGTAAAAAAATTCCCAGGATTCTAGTTTTAGAAATACAAAGTTTTTTTTCCATTGCAAATCTAACAAGTTTATTTCACTTTGCCGGGCTATAACTAATGAACGGTAAAAGATACGTTAACGGGCGTTGCGGAAATCGAATCTATGGACATTTCTACGTATGTACACTAATTTTTAACTTCCGTGTTCAGCTGATACAATATTACCATGCAATAAATCAAAAAATGGTACCTTGGATTTTTCAGTAGCCAGTTATAAACCAAAATATTTAAACACCCTATATTTAAATAAAAATGTATCAATTTCTACTAAATCAAACGTGCTGATTGCGAAAAAAATAGTAAAAAAATTCCCAGGATTCTAGTTTTAGAAATACAAAGTTTTTTTTCCATTGCAAATCTAACAAGTTTATTTCACTTTGCCGGGCTATAACTAATGAACGGTAAAAGATACGTTAACGGGCGTTGCGGCAATCGAATCTATGGACATTTCTACGTATGTACACTAATTTTTAACTTCCGTGTTCAGCTGATACAATATTACCATGCAATAAATCAAAAAATGGTACCTTGGATTTTTCAGTAGCCAGTTATAAACCAAAATATTTAAACACCCTATATTTAAAAAAAATGTATCAATTTCTACTAAATCTAACGTGCTGATTGCGAAAAAAATAGTAAAAAAATTCCCAGGATTCTAGTTTTAGAAATACAAAGTTTTTTTTCCATTGCAAATCTAACAAGTTTATTTCACTTTGCCGGGCTATAACTAATGAACGGTAAAAGATACGTTAACGGGCGTTGCGGCAATCGAATCTATGGACATTTCTACGTATGTACACTAATTTTTAACTTCCGTGTTCAGCTGATACAATATTACCATGCAATAAATCAAAAAATGGTACCTTGGATTTTTCAGTAGCCAGTTATAAACCAAAATATTTAAACACCCTATATTTAAATAAAAATGAATCAATTTCTACTAAATCAAACGTGCTGATTGCGAAAAAAATAGTAAAAAAATTCCCAGGATTCTAGTTTTAGAAATACAAAGTTTTTTTTCCATTGCAAATCTAACAAGTTTATTTCACTTTGCCGGGCTATAACTAATGAACGGTAAAAGATACGTTAACAGGCGTTGCGGCAATCGAATCTATGGACATTTCTACGTATGTACACTAATTTTTAACTTCCGTGTTCAGCTGATACAATATTACCATGCAATAAATCAAAAAATGGTACCTTGGATTTTTCAGTAGCCAGTTATAAACCAAAATATTTAAACACCCTATATTTAAATAAAAATGTATCAATTTCTACTAAATCTAACGTGCTGATTGCGAAAAAAATAGTAAAAAAATTCCCAGGATTCTAGTTTTAGAAATACAAAGTTTTTTTTTCCATTGCAAATCTAACAAGTTTATTTCACTTTGCCGGGCTATAACTAATGAACGGTAAAAGATACGTTAACGGGCGTTGCGGCAATCGAATCTATGGACATTTCTACGTATGTACACTAATTTTTAACTTCCGTGTTCAGCTGATACAATATTACCATGCAATAAATCAAAAAATGGTACCTTGGATTTTTCAGTAGCCAGTTATAAACCAAAATATTTAAACACCCTATATTTAAATAAAAATGTATCAATTTCTACTAAATCAAACGTGCTGATTGCGAAAAAAATAGTAAAAAAATTCCCAGGATTCTAGTTTTAGAAATACAAAGTTTTTTTTCCATTGCAAATCTAACAAGTTTATTTCACTTTGCCGGGCTATAACTAATGAACGGTAAAAGATACGTTAACGGGCGTTGCGGCAATCGAATCTATGGACATTTCTACGTATGTACACTAATTTTTAACTGCCGTGTTCAGCTGATACAATATTACCATGCAATAAATCAAAAAATGGTACCTTGGATTTTTCAGTAGCCAGTTATAAACCAAAATATTTAAACACCCTATATTTAAATAAAAATGTATCAATTTCTACTAAATCTAACGTGCTGATTGCGAAAAAAATAGTAAAAAAATTCCCAGGATTCTAGTTTTAGAAATACAAAGTTTTTTTTCCATTGCAAATCTAACAAGTTTATTTCACTTTGCCGGGCTATAACTAATGAACGGTAAAAGATACGTTAACGGGCGTTGCGGCAATCGAATCTATGGACATTTCTACGTATGTACACTAATTTTTAACTTCCGTGTTCAGCTGATACAATATTACCATGCAATAAATCAAAAAATGGTACCTTGGATTTTTCAGTAGCCAGTTATAAACCAAAATATTTAAACACCCTATATTTAAATAAAAATGTATCAATTTCTACTAAATCAAACGTGCTGATTGCGAAAAAAATAGTAAAAAAATTCCCAGGATTCTAGTTTTAGAAATACAAAGTTTTTTTTCCATTGCAAATCTAACAAGTTTATTTCACTTTGCCGGGCTATAACTAATGAACGGTAAAAGATACGTTAACGGGCGTTGCGGCAATCGAATCTATGGACATTTCTACGTATGTACACTAATTTTTAACTTCCGTGTTCAGCTGATACAATATTACCATGCAATAAATCAAAAAATGGTACCTTGGATTTTTCAGTAGCCAGTTATAAACCAAAATATTTAAACACCCTATATTTAAATAAAAATGTATCAATTTCTACTAAATCAAACGTGCTGATTGCGAAAAAAATAGTAAAAAAATTCCCAGGATTCTAGTTTTAGAAATACAAAGTTTTTTTTCCATTGCAAATCTAACAAGTTTATTTCACTTTGCCGGGCTATAACTAATGAACGGTAAAAGATACGTTAACGGGCGTTGCGGCAATCGAATCTATGGACATTTCTACGTATGTACACTAATTTTTAACTTCCGTGTTCAGCTGATACAATATTACCATGCAATAAATCAAAAAATGGTACCTTGGATTTTTCAGTAGCCAGTTATAAACCAAAATATTTAAACACCCTATATTTAAATAAAAATGTATCAATTTCTACTAAATCTAACGTGCTGATTGCGAAAAAAATAGTAAAAAAATTCCCAGGATTCTAGTTTTAGAAATACAAAGTTTTTTTTCCATTGCAAATCTAACAAGTTTATTTCACTTTGCCGGGCTATAACTAATGAACGGTAAAAGATACGTTAACGGGCGTTGCGGCAATCGAATCTATGGACATTTCTACGTATGTACACTAATTTTTAACTTCCGTGTTCAGCTGATACAATATTACCATGCAATAAATCAAAAAATGGTACCTTGGATTTTTCAGTAGCCAGTTATAAACCAAAATATTTAAACACCCTATATTTAAATAAAAATGTATCAATTTCTACTAAATCAAACGTGCTGATTGCGAAAAAAATAGTAAAAAAATTCCCAGGATTCTAGTTTCAGAAATACAAAGTTTTTTTTCCATTGCAAATCTAACAAGTTTATTTCACTTTGCCGGGCTATAACTAATGAACGGTAAAAGATACGTTAACGGGCGTTGCAGCAATCGAATCTATGGACATTTCTACGTATGTACACTAATTTTTAACTTCCGTGTTCAGCTGATACAATATTACCATGCAATAAATCAAAAAATGGTACCTTGGATTTTTCAGTAGCCAGTTATAAACCAAAATATTTAAACACCCTATATTTAAATAAAAATGTATCAATTTCTACTAAATCAAACGTGCTGATTGCGAAAAAAATAGTAAAAAAATTCCCAGGATTCTAGTTTTAGAAATACAAAGTTTTTTTTCCATTGCAAATCTAACAAGTTTATTTCACTTTGCCGGGCTATAACTAATGAACGGTAAAAGATACGTTAACGGGCGTTGCGGCAATCAAATCTATGGACATTTCTACGTATGTACACTAATTTTTAACTTCCGGCGTTCAGCTGATACAATATTACCATGCAATAAATCAAAAAATGGTACCTTGGATTTTTCAGTAGCCAGTTATAAACCAAAATATTTAAACACCCTATATTTAAATAAAAATGTATCAATTTCTACTAAATCAAACGTGCTGATTGCGAAAAAAATAGTAAAAAAATTCCCAGGATTCTAGTTTTAGAAATACAAAGTTTTTTTTCCATTGCAAATCTAACAAGTATATTTCACTTTGCCGGGCTATAACTAATGAACGGTAAAAGATACGTTAACGGGCGTTGCGGCAATCGAATCTATGGACATTTCTACGTATGTACACTAATTTTTAACTTCCGTGTTCAGCTGATACAATATTACCATGCAATAAATCAAAAAATGGTACCTTGGATTTTTCAGTAGCCAGTTATAAACCAAAATATTTAAACACCCTATATTTAAATAAAAATGTATAAATTTCTACTAAATCAAACGTGCTGATTGCGAAAAAAATTGTAAAAAAATTCCCAGGATTCTAGTTTTAGAAATACAAAGTTTTTTTTCCATTGCAAATCTAACAAGTTTATTTCACTTTGCCGGGCTATAACTAATGAACGGTAAAAGATACGTTAACGGGCGTTGCGGCAATCGAATCTATGGACATTTCTACGTATGTACACTAATTTTTAACTTCCGTGTTCAGCTGATACAATATTACCATGCAATAAATCAAAAAATGGTACCTTGGATTTTTCAGTAGCCAGTTATAAACCAAAATATTTAAACACCCTATATTTAAATAAAAATGTATCAATTTCTACTAAATCAAACGTGCTGATTGCGAAAAAAATAGTAAAAAAATTCCCAGGATTCTAGTTTTAGAAATACAAAGTTTTTTTTCCATTGCAAATCTAACAAGTTTATTTCACTTTGCCGGGCTATAACTAATGAACGGTAAAAGATACGTTAACGGGCGTTGCGGCATTCGAATCTATGGACATTTCTACGTATGTACACTAATTTTTAACTTCCGTGTTCAGCTGATACAATATTACCATGCAATAAATCAAAAAATGATACCTTGGATTTTTCAGTAGCCAGTTATAAACCAAAATATTTAAACACCCTATATTTAAATAAAAATGTATCAATTTCTACTAAATCTAACGTGCTGATTGCGAAAAAAATAGTAAAAAAATTCCCAGGATTCTAGTTTTAGAAATACAAAGTTTTTTTTCCATTGCAAATCTAACAAGTTTATTTCACTTTGCCGGGCTATAACTAATGAACGGTAAAAGATACGTTAACGGGCGTTGCGGCAATCGAATCTATGGACATTTCTACGTATGTACACTAATTTTTAACTTCCGTGTTCAGCTGATACAATATTACCATGCAATAAATCAAAAAATGGTACCTTGGATTTTTCAGTAGCCAGTTATAAACCAAAATATTTAAACACCCTATATTTAAATAAAAATGTATCAATTTCTACTAAATCAAACGTGCTGATTGCGAAAAAAATAGTAAAAAAATTCCCAGGATTCTAGTTTTAGAAATACAAAGTTTTTTTTCCATTGCAAATCTAACAAGTATATTTCACTTTGCCGGGCTATAACTAATGAACGGTAAAAGATACGTTAACGGGCGTTGCGGCATTCGAATCTATGGACATTTCTACGTATGTACACTAATTTTTAACTTCCGTGTTCAGCTGATACAATATTACCATGCAATAAATCAAAAAATGATACCTTGGATTTTTCAGTAGCCAGTTATAAACCAAAATATTTAAACACCCTATATTTAAATAAAAATGTATCAATTTCTACTAAATCTAACGTGCTGATTGCGAAAAAAATAGTAAAAAAATTCCCAGGATTCTAGTTTTAGAAATACAAAGTTTTTTTTCCATTGCAAATCTAACAAGTTTATTTCACTTTGCCGGGCTATAACTAATGAACGGTAAAAGATACGTTAACGGGCGTTGCGGCAATCGAATCTATGGACATTTCTACGTATGTACACTAATTTTTAACTTCCGTGTTCAGCTGATACAATATTACCATGCAATAAATCAAAAAATGGTACCTTGGATTTTTCAGTAGCCAGTTATAAACCAAAATATTTAAACACCCTATATTTAAATAAAAATGTATAAATTTCTACTAAATCAAACGTGCTGATTGCGAAAAAAATTGTAAAAAAATTCCCAGGATTCTAGTTTTAGAAATACAAAGTTTTTTTTCCATTGCAAATCTAACAAGTTTATTTCACTTTGCCGGGCTATAACTAATGAACGGTAAAAGATACGTTAACGGGCGTTGCGGCAATCGAATCTATGGACATTTCTACGTATGTACACTAATTTTTAACTTCCGTGTTCAGCTGATACAATATTACCATGCAATAAATCAAAAAATGGTACCTTGGATTTTTCAGTAGCCAGTTATAAACCAAAATATTTAAACACCCTATATTTAAATAAAAATGTATCAATTTCTACTAAATCAAACGTGCTGATTGCGAAAAAAATAGTAAAAAAATTCCCAGGATTCTAGTTTTAGAAATACAAAGTTTTTTTTCCATTGCAAATCTAACAAGTTTATTTCACTTTGCCGGGCTATAACTAATAAACGGTAAAAGATACGTTAACGGGCGTTGCGGCAATCGAATCTATGGACATTTCTACGTATGTACACTAATTTTTAACTTCCGTGTTCAGCTGATACAATATTACCATGCAATAAATCAAAAAATGGTACCTTGGATTTTTCAGTAGCCAGTTATAAACCAAAATATTTAAACACCCTATATTTAAATAAAAATGTATCAATTTCTACTAAATCAAACGTGCTGATTGCGAAAAAAATAGTAAAAAAATTCCCAGGATTCTAGTTTTAGAAATACAAAGTTTTTTTTCCATTGCAAATCTAACAAGTTTATTTCACTTTGCCGGGCTATAACTAATGAACGGTAAAAGATACGTTAACGGGCGTTGCGGCAATCGAATCTATGGACATTTCTACGTATGTACACTAATTTTTAACTTCCGTGTTCAGCTGATACAATATTACCATGCAATAAATCAAAAAATGGTACCTTGGATTTTTCAGTAGCCAGTTATAAACCAAAATATTTAAACACCCTATATTTAAATAAAAATGTATCAATTTCTACTAAATCAAACGTGCTGATTACGAAAAAAATAGTAAAAAAATTCCCAGGATTCTAGTTTTAGAAATACAAAGTTTTTTTTCCATTGCAAATCTAACAAGTTTATTTCACTTTGCCGGGCTATAACTAATGAACGGTAAAAGATCCGTTAACGGGCGTTGCGGCAATCGAATCTATGGACATTTCTACGTATGTACACTAATTTTTAACTTCCGTGTTTAGCTGATACAATATTACCATGCAATAAATCAAAAAATGGTACCTTGGATTTTTCAGTAGCCAGTTATAAACCAAAATATTTAAACACCCTATATTTAAATAAAAATGTATCAATTTCTACTAAATCAAACGTGCTGATTGCGAAAAAAATAGTAAAAAAATTCCCAGGATTCTAGTTTTAGAAATACAAAGTTTTTTTTCCATTGCAAATCTAACAAGTTTATTTCACTTTGCCGGGCTATAACTAATGAACGGTAAAAGATCCGTTAACGGGCGTTGCGGCAATCGAATCTATGGACATTTCTACGTATGTACACTAATTTTTAACTTCCGTGTTCAGCTGATACAATATTACCATGCAATAAATCAAAAAATGGTACCTTGGATTTTTCAGTAGCCAGTTATAAACCAAAATATTTAAACACCCTATATTTAAATAAAAATGTATCAATTTCTACTAAATCAAACGTGCTGATTGCGAAAAAAATAGTAAAAAAATTCCCAGGATTCTAGTTTTAGAAATACAAAGTTTTTTTTCCATTGCAAATCTAACAAGTTTATTTCACTTTGCCGGGCTATAACTAATGAACGGTAAAAGATACGTTAACGGGCGTTGCGGCAATCGAATCTATGGACATTTCTACGTATGTACACTAATTTTTAACTTCCGTGTTCAGCTGATACAATATTACCATGCAATAAATCAAAAAATGGTACCTTGGATTTTTCAGTAGCCAGTTATAAACCAAAATATTTAAACACCCTATATTTAAATAAAAATGTATCAATTTCTACTAAATCAAACGTGCTGATTGCGAAAAAAATAGTAAAAAAATTCCCAGGATTCTAGTTTTAGAAATACAAAGTTTTTTTTCCATTGCAAATCTAACAAGTTTATTTCACTTTGCCGGGCTATAACTAATGAACGGTAAAAGATCCGTTAACGGGCGTTGCGGCAATCGAATCTATGGACATTTCTACGTATGTACACTAATTTTGAACTTCCGTGTTCAGCTGATACAATATTACCATGCAATAAATCAAAAAATGGTACCTTGGATTTTTCAGTAGCCAGTTATAAACCAAAATATTTAAACACCCTATATTTAAATAAAAATGTATCAATTTCTACTAAATCAAACGTGCTGATTGCGAAAAAAATAGTAAAAAAATTCCCAGGATTCTAGTTTTAGAAATACAAAGTTTTTTTTCCATTGCAAATCTAACAAGTTTATTTCACTTTGCCGGGCTATAACTAATGAACGGTAAAAGATACGTTAACGGGCGTTACGGCAATCGAATCTATGGACATTTCTACGTATGTACACTAATTTTTAACTTCCGTGTTCAGCTGATACAATATTACCATGCAATAAATCAAAAAATGGTACCTTGGATTTTTCAGTAGCCAGTTATAAACCAAAATATTTAAACACCCTATATTTAAATAAAAATGTATCAATTTCTACTAAATCTAACGTGCTGATTGCGAAAAAAATAGTAAAAAAATTCCCAGGATTCTAGTTTTAGAAATACAAAGTTTTTTTTCCATTGCAAATCTAACAAGTTTATTTCACTTTGCCGGGCTATAACTAATGAACGGTAAAAGATACGTTAACGGGCGTTACGGCAATCGAATCTATGGACATTTCTACGTATGTACACTAATTTTTAACTTCCGTGTTCAGCTGATACAATATTACCATGCAATAAATCAAAAAATGGTACCTTGGATTTTTCAGTAGCCAGTTATAAACCAAAATATTTAAACACCCTATATTTAAATAAAAATGTATCAATTTCTACTAAATCAAACGTGCTGATTGCGAAAAAAATAGTAAAAAAATTCCCAGGATTCTAGTTTTAGAAATACAAAGTTTTTTTTCCATTGCAAATCTAACAAGTTTATTTCACTTTGCCGGGCTATAACTAATGAACGGTAAAAGATACGTTAACGGGCGTTGCGGCAATCGAATCTATGGACATTTCTACGTATGTACACTAATTTTTAACTTCCGTGTTCAGCTGATACAATATTACCATGCAATAAATCAAAAAATGGTACCTTGGATTTTTCAGTAGCCAGTTATAAACCAAAATATTTAAACACCCTATATTTAAATAAAAATGTATCAATTTCTACTAAATCAAACGTGCTGATTGCGAAAAAAATAGTAAAAAATTCCCAGGATTCTAGTTTTAGAAATACAAAGTTTTTTTTCCATTGCAAATCTAACAAGTTTATTTCACTTTGCCGGGCTATAACTAATGAACGGTAAAAGATCCGTTAACGGGCGTTGCGGCAATCGAATCTATGGACATTTCTACGTATGTACACTAATTTTTAACTTCCGTGTTCAGCTGATACAATATTACCATGCAATAAATCAAAAAATGGTACCTTGGATTTTTCAGTAGCCAGTTATAAACCAAAATATTTAAACACCCTATATTTAAATAAAAATGTATCAATTTCTACTAAATCAAACGTGCTGATTGCGAAAAAAATAGTAAAAAAATTTCCAGGATTCTAGTTTTAGAAATACAAAGTTTTTTTTCCATTGCAAATCTAACAAGTTTATTTCACTTTGCCGGGCTATAACTAATGAACGGTAAAAGATACGTTAACGGGCGTTGCGGCAATCGAATCTATGGACATTTCTACGTATGTACCCTAATTTTTAACTTCCGTGTTCAGCTGATACAATATTACCATGCAATAAATCAAAAAATGGTACCTTGGATTTTTCAGTAGCCAGTTATAAACCAAAATATTTAAACACCCTATATTTAAATAAAAATGTATCAATTTCTACTAAATCGAACGTGCTGATTGCGAAAAAAATAGTAAAAAAATTCCCAGGATTCTAGTTTTAGAAATACAAAGTTTTTTTTCCATTGCAAATCTAACAAGTTTATTTCACTTTGCCGGGCTATAACTAATGAACGGTAAAAGATACGTTAACGGGCGTTGCGGCAATCGAATCTATGGACATTTCTACGTATGTACACTAATTTTTAACTTCCGTGTTCAGCTGATACAATATTACCATGCAATAAATCAAAAAATGGTACCTTGGATTTTTCAGTAGCCAGTTATAAACCAAAATATTTAAACACCCTATATTTAAATAAAAATGTATCAATTTCTACTAAATCAAACGTGCTGATTGCGAAAAAAATAGTAAAAAAATTCCCAGGATTCTAGTTTTAGAAATACAAAGTTTTTTTTCCATTGCAAATCTAACAAGTTTATTTCACTTTGCCGGGCTATAACTAATGAACGGTAAAAGATACGTTAACGGGCGTTACGGCAATCGAATCTATGGACATTTCTACGTATGTACACTAATTTTTAACTTCCGTGTTCAGCTGATACAATATTACCATGCAATAAATCAAAAAATGGTACCTTGGATTTTTCAGTAGCCAGTTATAAACCAAAATATTTAAACACCCTATATTTAAATAAAAATGTATCAATTTCTACTAAATAAAACGTGCTGATTGCGAAAAAAATAGTAAAAAAATTCCCAGGATTCTAGTTTTAGAAATACAAAGTTTTTTTTCCATTGCAAATCTAACAAGTTTATTTCACTTTGCCGGGCTATAACTAATGAACGGTAAAAGATACGTTAACGGGCGTTGCGGCAATCGAATCTATGGACATTTCTACGTATGTACACTAATTTTTAACTTCCGTGTTCAGCTGATACAATATTACCATGCAATAAATCAAAAAATGGTACCTTGGATTTTTCAGTAGCCAGTTATAAACCAAAATATTTAAACACCCTATATTTAAATAAAAATGTATCAATTTCTACTAAATCTAACGTGCTGATTGCGAAAAAAATAGTAAAAAAATTCCCAGGATTCTAGTTTTAGAAATACAAAGTTTTTTTTTCCATTGCAAATCTAACAAGTTTATTTCACTTTGCCGGGCTATAACTAATGAACGGTAAAAGATACGTTAACGGGCGTTGCGGCAATCGAATCTATGGACATTTCTACGTATGTACACTAATTTTTAACTTCCGTGTTCAGCTGATACAATATTACCATGCAATAAATCAAAAAATGGTACCTTGGATTTTTCAGTAGCCAGTTATAAACCAAAATATTTAAACACCCTATATTTAAATAAAAATGTATCAATTTCTACTAAATCAAACGTGCTGATTGCGAAAAAAATAGTAAAAAAATTCCCAGGATTCTAGTTTTAGAAATACAAAGTTTTTTTTCCATTGCAAATCTAACAAGTTTATTTCACTTTGCCGGGCTATAACTAATGAACGGTAAAAGATACGTTAACGGGCGTTGCGGCAATCGAATCTATGGACATTTCTACGTATGTACACTAATTTTTAACTTCCGTGTTCAGCTGATACAATATTACCATGCAATAAATCAAAAAATGGTACCTTGGATTTTTCAGTAGCCAGTTATAAACCAAAATATTTAAACACCCTATATTTAAATAAAAATGTATCAATTTCTACTAAATCAAACGTGCTGATTGCGAAAAAAATAGTAAAAAAATTCCCAGGATTCTAGTTTTAGAAATACAAAGTTTTTTTTCCATTGCAAATCTAACAAGTTTATTTCACTTTGCCGGGCTATAACTAATGAACGGTAAAAGATCCGTTAACGGGCGTTGCGGCAATCGAATCTATGGACATTTCTACGTATGTACACTAATTTTTAACTTCCGTGTTCAGCTGATACAATATTACCATGCAATAAATCAAAAAATGGTACCTTGGATTTTTCAGTAGCCAGTTATAAACCAAAATATTTAAACACCCTATATTTAAATAAAAATGTATCAATTTCTACTAAATCAAACGTGCTGATTGCGAAAAAAATAGTAAAAAAATTCCCAGGATTCTAGTTTTAGAAATACAAAGTTTTTTTTCCATTGCAAATCTAACAAGTTTATTTCACTTTGCCGGGCTATAACTAATGAACGGTAAAAGATACGTTAACGGGCGTTGCGGCAATCGAATCTATGGACATTTCTACGTATGTACACTAATTTTTAACTTCCGTGTTCAGCTGATACAATATTACCATGCAATAAATCAAAAAATGGTACCTTGGATTTTTCAGTAGCCAGTTATAAACCAAAATATTTAAACACCCTATATTTAAATAAAAATGTATCAATTTCTACTAAATCAAACGTGCTGATTGCGAAAAAAATAGTAAAAAAATTTCCAGGATTCTAGTTTTAGAAATACAAAGTTTTTTTTCCATTGCAAATCTAACAAGTTTATTTCACTTTGCCGGGCTATAACTAATGAACAGTAAAAGATACGTTAACGGGCGTTGCGGCAATCGAATCTATGGACATTTCTACGTATGTACACTAATTTTTAACTTCCGTGTTCAGCTGATACAATATTACCATGCAATAAATCAAAAAATGGTACCTTGGATTTTTCAGTAGCCAGTTATAAACCAAAATATTTAAACACCCTATATTTAAATAAAAATGTATCAATTTCTACTAAATCTAACGTGCTGATTGCGAAAAAAATTGTAAAAAAATTCCCAGGATTCTAGTTTTAGAAATACAAAGTTTTTTTTCCATTGCAAATCTAACAAGTTTATTTCACTTTGCCGGGCTATAACTAATGAACGGTAAAAGATACGTTAACGGGCGTTGCGGCAATCGAATCTATGGACATTTCTACGTATGTACACTAATTTTTAACTTCCGTGTTCAGCTGATACAATATTACCATGCAATAAATCAAAAAATGGTACCTTGGATTTTTCAGTAGCCAGTTATAAACCAAAATATTTAAACACCCTATATTTAAATAAAAATGTATCAATTTCTACTAAATCAAACGTGCTGATTGCGAAAAAAATAGTAAAAAAATTCCCAGGATTCTAGTTTTAGAAATACAAAGTTTTTTTTCCATTGCAAATCTAACAAGTTTATTTCACTTTGCCGGGCTATAACTAATGAACGGTCAAAGATACGTTAACGGGCGTTGCGGCAGTCGAATCTATGGACATTTCTACGTATGTACACTAATTTTTAACTTCCGTGTTCAGCTGATACAATATTACCATGCAATAAATCAAAAAATGGTACCTTGGATTTTTCAGTAGCCAGTTATAAACCAAAATATTTAAACACCCTATATTTAAATAAAAATGTATCAATTTCTACTAAATCAAACGTGCTGATTGCGAAAAAAATAGTAAAAAAATTCCCAGGATTCTAGTTTTAGAAATACAAAGTTTTTTTTCCATTGCAAATCTAACAAGTTTATTTCACTTTGCCGGGCTATAACTAATGAACGGTAAAAGATACGTTAACGGGCGTTGCGGCAATCGAATCTATGGACATTTCTACGTATGTACACTAATTTTTAACTTCCGTGTTCAGCTGATACAATATTACCATGCAATAAATCAAAAAATGGTACCTTGGATTTTTCAGTAGCCAGTTATAAACCAAAATATTTAAACACCCTATATTTAAATAAAAATGTATCAATTTCTACTAAATCAAACGTGCTGATTGCGAAAAAAATAGTAAAAAAATTCCCAGGATTCTAGTTTTAGAAATACAAAGTTTTTTTTCCATTGCAAATCTAACAAGTTTATTTCACTTTGCCGGGCTATAACTAATGAACGGTAAAAGATACGTTAACGGGCGTTGCGGCAATCGAATCTATGGACATTTCTACGTATGTACACTAATTTTTAACTTCCGTGTTCAGCTGATACAATATTACCATGCAATAAATCAAAAAATGGTACCTTGGATTTTTCAGTAGCCAGTTATAAACCAAAATATTTAAACACCCTATATTTAAATAAAAATGTATCAATTTCTACTAAATCTAACGTGCTGATTGCGAAAAAAATAGTAAAAAAATTCCCAGGATTCTAGTTTTAGAAATACAAAGTTTTTTTTCCATTGCAAATCTAACAAGTTTATTTCACTTTGCCGGGCTATAACTAATGAACGGTAAAAGATACGTTAACGGGCGTTGCGGCAATCGAATCTATGGACATTTCTACGTATGTACACTAATTTTTAACTTCCGTGTTCAGCTGATACAATATTACCATGCAATAAATCAAAAAATGGTACCTTGGATTTTTCAGTAGCCAGTTATAAACCAAAATATTTAAACACCCTATATTTAAATAAAAATGTATCAATTTCTACTAAATCAAACGTGCTGATTGCGAAAAAAATAGTAAAAAAATTTCCAGGATTCTAGTTTTAGAAATACAAAGTTTTTTTTCCATTGCAAATCTAACAAGTTTATTTCACTTTGTCGGGCTATAACTAATGAAGGGTAAAAGATACGTTAACGGGCGTTACGGCAATCGAATCTATGGACATTTCTACGTATGTACACTAATTTTTAACTTCCGTGTTCAGCTGATACAATATTACCATGCAATAAATCAAAAAATGGTACCTTGGATTTTTCAGTAGCCAGTTATAAACCAAAATATTTAAACACCCTATATTTAAATAAAAATGTATCAATTTCTACTAAATCAAACGTGCTGATTGCGAAAAAAATAGTAAAAAAATTCCCAGGATTCTAGTTTTAGAAATACAAAGTTTTTTTTCCATTGCAAATCTAACAAGTTTATTTCACTTTGCCGGGCTATAACTAATGAACAGTAAAAGATACGTTAACGGGCGTTGCGGCAATCGAATCTATGGACATTTCTACGTATGTACACTAATTTTTAACTTCCGTGTTCAGCTGATACAATATTACCATGCAATAAATCAAAAAATGGTACCTTGGATTTTTCAGTAGCCAGTTATAAACCAAAATATTTAAACACCCTATATTTAAATAAAAATGTATCAATTTCTACTAAATCTAACGTGCTGATTGCGAAAAAAATTGTAAAAAAATTCCCAGGATTCTAGTTTTAGAAATACAAAGTTTTTTTTCCATTGCAAATCTAACAAGTTTATTTCACTTTGCCGGGCTATAACTAATGAACGGTAAAAGATACGTTAACGGGCGTTGCGGCAATCGAATCTATGGACATTTCTACGTATGTACACTAATTTTTAACTTCCGTGTTCAGCTGATACAATATTACCATGCAATAAATCAAAAAATGGTACCTTGGATTTTTCAGTAGCCAGTTATAAACCAAAATATTTAAACACCCTATATTTAAATAAAAATGTATCAATTTCTACTAAATCAAACGTGCTGATTGCGAAAAAAATAGTAAAAAAATTCCCAGGATTCTAGTTTTAGAAATACAAAGTTTTTTTTCCATTGCAAATCTAACAAGTTTATTTCACTTTGCCGGGCTATAACTAATGAACGGTAAAAGATACGTTAACGGGCGTTGCGGCAATCGAATCTATGGACATTTCTACGTATGTACACTAATTTTTAACTTCCGTGTTCAGCTGATACAATATTACCATGCAATAAATCAAAAAATGGTACCTTGGATTTTTCAGTAGCCAGTTATAAACCAAAATATTTAAACACCCTATATTTAAATAAAAATGTATCAATTTCTACTAAATCAAACGTGCTGATTGCGAAAAAAATAGTAAAAAAATTCCCAGGATTCTAGTTTTAGAAATACAAAGTTTTTTTTCCATTGCAAATCTAACAAGTTTATTTCACTTTGCCGGGCTATAACTAATGAACGGTAAAAGATACGTTAACGGGCGTTGCGGCAATCGAATCTATGGACATTTCTACGTATGTACACTAATTTTTAACTTCCGTGTTCAGCTGATACAATATTACCATGCAATAAATCAAAAAATGGTACCTTGGATTTTTCAGTAGCCAGTTATAAACCAAAATATTTAAACACCCTATATTTAAATAAAAATGTATCAATTTCTACTAAATCAAACGTGCTGATTGCGAAAAAAATAGTAAAAAAATTCCCAGGATTCTAGTTTTAGAAATACAAAGTTTTTTTTCCATTGCAAATCTAACAAGTTTATTTCACTTTGCCGGGCTATAACTAATGAACGGTAAAAGATACGTTAACGGGCGTTGCGGCAATCGAATCTATGGACATTTCTACGTATGTACACTAATTTTTAACTTCCGTGTTCAGCTGATACAATATTACCATGCAATAAATCAAAAAATGGTACCTTGGATTTTTCAGTAGCCAGTTATAAACCAAAATATTTAAACACCCTATATTTAAATAAAAATGTATCAATTTCTACTAAATCAAACGTGCTGATTGCGAAAAAAATAGTAAAAAAATTCCCAGGATTCTAGTTTTAGAAATACAAAGTTTTTTTTCCATTGCAAATCTAACAAGTTTATTTCACTTTGCCGGGCTATAACTAATGAACGGTAAAAGATACGTTAACGGGCGTTGCGGCAATCGAATCTATGGACATTTCTACGTATGTACACTAATTTTTAACTTCCGTGTTCAGCTGATACAATATTACCATGCAATAAATCAAAAAATGGTACCTTGGATTTTTCAGTAGCCAGTTATAAACCAAAATATTTAAACACCCTATATTTAAATAAAAATGTATCAATTTCTACTAAATCAAACGTGCTGATTGCGAAAAAAATAGTAAAAAAATTTCCAGGATTCTAGTTTTAGAAATACAAAGTTATTTTTCCATTGCAAATCTAACAAGTTTATTTCACTTTGCCGGGCTATAACTAATGAAGGGTAAAAGATACGTTAACGGGCGTTACGGCAATCGAATCTATGGACATTTCTACGTATGTACACTAATTTTTAACTTCCGTGTTCAGCTGATACAATATTACCATGCAATAAATCAAAAAATGGTACCTTGGATTTTTCAGTAGCCAGTTATAAACCAAAATATTTAAACACCCTATATTTAAATAAAAATGTATCAATTTCTACTAAATCAAACGTGCTGATTGCGAAAAAAATAGTAAAAAAATACCCAGGATTCTAGTTTTAGAAATACAAAGTTTTTTTTCCATTGCAAATCTAACAAGTTTATTTCACTTTGCCGGGCTATAACTAATGAACGGTAAAAGATCCGTTAACGGGCGTTGCGGCAATCGAATCTATGGACATTTCTACGTATGTACACTAATTTTTAACTTCCGTGTTCAGCTGATACAATATTACCATGCAATAAATCAAAAAATGGTACCTTGGATTTTTCAGTAGCCAGTTATAAACCAAAATATTTAAACACCCTATATTTAAATAAAAATGTATCAATTTCTACTAAATCAAACGTGCTGATTGCGAAAAAAATAGTAAAAAAATTTCCAGGATTCTAGTTTTAGAAATACAAAGTTTTTTTTCCATTGCAAATCTAACAAGTTTATTTCACTTTGCCGGGCTATAACTAATGAACGGTAAAAGATACGTTAACGGGCGTTGCGGCAATCGAATCTATGGACATTTCTACGTATGTACACTAATTTTTAACTTCCGTGTTCAGCTGATACAATATTACCATGCAATAAATCAAAAAATGGTACCTTGGATTTTTCAGTAGCCAGTTATAAACCAAAATATTTAAACACCCTATATTTAAATAAAAATGTATCAATTTCTACTAAATCGAACGTGCTGATTGCGAAAAAAATAGTAAAAAAATTCCCAGGATTCTAGTTTTAGAAATACAAAGTTTTTTTTCCATTGCAAATCTAACAAGTTTATTTCACTTTGCCGGGCTATAACTAATGAACGGTAAAAGATACGTTAACGGGCGTTGCGGCAATCGAATCTATGGACATTTCTACGTATGTACACTAATTTTTAACTTCCGTGTTCAGCTGATACAATATTACCATGCAATAAATCAAAAAATGGTACCTTGGATTTTTCAGTAGCCAGTTATAAACCAAAATATTTAAACACCCTATATTTAAATAAAAATGTATCAATTTCTACTAAATCAAACGTGCTGATTGCGAAAAAAATAGTAAAAAAATTCCCAGGATTCTAGTTTTAGAAATACAAAGTTTTTTTTCCATTGCAAATCTAACAAGTTTATTTCACTTTGCCGGGCTATAACTAATGAACGGTAAAAGATACGTTAACGGGCGTTACGGCAATCGAATCTATGGACATTTCTACGTATGTACACTAATTTTTAACTTCCGTGTTCAGCTGATACAATATTACCATGCAATAAATCAAAAAATGGTACCTTGGATTTTTCAGTAGCCAGTTATAAACCAAAATATTTAAACACCCTATATTTAAATACAAATGTATCAATTTCTACTAAATAAAACGTGCTGATTGCGAAAAAAATAGTAAAAAAATTCCCAGGATTCTAGTTTTAGAAATACAAAGTTTTTTTTCCATTGCAAATCTAACAAGTTTATTTCACTTTGCCGGGCTATAACTAATGAACGGTAAAAGATACGTTAACGGGCGTTGCGGCAATCGAATCTATGGACATTTCTACGTATGTACACTAATTTTTAACTTCCGTGTTCAGCTGATACAATATTACCATGCAATAAATCAAAAAATGGTACCTTGGATTTTTCAGTAGCCAGTTATAAACCAAAATATTTAAACACCCTATATTTAAATAAAAATGTATCAATTTCTACTAAATCTAACGTGCTGATTGCGAAAAAAATAGTAAAAAAATTCCCAGGATTCTAGTTTTAGAAATACAAAGTTTTTTTTCCATTGCAAATCTAACAAGTTTATTTCACTTTGCCGGGCTATAACTAATGAACGGTAAAAGATACGTTAACGGGCGTTGCGGCAATCGAATCTATGGACATTTCTACGTATGTACACTAATTTTTAACTTCCGTGTTCAGCTGATACAATATTACCATGCAATAAATCAAAAAATGGTACCTTGGATTTTTCAGTAGCCAGTTATAAACCAAAATATTTAAACACCCTATATTTAAATAAAAATGTATCAATTTCTACTAAATCAAACGTGCTGATTGCGAAAAAAATAGTAAAAAAATTCCCAGGATTCTAGTTTTAGAAATACAAAGTTTTTTTTCCATTGCAAATCTAACAAGTTTATTTCACTTTGCCGGGCTATAACTAATGAACGGTAAAAGATACGTTAACGGGCGTTGCGGCAATCGAATCTATGGACATTTCTACGTATGTACACTAATTTTTAACTTCCGTGTTCAGCTGATACAATATTACCATGCAATAAATCAAAAAATGGTACCTTGGATTTTTCAGTAGCCAGTTATAAACCAAAATATTTAAACACCCTATATTTAAATAAAAATGTATCAATTTCTACTAAATCAAACGTGCTGATTGCGAAAAAAATAGTAAAAAAATTCCCAGGATTCTAGTTTTAGAAATACAAAGTTTTTTTTCCATTGCAAATCTAACAAGTTTATTTCACTTTGCCGGGCTATAACTAATGAACGGTAAAAGATCCGTTAACGGGCGTTGCGGCAATCGAATCTATGGACATTTCTACGTATGTACACTAATTTTTAACTTCCGTGTTCAGCTGATACAATATTACCATGCAATAAATCAAAAAATGGTACCTTGGATTTTTCAGTAGCCAGTTATAAACCAAAATATTTAAACACCCTATATTTAAATAAAAATGTATCAATTTCTACTAAATCAAACGTGCTGATTGCGAAAAAAATAGTAAAAAAATTCCCAGGATTCTAGTTTTAGAAATACAAAGTTTTTTTTCCATTGCAAATCTAACAAGTTTATTTCACTTTGCCGGGCTATAACTAATGAACGGTAAAAGATACGTTAACGGGCGGCAATCGAATCTATGGACATTTCTACGTATGTACACTAATTTTTAACTTCCGTGTTCAGCTGATACAATATTACCATGCAATAAATCAAAAAATGGTACCTTGGATTTTTCAGTAGCCAGTTATAAACCAAAATATTTAAACACCCTATATTTAAATAAAAATGTATCAATTTCTACTAAATCAAACGTGCTGATTGCGAAAAAAATAGTAAAAAAATTCCCAGGATTCTAGTTTTAGAAATACAAAGTTTTTTTTTCCATTGCAAATCTAACAAGTTTATTTCACTTTGCCGGGCTATAACTAATGAACGGTAAAAGATACGTTAACGGGCGTTGCGGCAATCGAATCTATGGACATTTCTACGTATGTACACTAATTTTTAACTTCCGTGTTCAGCTGATACAATATTACCATGCAATAAATCAAAAAATGGTACCTTGGATTTTTCAGTAGCCAGTTATAAACCAAAATATTTAAAACACCCTATATTTAAATAAAAATGTATCAATTTCTACTAAATCAAACGTGCTGATTGCGAAAAAAATAGTAAAAAAATTCCCAGGATTCTAGTTTTAGAAATACAAAGTTTTTTTTCCTTTGCAAATCTAACAAGTTTATTTCACTTTGCCGGGCTATAACTAATGAACGGTAAAAGATACGTTAACGGGCGTTGCGGCAATCGAATCTATGGACATTTCTACGTATGTACACTAATTTTTAACTTCCGTGTTCAGCTGATACAATATTACCATGCAATAAATCAAAAAATGGTACCTTGGATTTTTCAGTAGCCAGTTATAAACCAAAATATTTAAACACCCTATATTTAAATAAAAATGTATCAATTTCTACTAAATCAAACGTGCTGATTGCGAAAAAAATAGTAAAAAAATTCCCAGGATTCTAGTTTTAGAAATACAAAGTTTTTTTTCCATTGCAAATCTAACAAGTTTATTTCACTTTGCCGGGCTATAACTAATGAACGGTAAAAGATACGTTAACGGGCGTTGCGGCAATCGAATCTATGGACATTTCTACGTATGTACACTAATTTTTAACTTCCGTGTTCAGCTGATACAATATTACCATGCAATAAATCAAAAAATGGTACCTTGGATTTTTCAGTAGCCAGTTATAAACCAAAATATTTAAACACCCTATATTTAAATAAAAATGTATCAATTTCTACTAAATCGAACGTGCTGATTGCGAAAAAAATAGTAAAAAAATTCCCAGGATTCTAGTTTTAGAAATACAAAGTTTTTTTTCCATTGCAAATCTAACAAGTTTATTTCACTTTGCCGGGCTATAACTAATGAACGGTAAAAGATACGTTAACGGGCGTTGCGGCAATCGAATCTATGGACATTTCTACGTATGTACACTAATTTTTAACTTCCGTGTTCAGCTGATACAATATTACCATGCAATAAATCAAAAAATGGTACCTTGGATTTTTCAGTAGCCAGTTATAAACCAAAATATTTAAACACCCTATATTTAAATAAAAATGTATCAATTTCTACTAAATCAAACGTGCTGATTGCGAAAAAAATAGTAAAAAAATTCCCAGGATTCTAGTTTTAGAAATACAAAGTTTTTTTTCCTTTGCAAATCTAACAAGTTTATTTCACTTTGCCGGGCTATAACTAATGAACGGTAAAAGATACGTTAACGGGCGTTGCGGCAATCGAATCTATGGACATTTCTACGTATGTACACTAATTTTTAACTTCCGTGTTCAGCTGATACAATATTACCATGCAATAAATCAAAAAATGGTACCTTGGATTTTTCAGTAGCCAGTTATAAACCAAAATATTTAAACACCCTATATTTAAATAAAAAATGTATCAATTTCTACTAAATCAAACGTGCTGATTGCGAAAAAAATAGTAAAAAAATTCCCAGGATTCTAGTTTTAGAAATACAAAGTTTTTTTTTCCATTGCAAATCTAACAAGTTTATTTCACTTTGCCGGGCTATAACTAATGAACGGTAAAAGATACGTTAACGGGCGTTTGCGGCAATCGAATCTATGGACATTTCTACGTATGTACACTAATTTTTAACTTCCGTGTTCAGCTGATACAATATTACCATGCAATAAATCAAAAAATGGTACCTTGGATTTTTCAGTAGCCAGTTATAAACCAAAATATTTAAACACCCTATATTTAAATAAAAATGTATCAATTTCTACTAAATCGAACGTGCTGATTGCGAAAAAAATAGTAAAAAAATTCCCAGGATTCTAGTTTTAGAAATACAAAGTTTTTTTTCCATTGCAAATCTAACAAGTTTATTTCACTTTGCCGGGCTATAACTAATGAACGGTAAAAGATACGTTAACGGGCGTTGCGGCAATCGAATCTATGGACATTTCTACGTATGTACACTAATTTTTAACTTCCGTGTTCAGCTGATACAATATTACCATGCAATAAATCAAAAAATGGTACCTTGGATTTTTCAGTAGCCAGTTATAAACCAAAATATTTAAACACCCTATATTTAAATAAAAATGTATCAATTTCTACTAAATCAAACGTGCTGATTGCGAAAAAAATAGTAAAAAAATTCCCAGGATTCTAGTTTTAGAAATACAAAGTTTTTTTTCCATTGCAAATCTAACAAGTTTATTTCACTTTGCCGGGCTATAACTAATGAACGGTAAAAGATACGTTAACGGGCGTTGCGGCAATCGAATCTATGGACATTTCTACGTATGTACACTAATTTTTAACTTCCGTGTTCAGCTGATACAATATTACCATGCAATAAATCAAAAAATGGTACCTTGGATTTTTCAGTAGCCAGTTATAAACCAAAATATTTAAACACCCTATATTTAAATAAAAATGTATCAATTTCTACTAAATCAAACGTGCTGATTGCGAAAAAAATAGTAAAAAAATTCCCAGGATTCTAGTTTTAGAAATACAAAGTTTTTTTTCCTTTGCAAATCTAACAAGTTTATTTCACTTTGCCGGGCTATAACTAATGAACGGTAAAAGATACGTTAACGGGCGTTGCGGCAATCGAATCTATGGACATTTCTACGTATGTACACTAATTTTTAACTTCCGTGTTCAGCTGATACAATATTACCATGCAATAAATCAAAAAATGGTACCTTGGATTTTTCAGTAGCCAGTTATAAACCAAAATATTTAAACACCCTATATTTAAATAAAAATGTATCAATTTCTACTAAATCAAACGTGCTGATTGCGAAAAAAATAGTAAAAAAATTCCCAGGATTCTAGTTTTAGAAATACAAAGTTTTTTTTCCATTGCAAATCTAACAAGTTTATTTCACTTTGCCGGGCTATAACTAATGAACGGTAAAAGATACGTTAACGGGCGTTGCGGCAATCGAATCTATGGACATTTCTACGTATGTACACTAATTTTTAACTTCCGTGTTCAGCTGATACAATATTACCATGCAATAAATCAAAAAATGGTACCTTGGATTTTTCAGTAGCCAGTTATAAACCAAAATATTTAAACACCCTATATTTAAATAAAAATGTATCAATTTCTACTAAATCAAACGTGCTGATTGCGAAAAAAATAGTAAAAAAATTCCCAGGATTCTAGTTTTAGAAATACAAAGTTTTTTTTCCATTGCAAATCTAACAAGTTTATTTCACTTTGCCGGGCTATAACTAATGAACGGTAAAAGATACGTTAACGGGCGTTGCGGCAATCGAATCTATGGACATTTCTACGTATGTACACTAATTTTTAACTTCCGTGTTCAGCTGATACAATATTACCATGCAATAAATCAAAAAATGGTACCTTGGATTTTTCAGTAGCCAGTTATAAACCAAAATATTTAAACACCCTATAATTAAATAAAAATGTATCAATTTCTACTAAATCAAACGTGCTGATTGCGAAAAAAATAGTAAAAAAATTTCCAGGATTCTAGTTTTAGAAATACAAAGTTATTTTTCCATTGCAAATCTAACAAGTTTATTTCACTTTGCCGGGCTATAACTAATGAAGGGTAAAAGATACGTTAACGGGCGTTACGGCAATCGAATCTATGGACATTTCTACGTATGTACACTAATTTTTAACTTCCGTGTTCAGCTGATACAATATTACCATGCAATAAATCAAAAAATGGTACCTTGGATTTTTCAGTAGCCAGTTATAAACCAAAATATTTAAACACCCTATATTTAAATAAAAATGTATCAATTTCTACTAAATCAAACGTGCTGATTGCGAAAAAAATAGTAAAAAAATTCCCAGGATTCTAGTTTTAGAAATACAAAGTTTTTTTTCCATTGCAAATCTAACAAGTTTATTTCACTTTGCCGGGCTATAACTAATGAACGGTAAAAGATACGTTAACGGGCGTTGCGGCAATCGAATCTATGGACATTTCTACGTATGTACACTAATTTTTAACTTCCGTGTTCAGCTGATACAATATTACCATGCAATAAATCAAAAAATGGTACCTTGGATTTTTCAGTAGCCAGTTATAAACCAAAATATTTAAACACCCTATATTTAAATAAAAATGTATCAATTTCTACTAAATCGAACGTGCTGATTGCGAAAAAAATAGTAAAAAAATTCCCAGGATTCTAGTTTTAGAAATACAAAGTTTTTTTTCCATTGCAAATCTAACAAGTTTATTTCACTTTGCCGGGCTATAACTAATGAACGGTAAAAGATACGTTAACGGGCGTTGCGGCATTCGAATCTATGGACATTTCTACGTATGTACACTAATTTTTAACTTCCGTGTTCAGCTGATACAATATTACCATGCAATAAATCAAAAAATGGTACCTTGGATTTTTCAGTAGCCAGTTATAAACCAAAATATTTAAACACCCTATATTTAAATAAAAATGTATCAATTTCTACTAAATCAAACGTGCTGATTGCGAAAAAAATAGTAAAAAAATTCCCAGGATTCTAGTTTTAGAAATACAAAGTTTTTTTTCCATTACAAATCTAACAAGTTTATTTCACTTTGCCGGGCTATAACTAATGAACGGTAAAAGATACGTTAACGGGCGTTGCGGCAATCGAATCTATGGACATTTCTACGTATGTACACTAATTTTTAACTTCCGTGTTCAGCTGATACAATATTACCATGCAATAAATCAAAAAATGGTACCTTGGATTTTTCAGTAGCCAGTTATAAACCAAAATATTTAAACACCCTATATTTAAATAAAAATGTATCAATTTCTACTAAATCAAACGTGCTGATTGCGAAAAAAATAGTAAAAAAATTCCCAGGATTCTAGTTTTAGAAATACAAAGTTTTTTTTCCTTTGCAAATCTAACAAGTTTATTTCACTTTGCCGGGCTATAACTAATGAACGGTAAAAGATACGTTAACGGGCGTTGCGGCAATCGAATCTATGGACATTTCTACGTATGTACACTAATTTTTAACTTCCGTGTTCAGCTGATACAATATTACCATGCAATAAATCAAAAAATGGTACCTTGGATTTTTCAGTAGCCAGTTATAAACCAAAATATTTAAACACCCTATATTTAAATAAAAATGTATCAATTTCTACTAAATCAAACGTGCTGATTGCGAAAAAAATAGTAAAAAAATTCCCAGGATTCTAGTTTTAGAAATACAAAGTTTTTTTTCCATTGCAAATCTAACAAGTTTATTTCACTTTGCCGGGCTATAACTAATGAACGGTAAAAGATACGTTAACGGGCGTTGCGGCAATCGAATCTATGGACATTTCTACGTATGTACACTAATTTTTAACTTCCGTGTTCAGCTGATACAATATTACCATGCAATAAATCAAAAAATGGTACCTTGGATTTTTCAGTAGCCAGTTATAAACCAAAATATTTAAACACCCTATATTTAAATAAAAATGTATCAATTTCTACTAAATCAAACGTGCTGATTGCGAAAAAAATAGTAAAAAAATTCCCAGGATTCTAGTTTTAGAAATACAAAGTTTTTTTTCCATTGCAAATCTAACAAGTTTATTTCACTTTGCCGGGCTATAACTAATGAACGGTAAAAGATACGTTAACGGGCGTTGCGGCAATCGAATCTATGGACATTTCTACGTATGTACACTAATTTTTAACTTCCGTGTTCAGCTGATACAATATTACCATGCAATAAATCAAAAAATGGTACCTTGGATTTTTCAGTAGCCAGTTATAAACCAAAATATTTAAACACCCTATATTTAAATAAAAATGTATCAATTTCTACTAAATCAAACGTGCTGATTGCGAAAAAAATAGTAAAAAAATTTCCAGGATTCTAGTTTTAGAAATACAGAGTTATTTTTCCATTGCAAATCTAACAAGTTTATTTCACTTTGCCGGGCTATAACTAATGAAGGGTAAAAGATACGTTAACGGGCGTTACGGCAATCGAATCTATGGACATTTCTACGTATGTACACTAATTTTTAACTTCCGTGTTCAGCTGATACAATATTACCATGCAATAAATCAAAAAATGGTACCTTGGATTTTTCAGTAGCCAGTTATAAACCAAAATATTTAAACACCCTATATTTAAATAAAAATGTATCAATTTCTACTAAATCAAACGTGCTGATTGCGAAAAAAATAGTAAAAAAATTCCCAGGATTCTAGTTTTAGAAATACAAAGTTTTTTTTCCATTGCAAATCTAACAAGTTTATTTCACTTTGCCGGGCTATAACTAATGAACAGTAAAAGATACGTTAACGGGCGTTGCGGCAATCGAATCTATGGACATTTCTACGTATGTACACTAATTTTTAACTTCCGTGTTCAGCTGATACAATATTACCATGCAATAAATCAAAAAATGGTACCTTGGATTTTTCAGTAGCCAGTTATAAACCAAAATATTTAAACACCCTATATTTAAATAAAAATGTATCAATTTCTACTAAATCTAACGTGCTGATTGCGAAAAAAATTGTAAAAAAATTCCCAGGATTCTAGTTTTAGAAATACAAAGTTTTTTTTCCATTGCAAATCTAACAAGTTTATTTCACTTTGCCGGGCTATAACTAATGAACGGTAAAAGATACGTTAACGGGCGTTGCGGCAATCGAATCTATGGACATTTCTACGTATGTACACTAATTTTTAACTTCCGTGTTCAGCTGATACAATATTACCATGCAATAAATCAAAAAATGGTACCTTGGATTTTTCAGTAGCCAGTTATAAACCAAAATATTTAAACACCCTATATTTAAATAAAAATGTATCAATTTCTACTAAATCAAACGTGCTGATTGCGAAAAAAATAGTAAAAAAATTTCCAGGATTCTAGTTTTAGAAATACAAAGTTTTTTTTCCATTGCAAATCTAACAAGTTTATTTCACTTTGCCGGGCTATAACTAATGAACGGTAAAAGATACGTTAACGGGCGTTGCGGCAATCGAATCTATGGACATTTCTACGTATGTACACTAATTTTTAACTTCCGTGTTCAGCTGATACAATATTACCATGCAATAAATCAAAAAATGGTACCTTGGATTTTTCAGTAGCCAGTTATAAACCAAAATATTTAAACACCCTATATTTAAATAAAAATGTATCAATTTCTACTAAATCGAACGTGCTGATTGCGAAAAAAATAGTAAAAAAATTCCCAGGATTCTAGTTTTAGAAATACAAAGTTTTTTTTCCATTGCAAATCTAACAAGTTTATTTCACTTTGCCGGGCTATAACTAATGAACGGTAAAAGATACGTTAACGGGCGTTGCGGCAATCGAATCTATGGACATTTCTACGTATGTACACTAATTTTTAACTTCCGTGTTCAGCTGATACAATATTACCATGCAATAAATCAAAAAATGGTACCTTGGATTTTTCAGTAGCCAGTTATAAACCAAAATATTTAAACACCCTATATTTAAATAAAAATGTATCAATTTCTACTAAATCAAACGTGCTGATTGCGAAAAAAATTGTAAAAAAATTCCCAGGATTCTAGTTTTAGAAATACAAAGTTTTTTTTCCATTGCAAATCTAACAAGTTTATTTCACTTTGCCGGGCTATAACTAATGAACGGTAAAAGATACGTTAACGGGCGTTGCGGCAATCGAATCTATGGACATTTCTACGTATGTACACTAATTTTTAACTTCCGTGTTCAGCTGATACAATATTACCATGCAATAAATCAAAAAATGGTACCTTGGATTTTTCAGTAGCCAGTTATAAACCAAAATATTTAAACACCCTATATTTAAATAAAAATGTATCAATTTCTACTAAATCAAACGTGCTGATTGCGAAAAAAATAGTAAAAAAATTCCCAGGATTCTAGTTTTAGAAATACAAAGTTTTTTTTCCATTGCAAATCTAACAAGTTTATTTCACTTTGCCGGGCTATAACTAATGAACGGTAAAAGATACGTTAACGGGCGTTGCGGCAATCGAATCTATGGACATTTCTACGTATGTACACTAATTTTTAACTTCCGTGTTCAGCTGATACAATATTACCATGCAATAAATCAAAAAATGGTACCTTGGATTTTTCAGTAGCCAGTTATAAACCAAAATATTTAAACACCCTATATTTAAATAAAAATGTATCAATTTCTACTAAATCAAACGTGCTGATTGCGAAAAAAATAGTAAAAAAATTTCCAGGATTCTAGTTTTAGAAATACAAAGTTTTTTTTCCATTGCAAATCTAACAAGTTTATTTCACTTTGTCGGGCTATAACTAATGAAGGGTAAAAGATACGTTAACGGGCGTTACGGCAATCGAATCTATGGACATTTCTACGTATGTACACTAATTTTTAACTTCCGTGTTCAGCTGATACAATATTACCATGCAATAAATCAAAAAATGGTACCTTGGATTTTTCAGTAGCCAGTTATAAACCAAAATATTTAAACACCCTATATTTAAATAAAAATGTATCAATTTCTACTAAATCAAACGTGCTGATTGCGAAAAAAATAGTAAAAAAATTCCCAGGATTCTAGTTTTAGAAATACAAAGTTTTTTTTCCATTGCAAATCTAACAAGTTTATTTCACTTTGCCGGGCTATAACTAATGAACAGTAAAAGATACGTTAACGGGCGTTGCGGCAATCGAATCTATGGACATTTCTACGTATGTACACTAATTTTTAACTTCCGTGTTCAGCTGATACAATATTACCATGCAATAAATCAAAAAATGGTACCTTGGATTTTTCAGTAGCCAGTTATAAACCAAAATATTTAAACACCCTATATTTAAATAAAAATGTATCAATTTCTACTAAATCTAACGTGCTGATTGCGAAAAAAATTGTAAAAAAATTCCCAGGATTCTAGTTTTAGAAATACAAAGTTTTTTTTCCATTGCAAATCTAACAAGTTTATTTCACTTTGCCGGGCTATAACTAATGAACGGTAAAAGATACGTTAACGGGCGTTGCGGCAATCGAATCTATGGACATTTCTACGTATGTACACTAATTTTTAACTTCCGTGTTCAGCTGATACAATATTACCATGCAATAAATCAAAAAATGGTACCTTGGATTTTTCAGTAGCCAGTTATAAACCAAAATATTTAAACACCCTATATTTAAATAAAAATGTATCAATTTCTACTAAATCAAACGTGCTGATTGCGAAAAAAATAGTAAAAAAATTCCCAGGATTCTAGTTTTAGAAATACAAAGTTTTTTTTCCATTGCAAATCTAACAAGTTTATTTCACTTTGCCGGGCTATAACTAATGAACGGTAAAAGATACGTTAACGGGCGTTGCGGCAATCGAATCTATGGACATTTCTACGTATGTACACTAATTTTTAACTTCCGTGTTCAGCTGATACAATATTACCATGCAATAAATCAAAAAATGGTACCTTGGATTTTTCAGTAGCCAGTTATAAACCAAAATATTTAAACACCCTATATTTAAATAAAAATGTATCAATTTCTACTAAATCAAACGTGCTGATTGCGAAAAAAATAGTAAAAAAATTCCCAGGATTCTAGTTTTAGAAATACAAAGTTTTTTTTCCATTGCAAATCTAACAAGTTTATTTCACTTTGCCGGGCTATAACTAATGAACGGTAAAAGATACGTTAACGGGCGTTGCGGCAATCGAATCTATGGACATTTCTACGTATGTACACTAATTTTTAACTTCCGTGTTCAGCTGATACAATATTACCATGCAATAAATCAAAAAATGGTACCTTGGATTTTTCAGTAGCCAGTTATAAACCAAAATATTTAAACACCCTATATTTAAATAAAAATGTATCAATTTCTACTAAATCTAACGTGCTGATTGCGAAAAAAATTGTAAAAAAATTCCCAGGATTCTAGTTTTAGAAATACAAAGTTTTTTTTCCATTGCAAATCTAACAAGTTTATTTCACTTTGCCGGGCTATAACTAATGAACGGTAAAAGATACGTTAACGGGCGTTGCGGCAATCGAATCTATGGACATTTCTACGTATGTACACTAATTTTTAACTTCCGTGTTCAGCTGATACAATATTACCATGCAATAAATCAAAAAATGGTACCTTGGATTTTTCAGTAGCCAGTTATAAACCAAAATATTTAAACACCCTATATTTAAATAAAAATGTATCAATTTCTACTAAATCTAACGTGCTGATTGCGAAAAAAATAGTAAAAAAATTCCCAGGATTCTAGTTTTAGAAATACAAAGTTTTTTTTCCATTGCAAATCTAACAAGTTTATTTCACTTTGCCGGGCTATAACTAATGAACGGTTAAAGATCCGTTAACGGGCGTTGCGGCAATCGAATCTATGGACATTTCTACGTATGTACACTAATTTTTAACTTCCGTGTTCAGCTGATACAATATTACCATGCAATAAATCAAAAAATGGTACCTTGGATTTTTCAGTAGCCAGTTATAAACCAAAATATTTAAACACCCTATATTTAAATAAAAATGTATCAATTTCTACTAAATCAAACGTGCTGATTGCGAAAAAAATAGTAAAAAAATTCCCAGGATTCTAGTTTTAGAAATACAAAGTTTTTTTTCCATTGCAAATCTAACAAGTTTATTTCACTTTGCCGGGCTATAACTAATGAACGGTAAAAGATACGTTAACGGGCGTTACGGCAATCGAATCTATGGACATTTCTACGTATGTACACTAATTTTTAACTTCCGTGTTCAGCTGATACAATATTACCATGCAATAAATCAAAAAATGGTACCTTGGATTTTTCAGTAGCCAGTTATAAACCAAAATATTTAAACACCCTATATTTAAATAAAATGTATCAATTTCTACTAAATCAAACGTGCTGATTGCGAAAAAAATAGTAAAAAAATTCCCAGGATTCTAGTTTTAGAAATACAAAGTTTTTTTTCCATTGCAAATCTAACAAGTTTATTTCACTTTGCCGGGCTATAACTAATGAACGGTAAAAGATACGTTAACGGGCGTTGCGGCAATCGAATCTATGGACATTTCTACGTATGTACACTAATTTTTAACTTCCGTGTTCAGCTGATACAATATTACCATGCAATAAATCAAAAAATGGTACCTTGGATTTTTCAGTAGCCAGTTATAAACCAAAATATTTAAACACCCTATATTTAAATACAAATGTATCAATTTCTACTAAATAAAACGTGCTGATTGCGAAAAAAATAGTAAAAAAATTCCCAGGATTCTAGTTTTAGAAATACAAAGTTTTTTTTCCATTGCAAATCTAACAAGTTTATTTCACTTTGCCGGGCTATAACTAATGAACGGTAAAAGATACGTTAACGGGCGTTGCGGCAATCGAATCTATGGACATTTCTACGTATGTACACTAATTTTTAACTTCCGTGTTCAGCTGATACAATATTACCATGCAATAAATCAAAAAATGGTACCTTGGATTTTTCAGTAGCCAGTTATAAACCAAAATATTTAAACACCCTATATTTAAATAAAAATGTATCAATTTCTACTAAATCTAACGTGCTGATTGCGAAAAAAATAGTAAAAAAATTCCCAGGATTCTAGTTTTAGAAATACAAAGTTTTTTTTCCATTGCAAATCTAACAAGTTTATTTCACTTTGCCGGGCTATAACTAATGAACGGTAAAAGATACGTTAACGGGCGTTGCGGCAATCGAATCTATGGACATTTCTACGTATGTACACTAATTTTTAACTTCCGTGTTCAGCTGATACAATATTACCATGCAATAAATCAAAAAATGGTACCTTGGATTTTTCAGTAGCCAGTTATAAACCAAAATATTTAAACACCCTATATTTAAATAAAAATGTATCAATTTCTACTAAATCAAACGTGCTGATTGCGAAAAAAATAGTAAAAAAATTCCCAGGATTCTAGTTTTAGAAATACAAAGTTTTTTTTCCATTGCAAATCTAACAAGTTTATTTCACTTTGCCGGGCTATAACTAATGAACGGTAAAAGATACGTTAACGGGCGTTGCGGCAATCGAATCTATGGACATTTCTACGTATGTACACTAATTTTTAACTTCCGTGTTCAGCTGATACAATATTACCATGCAATAAATCAAAAAATGGTACCTTGGATTTTTCAGTAGCCAGTTATAAACCAAAATATTTAAACACCCTATATTTAAATAAAAATGTATCAATTTCTACTAAATCAAACGTGCTGATTGCGAAAAAAATAGTAAAAAAATTCCCAGGATTCTAGTTTTAGAAATACAAAGTTTTTTTTCCATTGCAAATCTAACAAGTTTATTTCACTTTGCCGGGCTATAACTAATGAACGGTAAAAGATCCGTTAACGGGCGTTGCGGCAATCGAATCTATGGACATTTCTACGTATGTACACTAATTTTTAACTTCCGTGTTCAGCTGATACAATATTACCATGCAATAAATCAAAAAATGGTACCTTGGATTTTTCAGTAGCCAGTTATAAACCAAAATATTTAAACACCCTATATTTAAATAAAAATGTATCAATTTCTACTAAATCAAACGTGCTGATTGCGAAAAAAATAGTAAAAAAATTCCCAGGATTCTAGTTTTAGAAATACAAAGTTTTTTTTCCATTGCAAATCTAACAAGTTTATTTCACTTTGCCGGGCTATAACTAATGAACGGTAAAAGATACGTTAACGGGCGTTGCGGCAATCGAATCTATGGACATTTCTACGTATGTACACTAATTTTTAACTTCCGTGTTCAGCTGATACAATATTACCATGCAATAAATCAAAAAATGGTACCTTGGATTTTTCAGTAGCCAGTTATAAACCAAAATATTTAAACACCCTATATTTAAATAAAAATGTATCAATTTCTACTAAATCAAACGTGCTGATTGCGAAAAAAATAGTAAAAAAATTCCCAGGATTCTAGTTTTAGAAATACAAAGTTTTTTTTCCATTGCAAATCTAACAAGTTTATTTCACTTTGCCGGGCTATAACTAATGAACGGTAAAAGATACGTTAACGGGCGTTGCGGCAATCGAATCTATGGACATTTCTACGTATGTACACTAATTTTTAACTTCCGTGTTCAGCTGATACAATATTACCATGCAATAAATCAAAAAATGGTACCTTGGATTTTTCAGTAGCCAGTTATAAACCAAAATATTTAAACACCCTATATTTAAATAAAAATGTATCAATTTCTACTAAATCAAACGTGCTGATTGCGAAAAAAATAGTAAAAAAATTCCCAGGATTCTAGTTTTAGAAATACAAAGTTTTTTTTCCTTTGCAAATCTAACAAGTTTATTTCACTTTGCCGGGCTATAACTAATGAACGGTAAAAGATACGTTAACGGGCGTTGCGGCAATCGAATCTATGGACATTTCTACGTATGTACACTAATTTTTAACTTCCGTGTTCAGCTGATACAATATTACCATGCAATAAATCAAAAAATGGTACCTTGGATTTTTCAGTAGCCAGTTATAAACCAAAATATTTAAACACCCTATATTTAAATAAAAATGTATCAATTTCTACTAAATCAAACGTGCTGATTGCGAAAAAAATAGTAAAAAAATTCCCAGGATTCTAGTTTTAGAAATACAAAGTTTTTTTTCCATTGCAAATCTAACAAGTTTATTTCACTTTGCCGGGCTATAACTAATGAACGGTAAAAGATACGTTAACGGGCGTTGCGGCAATCGAATCTATGGACATTTCTACGTATGTACACTAATTTTTAACTTCCGTGTTCAGCTGATACAATATTACCATGCAATAAATCAAAAAATGGTACCTTGGATTTTTCAGTAGCCAGTTATAAACCAAAATATTTAAACACCCTATATTTAAATAAAAATGTATCAATTTCTACTAAATCGAACGTGCTGATTGCGAAAAAAATAGTAAAAAAATTCCCAGGATTCTAGTTTTAGAAATACAAAGTTTTTTTTCCATTGCAAATCTAACAAGTTTATTTCACTTTGCCGGGCTATAACTAATGAACGGTAAAAGATACGTTAACGGGCGTTGCGGCAATCGAATCTATGGACATTTCTACGTATGTACACTAATTTTTAACTTCCGTGTTCAGCTGATACAATATTACCATGCAATAAATCAAAAAATGGTACCTTGGATTTTTCAGTAGCCAGTTATAAACCAAAATATTTAAACACCCTATATTTAAATAAAAATGTATCAATTTCTACTAAATCAAACGTGCTGATTGCGAAAAAAATAGTAAAAAAATTCCCAGGATTCTAGTTTTAGAAATACAAAGTTTTTTTTCCTTTGCAAATCTAACAAGTTTATTTCACTTTGCCGGGCTATAACTAATGAACGGTAAAAGATACGTTAACGGGCGTTGCGGCAATCGAATCTATGGACATTTCTACGTATGTACACTAATTTTTAACTTCCGTGTTCAGCTGATACAATATTACCATGCAATAAATCAAAAAATGGTACCTTGGATTTTTCAGTAGCCAGTTATAAACCAAAATATTTAAACACCCTATATTTAAATAAAAATGTATCAATTTCTACTAAATCAAACGTGCTGATTGCGAAAAAAATAGTAAAAAAATTCCCAGGATTCTAGTTTTAGAAATACAAAGTTTTTTTTCCATTGCAAATCTAACAAGTTTATTTCACTTTGCCGGGCTATAACTAATGAACGGTAAAAGATACGTTAACGGGCGTTGCGGCAATCGAATCTATGGACATTTCTACGTATGTACACTAATTTTTAACTTCCGTGTTCAGCTGATACAATATTACCATGCAATAAATCAAAAAATGGTACCTTGGATTTTTCAGTAGCCAGTTATAAACCAAAATATTTAAACACCCTATATTTAAATAAAAATGTATCAATTTCTACTAAATCGAACGTGCTGATTGCGAAAAAAATAGTAAAAAAATTCCCAGGATTCTAGTTTTAGAAATACAAAGTTTTTTTTCCATTGCAAATCTAACAAGTTTATTTCACTTTGCCGGGCTATAACTAATGAACGGTAAAAGATACGTTAACGGGCGTTGCGGCAATCGAATCTATGGACATTTCTACGTATGTACACTAATTTTTAACTTCCGTGTTCAGCTGATACAATATTACCATGCAATAAATCAAAAAATGGTACCTTGGATTTTTCAGTAGCCAGTTATAAACCAAAATATTTAAACACCCTATATTTAAATAAAAATGTATCAATTTCTACTAAATCAAACGTGCTGATTGCGAAAAAAATAGTAAAAAAATTCCCAGGATTCTAGTTTTAGAAATACAAAGTTTTTTTTCCATTGCAAATCTAACAAGTTTATTTCACTTTGCCGGGCTATAACTAATGAACGGTAAAAGATACGTTAACGGGCGTTGCGGCAATCGAATCTATGGACATTTCTACGTATGTACACTAATTTTTAACTTCCGTGTTCAGCTGATACAATATTACCATGCAATAAATCAAAAAATGGTACCTTGGATTTTTCAGTAGCCAGTTATAAACCAAAATATTTAAACACCCTATATTTAAATAAAAATGTATCAATTTCTACTAAATCAAACGTGCTGATTGCGAAAAAAATAGTAAAAAAATTCCCAGGATTCTAGTTTTAGAAATACAAAGTTTTTTTTCCTTTGCAAATCTAACAAGTTTATTTCACTTTGCCGGGCTATAACTAATGAACGGTAAAAGATACGTTAACGGGCGTTGCGGCAATCGAATCTATGGACATTTCTACGTATGTACACTAATTTTTAACTTCCGTGTTCAGCTGATACAATATTACCATGCAATAAATCAAAAAATGGTACCTTGGATTTTTCAGTAGCCAGTTATAAACCAAAATATTTAAACACCCTATATTTAAATAAAAATGTATCAATTTCTACTAAATCAAACGTGCTGATTGCGAAAAAAATAGTAAAAAAATTCCCAGGATTCTAGTTTTAGAAATACAAAGTTTTTTTTCCATTGCAAATCTAACAAGTTTATTTCACTTTGCCGGGCTATAACTAATGAACGGTAAAAGATACGTTAACGGGCGTTGCGGCAATCGAATCTATGGACATTTCTACGTATGTACACTAATTTTTAACTTCCGTGTTCAGCTGATACAATATTACCATGCAATAAATCAAAAAATGGTACCTTGGATTTTTCAGTAGCCAGTTATAAACCAAAATATTTAAACACCCTATATTTAAATAAAAATGTATCAATTTCTACTAAATCAAACGTGCTGATTGCGAAAAAAATAGTAAAAAAATTCCCAGGATTCTAGTTTTAGAAATACAAAGTTTTTTTTCCATTGCAAATCTAACAAGTTTATTTCACTTTGCCGGGCTATAACTAATGAACGGTAAAAGATACGTTAACGGGCGTTGCGGCAATCGAATCTATGGACATTTCTACGTATGTACACTAATTTTTAACTTCCGTGTTCAGCTGATACAATATTACCATGCAATAAATCAAAAAATGGTACCTTGGATTTTTCAGTAGCCAGTTATAAACCAAAATATTTAAACACCCTATAATTAAATAAAAATGTATCAATTTCTACTAAATCAAACGTGCTGATTGCGAAAAAAATAGTAAAAAAATTTCCAGGATTCTAGTTTTAGAAATACAAAGTTATTTTTCCATTGCAAATCTAACAAGTTTATTTCACTTTGCCGGGCTATAACTAATGAAGGGTAAAAGATACGTTAACGGGCGTTACGGCAATCGAATCTATGGACATTTCTACGTATGTACACTAATTTTTAACTTCCGTGTTCAGCTGATACAATATTACCATGCAATAAATCAAAAAATGGTACCTTGGATTTTTCAGTAGCCAGTTATAAACCAAAATATTTAAACACCCTATATTTAAATAAAAATGTATCAATTTCTACTAAATCAAACGTGCTGATTGCGAAAAAAATAGTAAAAAAATTCCCAGGATTCTAGTTTTAGAAATACAAAGTTTTTTTTCCATTGCAAATCTAACAAGTTTATTTCACTTTGCCGGGCTATAACTAATGAACGGTAAAAGATACGTTAACGGGCGTTGCGGCAATCGAATCTATGGACATTTCTACGTATGTACACTAATTTTTAACTTCCGTGTTCAGCTGATACAATATTACCATGCAATAAATCAAAAAATGGTACCTTGGATTTTTCAGTAGCCAGTTATAAACCAAAATATTTAAACACCCTATATTTAAATAAAAATGTATCAATTTCTACTAAATCGAACGTGCTGATTGCGAAAAAAATAGTAAAAAAATTCCCAGGATTCTAGTTTTAGAAATACAAAGTTTTTTTTCCATTGCAAATCTAACAAGTTTATTTCACTTTGCCGGGCTATAACTAATGAACGGTAAAAGATACGTTAACGGGCGTTGCGGCATTCGAATCTATGGACATTTCTACGTATGTACACTAATTTTTAACTTCCGTGTTCAGCTGATACAATATTACCATGCAATAAATCAAAAAATGGTACCTTGGATTTTTCAGTAGCCAGTTATAAACCAAAATATTTAAACACCCTATATTTAAATAAAAATGTATCAATTTCTACTAAATCAAACGTGCTGATTGCGAAAAAAATAGTAAAAAAATTCCCAGGATTCTAGTTTTAGAAATACAAAGTTTTTTTTCCATTGCAAATCTAACAAGTTTATTTCACTTTGCCGGGCTATAACTAATGAACGGTAAAAGATACGTTAACGGGCGTTGCGGCAATCGAATCTATGGACATTTCTACGTATGTACACTAATTTTTAACTTCCGTGTTCAGCTGATACAATATTACCATGCAATAAATCAAAAAATGGTACCTTGGATTTTTCAGTAGCCAGTTATAAACCAAAATATTTAAACACCCTATATTTAAATAAAAATGTATCAATTTCTACTAAATCAAACGTGCTGATTGCGAAAAAAATAGTAAAAAAATTCCCAGGATTCTAGTTTTAGAAATACAAAGTTTTTTTTCCTTTGCAAATCTAACAAGTTTATTTCACTTTGCCGGGCTATAACTAATGAACGGTAAAAGATACGTTAACGGGCGTTGCGGCAATCGAATCTATGGACATTTCTACGTATGTACACTAATTTTTAACTTCCGTGTTCAGCTGATACAATATTACCATGCAATAAATCAAAAAATGGTACCTTGGATTTTTCAGTAGCCAGTTATAAACCAAAATATTTAAACACCCTATATTTAAATAAAAATGTATCAATTTCTACTAAATCAAACGTGCTGATTGCGAAAAAAATAGTAAAAAAATTCCCAGGATTCTAGTTTTAGAAATACAAAGTTTTTTTTCCATTGCAAATCTAACAAGTTTATTTCACTTTGCCGGGCTATAACTAATGAACGGTAAAAGATACGTTAACGGGCGTTGCGGCAATCGAATCTATGGACATTTCTACGTATGTACACTAATTTTTAACTTCCGTGTTCAGCTGATACAATATTACCATGCAATAAATCAAAAAATGGTACCTTGGATTTTTCAGTAGCCAGTTATAAACCAAAATATTTAAACACCCTATATTTAAATAAAAATGTATCAATTTCTACTAAATCAAACGTGCTGATTGCGAAAAAAATAGTAAAAAAATTCCCAGGATTCTAGTTTTAGAAATACAAAGTTTTTTTTCCATTGCAAATCTAACAAGTTTATTTCACTTTGCCGGGCTATAACTAATGAACGGTAAAAGATACGTTAACGGGCGTTGCGGCAATCGAATCTATGGACATTTCTACGTATGTACACTAATTTTTAACTTCCGTGTTCAGCTGATACAATATTACCATGCAATAAATCAAAAAATGGTACCTTGGATTTTTCAGTAGCCAGTTATAAACCAAAATATTTAAACACCCTATATTTAAATAAAAATGTATCAATTTCTACTAAATCAAACGTGCTGATTGCGAAAAAAATAGTAAAAAAATTTCCAGGATTCTAGTTTTAGAAATACAAAGTTATTTTTCCATTGCAAATCTAACAAGTTTATTTCACTTTGCCGGGCTATAACTAATGAAGGGTAAAAGATACGTTAACGGGCGTTACGGCAATCGAATCTATGGACATTTCTACGTATGTACACTAATTTTTAACTTCCGTGTTCAGCTGATACAATATTACCATGCAATAAATCAAAAAATGGTACCTTGGATTTTTCAGTAGCCAGTTATAAACCAAAATATTTAAACACCCTATATTTAAATAAAAATGTATCAATTTCTACTAAATCAAACGTGCTGATTGCGAAAAAAATAGTAAAAAAATTCCCAGGATTCTAGTTTTAGAAATACAAAGTTTTTTTTCCATTGCAAATCTAACAAGTTTATTTCACTTTGCCGGGCTATAACTAATGAACAGTAAAAGATACGTTAACGGGCGTTGCGGCAATCGAATCTATGGACATTTCTACGTATGTACACTAATTTTTAACTTCCGTGTTCAGCTGATACAATATTACCATGCAATAAATCAAAAAATGGTACCTTGGATTTTTCAGTAGCCAGTTATAAACCAAAATATTTAAACACCCTATATTTAAATAAAAATGTATCAATTTCTACTAAATCTAACGTGCTGATTGCGAAAAAAATTGTAAAAAAATTCCCAGGATTCTAGTTTTAGAAATACAAAGTTTTTTTTCCATTGCAAATCTAACAAGTTTATTTCACTTTGCCGGGCTATAACTAATGAACGGTAAAAGATACGTTAACGGGCGTTGCGGCAATCGAATCTATGGACATTTCTACGTATGTACACTAATTTTTAACTTCCGTGTTCAGCTGATACAATATTACCATGCAATAAATCAAAAAATGGTACCTTGGATTTTTCAGTAGCCAGTTATAAACCAAAATATTTAAACACCCTATATTTAAATAAAAATGTATCAATTTCTACTAAATCAAACGTGCTGATTGCGAAAAAAATAGTAAAAAAATTTCCAGGATTCTAGTTTTAGAAATACAAAGTTTTTTTTCCATTGCAAATCTAACAAGTTTATTTCACTTTGCCGGGCTATAACTAATGAACGGTAAAAGATACGTTAACGGGCGTTGCGGCAATCGAATCTATGGACATTTCTACGTATGTACACTAATTTTTAACTTCCGTGTTCAGCTGATACAATATTACCATGCAATAAATCAAAAAATGGTACCTTGGATTTTTCAGTAGCCAGTTATAAACCAAAATATTTAAACACCCTATATTTAAATAAAAATGTATCAATTTCTACTAAATCGAACGTGCTGATTGCGAAAAAAATAGTAAAAAAATTCCCAGGATTCTAGTTTTAGAAATACAAAGTTTTTTTTCCATTGCAAATCTAACAAGTTTATTTCACTTTGCCGGGCTATAACTAATGAACGGTAAAAGATACGTTAACGGGCGTTGCGGCAATCGAATCTATGGACATTTCTACGTATGTACACTAATTTTTAACTTCCGTGTTCAGCTGATACAATATTACCATGCAATAAATCAAAAAATGGTACCTTGGATTTTTCAGTAGCCAGTTATAAACCAAAATATTTAAACACCCTATATTTAAATAAAAATGTATCAATTTCTACTAAATCAAACGTGCTGATTGCGAAAAAAATTGTAAAAAAATTCCCAGGATTCTAGTTTTAGAAATACAAAGTTTTTTTTCCATTGCAAATCTAACAAGTTTATTTCACTTTGCCGGGCTATAACTAATGAACGGTAAAAGATACGTTAACGGGCGTTGCGGCAATCGAATCTATGGACATTTCTACGTATGTACACTAATTTTTAACTTCCGTGTTCAGCTGATACAATATTACCATGCAATAAATCAAAAAATGGTACCTTGGATTTTTCAGTAGCCAGTTATAAACCAAAATATTTAAACACCCTATATTTAAATAAAAATGTATCAATTTCTACTAAATCAAACGTGCTGATTGCGAAAAAAATAGTAAAAAAATTCCCAGGATTCTAGTTTTAGAAATACAAAGTTTTTTTTCCATTGCAAATCTAACAAGTTTATTTCACTTTGCCGGGCTATAACTAATGAACGGTAAAAGATACGTTAACGGGCGTTGCGGCAATCGAATCTATGGACATTTCTACGTATGTACACTAATTTTTAACTTCCGTGTTCAGCTGATACAATATTACCATGCAATAAATCAAAAAATGGTACCTTGGATTTTTCAGTAGCCAGTTATAAACCAAAATATTTAAACACCCTATATTTAAATAAAAATGTATCAATTTCTACTAAATCAAACGTGCTGATTGCGAAAAAAATAGTAAAAAAATTTCCAGGATTCTAGTTTTAGAAATACAAAGTTTTTTTTCCATTGCAAATCTAACAAGTTTATTTCACTTTGTCGGGCTATAACTAATGAAGGGTAAAAGATACGTTAACGGGCGTTACGGCAATCGAATCTATGGACATTTCTACGTATGTACACTAATTTTTAACTTCCGTGTTCAGCTGATACAATATTACCATGCAATAAATCAAAAAATGGTACCTTGGATTTTTCAGTAGCCAGTTATAAACCAAAATATTTAAACACCCTATATTTAAATAAAAATGTATCAATTTCTACTAAATCAAACGTGCTGATTGCGAAAAAAATAGTAAAAAAATTCCCAGGATTCTAGTTTTAGAAATACAAAGTTTTTTTTCCATTGCAAATCTAACAAGTTTATTTCACTTTGCCGGGCTATAACTAATGAACAGTAAAAGATACGTTAACGGGCGTTGCGGCAATCGAATCTATGGACATTTCTACGTATGTACACTAATTTTTAACTTCCGTGTTCAGCTGATACAATATTACCATGCAATAAATCAAAAAATGGTACCTTGGATTTTTCAGTAGCCAGTTATAAACCAAAATATTTAAACACCCTATATTTAAATAAAAATGTATCAATTTCTACTAAATCTAACGTGCTGATTGCGAAAAAAATTGTAAAAAAATTCCCAGGATTCTAGTTTTAGAAATACAAAGTTTTTTTTCCATTGCAAATCTAACAAGTTTATTTCACTTTGCCGGGCTATAACTAATGAACGGTAAAAGATACGTTAACGGGCGTTGCGGCAATCGAATCTATGGACATTTCTACGTATGTACACTAATTTTTAACTTCCGTGTTCAGCTGATACAATATTACCATGCAATAAATCAAAAAATGGTACCTTGGATTTTTCAGTAGCCAGTTATAAACCAAAATATTTAAACACCCTATATTTAAATAAAAATGTATCAATTTCTACTAAATCAAACGTGCTGATTGCGAAAAAAATAGTAAAAAAATTCCCAGGATTCTAGTTTTAGAAATACAAAGTTTTTTTTCCATTGCAAATCTAACAAGTTTATTTCACTTTGCCGGGCTATAACTAATGAACGGTAAAAGATACGTTAACGGGCGTTGCGGCAATCGAATCTATGGACATTTCTACGTATGTACACTAATTTTTAACTTCCGTGTTCAGCTGATACAATATTACCATGCAATAAATCAAAAAATGGTACCTTGGATTTTTCAGTAGCCAGTTATAAACCAAAATATTTAAACACCCTATATTTAAATAAAAATGTATCAATTTCTACTAAATCAAACGTGCTGATTGCGAAAAAAATAGTAAAAAAATTCCCAGGATTCTAGTTTTAGAAATACAAAGTTTTTTTTCCATTGCAAATCTAACAAGTTTATTTCACTTTGCCGGGCTATAACTAATGAACGGTAAAAGATACGTTAACGGGCGTTGCGGCAATCGAATCTATGGACATTTCTACGTATGTACACTAATTTTTAACTTCCGTGTTCAGCTGATACAATATTACCATGCAATAAATCAAAAAATGGTACCTTGGATTTTTCAGTAGCCAGTTATAAACCAAAATATTTAAACACCCTATATTTAAATAAAAATGTATCAATTTCTACTAAATCTAACGTGCTGATTGCGAAAAAAATTGTAAAAAAATTCCCAGGATTCTAGTTTTAGAAATACAAAGTTTTTTTTCCATTGCAAATCTAACAAGTTTATTTCACTTTGCCGGGCTATAACTAATGAACGGTAAAAGATACGTTAACGGGCGTTGCGGCAATCGAATCTATGGACATTTCTACGTATGTACACTAATTTTTAACTTCCGTGTTCAGCTGATACAATATTACCATGCAATAAATCAAAAAATGGTACCTTGGATTTTTCAGTAGCCAGTTATAAACCAAAATATTTAAACACCCTATATTTAAATAAAAATGTATCAATTTCTACTAAATCTAACGTGCTGATTGCGAAAAAAATAGTAAAAAAATTCCCAGGATTCTAGTTTTAGAAATACAAAGTTTTTTTTCCATTGCAAATCTAACAAGTTTATTTCACTTTGCCGGGCTATAACTAATGAACGGTTAAAGATCCGTTAACGGGCGTTGCGGCAATCGAATCTATGGACATTTCTACGTATGTACACTAATTTTTAACTTCCGTGTTCAGCTGATACAATATTACCATGCAATAAATCAAAAAATGGTACCTTGGATTTTTCAGTAGCCAGTTATAAACCAAAATATTTAAACACCCTATATTTAAATAAAAATGTATCAATTTCTACTAAATCAAACGTGCTGATTGCGAAAAAAATAGTAAAAAAATTCCCAGGATTCTAGTTTTAGAAATACAAAGTTTTTTTTCCATTGCAAATCTAACAAGTTTATTTCACTTTGCCGGGCTATAACTAATGAACGGTAAAAGATACGTTAACGGGCGTTACGGCAATCGAATCTATGGACATTTCTACGTATGTACACTAATTTTTAACTTCCGTGTTCAGCTGATACAATATTACCATGCAATAAATCAAAAAATGGTACCTTGGATTTTTCAGTAGCCAGTTATAAACCAAAATATTTAAACACCCTATATTTAAATAAAAATGTATCAATTTCTACTAAATCAAACGTGCTGATTGCGAAAAAAATAGTAAAAAAATTCCCAGGATTCTAGTTTTAGAAATACAAAGTTTTTTTTCCATTGCAAATCTAACAAGTTTATTTCACTTTGCCGGGCTATAACTAATGAACGGTAAAAGATACGTTAACGGGCGTTGCGGCAATCGAATCTATGGACATTTCTACGTATGTACACTAATTTTTAACTTCCGTGTTCAGCTGATACAATATTACCATGCAATAAATCAAAAAATGGTACCTTGGATTTTTCAGTAGCCAGTTATAAACCAAAATATTTAAACACCCTATATTTAAATAAAAATGTATCAATTTCTACTAAATCTAACGTGCTGATTGCGAAAAAAATAGTAAAAAAATTCCCAGGATTCTAGTTTTAGAAATACAAAGTTTTTTTTCCATTGGAAATCTAACAAGTTTATTTCACTTTGCCGGGCTATAACTAATGAACGGTAAAAGATACGTTAACGGGCGTTGCGGCAGTCGAATCTATGGACATTTCTACGTATGTACACTTATTTTTAACTTCCGTGTTCAGCTGATACAATATTACCATGCAATAAATCAAAAAATGGTACCTTGGATTTTTCAGTAGCCAGTTATAAACCAAAATATTTAAACACCCTATATTTAAATAAAAATGTATCAATTTCTACTAAATCAAACGTGCTGATTGCGAAAAAAATAGTAAAAAAATTCCCAGGATTCTAGTTTTAGAAATACAAAGTTTTTTTCCCATTGCAAATCTAACAAGTTTATTTCCCTTTGCCGGGCTATAACTAATGAACGGTAAAAGATACGTTAACGGGCGTTGCGGCAATCGAATCTATGGACATTTCTACGTATGTACACTAATTTTTAACTTCCGTGTTCAGCTGATACAATATTACCATGCAATAAATCAAAAAATGGTACCTTGGATTTTTCAGTAGCCAGTTATAAACCAAAATATTTAAACACCCTATATTTAAATAAAAATGTATCAATTTCTACTAAATCAAACGTGCTGATTGCGAAAAAAATAGTAAAAAAATTCCCAGGATTCTAGTTTTAGAAATACAAAGTTTTTTTTCCATTGCAAATCTAACAAGTTTATTTCACTTTGCCGGGCTATAACTAATGAACGGTAAAAGATACGTTAACGGGCGTTGCGGCAATCGAATCTATGGACATTTCTACGTATGTACACTAATTTTTAACTTCCGTGTTCAGCTGATACAATATTACCATGCAATAAATCAAAAAATGGTACCTTGGATTTTTCAGTAGCCAGTTATAAACCAAAATATTTAAACACCCTATATTTAAATAAAAATGTATCAATTTCTACTAAATCAAACGTGCTGATTGCGAAAAAAATTGTAAAAAAATTCCCAGGATTCTAGTTTTAGAAATACAAAGTTTTTTTTCCATTGCAAATCTAACAAGTTTATTTCACTTTGCCGGGCTATAACTAATGAACGGTAAAAGATACGTTAACGGGCGTTGCGGCAATCGAATCTATGGACATTTCTACGTATGTACACTAATTTTTAACTTCCGTGTTCAGCTGATACAATATTACCATGCAATAAATCAAAAAATGGTACCTTGGATTTTTCAGTAGCCAGTTATAAACCAAAATATTTAAACACCCTATATTTAAATAAAAATGTATCAATTTCTACTAAATCAAACGTGCTGATTGCGAAAAAAATAGTAAAAAAATTCCCAGGATTCTAGTTTTAGAAATACAAAGTTTTTTTCCCATTGCAAATCTAACAAGTTTATTTCCCTTTGCCGGGCTATAACTAATGAACGGTAAAAGATACGTTAACGGGCGTTGCGGCAATCGAATCTATGGACATTTCTACGTATGTACACTAATTTTTAACTTCCGTGTTCAGCTGATACAATATTACCATGCAATAAATCAAAAAATGGTACCTTGGATTTTTCAGTAGCCAGTTATAAACCAAAATATTTAAACACCCTATATTTAAATAAAAATGTATCAATTTCTACTAAATCAAACGTGCTGATTGCGAAAAAAATAGTAAAAAAATTCCCAGGATTCTAGTTTTAGAAATACAAAGTTTTTTTTCCATTGCAAATCTAACAAGTTTATTTCACTTTGCCGGGCTATAACTAATGAACGGTAAAAGATACGTTAACGGGCGTTGCGGCAATCGAATCTATGGACATTTCTACGTATGTACACTAATTTTTAACTTCCGTGTTCAGCTGATACAATATTACCATGCAATAAATCAAAAAATGGTACCTTGGATTTTTCAGTAGCCAGTTATAAACCAAAATATTTAAACACCCTATATTTAAATAAAAATGTATCAATTTCTACTAAATCAAACGTGCTGATTGCGAAAAAAATAGTAAAAAAATTTCCAGGATTCTAGTTTTAGAAATACAAAGTTTTTTTTCCATTGCAAATCTAACAAGTTTATTTCACTTTGCCGGGCTATAACTAATGAACAGTAAAAGATACGTTAACGGGCGTTGCGGCAATCGTATCTATGAACATTTCTACGTATGTACACTAATTTTTAACTTCCGTGTTCAGCTGATACAATATTACCATGCAATAAATCAAAAAATGGTACCTTGGATTTTTCAGTAGCCAGTTATAAACCAAAATATTTAAACACCCTATATTTAAATAAAAATGTATCAATTTCTACTAAATCTAACGTGCTGATTGCGAAAAAAATTGTAAAAAAATTCCCAGGATTCTAGTTTTAGAAATACAAAGTTTTTTTTCCATTGCAAATCTAACAAGTTTATTTCACTTTGCCGGGCTATAACTAATGAACGGTAAAAGATACGTTAACGGGCGTTGCGGCAATCGAATCTATGGACATTTCTACGTATGTACACTAATTTTTAACTTCCGTGTTCAGCTGATACAATATTACCATGCAATAAATCAAAAAATGGTACCTTGGATTTTTCAGTAGCCAGTTATAAACCAAAATATTTAAACACCCTATATTTAAATAAAAATGTATCAATTTCTACTAAATCAAACGTGCTGATTGCGAAAAAAATAGTAAAAAAATTCCCAGGATTCTAGTTTTAGAAATACAAAGTTTTTTTTCCATTGCAAATCTAACAAGTTTATTTCACTTTGCCGGGCTATAACTAATGAACGGTCAAAGATACGTTAACGGGCGTTGCGGCAGTCGAATCTATGGACATTTCTACGTATGTACACTAATTTTTAACTTCCGTGTTCAGCTGATACAATATTACCATGCAATAAATCAAAAAATGGTACCTTGGATTTTTCAGTAGCCAGTTATAAACCAAAATATTTAAACACCCTATATTTAAATAAAAATGTATCAATTTCTACTAAATCAAACGTGCTGATTGCGAAAAAAATAGTAAAAAAATTCCCAGGATTCTAGTTTTAGAAATACAAAGTTTTTTTTCCATTGCAAATCTAACAAGTTTATTTCACTTTGCCGGGCTATAACTAATGAACGGTAAAAGATACGTTAACGGGCGTTGCGGCAATCGAATCTATGGACATTTCTACGTATGTACACTAATTTTTAACTTCCGTGTTCAGCTGATACAATATTACCATGCAATAAATCAAAAAATGGTACCTTGGATTTTTCAGTAGCCAGTTATAAACCAAAATATTTAAACACCCTATATTTAAATAAAAATGTATCAATTTCTACTAAATCAAACGTGCTGATTGCGAAAAAAATAGTAAAAAAATTCCCAGGATTCTAGTTTTAGAAATACAAAGTTTTTTTTCCATTGCAAATCTAACAAGTTTATTTCACTTTGCCGGGCTATAACTAATGAACGGTAAAAGATACGTTAACGGGCGTTGCGGCAATCGAATCTATGGACATTTCTACGTATGTACACTAATTTTTAACTTCCGTGTTCAGCTGATACAATATTACCATGCAATAAATCAAAAAATGGTACCTTGGATTTTTCAGTAGCCAGTTATAAACCAAAATATTTAAACACCCTATATTTAAATAAAAATGTATCAATTTCTACTAAATCTAACGTGCTGATTGCGAAAAAAATAGTAAAAAAATTCCCAGGATTCTAGTTTTAGAAATACAAAGTTTTTTTTCCATTGCAAATCTAACAAGTTTATTTCACTTTGCCGGGCTATAACTAATGAACGGTAAAAGATACGTTAACGGGCGTTGCGGCAATCGAATCTATGGACATTTCTACGTATGTACACTAATTTTTAACTTCCGTGTTCAGCTGATACAATATTACCATGCAATAAATCAAAAAATGGTACCTTGGATTTTTCAGTAGCCAGTTATAAACCAAAATATTTAAACACCCTATATTTAAATAAAAATGTATCAATTTCTACTAAATCAAACGTGCTGATTGCGAAAAAAATAGTAAAAAAATTTCCAGGATTCTAGTTTTAGAAATACAAAGTTTTTTTTCCATTGCAAATCTAACAAGTTTATTTCACTTTGTCGGGCTATAACTAATGAAGGGTAAAAGATACGTTAACGGGCGTTACGGCAATCGAATCTATGGACATTTCTACGTATGTACACTAATTTTTAACTTCCGTGTTCAGCTGATACAATATTACCATGCAATAAATCAAAAAATGGTACCTTGGATTTTTCAGTAGCCAGTTATAAACCAAAATATTTAAACACCCTATATTTAAATAAAAATGTATCAATTTCTACTAAATCAAACGTGCTGATTGCGAAAAAAATAGTAAAAAAATTCCCAGGATTCTAGTTTTAGAAATACAAAGTTTTTTTTCCATTGCAAATCTAACAAGTTTATTTCACTTTGCCGGGCTATAACTAATGAACAGTAAAAGATACGTTAACGGGCGTTGCGGCAATCGAATCTATGGACATTTCTACGTATGTACACTAATTTTTAACTTCCGTGTTCAGCTGATACAATATTACCATGCAATAAATCAAAAAATGGTACCTTGGATTTTTCAGTAGCCAGTTATAAACCAAAATATTTAAACACCCTATATTTAAATAAAAATGTATCAATTTCTACTAAATCTAACGTGCTGATTGCGAAAAAAATTGTAAAAAAATTCCCAGGATTCTAGTTTTAGAAATACAAAGTTTTTTTTCCATTGCAAATCTAACAAGTTTATTTCACTTTGCCGGGCTATAACTAATGAACGGTAAAAGATACGTTAACGGGCGTTGCGGCAATCGAATCTATGGACATTTCTACGTATGTACACTAATTTTTAACTTCCGTGTTCAGCTGATACAATATTACCATGCAATAAATCAAAAAATGGTACCTTGGATTTTTCAGTAGCCAGTTATAAACCAAAATATTTAAACACCCTATATTTAAATAAAAATGTATCAATTTCTACTAAATCAAACGTGCTGATTGCGAAAAAAATAGTAAAAAAATTCCCAGGATTCTAGTTTTAGAAATACAAAGTTTTTTTTCCATTGCAAATCTAACAAGTTTATTTCACTTTGCCGGGCTATAACTAATGAACGGTAAAAGATACGTTAACGGGCGTTGCGGCAATCGAATCTATGGACATTTCTACGTATGTACACTAATTTTTAACTTCCGTGTTCAGCTGATACAATATTACCATGCAATAAATCAAAAAATGGTACCTTGGATTTTTCAGTAGCCAGTTATAAACCAAAATATTTAAACACCCTATATTTAAATAAAAATGTATCAATTTCTACTAAATCAAACGTGCTGATTGCGAAAAAAATAGTAAAAAAATTCCCAGGATTCTAGTTTTAGAAATACAAAGTTTTTTTTCCATTGCAAATCTAACAAGTTTATTTCACTTTGCCGGGCTATAACTAATGAACGGTAAAAGATACGTTAACGGGCGTTGCGGCAATCGAATCTATGGACATTTCTACGTATGTACACTAATTTTTAACTTCCGTGTTCAGCTGATACAATATTACCATGCAATAAATCAAAAAATGGTACCTTGGATTTTTCAGTAGCCAGTTATAAACCAAAATATTTAAACACCCTATATTTAAATAAAAATGTATCAATTTCTACTAAATCAAACGTGCTGATTGCGAAAAAAATAGTAAAAAAATTCCCAGGATTCTAGTTTTAGAAATACAAAGTTTTTTTTCCATTGCAAATCTAACAAGTTTATTTCACTTTGCCGGGCTATAACTAATGAACGGTAAAAGATACGTTAACGGGCGTTGCGGCAATCGAATCTATGGACATTTCTACGTATGTACACTAATTTTTAACTTCCGTGTTCAGCTGATACAATATTACCATGCAATAAATCAAAAAATGGTACCTTGGATTTTTCAGTAGCCAGTTATAAACCAAAATATTTAAACACCCTATATTTAAATAAAAATGTATCAATTTCTACTAAATCAAACGTGCTGATTGCGAAAAAAATAGTAAAAAAATTCCCAGGATTCTAGTTTTAGAAATACAAAGTTTTTTTTCCATTGCAAATCTAACAAGTTTATTTCACTTTGCCGGGCTATAACTAATGAACGGTAAAAGATACGTTAACGGGCGTTGCGGCAATCGAATCTATGGACATTTCTACGTATGTACACTAATTTTTAACTTCCGTGTTCAGCTGATACAATATTACCATGCAATAAATCAAAAAATGGTACCTTGGATTTTTCAGTAGCCAGTTATAAACCAAAATATTTAAACACCCTATATTTAAATAAAAATGTATCAATTTCTACTAAATCAAACGTGCTGATTGCGAAAAAAATAGTAAAAAAATTTCCAGGATTCTAGTTTTAGAAATACAAAGTTATTTTTCCATTGCAAATCTAACAAGTTTATTTCACTTTGCCGGGCTATAACTAATGAAGGGTAAAAGATACGTTAACGGGCGTTACGGCAATCGAATCTATGGACATTTCTACGTATGTACACTAATTTTTAACTTCCGTGTTCAGCTGATACAATATTACCATGCAATAAATCAAAAAATGGTACCTTGGATTTTTCAGTAGCCAGTTATAAACCAAAATATTTAAACACCCTATATTTAAATAAAAATGTATCAATTTCTACTAAATCAAACGTGCTGATTGCGAAAAAAATAGTAAAAAAATACCCAGGATTCTAGTTTTAGAAATACAAAGTTTTTTTTCCATTGCAAATCTAACAAGTTTATTTCACTTTGCCGGGCTATAACTAATGAACGGTAAAAGATCCGTTAACGGGCGTTGCGGCAATCGAATCTATGGACATTTCTACGTATGTACACTAATTTTTAACTTCCGTGTTCAGCTGATACAATATTACCATGCAATAAATCAAAAAATGGTACCTTGGATTTTTCAGTAGCCAGTTATAAACCAAAATATTTAAACACCCTATATTTAAATAAAAATGTATCAATTTCTACTAAATCAAACGTGCTGATTGCGAAAAAAATAGTAAAAAAATTTCCAGGATTCTAGTTTTAGAAATACAAAGTTTTTTTTCCATTGCAAATCTAACAAGTTTATTTCACTTTGCCGGGCTATAACTAATGAACGGTAAAAGATACGTTAACGGGCGTTGCGGCAATCGAATCTATGGACATTTCTACGTATGTACACTAATTTTTAACTTCCGTGTTCAGCTGATACAATATTACCATGCAATAAATCAAAAAATGGTACCTTGGATTTTTCAGTAGCCAGTTATAAACCAAAATATTTAAACACCCTATATTTAAATAAAAATGTATCAATTTCTACTAAATCGAACGTGCTGATTGCGAAAAAAATAGTAAAAAAATTCCCAGGATTCTAGTTTTAGAAATACAAAGTTTTTTTTCCATTGCAAATCTAACAAGTTTATTTCACTTTGCCGGGCTATAACTAATGAACGGTAAAAGATACGTTAACGGGCGTTGCGGCAATCGAATCTATGGACATTTCTACGTATGTACACTAATTTTTAACTTCCGTGTTCAGCTGATACAATATTACCATGCAATAAATCAAAAAATGGTACCTTGGATTTTTCAGTAGCCAGTTATAAACCAAAATATTTAAACACCCTATATTTAAATAAAAATGTATCAATTTCTACTAAATCAAACGTGCTGATTGCGAAAAAAATAGTAAAAAAAATTCCCAGGATTCTAGTTTTAGGAAATACAAAGTTTTTTTTCCATTGCAAATCTAACAAGTTTATTTCACTTTGCCGGGCTATAACTAATGAACGGTAAAAGATACGTTAACGGGCGTTACGGCAATCGAATCTATGGACATTTCTACGTATGTACACTAATTTTTAACTTCCGTGTTCAGCTGATACAATATTACCATGCAATAAATCAAAAAATGGTACCTTGGATTTTTCAGTAGCCAGTTATAAACCAAAATATTTAAACACCCTATATTTAAATACAAATGTATCAATTTCTACTAAATAAAACGTGCTGATTGCGAAAAAAATAGTAAAAAAATTCCCAGGATTCTAGTTTTAGAAATACAAAGTTTTTTTTCCATTGCAAATCTAACAAGTTTATTTCACTTTGCCGGGCTATAACTAATGAACGGTAAAAGATACGTTAACGGGCGTTGCGGCAATCGAATCTATGGACATTTCTACGTATGTACACTAATTTTTAACTTCCGTGTTCAGCTGATACAATATTACCATGCAATAAATCAAAAAATGGTACCTTGGATTTTTCAGTAGCCAGTTATAAACCAAAATATTTAAACACCCTATATTTAAATAAAAATGTATCAATTTCTACTAAATCTAACGTGCTGATTGCGAAAAAAATAGTAAAAAAATTCCCAGGATTCTAGTTTTAGAAATACAAAGTTTTTTTTCCATTGCAAATCTAACAAGTTTATTTCACTTTGCCGGGCTATAACTAATGAACGGTAAAAGATACGTTAACGGGCGTTGCGGCAATCGAATCTATGGACATTTCTACGTATGTACACTAATTTTTAACTTCCGTGTTCTGCTGATACAATATTACCATGCAATAAATCAAAAAATGGTACCTTGGATTTTTCAGTAGCCAGTTATAAACCAAAATATTTAAACACCCTATATTTAAATAAAAATGTATCAATTTCTACTAAATCAAACGTGCTGATTGCGAAAAAAATAGTAAAAAAATTCCCAGGATTCTAGTTTTAGAAATACAAAGTTTTTTTTCCATTGCAAATCTAACAAGTTTATTTCACTTTGCCGGGCTATAACTAATGAACGGTAAAAGATACGTTAACGGGCGTTGCGGCAATCGAATCTATGGACATTTCTACGTATGTACACTAATTTTTAACTTCCGTGTTCAGCTGATACAATATTACCATGCAATAAATCAAAAAATGGTACCTTGGATTTTTCAGTAGCCAGTTATAAACCAAAATATTTAAACACCCTATATTTAAATAAAAATGTATCAATTTCTACTAAATCAAACGTGCTGATTGCGAAAAAAATAGTAAAAAAATTCCCAGGATTCTAGTTTTAGAAATACAAAGTTTTTTTTCCATTGCAAATCTAACAAGTTTATTTCACTTTGCCGGGCTATAACTAATGAACGGTAAAAGATCCGTTAACGGGCGTTGCGGCAATCGAATCTATGGACATTTCTACGTATGTACACTAATTTTTAACTTCCGTGTTCAGCTGATACAATATTACCATGCAATAAATCAAAAAATGGTACCTTGGATTTTTCAGTAGCCAGTTATAAACCAAAATATTTAAACACCCTATATTTAAATAAAAATGTATCAATTTCTACTAAATCAAACGTGCTGATTGCGAAAAAAATAGTAAAAAAATTCCCAGGATTCTAGTTTTAGAAATACAAAGTTTTTTTTCCATTGCAAATCTAACAAGTTTATTTCACTTTGCCGGGCTATAACTAATGAACGGTAAAAGATACGTTAACGGGCGTTGCGGCAATCGAATCTATGGACATTTCTACGTATGTACACTAATTTTTAACTTCCGTGTTCAGCTGATACAATATTACCATGCAATAAATCAAAAAATGGTACCTTGGATTTTTCAGTAGCCAGTTATAAACCAAAATATTTAAACACCCTATATTTAAATAAAAATGTATCAATTTCTACTAAATCAAACGTGCTGATTGCGAAAAAAATAGTAAAAAAATTCCCAGGATTCTAGTTTTAGAAATACAAAGTTTTTTTTCCATTGCAAATCTAACAAGTTTATTTCACTTTGCCGGGCTATAACTAATGAACGGTAAAAGATACGTTAACGGGCGTTGCGGCAATCGAATCTATGGACATTTCTACGTATGTACACTAATTTTTAACTTCCGTGTTCAGCTGATACAATATTACCATGCAATAAATCAAAAAATGGTACCTTGGATTTTTCAGTAGCCAGTTATAAACCAAAATATTTAAACACCCTATATTTAAATAAAAATGTATCAATTTCTACTAAATCAAACGTGCTGATTGCGAAAAAAATAGTAAAAAAATTCCCAGGATTCTAGTTTTAGAAATACAAAGTTTTTTTTCCTTTGCAAATCTAACAAGTTTATTTCACTTTGCCGGGCTATAACTAATGAACGGTAAAAGATACGTTAACGGGCGTTGCGGCAATCGAATCTATGGACATTTCTACGTATGTACACTAATTTTTAACTTCCGTGTTCAGCTGATACAATATTACCATGCAATAAATCAAAAAATGGTACCTTGGATTTTTCAGTAGCCAGTTATAAACCAAAATATTTAAACACCCTATATTTAAATAAAAATGTATCAATTTCTACTAAATCAAACGTGCTGATTGCGAAAAAAATAGTAAAAAAATTCCCAGGATTCTAGTTTTAGAAATACAAAGTTTTTTTTCCATTGCAAATCTAACAAGTTTATTTCACTTTGCCGGGCTATAACTAATGAACGGTAAAAGATACGTTAACGGGCGTTGCGGCAATCGAATCTATGGACATTTCTACGTATGTACACTAATTTTTAACTTCCGTGTTCAGCTGATACAATATTACCATGCAATAAATCAAAAAATGGTACCTTGGATTTTTCAGTAGCCAGTTATAAACCAAAATATTTAAACACCCTATATTTAAATAAAAATGTATCAATTTCTACTAAATCGAACGTGCTGATTGCGAAAAAAATAGTAAAAAAATTCCCAGGATTCTAGTTTTAGAAATACAAAGTTTTTTTTCCATTGCAAATCTAACAAGTTTATTTCACTTTGCCGGGCTATAACTAATGAACGGTAAAAGATACGTTAACGGGCGTTGCGGCAATCGAATCTATGGACATTTCTACGTATGTACACTAATTTTTAACTTCCGTGTTCAGCTGATACAATATTACCATGCAATAAATCAAAAAATGGTACCTTGGATTTTTCAGTAGCCAGTTATAAACCAAAATATTTAAACACCCTATATTTAAATAAAAATGTATCAATTTCTACTAAATCAAACGTGCTGATTGCGAAAAAAATAGTAAAAAAATTCCCAGGATTCTAGTTTTAGAAATACAAAGTTTTTTTTCCTTTGCAAATCTAACAAGTTTATTTCACTTTGCCGGGCTATAACTAATGAACGGTAAAAGATACGTTAACGGGCGTTGCGGCAATCGAATCTATGGACATTTCTACGTATGTACACTAATTTTTAACTTCCGTGTTCAGCTGATACAATATTACCATGCAATAAATCAAAAAATGGTACCTTGGATTTTTCAGTAGCCAGTTATAAACCAAAATATTTAAACACCCTATATTTAAATAAAAATGTATCAATTTCTACTAAATCAAACGTGCTGATTGCGAAAAAAATAGTAAAAAAATTCCCAGGATTCTAGTTTTAGAAATACAAAGTTTTTTTTCCATTGCAAATCTAACAAGTTTATTTCACTTTGCCGGGCTATAACTAATGAACGGTAAAAGATACGTTAACGGGCGTTGCGGCAATCGAATCTATGGACATTTCTACGTATGTACACTAATTTTTAACTTCCGTGTTCAGCTGATACAATATTACCATGCAATAAATCAAAAAATGGTACCTTGGATTTTTCAGTAGCCAGTTATAAACCAAAATATTTAAACACCCTATATTTAAATAAAAATGTATCAATTTCTACTAAATCGAACGTGCTGATTGCGAAAAAAATAGTAAAAAAATTCCCAGGATTCTAGTTTTAGAAATACAAAGTTTTTTTTCCATTGCAAATCTAACAAGTTTATTTCACTTTGCCGGGCTATAACTAATGAACGGTAAAAGATACGTTAACGGGCGTTGCGGCAATCGAATCTATGGACATTTCTACGTATGTACACTAATTTTTAACTTCCGTGTTCAGCTGATACAATATTACCATGCAATAAATCAAAAAATGGTACCTTGGATTTTTCAGTAGCCAGTTATAAACCAAAATATTTAAACACCCTATATTTAAATAAAAATGTATCAATTTCTACTAAATCAAACGTGCTGATTGCGAAAAAAATAGTAAAAAAATTCCCAGGATTCTAGTTTTAGAAATACAAAGTTTTTTTTCCATTGCAAATCTAACAAGTTTATTTCACTTTGCCGGGCTATAACTAATGAACGGTAAAAGATACGTTAACGGGCGTTGCGGCAATCGAATCTATGGACATTTCTACGTATGTACACTAATTTTTAACTTCCGTGTTCAGCTGATACAATATTACCATGCAATAAATCAAAAAATGGTACCTTGGATTTTTCAGTAGCCAGTTATAAACCAAAATATTTAAACACCCTATATTTAAATAAAAATGTATCAATTTCTACTAAATCAAACGTGCTGATTGCGAAAAAAATAGTAAAAAAATTCCCAGGATTCTAGTTTTAGAAATACAAAGTTTTTTTTCCTTTGCAAATCTAACAAGTTTATTTCACTTTGCCGGGCTATAACTAATGAACGGTAAAAGATACGTTAACGGGCGTTGCGGCAATCGAATCTATGGACATTTCTACGTATGTACACTAATTTTTAACTTCCGTGTTCAGCTGATACAATATTACCATGCAATAAATCAAAAAATGGTACCTTGGATTTTTCAGTAGCCAGTTATAAACCAAAATATTTAAACACCCTATATTTAAATAAAAATGTATCAATTTCTACTAAATCAAACGTGCTGATTGCGAAAAAAATAGTAAAAAAATTCCCAGGATTCTAGTTTTAGAAATACAAAGTTTTTTTTCCATTGCAAATCTAACAAGTTTATTTCACTTTGCCGGGCTATAACTAATGAACGGTAAAAGATACGTTAACGGGCGTTGCGGCAATCGAATCTATGGACATTTCTACGTATGTACACTAATTTTTAACTTCCGTGTTCAGCTGATACAATATTACCATGCAATAAATCAAAAAATGGTACCTTGGATTTTTCAGTAGCCAGTTATAAACCAAAATATTTAAACACCCTATATTTAAATAAAAATGTATCAATTTCTACTAAATCAAACGTGCTGATTGCGAAAAAAATAGTAAAAAAATTCCCAGGATTCTAGTTTTAGAAATACAAAGTTTTTTTTCCATTGCAAATCTAACAAGTTTATTTCACTTTGCCGGGCTATAACTAATGAACGGTAAAAGATACGTTAACGGGCGTTGCGGCAATCGAATCTATGGACATTTCTACGTATGTACACTAATTTTTAACTTCCGTGTTCAGCTGATACAATATTACCATGCAATAAATCAAAAAATGGTACCTTGGATTTTTCAGTAGCCAGTTATAAACCAAAATATTTAAACACCCTATAATTAAATAAAAATGTATCAATTTCTACTAAATCAAACGTGCTGATTGCGAAAAAAATAGTAAAAAAATTTCCAGGATTCTAGTTTTAGAAATACAAAGTTATTTTTCCATTGCAAATCTAACAAGTTTATTTCACTTTGCCGGGCTATAACTAATGAAGGGTAAAAGATACGTTAACGGGCGTTACGGCAATCGAATCTATGGACATTTCTACGTATGTACACTAATTTTTAACTTCCGTGTTCAGCTGATACAATATTACCATGCAATAAATCAAAAAATGGTACCTTGGATTTTTCAGTAGCCAGTTATAAACCAAAATATTTAAACACCCTATATTTAAATAAAAATGTATCAATTTCTACTAAATCAAACGTGCTGATTGCGAAAAAAATAGTAAAAAAATTCCCAGGATTCTAGTTTTAGAAATACAAAGTTTTTTTTCCATTGCAAATCTAACAAGTTTATTTCACTTTGCCGGGCTATAACTAATGAACGGTAAAAGATACGTTAACGGGCGTTGCGGCAATCGAATCTATGGACATTTCTACGTATGTACACTAATTTTTAACTTCCGTGTTCAGCTGATACAATATTACCATGCAATAAATCAAAAAATGGTACCTTGGATTTTTCAGTAGCCAGTTATAAACCAAAATATTTAAACACCCTATATTTAAATAAAAATGTATCAATTTCTACTAAATCGAACGTGCTGATTGCGAAAAAAATAGTAAAAAAATTCCCAGGATTCTAGTTTTAGAAATACAAAGTTTTTTTTCCATTGCAAATCTAACAAGTTTATTTCACTTTGCCGGGCTATAACTAATGAACGGTAAAAGATACGTTAACGGGCGTTGCGGCATTCGAATCTATGGACATTTCTACGTATGTACACTAATTTTTAACTTCCGTGTTCAGCTGATACAATATTACCATGCAATAAATCAAAAAATGGTACCTTGGATTTTTCAGTAGCCAGTTATAAACCAAAATATTTAAACACCCTATATTTAAATAAAAATGTATCAATTTCTACTAAATCAAACGTGCTGATTGCGAAAAAAATAGTAAAAAAATTCCCAGGATTCTAGTTTTAGAAATACAAAGTTTTTTTTCCATTGCAAATCTAACAAGTTTATTTCACTTTGCCGGGCTATAACTAATGAACGGTAAAAGATACGTTAACGGGCGTTGCGGCAATCGAATCTATGGACATTTCTACGTATGTACACTAATTTTTAACTTCCGTGTTCAGCTGATACAATATTACCATGCAATAAATCAAAAAATGGTACCTTGGATTTTTCAGTAGCCAGTTATAAACCAAAATATTTAAACACCCTATATTTAAATAAAAATGTATCAATTTCTACTAAATCAAACGTGCTGATTGCGAAAAAAATAGTAAAAAAATTCCCAGGATTCTAGTTTTAGAAATACAAAGTTTTTTTTCCTTTGCAAATCTAACAAGTTTATTTCACTTTGCCGGGCTATAACTAATGAACGGTAAAAGATACGTTAACGGGCGTTGCGGCAATCGAATCTATGGACATTTCTACGTATGTACACTAATTTTTAACTTCCGTGTTCAGCTGATACAATATTACCATGCAATAAATCAAAAAATGGTACCTTGGATTTTTCAGTAGCCAGTTATAAACCAAAATATTTAAACACCCTATATTTAAATAAAAATGTATCAATTTCTACTAAATCAAACGTGCTGATTGCGAAAAAAATAGTAAAAAAATTCCCAGGATTCTAGTTTTAGAAATACAAAGTTTTTTTTCCATTGCAAATCTAACAAGTTTATTTCACTTTGCCGGGCTATAACTAATGAACGGTAAAAGATACGTTAACGGGCGTTGCGGCAATCGAATCTATGGACATTTCTACGTATGTACACTAATTTTTAACTTCCGTGTTCAGCTGATACAATATTACCATGCAATAAATCAAAAAATGGTACCTTGGATTTTTCAGTAGCCAGTTATAAACCAAAATATTTAAACACCCTATATTTAAATAAAAATGTATCAATTTCTACTAAATCAAACGTGCTGATTGCGAAAAAAATAGTAAAAAAATTCCCAGGATTCTAGTTTTAGAAATACAAAGTTTTTTTTCCATTGCAAATCTAACAAGTTTATTTCACTTTGCCGGGCTATAACTAATGAACGGTAAAAGATACGTTAACGGGCGTTGCGGCAATCGAATCTATGGACATTTCTACGTATGTACACTAATTTTTAACTTCCGTGTTCAGCTGATACAATATTACCATGCAATAAATCAAAAAATGGTACCTTGGATTTTTCAGTAGCCAGTTATAAACCAAAATATTTAAACACCCTATATTTAAATAAAAATGTATCAATTTCTACTAAATCAAACGTGCTGATTGCGAAAAAAATAGTAAAAAAATTTCCAGGATTCTAGTTTTAGAAATACAAAGTTATTTTTCCATTGCAAATCTAACAAGTTTATTTCACTTTGCCGGGCTATAACTAATGAAGGGTAAAAGATACGTTAACGGGCGTTACGGCAATCGAATCTATGGACATTTCTACGTATGTACACTAATTTTTAACTTCCGTGTTCAGCTGATACAATATTACCATGCAATAAATCAAAAAATGGTACCTTGGATTTTTCAGTAGCCAGTTATAAACCAAAATATTTAAACACCCTATATTTAAATAAAAATGTATCAATTTCTACTAAATCAAACGTGCTGATTGCGAAAAAAATAGTAAAAAAATTCCCAGGATTCTAGTTTTAGAAATACAAAGTTTTTTTTCCATTGCAAATCTAACAAGTTTATTTCACTTTGCCGGGCTATAACTAATGAACAGTAAAAGATACGTTAACGGGCGTTGCGGCAATCGAATCTATGGACATTTCTACGTATGTACACTAATTTTTAACTTCCGTGTTCAGCTGATACAATATTACCATGCAATAAATCAAAAAATGGTACCTTGGATTTTTCAGTAGCCAGTTATAAACCAAAATATTTAAACACCCTATATTTAAATAAAAATGTATCAATTTCTACTAAATCTAACGTGCTGATTGCGAAAAAAATTGTAAAAAAATTCCCAGGATTCTAGTTTTAGAAATACAAAGTTTTTTTTCCATTGCAAATCTAACAAGTTTATTTCACTTTGCCGGGCTATAACTAATGAACGGTAAAAGATACGTTAACGGGCGTTGCGGCAATCGAATCTATGGACATTTCTACGTATGTACACTAATTTTTAACTTCCGTGTTCAGCTGATACAATATTACCATGCAATAAATCAAAAAATGGTACCTTGGATTTTTCAGTAGCCAGTTATAAACCAAAATATTTAAACACCCTATATTTAAATAAAAATGTATCAATTTCTACTAAATCAAACGTGCTGATTGCGAAAAAAATAGTAAAAAAATTTCCAGGATTCTAGTTTTAGAAATACAAAGTTTTTTTTCCATTGCAAATCTAACAAGTTTATTTCACTTTGCCGGGCTATAACTAATGAACGGTAAAAGATACGTTAACGGGCGTTGCGGCAATCGAATCTATGGACATTTCTACGTATGTACACTAATTTTTAACTTCCGTGTTCAGCTGATACAATATTACCATGCAATAAATCAAAAAATGGTACCTTGGATTTTTCAGTAGCCAGTTATAAACCAAAATATTTAAACACCCTATATTTAAATAAAAATGTATCAATTTCTACTAAATCGAACGTGCTGATTGCGAAAAAAATAGTAAAAAAATTCCCAGGATTCTAGTTTTAGAAATACAAAGTTTTTTTTCCATTGCAAATCTAACAAGTTTATTTCACTTTGCCGGGCTATAACTAATGAACGGTAAAAGATACGTTAACGGGCGTTGCGGCAATCGAATCTATGGACATTTCTACGTATGTACACTAATTTTTAACTTCCGTGTTCAGCTGATACAATATTACCATGCAATAAATCAAAAAATGGTACCTTGGATTTTTCAGTAGCCAGTTATAAACCAAAATATTTAAACACCCTATATTTAAATAAAAATGTATCAATTTCTACTAAATCAAACGTGCTGATTGCGAAAAAAATTGTAAAAAAATTCCCAGGATTCTAGTTTTAGAAATACAAAGTTTTTTTTCCATTGCAAATCTAACAAGTTTATTTCACTTTGCCGGGCTATAACTAATGAACGGTAAAAGATACGTTAACGGGCGTTGCGGCAATCGAATCTATGGACATTTCTACGTATGTACACTAATTTTTAACTTCCGTGTTCAGCTGATACAATATTACCATGCAATAAATCAAAAAATGGTACCTTGGATTTTTCAGTAGCCAGTTATAAACCAAAATATTTAAACACCCTATATTTAAATAAAAATGTATCAATTTCTACTAAATCAAACGTGCTGATTGCGAAAAAAATAGTAAAAAAATTCCCAGGATTCTAGTTTTAGAAATACAAAGTTTTTTTTCCATTGCAAATCTAACAAGTTTATTTCACTTTGCCGGGCTATAACTAATGAACGGTAAAAGATACGTTAACGGGCGTTGCGGCAATCGAATCTATGGACATTTCTACGTATGTACACTAATTTTTAACTTCCGTGTTCAGCTGATACAATATTACCATGCAATAAATCAAAAAATGGTACCTTGGATTTTTCAGTAGCCAGTTATAAACCAAAATATTTAAACACCCTATATTTAAATAAAAATGTATCAATTTCTACTAAATCAAACGTGCTGATTGCGAAAAAAATAGTAAAAAAATTTCCAGGATTCTAGTTTTAGAAATACAAAGTTTTTTTTCCATTGCAAATCTAACAAGTTTATTTCACTTTGTCGGGCTATAACTAATGAAGGGTAAAAGATACGTTAACGGGCGTTACGGCAATCGAATCTATGGACATTTCTACGTATGTACACTAATTTTTAACTTCCGTGTTCAGCTGATACAATATTACCATGCAATAAATCAAAAAATGGTACCTTGGATTTTTCAGTAGCCAGTTATAAACCAAAATATTTAAACACCCTATATTTAAATAAAAATGTATCAATTTCTACTAAATCAAACGTGCTGATTGCGAAAAAAATAGTAAAAAAATTCCCAGGATTCTAGTTTTAGAAATACAAAGTTTTTTTTCCATTGCAAATCTAACAAGTTTATTTCACTTTGCCGGGCTATAACTAATGAACAGTAAAAGATACGTTAACGGGCGTTGCGGCAATCGAATCTATGGACATTTCTACGTATGTACACTAATTTTTAACTTCCGTGTTCAGCTGATACAATATTACCATGCAATAAATCAAAAAATGGTACCTTGGATTTTTCAGTAGCCAGTTATAAACCAAAATATTTAAACACCCTATATTTAAATAAAAATGTATCAATTTCTACTAAATCTAACGTGCTGATTGCGAAAAAAATTGTAAAAAAATTCCCAGGATTCTAGTTTTAGAAATACAAAGTTTTTTTTCCATTGCAAATCTAACAAGTTTATTTCACTTTGCCGGGCTATAACTAATGAACGGTAAAAGATACGTTAACGGGCGTTGCGGCAATCGAATCTATGGACATTTCTACGTATGTACACTAATTTTTAACTTCCGTGTTCAGCTGATACAATATTACCATGCAATAAATCAAAAAATGGTACCTTGGATTTTTCAGTAGCCAGTTATAAACCAAAATATTTAAACACCCTATATTTAAATAAAAATGTATCAATTTCTACTAAATCAAACGTGCTGATTGCGAAAAAAATAGTAAAAAAATTCCCAGGATTCTAGTTTTAGAAATACAAAGTTTTTTTTCCATTGCAAATCTAACAAGTTTATTTCACTTTGCCGGGCTATAACTAATGAACGGTAAAAGATACGTTAACGGGCGTTGCGGCAATCGAATCTATGGACATTTCTACGTATGTACACTAATTTTTAACTTCCGTGTTCAGCTGATACAATATTACCATGCAATAAATCAAAAAATGGTACCTTGGATTTTTCAGTAGCCAGTTATAAACCAAAATATTTAAACACCCTATATTTAAATAAAAATGTATCAATTTCTACTAAATCAAACGTGCTGATTGCGAAAAAAATAGTAAAAAAATTCCCAGGATTCTAGTTTTAGAAATACAAAGTTTTTTTTCCATTGCAAATCTAACAAGTTTATTTCACTTTGCCGGGCTATAACTAATGAACGGTAAAAGATACGTTAACGGGCGTTGCGGCAATCGAATCTATGGACATTTCTACGTATGTACACTAATTTTTAACTTCCGTGTTCAGCTGATACAATATTACCATGCAATAAATCAAAAAATGGTACCTTGGATTTTTCAGTAGCCAGTTATAAACCAAAATATTTAAACACCCTATATTTAAATAAAAATGTATCAATTTCTACTAAATCTAACGTGCTGATTGCGAAAAAAATTGTAAAAAAATTCCCAGGATTCTAGTTTTAGAAATACAAAGTTTTTTTTCCATTGCAAATCTAACAAGTTTATTTCACTTTGCCGGGCTATAACTAATGAACGGTAAAAGATACGTTAACGGGCGTTGCGGCAATCGAATCTATGGACATTTCTACGTATGTACACTAATTTTTAACTTCCGTGTTCAGCTGATACAATATTACCATGCAATAAATCAAAAAATGGTACCTTGGATTTTTCAGTAGCCAGTTATAAACCAAAATATTTAAACACCCTATATTTAAATAAAAATGTATCAATTTCTACTAAATCTAACGTGCTGATTGCGAAAAAAATAGTAAAAAAATTCCCAGGATTCTAGTTTTAGAAATACAAAGTTTTTTTTCCATTGCAAATCTAACAAGTTTATTTCACTTTGCCGGGCTATAACTAATGAACGGTTAAAGATCCGTTAACGGGCGTTGCGGCAATCGAATCTATGGACATTTCTACGTATGTACACTAATTTTTAACTTCCGTGTTCAGCTGATACAATATTACCATGCAATAAATCAAAAAATGGTACCTTGGATTTTTCAGTAGCCAGTTATAAACCAAAATATTTAAACACCCTATATTTAAATAAAAATGTATCAATTTCTACTAAATCAAACGTGCTGATTGCGAAAAAAATAGTAAAAAAATTCCCAGGATTCTAGTTTTAGAAATACAAAGTTTTTTTTCCATTGCAAATCTAACAAGTTTATTTCACTTTGCCGGGCTATAACTAATGAACGGTAAAAGATACGTTAACGGGCGTTACGGCAATCGAATCTATGGACATTTCTACGTATGTACACTAATTTTTAACTTCCGTGTTCAGCTGATACAATATTACCATGCAATAAATCAAAAAATGGTACCTTGGATTTTTCAGTAGCCAGTTATAAACCAAAATATTTAAACACCCTATATTTAAATAAAAATGTATCAATTTCTACTAAATCAAACGTGCTGATTGCGAAAAAAATAGTAAAAAAATTCCCAGGATTCTAGTTTTAGAAATACAAAGTTTTTTTTCCATTGCAAATCTAACAAGTTTATTTCACTTTGCCGGGCTATAACTAATGAACGGTAAAAGATACGTTAACGGGCGTTGCGGCAATCGAATCTATGGACATTTCTACGTATGTACACTAATTTTTAACTTCCGTGTTCAGCTGATACAATATTACCATGCAATAAATCAAAAAATGGTACCTTGGATTTTTCAGTAGCCAGTTATAAACCAAAATATTTAAACACCCTATATTTAAATAAAAATGTATCAATTTCTACTAAATCTAACGTGCTGATTGCGAAAAAAATAGTAAAAAAATTCCCAGGATTCTAGTTTTAGAAATACAAAGTTTTTTTTCCATTGCAAATCTAACAAGTTTATTTCACTTTGCCGGGCTATAACTAATGAACGGTAAAAGATACGTTAACGGGCGTTACGGCAATCGAATCTATGGACATTTCTACGTATGTACACTAATTTTTAACTTCCGTGTTCAGCTGATACAATATTACCATGCAATAAATCAAAAAATGGTACCTTGGATTTTTCAGTAGCCAGTTATAAACCAAAATATTTAAACACCCTATATTTAAATAAAAATGTATCAATTTCTACTAAATCAAACGTGCTGATTGCGAAAAAAATAGTAAAAAAATTCCCAGGATTCTAGTTTTAGAAATACAAAGTTTTTTTTCCATTGCAAATCTAACAAGTTTATTTCACTTTGCCGGGCTATAACTAATGAACGGTAAAAGATACGTTAACGGGCGTTGCGGCAATCGAATCTATGGACATTTCTACGTATGTACACTAATTTTTAACTTCCGTGTTCAGCTGATACAATATTACCATGCAATAAATCAAAAAATGGTACCTTGGATTTTTCAGTAGCCAGTTATAAACCAAAATATTTAAACACCCTATATTTAAATAAAAATGTATCAATTTCTACTAAATCTAACGTGCTGATTGCGAAAAAAATAGTAAAAAAATTCCCAGGATTCTAGTTTTAGAAATACAAAGTTTTTTTTCCATTGGAAATCTAACAAGTTTATTTCACTTTGCCGGGCTATAACTAATGAACGGTAAAAGATACGTTAACGGGCGTTGCGGCAGTCGAATCTATGGACATTTCTACGTATGTACACTAATTTTTAACTTCCGTGTTCAGCTGATACAATATTACCATGCAATAAATCAAAAAATGGTACCTTGGATTTTTCAGTAGCCAGTTATAAACCAAAATATTTAAACACCCTATATTTAAATAAAAATGTATCAATTTCTACTAAATCAAACGTGCTGATTGCGAAAAAAATAGTAAAAAAATTCCCAGGATTCTAGTTTTAGAAATACAAAGTTTTTTTCCCATTGCAAATCTAACAAGTTTATTTCCCTTTGCCGGGCTATAACTAATGAACGGTAAAAGATACGTTAACGGGCGTTGCGGCAATCGAATCTATGGACATTTCTACGTATGTACACTAATTTTTAACTTCCGTGTTCAGCTGATACAATATTACCATGCAATAAATCAAAAAATGGTACCTTGGATTTTTCAGTAGCCAGTTATAAACCAAAATATTTAAACACCCTATATTTAAATAAAAATGTATCAATTTCTACTAAATCAAACGTGCTGATTGCGAAAAAAATAGTAAAAAAATTCCCAGGATTCTAGTTTTAGAAATACAAAGTTTTTTTTCCATTGCAAATCTAACAAGTTTATTTCACTTTGCCGGGCTATAACTAATGAACGGTAAAAGATACGTTAACGGGCGTTGCGGCAATCGAATCTATGGACATTTCTACGTATGTACACTAATTTTTAACTTCCGTGTTCAGCTGATACAATATTACCATGCAATAAATCAAAAAATGGTACCTTGGATTTTTCAGTAGCCAGTTATAAACCAAAATATTTAAACACCCTATATTTAAATAAAAATGTATCAATTTCTACTAAATCAAACGTGCTGATTGCGAAAAAAATTGTAAAAAAATTCCCAGGATTCTAGTTTTAGAAATACAAAGTTTTTTTTCCATTGCAAATCTAACAAGTTTATTTCACTTTGCCGGGCTATAACTAATGAACGGTAAAAGATACGTTAACGGGCGTTGCGGCAATCGAATCTATGGACATTTCTACGTATGTACACTAATTTTTAACTTCCGTGTTCAGCTGATACAATATTACCATGCAATAAATCAAAAAATGGTACCTTGGATTTTTCAGTAGCCAGTTATAAACCAAAATATTTAAACACCCTATATTTAAATAAAAATGTATCAATTTCTACTAAATCAAACGTGCTGATTGCGAAAAAAATAGTAAAAAAATTCCCAGGATTCTAGTTTTAGAAATACAAAGTTTTTTTCCCATTGCAAATCTAACAAGTTTATTTCCCTTTGCCGGGCTATAACTAATGAACGGTAAAAGATACGTTAACGGGCGTTGCGGCAATCGAATCTATGGACATTTCTACGTATGTACACTAATTTTTAACTTCCGTGTTCAGCTGATACAATATTACCATGCAATAAATCAAAAAATGGTACCTTGGATTTTTCAGTAGCCAGTTATAAACCAAAATATTTAAACACCCTATATTTAAATAAAAATGTATCAATTTCTACTAAATCAAACGTGCTGATTGCGAAAAAAATAGTAAAAAAATTCCCAGGATTCTAGTTTTAGAAATACAAAGTTTTTTTTCCATTGCAAATCTAACAAGTTTATTTCACTTTGCCGGGCTATAACTAATGAACGGTAAAAGATACGTTAACGGGCGTTGCGGCAATCGAATCTATGGACATTTCTACGTATGTACACTAATTTTTAACTTCCGTGTTCAGCTGATACAATATTACCATGCAATAAATCAAAAAATGGTACCTTGGATTTTTCAGTAGCCAGTTATAAACCAAAATATTTAAACACCCTATATTTAAATAAAAATGTATCAATTTCTACTAAATCAAACGTGCTGATTGCGAAAAAAATAGTAAAAAAATTCCCAGGATTCTAGTTTTAGAAATACAAAGTTTTTTTCCCATTGCAAATCTAACAAGTTTATTTCCCTTTGCCGGGCTATAACTAATGAACGGTAAAAGATACGTTAACGGGCGTTGCGGCAATCGAATCTATGGACATTTCTACGTATGTACACTAATTTTTAACTTCCGTGTTCAGCTGATACAATATTACCATGCAATAAATCAAAAAATGGTACCTTGGATTTTTCAGTAGCCAGTTATAAACCAAAATATTTAAACACCCTATATTTAAATAAAAATGTATCAATTTCTACTAAATCAAACGTGCTGATTGCGAAAAAAATAGTAAAAAAATTCCCAGGATTCTAGTTTTAGAAATACAAAGTTTTTTTTTCCATTGCAAATCTAACAAGTTTATTTCACTTTGCCGGGCTATAACTAATGAACGGTAAAAGATACGTTAACGGGCGTTGCGGCAATCGAATCTATGGACATTTCTACGTATGTACACTAATTTTTAACTTCCGTGTTCAGCTGATACAATATTACCATGCAATAAATCAAAAAATGGTACCTTGGATTTTTCAGTAGCCAGTTATAAACCAAAATATTTAAACACCCTATATTTAAATAAAAATGTATCAATTTCTACTAAATCAAACGTGCTGATTGCGAAAAAAATTGTAAAAAAATTCCCAGGATTCTAGTTTTAGAAATACAAAGTTTTTTTTTTGCAAATCTAACAAGTTTATTTCACTTTGCCGGGCTATAACTAATGAACGGTAAAAGATACGTTAACGGGCGTTGCGGCAATCGAATCTATGGACATTTCTACGTATGTACACTAATTTTTAACTTCCGTGTTCAGCTGATACAATATTACCATGCAATAAATCAAAAAATGGTACCTTGGATTTTTCAGTAGCCAGTTATAAACCAAAATATTTAAACACCCTATATTTAAATAAAAATGTATCAATTTCTACTAAATCTAACGTGCTGATTGCGAAAAAAATAGTAAAAAAATTCCCAGGATTCTAGTTTTAGAAATACAAAGTTTTTTTTCCATTGCAAATCTAACAAGTTTATTTCACTTTGCCGGGCTATAACTAATGAACGGTAAAAGATACGTTAACGGGCGTTGCGGCAATCGAATCTATGGACATTTCTACGTATGTACACTAATTTTTAACTTCCGTGTTCAGCTGATACAATATTACCATGCAATAAATCAAAAAATGGTACCTTGGATTTTTCAGTAGCCAGTTATAAACCAAAATATTTAAACACCCTATATTTAAATAAAAATGTATCAATTTCTACTAAATCTAACGTGCTGATTGCGAAAAAAATTGTAAAAAAATTCCCAGGATTCTAGTTTTAGAAATACAAAGTTTTTTTTCCATTGCAAATCTAACAAGTTTATTTCACTTTGCCGGGCTATAACTAATGAACGGTAAAAGATACGTTAACGGGCGTTGCGGCAATCGAATCTATGGACATTTCTACGTATGTACACTAATTTTTAACTTCCGTGTTCAGCTGATACAATATTACCATGCAATAAATCAAAAAATGGTACCTTGGATTTTTCAGTAGCCAGTTATAAACCAAAATATTTAAACACCCTATATTTAAATAAAAATGTATCAATTTCTACTAAATCAAACGTGCTGATTGCGAAAAAAATTGTAAAAAAATTCCCAGGATTCTAGTTTTAGAAATACAAAGTTTTTTTTCCATTGCAAATCTAACAAGTTTATTTCACTTTGCCGGGCTATAACTAATGAACGGTAAAAGATACGTTAACGGGCGTTGCGGCAATCGAATCTATGGACATTTCTACGTATGTACACTAATTTTTAACTTCCGTGTTCAGCTGATACAATATTACCATGCAATAAATCAAAAAATGGTACCTTGGATTTTTCAGTAGCCAGTTATAAACCAAAATATTTAAACACCCTATATTTAAATAAAAATGTATCAATTTCTACTAAATCAAACGTGCTGATTGCGAAAAAAATAGTAAAAAAATTCCCAGGATTCTAGTTTTAGAAATACAAAGTTTTTTTCCCATTGCAAATCTAACAAGTTTATTTCCCTTTGCCGGGCTATAACTAATGAACGGTAAAAGATACGTTAACGGGCGTTGCGGCAATCGAATCTATGGACATTTCTACGTATGTACACTAATTTTTAACTTCCGTGTTCAGCTGATACAATATTACCATGCAATAAATCAAAAAATGGTACCTTGGATTTTTCAGTAGCCAGTTATAAACCAAAATATTTAAACACCCTATATTTAAATAAAAATGTATCAATTTCTACTAAATCAAACGTGCTGATTGCGAAAAAAATAGTAAAAAAATTCCCAGGATTCTAGTTTTAGAAATACAAAGTTTTTTTTCCATTGCAAATCTAACAAGTTTATTTCACTTTGCCGGGCTATAACTAATGAACGGTAAAAGATACGTTAACGGGCGTTGCGGCAATCGAATCTATGGACATTTCTACGTATGTACACTAATTTTTAACTTCCGTGTTCAGCTGATACAATATTACCATGCAATAAATCAAAAAATGGTACCTTGGATTTTTCAGTAGCCAGTTATAAACCAAAATATTTAAACACCCTATATTTAAATAAAAATGTATCAATTTCTACTAAATCAAACGTGCTGATTGCGAAAAAAATAGTAAAAAAATTCCCAGGATTCTAGTTTTAGAAATACAAAGTTTTTTTCCCATTGCAAATCTAACAAGTTTATTTCCCTTTGCCGGGCTATAACTAATGAACGGTAAAAGATACGTTAACGGGCGTTGCGGCAATCGAATCTATGGACATTTCTACGTATGTACACTAATTTTTAACTTCCGTGTTCAGCTGATACAATATTACCATGCAATAAATCAAAAAATGGTACCTTGGATTTTTCAGTAGCCAGTTATAAACCAAAATATTTAAACACCCTATATTTAAATAAAAATGTATCAATTTCTACTAAATCAAACGTGCTGATTGCGAAAAAAATTGTAAAAAAATTCCCAGGATTCTAGTTTTAGAAATACAAAGTTTTTTTTCCATTGCAAATCTAACAAGTTTATTTCACTTTGCCGGGCTATAACTAATGAACGGTAAAAGATACGTTAACGGGCGTTGCGGCAATCGAATCTATGGACATTTCTACGTATGTACACTAATTTTTAACTTCCGTGTTCAGCTGATACAATATTACCATGCAATAAATCAAAAAATGGTACCTTGGATTTTTCAGTAGCCAGTTATAAACCAAAATATTTAAACACCCTATATTTAAATAAAAATGTATCAATTTCTACTAAATCAAACGTGCTGATTGCGAAAAAAATTGTAAAAAAATTCCCAGGATTCTAGTTTTAGAAATACAAAGTTTTTTTTCCATTGCAAATCTAACAAGTTTATTTCACTTTGCCGGGCTATAACTAATGAACGGTAAAAGATACGTTAACGGGCGTTGCGGCAATCGAATCTATGGACATTTCTACGTATGTACACTAATTTTTAACTTCCGTGTTCAGCTGATACAATATTACCATGCAATAAATCAAAAAATGGTACCTTGGATTTTTCAGTAGCCAGTTATAAACCAAAATATTTAAACACCCTATATTTAAATAAAAATGTATCAATTTCTACTAAATCTAACGTGCTGATTGCGGAAAAAATAGTAAAAAAATTCCCAGGATTCTAGTTTTAGAAATACAAAGTTTTTTTTCCATTGCAAATCTAACAAGTTTATTTCACTTTGCCGGGCTATAACTAATGAACGGTAAAAGATACGTTAACGGGCGTTGCGGCAATCGAATCTATGGACATTTCTACGTATGTACACTAATTTTTAACTTCCGTGTTCAGCTGATACAATATTACCATGCAATAAATCAAAAAATGGTACCTTGGATTTTTCAGTAGCCAGTTATAAACCAAAATATTTAAACACCCTATATTTAAATAAAAATGTATCAATTTCTACTAAATCAAACGTGCTGATTGCGAAAAAAATAGTAAAAAAATTCCCAGGATTCTAGTTTTAGAAATACAAAGTTTTTTTCCCATTGCAAATCTAACAAGTTTATTTCCCTTTGCCGGGCTATAACTAATGAACGGTAAAAGATACGTTAACGGGCGTTGCGGCAATCGAATCTATGGACATTTCTACGTATGTACACTAATTTTTAACTTCCGTGTTCAGCTGATACAATATTACCATGCAATAAATCAAAAAATGGTACCTTGGATTTTTCAGTAGCCAGTTATAAACCAAAATATTTAAACACCCTATATTTAAATAAAAATGTATCAATTTCTACTAAATCAAACGTGCTGATTGCGAAAAAAATAGTAAAAAAATTCCCAGGATTCTAGTTTTAGAAATACAAAGTTTTTTTTTCATTGCAAATCTAACAAGTTTATTTCACTTTGCCGGGCTATAACTAATGAACGGTAAAAGATACGTTAACGGGCGTTGCGGCAATCGAATCTATGGACATTTCTACGTATGTACACTAATTTTTAACTTCCGTGTTCAGCTGATACAATATTACCATGCAATAAATCAAAAAATGGTACCTTGGATTTTTCAGTAGCCAGTTATAAACCAAAATATTTAAACACCCTATATTTAAATAAAAATGTATCAATTTCTACTAAATCAAACGTGCTGATTGCGAAAAAAATTGTAAAAAAATTCCCAGGATTCTAGTTTTAGAAATACAAAGTTTTTTTTCCATTGCAAATCTAACAAGTTTATTTCACTTTGCCGGGCTATAACTAATGAACGGTAAAAGATACGTTAACGGGCGTTGCGGCAATCGAATCTATGGACATTTCTACGTATGTACACTAATTTTTAACTTCCGTGTTCAGCTGATACAATATTACCATGCAATAAATCAAAAAATGGTACCTTGGATTTTTCAGTAGCCAGTTATAAACCAAAATATTTAAACACCCTATATTTAAATAAAAATGTATCAATTTCTACTAAATCTAACGTGCTGATTGCGAAAAAAATAGTAAAAAAATTCCCAGGATTCTAGTTTTAGAAATACAAAGTTTTTTTTCCATTGCAAATCTAACAAGTTTATTTCACTTTGCCGGGCTATAACTAATGAACGGTAAAAGATACGTTAACGGGCGTTGCGGCAATCGAATCTATGGACATTTCTACGTATGTACACTAATTTTTAACTTCCGTGTTCAGCTGATACAATATTACCATGCAATAAATCAAAAAATGGTACCTTGGATTTTTCAGTAGCCAGTTATAAACCAAAATATTTAAACACCCTATATTTAAATAAAAATGTATCAATTTCTACTAAATCAAACGTGCTGATTGCGAAAAAAATAGTAAAAAAATTCCCAGGATTCTAGTTTTAGAAATACAAAGTTTTTTTTTCATTGCAAATCTAACAAGTTTATTTCACTTTGCCGGGCTATAACTAATGAACGGTAAAAGATACGTTAACGGGCGTTGCGGCAATCGAATCTATGGACATTTCTACGTATGTACACTAATTTTTAACTTCCGTGTTCAGCTGATACAATATTACCATGCAATAAATCAAAAAATGGTACCTTGGATTTTTCAGTAGCCAGTTATAAACCAAAATATTTAAACACCCTATATTTAAATAAAAATGTATCAATTTCTACTAAATCAAACGTGCTGATTGCGAAAAAAATTGTAAAAAAATTCCCAGGATTCTAGTTTTAGAAATACAAAGTTTTTTTTCCATTGCAAATCTAACAAGTTTATTTCACTTTGCCGGGCTATAACTAATGAACGGTAAAAGATACGTTAACGGGCGTTGCGGCAATCGAATCTATGGACATTTCTACGTATGTACACTAATTTTTAACTTCCGTGTTCAGCTGATACAATATTACCATGCAATAAATCAAAAAATGGTACCTTGGATTTTTCAGTAGCCAGTTATAAACCAAAATATTTAAACACCCTATATTTAAATAAAAATGTATCAATTTCTACTAAATCAAACGTGCTGATTGCGAAAAAAATTGTAAAAAAATTCCCAGGATTCTAGTTTTAGAAATACAAAGTTTTTTTTCCATTGGAAATCTAACAAGTTTATTTCACTTTGCCGGGCTATAACTAATGAACGGTAAAAGATACGTTAACGGGCGTTGCGGCAATCGAATCTATGGACATTTCTACGTATGTACACTAATTTTTAACTTCCGTGTTCAGCTGATACAATATTACCATGCAATAAATCAAAAAATGGTACCTTGGATTTTTCAGTAGCCAGTTATAAACCAAAATATTTAAACACCCTATATTTAAATAAAAATGTATCAATTTCTACTAAATCTAACGTGCTGATTGCGAAAAAAATAGTAAAAAAATTCCCAGGATTCTAGTTTTAGAAATACAAAGTTTTTTTTCCATTGCAAATCTAACAAGTTTATTTCACTTTGCCGGGCTATAACTAATGAACGGTAAAAGATACGTTAACGGGCGTTGCGGCAATCGAATCTATGGACATTTCTACGTATGTACACTAATTTTTAACTTCCGTGTTCAGCTGATACAATATTACCATGCAATAAATCAAAAAATTGTACCTTGGATTTTTCAGTAGCCAGTTATAAACCAAAATATTTAAACACCCTATATTTAAATAAAAATGTATCAATTTCTACTAAATCAAACGTGCTGATTGCGAAAAAAATAGTAAAAAAATTCCCAGGATTCTAGTTTTAGAAATACAAAGTTTTTTTTCCATTGCAAATCTAACAAGTTTATTTCACTTTGCCGGGCTATAACTAATGAACGGTAAAAGATACGTTAACGGGCGTTGCGGCAATCGAATCTATGGACATTTCTACGTATGTACACTAATTTTTAACTTCCGTGTTCAGCTGATACAATATTACCATGCAATAAATCAAAAAATGGTACCTTGGATTTTTCAGTAGCCAGTTATAAACCAAAATATTTAAACACCCTATATTTAAATAAAAATGTATCAATTTCTACTAAATCAAACGTGCTGATTGCGAAAAAAATTGTAAAAAAATTCCCAGGATTCTAGTTTTAGAAATACAAAGTTTTTTTTCCATTGCAAATCTAACAAGTTTATTTCACTTTGCCGGGCTATAACTAATGAACGGTAAAAGATACGTTAACGGGCGTTGCGGCAATCGAATCTATGGACATTTCTACGTATGTACACTAATTTTTAACTTCCGTGTTCAGCTGATACAATATTACCATGCAATAAATCAAAAAATGGTACCTTGGATTTTTCAGTAGCCAGTTATAAACCAAAATATTTAAACACCCTATATTTAAATAAAAATGTATCAATTTCTACTAAATCAAACGTGCTGATTGCGAAAAAAATAGTAAAAAAATTCCCAGGATTCTAGTTTTAGAAATACAAAGTTTTTTTTCCCATTGCAAATCTAACAAGTTTATTTCCCTTTGCCGGGCTATAACTAATGAACGGTAAAAGATACGTTAACGGGCGTTGCGGCAATCGAATCTATGGACATTTCTACGTATGTACACTAATTTTTAACTTCCGTGTTCAGCTGATACAATATTACCATGCAATAAATCAAAAAATGGTACCTTGGATTTTTCAGTAGCCAGTTATAAACCAAAATATTTAAACACCCTATATTTAAATAAAAATGTATCAATTTCTACTAAATCAAACGTGCTGATTGCGAAAAAAATAGTAAAAAAATTCCCAGGATTCTAGTTTTAGAAATACAAAGTTTTTTTTCCATTGCAAATCTAACAAGTTTATTTCACTTTGCCGGGCTATAACTAATGAACGGTAAAAGATACGTTAACGGGCGTTGCGGCAATCGAATCTATGGACATTTCTACGTATGTACACTAATTTTTAACTTCCGTGTTCAGCTGATACAATATTACCATGCAATAAATCAAAAAATGGTACCTTGGATTTTTCAGTAGCCAGTTATAAACCAAAATATTTAAACACCCTATATTTAAATAAAAATGTATCAATTTCTACTAAATCAAACGTGCTGATTGCGAAAAAAATAGTAAAAAAATTCCCAGGATTCTAGTTTTAGAAATACAAAGTTTTTTTCCCATTGCAAATCTAACAAGTTTATTTCCCTTTGCCGGGCTATAACTAATGAACGGTAAAAGATACGTTAACGGGCGTTGCGGCAATCGAATCTATGGACATTTCTACGTATGTACACTAATTTTTAACTTCCGTGTTCAGCTGATACAATATTACCATGCAATAAATCAAAAAATGGTACCTTGGATTTTTCAGTAGCCAGTTATAAACCAAAATATTTAAACACCCTATATTTAAATAAAAATGTATCAATTTCTACTAAATCAAACGTGCTGATTGCGAAAAAAATAGTAAAAAAATTCCCAGGATTCTAGTTTTAGAAATACAAAGTTTTTTTTTCATTGCAAATCTAACAAGTTTATTTCACTTTGCCGGGCTATAACTAATGAACGGTAAAAGATACGTTAACGGGCGTTGCGGCAATCGAATCTATGGACATTTCTACGTATGTACACTAATTTTTAACTTCCGTGTTCAGCTGATACAATATTACCATGCAATAAATCAAAAAATGGTACCTTGGATTTTTCAGTAGCCAGTTATAAACCAAAATATTTAAACACCCTATATTTAAATAAAAATGTATCAATTTCTACTAAATCAAACGTGCTGATTGCGAAAAAAATTGTAAAAAAATTCCCAGGATTCTAGTTTTAGAAATACAAAGTTTTTTTTCCATTGCAAATCTAACAAGTTTATTTCACTTTGCCGGGCTATAACTAATGAACGGTAAAAGATACGTTAACGGGCGTTGCGGCAATCGAATCTATGGACATTTCTACGTATGTACACTAATTTTTAACTTCCGTGTTCAGCTGATACAATATTACCATGCAATAAATCAAAAAATGGTACCTTGGATTTTTCAGTAGCCAGTTATAAACCAAAATATTTAAACACCCTATATTTAAATAAAAATGTATCAATTTCTACTAAATCAAACGTGCTGATTGCGAAAAAAATTGTAAAAAAATTCCCAGGATTCTAGTTTTAGAAATACAAAGTTTTTTTTCCATTGGAAATCTAACAAGTTTATTTCACTTTGCCGGGCTATAACTAATGAACGGTAAAAGATACGTTAACGGGCGTTGCGGCAATCGAATCTATGGACATTTCTACGTATGTACACTAATTTTTAACTTCCGTGTTCAGCTGATACAATATTACCATGCAATAAATCAAAAAATGGTACCTTGGATTTTTCAGTAGCCAGTTATAAACCAAAATATTTAAACACCCTATATTTAAATAAAAATGTATCAATTTCTACTAAATCTAACGTGCTGATTGCGAAAAAAATAGTAAAAAAATTCCCAGGATTCTAGTTTTAGAAATACAAAGTTTTTTTTCCATTGCAAATCTAACAAGTTTATTTCACTTTGCCGGGCTATAACTAATGAACGGTAAAAGATACGTTAACGGGCGTTGCGGCAATCGAATCTATGGACATTTCTACGTATGTACACTAATTTTTAACTTCCGTGTTCAGCTGATACAATATTACCATGCAATAAATCAAAAAATTGTACCTTGGATTTTTCAGTAGCCAGTTATAAACCAAAATATTTAAACACCCTATATTTAAATAAAAATGTATCAATTTCTACTAAATCAAACGTGCTGATTGCGAAAAAAATAGTAAAAAAATTCCCAGGATTCTAGTTTTAGAAATACAAAGTTTTTTTTCCATTGCAAATCTAACAAGTTTATTTCACTTTGCCGGGCTATAACTAATGAACGGTAAAAGATACGTTAACGGGCGTTGCGGCAATCGAATCTATGGACATTTCTACGTATGTACACTAATTTTTAACTTCCGTGTTCAGCTGATACAATATTACCATGCAATAAATCAAAAAATGGTACCTTGGATTTTTCAGTAGCCAGTTATAAACCAAAATATTTAAACACCCTATATTTAAATAAAAATGTATCAATTTCTACTAAATCAAACGTGCTGATTGCGAAAAAAATTGTAAAAAAATTCCCAGGATTCTAGTTTTAGAAATACAAAGTTTTTTTTCCATTGCAAATCTAACAAGTTTATTTCACTTTGCCGGGCTATAACTAATGAACGGTAAAAGATACGTTAACGGGCGTTGCGGCAATCGAATCTATGGACATTTCTACGTATGTACACTAATTTTTAACTTCCGTGTTCAGCTGATACAATATTACCATGCAATAAATCAAAAAATGGTACCTTGGATTTTTCAGTAGCCAGTTATAAACCAAAATATTTAAACACCCTATATTTAAATAAAAATGTATCAATTTCTACTAAATCAAACGTGCTGATTGCGAAAAAAATAGTAAAAAAATTCCCAGGATTCTAGTTTTAGAAATACAAAGTTTTTTTCCCATTGCAAATCTAACAAGTTTATTTCCCTTTGCCGGGCTATAACTAATGAACGGTAAAAGATACGTTAACGGGCGTTGCGGCAATCGAATCTATGGACATTTCTACGTATGTACACTAATTTTTAACTTCCGTGTTCAGCTGATACAATATTACCATGCAATAAATCAAAAAATGGTACCTTGGATTTTTCAGTAGCCAGTTATAAACCAAAATATTTAAACACCCTATATTTAAATAAAAATGTATCAATTTCTACTAAATCAAACGTGCTGATTGCGAAAAAAATAGTAAAAAAATTCCCAGGATTCTAGTTTTAGAAATACAAAGTTTTTTTTCCATTGCAAATCTAACAAGTTTATTTCACTTTGCCGGGCTATAACTAATGAACGGTAAAAGATACGTTAACGGGCGTTGCGGCAATCGAATCTATGGACATTTCTACGTATGTACACTAATTTTTAACTTCCGTGTTCAGCTGATACAATATTACCATGCAATAAATCAAAAAATGGTACCTTGGATTTTTCAGTAGCCAGTTATAAACCAAAATATTTAAACACCCTATATTTAAATAAAAATGTATCAATTTCTACTAAATCAAACGTGCTGATTGCGAAAAAAATAGTAAAAAAATTCCCAGGATTCTAGTTTTAGAAATACAAAGTTTTTTTCCCATTGCAAATCTAACAAGTTTATTTCCCTTTGCCGGGCTATAACTAATGAACGGTAAAAGATACGTTAACGGGCGTTGCGGCAATCGAATCTATGGACATTTCTACGTATGTACACTAATTTTTAACTTCCGTGTTCAGCTGATACAATATTACCATGCAATAAATCAAAAAATGGTACCTTGGATTTTTCAGTAGCCAGTTATAAACCAAAATATTTAAACACCCTATATTTAAATAAAAATGTATCAATTTCTACTAAATCAAACGTGCTGATTGCGAAAAAAATAGTAAAAAAATTCCCAGGATTCTAGTTTTAGAAATACAAAGTTTTTTTTCCATTGCAAATCTAACAAGTTTATTTCACTTTGCCGGGCTATAACTAATGAACGGTAAAAGATACGTTAACGGGCGTTGCGGCAATCGAATCTATGGACATTTCTACGTATGTACACTAATTTTTAACTTCCGTGTTCAGCTGATACAATATTACCATGCAATAAATCAAAAAATGGTACCTTGGATTTTTCAGTAGCCAGTTATAAACCAAAATATTTAAACACCCTATATTTAAATAAAAATGTATCAATTTCTACTAAATCAAACGTGCTGATTGCGAAAAAAATAGTAAAAAAATTCCCAGGATTCTAGTTTTAGAAATACAAAGTTTTTTTTCCATTGCAAATCTAACAAGTTTATTTCACTTTGCCGGGCTATAACTAATGAACGGTAAAAGATACGTTAACGGGCGTTGCGGCAATCGAATCTATGGACATTTCTACGTATGTACACTAATTTTTAACTTCCGTGTTCAGCTGATACAATATTACCATGCAATAAATCAAAAAATGGTACCTTGGATTTTTCAGTAGCCAGTTATAAACCAAAATATTTAAACACCCTATATTTAAATAAAAATGTATCAATTTCTACTAAATCAAACGTGCTGATTGCGAAAAAAATAGTAAAAAAATTCCCAGGATTCTAGTTTTAGAAATACAAAGTTTTTTTCCCATTGCAAATCTAACAAGTTTATTTCCCTTTGCCGGGCTATAACTAATGAACGGTAAAAGATACGTTAACGGGCGTTGCGGCAATCGAATCTATGGACATTTCTACGTATGTACACTAATTTTTAACTTCCGTGTTCAGCTGATACAATATTACCATGCAATAAATCAAAAAATGGTACCTTGGATTTTTCAGTAGCCAGTTATAAACCAAAATATTTAAACACCCTATATTTAAATAAAAATGTATCAATTTCTACTAAATCAAACGTGCTGATTGCGAAAAAAATAGTAAAAAAATTCCCAGGATTCTAGTTTTAGAAATACAAAGTTTTTTTTCCATTGCAAATCTAACAAGTTTATTTCACTTTGCCGGGCTATAACTAATGAACGGTAAAAGATACGTTAACGGGCGTTGCGGCAATCGAATCTATGGACATTTCTACGTATGTACACTAATTTTTAACTTCCGTGTTCAGCTGATACAATATTACCATGCAATAAATCAAAAAATGGTACCTTGGATTTTTCAGTAGCCAGTTATAAACCAAAATATTTAAACACCCTATATTTAAATAAAAATGTATCAATTTCTACTAAATCAAACGTGCTGATTGCGAAAAAAATTGTAAAAAAATTCCCAGGATTCTAGTTTTAGAAATACAAAGTTTTTTTTTTGCAAATCTAACAAGTTTATTTCACTTTGCCGGGCTATAACTAATGAACGGTAAAAGATACGTTAACGGGCGTTGCGGCAATCGAATCTATGGACATTTCTACGTATGTACACTAATTTTTAACTTCCGTGTTCAGCTGATACAATATTACCATGCAATAAATCAAAAAATGGTACCTTGGATTTTTCAGTAGCCAGTTATAAACCAAAATATTTAAACACCCTATATTTAAATAAAAATGTATCAATTTCTACTAAATCTAACGTGCTGATTGCGAAAAAAATAGTAAAAAAATTCCCAGGATTCTAGTTTTAGAAATACAAAGTTTTTTTTCCATTGCAAATCTAACAAGTTTATTTCACTTTGCCGGGCTATAACTAATGAACGGTAAAAGATACGTTAACGGGCGTTGCGGCAATCGAATCTATGGACATTTCTACGTATGTACACTAATTTTTAACTTCCGTGTTCAGCTGATACAATATTACCATGCAATAAATCAAAAAATTGTACCTTGGATTTTTCAGTAGCCAGTTATAAACCAAAATATTTAAACACCCTATATTTAAATAAAAATGTATCAATTTCTACTAAATCAAACGTGCTGATTGCGAAAAAAATAGTAAAAAAATTCCCAGGATTCTAGTTTTAGAAATACAAAGTTTTTTTTCCATTGCAAATCTAACAAGTTTATTTCACTTTGCCGGGCTATAACTAATGAACGGTAAAAGATACGTTAACGGGCGTTGCGGCAATCGAATCTATGGACATTTCTACGTATGTACACTAATTTTTAACTTCCGTGTTCAGCTGATACAATATTACCATGCAATAAATCAAAAAATGGTACCTTGGATTTTTCAGTAGCCAGTTATAAACCAAAATATTTAAACACCCTATATTTAAATAAAAATGTATCAATTTCTACTAAATCAAACGTGCTGATTGCGAAAAAAATTGTAAAAAAATTCCCAGGATTCTAGTTTTAGAAATACAAAGTTTTTTTTCCATTGCAAATCTAACAAGTTTATTTCACTTTGCCGGGCTATAACTAATGAACGGTAAAAGATACGTTAACGGGCGTTGCGGCAATCGAATCTATGGACATTTCTACGTATGTACACTAATTTTTAACTTCCGTGTTCAGCTGATACAATATTACCATGCAATAAATCAAAAAATGGTACCTTGGATTTTTCAGTAGCCAGTTATAAACCAAAATATTTAAACACCCTATATTTAAATAAAAATGTATCAATTTCTACTAAATCAAACGTGCTGATTGCGAAAAAAATAGTAAAAAAATTCCCAGGATTCTAGTTTTAGAAATACAAAGTTTTTTTCCCATTGCAAATCTAACAAGTTTATTTCCCTTTGCCGGGCTATAACTAATGAACGGTAAAAGATACGTTAACGGGCGTTGCGGCAATCGAATCTATGGACATTTCTACGTATGTACACTAATTTTTAACTTCCGTGTTCAGCTGATACAATATTACCATGCAATAAATCAAAAAATGGTACCTTGGATTTTTCAGTAGCCAGTTATAAACCAAAATATTTAAACACCCTATATTTAAATAAAAATGTATCAATTTCTACTAAATCAAACGTGCTGATTGCGAAAAAAATAGTAAAAAAATTCCCAGGATTCTAGTTTTAGAAATACAAAGTTTTTTTTCCATTGCAAATCTAACAAGTTTATTTCACTTTGCCGGGCTATAACTAATGAACGGTAAAAGATACGTTAACGGGCGTTGCGGCAATCGAATCTATGGACATTTCTACGTATGTACACTAATTTTTAACTTCCGTGTTCAGCTGATACAATATTACCATGCAATAAATCAAAAAATGGTACCTTGGATTTTTCAGTAGCCAGTTATAAACCAAAATATTTAAACACCCTATATTTAAATAAAAATGTATCAATTTCTACTAAATCAAACGTGCTGATTGCGAAAAAAATTGTAAAAAAATTCCCAGGATTCTAGTTTTAGAAATACAAAGTTTTTTTTCCATTGCAAATCTAACAAGTTTATTTCACTTTGCCGGGCTATAACTAATGAACGGTAAAAGATACGTTAACGGGCGTTGCGGCAATCGAATCTATGGACATTTCTACGTATGTACACTAATTTTTAACTTCCGTGTTCAGCTGATACAATATTACCATGCAATAAATCAAAAAATGGTACCTTGGATTTTTCAGTAGCCAGTTATAAACCAAAATATTTAAACACCCTATATTTAAATAAAAATGTATCAATTTCTACTAAATCAAACGTGCTGATTGCGAAAAAAATTGTAAAAAAATTCCCAGGATTCTAGTTTTAGAAATACAAAGTTTTTTTTCCATTGGAAATCTAACAAGTTTATTTCACTTTGCCGGGCTATAACTAATGAACGGTAAAAGATACGTTAACGGGCGTTGCGGCAATCGAATCTATGGACATTTCTACGTATGTACACTAATTTTTAACTTCCGTGTTCAGCTGATACAATATTACCATGCAATAAATCAAAAAATGGTACCTTGGATTTTTCAGTAGCCAGTTATAAACCAAAATATTTAAACACCCTATATTTAAATAAAAATGTATCAATTTCTACTAAATCTAACGTGCTGATTGCGAAAAAAATAGTAAAAAAATTCCCAGGATTCTAGTTTTAGAAATACAAAGTTTTTTTTCCATTGCAAATCTAACAAGTTTATTTCACTTTGCCGGGCTATAACTAATGAACGGTAAAAGATACGTTAACGGGCGTTGCGGCAATCGAATCTATGGACATTTCTACGTATGTACACTAATTTTTAACTTCCGTGTTCAGCTGATACAATATTACCATGCAATAAATCAAAAAATTGTACCTTGGATTTTTCAGTAGCCAGTTATAAACCAAAATATTTAAACACCCTATATTTAAATAAAAATGTATCAATTTCTACTAAATCAAACGTGCTGATTGCGAAAAAAATAGTAAAAAAATTCCCAGGATTCTAGTTTTAGAAATACAAAGTTTTTTTTTCCATTGCAAATCTAACAAGTTTATTTCACTTTGCCGGGCTATAACTAATGAACGGTAAAAGATACGTTAACGGGCGTTGCGGCAATCGAATCTATGGACATTTCTACGTATGTACACTAATTTTTAACTTCCGTGTTCAGCTGATACAATATTACCATGCAATAAATCAAAAAATGGTACCTTGGATTTTTCAGTAGCCAGTTATAAACCAAAATATTTAAACACCCTATATTTAAATAAAAATGTATCAATTTCTACTAAATCAAACGTGCTGATTGCGAAAAAAATTGTAAAAAAATTCCCAGGATTCTAGTTTTAGAAATACAAAGTTTTTTTTCCATTGCAAATCTAACAAGTTTATTTCACTTTGCCGGGCTATAACTAATGAACGGTAAAAGATACGTTAACGGGCGTTGCGGCAATCGAATCTATGGACATTTCTACGTATGTACACTAATTTTTAACTTCCGTGTTCAGCTGATACAATATTACCATGCAATAAATCAAAAAATGGTACCTTGGATTTTTCAGTAGCCAGTTATAAACCAAAATATTTAAACACCCTATATTTAAATAAAAATGTATCAATTTCTACTAAATCAAACGTGCTGATTGCGAAAAAAATAGTAAAAAAATTCCCAGGATTCTAGTTTTAGAAATACAAAGTTTTTTTCCCATTGCAAATCTAACAAGTTTATTTCCCTTTGCCGGGCTATAACTAATGAACGGTAAAAGATACGTTAACGGGCGTTGCGGCAATCGAATCTATGGACATTTCTACGTATGTACACTAATTTTTAACTTCCGTGTTCAGCTGATACAATATTACCATGCAATAAATCAAAAAATGGTACCTTGGATTTTTCAGTAGCCAGTTATAAACCAAAATATTTAAACACCCTATATTTAAATAAAAATGTATCAATTTCTACTAAATCAAACGTGCTGATTGCGAAAAAAATAGTAAAAAAATTCCCAGGATTCTAGTTTTAGAAATACAAAGTTTTTTTTCCATTGCAAATCTAACAAGTTTATTTCACTTTGCCGGGCTATAACTAATGAACGGTAAAAGATACGTTAACGGGCGTTGCGGCAATCGAATCTATGGACATTTCTACGTATGTACACTAATTTTTAACTTCCGTGTTCAGCTGATACAATATTACCATGCAATAAATCAAAAAATGGTACCTTGGATTTTTCAGTAGCCAGTTATAAACCAAAATATTTAAACACCCTATATTTAAATAAAAATGTATCAATTTCTACTAAATCAAACGTGCTGATTGCGAAAAAAATTGTAAAAAAATTCCCAGGATTCTAGTTTTAGAAATACAAAGTTTTTTTTCCATTGCAAATCTAACAAGTTTATTTCACTTTGCCGGGCTATAACTAATGAACGGTAAAAGATACGTTAACGGGCGTTGCGGCAATCGAATCTATGGACATTTCTACGTATGTACACTAATTTTTAACTTCCGTGTTCAGCTGATACAATATTACCATGCAATAAATCAAAAAATGGTACCTTGGATTTTTCAGTAGCCAGTTATAAACCAAAATATTTAAACACCCTATATTTAAATAAAAATGTATCAATTTCTACTAAATCAAACGTGCTGATTGCGAAAAAAATTGTAAAAAAATTCCCAGGATTCTAGTTTTAGAAATACAAAGTTTTTTTTCCATTGGAAATCTAACAAGTTTATTTCACTTTGCCGGGCTATAACTAATGAACGGTAAAAGATACGTTAACGGGCGTTGCGGCAATCGAATCTATGGACATTTCTACGTATGTACACTAATTTTTAACTTCCGTGTTCAGCTGATACAATATTACCATGCAATAAATCAAAAAATGGTACCTTGGATTTTTCAGTAGCCAGTTATAAACCAAAATATTTAAACACCCTATATTTAAATAAAAATGTATCAATTTCTACTAAATCTAACGTGCTGATTGCGAAAAAAATAGTAAAAAAATTCCCAGGATTCTAGTTTTAGAAATACAAAGTTTTTTTTCCATTGCAAATCTAACAAGTTTATTTCACTTTGCCGGGCTATAACTAATGAACGGTAAAAGATACGTTAACGGGCGTTGCGGCAATCGAATCTATGGACATTTCTACGTATGTACACTAATTTTTAACTTCCGTGTTCAGCTGATACAATATTACCATGCAATAAATCAAAAAATTGTACCTTGGATTTTTCAGTAGCCAGTTATAAACCAAAATATTTAAACACCCTATATTTAAATAAAAATGTATCAATTTCTACTAAATCAAACGTGCTGATTGCGAAAAAAATAGTAAAAAAATTCCCAGGATTCTAGTTTTAGAAATACAAAGTTTTTTTTCCATTGCAAATCTAACAAGTTTATTTCACTTTGCCGGGCTATAACTAATGAACGGTAAAAGATACGTTAACGGGCGTTGCGGCAATCGAATCTATGGACATTTCTACGTATGTACACTAATTTTTAACTTCCGTGTTCAGCTGATACAATATTACCATGCAATAAATCAAAAAATGGTACCTTGGATTTTTCAGTAGCCAGTTATAAACCAAAATATTTAAACACCCTATATTTAAATAAAAATGTATCAATTTCTACTAAATCAAACGTGCTGATTGCGAAAAAAATTGTAAAAAAATTCCCAGGATTCTAGTTTTAGAAATACAAAGTTTTTTTTCCATTGCAAATCTAACAAGTTTATTTCACTTTGCCGGGCTATAACTAATGAACGGTAAAAGATACGTTAACGGGCGTTGCGGCAATCGAATCTATGGACATTTCTACGTATGTACACTAATTTTTAACTTCCGTGTTCAGCTGATACAATATTACCATGCAATAAATCAAAAAATGGTACCTTGGATTTTTCAGTAGCCAGTTATAAACCAAAATATTTAAACACCCTATATTTAAATAAAAATGTATCAATTTCTACTAAATCAAACGTGCTGATTGCGAAAAAAATAGTAAAAAAATTCCCAGGATTCTAGTTTTAGAAATACAAAGTTTTTTTCCCATTGCAAATCTAACAAGTTTATTTCCCTTTGCCGGGCTATAACTAATGAACGGTAAAAGATACGTTAACGGGCGTTGCGGCAATCGAATCTATGGACATTTCTACGTATGTACACTAATTTTTAACTTCCGTGTTCAGCTGATACAATATTACCATGCAATAAATCAAAAAATTGTACCTTGGATTTTTCAGTAGCCAGTTATAAACCAAAATATTTAAACACCCTATATTTAAATAAAAATGTATCAATTTCTACTAAATCAAACGTGCTGATTGCGAAAAAAATAGTAAAAAAATTCCCAGGATTCTAGTTTTAGAAATACAAAGTTTTTTTTCCATTGCAAATCTAACAAGTTTATTTCACTTTGCCGGGCTATAACTAATGAACGGTAAAAGATACGTTAACGGGCGTTGCGGCAATCGAATCTATGGACATTTCTACGTATGTACACTAATTTTTAACTTCCGTGTTCAGCTGATACAATATTACCATGCAATAAATCAAAAAATGGTACCTTGGATTTTTCAGTAGCCAGTTATAAACCAAAATATTTAAACACCCTATATTTAAATAAAAATGTATCAATTTCTACTAAATCAAACGTGCTGATTGCGAAAAAAATTGTAAAAAAATTCCCAGGATTCTAGTTTTAGAAATACAAAGTTTTTTTTCCATTGCAAATCTAACAAGTTTATTTCACTTTGCCGGGCTATAACTAATGAACGGTAAAAGATACGTTAACGGGCGTTGCGGCAATCGAATCTATGGACATTTCTACGTATGTACACTAATTTTTAACTTCCGTGTTCAGCTGATACAATATTACCATGCAATAAATCAAAAAATGGTACCTTGGATTTTTCAGTAGCCAGTTATAAACCAAAATATTTAAACACCCTATATTTAAATAAAAATGTATCAATTTCTACTAAATCAAACGTGCTGATTGCGAAAAAAATAGTAAAAAAATTCCCAGGATTCTAGTTTTAGAAATACAAAGTTTTTTTCCCATTGCAAATCTAACAAGTTTATTTCCCTTTGCCGGGCTATAACTAATGAACGGTAAAAGATACGTTAACGGGCGTTGCGGCAATCGAATCTATGGACATTTCTACGTATGTACACTAATTTTTAACTTCCGTGTTCAGCTGATACAATATTACCATGCAATAAATCAAAAAATGGTACCTTGGATTTTTCAGTAGCCAGTTATAAACCAAAATATTTAAACACCCTATATTTAAATAAAAATGTATCAATTTCTACTAAATCAAACGTGCTGATTGCGAAAAAAATTGTAAAAAAATTCCCAGGATTCTAGTTTTAGAAATACAAAGTTTTTTTTTTGCAAATCTAACAAGTTTATTTCACTTTGCCGGGCTATAACTAATGAACGGTAAAAGATACGTTAACGGGCGTTGCGGCAATCGAATCTATGGACATTTCTACGTATGTACACTAATTTTTAACTTCCGTGTTCAGCTGATACAATATTACCATGCAATAAATCAAAAAATGGTACCTTGGATTTTTCAGTAGCCAGTTATAAACCAAAATATTTAAACACCCTATATTTAAATAAAAATGTATCAATTTCTACTAAATCTAACGTGCTGATTGCGAAAAAAATAGTAAAAAAATTCCCAGGATTCTAGTTTTAGAAATACAAAGTTTTTTTTCCATTGCAAATCTAACAAGTTTATTTCACTTTGCCGGGCTATAACTAATGAACGGTAAAAGATACGTTAACGGGCGTTGCGGCAATCGAATCTATGGACATTTCTACGTATGTACACTAATTTTTAACTTCCGTGTTCAGCTGATACAATATTACCATGCAATAAATCAAAAAATTGTACCTTGGATTTTTCAGTAGCCAGTTATAAACCAAAATATTTAAACACCCTATATTTAAATAAAAATGTATCAATTTCTACTAAATCAAACGTGCTGATTGCGAAAAAAATAGTAAAAAAATTCCCAGGATTCTAGTTTTAGAAATACAAAGTTTTTTTTCCATTGCAAATCTAACAAGTTTATTTCACTTTGCCGGGCTATAACTAATGAACGGTAAAAGATACGTTAACGGGCGTTGCGGCAATCGAATCTATGGACATTTCTACGTATGTACACTAATTTTTAACTTCCGTGTTCAGCTGATACAATATTACCATGCAATAAATCAAAAAATGGTACCTTGGATTTTTCAGTAGCCAGTTATAAACCAAAATATTTAAACACCCTATATTTAAATAAAAATGTATCAATTTCTACTAAATCAAACGTGCTGATTGCGAAAAAAATTGTAAAAAAATTCCCAGGATTCTAGTTTTAGAAATACAAAGTTTTTTTTTCCATTGCAAATCTAACAAGTTTATTTCACTTTGCCGGGCTATAACTAATGAACGGTAAAAGATACGTTAACGGGCGTTGCGGCAATCGAATCTATGGACATTTCTACGTATGTACACTAATTTTTAACTTCCGTGTTCAGCTGATACAATATTACCATGCAATAAATCAAAAAATGGTACCTTGGATTTTTCAGTAGCCAGTTATAAACCAAAATATTTAAACACCCTATATTTAAATAAAAATGTATCAATTTCTACTAAATCAAACGTGCTGATTGCGAAAAAAATAGTAAAAAAATTCCCAGGATTCTAGTTTTAGAAATACAAAGTTTTTTTCCCATTGCAAATCTAACAAGTTTATTTCCCTTTGCCGGGCTATAACTAATGAACGGTAAAAGATACGTTAACGGGCGTTGCGGCAATCGAATCTATGGACATTTCTACGTATGTACACTAATTTTTAACTTCCGTGTTCAGCTGATACAATATTACCATGCAATAAATCAAAAAATGGTACCTTGGATTTTTCAGTAGCCAGTTATAAACCAAAATATTTAAACACCCTATATTTAAATAAAAATGTATCAATTTCTACTAAATCAAACGTGCTGATTGCGAAAAAAATAGTAAAAAAATTCCCAGGATTCTAGTTTTAGAAATACAAAGTTTTTTTTCCATTGCAAATCTAACAAGTTTATTTCACTTTGCCGGGCTATAACTAAATGAACGGTAAAAGATACGTTAACGGCGTTGCGGCAATCGAATCTATGGACATTTCTACGTATGTACACTAATTTTTAACTTCCGTGTTCAGCTGATACAATATTACCATGCAATAAATCAAAAAATGGTACCTTGGATTTTTCAGTAGCCAGTTATAAACCAAAATATTTAAACACCCTATATTTAAATAAAAATGTATCAATTTCTACTAAATCAAACGTGCTGATTGCGAAAAAAATAGTAAAAAAATTCCCAGGATTCTAGTTTTAGAAATACAAAGTTTTTTTCCCATTGCAAATCTAACAAGTTTATTTCCCTTTGCCGGGCTATAACTAATGAACGGTAAAAGATACGTTAACGGGCGTTGCGGCAATCGAATCTATGGACATTTCTACGTATGTACACTAATTTTTAACTTCCGTGTTCAGCTGATACAATATTACCATGCAATAAATCAAAAAATGGTACCTTGGATTTTTCAGTAGCCAGTTATAAACCAAAATATTTAAACACCCTATATTTAAATAAAAATGTATCAATTTCTACTAAATCAAACGTGCTGATTGCGAAAAAAATAGTAAAAAAATTCCAGGATTCTAGTTTTAGAAATACAAAGTTTTTTTTCCATTGCAAATCTAACAAGTTTATTTCACTTTGCCGGGCTATAACTAATGAACGGTAAAAGATACGTTAACGGGCGTTGCGGCAATCGAATCTATGGACATTTCTACGTATGTACACTAATTTTTAACTTCCGTGTTCAGCTGATACAATATTACCATGCAATAAATCAAAAAATGGTACCTTGGATTTTTCAGTAGCCAGTTATAAACCAAAATATTTAAACACCCTATATTTAAATAAAAATGTATCAATTTCTACTAAATCAAACGTGCTGATTGCGAAAAAAATAGTAAAAAAATTCCCAGGATTCTAGTTTTAGAAATACAAAGTTTTTTTCCCATTGCAATCTAACAAGTTTATTTCCCTTTGCCGGGCTATAACTAATGAACGGTAAAAGATACGTTAACGGGCGTTTGCGGCAATCGAATCTATGGACATTTCTACGTATGTACACTAATTTTTAACTTCCGTGTTCAGCTGATACAATATTACCATGCAATAAATCAAAAAATGGTACCTTGGATTTTTCAGTAGCCAGTTATAAACCAAAATATTTAAACACCCTATATTTAAATAAAAATGTATCAATTTCTACTAAATCAAACGTGCTGATTGCGAAAAAAATAGTAAAAAAATTCCCAGGATTCTAGTTTTAGAAATACAAAGTTTTTTTTCCATTGCAAATCTAACAAGTTTATTTCACTTTGCCGGGCTATAACTAATGAACGGTAAAAGATACGTTAACGGGCGTTGCGGCAATCGAATCTATGGACATTTCTACGTATGTACACTAATTTTTAACTTCCGTGTTCAGCTGATACAATATTACCATGCAATAAATCAAAAAATGGTACCTTGGATTTTTCAGTAGCCAGTTATAAACCAAAATATTTAAACACCCTATATTTAAATAAAAATGTATCAATTTCTACTAAATCAAACGTGCTGATTGCGAAAAAAATTGTAAAAAAATTCCCAGGATTCTAGTTTTAGAAATACAAAGTTTTTTTTTTTGCAAATCTAACAAGTTTATTTCACTTTGCCGGGCTATAACTAATGAACGGTAAAAGATACGTTAACGGGCGTTGCGGCAATCGAATCTATGGACATTTCTACGTATGTACACTAATTTTTAACTTCCGTGTTCAGCTGATACAATATTACCATGCAATAAATCAAAAAATGGTACCTTGGATTTTTCAGTAGCCAGTTATAAACCAAAATATTTAAACACCCTATATTTAAATAAAAATGTATCAATTTCTACTAAATCTAACGTGCTGATTGCGAAAAAAATAGTAAAAAAATTCCCAGGATTCTAGTTTTAGAAATACAAAGTTTTTTTTCCATTGCAAATCTAACAAGTTTATTTCACTTTGCCGGGCTATAACTAATGAACGGTAAAAGATACGTTAACGGGCGTTGCGGCAATCGAATCTATGGACATTTCTACGTATGTACACTAATTTTTAACTTCCGTGTTCAGCTGATACAATATTACCATGCAATAAATCAAAAAATTGTACCTTGGATTTTTCAGTAGCCAGTTATAAACCAAAATATTTAAACACCCTATATTTAAATAAAAATGTATCAATTTCTACTAAATCAAACGTGCTGATTGCGAAAAAAAATAGTAAAAAAATTCCCAGGATTCTAGTTTTAGAAATACAAAGTTTTTTTTCCATTGCAAATCTAACAAGTTTATTTCACTTTGCCGGGCTATAACTAATGAACGGTAAAAGATACGTTAACGGGCGTTGCGGCAATCGAATCTATGGACATTTCTACGTATGTACACTAATTTTTAACTTCCGTGTTCAGCTGATACAATATTACCATGCAATAAATCAAAAAATGGTACCTTGGATTTTTCAGTAGCCAGTTATAAACCAAAATATTTAAACACCCTATATTTAAATAAAAATGTATCTAAATCAAACGTGCTGATTGCGAAAAAAAATTGTAAAAAAATTCCAGGATTCTAGTTTTAGAAATACAAAGTTTTTTTTCCATTGCAAATCTAACAAGTTTATTTCACTTTGCCGGGCTATAACTAATGAACGGTAAAAGATACGTTAACGGGCGTTGCGGCAATCGAATCTATGGACATTTCTACGTATGTACACTAATTTTTAACTTCCGTGTTCAGCTGATACAATATTACCATGCAATAAATCAAAAAATGGTACCTTGATTTTTCAGTAGCCAGTTATAAACCAAAATATTTAAACACCCTATATTTAAATAAAAATGTATCAATTTCTACTAAATCAAACGTGCTGATTGCGAAAAAAATAGTAAAAAAAATTCCCAGGATTCTAGTTTTAGAAATACAAAGTTTTTTTCCCATTGCAAATCTAACAAGTTTATTTCCCTTTGCCGGGCTATAACTAATGAACGGTAAAAGATACGTTAACGGGCGTTGCGGCAATCGAATCTATGGACATTTCTACGTATGTACACTAATTTTTAACTTCCGTGTTCAGCTGATACAATATTACCATGCAATAAATCAAAAAATGGTACCTTGGATTTTTCAGTAGCCAGTTATAAACCAAAATATTTAAACACCCTATATTTAAATAAAAAATGTATCAATTTCTACTAAATCAAACGTGCTGATTGCGAAAAAAATAGTAAAAAAATTCCCAGGATTCTAGTTTTAGAAATACAAAGTTTTTTTTCCATTGCAAATCTAACAAGTTTATTTCACTTTGCCGGGCTATAACTAATGAACGGTAAAAGATACGTTAACGGGCGTTGCGGCAATCGAATCTATGGACATTTCTACGTATGTACACTAATTTTTAACTTCCGTGTTCAGCTGATACAATATTACCATGCAATAAATCAAAAAATGGTACCTTGGATTTTTTCAGTAGCCAGTTATAAACCAAAATATTTAAACACCCTATATTTAAATAAAAATGTATCAATTTCTACTAAATCAAACGTGCTGATTGCGAAAAAAATAGTAAAAAAATTCCCAGGATTCTAGTTTTAGAAATACAAAGTTTTTTTTCCCATTGCAAATCTAACAAGTTTATTTCCCTTTGCCGGGCTATAACTAATGAACGGTAAAAGATACGTTAACGGGCGTTGCGGCAATCGAATCTATGGACATTTCTACGTATGTACACTAATTTTTAACTTCCGTGTTCAGCTGATACAATATTACCATGCAATAAATCAAAAAATGGTACCTTGGATTTTTCAGTAGCCAGTTATAAACCAAAATATTTAAACACCCTATATTTAAATAAAAATGTATCAATTTCTACTAAATCAAACGTGCTGATTGCGAAAAAAATAGTAAAAAAAATTCCCAGGATTCTAGTTTTAGAAATACAAAGTTTTTTTTCCATTGCAAATCTAACAAGTTTATTTCACTTTGCCGGGCTATAACTAATGAACGGTAAAAGATACGTTAACGGGCGTTGCGGCAATCGAATCTATGGACATTTCTACGTATGTACACTAATTTTTAACTTCCGTGTTCAGCTGATACAATATTACCATGCAATAAATCAAAAAATGGTACCTTGGATTTTTCAGTAGCCAGTTATAAACCAAAATATTTAAACACCCTATATTTAAATAAAAATGTATCAATTTCTACTAAATCAAACGTGCTGATTGCGAAAAAAAATTGTAAAAAAATTCCCAGGATTCTAGTTTTAGAAATACAAAAGTTTTTTTTCCATTGCAAATCTAACAAGTTTTATTTCACTTTGCCGGGCTATAACTAATGAACGGTAAAAGATACGTTAACGGGCGTTGCGGCAATCGAATCTATGGACATTTCTACGTATGTACACTAATTTTTAACTTCCGTGTTCAGCTGATACAATATTACCATGCAATAAATCAAAAAATGGTACCTTGGATTTTTCAGTAGCCAGTTATAAACCAAAATATTTAAACACCCTATATTTAAATAAAAATGTATCAATTTCTACTAAATCTAACGTGCTGATTGCGGAAAAAATAGTAAAAAAAATTCCCAGGATTCTAGTTTTAGAAATACAAAGTTTTTTTTCCATTGCAAATCTAACAAGTTTATTTCACTTTGCCGGGCTATAACTAATGAACGGTAAAAGATACGTTAACGGGCGTTGCGGCAATCGAATCTATGGACATTTCTACGTATGTACACTAATTTTTAACTTCCGTGTTCAGCTGATACAATATTACCATGCAATAAATCAAAAAATGGTACCTTGGATTTTTCAGTAGCCAGTTATAAACCAAAATATTTAAACACCCCTATATTTAAATAAAAATGTATCAATTTCTACTAAATCAAACGTGCTGATTGCGAAAAAAATAGTAAAAAAATTCCCAGGATTCTAGTTTTAGAAATACAAAGTTTTTTTCCCATTGCAAATCTAACAAGTTTATTTCCCTTTGCCGGGCTTATAACTAATGAACGGTAAAAGATACGTTAACGGGCGTTGCGGCAATCGAATCTATGGACATTTCTACGTATGTACACTAATTTTTAACTTCCGTGTTCAGCTGATACAATATTACCATGCAATAAATCAAAAAATGGTACCTTGGATTTTTCAGTAGCCAGTTATAAAACCAAAATATTTAAACACCCTATATTTAAATAAAAATGTATCAATTTCTACTAAATCAAACGTGCTGATTGCGAAAAAAATAGTAAAAAAATTCCCAGGATTCTAGTTTTAGAAATACAAAGTTTTTTTTTCATTGCAAATCTAACAAGTTTATTTCACTTTGCCGGGCTATAACTAATGAATGGTAAAAGATACGTTAACGGGCGTTGCGGCAATCGAATCTATGGACATTTCTACGTATGTACACTAATTTTTAACTTCCGTGTTCAGCTGATACAATATTACCATGCAATAAATCAAAAAATGGTACCTTGGATTTTTCAGTAGCCAGTTATAAACCAAAATATTTAAACACCCTATATTTAAATAAAAATGTATCAATTTCTACTAAATCAAACGTGCTGATTGCGAAAAAAATTGTAAAAAAATTCCCAGGATTCTAGTTTTAGAAATACAAAGTTTTTTTTCCATTGCAAATCTAACAAGTTTATTTCACTTTGCCGGGCTATAACTAATGAACGGTAAAAGATACGTTAACGGGCGTTGCGGCAATCGAATCTATGGACATTTCTACGTATGTACACTAATTTTTAACTTCCGTGTTCAGCTGATACAATATTACCATGCAATAAATCAAAAAATGGTACCTTGGATTTTTCAGTAGCCAGTTATAAACCAAAATATTTAAACACCCTATATTTAAATAAAAATGTATCAATTTCTACTAAATCTAACGTGCTGATTGCGAAAAAAATAGTAAAAAAATTCCCAGGATTCTAGTTTTAGAAATACAAAGTTTTTTTTCCATTGCAAATCTAACAAGTTTATTTCACTTTGCCGGGCTATAACTAATGAACGGTAAAAGATACGTTAACGGGCGTTGCGGCAATCGAATCTATGGACATTTCTACGTATGTACACTAATTTTTAACTTCCGTGTTCAGCTGATACAATATTACCATGCAATAAATCAAAAAATGGTACCTTGGATTTTTCAGTAGCCAGTTATAAACCAAAATATTTAAACACCCTATATTTAAATAAAAATGTATAAATTTCTACTAAATCAAACGTGCTGATTGCGAAAAAAATTGTAAAAAAATTCCCAGGATTCTAGTTTTAGAAATGCAAAGTTTTTTTTCCATTGCAAATCTAACAAGTTTATTTCACTTTGCCGGGCTATAACTAATGAACGGTAAAAGATACGTTAACGGGCGTTGCGGAATCGAATCTATGGACATTTCTACGTATGTACACTAATTTTTAACTTCCGTGTTCAGCTGATACAATATTACCATGCAATAAATCAAAAAATGGTACCTTGGATTTTTCAGTAGCCAGTTATAAACCAAAATATTTAAACACCCTATATTTAAATAAAAATGTATCAATTTCTACTAAATCAAACGTGCTGATTGCGAAAAAAATAGTAAAAAAATTCCCAGGATTCTAGTTTTAGAAATACAAAGTTTTTTTTCCATTGCAAATCTAACAAGTTTATTTCACTTTGCCGGGCTATAACTAATGAACGGTAAAAGATACGTTAACGGGCGTTGCGGCAATCGAATCTATGGACATTTCTACGTATGTACACTAATTTTTAACTTCCGTGTTCAGCTGATACAATATTACCATGCAATAAATCAAAAAATGGTACCTTGGATTTTTCAGTAGCCAGTTATAAACCAAAATATTTAAACACCCTATATTTAAATAAAAATGTATCAATTTCTACTAAATCAAACGTGCTGATTGCGAAAAAAATTGTAAAAAAATTCCCAGGATTCTAGTTTTAGAAATACAAAGTTTTTTTTCCATTGCAAATCTAACAAGTTTATTTCACTTTGCCGGGCTATAACTAATGAACGGTAAAAGATACGTTAACGGGCGTTGCGGCAATCGAATCTATGGACATTTCTACGTATGTACACTAATTTTTAACTTCCGTGTTCAGCTGATACAATATTACCATGCAATAAATCAAAAAATGGTACCTTGGATTTTTCAGTAGCCAGTTATAAACCAAAATATTTAAACACCCTATATTTAAATAAAAATGTATCAATTTCTACTAAATCAAACGTGCTGATTGCGAAAAAAATTGTAAAAAAATTCCCAGGATTCTAGTTTTAGAAATACAAAGTTTTTTTTCCATTGCAAATCTAACAAGTTTATTTCACTTTGCCGGGCTATAACTAATGAACGGTAAAAGATACGTTAACGGGCGTTGCGGCAATCGAATCTATGGACATTTCTACGTATGTACACTAATTTTTAACTTCCGTGTTCAGCTGATACAATATTACCATGCAATAAATCAAAAAATGGTACCTTGGATTTTTCAGTAGCCAGTTATAAACCAAAATATTTAAACACCCTATATTTAAATAAAAATGTATCAATTTCTACTAAATCAAACGTGCTGATTGCGAAAAAAATTGTAAAAAAATTCCCAGGATTCTAGTTTTAGAAATACAAAGTTTTTTTTCCATTGCAAATCTAACAAGTTTATTTCACTTTGCCGGGCTATAACTAATGAACGGTAAAAGATACGTTAACGGGCGTTGCGGCAATCGAATCTATGGACATTTCTACGTATGTACACTAATTTTTAACTTCCGTGTTCAGCTGATACAATATTACCATGCAATAAATCAAAAAATGGTACCTTGGATTTTTCAGTAGCCAGTTATAAACCAAAATATTTAAACACCCTATATTTAAATAAAAATGTATAAATTTCTACTAAATCAAACGTGCTGATTGCGAAAAAAATTGTAAAAAAATTCCCAGGATTCTAGTTTTAGAAATGCAAAGTTTTTTTTCCATTGCAAATCTAACAAGTTTATTTCACTTTGCCGGGCTATAACTAATGAACGGTAAAAGATACGTTAACGGGCGTTGCGGCAATCGAATCTATGGACATTTCTACGTATGTACACTAATTTTTAACTTCCGTGTTCAGCTGATACAATATTACCATGCAATAAATCAAAAAATGGTACCTTGGATTTTTCAGTAGCCAGTTATAAACCAAAATATTTAAACACCCTATATTTAAATAAAAATGTATCAATTTCTACTAAATCAAACGTGCTGATTGCGAAAAAAATAGTAAAAAAATTCCCAGGATTCTAGTTTTAGAAATACAAAGTTTTTTTTTCCATTGCAAATCTAACAAGTTTATTTCACTTTGCCGGGTTATAACTAATGAACGGTAAAAGATACGTTAACGGGCGTTGCGGCAATCGAATCTATGGACATTTCTACGTATGTACACTAATTTTTAACTTCCGTGTTCAGCTGATACAATATTACCATGCAATAAATCAAAAAATGGTACCTTGGATTTTTCAGTAGCCAGTTATAAACCAAAATATTTAAACACCCTATATTTAAATAAAAATGTATCAATTTCTACTAAATCAAACGTGCTGATTGCGAAAAAAATTGTAAAAAAATTCCCAGGATTCTAGTTTTAGAAATACAAAGTTTTTTTTCCATTGCAAATCTAACAAGTTTATTTCACTTTGCCGGGCTATAACTAATGAACGGTAAAAGATACGTTAACGGGCGTTGCGGCAATCGAATCTATGGACATTTCTACGTATGTACACTAATTTTTAACTTCCGTGTTCAGCTGATACAATATTACCATGCAATAAATCAAAAAATGGTACCTTGGATTTTTCAGTAGCCAGTTATAAACCAAAATATTTAAACACCCTATATTTAAATAAAAATGTATCAATTTCTACTAAATCAAACGTGCTGATTGCGAAAAAAATAGTAAAAAAATTCCCAGGATTCTAGTTTTAGAAATACAAAGTTTTTTTCCCATTGCAAATCTAACAAGTTTATTTCCCTTTGCCGGGCTATAACTAATGAACGGTAAAAGATACGTTAACGGGCGTTGCGGCAATCGAATCTATGGACATTTCTACGTATGTACACTAATTTTTAACTTCCGTGTTCAGCTGATACAATATTACCATGCAATAAATCAAAAAATGGTACCTTGGATTTTTCAGTAGCCAGTTATAAACCAAAATATTTAAACACCCTATATTTAAATAAAAATGTATCAATTTCTACTAAATCAAACGTGCTGATTGCGAAAAAAATAGTAAAAAAATTCCCAGGATTCTAGTTTTAGAAATACAAAGTTTTTTTTCCATTGCAAATCTAACAAGTTTATTTCACTTTGCCGGGCTATAACTAATGAACGGTAAAAGATACGTTAACGGGCGTTGCGGCAATCGAATCTATGGACATTTCTACGTATGTACACTAATTTTTAACTTCCGTGTTCAGCTGATACAATATTACCATGCAATAAATCAAAAAATGGTACCTTGGATTTTTCAGTAGCCAGTTATAAACCAAAATATTTAAACACCCTATATTTAAATAAAAATGTATCAATTTCTACTAAATCAAACGTGCTGATTGCGAAAAAAATTGTAAAAAAATTCCCAGGATTCTAGTTTTAGAAATACAAAGTTTTTTTTCCATTGCAAATCTAACAAGTTTATTTCACTTTGCCGGGCTATAACTAATGAACGGTAAAAGATACGTTAACGGGCGTTGCGGCAATCGAATCTATGGACATTTCTACGTATGTACACTAATTTTTAACTTCCGTGTTCAGCTGATACAATATTACCATGCAATAAATCAAAAAATGGTACCTTGGATTTTTCAGTAGCCAGTTATAAACCAAAATATTTAAACACCCTATATTTAAATAAAAATGTATCAATTTCTACTAAATCTAACGTGCTGATTGCGGAAAAAATAGTAAAAAAATTCCCAGGATTCTAGTTTTAGAAATACAAAGTTTTTTTTCCATTGCAAATCTAACAAGTTTATTTCACTTTGCCGGGCTATAACTAATGAACGGTAAAAGATACGTTAACGGGCGTTGCGGCAATCGAATCTATGGACATTTCTACGTATGTACACTAATTTTTAACTTCCGTGTTCAGCTGATACAATATTACCATGCAATAAATCAAAAAATGGTACCTTGGATTTTTCAGTAGCCAGTTATAAACCAAAATATTTAAACACCCTATATTTAAATAAAAATGTATAAATTTCTACTAAATCAAACGTGCTGATTGCGAAAAAAATTGTAAAAAAATTCCCAGGATTCTAGTTTTAGAAATGCAAAGTTTTTTTTTCCATTGCAAAAAATTCCCAGGATTCTAGTTTTAGAAATGCAAAGTTTTTTTTTCCATTGCAAATCTAACAAGTTTATTTCACTTTGCCGGGCTATAACTAATGAACGGTAAAAGATACGTTAACGGGCGTTGCGGCAATCGAATCTATGGACATTTCTACGTATGTACACTAATTTTTAACTTCCGTGTTCAGCTGATACAATATTACCATGCAATAAATCAAAAAATGGTACCTTGGATTTTTCAGTAGCCAGTTATAAACCAAAATATTTAAACACCCTATATTTAAATAAAAATGTATCAATTTCTACTAAATCAAACGTGCTGATTGCGAAAAAAATAGTAAAAAAAATTCCCAGGATTCTAGTTTTAGAAATACAAAGTTTTTTTTCCCATTGCAAATCTAACAAGTTTATTTCCCTTTGCCGGGCTATAACTAATGAACGGTAAAAGATACGTTAACGGGCGTTGCGGCAATCGAATCTATGGACATTTCTACGTATGTACACTAATTTTTAACTTCCGTGTTCAGCTGATACAATATTACCATGCAATAAATCAAAAAATGGTACCTTGGATTTTTCAGTAGCCAGTTATAAACCAAAATATTTAAACACCCTATATTTAAATAAAAATGTATCAATTTCTACTAAATCAAACGTGCTGATTGCGAAAAAAATAGTAAAAAAATTCCCAGGATTCTAGTTTTAGAAATACAAAGTTTTTTTTCCATTGCAAATCTAACAAGTTTATTTCACTTTGCCGGGCTATAACTAATGAACGGTAAAAGATACGTTAACGGGCGTTGCGGCAATCGAATCTATGGACATTTCTACGTATGTACACTAATTTTTAACTTCCGTGTTCAGCTGATACAATATTACCATGCAATAAATCAAAAAATGGTACCTTGGATTTTTCAGTAGCCAGTTATAAACCAAAATATTTAAACACCCTATATTTAAATAAAAATGTATCAATTTCTACTAAATCAAACGTGCTGATTGCGAAAAAAATTGTAAAAAAATTCCCAGGATTCTAGTTTTAGAAATACAAAGTTTTTTTTCCATTGCAAATCTAACAAGTTTATTTCACTTTGCCGGGCTATAACTAATGAACGGTAAAAGATACGTTAACGGGCGTTGCGGCAATCGAATCTATGGACATTTCTACGTATGTACACTAATTTTTAACTTCCGTGTTCAGCTGATACAATATTACCATGCAATAAATCAAAAAATGGTACCTTGGATTTTTCAGTAGCCAGTTATAAACCAAAATATTTAAACACCCTATATTTAAATAAAAATGTATCAATTTCTACTAAATCTAACGTGCTGATTGCGGAAAAAATAGTAAAAAAATTCCCAGGATTCTAGTTTTAGAAATACAAAGTTTTTTTTCCATTGCAAATCTAACAAGTTTATTTCACTTTGCCGGGCTATAACTAATGAACGGTAAAAGATACGTTAACGGGCGTTGCGGCAATCGAATCTATGGACATTTCTACGTATGTACACTAATTTTTAACTTCCGTGATCAGCTGATACAATATTACCATGCAATAAATCAAAAAATGGTACCTTGGATTTTTCAGTAGCCAGTTATAAACCAAAATATTTAAACACCCTATATTTAAATAAAAATGTATCAATTTCTACTAAATCAAACGTGCTGATTGCGAAAAAAATAGTAAAAAAATTCCCAGGATTCTAGTTTTAGAAATACAAAGTTTTTTTCCCATTGCAAATCTAACAAGTTTATTTCCCTTTGCCGGGCTATAACTAATGAACGGTAAAAGATACGTTAACGGGCGTTGCGGCAATCGAATCTATGGACATTTCTACGTATGTACACTAATTTTTAACTTCCGTGTTCAGCTGATACAATATTACCATGCAATAAATCAAAAAATGGTACCTTGGATTTTTCAGTAGCCAGTTATAAACCAAAATATTTAAACACCCTATATTTAAATAAAAATGTATCAATTTCTACTAAATCAAACGTGCTGATTGCGAAAAAAATAGTAAAAAAAATTCCCAGGATTCTAGTTTTAGAAATACAAAGTTTTTTTTTCATTGCAAATCTAACAAGTTTATTTCACTTTGCCGGGCTATAACTAATGAACGGTAAAAGATACGTTAACGGGCGTTGCGGCAATCGAATCTATGGACATTTCTACGTATGTACACTAATTTTTAACTTCCGTGTTCAGCTGATACAATATTACCATGCAATAAATCAAAAAATGGTACCTTGGATTTTTCAGTAGCCAGTTATAAACCAAAATATTTAAACACCCTATATTTAAATAAAAATGTATCAATTTCTACTAAATCAAACGTGCTGATTGCGAAAAAAATTGTAAAAAAATTCCCAGGATTCTAGTTTTAGAAATACAAAGTTTTTTTTCCATTGCAAATCTAACAAGTTTATTTCACTTTGCCGGGCTATAACTAATGAACGGTAAAAGATACGTTAACGGGCGTTGCGGCAATCGAATCTATGGACATTTCTACGTATGTACACTAATTTTTAACTTCCGTGTTCAGCTGATACAATATTACCATGCAATAAATCAAAAAATGGTACCTTGGATTTTTCAGTAGCCAGTTATAAACCAAAATATTTAAACACCCTATATTTAAATAAAAATGTATCAATTTCTACTAAATCTAACGTGCTGATTGCGAAAAAAATAGTAAAAAAATTCCCAGGATTCTAGTTTTAGAAATACAAAGTTTTTTTTTCCATTGCAAATCTAACAAGTTTATTTCACTTTGCCGGGCTATAACTAATGAACGGTAAAAGATACGTTAACGGGCGTTGCGGCAATCGAATCTATGGACATTTCTACGTATGTACACTAATTTTTAACTTCCGTGTTCAGCTGATACAATATTACCATGCAATAAATCAAAAAATGGTACCTTGGATTTTTCAGTAGCCAGTTATAAACCAAAATATTTAAACACCCTATATTTAAATAAAAATGTATAAATTTCTACTAAATCAAACGTGCTGATTGCGAAAAAAATTGTAAAAAAATTCCCAGGATTCTAGTTTTAGAAATGCAAAGTTTTTTTTTCCATTGCAAATCTAACAAGTTTATTTCACTTTGCCGGGCTATAACTAATGAACGGTAAAAGATACGTTAACGGGCGTTGCGGCAATCGAATCTATGGACATTTCTACGTATGTACACTAATTTTAACTTCCGTGTTCAGCTGATACAATATTACCATGCAATAAATCAAAAATGGTACCTTGGATTTTTCAGTAGCCAGTTATAAACCAAAATATTTAAACACCCTATATTTAAATAAAAATGTATCAATTTCTACTAAATCAAACGTGCTGATTGCGAAAAAAATAGTAAAAAAATTCCCAGGATTCTAGTTTTAGAAATACAAAGTTTTTTTTTCCATTGCAAATCTAACAAGTTTATTTCACTTTGCCGGGCTATAACTAATGAACGGTAAAAGATCCGTTTAACGGGCGTTGCGGCAATCGAATCTATGGACATTTCTACGTATGTACACTAATTTTTAACTTCCGTGTTCAGCTGATACAATATTACCATGCAATAAATCAAAAAATGGTACCTTGGATTTTTCAGTAGCCAGTTATAAACCAAAATATTTAAACACCCTATATTTAAATAAAAATGTATCAATTTCTACTAAATCAAACGTGCTGATTGCGAAAAAAATAGTAAAAAAATTCCCAGGATTCTAGTTTTAGAAATACAAAGTTTTTTTTCCATTGCAAATCTAACAAGTTTATTTCACTTTGCCGGGCTATAACTAATGAAGGGTAAAAGATACGTTAACGGGCGTTACGGCAATCGAATCTATGGACATTTCTACGTATGTACACTAATTTTTAACTTCCGTGTTCAGCTGATACAATATTACCATGCAATAAATCAAAAAATGGTACCTTGGATTTTTTCAGTAGCCAGTTATAAACCAAAATATTTAAACACCCTATATTTAAATAAAAATGTATCAATTTCTACTAAATCAAACGTGCTGATTGCGAAAAAAATAGTAAAAAAATTCCCAGGATTCTAGTTTTAGAAATACAAAGTTTTTTTTCCCCTAGAAAACTAACACGTTTATTTCACTTTGCCGGGCTATAAACTAATGAACGGTAAAAGGTACGTTAACGGGCGTGGCGGCAATCGATTCTAGGGACTTTTCTACGTATGTACACTAATTTTTAACTGTCGTGTTCAGCTGATACAAGATTACCATGCAATAAATCAAAAAATGGTACCTTGGATTTTTCAGTAGCCAGTTATAAACCAAAATATTTAAACACCCTATATTTAAATAAAAATGTATCAATTTCTACTAAATCAAACGTGCTGATTGCGAAAAAAATAGTAAAAAAATTCCCAGGATTCTAGTTTTAGAAATACAAAGTTTTATTTCCAATAGAAAACTAACACGTTTATTTCACTTTGCCGGGCTATAACTAATGAACGGTAAAAGGTACGTTAACGGGCGTGGCGGCAATCGATTCTAGGGGACTTTTCTACGTATGTACACTAATTTTTAACTGTCGTGTTCAGCTGATACAAAATTACCATGCAATAAATCAAAAAATGGTACCTTGGATTTTTCAGTAGCCAGTTAAAAACCAAAATATTTAAACACCCTATATTTAAATAAAAATGTATCAATTTCTACTAAATCAAACGTGCTGATTGCGAAAAAAATAGTAAAAAAATTCCCAGGATTCTAGTTTTAGAAATACAAAGTTTAATTTCCCCTAGAAAACTAACACGTTTATTTCACTTTGCCGGGCTATAACTCATGAACGGCAAAAGGTACGTTAACGGGCGTGGCGGCAATCGATTCTAGGGACTTTTTCTACGTATGTACACTAATTTTTAACTGTCGTGTTCAGCTGATACAAGATTACCATGCAATAAATCAAAAATGGTACCTTGGATTTTTCAGTAGCCAGTTATAAACCAAAATATTTAAACACCCTATATTTAAATAAAAATGTATCAATTTCTACTAAATCAAACGTGCTGATTGCGAAAAAAAATAGTAAAAAAATTCCCAGGATTCTAGTTTTAGAAATACAAAGTTTTTTTTTCCCCTAGAAAACTAACACGTTTATTTCACTTTGCCGGGCTATAACTAATGAACGGTAAAAGGTACGTTAACGGGCGTGGCGGCAATCGATTCTAGGGACTTTTCTACGTATGTACACTAATTTTTAACTGTCGTGTTCAGCTGATACAAGATTACCATGCAATAAATCAAAAAATGGTACCTTGGATTTTTCAGTAGCCAGTTATAAACCAAAATATTTAAACACCCTATATTTAAATAAAAATGTATCAATTTCTACTAAATCAAACGTGCTGATTGCGAAAAAAAATAGTAAAAAAATTCCCAGGATTCTAGTTTTAGAAATACAAAGTTTTATTTCCCCTAGAAAACTAACACGTTTATTTCACTTTGCCGGGCTATAACTAATGAACGGTAAAAGGTACGTTAACGGGCGTGGCGGCAATCGATTCTAGGGACTTTTCTACGTATGTACACTAACTTTTAACTGTCGTGTTCAGCTGATACAAAATTACCATGCAATAAATCAAAAAATGGTACCTTGGATTTTTCAGTAGCCAGTTAAAAACCAAAATATTTAAACACCCTATAATTAAATAAAAATGTATCAATTTCTACTAAATCAAACTTGCTGATTGCGAAAAAAATAGTAAAAAAATTCCCAGGATTCTAATTTTAGAAATACAAAGTTTTATTTCCCCTAGAAAAACTAACACGTTTATTTCATTTTGCCGGGCTATAACTAATGAACGGTAAAAGGTACGTTAACGGGCGTGGCGGCAATCGATTCTAGGGACTTTTCTACGTATGTACACTAATTTTTAACTGTCGTGTTCAGCTGATACAAAATTACCATGCAATAAATCAAAAAATGGTACCTTGGATTTTTCAGTAGCCAGTTATAAACCAAAATATTTAAACACCCTATATTTAAATAAAAATGTATCAATTTCTACTAAATCAAACGTGCTGATTGCGAAAAAAATAGTAAAAAAATTCCCAGGATTCTAGTTTTAGAAATACAAAGTTTTATTTCCCCTAGAAAACTAACACGTATATTTCACTTTGCCGGGCTATAACTAATGAACGGTAAAAGGTACGTTAACGGGCGTGGCGGCAATCAATTCTAGGGACTTTTCTACGTATGTACACTAATTTTTAACTGTCGTGTTCAGCTGATACAAGATTACCATGCAATAAATCAAAAAATGGTACCTTGAATTTTTCAGTAGCCAGTTATAAACCAAAATATTTAAACACCCTATATTTAAATAAAAATGTATCAATTTCTACTAAATCAAACGTGCTGATTGCGAAAAAAATAGTAAAAAAATTCCCAGGATTCTAGTTTTAGAAATACAAAGTTTTATTTCCCCTAGAAAACTAACACGTTTATTTCAATTTACCGGGCTATAACTAATGAACGGTAAAAGGTACGTTAACGGGCGTGGCGGAAATCGATTCTAGGGACTTTTCTACGTATGTACACTAATTTTTAACTGTCGTGTTCAGCTGATACAAAATTACCATGCAATAAATCAAAAAATGGTACCTTGGATTTTTCAGTAGCCAGTTATAAACCAAAATATTTAAACACCCTATATTTAAATAAAAATGTATCAATTTCTACTAAATCAAACGTGCTGATTGCGAAAAAAGTAGTAAAAAAAATTCCCAGGATTCTAGTTTTAGAAATACAAAGTTTTATTTCCCCTAGAAAACTAACACGTTTATTTCACTTTGCCGGGCTATAACTAATGAACGGTAAAAGGTACGTTAACGGGCGTGGCGGCAATCGATTCTAGGGACTTTTCTACGTATGTACACTAATTTTTAACTGTCGTGTTCAGCTGATACAAGATTACCATGCAATAAATCAAAAAATGGTACCTTGGATTTTTCAGTAGCCAGTTATAAACCAAAATATTTAAACACCCCTATATTTAAATAAAAATGTATCAATTTCTACTAAATCAAACGTGCTGATTGCGAAAAAAATAGTAAAAAAATTCCCAGGATTCTAGTTTTAGAAATACAAAGTTTAATTTCCCCTAGAAAACTAACACGTTTATTTCACTTTGCCGGGCTATAACTAATGAACGGTAAAAGGTACGTTAACGGGCGTGGCGGCAATCGATTCTGGGGACTTTTCTACGTATGTACACTAATTTTTAACTGTCGTGTTCAGCTGATACAAAATTACCATGCAATAAATCAAAAAATGGTACCTTGGATTTTTCAGTAGCCAGTTATAAACCAAAATATTTAAACACCCTATATTTAAATAAAAATGTATCAATTTCTACTAAATCAAACGTGCTGATTGCGAAAAAAATAGTAAAAAAATTCCCAGGATTCTAGTTTTAGAAATACAAAGTTTTTTTTCCATTGCAAATCTAACAAGTTTATTTCACTTTGCCGGGCTATAACTAATGAACGGTAAAAGATACGTTAACATGCGTTGCGGCAGTCGAATCTATGGACATTTCTACGTATGTACACTAATTTTTAACTTCCGTGTTCAGCTGATACAATATTACCATGCAATAAATCAAAAAATGGTACCTTGGATTTTTCAGTAGCCAGTTATAAACCAAAATATTTAAACACCCTATATTTAAATAAAAATGTATCAATTTCTACTAAATCAAACGTGCTGATTGCGAAAAAAATAGTAAAAAAATTCCCAGGATTCTAGTTTTAGAAATACAAAGTTTTATTTCCCCTAGAAAACTAACGCGTTTATTTCAATTTGCCGGGCTATAACTAATGAACGGTAAAAGGTACGTTAACGGGCGTGGCGGCAATCGATTCTAGGGACTTTTCTACGTATGTACACTAATTTTTAACTGTCGTGTTCAGCTGATACAAAATTACCATGCAATAAATCAAAAAATGGTACCTTGGATTTTTCAGTAGCCAGTTATAACCCAAAATATTTAAACACCCTATATTTAAATAAAAATGTATCAATTTCTACTAAATCAAACGTGCTGATTGCGAAAAAAATAGTGAAAAAATTCCCAGGATTCTAGTTTTAGAAATACAAAGTTTTATTTCCCCTAGAAAACTAACACATTTATTTCACTTTGCCGGGCTATAACTAATGAACGGTACAAGGTACGTTAACGGGCGTGGCGGCAATCGATTCTAGGGACTTTTCTACGTATGTACACTAATTTTTAACTGTCGTGTTCAGCTGATACAAAATTACCATGCAATAAATCAAAAAATGGTACCTTGGATTTTTCAGTAGCCAGTTATAAACCAAAATATTTAAACACCCTATATTTAAATAAAAATGTATCAATTTCTACTAAATCAAACGTGCTGATTGCGAAAAAAATAGTAAAAAAATTCCCAGGATTCTAGTTTTAGAAATACAAAGTTTTATTTCCCCTAGAAAACTAACACGTTTATTTCACTTTGCCGGGCTATAACTAATGAACGGTAAAAGGTACGTTAACGGGCGTGGCGGGAATCGATTCTAGGGACTTTTCTACGTATGTACACTAATTTTTAACTGTCGTGTTCAGCTGATACAAAATTACCATGCAATAAATCAAAAAATGGTACCTTGGATTTTTCAGTAGCCAGTTAAAAACCAAAATATTTAAACACCCTATATTTAAATAAAAATGTATCAATTTCTACTAAATCAAACGTGCTGATTGCAAAAAAAATTGTAAAAAAATTCCCAGGATTCTAGTTTTAGAAATACAAAGTTTTATTTCCCCTAGAAAACTAACACGTTTATTTCACTTTGCCGGGCTATAACTAATGAACGGTAAAAGGTACGTTAACGGGCGTGGCGGCAATCGATTCTAGGGACTTTTCTACGTATGTACACTAATTTTTAACTGTCGTGTTCAGCTGATACAAAATTACCATGCAATAAATCAAAAAATGGTACCTTGGATTTTTCAGTAGCCAGTTATAAACCAAAATATTTAAACACCCTATATTTAAATAAAAATGTATCAATTTCTACTAAATCAAACGTGCTGATTGCGAAAAAAATAGTAAAAAAATTCCCAGGATTCTAGTTTTAGAAATACAAAGTTTTATTTTGCCTAGAAAACTAACAAGTTTATTTCACTTTGCCGGGCTATAACTAATGAACGGTAAAAGGTACGTTAACGGGCGTGGCGGCAATCGATTCTAGGGACTTTTCTACGTATGTACACTAATTTTTAACTGTCGTGTTCAGCTGATACAAGATTACCATGCAATAAATCAAAAAATGGTACCTTGGATTTTTCAGTAGCCAGTTATAAACCAAAATATTTAAACACCCTATATTTAAATAAAAATGTATCAATTTCTACTAAATCAAACGTGCTGATTGCGAAAAAAATAGTAAAAAAATTCCCAGGATTCTAGTTTTAGAAATACAAAGTTTTATTTCCCCTAGAAAACTAACACGTTTATTTCACTTTGCCGGGCTATAACTAATGAACGGTAAAAGGTACGTTAACGGGCGTACCGGCAATCGATTCTAGGGACTTTTCTACGTATGTACACTAATTTTTAACTGTCGTGTTCAGCTGATACAAGATTACCATGCAATAAATCAAAAAATGGTACCTTGGATTTTTCAGTAGCCAGTTATAAACCAAAATATTTAAACACCCTATATTTAAATAAAAATGTATCAATTTCTACTAAATCAAACGTGCTGATTGCGAAAAAAATAGTAAAAAAATTCCCAGGATTCTAGTTTTAGAAATACAAAGTTTTATTTCCCCTAGAAAACTAACACGTTTATTTCACTTTGCCGGGCTATAACTAATGAACGGTAAAAGGTACGTTAACGGGCGTGGCGGCAATCGATTCTAGGGACTTTTCTACGTATGTACACTAATTTTTAACTGTCGTGTTCAGCTGATACAAAATTACCATGCAATAAATCAAAAAATGGTACCTTGGATTTTTCAGTAGCCAGTTATAAACCAAAATATTTAAACACCCTATATTTAAATAAAAATGTATCAATTTCTACTAAATCAAACGTGCTGATTGCGAAAAAAATAGTAAAAAAATTCCCAGGATTCTAGTTTTAGAAATACAAAGTTTTATTTTGCCTAGAAAACTAACAAGTTTATTTCACTTTGCCGGGCTATAACTAATGAACGGTAAAAGGTACGTTAACGGGCGTGGCGGCAATCGATTCTAGGGATTTTTCTACGTATGTACACTAATTTTTAACTGTCGTGTTCAGCTGATACAAAATTACCATGCAATAAATCAAAAAATGGTACCTTGGATTTTTCAGTAGCCAGTTATAAACCAAAATATTTAAACACCCTATATTTAAATAAAAATGTATCAATTTCTACTAAATCAAACGTGCTGATTGCGAAAAAAATAGTAAAAAAATTCCCAGAATTCTAGTTTTAGAAATACAAAGTTTTATTTCCCTTAGAAAACTAACACGTTTATTTCACTTTGCCGGGCTATAACTAATGAACGGTAAAAGGTACGTTAACGGGCGTGGCGGCAATCGATTCTAGGGACTTTTCTACGTATGTACACTAATTTTTAACTGTCGTGTTCAGCTGATACAAGATTACCATGCAATAAATCAAAAAATGGTACCTTGGATTTTTCAGTAGCCAGTTATAAACCAAAATATTTAAACACCCTATATTTAAATAAAAATGTATCAATTTCTACTAAATCAAACGTGCTGATTGCGAAAAAAATAGTAAAAAAATTCCCAGGATTCTAGTTTTAGAAATACAAAGTTTTATTTCCCCTAGAAAACTAACACGTTTATTTCACTTTGCCGGGCTATAACTAATGAACGGTAAAAGGTACGTTAACGGGCGTACCGGCAATCGATTCTAGGGACTTTTCTACGTATGTACACTAATTTTTAACTGTCGTGTTCAGCTGATACAAAATTACCATGCAATAAATCAAAAAATGGTACCTTGGATTTTTCAGTAGCCAGTTATAAACCAAAATATTTAAACACCCTATATTTAAATAAAAATGTATCAATTTCTACTAAATCAAACGTGCTGATTGCGAAAAAAATAGTAAAAAAATTCCCAGGATTCTAGTTTTAGAAATACAAAGTTTTATTTCCCCTAGAAAACTAACACGTTTATTTCACTTTGCCGGGCTATAACTAATGAACGGTAAAAGGTACGTTAACGGGCGTGGCGGCAATCGATTCTAGGGACTTTTCTACGTGTGTACACTAATTTTTAACTGTCGCGTTCAGATGATACAAGATTACCATGCAATAAATCAAAAAATGGTACCTTGGATTTTTCAGTAGCCAGTTATAAACCAAAATATTTAAACACCCTATATTTAAATAAAAATGTATCAATTTCTACTAAATCAAACGTGCTGATTGCGAAAAAAATAGTAAAAAAATTCCCAGGATTCTAGTTTTAGAAATACAAAGTTTTATTTCCCCTAGAAAACTAACACGTTTATTTCACTTTGCCGGGCTATAACTAATGAACGGTAAAAGGTACGTTAACGGGCGTGGCGGCAATCGATTCTAGGGACTTTTCTACGTATGTACACTAATTTTTAACTGTCGTGTTCAGCTGATACAAAATTACCATGCAATAAATCAAAAAATGGTACCTTGGATTTTTCAGTAGCCAGTTATAAACCAAAATATTTAAACACCCTATATTTAAATAAAAATGTATCAATTTCTACTAAATCAAACGTGCTGATTGCGAAAAAAAATAGTAAAAAAATTCCCAGGATTCTAGTTTTAGAAATACAAAGTTTTATTTCCCCTAGAAAACTAACACGTTTATTTCACTTTGCCGGGCTATAACTAATGAACGGTAAAAGGTACGTTAACGGGCGTGGCGGCAATCGATTCTAGGGACGTTCTACGTATGTACACTAATTTTTAACTGTCGTGTTCAGCTGATACAAAATTACCATGCAATAAATCAAAAAATGGTACCTTGGATTTTTCAGTAGCCAGTTATAAACCAAAATATTTAAACACCCTATATTTAAATAAAAATGTATCAATTTCTACTAAATCAAACGTGCTGATTGCGAAAAAAATAGTAAAAAAATTCCCAGGATTCTAGTTTTAGAAATACAAAGTTTTATTTCCCCTAGAAAACTAACAAGTTTATTTCACTTTGCCGGGCTATAACTAATGAACGGTAAAAGGTACGTTAACGGGCGTGGCGGAAATCGATTCTAGGGATTTTTCTACGTACGTACACTAATTTTTAACTGTCGTGTTCAGCTGATACAAAATTACCATGCAATAAATCAAAAAATGGTACCTTGGATTTTTCAGTAGCCAGTTATAAACCAAAATATTTAAACACCCTATATTTAAATAAAAATGTATCAATTTCTACTAAATCAAACGTGCTGATTGCGAAAAAAATAGTAAAAAAATTCCCAGGATTCTAGTTTTAGAAATACAAAGTTTTATTTCCCCTAGAAAACTAACACGTTTATTTCACTTTGCCGGGCTATAACTAATGAACGGTAAAAGGTACGTTAACGGGCGTGGCGGCAATCGATTCTAGGGACTTTTCTACGTATGTACACTAATTTTTAACTGTCGTGTTCAGCTGATACAAAATTACCATGCAATAAATCAAAAAATGGTACCTTGGATTTTTCAGTAGCCAGTTATAAACCAAAATATTTAAACACCCTATATTTAAATAAAAATGTATCAATTTCTACTAAATCAAACGTGCTGATTGCGAAAAAAATAGTAAAAAAAAATCCCAGGATTCTAGTTTTAGAAATACAAAGTTTTATTTCCCCTAGAAAACTAACACATTTATTTCACTTTGCCGGGCTATAACTAATGAACGGTAAAAGGTACGTTAACGGGCGTGGCGGCAATCGATTCTAGGGACTTTTCTACGTGTGTACACTAATTTTTAACTGTCGCGTTCAGATGATACAAGATTACCATGCAATAAATCAAAAAATGGTACCTTGGATTTTTCAGTAGCCAGTTATAAACCAAAATATTTAAACACTCTATATTTAAATAAAAATGTATCAATTTCTACTAAATCAAACGTGCTGATTGCGAAAAAAATAGTAAAAAAATTCCCAGGATTCTAGTTTTAGAAATACAAAGTTTTATTTCCCCTAGAAAACTAACACGTTTATTTCACTTTGCCGGGCTATAACTAATGAACGGTAAAAGGTACGTTAACGGGCGTGGCGGCAATCGATTCTAGGGACTTTTCTACGTATGTACACTAATTTTTAACTGTCGTGTTCAGCTGATACAAAATTACCATGCAATAAATCAAAAAATGGTACCTTGGATTTATCAGTAGCCAGTTATAAACCAAAATATTTAAACACCCTATATTTAAATAAAAATGTATCAATTTCTACTAAATCAAACGTGCTGATTGCGAAAAAAATAGTAAAAAAATTCCCAGGATTCTAGTTTTAGAAATACAAAGTTTTATTTCCCCTAGAAAACTAACACGTTTATTTCACTTTGCCGGGCTATAACTAATGAACGGTAAAAGGTACGTTAACGGGCGTGGCGGCAATCGATTCTAGGGACATTTCTACGTATGTACACTAATTTTTAACTGTCGTGTTCAGCTGATACAAGATTACCATGCAATAAATCAAAAAATGGTACCTTGGATTTTTCAGTAGCCAGTTATAAACCAAAATATTTAAACACCCTATATTTAAATAAAAATGTATCAATTTCTACTAAATCAAACGTGCTGATTGCGAAAAAAATAGTAAAAAAATTCCCAGGATTCTAGTTTTAGAAATACAAAGTTTTATTTCCCCTAGAAAACTAACAAGTTTATTTCACTTTGCCGGGCTATAACTAATGAACGGTAAAAGGTACGTTAACGGGCGTGGCGGAAATCGATTCTAGGGATTTTTCTACGTACGTACACTAATTTTTAACTGTCGTGTTCAGCTGATACAAAATTACCATGCAATAAATCAAAAAATGGTACCTTGGATTTTTCAGTAGCCAGTTATAAACCAAAATATTTAAACACCCTATATTTAAATAAAAATGTATCAATTTCTACTAAATCAAACGTGCTGATTGCGAAAAAAATAGTAAAAAAATTCCCAGGATTCTAGTTTTAGAAATACAAAGTTTTATTTCCCCTAGAAAACTAACACGTTTATTTCACTTTGCCGGGCTATAACTAATGAACGGTAAAAGGTACGTTAACGGGCGTGGCGGCAATCGATTCTAGGGACGTTCTACGTAAGTACACTAATTTTTAACTGTCGTGTTCAGCTGATACAAAATTATCATGCAATAAATCAAAAAATGGTACCTTGGATTTTTCAGTAGCCAGTTATAAACCAAAATATTTAAACACCCTATATTTAAATAAAAATGTATCAATTTCTACTAAATCAAACGTGCTGATTGCGAAAAAAATAGTAAAAAAATTCCCAGGATTCTAGTTTTAGAAATACAAAGTTTTATTTTGCCTAGAAAACTAACAAGTTTATTTCACTTTGCCGGGCTATAACTAATGAACGATAAAAGGTACGTTAACGGGCGTGGCGGAAATCGATTCTAGGGATTTTTCTACGTATGTACACTAATTTTTAACTGTCGTGTTCAGCTGATACAAAATTACCATGCAATAAATCAAAAAATGGTACCTTGGATTTTTCAGTAGCCAGTTATAAACCAAAATATTTAAACACCCTATATTTAAATAAAAATGTATCAATTTCTACTAAATCAAACGTGCTGATTGCGAAAAAAATAGTAAAAAAATTCCCAGGATTCTAGTTTTAGAAATACAAAGTTTTATTTCCCCTAGAAAACTAACACGTTTATTTCACTTTGCCGGGCTATAACTAATGAACGGTAAAAGGTACGTTAACGGGCGTGGCGGCAATCGATTCTAGGGACTTTTCTACGTATGTACACTAATTTTTAACTGTCGTGTTCAGCTGATACAAGATTACCATGCAATAAATCAAAAAATGGTACCTTGGATTTTTCAGTAGCCAGTTATAAACCAAAATATTTAAACACCCTATATTTAAATAAAAATGTATCAATTTCTACTAAATCAAACGTGCTGATTGCGAAAAAAATAGTAAAAAAATTCCCAGAATTCTAGTTTTAGAAATACAAAGTTTTATTTCCCTTAGAAAACTAACACGTTTATTTCACTTTGCCGGGCTATAACTAATGAACGGTAAAAGGTACGTTAACGGGCCTGGCGGCAATCGATTCTAGGGACTTTTCTACGTATGTACACTAATTTTTAACTGTCGTGTTCAGCTGATACAAGATTACCATGCAATAAATCAAAAAATGGTACCTTGGATTTTTCAGTAGCCAGTTATAAACCAAAATATTTAAACACCCTATATTTAAATAAAAATGTATCAATTTCTACTAAATCAAACGTGCTGATTGCGAAAAAAATAGTAAAAAAATTCCCAGGATTCTAGTTTTAGAAATACAAAGTTTTATTTCCCCTAGAAAACTAACACGTGTATTTCACTTTGCCGGGCTATAACTAATGAACGGTAAAAGGTACGTTAACGGGCGTACCGGCAATCGATTCTAGGGACTTTTCTACGTATGTACACTAATTTTTAACTGTCGTGTTCAGCTGATACAAAATTACCATGCAATAAATCAAAAAATGGTACCTTGGATTTTTCAGTAGCCAGTTATAAACCAAAATATTTAAACACCCTATATTTAAATAAAAATGTATCAATTTCTACTAAATCAAACGTGCTGATTGCGAAAAAAATAGTAAAAAAATTCCCAGGATTCTAGTTTTAGAAATACAAAGTTTTATTTCCCCTAGAAAACTAACACGTTTATTTCACTTTGCCGGGCTATAACTAATGAACCGTAAAAGGTACGTTAACGGGCGTGGCGGCAATCGATTCTAGGGACTTTTCTACGTGTGTACACTAATTTCTAACTGTCGCGTTCAGCTGATACAAGATTACCATGCAATAAATCAAAAAATGGTACCTTGGATTTTTCAGTAGCCAGTTATAAACCAAAATATTTAAACACCCTATATTTAAATAAAAATGTATCAATTTCTACTAAATCAAACGTGCTGACTGCGAAAAAAATAGTAAAAAAATTCCCAGGATTCTAGTTTTAGAAATACAAAGTTTTATTTCCCCTAGAAAACTAACACGTTTATTTCACTTTGCCGGGCTATAACTAATGAACGGTAAAAGGTACGTTAACGGGCGTGGCGGCAATCGATTCTAGGGACTTTTCTACGTATGTACACTAATTTTTAACTGTCGTGTTCAGCTGATACAAAATTACCATGCAATAAATCAAAAAATGGTACCTTGGATTTTTCAGTAGCCAGTTATAAACCAAAATATTTAAACACCCTATATTTAAATAAAAATGTATCAATTTCTACTAAATCAAACGTGCTGATTGCGAAAAAAATAGTAAAAAAATTCCCAGGATTCTAGTTTTAGAAATACAAAGTTTTATTTCCCCTAGAAAACTAACACGTTTATTTCACTTTGCCGGGCTATAACTAATGAACGGTAAAAGGTACGTTAACGGGCGTACCGGCAATCGATTCTAGGGACTTTTCTACGTATGTACACTAATTTTTAACTGTCGTGTTTAGCTGATACAAGATTACCATGCAATAAATCAAAAAATGGTACCTTGGATTTTTCAGTAGCCAGTTATAAACCAAAATATTTAAACACCCTATATTTAAATAAAAATGTATCAATTTCTACTAAATCAAACGTGCTGATTGCGAAAAAAATAGTAAAAAAATTCGCAGGATTCTAGTTTTAGAAATACAAAGTTTTATTTCCCCTAGAAAACTAACACGTTTATTTCACTTTGCCGGGCTATAACTAATGAACGGTAAAAGGTACGTTAACGGGCGTGGCGGCAATCGATTCTAGGGACTTTTCTACGTATGTACACTAATTTTTAACTGTCGTGTTCAGCTGATACAAAATTACCATGCAATAAATCAAAAAATGGTACCTTGGATTTTTCAGTAGCCAGTTATAAACCAAAATATTTAAACACCCTATATTTAAATAAAAATGTATCAATTTCTACTAAATCAAACGTGCTGATTGCGAAAAAAATAGTAAAAAAATTCCCAGGATTCTAGTTTTAGAAATACAAAGTTTTATTTTGCCTAGAAAACTAACAAGTTTATTTCACTTTGCCGGGCTATAACTAATGAACGGTAAAAGGTACGTTAACGGGCGTGGCGGCAATCGATTCTAGGGATTTTTCTACGTATGTACACTAATTTTTAACTGTCGTGTTCAGCTGATACAAAATTACCATGCAATAAATCAAAAAATGGTACCTTGGATTTTTCAGTAGCCAGTTATAAACCAAAATATTTAAACACCCTATATTTAAATAAAAATGTATCAATTTCTACTAAATCAAACGTGCTGATTGCGAAAAAAATAGTAAAAAAATTCCCAGAATTCTAGTTTTAGAAATACAAAGTTTTATTTCCCTTAGAAAACTAACACGTTTATTTCACTTTGCCGGGCTATAACTAATGAACGGTAAAAGGTACGTTAACGGGCGTGGCGGCAATCGATTCTAGGGACTTTTCTACGTATGTACACTAATTTTTAACTGTCGTGTTCAGCTGATACAAGATTACCATGCAATAAATCAAAAAATGGTACCTTGGATTTTTCAGTAGCCAGTTATAAACCAAAATATTTAAACACCCTATATTTAAATAAAAATGTATCAATTTCTACTAAATCAAACGTGCTGATTGCGAAAAAAATAGTAAAAAAATTCCCAGGATTCTAGTTTTAGAAATACAAAGTTTTATTTCCCCTAGAAAACTAACACGTTTATTTCACTTTGCCGGGCTATAACTAATGAACGGTAAAAGGTACGTTAACGGGCGTACCGGCAATCGATTCTAGGGACTTTTCTACGTATGTACACTAATTTTTAACTGTCGTGTTCAGCTGATACAAAATTACCATGCAATAAATCAAAAAATGGTACCTTGGATTTTTCAGTAGCCAGTTATAAACCAAAATATTTAAACACCCTATATTTAAATAAAAATGTATCAATTTCTACTAAATCAAACGTGCTGATTGCGAAAAAAATAGTAAAAAAATTCCCAGGATTCTAGTTTTAGAAATACAAAGTTTTATTTCCCCTAGAAAACTAACACGTTTATTTCACTTTGCCGGGCTATAACTAATGAACGGTAAAAGGTACGTTAACGGGCGTGGCGGCAATCGATTCTAGGGACTTTTCTACGTGTGTACACTAATTTTTAACTGTCGCGTTCAGATGATACAAGATTACCATGCAATAAATCAAAAAATGGTACCTTGGATTTTTCAGTAGCCAGTTATAAACCAAAATATTTAAACACCCTATATTTAAATAAAAATGTATCAATTTCTACTAAATCAAACGTGCTGATTGCGAAAAAAATAGTAAAAAAATTCCCAGGATTCTAGTTTTAGAAATACAAAGTTTTATTTCCCCTAGAAAACTAACACGTTTATTTCACTTTGCCGGGCTATAACTAATGAACGGTAAAAGGTACGTTAACGGGCGTGGCGGCAATCGATTCTAGGGACTTTTCTACGTATGTACACTAATTTTTAACTGTCGTGTTCAGCTGATACAAAATTACCATGCAATAAATCAAAAAATGGTACCTTGGATTTTTCAGTAGCCAGTTATAAACCAAAATATTTAAACACCCTATATTTAAATAAAAATGTATCAATTTCTACTAAATCAAACGTGCTGATTGCGAAAAAAATAGTAAAAAAATTCCCAGGATTCTAGTTTTAGAAATACAAAGTTTTATTTCCCCTAGAAAACTAACACGTTTATTTCACTTTGCCGGGCTATAACTAATGAACGGTAAAAGGTACGTTAACGGGCGTGGCGGCAATCGATTCTAGGGACGTTCTACGTATGTACACTAATTTTTAACTGTCGTGTTCAGCTGATACAAAATTACCATGCAATAAATCAAAAAATGGTACCTTGGATTTTTCAGTAGCCAGTTATAAACCAAAATATTTAAACACCCTATATTTAAATAAAAATGTATCAATTTCTACTAAATCAAACGTGCTGATTGCGAAAAAAATAGTAAAAAAATTCCCAGGATTCTAGTTTTAGAAATACAAAGTTTTATTTCCCCTAGAAAACTAACAAGTTTATTTCACTTTGCCGGGCTATAACTAATGAACGGTAAAAGGTACGTTAACGGGCGTGGCGGAAATCGATTCTAGGGATTTTTCTACGTACGTACACTAATTTTTAACTGTCGTGTTCAGCTGATACAAAATTACCATGCAATAAATCAAAAAATGGTACCTTGGATTTTTCAGTAGCCAGTTATAAACCAAAATATTTAAACACCCTATATTTAAATAAAAATGTATCAATTTCTACTAAATCAAACGTGCTGATTGCGAAAAAAATAGTAAAAAAATTCCCAGGATTCTAGTTTTAGAAATACAAAGTTTTATTTCCCCTAGAAAACTAACACGTTTATTTCACTTTGCCGGGCTATAACTAATGAACGGTAAAAGGTACGTTAACGGGCGTGGCGGCAATCGATTCTAGGGACTTTTCTACGTATGTACACTAATTTTTAACTGTCGTGTTCAGCTGATACAAAATTACCATGCAATAAATCAAAAAATGGTACCTTGGATTTTTCAGTAGCCAGTTATAAACCAAAATATTTAAACACCCTATATTTAAATAAAAATGTATCAATTTCTACTAAATCAAACGTGCTGATTGCGAAAAAAATAGTAAAAAAAATCCCAGGATTCTAGTTTTAGAAATACAAAGTTTTATTTCCCCTAGAAAACTAACACGTTTATTTCACTTTGCCGGGCTATAACTAATGAACGGTAAAAGGTACGTTAACGGGCGTGGCGGCAATCGATTCTAGGGAGTTTTCTACGTGTGTACACTAATTTTTAACTGTCGCGTTCAGATGATACAAGATTACCATGCAATAAATCAAAAAATGGTACCTTGGATTTTTCAGTAGCCAGTTATAAACCAAAATATTTAAACACTCTATATTTAAATAAAAATGTATCAATTTCTACTAAATCAAACGTGCTGATTGCGAAAAAAATAGTAAAAAAATTCCCAGGATTCTAGTTTTAGAAATACAAAGTTTTATTTCCCCTAGAAAACTAACACGTTTATTTCACTTTGCCGGGCTATAACTAATGAACGGTAAAAGGTACGTTAACGGGCGTGGCGGCAATCGATTCTAGGGACTTTTCTACGTATGTACACTAATTTTTAACTGTCGTGTTCAGCTGATACAAAATTACCATGCAATAAATCAAAAAATGGTACCTTGGATTTATCAGTAGCCAGTTATAAACCAAAATATTTAAACACCCTATATTTAAATAAAAATGTATCAATTTCTACTAAATCAAACGTGCTGATTGCGAAAAAAATAGTAAAAAAATTCCCAGGATTCTAGTTTTAGAAATACAAAGTTTTATTTCCCCTAGAAAACTAACACGTTTATTTCACTTTGCCGGGCTATAACTAATGAACGGTAAAAGGTACGTTAACGGGCGTGGCGGCAATCGATTCTAGGGACATTTCTACGTATGTACACTAATTTTTAACTGTCGTGTTCAGCTGATACAAGATTACCATGCAATAAATCAAAAAATGGTACCTTGGATTTTTCAGTAGCCAGTTATAAACCAAAATATTTAAACACCCTATATTTAAATAAAAATGTATCAATTTCTACTAAATCAAACGTGCTGATTGCGAAAAAAATAGTAAAAAAATTCCCAGGATTCTAGTTTTAGAAATACAAAGTTTTATTTCCCCTAGAAAACTAACAAGTTTATTTCACTTTGCCGGGCTATAACTAATGAACGGTAAAAGGTACGTTAACGGGCGTGGCGGAAATCGATTCTAGGGATTTTTCTACGTACGTACACTAATTTTTAACTGTCGTGTTCAGCTGATACAAAATTACCATGCAATAAATCAAAAAATGGTACCTTGGATTTTTCAGTAGCCAGTTATAAACCAAAATATTTAAACACCCTATATTTAAATAAAAATGTATCAATTTCTACTAAATCAAACGTGCTGATTGCGAAAAAAATAGTAAAAAAATTCCCAGGATTCTAGTTTTAGAAATACAAAGTTTTATTTCCCCTAGAAAACTAACACGTTTATTTCACTTTGCCGGGCTATAACTAATGAACGGTAAAAGGTACGTTAACGGGCGTGGCGGCAATCGATTCTAGGGACGTTCTACGTAAGTACACTAATTTTTAACTGTCGTGTTCAGCTGATACAAAATTATCATGCAATAAATCAAAAAATGGTACCTTGGATTTTTCAGTAGCCAGTTATAAACCAAAATATTTAAACACCCTATATTTAAATAAAAATGTATCAATTTCTACTAAATCAAACGTGCTGATTGCGAAAAAAATAGTAAAAAAATTCCCAGGATTCTAGTTTTAGAAATACAAAGTTTTATTTTGCCTAGAAAACTAACAAGTTTATTTCACTTTGCCGGGCTATAACTAATGAACGATAAAAGGTACGTTAACGGGCGTGGCGGAAATCGATTCTAGGGATTTTTCTACGTATGTACACTAATTTTTAACTGTCGTGTTCAGCTGATACAAAATTACCATGCAATAAATCAAAAAATGGTACCTTGGATTTTTCAGTAGCCAGTTATAAACCAAAATATTTAAACACCCTATATTTAAATAAAAATGTATCAATTTCTACTAAATCAAACGTGCTGATTGCGAAAAAAATAGTAAAAAAATTCCCAGGATTCTAGTTTTAGAAATACAAAGTTTTATTTCCCCTAGAAAACTAACACGTTTATTTCACTTTGCCGGGCTATAACTAATGAACGGTAAAAGGTACGTTAACGGGCGTGGCGGCAATCGATTCTAGGGACTTTTCTACGTATGTACACTAATTTTTAACTGTCGTGTTCAGCTGATACAAGATTACCATGCAATAAATCAAAAAATGGTACCTTGGATTTTTCAGTAGCCAGTTATAAACCAAAATATTTAAACACCCTATATTTAAATAAAAATGTATCAATTTCTACTAAATCAAACGTGCTGATTGCGAAAAAAATAGTAAAAAAATTCCCAGAATTCTAGTTTTAGAAATACAAAGTTTTATTTCCCTTAGAAAACTAACACGTTTATTTCACTTTGCCGGGCTATAACTAATGAACGGTAAAAGGTACGTTAACGGGCCTGGCGGCAATCGATTCTAGGGACTTTTCTACGTATGTACACTAATTTTTAACTGTCGTGTTCAGCTGATACAAGATTACCATGCAATAAATCAAAAAATGGTACCTTGGATTTTTCAGTAGCCAGTTATAAACCAAAATATTTAAACACCCTATATTTAAATAAAAATGTATCAATTTCTACTAAATCAAACGTGCTGATTGCGAAAAAAATAGTAAAAAAATTCCCAGGATTCTAGTTTTAGAAATACAAAGTTTTATTTCCCCTAGAAAACTAACACGTGTATTTCACTTTGCCGGGCTATAACTAATGAACGGTAAAAGGTACGTTAACGGGCGTACCGGCAATCGATTCTAGGGACTTTTCTACGTATGTACACTAATTTTTAACTGTCGTGTTCAGCTGATACAAAATTACCATGCAATAAATCAAAAAATGGTACCTTGGATTTTTCAGTAGCCAGTTATAAACCAAAATATTTAAACACCCTATATTTAAATAAAAATGTATCAATTTCTACTAAATCAAACGTGCTGATTGCGAAAAAAATAGTAAAAAAATTCCCAGGATTCTAGTTTTAGAAATACAAAGTTTTATTTCCCCTAGAAAACTAACACGTTTATTTCACTTTGCCGGGCTATAACTAATGAACCGTAAAAGGTACGTTAACGGGCGTGGCGGCAATCGATTCTAGGGACTTTTCTACGTGTGTACACTAATTTCTAACTGTCGCGTTCAGCTGATACAAGATTACCATGCAATAAATCAAAAAATGGTACCTTGGATTTTTCAGTAGCCAGTTATAAACCAAAATATTTAAACACCCTATATTTAAATAAAAATGTATCAATTTCTACTAAATCAAACGTGCTGACTGCGAAAAAAATAGTAAAAAAATTCCCAGGATTCTAGTTTTAGAAATACAAAGTTTTATTTCCCCTAGAAAACTAACACGTTTATTTCACTTTGCCGGGCTATAACTAATGAACGGTAAAAGGTACGTTAACGGGCGTGGCGGCAATCGATTCTAGGGACTTTTCTACGTATGTACACTAATTTTTAACTGTCGTGTTCAGCTGATACAAAATTACCATGCAATAAATCAAAAAATGGTACCTTGGATTTATCAGTAGCCAGTTATAAACCAAAATATTTAAACACCCTATATTTAAATAAAAATGTATCAATTTCTACTAAATCAAACGTGCTGATTGCGAAAAAAATAGTAAAAAAATTCCCAGGATTCTAGTTTTAGAAATACAAAGTTTTATTTCCCCTAGAAAACTAACACGTTTATTTCACTTTGCCGGGCTATAACTAATGAACGGTAAAAGGTACGTTAACGGGCGTGGCGGCAATCGATTCTAGGGACTTTTCTACGTGTGTACACTAATTTTTAACTGTCGCGTTCAGATGATACAAGATTACCATGCAATAAATCAAAAAATGGTACCTTGGATTTTTCAGTAGCCAGTTATAAACCAAAATATTTAAACACTCTATATTTAAATAAAAATGTATCAATTTCTACTAAATCAAACGTGCTGATTGCGAAAAAAATAGTAAAAAAATTCCCAGGATTCTAGTTTTAGAAATACAAAGTTTTATTTCCCCTAGAAAACTAACACGTTTATTTCACTTTGCCGGGCTATAACTAATGAACGGTAAAAGGTACGTTAACGGGCGTGGCGGCAATCGATTCTAGGGACTTTTCTACGTATGTACACTAATTTTTAACTGTCGTGTTCAGCTGATACAAAATTACCATGCAATAAATCAAAAAATGGTACCTTGGATTTATCAGTAGCCAGTTATAAACCAAAATATTTAAACACCCTATATTTAAATAAAAATGTATCAATTTCTACTAAATCAAACGTGCTGATTGCGAAAAAAATAGTAAAAAAATTCCCAGGATTCTAGTTTTAGAAATACAAAGTTTTATTTCCCCTAGAAAACTAACACGTTTATTTCACTTTGCCGGGCTATAACTAATGAACGGTAAAAGGTACGTTAACGGGCGTGGCGGCAATCGATTCTAGGGACATTTCTACGTATGTACACTAATTTTTAACTGTCGTGTTCAGCTGATACAAGATTACCATGCAATAAATCAAAAAATGGTACCTTGGATTTTTCAGTAGCCAGTTATAAACCAAAATATTTAAACACCCTATATTTAAATAAAAATGTATCAATTTCTACTAAATCAAACGTGCTGATTGCGAAAAAAATAGTAAAAAAATTCCCAGGATTCTAGTTTTAGAAATACAAAGTTTTATTTCCCCTAGAAAACTAACAAGTTTATTTCACTTTGCCGGGCTATAACTAATGAACGGTAAAAGGTACGTTAACGGGCGTGGCGGAAATCGATTCTAGGGATTTTTCTACGTACGTACACTAATTTTTAACTGTCGTGTTCAGCTGATACAAAATTACCATGCAATAAATCAAAAAATGGTACCTTGGATTTTTCAGTAGCCAGTTATAAACCAAAATATTTAAACACCCTATATTTAAATAAAAATGTATCAATTTCTACTAAATCAAACGTGCTGATTGCGAAAAAAATAGTAAAAAAATTCCCAGGATTCTAGTTTTAGAAATACAAAGTTTTATTTCCCCTAGAAAACTAACACGTTTATTTCACTTTGCCGGGCTATAACTAATGAACGGTAAAAGGTACGTTAACGGGCGTGGCGGCAATCGATTCTAGGGACGTTCTACGTAAGTACACTAATTTTTAACTGTCGTGTTCAGCTGATACAAAATTATCATGCAATAAATCAAAAAATGGTACCTTGGATTTTTCAGTAGCCAGTTATAAACCAAAATATTTAAACACCCTATATTTAAATAAAAATGTATCAATTTCTACTAAATCAAACGTGCTGATTGCGAAAAAAATAGTAAAAAAATTCCCAGGATTCTAGTTTTAGAAATACAAAGTTTTATTTTGCCTAGAAAACTAACAAGTTTATTTCACTTTGCCGGGCTATAACTAATGAACGATAAAAGGTACGTTAACGGGCGTGGCGGAAATCGATTCTAGGGATTTTTCTACGTATGTACACTAATTTTTAACTGTCGTGTTCAGCTGATACAAAATTACCATGCAATAAATCAAAAAATGGTACCTTGGATTTTTCAGTAGCCAGTTATAAACCAAAATATTTAAACACCCTATATTTAAATAAAAATGTATCAATTTCTACTAAATCAAACGTGCTGATTGCGAAAAAAATAGTAAAAAAATTCCCAGGATTCTAGTTTTAGAAATACAAAGTTTTATTTCCCCTAGAAAACTAACACGTTTATTTCACTTTGCCGGGCTATAACTAATGAACCGTAAAAGGTACGTTAACGGGCGTGGCGGCAATCGATTCTAGGGACTTTTCTACGTGTGTACACTAATTTCTAACTGTCGCGTTCAGCTGATACAAGATTACCATGCAATAAATCAAAAAATGGTACCTTGGATTTTTCAGTAGCCAGTTATAAACCAAAATATTTAAACACCCTATATTTAAATAAAAATGTATCAATTTCTACTAAATCAAACGTGCTGACTGCGAAAAAAATAGTAAAAAAATTCCCAGGATTCTAGTTTTAGAAATACAAAGTTTTATTTCCCCTAGAAAACTAACACGTTTATTTCACTTTGCCGGGCTATAACTAATGAACGGTAAAAGGTACGTTAACGGGCGTGGCGGCAATCGATTCTAGGGACTTTTCTACGTATGTACACTAATTTTTAACTGTCGTGTTCAGCTGATACAAAATTACCATGCAATAAATCAAAAAATGGTACCTTGGATTTATCAGTAGCCAGTTATAAACCAAAATATTTAAACACCCTATATTTAAATAAAAATGTATCAATTTCTACTAAATCAAACGTGCTGATTGCGAAAAAAATAGTAAAAAAATTCCCAGAATTCTAGTTTTAGAAATACAAAGTTTTATTTCCCCTAGAAAACTAACACGTTTATTTCACTTTGCCGGGCTATAACTAATGAACGGTAAAAGGTACGTTAACGGGCGTACCGGCAATCGATTCTAGGGACTTTTCTACGTATGTACACTAATTTTTAACTGTCGTGTTCAGCTGATACAAAATTACCATGCAATAAATCAAAAAATGGTACCTTGGATTTTTCAGTAGCCAGTTATAAACCAAAATATTTAAACACCCTATATTTAAATAAAAATGTATCAATTTCTACTAAATCAAACGTGCTGATTGCGAAAAAAATAGTAAAAAAATTCCCAGGATTCTAGTTTTAGAAATACAAAGTTTTATTTCCCCTAGAAAACTAACACGTTTATTTCACTTTGCCGGGCTATAACTAATGAACGGTAAAAGGTACGTTAACGGGCGTGGCGGCAATCGATTCTAGGGACTTTTCTACGTGTGTACACTAATTTTTAACTGTCGCGTTCAGCTGATACAAGATTACCATGCAATAAATCAAAAAATGGTACCTTGGATTTTTCAGTAGCCAGTTATAAACCAAAATATTTAAACACCCTATATTTAAATAAAAATGTATCAATTTCTACTAAATCAAACGTGCTGATTGCGAAAAAAATAGTAAAAAAATTCCCAGGATTCTAGTTTTAGAAATACAAAGTTTTATTTCCCCTAGAAAACTAACACGTTTATTTCACTTTGCCGGGCTATAACTAATGAACGGTAAAAGGTACGTTAACGGGCGTGGCGGCAATCGATTCTAGGGACTTTTCTACGTGTGTACACTAATTTTTAACTGTCGTGTTCAGCTGATACAAAATTACCATGCAATAAATCAAAAAATGGTACCTTGGATTTTTCAGTAGCCAGTTATAAACCAAAATATTTAAACACCCTATATTTAAATAAAAATGTATCAATTTCTACTAAATCAAACGTGCTGATTGCGAAAAAAATAGTAAAAAAATTCCCAGGATTCTAGTTTTAGAAATACAAAGTTTTATTTCCCCTAGAAAACTAACACGTTTATTTCACTTTGGCGGGCTATAACTAATGAACGGTAAAAGGTACGTTAACGGGCGTGGCGGCAATCGATTCTAGGGACTTTTCTACGTATGTACACTAATTTTTAACTGTCGTGTTCAGCTGATACAAAATTACCATGCAATAAATCAAAAAATGGTACCTTGGATTTATCAGTAGCCAGTTATAAACCAAAATATTTAAACACCCTATATTTAAATAAAAATGTATCAATTTCTACTAAATCGAACGTGCTGATTGCGAAAAAAATAGTAAAAAAATTCCCAGGATTCTAGTTTTAGAAATACAAAGTTTTATTTCCCCTAGAAAACTAACACGTTTATTTCACTTTGCCGGGCTATAACTAATGAACGGTAAAAGGTACGTTGACGGGCGTGGCGGCAATCAATTCTAGGGACTTTTCTACGTATGTACACTAATTTTTAACTGTCGTGTTCAGCTGATACAAGATTACCATGCAATAAATCAAAAAATGGTACCTTGGATTTTTCAGTAGCCAGTTATAAACCAAAATATTTAAACACCCTATATTTAAATAAAAATGTATCAATTTCTACTAAATCAAACGTGCTGATTGCGAAAAAAATAGTAAAAAAATTCCCAGGATTCTAGTTTTAGAAATACAAAGTTTTATTTCCCCTAGAAAACTAACACGTTTATTTCACTTTGCCGGGCTATAACTAATGAACGGTAAAAGGTACGTTAAAGGGCGTGGCGGCAATCGATTCTCGGGACTTTTCTACGTATGTACACTAATTTTTAACTGTCGTGTTCAGCTGATACAAAATTACCATGCAATAAATCAAAAAATGGTACCTTGGATTTTTCAGTAGCCAGTTTAAAACCAAAATATTTAAACACCCTATATTTAAATAAGAATGTATCAATTTCTACTAAATCAAACGTGCTGATTGCAAAAAAAATTGTAAAAAAATTCCCAGGATTCTAGTTTTAGAAATACAAAGTTTTATTTCCCCTAGAAAACTAACACGTTTATTTCACTTTGCCGGGCTATAACTAATGAACGGTAAAAGGTACGTTAACGGGCGTGGCGGCAATCGATTCTAGGGACTTTTCTACGTATGTACACTAATTTTTAACTGTCGTGTTCAGCTAATACAAGATTACCATGCAATAAATCAAAAAATGGTACCTTGGATTTTTCAGTAGCCAGTTATAAACCAAAATATTTAAACACCCTATATTTAAATAAAAATGTATCAATTTCTACTAAATCAAACGTGCTGATTGCGAAAAAAATAGTAAAAAAATTCCCAGGATTCTAGTTTTAGAAATACAAAGTTTTATTTCCCCTAGAAAACTAACACGTTTATTTCACTTTGCCGGGCTATAACTAGTGAACGGTAAAAGGTACGTTAACGGGAGTGGCGGCAATCGATTCTAGGGACTTTTCTACGTATGTACACTAATTTTTAACTGTCGTGTTCAGCTGATACAAGATTACCATGCAATAAATCAAAAAATGGTACCTTGGATTTTTCAGTAGCCAGTTATAAACCAAAATATTTAAACACCCTATATTTAAATAAAAATGTATCAATTTCTACTAAATCAAACGTGCTGATTGCGAAAAAAATAGTAAAAAAATTCCCAGGATTCTAGTTTTAGAAATACAAAGTTTTATTTCCCCTAGAAAACTAACACGTTTATTTCACTTTGCCGGGCTATAACTAATGAACGGTAAAAGGTACGTTAACGGGCGTGGCGGCAATCGATTCTAGGGACTTTTCTACGTGTGTACACTAATTTTTAACTGTCGTGTTCAGCTGATACAAAATTACCATGCAATAAATCAAAAAATGGTACCTTGGATTTTTCAGTAGCCAGTTAAAAACCAAAATATTTAAACACCCTATATTTAAATAAAAATGTATCAATTTCTACTAAATCAAACGTGCTGATTGCAAAAAAAATTGTAAAAAAATTCCCAGGATTCTAGTTTTAGAAATACAAAGTTTTATTTCCCCTAGAAAACTAACACGTTTATTTCACTTTGCCGGGCTATAACTAATGAACGGTAAAAGGTACGTTAACGGGCGTGGCGGCAATCGATTCTAGGGACTTTTCTACGTATGTACACTAATTTTTAACTGTCGTGTTCAGCTGATACAAAATTACCATGCAATAAATCAAAAAATGGTACCTTGGATTTTTCAGTAGCCAGTTATAAACCAAAATATTTAAACACCCTATATTTAAATAAAAATGTATCAATTTCTACTAAATCAAACGTGCTGATTGCGAAAAAAATAGTAAAAAAATTCCCAGGATTCTAGTTTTAGAAATACAAAGTTTTATTTTGCCTAGAAAACTAACAAGTTTATTTCACTTTGCCGGGCTATAACTAATGAACGGTAAAAGGTACGTTAACGGGCGTGGCGGAAATCGATTCTAGGGATTTTTCTACGTATGTACACTAATTTTTAACTGTCGTGTTCAGCTGATACAAGATTACCATGCAATAAATCAAAAAATGGTACCTTGGATTTTTCAGTAGCCAGTTATAAACCAAAATATTTAAACACCCTATATTTAAATAAAAATGTATCAATTTCTACTAAATCAAACGTGCTGATTGCGAAAAAAATAGTAAAAAAATTCCCAGAATTCTAGTTTTAGAAATACAAAGTTTTATTTCCCTTAGAAAACTAACACGTTTATTTCACTTTGCCGGGCTATAACTAATGAACGGTAAAAGGTACGTTAACGGGCGTGGCGGCAATCGATTCTAGGGACTTTTCTACGTATGTACACTAATTTTTAACTGTCGTGTTCAGCTGATACAAGATTACCATGCAATAAATCAAAAAATGGTACCTTGGATTTTTCAGTAGCCAGTTATAAACCAAAATATTTAAACACCCTATATTTAAATAAAAATGTATCAATTTCTACTAAATCAAACGTGCTGATTGCGAAAAAAATAGTAAAAAAATTCCCAGGATTCTAGTTTTAGAAATACAAAATTTTATTTCCCCTAGAAAACTAACACGTTTATTTCACTTTGCCGGGCTATAACTAATGAACGGTAAAAGGTACGTTAACGGGCGTGGCGGCAATCGATTCTAGGGACTTTTCTACGTGTGTACACTAATTTTTAACTGTCGCGTTCAGCTGATACAAGATTACCATGCAATAAATCAAAAAATGGTACCTTGGATTTTTCAGTAGCCAGTTATAAACCAAAATATTTAAACACCCTATATTTAAATAAAAATGTATCAATTTCTACTAAATCAAACGTGCTGATTGCGAAAAAAATAGTAAAAAAATTCCCAGGATTCTAGTTTTAGAAATACAAAGTTTTATTTCCCCTAGAAAACTAACACGTTTATTTCACTTTGCCGGGCTATAACTAATGAACGGTAAAAGGTACGTTAACGGGCGTGGCGGCAATCGATTCTAGGGACTTTTCTACGTATGTACACTAATTTTTAACTGTCGTGTTCAGCTGATACAAGATTACCATGCAATAAATCAAAAAATGGTACCTTGGATTTTTCAGTAGCCAGTTATAAACCAAAATATTTAAACACCCTATATTTAAATAAAAATGTATCAATTTCTACTAAATCAAACGTGCTGATTGCGAAAAAAATAGTAAAAAAATTCCCAGGATTCTAGTTTTAGAAATACAAAGTTTTATTTCCCCTAGAAAACTAACACGTTTATTTCACTTTGCCGGGCTATAACTAATGAACGGTAAAAGGTACGTTAACGGGCGTGGCGGCAATCGATTCTAGGGACTTTTCTACGTATGTACACTAATTTTTAACTGTCGTGTTCAGCTGATACAAAATTACCATGCAATAAATCAAAAAATGGTACCTTGGATTTTTCAGTAGCCAGTTAAAAACCAAAATATTTAAACACCCTATATTTAAATAAAAATGTATCAATTTCTACTAAATCAAACGTGCTGATTGCAAAAAAAATTGTAAAAAAATTCCCAGGATTCTAGTTTTAGAAATACAAAGTTTTATTTCCCCTAGAAAACTAACACGTTTATTTCACTTTGCCGGGCTATAACTAATGAACGGTAAAAGGTACGTTAACGGGCGTGGCGGCAATCGATTCTAGGGACTTTTCTACGTATGTACACTAATTTTTAACTGTCGTGTTCAGCTGATACAAAATTACCATGCAATAAATCAAAAAATGGTACCTTGGATTTTTCAGTAGCCAGTTATAAACCAAAATATTTAAACACCCTATATTTAAATAAAAATGTATCAATTTCTACTAAATCAAACGTGCTGATTGCGAAAAAAATAGTAAAAAAATTCCCAGGATTCTAGTTTTAGAAATACAAAGTTTTATTTCCCCTAGAAAACTAACACGTTTATTTCACTTTGCCGGGCTATAACTAATGAACGGTAAAAGGTACGTTAACGGGCGTGGCAGCAATCGATTCTAGGGACTTTTCTACGTATGTACACTAATTTTTAACTGTCGTGTTCAGCTAATACAAGATTACCATGCAATAAATCAAAAAATGGTACCTTGGATTTTTCAGTAGCCAGTTATAAACCAAAATATTTAAACACCCTATATTTAAATAAAAATGTATCAATTTCTACTAAATCAAACGTGCTGATTGCGAAAAAAATAGTAAAAAAATTCCCAGGGTTCTAGTTTTAGAAATACAAAGTTTTATTTCCCCTAGAAAACTAACACGTTTATTTCACTTTGCCGGGCTATAACTAATGAGTGGTAAAAGGTACGTTAACGGGCGTGGCGGAAATCGATTCTAGGGACTTTTCTACGTATGTACACTAATTTTTAACTGTCGTGTTCAGCTGATACAAAATTACCATGCAATAAATCAAAAAATGGTACCTTGGATTTTTCAGTAGCCAGTTATAAACCAAAATATTTAAACACCCTATATTTAAATAAAAATGTATCAATTTCTACTAAATCAAACGTGCTGATTGCGAAAAAAATAGTAAAAAAATTCCCAGGATTCTAGTTTTAGAAATACAAAGTTTTATTTCCCCTAGAAAACTAACACGTTTATTTCACTTTGCCGGGCTATAACTAATGAACGGTAAAAGGTACGTTAACGGGCGTACCGGCAATCGATTCTAGGGACTTTTCTACGTATGTACACTAATTTTTAACTGTCGTGTTCAGCTGATACAAAATTACCATGCAATAAATCAAAAAATGGTACCTTGGATTTTTCAGTAGCCAGTTATAAACCAAAATATTTAAACACCCTATATTTAAATAAAAATGTATCAATTTCTACTAAATCAAACGTGCTGATTGCGAAAAAAATAGTAAAAAAATTCCCAGGATTCTAGTTTTAGAAATACAAAGTTTTATTTCCCCTAGAAAACTAACACGTTTATTTCACTTTGCCGGGCTATAACTAATGAACGGTAAAAGGTACGTTAACGGGCGTGGCGGCAATCGATTCTAGGGACTTTTCTACGTGTGTACACTAATTTTTAACTGTCGCGTTCAGCTGATACAAGATTACCATGCAATAAATCAAAAAATGGTACCTTGGATTTTTCAGTAGCCAGTTATAAACCAAAATATTTAAACACCCTATATTTAAATAAAAATGTATCAATTTCTACTAAATCAAACGTGCTGATTGCGAAAAAAATAGTAAAAAAATTCCCAGGAATCTAGTTTTAGAAATACAAAGTTTTATTTCCCCTAGAAAACTAACACGTTTATTTCACTTTGCCGGGCTATAACTAATGAACGGTAAAAGGTACGTTAACGGGCGTGGCGGCAATCGATTCTAGGGACTTTTCTACGTATGTACACTAATTTTTAACTGTCGTGTTCAGCTGATACAAGATTACCATGCAATAAATCAAAAAATGGTACCTTGGATTTTTCAGTAGCCAGTTATAAACCAAAATATTTAAACACCCTATATTTAAATAAAAATGTATCAATTTCTACTAAATCAAACGTGCTGATTGCGAAAAAAATAGCAAAAAAATTCCCAGGATTCTAGTTTTAGAAATACAAAGTTTTATTTCCCCTAGAAAACTAACACGTTTATTTCACTTTGCCGGGCTATAACTAATGAACGGTAAAAGGTACGTTAACGGGCGTACCGGCAATCGATTCTAGGGACTTTTCTACGTATGTACACTAATTTTTAACTGTCGTGTTCAGCTGATACAAAATTACCATGCAATAAATCAAAAAATGGTACCTTGGATTTTTCAGTAGCCAGTTATAAACCAAAATATTTAAACACCCTATATTTAAATAAAAATGTATCAATTTCTACTAAATCAAACGTGCTGATTGCGAAAAAAATAGTAAAAAAATTCCCAGGATTCTAGTTTTAGAAATACAAAGTTTTATTTTGCCTAGAAAACTAACAAGTTTATTTCACCTTGCCGGGCTATAACTAATGAACGGTAAAAGGTACGTTAACGGGCGTGGCGGAAATCGATTCTAGGGATTTTTCTACGTATGTACACTAATTTTTAACTGTCGTGTTCAGCTGATACAAAATTACCATGCAATAAATCAAAAAATGGTACCTTGGATTTTTCAGTAGCCAGTTATAAACCAAAATATTTAAACACCCTATATTTAAATAAAAATGTATCAATTTCTACTAAATCAAACGTGCTGATTGCGAAAAAAATAGTAAAAAAATTCCCAGGATTCTAGTTTTAGAAATACAAAGTTTTATTTCCCCTAGAAAACTAACACGTTTATTTCACTTTGCCGGGCTATAACTAATGAACGGTAAAAGGTACGTTAACGGGCGTGGCGACAATCGATTCTAGGGACTTTTTCTACGTATGTACACTAATTTTTAACTGTCGTGTTCAGCTGATACAAGATTACCATGCAATAAATCAAAAAATGGTACCTTGGATTTTTCAGTAGCCAGTTATAAACCAAAATATTTAAACACCCTATATTTAAATAAAAATGTACCAATTTCTACTAAATCAAACGTGCTGATTGCGAAAAAAATAGTAAAAAAATTCCCAGAATTCTAGTTTTAGAAATACAAAGTTTTATTTCCCTTAGAAAACTAACACGTTTATTTCACTTTGCCGGGCTATAACTAATGAACGGTAAAAGGTACGTTAACGGGCGTGGCGGCAATCGATTCTAGGGACTTTTCTACGTATGTACACTAATTTTTAACTGTCGTGTTCAGCTGATACAAGATTACCATGCAATAAATCAAAAAATGGTACCTTGGATTTTTCAGTAGCCAGTTATAAACCAAAATATTTAAACACCCTATATTTAAATAAAAATGTATCAATTTCTACTAAATCAAACGTGCTGATTGCGAAAAAAATAGTAAAAAAATTCCCAGGATTCCATTTTTAGAAATACAAAATTTTATTTCCCCTAGAAAACTAACACGTTTATTTAACTTTGCCGGGCTATAACTAATGAACGGTAAAAGGTACGTTAACGGGCGTGGCGGCAATCGATTCTAGGGACTTTTCTACGTGTGTACACTAATTTTTAACTGTCGCGTTCAGCTGATACAAGATTACCATGCAATAAATCAAAAAATGGTACCTTGGATTTTTCAGTAGCCAGTTATAAACCAAAATATTTAAACACCCTATATTTTAATAAAAATGTATCAATTTCTACTAAATCAAACGTGCTGATTGCGAAAAAAATAGTAAAAAAATTCCCAGGATTCTAGTTTTAGAAATACAAAGTTTTATTTCCCCTAGAAAACTAACACGTTTATTTCACTTTGCCGGGCTATAACTAATGAACGGTACAAGGTACGTTAACGGGCGTGGCGGCAATCGATTCTAGGGACTTTTCTACGTATGTACACTAATTTTTAACTGTCGTGTTCAGCTGATACAAAATTACCATGCAATAAATCAAAAAATGGTACCTTGGATTTTTCAGTAGCCAGTTATAAACCAAAATATTTAAACACCCTATATTTAAATAAAAATGTATCAATTTCTACTAAATCAAACGTGCTGATTGCGAAAAAAATAGTAAAAAAAATCCCAGGATTCTAGTTTTAGAAATACAAAGTTTTATTTCCCCTAGAAAACTAACACGTTTATTTCACTTTGCCGGGCTATAACTAATGAACGGTAAAAGGTACGTTAACGGGCGTGGCGGCAATCGATTCTAGGGACTTTTCTACGTATGTACACTAATTTTTAACTGTCGTGTTCAGCTGATACAAGATTACCATGCAATAAATCAAAAAATGGTACCTTGGATTTTTCAGTAGCCAGTTATAAACCAAAATATTTAAACACCCTATATTTAAATAAAAATGTATCAATTTCTACTAAATCAAACGTGCTGATTGCCAAAAAAATAGTAAAAAAATTCCCAAGATTCTAGTTTTAGAAATACAAAGTTTTATTTCCCATAGAAAACTAACACGTTTATTTCACTTTGCCGGGCTATAACTAATGAACGGTAAAAGGTACGTTAACGGGCGTGGCGGCAATCGATTCTAGGGACTTTTCTACGTATGTACACTAATTTTTAACTGTCGTGTTCAGCTGATACAAAATTACCATGCAATAAATCAAAAAATGGTACCTTGGATTTTTCAGTAGCCAGTTATAAACCAAAATATTTAAACACCCTATATTTAAATAAAAATGTATCAATTTCTACTAAATCAAACGTGCTGATTGCGAAAAAAATAGTAAAAAAATTCGCAGGATTCTAGTTTTAGAAATACAAAGTTTTATTTCCCCTAGAAAACTAACACGTTTATTTCACTTTGCCGGGCTATAACTAATGAACGGTACAAGGTACGTTAACGGGCGTGGCGGCAATCGATTCTAGGGACTTTTCTACGTATGTACACTAATTTTTAACTGTCGTGTTCAGCTGATACAAAATTACCATGCAATAAATCAAAAAATGGTACCTTGGATTTTTCAGTAGCCAGTTATAAACCAAAATATTTAAACACCCTATATTTAAATAAAAATGTATCAATTTCTACTAAATCAAACGTGCTGATTGCGAAAAAAATAGTAAAAAAATTCCCAGGATTCTAGTTTTAGAAATACAAAGTTTTATTTCCCCTAGAAAACTAACACGTTTATTTCACTTTGCCGGGCTATAACTAATGAACGGTAAAAGGTACGTTAACGGGCGTGGCGGCAATCGATTCTAGGGACTTTTCTACGTATGTACACTAATTTTTAACTGTCGTGTTCAGCTCATACAAGATTACCATGCAATAAATCAAAAAATGGTACCTTGGATTTTTCAGTAGCCAGTTATAAACCAAAATATTTAAACACCCTATATTTAAATAAAAATGTATCAATTTCTACTAAATCAAACGTGCTGATTGCGAAAAAAATAGTAAAAAAATTCCCAGGATTCTAGTTTTAGAAATACAAAGTTTTATTTCCCCTAGAAAACTAACACGTTTATTTCACTTTGCCGGGCTATAACTAATGAACGGTAAAAGGTACGTTAACGGGCGTGGCGGCAATCGATTCTAGGGACTTTTCTACGTATGTACACTAATTTTTAACTGTCGTGTTCAGCTGATACAAAATTACCATGCAATAAATCAAAAAATGGTACCTTGGATTTTTCAGTAGCCAGTTATAAACCAAAATATTTAAACACCCTATATTTAAATAAAAATGTATCAATTTCTACTAAATCAAACGTGCTGATTGCGAAAAAAATAGTAAAAAAATTCCCAGGATTCTAGTTTTAGAAATACAAAGTTTTATTTCCTCTAGAAAACTAACACGTTTATTTCACTTTGCCGGGCTATCACTAATGAACGGTACAAGGTACGTTAACGGGCGTGGCGGCAATCGATTCTAGGGACTTTTCTACGTATGTACACTAATTTTTAACTGTCGTGTTCAGCTGATACAAGATTACCATGCAATAAATCAAAAAATGGTACCTTGGATTTTTCAGTAGCCAGTTATAAACCAAAATATTTAAACACCCTATATTTAAATAAAAATGTATCAATTTCTACTAAATCAAACGTGCTGATTGCCAAAAAAATAGTAAAAAAATTCCCAAGATTCTAGTTTTAGAAATACAAAGTTTTATTTCCCATAGAAAACTAACACGTTTATTTCACTTTGCCGGGCTATAACTAATGAACGGTAAAAGGTACGTTAACGGGCGTGGCGGAAATCGATTCTAGGGACTTTTCTACGTATGTACACTAATTTTAACTTTCGTGTTCAGCTGATACAAAATTACCATGCAATAAATCAAAAAATGGTACCTTGGATTTTTCAGTAGCCAGTTATAAACCAAAATATTTAAACACCCTATATTTAAATAAAAATGTATCAATTTCTACTAAATCAAACGTGCTGATTGCGAAAAAAATAGTAAAAAAATTCCCAGGATTCTAGTTTTAGAAATACAAAGTTTTATTTCCCCTAGAAAACTAACACGTTTATTTCACTTTGCCGGGCTATAACTAATGAACGGTAAAAGGTACGTTAACGGGCGTGGCGGCAATCGATTCTAGGGACTTTTCTACGTATGTACACTAATTTTTAACTGTCGTGTTCAGCTGATACAAGATTACCATGCAATAAATCAAAAAATGGTACCTTGGATTTTTCAGTAGCCAGTTATAAACCAAAATATTTAAACACCCTATATTTAAATAAAAATGTATCAATTTCTACTAAATCAAACGTGCTGATTGCCAAAAAAATAGTAAAAAAATTCCCAAGATTCTAGTTTTAGAAATACAAAGTTTTATTTCCCATAGAAAACTAACACGTTTATTTCACTTTGCCGGGCTATAACTAATGAACGGTAAAAGGTACGTTAACGGGCGTGGCGGCAATCGATTCTAGGGACTTTTCTACGTATGTACACTAATTTTTAACTGTCGTGTTCAGCTGATACAAAATTACCATGCAATAAATCAAAAAATGGTACCTTGGATTTTTCAGTAGCCAGTTATAAACCAAAATATTTAAACACCCTATATTTAAATAAAAATGTATCAATTTCTACTAAATCAAACGTGCTGATTGCGAAAAAAATAGTAAAAAAATTCCCAGGATTCTAGTTTTAGAAATACAAAGTTTTATTTCCCCTAGAAAACTAACACGTTTATTTCACTTTGCCGGGCTATAACTAATGAACGGTACAAGGTACGTTAACGGGCGTGGCGGCAATCGATTCTAGGGACTTTTTTACGTATGTACACTAATTTTTAACTGTCGTGTTCAGCTGATACAAAATTACCATGCAATAAATCAAAAAATGGTACCTTGGATTTTTCAGTAGCCAGTTATAAACCAAAATATTTAAACACCCTATATTTAAATAAAAATGTATCAATTTCTACTAAATCAAACGTGCTGATTGCGAAAAAAATAGTAAAAAAAATCCCAGGATTCTAGTTTTAGAAATACAAAGTTTTATTTCCCCTAGAAAACTAACACGTTTATTTCACTTTGCCGGGCTATAACTAATGAACGGTAAAAGGTACGTTAACGGGCGTGGCGGCAATCGATTCTAGGGACTTTTCTACGTATGTACACTAATTTTTAACTGTCTTGTTCAGCTGATACAAGATTACCATGCAATAAATCAAAAAATGGTACCTTGGATTTTTCAGTAGCCAGTTATAAACCAAAATATTTAAACGCCCTATATTTAAATAAAAATGTATCAATTTCTACTAAATCAAACGTGCTGATTGCGAAAAAAATAGTAAAAAAATTCCCAGGATTCTAGTTTTAGAAATACAAAGTTTTATTTCCCCTAGAAAACTAACACGTTTATTTCACTTTGCCGGGCTATAACTAATGAACGGTAAAAGGTACGTTAACGGGCGTGGCGGCAATCGATTCTAGGGACTTTTCTACGTATGTACACTAATTTTTAACTGTCGTGTTCAGCTCATACAAGATTACCATGCAATAAATCAAAAAATGGTACCTTGGATTTTTCAGTAGCCAGTTATAAACCAAAATATTTAAACACCCTATATTTAAATAAAAATGTATCAATTTCTACTAAATCAAACGTGCTGATTGCGAAAAAAATAGTAAAAAAAATCCCAGGATTCTAGTTTTAGAAATACAAAGTTTTATTTCCCCTAGAAAACTAACACGTTTATTTCACTTTGCCGGGCTATAACTAATGAACGGTAAAAGGTACGTTAACGGGCGTGGCGGCAATCGATTCTAGGGACTTTTCTACGTATGTACACTAATTTTTAACTGTCTTGTTCAGCTGATACAAGATTACCATGCAATAAATCAAAAAATGGTACCTTGGATTTTTCAGTAGCCAGTTATAAACCAAAATATTTAAACGCCCTATATTTAAATAAAAATGTATCAATTTCTACTAAATCAAACGTGCTGATTGCGAAAAAAATAGTAAAAAAATTCCCAGGATTCTAGTTTTAGAAATACAAAGTTTTATTTCCCCTAGAAAACTAACACGTTTATTTCACTTTGCCGGGCTATAACTAATGAACGGTAAAAGGTACGTTAACGGGCGTGGCGGCAATCGATTCTAGGGACTTTTCTACGTATGTACACTAATTTTTAACTGTCGTGTTCAGCTCATACAAGATTACCATGCAATAAATCAAAAAATGGTACCTTGGATTTTTCAGTAGCCAGTTATAAACCAAAATATTTAAACACCCTATATTTAAATAAAAATGTATCAATTTCTACTAAATCAAACGTGCTGATTGCGAAAAAAATAGTAAAAAAATTCCCAGGATTCTAGTTTTAGAAATACAAAGTTTTATTTCCCCTAGAAAACTAACACGTTTATTTCACTTTGCCGGGCTATAACTAATGAACGGTAAAAGGTACGTTAACGGGCGTTGCGGCAATCGAATCTATGGACATTTCTACGTATGTACACTAATTTTTAACTTCCGTGTTCAGCTGATACAAAATTACCATGCAATAAATCAAAAAATGGTACCTTGGATTTTTCAGTAGCCAGTTATAAACCAAAATATTTAAACACCCTATATTTAAATAAAAATGTATCAATTTCTACTAAATCAAACGTGCTGATTGCGAAAAAAATAGTAAAAAAATTCCCAGGATTCTAGTTGTAGAAATACAAAGTTTTATTTCCCCTAGAAAACTAACACGTTTATTTCACTTTGCCGGGCTATAACTAATGAACGGTACAAGGTACGTTAACGGGCGTGGCGGCAATCGATTCTAGGGACTTTTGTACGTATGTACACTAATTTTTAACTGTCGTGTTCAGCTGATACAAAATTACCATGCAATAAATCAAAAAATGGTACCTTGGATTTTTCAGTAGCCAGTTATAAACCAAAATATTTAAACACCCTATATTTAAATAAAAATGTATCAATTTCTACTAAATCAAACGTGCTGATTGCGAAAAAAATAGTAAAAAAATTCCCAGGATTCTAGTTTTAGAAATACAAAGTTTTATTTCCCCTAGAAAACTAACACGTTTATTTCACTTTGCCGGGCTATAACTAATGAACGGTAAAAGGTACGTTAACGGGCGTGGCGGCAATCGATTCTAGGGACTTTTCTACGTATGTACACTAATTTTTAACTGTCGTGTTCAGCTGATACAAGATTACCATGCAATAAATCAAAAAATGGTACCTTGGATTTTTCAGTAGCTAGTTATAAACCAAAATATTTAAACACCCTATATTTAAATAAAAATGTATCAATTTCTACTAAATCAAACGTGCTGATTGCGAAAAAAATAGTAAAAAAATTCCCAGGATTCTAGTTTTAGAAATACAAAGTTTTATTTCCCCTAGGAAACTAACACGTTTATTTCACTTTGCCGGGCTATAACTAATGAACGGTAAAAGGTACTTTAACGGGCGTGGCGGAAATCGATTCTAGGGACTTTTCTACGTATGTACACTAATTTTTAACTGTCGTGTTCAGCTGATACAAAATTACCATGCAATAAATCAAAAAATGGTACCTTGGATTTTTCAGAAGCCAGTTATAAACCAAAATATTTAAACACCCTATATTTAAATAAAAATGTATCAATTTCTACTAAATCAAACGTGCTGATTGCGAAAAAAATAGTAAAAAAATTCCCAGGATTCTAGTTTTAGAAATACAAAGTTTTATTTCCCCTAGAAAACTAACACGTTTATTTCACTTTGCCGGGCTATAACTAATGAACGGTAAAAGGTACGTTAACGGGCGTGGCGGCAATCGATTCTAGGGACTTTTCTACGCATGTACACTAATTTTTAACTGTCGTGTTCAGCTGATACAAGATTACCATGCAATAAATCAAAAAATGGTACCTTGGATTTTTCAGTAGCCAGTTATAATCCAAAATATTTAAACACCCTATATTTAAATAAAAATGTATCAATTTCTACTAAATCAAACGTGCTGATTGCGAAAAAAATAGTAAAAAAATTCCCAGGATTCTAGTTTTAGAAATACAAAGTTTTATTTCCCCTAGAAAACTAACACGTTTATTTCACTTTGCCGGGCTATAACTAATGAACGGTAAAAGGTACGTTAACGTGCGTGGCGGCAATCGATTCTAGGGACTTTTCTACGTATGTACACTAATTTTTAACTGTCGTGTTCAGCTGATACAAGATTACCATGCAATAAATCAAAAAATGGTACCTTGGATTTTTCAGTAGCCAGTTATAAACCAAAATATTTAAACACCCTATATTTAAATAAAAATGTATCAATTTCTACTAAATCAAACGTGCTGATTGCCAAAAAAATAGTAAAAAAATTCCCAAGATTCTAGTTTTAGAAATACAAAGTTTTATTTCCCATAGAAAACTAACACGTTTATTTCACTTTGCCGGGCTATAACTAATGAACGGTAAAAGGTACGTTAACGGGCGTGGCGGCAATCGATTCTAGGGACTTTTCTACGTATGTACACTAATTTTTAACTGTCGTGTTCAGCTGATACAAAATTACCATGCAATAAATCAAAAAATGGTACCTTGGATTTTTCAGTAGCCAGTTATAAACCAAAATATTTAAACACCCTATATTTAAATAAAAATGTATCAATTTCTACTAAATCAAACGTGCTGATTGCGAAAAAAATAGTAAAAAAATTCCCAGGATTCTAGTTTTAGAAATACAAAGTTTTATTTCCTCTAGAAAACTAACACGTTTATTTCACTTTGCCGGGCTATCACTAATGAACGGTACAAGGTACGTTAACGGGCGTGGCGGCAATCGATTCTAGGGACTTTTCTACGTATGTACACTAATTTTTAACTGTCGTGTTCAGCTGATACAAGATTACCATGCAATAAATCAAAAAATGGTACCTTGGATTTTTCAGTAGCCAGTTATAAACCAAAATATTTAAACACCCTATATTTAAATAAAAATGTATCAATTTCTACTAAATCAAACGTGCTGATTGCCAAAAAAATAGTAAAAAAATTCCCAAGATTCTAGTTTTAGAAATACAAAGTTTTATTTCCCATAGAAAACTAACACGTTTATTTCACTTTGCCGGGCTATAACTAATGAACGGTAAAAGGTACGTTAACGGGCGTGGCGGAAATCGATTCTAGGGACTTTTCTACGTATGTACACTAATTTTAACTTTCGTGTTCAGCTGATACAAAATTACCATGCAATAAATCAAAAAATGGTACCTTGGATTTTTCAGTAGCCAGTTATAAACCAAAATATTTAAACACCCTATATTTAAATAAAAATGTATCAATTTCTACTAAATCAAACGTGCTGATTGCGAAAAAAATAGTAAAAAAATTCCCAGGATTCTAGTTTTAGAAATACAAAGTTTTATTTCCCCTAGAAAACTAACACGTTTATTTCACTTTGCCGGGCTATAACTAATGAACGGTAAAAGGTACGTTAACGGGCGTGGCGGCAATCGATTCTAGGGACTTTTCTACGTATGTACACTAATTTTTAACTGTCGTGTTCAGCTGATACAAGATTACCATGCAATAAATCAAAAAATGGTACCTTGGATTTTTCAGTAGCCAGTTATAAACCAAAATATTTAAACACCCTATATTTAAATAAAAATGTATCAATTTCTACTAAATCAAACGTGCTGATTGCCAAAAAAATAGTAAAAAAATTCCCAAGATTCTAGTTTTAGAAATACAAAGTTTTATTTCCCATAGAAAACTAACACGTTTATTTCACTTTGCCGGGCTATAACTAATGAACGGTAAAAGGTACGTTAACGGGCGTGGCGGCAATCGATTCTAGGGACTTTTCTACGTATGTACACTAATTTTTAACTGTCGTGTTCAGCTGATACAAAATTACCATGCAATAAATCAAAAAATGGTACCTTGGATTTTTCAGTAGCCAGTTATAAACCAAAATATTTAAACACCCTATATTTAAATAAAAATGTATCAATTTCTACTAAATCAAACGTGCTGATTGCGAAAAAAATAGTAAAAAAATTCCCAGGATTCTAGTTTTAGAAATACAAAGTTTTATTTCCCCTAGAAAACTAACACGTTTATTTCACTTTGCCGGGCTATAACTAATGAACGGTACAAGGTACGTTAACGGGCGTGGCGGCAATCGATTCTAGGGACTTCTTTACGTATGTACACTAATTTTTAACTGTCGTGTTCAGCTGATACAAAATTACCATGCAATAAATCAAAAAATGGTACCTTGGATTTTTCAGTAGCCAGTTATAAACCAAAATATTTAAACACCCTATATTTAAATAAAAATGTATCAATTTCTACTAAATCAAACGTGCTGATTGCGAAAAAAATAGTAAAAAAAATCCCAGGATTCTAGTTTTAGAAATACAAAGTTTTATTTCCCCTAGAAAACTAACACGTTTATTTCACTTTTCCGGGCTATAACTAATGAACGGTAAAAGGTACGTTAACGGGCGTGGCGGCAATCGATTCTAGGGACTTTTCTACGTATGTACACTAATTTTTAACTGTCTTGTTCAGCTGATACAAGATTACCATGCAATAAATCAAAAAATGGTACCTTGGATTTTTCAGTAGCCAGTTATAAACCAAAATATTTAAACGCCCTATATTTAAATAAAAATGTATCAATTTCTACTAAATCAAACGTGCTGATTGCGAAAAAAATAGTAAAAAAATTCCCAGGATTCTAGTTTTAGAAATACAAAGTTTTATTTCCCCTAGAAAACTAACACGTTTATTTCACTTTGCCGGGCTATAACTAATGAACGGTAAAAGGTACGTTAACGGGCGTGGCGGCAATCGATTCTAGGGACTTTTCTACGTATGTACACTAATTTTTAACTGTCGTGTTCAGCTCATACAAGATTACCATGCAATAAATCAAAAAATGGTACCTTGGATTTTTCAGTAGCCAGTTATAAACCAAAATATTTAAACACCCTATATTTAAATAAAAATGTATCAATTTCTACTAAATCAAACGTGCTGATTGCGAAAAAAATAGTAAAAAAATTCCCAGGATTCTAGTTTTAGAAATACAAAGTTTTATTTCCCCTAGAAAACTAACACGTTTATTTCACTTTGCCGGGCTATAACTAATGAACGGTAAAAGGTACGTTAACGGGCGTGGCGGCAATCGATTCTAGGGACTTTTCTACGTATGTACACTAATTTTTAACTGTCGTGTTCAGCTGATACAAAATTACCATGCAATAAATCAAAAAATGGTACCTTGGATTTTTCAGTAGCCAGTTATAAACCAAAATATTTAAACACCCTATATTTAAATAAAAATGTATCAATTTCTACTAAATCAAACGTGCTGATTGCGAAAAAAATAGTAAAAAAATTCCCAGGATTCTAGTTTTAGAAATACAAAGTTTTATTTCCCCTAGAAAACTAACACGTTTATTTCACTTTGCCGGGCTATAACTAATGAACGGTACAAGGTACGTTAACGGGCGTGGCGGCAATCGATTCTAGGGACTTTTGTACGTATGTACACTAATTTTTAACTGTCGTGTTCAGCTGATACAAAATTACCATGCAATAAATCAAAAAATGGTACCTTGGATTTTTCAGTAGCCAGTTATAAACCAAAATATTTAAACACCCTATATTTAAATAAAAATGTATCAATTTCTACTAAATCAAACGTGCTGATTGCGAAAAAAATAGTAAAAAAATTCCCAGGATTCTAGTTTTAGAAATACAAAGTTTTATTTCCCCTAGAAAACTAACACGTTTATTTCACTTTGCCGGGCTATAACTAATGAACGGTAAAAGGTACGTTAACGGGCGTGGCGGCAATCGATTCTAGGGACTTTTCTACGTATGTACACTAATTTTTAACTGTCGTGTTCAGCTGATACAAGATTACCATGCAATAAATCAAAAAATGGTACCTTGGATTTTTCAGTAGCTAGTTATAAACCAAAATATTTAAACACCCTATATTTAAATAAAAATGTATCAATTTCTACTAAATCAAACGTGCTGATTGCGAAAAAAATAGTAAAAAAATTCCCAGGATTCTAGTTTTAGAAATACAAAGTTTTATTTCCCCTAGGAAACTAACACGTTTATTTCACTTTGCCGGGCTATAACTAATGAACGGTAAAAGGTACTTTAACGGGCGTGGCGGAAATCGATTCTAGGGACTTTTCTACGTATGTACACTAATTTTTAACTGTCGTGTTCAGCTGATACAAAATTACCATGCAATAAATCAAAAAATGGTACCTTGGATTTTTCAGAAGCCAGTTATAAACCAAAATATTTAAACACCCTATATTTAAATAAAAATGTATCAATTTCTACTAAATCAAACGTGCTGATTGCGAAAAAAATAGTAAAAAAATTCCCAGGATTCTAGTTTTAGAAATACAAAGTTTTATTTCCCCTAGAAAACTAACACGTTTATTTCACTTTGCCGGGCTATAACTAATGAACGGTAAAAGGTACGTTAACGGGCGTGGCGGCAATCGATTCTAGGGACTTTTCTACGCATGTACACTAATTTTTAACTGTCGTGTTCAGCTGATACAAGATTACCATGCAATAAATCAAAAAATGGTACCTTGGATATTTCAGTAGCCAGTTATAAACCAAAATATTTAAACACCCTATATTTAAATAAAAATGTATCAATTTCTACTAAATCAAACGTGCTGATTGCGAAAAAAATAGTAAAAAAATTCCCAGGATTCTAGTTTTAGAAATACAAAGTTTTATTTCCCCTAGAAAACTAACACGTTTATTTCACTTTGCCGGGCTATAACTAATGAACGGTAAAAGGTACGTTAACGGGCGTGGCGGCAATCGATTCTAGGGACTTTTCTACGTATGTACACTAATTTTTAACTGTCGTGTTCAGCTGATACAAGATTACCATGCAATAAATCAAAAAATGGTACCTTGGATTTTTCAGTAGCCAGTTATAAACCAAAATATTTAAACACCCTATATTTAAATAAAAATGTATCAATTTCTACTAAATCAAACGTGCTGATTGCGAAAAAAATAGTAAAAAAATTCCCAGGATTCTAGTTTTAGAAATACAAAGTTTTATTTCCCCTAGAAAACTAACACGTTTATTTCACTTTGCCGGACTATAACTAATGAACGGTAAAAGGTACTTTAACGGGCGTGGCGGAAATCGATTCTAGGGACTTTTCTACGTATGTACACTAATTTTTAACTGTCGTGTTCAGCTGATACAAAATTACCATGCAATAAATCAAAAAATGGTACCTTGGATTTTTCAGAAGCCAGTTATAAACCAAAATTTTAAACCCCCTATATTTAAATAAAAATGTATCAATTTCTACTAAATCAAACGTGCTGATTGCGAAAAAAATAGTAAAAAAATTCCCAGGATTCTAGTTTTAGAAATACAAAGTTTTATTTCCCCTAGAAAACTAACACGTTTATTTCATTTTGCCGGGCTATAACTAATGAACGGTAAAAGGTACGTTAACGGGCGTGGCGGAAATCGATTCTAGGGACTTTTCTACGTATGTACACTAATTTTAACTTTCGTGTTCAGCTGATACAAAATTACCATGCAATAAATCAAAAAATGGTACCTTGGATTTTTCAGTAGCCAGTTATAAACCAAAATATTTAAACACCCTATATTTAAATAAAAATGTATCAATTTCTACTAAATCAAACGTGCTGATTGCGAAAAAATAGTAAAAAAATACCCAGGATTCTAGTTTTAGAAATACAAAGTTTTATTTCCCCTAGAAAACTAACACGTTTATTTCACTTTGCCGGGCTATAACTAATGAACGGTAAAAGGTACGTTAACGGGCGTGGCGGCAATCGATTCTAGGGACTTTTCTACGTATGTACACTAATTTTTAACTGTCGTGTTCAGCTGATACAAGATTACCATGCAATAAATCAAAAAATGGTACCTTGGATTTTTCAGTAGCCAGTTATAAACCAAAATATTTAAACACCCTATATTTAAATAAAAATGTATCAATTTCTACTAAATCAAACGTGCTGATTGCCAAAAAAATAGTAAAAAAATTCCCAAGATTCTAGTTTTAGAAATACAAAGTTTTATTTCCCCTAGAAAACTAACACGTTTATTTCACTTTGCCGGGCTATAACTAATGAACGGTAAAAGGTACGTTAACGGGCGTGGCGGCAATCGATTCTAGGGACTTTTCTACGTATGTACACTAATTTTTAACTGTCGTGTTCAGCTGATACAAAATTACCATGCAATAAATCAAAAAATGGTACCTTGGATTTTTCAGTAGCCAGTTATAAACCAAAATATTTAAACACCCTATATTTAAATAAAAATGTATCAATTTCTACTAAATCAAACGTGCTGATTGCGAAAAAAATAGTAAAAAAAATCCCAGGATTCTAGTTTTAGAAATACAAAGTTTTATTTCCCCTAGAAAACTAACACGTTTATTTCACTTTGCCGGGCTATAACTAATGAACGGTAAAAGGTACGTTAACGGGCGTGGCGGCAATCGATTCTAGGGACTTTTCTACGTATGTACACTAATTTTTAACTGTCGTGTTCAGCTGATACAAGATTACCATGCAATAAATCAAAAAATGGTACCTTGGATTTTTCAGTAGCCAGTTATAAACCAAAATATTTAAACACCCTATATTTAAATAAAAATGTATCAATTTCTACTAAATCAAACGTGCTGATTGCGAAAAAAATAGTAAAAAAATTCCCAGGATTCTAGTTTTAGAAATACAAAGTTTTATTTCCCCTAGAAAACTAACACGTTTATTTCACTTTGCCGGGCTATAACTAATGAACGGTAAAAGGTACGTTAACGGGCGTGGCGGAAATCGATTCTAGGGACTTTTCTACGTATGTACACTAATTTTAACTTTCGTGTTCAGCTGATACAAAATTACCATGCAATAAATCAAAAAATGGTACCTTGGATTTTTCAGTAGCCAGTTATAAACCAAAATATTTAAACACCCTATATTTAAATAAAAATGTATCAATTTCTACTAAATCAAACGTGCTGATTGCGAAAAAAATAGTAAAAAAATTCCCAGGATTCTAGTTTTAGAAATACAAAGTTTTATTTCCCCTAGAAAACTAACACGTTTATTTCACTTTGCCGGGCTATAACTAATGAACGGTAAAAGGTACGTTAACGGGCGTGGCGGCAATCGATTCTAGGGACTTTTCTACGTATGTACACTAATTTTTAACTGTCGTGTTCAGCTGATACAAGATTACCATGCAATAAATCAAAAAATGGTACCTTGGATTTTTCAGTAGCCAGTTATAAACCAAAATATTTAAACACCCTATATTTAAATAAAAATGTATCAATTTCTACTAAATCAAACGTGCTGATTGCCAAAAAAATAGTAAAAAAATTCCCAAGATTCTAGTTTTAGAAATACAAAGTTTTATTTCCCATAGAAAACTAACACGTTTATTTCACTTTGCCGGGCTATAACTAATGAACGGTAAAAGGTACGTTAACGGGCGTGGCGGCAATCGATTCTAGGGACATTTCTACGTATGTACACTAATTTTTAACTGTCGTGTTCAGCTGATACAAAATTACCATGCAATAAATCAAAAAATGGTACCTTGGATTTTTCAGTAGCCAGTTATAAACCAAAATATTTAAACACCCTATATTTAAATAAAAATGTATCAATTTCTACTAAATCAAACGTGCTGATTGCGAAAAAAATAGTAAAAAAATTCCCAGGATTCTAGTTTTAGAAATACAAAGTTTTATTTCCCCTAGAAAACTAACACGTTTATTTCACTTTGCCGGGCTATAACTAATGAACGGTAAAAGGTACGTTAACGGGCGTGGCGGCAATCGATTCTAGGGACTTTTCTACGTATGTACACTAATTTTTAACTGTCTTGTTCAGCTGATACAAGATTACCATGCAATAAATCAAAAAATGGTACCTTGGATTTTTCAGTAGCCAGTTATAAACCAAAATATTTAAACGCCCTATATTTAAATAAAAATGTATCAATTTCTACTAAATCAAACGTGCTGATTGCGAAAAAAATAGTAAAAAAATTCCCAGGATTCTAGTTTTAGAAATACAAAGTTTTATTTCCCCTAGAAAACTAACACGTTTATTTCACTTTGCCGGGCTATAACTAATGAACGGTAAAAGGTACGTTAACGGGCGTGGCGGCAATCGATTCTAGGGACTTTTCTACGTATGTACACTAATTTTTAACTGTCGTGTTCAGCTCATACAAGATTACCATGCAATAAATCAAAAAATGGTACCTTGGATTTTTCAGTAGCCAGTTATAAACCAAAATATTTAAACACCCTATATTTAAATAAAAATGTATCAATTTCTACTAAATCAAACGTGCTGATTGCGAAAAAAATAGTAAAAAAATTCCCAGGATTCTAGTTTTAGAAATACAAAGTTTTATTTCCCCTAGAAAACTAACACGTTTATTTCACTATGCCGGGCTATAACTAATGAACGGTAAAAGGTACGTTAACGGGCGTGGCGGCAATCGATTCTAGGGACTTTTCTACGTATGTACACCAATTTTTAACTGTCGTGTTCAGCTGATACAAAATTACCATGCAATAAATCAAAAAATGGTACCTTGGATTTTTCAGTAGCCAGTTATAAACCAAAATATTTAAACACCCTATATTTAAATAAAAATGTATCAATTTCTACTAAATCAAACGTGCTGATTGCGAAAAAAATAGTAAAAAAATTCCCAGGATTCTAGTTTTAGAAATACAAAGTTTTATTTCCCCTAGAAAACTAACACGTTTATTTCACTTTGCCGGGCTATAACTAATGAACGGTACAAGGTACGTTAACGGGCGTGGCGGCAATCGATTCTAGGGACTTTTGTACGTATGTACACTAATTTTTAACTGTCGTGTTCAGCTGATACAAAATTACCATGCAATAAATCAAAAAATAGTACCTTGGATTTTTCAGTAGCCAGTTATAAACCAAAATATTTAAACACCCTATATTTAAATAAAAATGTATCAATTTCTACTAAATCAAACGTGCTGATTGCGAAAAAAATAGTAAAAAAATTCCCAGGATTCTAGTTTTAGAAATACAAAGTTTTATTTCCCCTAGAAAACTAACACGTTTATTTCACTTTGCCGGGCTATAACTAATGAACGGTAAAAGGTACGTTAACGGGCGTGGCGGCAATCGATTCTAGGGACTTTTCTACGTATGTACACTAATTTTTAACTGTCGTGTTCAGCTGATACAAGATTACCATGCAATAAATCAAAAAATGGTACCTTGGATTTTTCAGTAGCTAGTTATAAACCAAAATATTTAAACACCCTATATTTAAATAAAAATGTATCAATTTCTACTAAATCAAACGTGCTGATTGCGAAAAAAATAGTAAAAAAATTCCCAGGATTCTAGTTTTAGAAATACAAAGTTTTATTTCCCCTAGAAAACTAACACGTTTATTTCACTTTGCCGGGCTATAACTAATGAACGGTAAAAGGTACTTTAACGGGCGTGGCGGAAATCGATTCTAGGGACTTTTCTACGTATGTACACTAATTTTTAACTGTCGTGTTCAGCTGATACAAAATTACCATGCAATAAATCAAAAAATGGTACCTTGGATTTTTCAGAAGCCAGTTATAAACCAAAATATTTAAACACCCTATATTTAAATAAAAATGTATCAATTTCTACTAAATCAAACGTGCTGATTGCGAAAAAAATAGTAAAAAAATTCCCAGGATTCTAGTTTTAGAAATACAAAGTTTTATTTCCCCTAGAAAACTAACACGTTTATTTCACTTTGCCGGGCTATAACTAATGAACGGTACAAGGTACGTTAACGGGCGTGGCGGCAATCGATTCTAGGGACTTTTGTACGTATGTACACTAATTTTTAACTGTCGTGTTCAGCTGATACAAAATTACCATGCAATAAATCAAAAAATAGTACCTTGGATTTTTCAGTAGCCAGTTATAAACCAAAATATTTAAACACCCTATATTTAAATAAAAATGTATCAATTTCTACTAAATCAAACGTGCTGATTGCGAAAAAAATAGTAAAAAAATTCCCAGGATTCTAGTTTTAGAAATACAAAGTTTTATTTCCCCTAGAAAACTAACACGTTTATTTCACTTTGCCGGGCTATAACTAATGAACGGTAAAAGGTACGTTAACGGGCGTGGCGGCAATCGATTCTAGGGACTTTTCTACGTATGTACACTAATTTTTAACTGTCGTGTTCAGCTGATACAAGATTACCATGCAATAAATCAAAAAATGGTACCTTGGATTTTTCAGTAGCTAGTTATAAACCAAAATATTTAAACACCCTATATTTAAATAAAAATGTATCAATTTCTACTAAATCAAACGTGCTGATTGCGAAAAAAATAGTAAAAAAATTCCCAGGATTCTAGTTTTAGAAATACAAAGTTTTATTTCCCCTAGAAAACTAACACGTTTATTTCACTTTGCCGGGCTATAACTAATGAACGGTAAAAGGTACTTTAACGGGCGTGGCGGAAATCGATTCTAGGGACTTTTCTACGTATGTACACTAATTTTTAACTGTCGTGTTCAGCTGATACAAAATTACCATGCAATAAATCAAAAAATGGTACCTTGGATTTTTCAGAAGCCAGTTATAAACCAAAATATTTAAACACCCTATATTTAAATAAAAATGTATCAATTTCTACTAAATCAAACGTGCTGATTGCGAAAAAAATAGTAAAAAAATTCCCAGGATTCTAGTTTTAGAAATACAAAGTTTTATTTCCCCTAGAAAACTAACACGTTTATTTCACTTTGCCGGGCTATAACTAATGAACGGTAAAAGGTACGTTAACGGGCGTGGCGGCAATCGATTCTAGGGACTTTTCTACGTATGTACACTAATTTTTAACTGTCTTGTTCAGCTGATACAAGATTACCATGCAATAAATCAAAAAATGGTACCTTGGATTTTTCAGTAGCCAGTTATAAACCAAAATATTTAAACGCCCTATATTTAAATAAAAATGTATCAATTTCTACTAAATCAAACGTGCTGATTGCGAAAAAAATAGTAAAAAAATTCCCAGGATTCTAGTTTTAGAAATACAAAGTTTTATTTCCCCTAGAAAACTAACACGTTTATTTCACTTTGCCGGGCTATAACTAATGAACGGTAAAAGGTACGTTAACGGGCGTGGCGGCAATCGATTCTAGGGACTTTTCTACGTATGTACACTAATTTTTAACTGTCGTGTTCAGCTCATACAAGATTACCATGCAATAAATCAAAAAATGGTACCTTGGATTTTTCAGTAGCCAGTTATAAACCAAAATATTTAAACACCCTATATTTAAATAAAAATGTATCAATTTCTACTAAATCAAACGTGCTGATTGCGAAAAAAATAGTAAAAAAATTCCCAGGATTCTAGTTTTAGAAATACAAAGTTTTATTTCCCCTAGAAAACTAACACGTTTATTTCACTATGCCGGGCTATAACTAATGAACGGTAAAAGGTACGTTAACGGGCGTGGCGGCAATCGATTCTAGGGACTTTTCTACGTATGTACACTAATTTTTAACTGTCGTGTTCAGCTGATACAAAATTACCATGCAATAAATCAAAAAATGGTACCTTGGATTTTTCAGTAGCCAGTTATAAACCAAAATATTTAAACACCCTATATTTAAATAAAAATGTATCAATTTCTACTAAATCAAACGTGCTGATTGCGAAAAAAATAGTAAAAAAATTCCCAGGATTCTAGTTTTAGAAATACAAAGTTTTATTTCCCCTAGAAAACTAACACGTTTATTTCACTTTGCCGGGCTATAACTAATGAACGGTACAAGGTACGTTAACGGGCGTGGCGGCAATCGATTCTAGGGACTTTTGTACGTATGTACACTAATTTTTAACTGTCGTGTTCAGCTGATACAAAATTACCATGCAATAAATCAAAAAATAGTACCTTGGATTTTTCAGTAGCCAGTTATAAACCAAAATATTTAAACACCCTATATTTAAATAAAAATGTATCAATTTCTACTAAATCAAACGTGCTGATTGCGAAAAAAATAGTAAAAAAATTCCCAGGATTCTAGTTTTAGAAATACAAAGTTTTATTTCCCCTAGAAAACTAACACGTTTATTTCACTTTGCCGGGCTATAACTAATGAACGGTAAAAGGTACGTTAACGGGCGTGGCGGCAATCGATTCTAGGGACTTTTCTACGTATGTACACTAATTTTTAACTGTCGTGTTCAGCTGATACAAGATTACCATGCAATAAATCAAAAAATGGTACCTTGGATTTTTCAGTAGCTAGTTATAAACCAAAATATTTAAACACCCTATATTTAAATAAAAATGTATCAATTTCTACTAAATCAAACGTGCTGATTGCGAAAAAAATAGTAAAAAAATTCCCAGGATTCTAGTTTTAGAAATACAAAGTTTTATTTCCCCTAGAAAACTAACACGTTTATTTCACTTTGCCGGGCTATAACTAATGAACGGTAAAAGGTACTTTAACGGGCGTGGCGGAAATCGATTCTAGGGACTTTTCTACGTATGTACACTAATTTTTAACTGTCGTGTTCAGCTGATACAAAATTACCATGCAATAAATCAAAAAATGGTACCTTGGATTTTTCAGAAGCCAGTTATAAACCAAAATATTTAAACACCCTATATTTAAATAAAAATGTATCAATTTCTACTAAATCAAACGTGCTGATTGCGAAAAAAATAGTAAAAAAATTCCCAGGATTCTAGTTTTAGAAATACAAAGTTTTATTTCCCCTAGAAAACTAACACGTTTATTTCACTTTGCCGGGCTATAACTAATGAACGGTAAAAGGTACGTTAACGGGCGTGGCGGCAATCGATTCTAGGGACTTTTCTACGTATGTACACTAATTTTTAACTGTCGTGTTCAGCTGATACAAGATTACCATGCAATAAATCAAAAAATGGTACCTTGGATTTTTCAGTAGCCAGTTATAAACCAAAATATTTAAACACCCTATATTTAAATAAAAATGTATCAATTTCTACTAAATCAAACGTGCTGATTGCGAAAAAAATAGTAAAAAAATTCCCAGGATTCTAGTTTTAGAAATACAAAGTTTTATTTCCCCTAGAAAACTAACACGTTTATTTCACTTTGCCGGGCTATAACTAATGAACGGTAAAAGGTACGTTAACGGGCGTGGCGGCAATCGATTCTAGGGACTTTTCTACGTATGTACACTAATTTTTAACTGTCGTGTTCAGCTGATACAAGATTACCATGCAATAAATCAAAAAATGGTACCTTGGATTTTTCAGTAGCCAGTTATAAACCAAAATATTTAAACACCCTATATTTAAATAAAAATGTATCAATTTCTACTAAATCAAACGTGCTGATTGCGAAAAAAATAGTAAAAAAATTCCCAGGATTCTAGTTTTAGAAATACAAAGTTTTATTTCCCCTAGAAAACTAACACGTTTATTTCACTTTGCCGGACTATAACTAATGAACGGTAAAAGGTACTTTAACGGGCGTGGCGGAAATCGATTCTAGGGACTTTTCTACGTATGTACACTAATTTTTAACTGTCGTGTTCAGCTGATACAAAATTACCATGCAATAAATCAAAAAATGGTACCTTGGATTTTTCAGAAGCCAGTTATAAACCAAAATATTTAAACCCCCTATATTTAAATAAAAATGTATCAATTTCTACTAAATCAAACGTGCTGATTGCGAAAAAAATAGTAAAAAAATTCCCAGGATTCTAGTTTTAGAAATACAAAGTTTTATTTCCCCTAGAAAACTAACACGTTTATTTCACTTTGCCGGGCTATAACTAATGAACGGTAAAAGGTACGTTAACGGGCGTGGCGGAAATCGATTCTAGGGACTTTTCTACGTATGTACACTAATTTTAACTTTCGTGTTCAGCTGATACAAAATTACCATGCAATAAATCAAAAAATGGTACCTTGGATTTTTCAGTAGCCAGTTATAAACCAAAATATTTAAACACCCTATATTTAAATAAAAATGTATCAATTTCTACTAAATCAAACGTGCTGATTGCGAAAAAAATAGTAAAAAAATTCCCAGGATTCTAGTTTTAGAAATACAAAGTTTTATTTCCCCTAGAAAACTAACACGTTTATTTCACTTTGCCGGGCTATAACTAATGAACGGTACAAGGTACGTTAACGGGCGTGGCGGCAATCGATTCTAGGGACTTTTCTACGTATGTACACTAATTTTTAACTGTCGTGTTCAGCTGATACAAAATTACCATGCAATAAATCAAAAAATGGTACCTTGGATTTTTCAGTAGCCAGTTATAAACCAAAATATTTAAACACCCTATATTTAAATAAAAATGTATCAATTTCTACTAAATCAAACGTGCTGATTGCGAAAAAAATAGTAAAAAAATTCCCAGGATTCTAGTTTTAGAAATACAAAGTTTTATTTCCCCTAGAAAACTAACACGTTTATTTCACTTTGCCGGGCTATAACTAATGAACGGTAAAAGGTACGTTAACGGGCGTGGCGGCAATCGATTCTAGGGACTTTTCTACGTATGTACACTAATTTTTAACTGTCGTGTTCAGCTGATACAAGATTACCATGCAATAAATCAAAAAATGGTACCTTGGATTTTTCAGTAGCCAGTTATAAACCAAAATATTTAAACACCCTATATTTAAATAAAAATGTATCAATTTCTACTAAATCAAACGTGCTGATTGCGAAAAAAATAGTAAAAAAATTCCCAGGATTCTAGTTTTAGAAATACAAAGTTTTATTTCCCCTAGAAAACTAACACGTTTATTTCACTTTGCCGGGCTATAACTAATGAACGGTACAAGGTACGTTAACGGGCGTGGCGGCAATCGATTCTAGGGACTTTTCTACGTATGTACACTAATTTTTAACTGTCGTGTTCAGCTGATACAAGATTACCATGCAATAAATCAAAAAATGGTACCTTGGATTTTTCAGTAGCCAGTTATAAACCAAAATATTTAAACACCCTATATTTAAATAAAAATGTATCAATTTCTACTAAATCAAACGTGCTGATTGCGAAAAAAATAGTAAAAAAATTCCCAGGATTCTAGTTTTAGAAATACAAAGTTTTATTTCCCCTAGAAAACTAACACGTTTATTTCACTTTGCCGGGCTATAACTAATGAACGGTAAAAGGTACGTTAACGGGCGTGGCGGCAATCGATTCTAGGGACTTTTCTACGTATGTACACTAATTTTTAACTGTCGTGTTCAGCTGATACAAGATTACCATGCAATAAATCAAAAAATGGTACCTTGGATTTTTCAGTAGCCAGTTATAAACCAAAATATTTAAACACCCTATATTTAAATAAAAATGTATCAATTTCTACTAAATCAAACGTGCTGATTGCGAAAAAAATAGTAAAAAAATTCCCAGGATTCTAGTTTTAGAAATACAAAGTTTTATTTCCCCTAGAAAACTAACACGTTTATTTCACTTTGCCGGGCTATAACTAATGAACGGTAAAAGGTACGTTAACGGGCGTGGCGGCAATCGATTCTAGGGACTTTTCTACGTATGTACACTAATTTTTAACTGTCGTGTTCAGCTGATACAAGATTACCATGCAATAAATCAAAAAATGGTACCTTGGATTTTTCAGTAGCCAGTTATAAACCAAAATATTTAAACACCCTATATTTAAATAAAAATGTATCAATTTCTACTAAATCAAACGTGCTGATTGCGAAAAAAATAGTAAAAATATTCCCAGGATTCTAGTTTTAGAAATACAAAGTTTTATTTCCCCTAGAAAACTAACACGTTTATTTCACTTTGCCGGACTATAACTAATGAACGGTAAAAGGTACTTTAACGGGCGTAGCGGAAATCGATTCTAGGGACTTTTCTACGTATGTACACTAATTTTTAACTGTCGTGTTCAGCTGATACAAAATTACCATGCAATAAATCAAAAAATGGTACCTTGGATTTTTCAGAAGCCAGTTATAAACCAAAATATTTAAACCCCCTATATTTAAATAAAAATGTATCAATTTCTACTAAATCAAACGTGCTGATTGCGAAAAAAATAGTAAAAAAAATTCCCAGGATTCTAGTTTTAGAAATACAAAGTTTTATTTCCCCTAGAAAACTAACACGTTTATTTCACTTTGCCGGGCTATAACTAATGAACGGTAAAAGGTACGTTAACGGGCGTGGCGGAAATCGATTCTAGGGACTTTTCTACGTATGTACACTAATTTTAACTTTCGTGTTCAGCTGATACAAAATTACCATGCAATAAATCAAAAAATGGTACCTTGGATTTTTCAGTAGCCAGTTATAAACCAAAATATTTAAACACCCTATATTTAAATAAAAATGTATCAATTTCTACTAAATCAAACGTGCTGATTGCGAAAAAAATAGTAAAAAAATTCCCAGGATTCTAGTTTTAGAAATACAAAGTTTTATTTCCCCTAGAAAACTAACACGTTTATTTCACTTTGCCGGGCTATAACTAATGAACGGTAAAAGGTACGTTAACGGGCGTGGCGGCAATCGATTCTAGGGACTTTTCTACGTATGTACACTAATTTTTAACTGTCGTGTTCAGCTGATACAAGATTACCATGCAATAAATCAAAAAATGGTACCTTGGATTTTTCAGTAGCCAGTTATAAACCAAAATATTTAAACACCCTATATTTAAATAAAAATGTATCAATTTCTACTAAATCAAACGTGCTGATTGCCAAAAAAATAATAAAAAAATTCCCAAGATTCTAGTTTTAGAAATACAAAGTTTTATTTCCCCTAGAAAACTAACACGTTTATTTCACTTTGCCGGGCTATAACTAATGAACGGTAAAAGGTACGTTAACGGGCGTGGCGGCAATCGATTCTAGGGACTTTTCTACGTATGTACACTAATTTTTAACTGTCGTGTTCAGCTGATACAAGATTACCATGCAATAAATCAAAAAATGGTACCTTGGATTTTTCAGTAGCCAGTTATAAACCAAAATATTTAAACACCCTATATTTAAATAAAAATGTATCAATTTCTACTAAATCAAACGTGCTGATTGCGAAAAAAATAGTAAAAAAATTCCCAGGATTCTAGTTTTAGAAATACAAAGTTTTATTTCCCCTAGAAAACTAACACGTTTATTTCACTTTGCCGGGCTATAACTAATGAACGGTACAAGGTACGTTAACGGGCGTGGCGGCAATCGATTCTAGGGACTTTTCTACGTATGTACACTAATTTTTAACTGTCGTGTTCAGCTGATACAAAATTACCATGCAATAAATCAAAAAATGGTACCTTGGATTTTTCAGTAGCCAGTTATAAACCAAAATATTTAAACACCCTATATTTAAATAAAAATGTATCAATTTCTACTAAATCAAACGTGCTGATTGCGAAAAAAATAGTAAAAAAAATCCCAGGATTCTAGTTTTAGAAATACAAAGTTTTATTTCCCCTAGAAAACTAACACGTTTATTTCACTTTGCCGGGCTATAACTAATGAACGGTAAAAGGTACGTTAACGGGCGTGGCGGCAATCGATTCTAGGGACTTTTCTACGTATGTACACTAATTTTTAACTGTCGTGTTCAGCTGATACAAGATTACCATGCAATAAATCAAAAAATGGTACCTTGGATTTTTCAGTAGCCAGTTATAAACCAAAATATTTAAACACCCTATATTTAAATAAAAATGTATCAATTTCTACTAAATCAAACGTGCTGATTGCGAAAAAAATAGTAAAAAAATTCCCAGGATTCTAGTTTTAGAAATACAAAGTTTTATTTCCCCTAGAAAACTAACACGTTTATTTCACTTTGCCGGGCTATAACTAATGAACGGTACAAGGTACGTTAACGGGCGTGGCGGCAATCGATTCTAGGGACTTTTCTACGTATGTACTCTAATTTTTAACTGTCGTGTTCAGCTGATACAAAATTACCATGCAATAAATCAAAAAATGGTACCTTGGATTTTTCAGTAGCCAGTTATAAACCAAAATATTTAAACACCCTATATTTAAATAAAAATGTATCAATTTCTACTAAATCAAACGTGCTGATTGCGAAAAAAATAGTAAAAAAAATCCCAGGATTCTAGTTTTAGAAATACAAAGTTTTATTTCCCCTAGAAAACTAACACGTTTATTTCACTTTGCCGGGCTATAAATAATGAACGGTAAAAGGTACGTTAACGGGCGTGGCGGCAATCGATTCTAGGGACTTTTCTACGTATGTACACTAATTTTTAACTGTCGTGTTCAGCTGATACAAGATTACCATGCAATAAATCAAAAAATGGTACCTTGGATTTTTCAGTAGCCAGTTATAAACCAAAATATTTAAACACCCTATATTTAAATAAAAATGTATCAATTTCTACTAAATCAAACGTGCTGATTGCGAAAAAAATAGTAAAAAAAATCCCAGGATTCTAGTTTTAGAAATACAAAGTTTTATTTCCCCTAGAAAACTAACACGTTTATTTCACTTTGCCGGGCTATAACTAATGAACGGTAAAAGGTACGTTAACGGGCGTGGCGGCAATCGATTCTAGGGACTTTTCTACGTATGTACACTAATTTTTAACTGTCGTGTTCACCTGATACAAGATTACCATGCAATAAATCAAAAAATGGTACCTTGGATTTTTCAGTAGCCAGTTATAAACCAAAATATTTAAACACCCTATATTTAAATAAAAATGTATCAATTTCTACTAAATCAAACGTGCTGATTGCGAAAAAAATAGTAAAAAAATTCCCAGGATTCTAGTTTTAGAAATACAAAGTTTTATTTCCCCTAGAAAACTAACACGTTTATTTCACTTTGCCGGGCTATAACTAATGAACGGTAAAAGGTACGTTAACGGGCGTGGCGGCAATCGATTCTAGGGACATTTCTACGTATGTACACTAATTTTTAACTGTCGTGTTCAGCTGATACAAGATTACCATGCAATAAATCAAAAAATGGTACCTTGGATTTTTCAGTAGCCAGTTATAAACCAAAATATTTAAACACCCTATATTTAAATAAAAATGTATCAATTTCTACTAAATCAAACGTGCTGATTGCGAAAAAAATAGTAAAAAAATTCCCAGGATTCTAGTTTTAGAAATACAAAGTTTTATTTCCCCTAGAAAACTAACACGTTTATTTCACTTTGCCGGGCTATAACTAATGAACGGTAAAAGGTACGTTAACGGGCGTACCGGCAATCGATTCTAGGGACTTTTCTACGTATGTACACTAATTTTTAACTGTCGTGTTCAGCTGATACAAAATTACCATGCAATAAATCAAAAAATGGTACCTTGGATTTTTCAGTAGCCAGTTATAAACCAAAATATTTAAACACCCTATATTTAAATAAAAATGTATCAATTTCTACTAAATCAAACGTGCTGATTGCGAAAAAAATAGTAAAAAAATTCCCAGGATTCTAGTTTTAGAAATACAAAGTTTTATTTCCCCTAGAAAACTAACACGTTTATTTCACTTTGCCGGGCTATAACTAATGAACGGTACAAGGTACGTTAACGGGCGTGGCGGCAATCGATTCTAGGGACTTTTCTACGTATGTACACTATTTTTTAACTGTCGTGTTCAGCTGATACAAGATTACCATGCAATAAATCAAAAAATGGTACCTTGGATTTTTCAGTAGCCAGTTATAAACCAAAATATTTAAACACCCTATATTTAAATAAAAATGTATCAATTTCTACTAAATCAAACGTGCTGATTGCCAAAAAAATAGTAAAAAAATTCCCAAGATTCTAGTTTTAGAAATACAAAGTTTTATTTCCCCTAGAAAACTAACACGTTTATTTCACTTTGCCGGGCTATAACTAATGAACGGTAAAAGGTACGTCAACGGGCGTGGCGGCAATCGATTCTAGGGACTTTTCTACGTATGTACACTAATTTTTAACTGTCGTGTTCAGCTGATACAAAATTACCATGCAATAAATCAAAAAATGGTACCTTGGATTTTTCAGTAGCCAGTTATAAACCAAAATATTTAAACACCCTATATTTAAATAAAAATGTATCAATTTCTACTAAATCAAACGTGCTGATTGCGAAAAAAATAGTAAAAAAATTCCCAGGATTCTAGTTTTAGAAATACAAAGTTTTATTTCCCCTAGAAAACTAACACGTTTATTTCACTTTGCCGGGCTATAACTAATGAACGGTACAAGGTACGTTAACGGGCGTGGCAGCAATCGATTCTAGGGACTTTTCTACGTATGTACACTATTTTTTAACTGTCGTGTTCAGCTGATACAAAATTACCATGCAATAAATCAAAAAATGGTACCTTGGATTTTTCAGTAGCCAGTTATAAACCAAAATATTTAAACACCCTATATTTAAATAAAAATGTATCAATTTCTACTAAATCAAACGTGCTGATTGCGAAAAAAATAGTAAAAAAAATCCCAGGATTCTAGTTTTAGAAATACAAAGTTTTATTTCCCCTAGAAAACTAACACGTTTATTTCACTTTGCCGGGCTATAACTAATGAACGGTAAAAGGTACGTTAACGGGCATGGCGGCAATCGATTCTAGGGACTTTTCTACGTATGTACACTAATTTTTAACTGTCGTGTTCAGCTGATACAAGATTACCATGCAATAAATCAAAAAATGGTACCTTGGATTTTTCAGTAGCCAGTTATAAACCAAAATATTTAAACACCCTATATTTAAATAAAAATGTATCAATTTCTACTAAATCAAACGTGCTGATTGCCAAAAAAATGGTAAAAAAATTCCCAGGATTCTAGTTTTAGAAATACAAAGTTTTATTTCCCCTAGAAAACTAACACGTTTATTTCACTTTGCCGGGCTATAACTAATGAACGGTAAAAGGTACGTTAACGGGCGTGGCGGCAATAGATTCTAGGGACTTTTCTACGTATGTACACTAATTTTTAACTGTCGTGTTCAGCTGATACAAGATTACCATGCAATAAATCAAAAAATGGTACCTTGGATTTTTCAGTAGCCAGTTATAAACCAAAATATTTAAACACCCTATATTTAAATAAAAATGTATCAATTTCTACTAAATCAAACGTGCTGATTGCGAAAAAAATAGTAAAAAAATTCCCAGGATTCTAGTTTTAGAAATACAAAGTTTTATTTCCCCTAGAAAACTAACACGTTTATTTCACTTTGCCGGGCTATAACTAATGAACGGTAAAAGGTACTTTAACGGGCGTGGCGGAAATCGATTCTAGGGACTTTTCTACGTATGTACACTAATTTTTAACTGTCGTGTTCAGCTGATACAAAATTACCATGCAATAAATCAAAAAATGGTACCTTGGATTTTTCAGAAGCCAGTTATAAACCAAAATATTTAAACACCCTATATTTAAATAAAAATGTATCAATTTCTACTAAATCAAACGTGCTGATTGCCAAAAAAATAGTAAAAAAATTCCCAAGATTCTAGTTTTAGAAATACAAAGTTTTATTTCCCCTAGAAAACTAACACGTTTATTTCACTTTGCCGGGCTATAACTAATGAACGGTAAAAGGTACGTTAACGGGCGTGGCGGCAATCGATTCTAGGGACTTTTCTACGTATGTACACTAATTTTTAACTGTCGTGTTCAGCTGATACAAAATTACCATGCAATAAATCAAAAAATGGTACCTTGTATTTTTCAGTAGCCAGTTATAAACCAAAATATTTAAACACCCTATATTTAAATAAAAATGTATCAATTTCTACTAAATCAAACGTGCTGATTGCGAAAAAAATAGTAAAAAAATTCCCAGGATTCTAGTTTTAGAAATACAAAGTTTTATTTCCCCTAGAAAACTAACACGTTTATTTCACTTTGCCGGGCTATAACTAATGAACGGTACAAGGTACGTTAACGGGCGTGGCAGCAATCGATTCTAGGGACTTTTCTACGTATGTACACTATTTTTTAACTGTCGTGTTCAGCTGATACAAAATTACCATGCAATAAATCAAAAAATGGTACCTTGGATTTTTCAGTAGCCAGTTATAAACCAAAATATTTAAACACCCTATATTTAAATAAAAATGTATCAATTTCTACTAAATCAAACGTGCTGATTGCCAAAAAAATAGTAAAAAAATTCCCAGGATTCTAGTTTTAGAAATACAAAGTTTTATTTCCCCTAGAAAACTAACACGTTTATTTCACTTTGCCGGGCTATAACTAATGAACGGTAAAAGGTACGTTAACGGGCGTGGCGGCAATCGATTCTAGGGACTTTTCTACGTATGTACACTAATTTTTAACTGTCGTGTTCAGCTGATACAAGATTACCATGCAATAAATCAAAAAATGGTACCTTGGATTTTTCAGTAGCCAGTTATAAACCAAAATATTTAAACACCCTATATTTAAATAAAAATGTATCAATTTCTACTAAATCAAACGTGCTGATTGCGAAAAAAATAGTAAAAAAATTCCCAGGATTCTAGTTTTAGAAATACAAAGTTTTATTTCCCCTAGAAAACTAACACGTTTATTTCACTTTGCCGGGCTATAACTAATGAACGGTAAAAGGTACTTTAACGGGCGTGGCGGAAATCGATTCTAGGGACTTTTCTACGTATGTACACTAATTTTTAACTGTCGTGTTCAGCTGATACAAAATTACCATGCAATAAATCAAAAAATGGTACCTTGGATTTTTCAGAAGCCAGTTATAAACCAAAATATTTAAACACCCTATATTTAAATAAAAATGTATCAATTTCTACTAAATCAAACGTGCTGATTGCGAAAAAAATAGTAAAAAAATTCCCAGGATTCTAGTTTTAGAAATACAAAGTTTTATTTCCCCTAGAAAACTAACACGTTTATTTCACTTTGCCGGGCTATAACTAATGAACGGTAAAAGGTACGTTAACGGGCGTGGCGGAAATCGATTCTAGGGACTTTTCTACGTATGTACACTAATTTTAACTTTCGTGTTCAGCTGATACAAAATTACCATGCAATAAATCAAAAAATGGTACCTTGGATTTTTCAGTAGCCAGTTATAAACCAAAATATTTAAACACCCTATATTTAAATAAAAATGTATCAATTTCTACTAAATCAAATGTGCTGATTGCGAAAAAAATAGTAAAAAAATTCCCAGGATTCTAGTTTTAGAAATACAAAGTTTTATTTCCCCTAGAAAACTAACACGTTTATTTCACTTTGCCGGGCTATAACTAATGAACGGTAAAAGGTACGTTAACGGGCGTGGCGGCAATCGATTCTAGGGACTTTTCTACGTATGTACACTAATTTTTAACTGTCGTGTTCAGCTGATACAAGATTACCATGCAATAAATCAAAAAATGGTACCTTGGATTTTTCAGTAGCCAGTTATAAACCAAAATATTTAAACACCCTATATTTAAATAAAAATGTATCAATTTCTACTAAATCAAACGTGCTGATTGCCAAAAAAATAATAAAAAAATTCCCAAGATTCTAGTTTTAGAAATACAAAGTTTTATTTCCCCTAGAAAACTAACACGTTTATTTCACTTTGCCGGGCTATAACTAATGAACGGTAAAAGGTACGTTAACGGGCGTGGCGGCAATCGATTCTAGGGACTTTTCTACGTATGTACACTAATTTTTAACTGTCGTGTTCAGCTGATACAAGATTACCATGCAATAAATCAAAAAATGGTACCTTGGATTTTTCAGTAGCCAGTTATAAACCAAAATATTTAAACACCCTATATTTAAATAAAAATGTATCAATTTCTACTAAATCAAACGTGCTGATTGCCAAAAAAATGGTAAAAAAATTCCCAGGATTCTAGTTTTAGAAATACAAAGTTTTATTTCCCCTAGAAAACTAACACGTTTATTTCACTTTGCCGGGCTATAACTAATGAACGGTAAAAGGTACGTTAACGGGCGTGGCGGAAATCGATTCTAGGGACTTTTCTACGTATGTACACTAATTTTTAACTGTCGTGTTCAGCTGATACAAAATTACCATGCAATAAATCAAAAAATGGTACCTTGGATTTTTCAGAAGCCAGTTATAAACCAAAATATTTAAACACCCTATATTTAAATAAAAATGTATCAATTTCTACTAAATCAAACGTGCTGATTGCGAAAAAAATAGTAAAAAAATTCCCAGGATTCTAGTTTTAGAAATACAAAGTTTTATTTCCCCTAGAAAACTAACACGTTTATTTCACTTTGCCGGGCTATAACTAATGAACGGTAAAAGGTACGTTAACGGGCGTGGCGGAAATCGATTCTAGGGACTTTTCTACGTATGTACACTAATTTTAACTTTCGTGTTCAGCTGATACAAAATTACCATGCAATAAATCAAAAAATGGTACCTTGGATTTTTCAGTAGCCAGTTATAAACCAAAATATTTAAACACCCTATATTTAAATAAAAATGTATCAATTTCTACTAAATCAAACGTGCTGATTGCGAAAAAAATAGTAAAAAAATTCCCAGGATTCTAGTTTTAGAAATACAAAGTTTTATTTCCCCTAGAAAACTAACACGTTTATTTCACTTTGCCGGGCTATAACTAATGAACGGTACAAGGTACGTTAACGGGCGTGGCAGCAATCGATTCTAGGGACTTTTCTACGTATGTACACTATTTTTTAACTGTCGTGTTCAGCTGATACAAAATTACCATGCAATAAATCAAAAAATGGTACCTTGGATTTTTCAGTAGCCAGTTATAAACCAAAATATTTAAACACCCTATATTTAAATAAAAATGTATCAATTTCTACTAAATCAAACGTGCTGATTGCGAAAAAAATACTAAAAAAAATCCCAGGATTCTAGTTTTAGAAATACAAAGTTTTATTTCCCCTAGAAAACTAACACGTTTATTTCACTTTGCCGGGCTATAACTAATGAACGGTAAAAGGTACGTTAACGGGCATGGCGGCAATCGATTCTAGGGACTTTTCTACGTATGTACACTAATTTTTAACTGTCGTGTTCAGCTGATACAAGATTACCATGCAATAAATCAAAAAATGGTACCTTGGATTTTTCAGTAGCCAGTTATAAACCAAAATATTTAAACACCCTATATTTAAATAAAAATGTATCAATTTCTACTAAATCAAACGTGCTGATTGCCAAAAAAATGGTAAAAAAATTCCCAGGATTCTAGTTTTAGAAATACAAAGTTTTATTTCCCCTAGAAAACTAACACGTTTATTTCACTTTGCCGGGCTATAACTAATGAACGGTAAAAGGTACGTTAACGGGCGTGGCGGCAATAGATTCTAGGGACTTTTCTACGTATGTACACTAATTTTTAACTGTCGTGTTCAGCTGATACAAGATTACCATGCAATAAATCAAAAAATGGTACCTTGGATTTTTCAGTAGCCAGTTATAAACCAAAATATTTAAACACCCTATATTTAAATAAAAATGTATCAATTTCTACTAAATCAAACGTGCTGATTGCGAAAAAAATAGTAAAAAAATTCCCAGGATTCTAGTTTTAGAAATACAAAGTTTTATTTCCCCTAGAAAACTAACACGTTTATTTCACTTTGCCGGGCTATAACTAATGAACGGTAAAAGGTACTTTAACGGGCGTGGCGGAAATCGATTCTAGGGACTTTTCTACGTATGTACACTAATTTTTAACTGTCGTGTTCAGCTGATACAAAATTACCATGCAATAAATCAAAAAATGGTACCTTGGATTTTTCAGAAGCCAGTTATAAACCAAAATATTTAAACACCCTATATTTAAATAAAAATGTATCAATTTCTACTAAATCAAACGTGCTGATTGCCAAAAAAATAGTAAAAAAATTCCCAAGATTCTAGTTTTAGAAATACAAAGTTTTATTTCCCCTAGAAAACTAACACGTTTATTTCACTTTGCCGGGCTATAACTAATGAACGGTAAAAGGTACGTTAACGGGCGTGGCGGCAATCGATTCTAGGGACTTTTCTACGTATGTACACTAATTTTTAACTGTCGTGTTCAGCTGATACAAAATTACCATGCAATAAATCAAAAAATGGTACCTTGTATTTTTCAGTAGCCAGTTATAAACCAAAATATTTAAACACCCTATATTTAAATAAAAATGTATCAATTTCTACTAAATCAAACGTGCTGATTGCGAAAAAAATAGTAAAAAAATTCCCAGGATTCTAGTTTTAGAAATACAAAGTTTTATTTCCCCTAGAAAACTAACACGTTTATTTCACTTTGCCGGGCTATAACTAATGAACGGTACAAGGTACGTTAACGGGCGTGGCAGCAATCGATTCTAGGGACTTTTCTACGTATGTACACTATTTTTTAACTGTCGTGTTCAGCTGATACAAAATTACCATGCAATAAATCAAAAAATGGTACCTTGGATTTTTCAGTAGCCAGTTATAAACCAAAATATTTAAACACCCTATATTTAAATAAAAATGTATCAATTTCTACTAAATCAAACGTGCTGATTGCCAAAAAAATAGTAAAAAAATTCCCAGGATTCTAGTTTTAGAAATACAAAGTTTTATTTCCCCTAGAAAACTAACACGTTTATTTCACTTTGCCGGGCTATAACTAATGAACGGTAAAAGGTACGTTAACGGGCGTGGCGGCAATCGATTCTAGGGACTTTTCTACGTATGTACACTAATTTTTAACTGTCGTGTTCAGCTGATACAAGATTACCATGCAATAAATCAAAAAATGGTACCTTGGATTTTTCAGTAGCCAGTTATAAACCAAAATATTTAAACACCCTATATTTAAATAAAAATGTATCAATTTCTACTAAATCAAACGTGCTGATTGCGAAAAAAATAGTAAAAAAATTCCCAGGATTCTAGTTTTAGAAATACAAAGTTTTATTTCCCCTAGAAAACTAACACGTTTATTTCACTTTGCCGGGCTATAACTAATGAACGGTAAAAGGTACTTTAACGGGCGTGGCGGAAATCGATTCTAGGGACTTTTCTACGTATGTACACTAATTTTTAACTGTCGTGTTCAGCTGATACAAAATTACCATGCAATAAATCAAAAAATGGTACCTTGGATTTTTCAGAAGCCAGTTATAAACCAAAATATTTAAACACCCTATATTTAAATAAAAATGTATCAATTTCTACTAAATCAAACGTGCTGATTGCGAAAAAAATAGTAAAAAAATTCCCAGGATTCTAGTTTTAGAAATACAAAGTTTTATTTCCCCTAGAAAACTAACACGTTTATTTCACTTTGCCGGGCTATAACTAATGAACGGTAAAAGGTACGTTAACGGGCGTGGCGGAAATCGATTCTAGGGACTTTTCTACGTATGTACACTAATTTTAACTTTCGTGTTCAGCTGATACAAAATTACCATGCAATAAATCAAAAAATGGTACCTTGGATTTTTCAGTAGCCAGTTATAAACCAAAATATTTAAACACCCTATATTTAAATAAAAATGTATCAATTTCTACTAAATCAAATGTGCTGATTGCGAAAAAAATAGTAAAAAAATTCCCAGGATTCTAGTTTTAGAAATACAAAGTTTTATTTCCCCTAGAAAACTAACACGTTTATTTCACTTTGCCGGGCTATAACTAATGAACGGTAAAAGGTACGTTAACGGGCGTGGCGGCAATCGATTCTAGGGACTTTTCTACGTATGTACACTAATTTTTAACTGTCGTGTTCAGCTGATACAAGATTACCATGCAATAAATCAAAAAATGGTACCTTGGATTTTTCAGTAGCCAGTTATAAACCAAAATATTTAAACACCCTATATTTAAATAAAAATGTATCAATTTCTACTAAATCAAACGTGCTGATTGCCAAAAAAATAATAAAAAAATTCCCAAGATTCTAGTTTTAGAAATACAAAGTTTTATTTCCCCTAGAAAACTAACACGTTTATTTCACTTTGCCGGGCTATAACTAATGAACGGTAAAAGGTACGTTAACGGGCGTGGCGGCAATCGATTCTAGGGACTTTTCTACGTATGTACACTAATTTTTAACTGTCGTGTTCAGCTGATACAAGATTACCATGCAATAAATCAAAAAATGGTACCTTGGATTTTTCAGTAGCCAGTTATAAACCAAAATATTTAAACACCCTATATTTAAATAAAAATGTATCAATTTCTACTAAATCAAACGTGCTGATTGCGAAAAAAATAGTAAAAAAATTCCCAGGATTCTAGTTTTAGAAATACAAAGTTTTATTTCCCCTAGAAAACTAACACGTTTATTTCACTTTGCCGGGCTATAACTAATGAACGGTACAAGGTACGTTAACGGGCGTGGCGGCAATCGATTCTAGGGACTTTTCTACGTATGTACACTAATTTTTAACTGTCGTGTTCAGCTGATACAAAATTACCATGCAATAAATCAAAAAATGGTACCTTGGATTTTTCAGTAGCCAGTTATAAACCAAAATATTTAAACACCCTATATTTAAATAAAAATGTATCAATTTCTACTAAATCAAACGTGCTGATTGCGAAAAAAATAGTAAAAAAAATCCCAGGATTCTAGTTTTAGAAATACAAAGTTTTATTTCCCCTAGAAAACTAACACGTTTATTTCACTTTGCCGGGCTATAACTAATGAACGGTAAAAGGTACGTTAACGGGCGTGGCGGCAATCGATTCTAGGGACTTTTCTACGTATGTACACTAATTTTTAACTGTCGTGTTCAGCTGATACAAGATTACCATGCAATAAATCAAAAAATGGTACCTTGGATTTTTCAGTAGCCAGTTATAAACCAAAATATTTAAACACCCTATATTTAAATAAAAATGTATCAATTTCTACTAAATCAAACGTGCTGATTGCGAAAAAAATAGTAAAAAAATTCCCAGGATTCTAGTTTTAGAAATACAAAGTTTTATTTCCCCTAGAAAACTAACACGTTTATTTCACTTTGCCGGGCTATAACTAATGAACGGTACAAGGTACGTTAACGGGCGTGGCGGCAATCGATTCTAGGGACTTTTCTACGTATGTACTCTAATTTTTAACTGTCGTGTTCAGCTGATACAAAATTACCATGCAATAAATCAAAAAATGGTACCTTGGATTTTTCAGTAGCCAGTTATAAACCAAAATATTTAAACACCCTATATTTAAATAAAAATGTATCAATTTCTACTAAATCAAACGTGCTGATTGCGAAAAAAATAGTAAAAAAAATCCCAGGATTCTAGTTTTAGAAATACAAAGTTTTATTTCCCCTAGAAAACTAACACGTTTATTTCACTTTGCCGGGCTATAAATAATGAACGGTAAAAGGTACGTTAACGGGCGTGGCGGCAATCGATTCTAGGGACTTTTCTACGTATGTACACTAATTTTTAACTGTCGTGTTCAGCTGATACAAGATTACCATGCAATAAATCAAAAAATGGTACCTTGGATTTTTCAGTAGCCAGTTATAAACCAAAATATTTAAACACCCTATATTTAAATAAAAATGTATCAATTTCTACTAAATCAAACGTGCTGATTGCGAAAAAAATAGTAAAAAAATTCCCAGGATTCTAGTTTTAGAAATACAAAGTTTTATTTCCCCTAGAAAACTAACACGTTTATTTCACTTTGCCGGGCTATAACTAATGAACGGTACAAGGTACGTTAACGGGCGTGGCGGCAATCGATTCTAGGGACTTTTCTACGTATGTACACTATTTTTTAACTGTCGTGTTCAGCTGATACAAGATTACCATGCAATAAATCAAAAAATGGTACCTTGGATTTTTCAGTAGCCAGTTATAAACCAAAATATTTAAACACCCTATATTTAAATAAAAATGTATCAATTTCTACTAAATCAAACGTGCTGATTGCCAAAAAAATAGTAAAAAAATTCCCAAGATTCTAGTTTTAGAAATACAAAGTTTTATTTCCCCTAGAAAACTAACACGTTTATTTCACTTTGCCGGGCTATAACTAATGAACGGTAAAAGGTACGTCAACGGGCGTGGCGGCAATCGATTCTAGGGACTTTTCTACGTATGTACACTAATTTTTAACTGTCGTGTTCAGCTGATACAAAATTACCATGCAATAAATCAAAAAATGGTACCTTGGATTTTTCAGTAGCCAGTTATAAACCAAAATATTTAAACACCCTATATTTAAATAAAAATGTATCAATTTCTACTAAATCAAACGTGCTGATTGCGAAAAAAATAGTAAAAAAATTCCCAGGATTCTAGTTTTAGAAATACAAAGTTTTATTTCCCCTAGAAAACTAACACGTTTATTTCACTTTGCCGGGCTATAACTAATGAACGGTACAAGGTACGTTAACGGGCGTGGCAGCAATCGATTCTAGGGACTTTTCTACGTATGTACACTATTTTTTAACTGTCGTGTTCAGCTGATACAAAATTACCATGCAATAAATCAAAAAATGGTACCTTGGATTTTTCAGTAGCCAGTTATAAACCAAAATATTTAAACACCCTATATTTAAATAAAAATGTATCAATTTCTACTAAATCAAACGTGCTGATTGCGAAAAAAATAGTAAAAAAAATCCCAGGATTCTAGTTTTAGAAATACAAAGTTTTATTTCCCCTAGAAAACTAACACGTTTATTTCACTTTGCCGGGCTATAACTAATGAACGGTAAAAGGTACGTTAACGGGCATGGCGGCAATCGATTCTAGGGACTTTTCTACGTATGTACACTAATTTTTAACTGTCGTGTTCAGCTGATACAAGATTACCATGCAATAAATCAAAAAATGGTACCTTGGATTTTTCAGTAGCCAGTTATAAACCAAAATATTTAAACACCCTATATTTAAATAAAAATGTATCAATTTCTACTAAATCAAACGTGCTGATTGCCAAAAAAATAGTAAAAAAATTCCCAGGATTCTAGTTTTAGAAATACAAAGTTTTATTTCCCCTAGAAAACTAACACGTTTATTTCACTTTGCCGGGCTATAACTAATGAACGGTAAAAGGTACGTTAACGGGCGTGGCGGCAATAGATTCTAGGGACTTTTCTACGTATGTACACTAATTTTTAACTGTCGTGTTCAGCTGATACAAGATTACCATGCAATAAATCAAAAAATGGTACCTTGGATTTTTCAGTAGCCAGTTATAAACCAAAATATTTAAACACCCTATATTTAAATAAAAATGTATCAATTTCTACTAAATCAAACGTGCTGATTGCGAAAAAAATAGTAAAAAAATTCCCAGGATTCTAGTTTTAGAAATACAAAGTTTTATTTCCCCTAGAAAACTAACACGTTTATTTCACTTTGCCGGGCTATAACTAATGAACGGTAAAAGGTACTTTAACGGGCGTGGCGGAAATCGATTCTAGGGACTTTTCTACGTATGTACACTAATTTTTAACTGTCGTGTTCAGCTGATACAAAATTACCATGCAATAAATCAAAAAATGGTACCTTGGATTTTTCAGAAGCCAGTTATAAACCAAAATATTTAAACCCCCTATATTTAAATAAAAATGTATCAATTTCTACTAAATCAAACGTGCTGATTGCGAAAAAAATAGTAAAAAAATTCCCAGGATTCTAGTTTTAGAAATACAAAGTTTTATTTCCCCTAGAAAACTAACACGTTTATTTCACTTTGCCGGGCTATAACTAATGAACGGTAAAAGGTACGTTAACGGGCGTGGCGGAAATCGATTCTAGGGACTTTTCTACGTATGTACACTAATTTTAACTTTCGTGTTCAGCTGATACAAAATTACCATGCAATAAATCAAAAAATGGTACCTTGGATTTTTCAGTAGCCAGTTATAAACCAAAATATTTAAACACCCTATATTTAAATAAAAATGTATCAATTTCTACTAAATCAAACGTGCTGATTGCGAAAAAAATAGTAAAAAAATTCCCAGGATTCTAGTTTTAGAAATACAAAGTTTTATTTCCCCTAGAAAACTAACACGTTTATTTCACTTTGCCGGGCTATAACTAATGAACGGTACAAGGTACGTTAACGGGCGTGGCGGCAATCGATTCTAGGGACTTTTCTACGTATGTACACTAATTTTTAACTGTCGTGTTCAGCTGATACAAAATTACCATGCAATAAATCAAAAAATGGTACCTTGGATTTTTCAGTAGCCAGTTATAAACCAAAATATTTAAACACCCTATATTTAAATAAAAATGTATCAATTTCTACTAAATCAAACGTGCTGATTGCGAAAAAAATAGTAAAAAAATTCCCAGGATTCTAGTTTTAGAAATACAAAGTTTTATTTCCCCTAGAAAACTAACACGTTTATTTCACTTTGCCGGGCTATAACTAATGAACGGTAAAAGGTACGTTAACGGGCGTGGCGGCAATCGATTCTAGGGACTTTTCTACGTATGTACACTAATTTTTAACTGTCGTGTTCAGCTGATACAAGATTACCATGCAATAAATCAAAAAATGGTACCTTGGATTTTTCAGTAGCCAGTTATAAACCAAAATATTTAAACACCCTATATTTAAATAAAAATGTATCAATTTCTACTAAATCAAACGTGCTGATTGCGAAAAAAATAGTAAAAAAATTCCCAGGATTCTAGTTTTAGAAATACAAAGTTTTATTTCCCCTAGAAAACTAACACGTTTATTTCACTTTGCCGGGCTATAACTAATGAACGGTACAAGGTACGTTAACGGGCGTGGCGGCAATCGATTCTAGGGACTTTTCTACGTATGTACACTAATTTTTAACTGTCGTGTTCAGCTGATACAAGATTACCATGCAATAAATCAAAAAATGGTACCTTGGATTTTTCAGTAGCCAGTTATAAACCAAAATATTTAAACACCCTATATTTAAATAAAAATGTATCAATTTCTACTAAATCAAACGTGCTGATTGCGAAAAAAATAGTAAAAAAATTCCCAGGATTCTAGTTTTAGAAATACAAAGTTTTATTTCCCCTAGAAAACTAACACGTTTATTTCACTTTGCCGGGCTATAACTAATGAACGGTAAAAGGTACGTTAACGGGCGTGGCGGCAATCGATTCTAGGGACTTTTCTACGTATGTACACTAATTTTTAACTGTCGTGTTCAGCTGATACAAGATTACCATGCAATAAATCAAAAAATGGTACCTTGGATTTTTCAGTAGCCAGTTATAAACCAAAATATTTAAACACCCTATATTTAAATAAAAATGTATCAATTTCTACTAAATCAAACGTGCTGATTGCGAAAAAAATAGTAAAAATATTCCCAGGATTCTAGTTTTAGAAATACAAAGTTTTATTTCCCCTAGAAAACTAACACGTTTATTTCACTTTGCCGGACTATAACTAATGAACGGTAAAAGGTACTTTAACGGGCGTGGCGGAAATCGATTCTAGGGACTTTTCTACGTATGTACACTAATTTTTAACTGTCGTGTTCAGCTGATACAAAATTACCATGCAATAAATCAAAAAATGGTACCTTGGATTTTTCAGAAGCCAGTTATAAACCAAAATATTTAAACCCCCTATATTTAAATAAAAATGTATCAATTTCTACTAAATCAAACGTGCTGATTGCGAAAAAAATAGTAAAAAAAATTCCCAGGATTCTAGTTTTAGAAATACAAAGTTTTATTTCCCCTAGAAAACTAACACGTTTATTTCACTTTGCCGGGCTATAACTAATGAACGGTAAAAGGTACGTTAACGGGCGTGGCGGAAATCGATTCTAGGGACTTTTCTACGTATGTACACTAATTTTAACTTTCGTGTTCAGCTGATACAAAATTACCATGCAATAAATCAAAAAATGGTACCTTGGATTTTTCAGTAGCCAGTTATAAACCAAAATATTTAAACACCCTATATTTAAATAAAAATGTATCAATTTCTACTAAATCAAACGTGCTGATTGCGAAAAAAATAGTAAAAAAATTCCCAGGATTCTAGTTTTAGAAATACAAAGTTTTATTTCCCCTAGAAAACTAACACGTTTATTTCACTTTGCCGGGCTATAACTAATGAACGGTAAAAGGTACGTTAACGGGCGTGGCGGCAATCGATTCTAGGGACTTTTCTACGTATGTACACTAATTTTTAACTGTCGTGTTCAGCTGATACAAGATTACCATGCAATAAATCAAAAAATGGTACCTTGGATTTTTCAGTAGCCAGTTATAAACCAAAATATTTAAACACCCTATATTTAAATAAAAATGTATCAATTTCTACTAAATCAAACGTGCTGATTGCCAAAAAAATAATAAAAAAATTCCCAAGATTCTAGTTTTAGAAATACAAAGTTTTATTTCCCCTAGAAAACTAACACGTTTATTTCACTTTGCCGGGCTATAACTAATGAACGGTAAAAGGTACGTTAACGGGCGTGGCGGCAATCGATTCTAGGGACTTTTCTACGTATGTACACTAATTTTTAACTGTCGTGTTCAGCTGATACAAGATTACCATGCAATAAATCAAAAAATGGTACCTTGGATTTTTCAGTAGCCAGTTATAAACCAAAATATTTAAACACCCTATATTTAAATAAAAATGTATCAATTTCTACTAAATCAAACGTGCTGATTGCGAAAAAAATAGTAAAAAAATTCCCAGGATTCTAGTTTTAGAAATACAAAGTTTTATTTCCCCTAGAAAACTAACACGTTTATTTCACTTTGCCGGGCTATAACTAATGAACGGTACAAGGTACGTTAACGGGCGTGGCGGCAATCGATTCTAGGGACTTTTCTACGTATGTACACTAATTTTTAACTGTCGCGTTCAGCTGATACAAGATTACCATGCAATAAATCAAAAAATGGTACCTTGGATTTTTCAGTAGCCAGTTATAAACCAAAATATTTAAACACCCTATATTTAAATAAAAATGTATCAATTTCTACTAAATCAAACGTGCTGATTGCGAAAAAAATAGTAAAAAAAATCCCAGGATTCTAGTTTTAGAAATACAAAGTTTTATTTCCCCTAGAAAACTAACACGTTTATTTCACTTTGCCGGGCTATAACTAATGAACGGTACAAGGTACGTTAACGGGCGTGGCGGCAATCGATTCTAGGGACTTTTCTACGTATGTACACTAATTTTTAACTGTCGTGTTCAGCTGATACAAAATTACCATGCAATAAATCAAAAAATGGTACCTTGGATTTTTCAGTAGCCAGTTATAAACCAAAATATTTAAACACCCTATATTTAAATAAAAATGTATCAATTTCTACTAAATCAAACGTGCTGATTGCCAAAAAAATAGTAAAAAAATTCCCAAGATTCTAGTTTTAGAAATACAAAGTTTTATTTCCCATAGAAAACTAACACGTTTATTTCACTTTGCCGGGCTATAACTAATGAACGGTAAAAGGTACGTTAACGGGCGTGGCGGCAATCGATTCTAGGGACTTTTCTACGTATGTACACTAATTTTTAACTGTCGTGTTCAGCTGATACAAAATTACCATGCAATAAATCAAAAAATGGTACCTTGGATTTTTCAGTAGCCAGTTATAAACCAAAATATTTAAACACCCTATATTTAAATAAAAATGTATCAATTTCTACTAAATCAAACGTGCTGATTGCGAAAAAAATAGTAAAAAAAATCCCAGGATTCTAGTTTTAGAAATACAAAGTTTTATTTCCCCTAGAAAACTAACACGTTTATTTCACTTTGCCGGGCTATAAATAATGAACGGTAAAAGGTACGTTAACGGGCGTGGCGGCAATCGATTCTAGGGACTTTTCTACGTATGTACACTAATTTTTAACTGTCGTGTTCAGCTGATACAAGATTACCATGCAATAAATCAAAAAATGGTACCTTGGATTTTTCAGTAGCCAGTTATAAACCAAAATATTTAAACACCCTATATTTAAATAAAAATGTATCAATTTCTACTAAATCAAACGTGCTGATTGCGAAAAAAATAGTAAAAAAAATCCCAGGATTCTAGTTTTAGAAATACAAAGTTTTATTTCCCCTAGAAAACTAACACGTTTATTTCACTTTGCCGGGCTATAACTAATGAACGGTAAAAGGTACGTTAACGGGCGTGGCGGCAATCGATTCTAGGGACTTTTCTACGTATGTACACTAATTTTTAACTGTCGTGTTCACCTGATACAAGATTACCATGCAATAAATCAAAAAATGGTACCTTGGATTTTTCAGTAGCCAGTTATAAACCAAAATATTTAAACACCCTATATTTAAATAAAAATGTATCAATTTCTACTAAATCAAACGTGCTGATTGCGAAAAAAATAGTAAAAAAATTCCCAGGATTCTAGTTTTAGAAATACAAAGTTTTATTTCCCCTAGAAAACTAACACGTTTATTTCACTTTGCCGGGCTATAACTAATGAACGGTAAAAGGTACGTTAACGGGCGTGGCGGCAATCGATTCTAGGGACATTTCTACGTATGTACACTAATTTTTAACTGTCGTGTTCAGCTGATACAAGATTACCATGCAATAAATCAAAAAATGGTACCTTGGATTTTTCAGTAGCCAGTTATAAACCAAAATATTTAAACACCCTATATTTAAATAAAAATGTATCAATTTCTACTAAATCAAACGTGCTGATTGCGAAAAAAATAGTAAAAAAATTCCCAGGATTCTAGTTTTAGAAATACAAAGTTTTATTTCCCCTAGAAAACTAACACGTTTATTTCACTTTGCCGGGCTATAACTAATGAACGGTAAAAGGTACGTTAACGGGCGTACCGGCAATCGATTCTAGGGACTTTTCTACGTATGTACACTAATTTTTAACTGTCGTGTTCAGCTGATACAAAATTACCATGCAATAAATCAAAAAATGGTACCTTGGATTTTTCAGTAGCCAGTTATAAACCAAAATATTTAAACACCCTATATTTAAATAAAAATGTATCAATTTCTACTAAATCAAACGTGCTGATTGCGAAAAAAATAGTAAAAAAATTCCCAGGATTCTAGTTTTAGAAATACAAAGTTTTATTTCCCCTAGAAAACTAACACGTTTATTTCACTTTGCCGGGCTATAACTAATGAACGGTAAAAGGTACGTTAACGGGCGTGGCGGCAATCGATTCTAGGGACTTTTCTACGTATGTACACTATTTTTTAACTGTCGTGTTCAGCTGATACAAGATTACCATGCAATAAATCAAAAAATGGTACCTTGGATTTTTCAGTAGCCAGTTATAAACCAAAATATTTAAACACCCTATATTTAAATAAAAATGTATCAATTTCTACTAAATCAAACGTGCTGATTGCCAAAAAAATAGTAAAAAAATTCCCAAGATTCTAGTTTTAGAAATACAAAGTTTTATTTCCCCTAGAAAACTAACACGTTTATTTCACTTTGCCGGGCTATAACTAATGAACGGTAAAAGGTACGTCAACGGGCGTGGCGGCAATCGATTCTAGGGACTTTTCTACGTATGTACACTAATTTTTAACTGTCGTGTTCAGCTGATACAAAATTACCATGCAATAAATCAAAAAATGGTACCTTGGATTTTTCAGTAGCCAGTTATAAACCAAAATATTTAAACACCCTATATTTAAATAAAAATGTATCAATTTCTACTAAATCAAACGTGCTGATTGCGAAAAAAATAGTAAAAAAATTCCCAGGATTCTAGTTTTAGAAATACAAAGTTTTATTTCCCCTAGAAAACTAACACGTTTATTTCACTTTGCCGGGCTATAACTAATGAACGGTACAAGGTACGTTAACGGGCGTGGCAGCAATCGATTCTAGGGACTTTTCTACGTATGTACACTATTTTTTAACTGTCGTGTTCAGCTGATACAAAATTACCATGCAATAAATCAAAAAATGGTACCTTGGATTTTTCAGTAGCCAGTTATAAACCAAAATATTTAAACACCCTATATTTAAATAAAAATGTATCAATTTCTACTAAATCAAACGTGCTGATTGCGAAAAAAATAGTAAAAAAAATCCCAGGATTCTAGTTTTAGAAATACAAAGTTTTATTTCCCCTAGAAAACTAACACGTTTATTTCACTTTGCCGGGCTATAACTAATGAACGGTAAAAGGTACGTTAACGGGCATGGCGGCAATCGATTCTAGGGACTTTTCTACGTATGTACACTAATTTTTAACTGTCGTGTTCAGCTGATACAAGATTACCATGCAATAAATCAAAAAATGGTACCTTGGATTTTTCAGTAGCCAGTTATAAACCAAAATATTTAAACACCCTATATTTAAATAAAAATGTATCAATTTCTACTAAATCAAACGTGCTGATTGCCAAAAAAATAGTAAAAAAATTCCCAGGATTCTAGTTTTAGAAATACAAAGTTTTATTTCCCCTAGAAAACTAACACGTTTATTTCACTTTGCCGGGCTATAACTAATGAACGGTAAAAGGTACGTTAACGGGCGTGGCGGCAATAGATTCTAGGGACTTTTCTACGTATGTACACTAATTTTTAACTGTCGTGTTCAGCTGATACAAGATTACCATGCAATAAATCAAAAAATGGTACCTTGGATTTTTCAGTAGCCAGTTATAAACCAAAATATTTAAACACCCTATATTTAAATAAAAATGTATCAATTTCTACTAAATCAAACGTGCTGATTGCGAAAAAAATAGTAAAAAAATTCCCAGGATTCTAGTTTTAGAAATACAAAGTTTTATTTCCCCTAGAAAACTAACACGTTTATTTCACTTTGCCGGGCTATAACTAATGAACGGTAAAAGGTACTTTAACGGGCGTGGCGGAAATCGATTCTAGGGACTTTTCTACGTATGTACACTAATTTTTAACTGTCGTGTTCAGCTGATACAAAATTACCATGCAATAAATCAAAAAATGGTACCTTGGATTTTTCAGAAGCCAGTTATAAACCAAAATATTTAAACACCCTATATTTAAATAAAAATGTATCAATTTCTACTAAATCAAACGTGCTGATTGCGAAAAAAATAGTAAAAAAATTCCCAGGATTCTAGTTTTAGAAATACAAAGTTTTATTTCCCCTAGAAAACTAACACGTTTATTTCACTTTGCCGGGCTATAACTAATGAACGGTAAAAGGTACGTTAACGGGCGTGGCGGAAATCGATTCTAGGGACTTTTCTACGTATGTACACTAATTTTAACTTTCGTGTTCAGCTGATACAAAATTACCATGCAATAAATCAAAAAATGGTACCTTGGATTTTTCAGTAGCCAGTTATAAACCAAAATATTTAAACACCCTATATTTAAATAAAAATGTATCAATTTCTACTAAATCAAATGTGCTGATTGCGAAAAAAATAGTAAAAAAATTCCCAGGATTCTAGTTTTAGAAATACAAAGTTTTATTTCCCCTAGAAAACTAACACGTTTATTTCACTTTGCCGGGCTATAACTAATGAACGGTACAAGGTACGTTAACGGGCGTGGCGGCAATCGATTCTAGGGACTTTTCTACGTATGTACACTAATTTTTAACTGTCGTGTTCAGCTGATACAAAATTACCATGCAATAAATCAAAAAATGGTACCTTGGATTTTTCAGTAGCCAGTTATAAACCAAAATATTTAAACACCCTATATTTAAATAAAAATGTATCAATTTCTACTAAATCAAACGTGCTGATTGCGAAAAAAATAGTAAAAAAATTCCCAGGATTCTAGTTTTAGAAATACAAAGTTTTATTTCCCCTAGAAAACTAACACGTTTATTTCACTTTGCCGGGCTATAACTAATGAACGGTAAAAGGTACGTTAACGGGCGTGGCGGCAATCGATTCTAGGGACTTTTCTACGTATGTACACTAATTTTTAACTGTCGTGTTCAGCTGATACAAGATTACCATGCAATAAATCAAAAAATGGTACCTTGGATTTTTCAGTAGCCAGTTATAAACCAAAATATTTAAACACCCTATATTTAAATAAAAATGTATCAATTTCTACTAAATCAAACGTGCTGATTGCCAAAAAAATAGTAAAAAAATTCCCAAGATTCTAGTTTTAGAAATACAAAGTTTTATTTCCCCTAGAAAACTAACACGTTTATTTCACTTTGCCGGGCTATAACTAATGAACGGTAAAAGGTACGTTAACGGGCGTGGCGGCAATCGATTCTAGGGACTTTTCTACGTATGTACACTAATTTTTAACTGTCGTGTTCAGCTGATACAAAATTACCATGCAATAAATCAAAAAATGGTACCTTGGATTTTTCAGTAGCCAGTTATAAACCAAAATATTTAAACACCCTATATTTAAATAAAAATGTATCAATTTCTACTAAATCAAACGTGCTGATTGCGAAAAAAATAGTAAAAAAATTCCCAGGATTCTAGTTTTAGAAATACAAAGTTTTATTTCCCCTAGAAAACTAACACGTTTATTTCACTTTGCCGGGCTATAACTAATGAACGGTACAAGGTACGTTAACGGGCGTGGCGGCAATCGATTCTAGGGACTTTTCTACGTATGTAAACTATTTTTTAACTGTCGTGTTCAGCTGATACAAAATTACCATGCAATAAATCAAAAAATGGTACCTTGGATTTTTCAGTAGCCAGTTATAAACCAAAATATTTAAACACCCTATATTTAAATAAAAATGTATCAATTTCTACTAAATCAAACGTGCTGATTGCGAAAAAAATAGTAAAAAAAATCCCAGGATTCTAGTTTTAGAAATACAAAGTTTTATTTCCCCTAGAAAACTAACACGTTTATTTCACTTTGCCGGGCTATAACTAATGAACGGTAAAAGGTACGTTAACGGGCGTGGCGGCAATCGATTCTAGGGACTTTTCTACGTATGTACACTAATTTTTAACTGTCGTGTTCAGCTGATACAAGATTACCATGCAATAAATCAAAAAATGGTACCTTGGATTTTTCAGTAGCCAGTTATAAACCAAAATATTTAAACACCCTATATTTAAATAAAAATGTATCAATTTCTACTAAATCAAACGTGCTGATTGCGAAAAAAATAGTAAAAAAATTCCCAGGATTCTAGTTTTAGAAATACAAAGTTTTATTTCCCCTAGAAAACTAACACGTTTATTTCACTTTGCCGGGCTATAACTAATGAACGGTAAAAGGTACGTTAACGGGCGTGGCGGCATTCGATTCTAGAGACTTTTCTACGTATGTACACTAATTTTTAACTGTCGTGTTCACCTGATACAAGATTACCATGCAATAAATCAAAAAATGGTACCTTGGATTTTTCAGTAGCCAGTTATAAACCAAAATATTTAAACACCCTATATTTAAATAAAAATGTATCAATTTCTACTAAATCAAACGTGCTGATTGCGAAAAAAATAGTAAAAAAATTCCCAGGATTCTAGTTTTAGAAATACAAAGTTTTATTTCCCCTAGAAAACTAACACGTTTATTTCACTTTGCCGGGCTATAACTAATGAACGGCAAAAGGTACGTTAACGGGCGTGGCGGCAATCGATTCTAGGGACTTTTCTACGTATGTACACTAATTTTTAACTGTCGTGTTCAGCTGATACAAGATTACCATGCAATAAATCAAAAAATGGTACCTTTGATTTTTCAGTAGCCAGTTATAAACCAAAATATTTAAACACCCTATATTTAAATAAAAATGTATCAAATTCTACTAAATCAAACGTGCTGATTGCGAAAAAAATAGTAAAAAAATTCCCAGGATTCTAGTTTTAGAAATACAAAGTTTTATTTCCCCTAGAAAACTAACACGTTTATTTCACTTTGCCGGGCTATAACTAATGAACGGTAAAAGGTACTTTAACGGGCGTGGCGGAAATCGATTCTAGGGACTTTTCTACGTATGTACACTAATTTTTAACTGTCGTGTTCAGCTGATACAAAATTACCATGCAATAAATCAAAAAATGGTACCTTGGATTTTTCAGAAGCCAGTTATAAACCAAAATATTTAAACACCCTATATTTAAATAAAAATGTATCAATTTCTACTAAATCAAACGTGCTGATTGCGAAAAAAATAGTAAAAAAATTCCCAGGATTCTAGTTTTAGAAATACAAAGTTTTATTTCCCCTAGAAAACTAACACGTTTATTTCACTTTGCCGGGCTATAACTAATGAACGGTAAAAGGTACGTTAACGGGCGTGGCGGAAATCGATTCTAGGGACTTTTCTACGTATGTACACTAATTTTAACTTTCGTGTTCAGCTGATACAAAATTACCATGCAATAAATCAAAAAATGGTACCTTGGATTTTTCAGTAGCCAGTTATAAACCAAAATATTTAAACACCCTATATTTAAATAAAAATGTATCAATTTCTACTAAATCAAACGTGCTGATTGCGAAAAAAATAGTAAAAAAATTCCCAGGATTCTAGTTTTAGAAATACAAAGTTTTATTTCCCCTAGAAAACTAACACGTTTATTTCACTTTGCCGGGCTATAACTAATGAACGGTAAGAGGTACGTTAACGGGCGTGGCGGCAATCGATTCTAGGGACTTTTCTACGTATGTACACTAATTTTTAACTGTCGTGTTCAGCTGATACAAGATTACCATGCAATAAATCAAAAAATGGTACCTTGGATTTTTCAGTAGCCAGTTATAAACCAAAATATTTAAACACCCTATATTTAAATAAAAATGTATCAATTTCTACTAAATCAAACGTGCTGATTGCGAAAAAAATAGTAAAAAAATTCCCAGGATTCTAGTTTTAGAAATACAAAGTTTTATTTCCCCTAGAAAACTAACACGTTTATTTCACTTTGCCGGGCTATAACTAATGAACGGTACAAGGTACGTTAACCGGCGTGGCGGCAATCGATTCTAGAGACTTTTCTACGTATGTACACTAATTTTTAACTGTCGTGTTCAGCTGATACAAAATTACCATGCAATAAATCAAAAAATGGTACCTTGGATTTTTAAGTAGCCAGTTATAAACCAAAATATTTAAACACCCTATATTTAAATAAAAATGTATCAATTTCTACTAAATCAAACGTGCTGATTGCGAAAAAAATAGTAAAAAAAATCCCAGGATTCTAGTTTTAGAAATACAAAGTTTTATTTCCCCTAGAAAACTAACACGTTTATTTCACTTTGCCGGGCTATAACTAATGAACGGTAAAAGGTACGTTAACGGGCGTGGCGGCAATCGATTCTAGGGACTTTTCTACGTATGTACACTAATTTTTAACTGTCGTGTTGAGCTCATACAAGATTACCATGCAATAAATCAAAAAATGGTACCTTGGATTTTTCAGTAGCCAGTTATAAACCAAAATATTTAAACACCCTATATTTAAATAAAAATGTATCAATTTCTACTAAATCAAACGTGCTGATTGCGAAAAAAATAGTAAAAAAATTCCCAGGATTCTAGTTTTAGAAATACAAAGTTTTATTTCCCCTAGAAAACTAACACGTTTATTTCACTTTGCCGGGCTATAACTAATGAACGGTACAAGGTACGTTAACGGGCGTGGCGGCAATCGATTCTAGGGACTTTTCTACGTATGTAAACTATTTTTTAACTGTCGTGTTCAGCTGATACAAAATTACCATGCAATAAATCAAAAAATGGTACCTTGGATTTTTCAGTAGCCAGTTATAAACCAAAATATTTAAACACCCTATATTTAAATAAAAATGTATCAATTTCTACTAAATCAAACGTGCTGATTGCGAAAAAAATAGTAAAAAAAATCCCAGGATTCTAGTTTTAGAAATACAAAGTTTTATTTCCCCTAGAAAACTAACACGTTTATTTCACTTTGCCGGGCTATAACTAATGAACGGTAAAAGGTACGTTAACGGGCGTGGCGGCAATCGATTCTAGGGACTTTTCTACGTATGTACACTAATTTTTAACTGTCGTGTTCAGCTGATACAAGATTACCATGCAATAAATCAAAAAATGGTACCTTGGATTTTTCAGTAGCCAGTTATAAACCAAAATATTTAAACACCCTATATTTAAATAAAAATGTATCAATTTCTACTAAATCAAACGTGCTGATTGCGAAAAAAATAGTAAAAAAATTCCCAGGATTCTAGTTTTAGAAATACAAAGTTTTATTTCCCCTAGAAAACTAACACGTTTATTTCACTTTGCCGGGCTATAACTAATGAACGGTAAAAGGTACGTTAACGGGCGTGGCGGCATTCGATTCTAGAGACTTTTCTACGTATGTACACTAATTTTTAACTGTCGTGTTCACCTGATACAAGATTACCATGCAATAAATCAAAAAATGGTACCTTGGATTTTTCAGTAGCCAGTTATAAACCAAAATATTTAAACACCCTATATTTAAATAAAAATGTATCAATTTCTACTAAATCAAACGTGCTGATTGCGAAAAAAATAGTAAAAAAATTCCCAGGATTCTAGTTTTAGAAATACAAAGTTTTATTTCCCCTAGAAAACTAACACGTTTATTTCACTTTGCCGGGCTATAACTAATGAACGGCAAAAGGTACGTTAACGGGCGTGGCGGCAATCGATTCTAGGGACTTTTCTACGTATGTACACTAATTTTTAACTGTCGTGTTCAGCTGATACAAGATTACCATGCAATAAATCAAAAAATGGTACCTTTGATTTTTCAGTAGCCAGTTATAAACCAAAATATTTAAACACCCTATATTTAAATAAAAATGTATCAAATTCTACTAAATCAAACGTGCTGATTGCGAAAAAAATAGTAAAAAAATTCCCAGGATTCTAGTTTTAGAAATACAAAGTTTTATTTCCCCTAGAAAACTAACACGTTTATTTCACTTTGCCGGGCTATAACTAATGAACGGTAAAAGGTACTTTAACGGGCGTGGCGGAAATCGATTCTAGGGACTTTTCTACGTATGTACACTAATTTTTAACTGTCGTGTTCAGCTGATACAAAATTACCATGCAATAAATCAAAAAATGGTACCTTGGATTTTTCAGAAGCCAGTTATAAACCAAAATATTTAAACACCCTATATTTAAATAAAAATGTATCAATTTCTACTAAATCAAACGTGCTGATTGCGAAAAAAATAGTAAAAAAATTCCCAGGATTCTAGTTTTAGAAATACAAAGTTTTATTTCCCCTAGAAAACTAACACGTTTATTTCACTTTGCCGGGCTATAACTAATGAACGGTAAAAGGTACGTTAACGGGCGTGGCGGAAATCGATTCTAGGGACTTTTCTACGTATGTACACTAATTTTAACTTTCGTGTTCAGCTGATACAAAATTACCATGCAATAAATCAAAAAATGGTACCTTGGATTTTTCAGTAGCCAGTTATAAACCAAAATATTTAAACACCCTATATTTAAATAAAAATGTATCAATTTCTACTAAATCAAACGTGCTGATTGCCAAAAAAATAGTAAAAAAATTCCCAAGATTCTAGTTTTAGAAATACAAAGTTTTATTTCCCATAGAAAACTAACACGTTTATTTCACTTTGCCGGGCTATAACTAATGAACGGTAAAAGGTACGTTAACGGGCGTGGCGGCAATCGATTCTAGGGACTTTTCTACGTATGTACACTAATTTTTAACTGTCGTGTTCAGCTGATACAAAATTACCATGCAATAAATCAAAAAATGGTACCTTGGATTTTTCAGTAGCCAGTTATAAACCAAAATATTTAAACACCCTATATTTAAATAAAAATGTATCAATTTCTACTAAATCAAACGTGCTGATTGCGAAAAAAATAGTAAAAAAATTCCCAGGATTCTAGTTTTAGAAATACAAAGTTTTATTTCCCCTAGAAAACTAACACGTTTATTTCACTTTGCCGGGCTATAACTAATGAACGGTAAGAGGTACGTTAACGGGCGTGGCGGCAATCGATTCTAGGGACTTTTCTACGTATGTACACTAATTTTTAACTGTCGTGTTCAGCTGATACAAGATTACCATGCAATAAATCAAAAAATGGTACCTTGGATTTTTCAGTAGCCAGTTATAAACCAAAATATTTAAACACCCTATATTTAAATAAAAATGTATCAATTTCTACTAAATCAAACGTGCTGATTGCGAAAAAAATAGTAAAAAAATTCCCAGGATTCTAGTTTTAGAAATACAAAGTTTTATTTCCCCTAGAAAACTAACACGTTTATTTCACTTTGCCGGGCTATAACTAATGAACGGTACAAGGTACGTTAACCGGCGTGGCGGCAATCGATTCTAGAGACTTTTCTACGTATGTACACTAATTTTTAACTGTCGTGTTCAGCTGATACAAAATTACCATGCAATAAATCAAAAAATGGTACCTTGGATTTTTAAGTAGCCAGTTATAAACCAAAATATTTAAACACCCTATATTTAAATAAAAATGTATCAATTTCTACTAAATCAAACGTGCTGATTGCGAAAAAAATAGTAAAAAAAATCCCAGGATTCTAGTTTTAGAAATACAAAGTTTTATTTCCCCTAGAAAACTAACACGTTTATTTCACTTTGCCGGGCTATAACTAATGAACGGTAAAAGGTACGTTAACGGGCGTGGCGGCAATCGATTCTAGGGACTTTTCTACGTATGTACACTAATTTTTAACTGTCGTGTTGAGCTCATACAAGATTACCATGCAATAAATCAAAAAATGGTACCTTGGATTTTTCAGTAGCCAGTTATAAACCAAAATATTTAAACACCCTATATTTAAATAAAAATGTATCAATTTCTACTAAATCAAACGTGCTGATTGCGAAAAAAATAGTAAAAAAATTCCCAGGATTCTAGTTTTAGAAATACAAAGTTTTATTTCCCCTAGAAAACTAACACGTTTATTTCACTTTGCCAGGCTATAACTAATGACCGGTAAAAGGTACGTTAACGGGCGTGGCGGCAATCGATTCTAGGGACTTTTCTACGTATGTACACTAATTTTTAACTGTCGTGTTCAGTAGCCAGTTATAAACCAAAATATTTAAACACCCTATATTTAAATAAAAATGTATCAATTTCTACTAAATCAAACGTGCTGATTGCGAAAAAAATAGTAAAAAAATTCCCAGGATTCTAGTTTTAGAAATACAAAGTTTTATTTCCCCTAGAAAACTAACACGTTTATTTCACTTTGCCGGGCTATAACTAATGAACGGTAAAAGGTACGTTAACGGGCGTGGCGGAAATCGATTCTAGGGACTTTTCTACGTATGTACACTAATTTTAACTTTCGTGTTCAGCTGATACAAAATTACCATGCAATAAATCAAAAAATGGTACCTTGGATTTTTCAGTAGCCAGTTATAAACCAAAATATTTAAACACCCTATATTTAAATAAAAATGTATCAATTTCTACTAAATCAAACGTGCTGATTGCGAAAAAAATAGTAAAAAAATTCCCAGGATTCTAGTTTTAGAAATACAAAGTTTTATTTCCCCTAGAAAACTAACACGTTTATTTCACTTTGCCGGGCTATAACTAATGAACGGTAAAAGGTACGTTAACGGGCGTGGCGGCAATCGATTCTAGGGACTTTTCTACGTATGTACACTAATTTTTAACTGTCGTGTTCAGCTGATACAAAATTACCATGCAATAAATCAAAAAATGGTACCTTGGATTTATCAGTAGCCAGTTATAAACCAAAATATTTAAACACCCTATATTTAAATAAAAATGTATCAATTTCTACTAAATCGAACGTGCTGATTGCGAAAAAAATAGTAAAAAAATTCCCAGGATTCTAGTTTTAGAAATACAAAGTTTTATTTCCCCTAGAAAACTAACACGTTTATTTCACTTTGCCGGGCTATAACTAATGAACAGTACAAGGTACGTTAACGGGCGTGGCGGCAATCGATTCTAGGGACTTTTCTACGTATGTACACTAATTTTTAACTGTCGTGTTCAGCTGATACAAAATTACCATGCAATAAATCAAAAAATGGTACCTTGGATTTTTCAGAAGCCAGTTATAAACCAAAATATTTAAACACCCTATATTTAAATAAAAATGTATCAATTTCTACTAAATCAAACGTGCTGATTGCGAAAAAAATAGTAAAAAAATTCCCAGGATTCTAGTTTTAGAAATACAAAGTTTTATTTCCCCTAGAAAACTAACACGTTTATTTCACTTTGCCGGGCTATAACTAATGAACGGTAAAAGGTACGTTAACGGGCGTGGCGGAAATCGATTCTAGGGACTTTTCTACGTATGTACACTAATTTTAACTTTCGTGTTCAGCTGATACAAAATTACCATGCAATAAATCAAAAAATGGTACCTTGGATTTTTCAGTAGCCAGTTATAAACCAAAATATTTAAACACCCTATATTTAAATAAAAATGTATCAATTTCTACTAAATCAAACGTGCTGATTGCGAAAAAAATAGTAAAAAAATTCCCAGGATTCTAGTTTTAGAAATACAAAGTTTTATTTCCCCTAGAAAACTAACACGTTTATTTCACTTTGCCGGGCTATAACTAATGAACGGTAAAAGGTACGTTAACGGGCGTGGCGGCAATCGATTCTAGGGACTTTTCTACGTATGTACACTAATTTTTAACTGTCGTGTTCAGCTGATACAAAATTACCATGCAATAAATCAAAAAATGGTACCTTGGATTTATCAGTAGCCAGTTATAAACCAAAATATTTAAACACCCTATATTTAAATAAAAATGTATCAATTTCTACTAAATCGAACGTGCTGATTGCGAAAAAAATAGTAAAAAAATTCCCAGGATTCTAGTTTTAGAAATACAAAGTTTTATTTCCCCTAGAAAACTAACACGTTTATTTCACTTTGCCGGGCTATAACTAATGAACAGTACAAGGTACGTTAACGGGCGTGGCGGCAATCGATTCTAGGGACATTTCTACGTATGTACACTAATTTTTAACTGTCGTGTTCAGCTGATACAAGATTACCATGCAATAAATCAAAAAATGGTACCTTGGATTTTTCAGTAGCCAGTTATAAACCAAAATATTTAAACACCCTATATTTAAATAAAAATGTATCAATTTCTACTAAATCAAACGTGCTGATTGCGAAAAAAATAGTAAAAAAATTCCCAGGATTCTAGTTTTAGAAATACAAAGTTTTATTTCCCCTAGAAAACTAACACGTTTATTTCACTTTGCCGGGCTATAACTAATGAACGGTAAAAGGTACGTTAACGGGCGTGGCGGCAATCGATTCTAGGGACTTTTCTACGTATGTACACTAATTTTTAACTGTCGTGTTCAGCTGATACAAGATTACCATGCAATAAATCAAAAAATGGTACCTTGGATTTTTCAGTAGCCAGTTATAAACCAAAATATTTAAACACCCTATATTTAAATAAAAATGTATCAATTTCTACTAAATCAAACGTGCTGATTGCGAAAAAAATAGTAAAAAAATTCCCAGGATTCTAGTTTTAGAAATACAAAGTTTTATTTCCCCTAGAAAACTAACACGTTTATTTCACTTTGCCGGGCTATAACTAATGAACGGTAAAAGGTACGTTAACGGGCGTGGCGGCATTCGATTCTAGGGACTTTTCTACGTATGTACACTAATTTTTAACTGTCGTGTTCACCTGATACAAGATTACCATGCAATAAATCAAAAAATGGTACCTTGGATTTTTCAGTAGCCAGTTATAAACCAAAATATTTAAACACCCTATATTTAAATAAAAATGTATCAATTTCTACTAAATCAAACGTGCTGATTGCGAAAAAAAAGTAAAAAAATTCCCAGGATTCTAGTTTTAGAAATACAAAGTTTTATTTCCCCTAGAAAACTAACACGTTTATTTCACTTTGCCGGGCTATAACTAATGAACGGCAAAAGGTACGTTAACGGGCGTGGCGGCAATCGATTCTAGGGACTTTTCTACGTATGTACACTAATTTTTAACTGTCGTGTTCAGCTGATACAAGATTACCATGCAATAAATCAAAAAATGGTACCTTTGATTTTTCAGTAGCCAGTTATAAACCAAAATATTTAAACACCCTATATTTAAATAAAAATGTATCAATTTCTACTAAATCAAACGTGCTGATTGCGAAAAAAATAGTAAAAAAATTCCCAGGATTCTAGTTTTAGAAATACAAAGTTTTATTTCCCCTAGAAAACTAACACGTTTATTTCACTTTGCCGGGCTATAACTAATGAACGGTAAAAGGTACTTTAACGGGCGTGGCGGAAATCGATTCTAGGGACTTTTCTACGTATGTACACTAATTTTAACTTTCGTGTTCAGCTGATACAAAATTACCATGCAATAAATCAAAAAATGGTACCTTGGATTTTTCAGTAGCCAGTTATAAACCAAAATATTTAAACACCCTATATTTAAATAAAAATGTATCAATTTCTACTAAATCAAACGTGCTGATTGCGAAAAAAATAGTAAAAAAATTCCCAGGATTCTAGTTTTAGAAATACAAAGTTTTATTTCCCCTAGAAAACTAACACGTTTATTTCACTTTGCCGGGCTATAACTAATGAACGGTAAAAGGTACGTTAACGGGCGTGGCGGCAATCGATTCTAGGGACTTTTCTACGTATGTACACTAATTTTTAACTGTCGTGTTCAGCTGATACAAGATTACCATGCAATAAATCAAAAAATGGTACCTTGGATTTTTCAGTAGCCAGTTATAAACCAAAATATTTAAACACCCTATATTTAAATAAAAATGTATCAATTTCTACTAAATCAAACGTGCTGATTGCGAAAAAAATAGTAAAAAAATTCCCAAGATTCTAGTTTTAGAAATACAAAGTTTTATTTCCCATAGAAAACTAACACGTTTATTTCACTTTGCCGGGCTATAACTAATGAACGGTAAAAGGTACGTTAACGGGCGTGGCGGCAATCGATTCTAGGGACTTTTCTACGTATGTACACTAATTTTTAACTGTCGTGTTCAGCTGATACAAGATTACCATGCAATAAATCAAAAAATGGTACCTTGGATTTTTCAGTAGCCAGTTATAAACCAAAATATTTAAACACCCTATATTTAAATAAAAATGTATCAATTTCTACTAAATCAAACGTGCTGATTGCGAAAAAAATAGTAAAAAAAATCCCAGGATTCTAGTTTTAGAAATACAAAGTTTTATTTCCCCTAGAAAACTAACACGTTTATTTCACTTTGCCGGGCTATAACTAATGAACGGTACAAGGTACGTTAACGGGCGTGGCGGCAATCGATTCTAGGGACTTTTCTACGTATGTACACTAATTTTTAACTGTCGTGTTCAGCTGATACAAAATTACCATGCAATAAATCAAAAAATGGTACCTTGGATTTTTCAGTAGCCAGTTATAAACCAAAATATTTAAACACCCTATATTTAAATAAAAATGTATCAATTTCTACTAAATCAAACGTGCTGATTGCGAAAAAAATAGTAAAAAAATTCCCAGGATTCTAGTTTTAGAAATACAAAGTTTTATTTCCCCTAGAAAACTAACACGTTTATTTCACTTTGCCGGGCTATAACTAATGAACGGTAAGAGGTACGTTAACGGGCGTGGCGGCAATCGATTCTAGGGACTTTTCTACGTACGTACACTAATTTTTAACTGTCGTGTTCAGCTGATACAAGATTACCATGCAATAAATCAAAAAATGGTACCTTGGATTTTTCAGTAGCCAGTTATAAACCAAAATATTTAAACACCCTATATTTAAATAAAAATGTATCAATTTCTACTAAATCAAACGTGCTGATTGCCAAAAAAATAGTAAAAAAATTCCCAAGATTCTAGTTTTAGAAATACAAAGTTTTATTTCCCATAGAAAACTAACACGTTTATTTCACTTTGCCGGGCTATAACTAATGAACGGTAAAAGGTACGTTAACGGGCGTGGCGGCAATCGATTCTAGGGACTTTTCTACGTATGTACACTAATTTTTAACTGTCGTGTTCAGCTGATACAAAATTACCATGCAATAAATCAAAAAATGGTACCTTGGATTTTTCAGTAGCCAGTTATAAACCAAAATATTTAAACACCCTATATTTAAATAAAAATGTATCAATTTCTACTAAATCAAACGTGCTGATTGCGAAAAAAATAGTAAAAAAATTCCCAGGATTCTAGTTTTAGAAATACAAAGTTTTATTTCCCCTAGAAAACTAACACGTTTATTTCACTTTGCCGGGCTATAACTAATGAACGGTACAAGGTACGTTAACGGGCGTGGCGGCAATCGATTCTAGGGACTTTTCTACGTATGTACACTAATTTTTAACTGTCGTGTTCAGCTGATACAAGATTACCATGCAATAAATCAAAAAATGGTACCTTGGATTTTTCAGTAGCCAGTTATAAACCAAAATATTTAAACACCCTATATTTAAATAAAAATGTATCAATTTCTACTAAATCAAACGTGCTGATTGCGAAAAAAATAGTAAAAAAAATCCCAGGATTCTAGTTTTAGAAATACAAAGTTTTATTTCCCCTAGAAAACTAACACGTTTATTTCACTTTGCCGGGCTATAACTAATGAACGGTACAAGGTACGTTAACGGGCGTGGCGGCAATCGATTCTAGGGACTTTTCTACGTATGTACACTAATTTTTAACTGTCGTGTTCAGCTGATACAAAATTACCATGCAATAAATCAAAAAATGGTACCTTGGATTTTTCAGTAGCCAGTTATAAACCAAAATATTTAAACACCCTATATTTAAATAAAAATGTATCAATTTCTACTAAATCAAACGTGCTGATTGCGAAAAAAATAGTAAAAAAATTCCCAGGATTCTAGTTTTAGAAATACAAAGTTTTATTTCCCCTAGAAAACTAACACGTTTATTTCACTTTGCCGGGCTATAACTAATGAACGGTAAGAGGTACGTTAACGGGCGTGGCGGCAATCGATTCTAGGGACTTTTCTACGTATGTACACTAATTTTTAACTGTCGTGTTCAGCTGATACAAGATTACCATGCAATAAATCAAAAAATGGTACCTTGGATTTTTCAGTAGCCAGTTATAAACCAAAATATTTAAACACCCTATATTTAAATAAAAATGTATTAATTTCTACTAAATCAAACGTGCTGATTGCGAAAAAAATAGTAAAAAAATTCCCAGGATTCTAGTTTTAGAAATACAAAGTTTTATTTCCCCTAGAAAACTAACACGTTTATTTCACTTTGCCGGGCTATAACTAATGAACGGTACAAGGTACGTTAACCGGCGTGGCGGCAATCGATTCTAGAGACTTTTCTACGTATGTACACTAATTTTTAACTGTCGTGTTCAGCTGATACAAAATTACCATGCAATAAATCAAAAAATGGTACCTTGGATTTTTAAGTAGCCAGTTATAAACCAAAATATTTAAACACCCTATATTTAAATAAAAATGTATCAATTTCTACTAAATCAAACGTGCTGATTGCGAAAAAAATAGTAAAAAAAATCCCAGGATTCTAGTTTTAGAAATACAAAGTTTTATTTCCCCTAGAAAACTAACACGTTTATTTCACTTTGCCGGGCTATAACTAATGAACGGTAAAAGGTACGTTAACGGGCGTGGCGGCAATCGATTCTAGGGACTTTTCTACGTATGTGCACTAATTTTTAACTGTCGTGTTCAGCTCATACAAGATTACCATGCAATAAATCAAAAAATGGTACCTTGGATTTTTCAGTAGCCAGTTATAAACCAAAATATTTAAACACCCTATATTTAAATAAAAATGTATCAATTTCTACTAAATCAAACGTGCTGATTGCGAAAAAAATAGTAAAAAAATTCCCAGGATTCTAGTTTTAGAAATACAAAGTTTTATTTCCCCTAGAAAACTAACACGTTTATTTCACTTTGCCAGGCTATAACTAATGACCGGTAAAAGGTACGTTAACGGGCGTGGCGGCAATCGATTCTAGGGACTTTTCTACGTATGTACACTAATTTTTAACTGTCGTGTTCAGTAGCCAGTTATAAACCAAAATATTTAAACACCCTATATTTAAATAAAAATGTATCAATTTCTACTAAATCAAACGTGCTGATTGCGAAAAAAATAGTAAAAAAATTCCCAGGATTCTAGTTTTAGAAATACAAAGTTTTATTTCCCCTAGAAAACTAACACGTTTATTTCACTTTGCCGGGCTATAACTAATGAACGGTAAAAGGTACGTTAACGGGCGTGGCGGAAATCGATTCTAGGGACTTTTCTACGTATGTACACTAATTTTAACTTTCGTGTTCAGCTGATACAAAATTACCATGCAATAAATCAAAAAATGGTACCTTGGATTTTTCAGTAGCCAGTTATAAACCAAAATATTTAAACACCCTATATTTAAATAAAAATGTATCAATTTCTACTAAATCAAACGTGCTGATTGCGAAAAAAATAGTAAAAAAATTCCCAGGATTCTAGTTTTAGAAATACAAAGTTTTATTTCCCCTAGAAAACTAACACGTTTATTTCACTTTGCCGGGCTATAACTAATGAACGGTAAAAGGTACGTTAACGGGCGTGGCGGCAATCGATTCTAGGGACTTTTCTACGTATGTACACTAATTTTTAACTGTCGTGTTCAGCTGATACAAAATTACCATGCAATAAATCAAAAAATGGTACCTTGGATTTATCAGTAGCCAGTTATAAACCAAAATATTTAAACACCCTATATTTAAATAAAAATGTATCAATTTCTACTAAATCAAACGTGCTGATTGCGAAAAAAATAGTAAAAAAATTCCCAGGATTCTAGTTTTAGAAATACAAAGTTTTATTTCCCCTAGAAAACTAACACGTTTATTTCACTTTGCCGGGCTATAACTAATGAACGGTAAAAGGTACGTTAACGGGCGTGGCGGCAATCGATTCTAGGGACATTTCTACGTATGTACACTAATTTTTAACTGTCGTGTTCACCTGATACAAGATTACCATGCAATAAATCAAAAAATGGTACCTTGGATTTTTCAGTAGCCAGTTATAAACCAAAATATTTAAACACCCTATATTTAAATAAAAATGTATCAATTTCTACTAAATCAAACGTGCTGATTGCGAAAAAAATAGTAAAAAAATTCCCAGGATTCTAGTTTTAGAAATACAAAGTTTTATTTCCCCTAGAAAACTAACACGTTTATTTCACTTTGCCGGGCTATAACTAATGAACGGTAAAAGGTACGTTAACGGGCGTGGCGGCAATCGATTCTAGGGACTTTTCTACGTATGTACACTAATTTTTAACTGTCGTGTTCAGCTGATACAAGATTACCATGCAATAAATCAAAAAATGGTACCTTGGATTTTTCAGTAGCCAGTTATAAACCAAAATATTTAAACACCCTATATTTAAATAAAAATGTATCAATTTCTACTAAATCAAACGTGCTGATTGCGAAAAAAATAGTAAAAAAATTCCCAGGATTCTAGTTTTAGAAATACAAAGTTTTATTTCCCCTAGAAAACTAACACGTTTATTTCACTTTGCCGGGCTATAACTAATGAACGGTAAAAGGTACGTTAACGGGCGTGGCGGCAATCGATTCTAGGGACTTTTCTACGTATGTACACTAATTTTTAACTGTCGTGTTCAGCTGATACAAGATTACCATGCAATAAATCAAAAAATGGTACCTTGGATTTTTCAGTAGCCAGTTATAAACCAAAATATTTAAACACCCTATATTTAAATAAAAATGTATCAATTTCTACTAAATCAAACGTGCTGATTGCGAAAAAAATAGTAAAAAAATTCCCAGGATTCTAGTTTTAGAAATACAAAGTTTTATTTCCCCTAGAAAACTAACACGTTTATTTCACTTTGCCGGGCTATAACTAATGAACGGTAAAAGGTACTTTAACGGGCGTGGCGGAAATCGATTCTAGGGACTTTTCTACGTATGTACACTAATTTTTAACTGTCGTGTTCAGCTGATACAAAATTACCATGCAATAAATCAAAAAATGGTACCTTGGATTTTTCAGTAGCCAGTTATAAACCAAAATATTTAAACACCCTATATTTAAATAAAAATGTATCAATTTCTACTAAATCAAACGTGCTGATTGCGAAAAAAATAGTAAAAAAATTCCCAGGATTCTAGTTTTAGAAATACAAAGTTTTATTTCCCCTAGAAAACTAACACGTTTATTTCACTTTGCCGGGCTATAACTAATGAACGGTAAAAGGTACGTTAACGGGCGTGGCGGCAATCGATTCTAGGGACTTTTCTACGTATGTACACTAATTTTTAACTGTCGTGTTCAGCTGATACAAAATTACCATGCAATAAATCAAAAAATGGTACCTTGGATTTTTCAGTAGCCAGTTATAAACCAAAATATTTAAACACCCTATATTTAAATAAAAATGTATCAATTTCTACTAAATCAAATGTGCTGATTGCGAAAAAAATAGTAAAAAAATTCTCAGGATTCTAGTTTTAGAAATACAAAGTTTTATTTCCCCTAGAAAACTAACACGTTTATTTCACTTTGCCGGGCTATAACTAATGAACGGTACAAGGTACCTTAACGTGCGTGGCGGCAATCGATTCTAGGGACTTTTCTACGTATGTACACTAATTTTTAACTGTCGTGTTCAGCTGATACAAGATTACCATGCAATAAATCAAAAAATGGTACCTTGGATTTTTCAGTAGCCAGTTATAAACCAAAATATTTAAACACCCTATATTTAAATAAAAATGTATCAATTTCTACTAAATCAAACGTGCTGATTGCGAAAAAAATAGTAAAAAAATTCCCAGGATTCTAGTTTTAGAAATACAAAGTTTTATTTCCCCTAGAAAACTAACACGTTTATTTCACTTTGCCGGGCTATAACTAATGAACGGTAAAAGGTACTTTAACGGGCGTGGCGGAAATCGATTCTAGGGACTTTTCTACGTATGTACACTAATTTTTAACTGTCGTGTTCAGCTGATACAAAATTACCATGCAATAAATCAAAAAATGGTACCTTGGATTTTTCAGTAGCCAGTTATAAACCAAAATATTTAAACACCCTATATTTAAATAAAAATGTATCAATTTCTACTAAATCAAACGTGCTGATTGCGAAAAAAATAGTAAAAAAATTCCCAGGATTCTAGTTTTAGAAATACAAAGTTTTATTTCCCCTAGAAAACTAACACGTTTATTTCACTTTGCCGGGCTATAACTAATGAACGGTAAAAGGTACGTTAACGGGCGTGGCGGCAATCGATTCTAGGGACTTTTCTACGTATGTACACTAATTTTTAACTGTCGTGTTCAGCTGATACAAAATTACCATGCAATAAATCAAAAAATGGTACCTTGGATTTTTCAGTAGCCAGTTATAAACCAAAATATTTAAACACCCTATATTTAAATAAAAATGTATCAATTTCTACTAAATCAAACGTGCTGATTGCGAAAAAAATAGTAAAAAAATTCCCAGGATTCTAGTTTTAGAAATACAAAGTTTTATTTCCCCTAGAAAACTAACACGTTTATTTCACTTTGCCGGGCTATAACTAATGAACGGTAAAAGGTACGTTAACGGGCGTGGCGGCAATCGATTCTAGGGACTTTTCTACGTATTTACACTAATTTTTAACTGTCGTGTTCAGCTGATACAAGATTACCATGCAATAAATCAAAAAATGGTACCTTGGATTTTTCAGTAGCCAGTTATAAACCAAAATATTTAAACACCCTATATTTAAATAAAAATGTATCAATTTCTACTAAATCAAATGTGCTGATTGCGAAAAAAATAGTAAAAAAATTCTCAGGATTCTAGTTTTAGAAATACAAAGTTTTATTTCCCCTAGAAAACTAACACGTTTATTTCACTTTGCCGGGCTATAACTAATGAACGGTACAAGGTACCTTAACGTGCGTGGCGGCAATCGATTCTAGGGACTTTTCTACGTATGTACACTAATTTTTAACTGTCGTGTTCAGCTGATACAAGATTACCATGCAATAAATCAAAAAATGGTACCTTGGATTTTTCAGTAGCCAGTTATAAACCAAAATATTTAAACACCCTATATTTAAATAAAAATGTATCAATTTCTACTAAATCAAACGTGCTGATTGCGAAAAAAATAGTAAAAAAATTCCCAGGATTCTAGTTTTAGAAATACAAAGTTTTATTTCCCCTAGAAAACTAACACGTTTATTTCACTTTGCCGGGCTATAACTAATGAACGGTAAAAGGTACTTTAACGGGCGTGGCGGAAATCGATTCTAGGGACTTTTCTACGTATGTACACTAATTTTTAACTGTCGTGTTCAGCTGATACAAAATTACCATGCAATAAATCAAAAAATGGTACCTTGGATTTTTCAGTAGCCAGTTATAAACCAAAATATTTAAACACCCTATATTTAAATAAAAATGTATCAATTTCTACTAAATCAAACGTGCTGATTGCGAAAAAAATAGTAAAAAAATTCCCAGGATTCTAGTTTTAGAAATACAAAGTTTTATTTCCCCTAGAAAACTAACACGTTTATTTCACTTTGCCGGGCTATAACTAATGAACGGTAAAAGGTACGTTAACGGGCGTGGCGGCAATCGATTCTAGGGACTTTTCTACGTATGTACACTAATTTTTAACTGTCGTGTTCAGCTGATACAAAATTACCATGCAATAAATCAAAAAATGGTACCTTGGATTTTTCAGTAGCCAGTTATAAACCAAAATATTTAAACACCCTATATTTAAATAAAAATGTATCAATTTCTACTAAATCAAACGTGCTGATTGCGAAAAAAATAGTAAAAAAATTCCCAGGATTCTAGTTTTAGAAATACAAAGTTTTATTTCCCCTAGAAAACTAACACGTTTATTTCACTTTGCCGGGCTATAACTAATGAACGGTAAAAGGTACGTTAACGGGCGTGGCGGCAATCGATTCTAGGGACTTTTCTACGTATTTACACTAATTTTTAACAGTCGTGTTCAGCTGATACAAGATTACCATGCAATAAATCAAAAAATGGTACCTTGGATTTTTCAGTAGCCAGTTATAAACCAAAATATTTAAACACCCTATATTTAAATAAAAATGTATCAATTTCTACTAAATCAAACGTGCTGATTGCGAAAAAAATAGTAAAAAAATTCCCAGGATTCTAGTTTTAGAAATACAAAGTTTTATTTCCCCTAGAAAACTAACACGTTTATTTCACTTTGCCGGGCTATAACTAATGAACGGTAAAAGGTACGTTAACGGGCGTGGCGGCAATCGATTCTAGGGACTTTTCTACGTATGTACACTAATTTTTAACTGTCGTGTTCAGCTGATACAAGATTACCATGCAATAAATCAAAAAATGGTACCTTGGATTTTTCAGTAGCCAGTTATAAACCAAAATATTTAAACACCCTATATTTAAATAAAAATGTATCAATTTCTACTAAATCAAACGTGCTGATTGCGAAAAAAATAGTAAAAAAATTCCCAGGATTCTAGTTTTAGAAATACAAAGTTTTATTTCCCCTAGAAAACTAACACGTTTATTTCACTTTGCCGGGCTATAACTAATGAACGGTAAAAGGTACTTTAACGGGCGTGGCGGAAATCGATTCTAGGGACTTTTCTACGTATGTACACTAATTTTTAACTGTCGTGTTCAGCTGATACAAGATTACCATGCAATAAATCAAAAAATGGTACCTTGGATTTTTCAGTAGCCAGTTATAAACCAAAATATTTAAACACCCTATATTTAAATAAAAATGTATCAATTTCTACTAAATCAAACGTGCTGATTGCGAAAAAAATAGTAAAAAAATTCCCAGGATTCTAGTTTTAGAAATACAAAGTTTTATTTCCCCTAGAAAACTAACAGGTTTATTTCACTTTGCCGGGCTATAACTAATGAACGGTAAAAGGTACGTTAACGGGCGTGGCGGCAATCGATTCTAGGGACTTTTCGACGTATGTACACTAATTTTTAACTGTCGTGTTCAGCTGATACAAAATTACCATGCAATAAATCAAAAAATGGTACCTTGGATTTTTCAGTAGCCAGTTATAAACCAAAATATTTAAACACCCTATATTTAAATAAAAATGTATCAATTTCTACTAAATCAAACGTGCTGATTGCGAAAAAAATAGTAAAAAAATTCCCAGGATTCTAGTTTTAGAAATACAAAGTTTTATTTCCCCTAGAAAACTAACACGTTTATTTCACTTTGCCGGGCTATAACTAATGAACGGTAAAAGGTACGTTAACGGGCGTGGCGGCAATCGATTCTAGGGACTTTTCTACGTATTTACACTAATTTTTAACTGTCGTGTTCAGCTGATACAAGATTACCATGCAATAAATCAAAAAATGGTACCTTGGATTTTTCAGTAGCCAGTTATAAACCAAAATATTTAAACACCCTATATTTAAATAAAAATGTATCAATTTCTACTAAATCAAACGTGCTGATTGCGAAAAAAATAGTAAAAAAATTCCCAGGATTCTAGTTTTAGAAATACAAAGTTTTATTTCCCCTAGAAAACTAACACGTTTATTTCACTTTGCCGGGCTATAACTAATGAACGGTAAAAGGTACGTTAACGGGCGTGGCGGCAATCGATTCTAGGGACTTTTCTACGTATGTACACTAATTTTTAACTGTCGTGTTCAGCTGATACAAAATTACCATGCAATAAATCAAAAAATGGTACCTTGGATTTTTCAGTAGCCAGTTATAAACCAAAATATTTAAACACCCTATATTTAAATAAAAATGTATCAATTTCTACTAAATCAAATGTGCTGATTGCGAAAAAAATAGTAAAAAAATTCTCAGGATTCTAGTTTTAGAAATACAAAGTTTTATTTCCCCTAGAAAACTAACACGTTTATTTCACTTTGCCGGGCTATAACTAATGAACGGTACAAGGTACCTTAACGTGCGTGGCGGCAATCGATTCTAGGGACTTTTCTACGTATGTACACTAATTTTTAACTGTCGTGTTCAGCTGATACAAAATTACCATGGAATAAATCAAAAAATGGTACCTTGGATTTTTCAGTAGCCAGTTAAAAACCAAAATATTTAAACACCCTATATTTAAATAAAAATGTATCAATTTCTACTAAATCAAACGTGCTGATTGCGAAAAAAATAGTAAAAAAATTCCCAGGATTCTAGTTTTAGAAATACAAAGTTTTATTTCCCCTAGAAAACTAACACGTTTATTTCACTTTGCCGGGCTATAACTAATGAACGGTAAAAGGTACGTTAACGGGCGTGGCGGCAATCGATTCTAGGGACTTTTCTACGTATGTACACCAATTTTTAACTGTCGTGTTCAGCTGATACAAAATTACCATGCAATAAATCAAAAAATGGTACCTTGGATTTATCAGTAGCCAGTTATAAACCAAAATATTTAAACACCCTATATTTAAATAAAAATGTATCAATTTCTACTAAATCGAACGTGCTGATTGCGAAAAAAATAGTAAAAAAATTCCCAGGATTCTAGTTTTAGAAATACAAAGTTTTATTTCCCCTAGAAAACTAACACGTTTATTTCACTTTGCCGGGCTATAACTAATGAACGGTACAAGGTACGTTAACGGGCGTGGCGGCAATCGATTCTAGGGACATTTCTACGTATGTACACTAATTTTTAACTGTCGTGTTCAGCTGATACAAGATTACCATGCAATAAATCAAAAAATGGTACCTTGGATTTTTCAATAGCCAGTTATAAACCAAAATATTTAAACACCCTATATTTAAATAAAAATGTATCAATTTCTACTAAATCAAACGTGCTGATTGCGAAAAAAATAGTAAAAAAATTCCCAGGATTCTAGTTTTAGAAATACAAAGTTTTATTTCCCCTAGAAAACTAACACGTTTATTTCACTTTGCCGGGCTATAACTAATGAACGGTAAAAGGTACGTTAACGGGCGTACCGGCAATCGATTCTAGGGACTTTTCTACGTATGTACACTAATTTTTAACTGTCGTGTTCAGCTGATACAAAATTACCATGCAATAAATCAAAAAATGGTACCTTGGATTTTTCAGTAGCCAGTTATAAACCAAAATATTTAAACACCCTATATTTAAATAAAAATGTATCAATTTCTACTAAATCAAACGTGCTGATTGCGAAAAAAATAGTAAAAAAATTCCCAGGGTTCTAGTTTTAGAAATACAAAGTTTTATTTCCCCTAGAAAACTAACACGTTTATTTCACTTTGCCGGGCTATAACTAATGAACGGTAAAAGGTACGTTAACGGGCGTGGCGGAAATCGATTCTAGGGACTTTTCTACGTATGTACACTAATTTTTAACTGTCGTGTTCAGCTGATACAAAATTACCATGCAATAAATCAAAAAATGGTACCTTGGATTTTTCAGTAGCCAGTTATAAACCAAAATATTTAAACACCCTATATTTAAATAAAAATGTATCAATTTCTACTAAATCAAACGTGCTGATTGCGAAAAAAATAGTAAAAAAATTCCCAGGATTCTAGTTTTAGAAATACAAAGTTTTATTTCCCCTAGAAAACTAACACGTTTATTTCACTTTGCCGGGCTATAACTAATGAACGGTAAAAGGTACGTTAACGGGCGTGGCGGCAATCGATTCTAGGGACTTTTCTACGTATGTACACTAATTTTTAACTGTCGTGTTCAGCTGATACAAAATTACCATGCAATAAATCAAAAAATGGTACCTTGGATTTTTCAGTAGCCAGTTAAAAACCAAAATATTTAAACACCCTATATTTAAATAAAAATGTATCAATTTCTACTAAATCAAACGTGCTGATTGCGAAAAAAATAGTAAAAAAATTCCCAGGATTCTAGTTTTAGAAATACAAAGTTTTATTTCCCCTAGAAAACTAACACGTTTATTTCACTTTGCCGGGCTATAACTAATGAACGGTAAAAGGTACGTTAACGGGCGTGGCGGCAATCGATTCTAGGGACTTTTCTACGTATGTACACTAATTTTTAACTGTCGTGTTCAGCTGATACAAAATTACCATGCAATAAATCAAAAAATGGTACCTTGGATTTTTCAGTAGCCAGTTATAAACCAAAATATTTAAACACCCTATATTTAAATAAAAATGTATCAATTTCTACTAAATCAAACGTGCTGATTGCGAAAAAAATAGTAAAAAAATTCCCAGGATTCTAGTTTTAGAAATACAAAGTTTTATTTCCCCTAGAAAACTAACACGTTTATTTCACTTTGCCGGGCTATAACTAATGAACGGTAAAAGGTACGTTAACGGGCGTGGCGGCAATCGATTCTAGGGACTTTTCTACGTATGTACACTAATTTTTAACTGTCGTGTTCAGCTGATACAAAATTACCATGCAATAAATCAAAAAATGGTACCTTGGATTTATCAGTAGCCAGTTATAAACCAAAATATTTAAACACCCTATATTTAAATAAAAATGTATCAATTTCTACTAAATCGAACGTGCTGATTGCGAAAAAAATAGTAAAAAAATTCCCAGGATTCTAGTTTTAGAAATACAAAGTTTTATTTCCCCTAGAAAACTAACACGTTTATTTCACTTTGCCGGGCTATAACTAATGAACGGTAAAAGGTACGTTAACGGGCGTGGCGGCAATCGATTCTAGGGACTTTTCTACGTATGTACACTAATTTTTAACTGTCGTGTTCAGCTGATACAAGATTACCATGCAATAAATCAAAAAATGGTACCTTGGATTTTTCAGTAGCCAGTTATAAACCAAAATATTTAAACACCCTATATTTAAATAAAAATGTATCAATTTCTACTAAATCAAACGTGCTGATTGCGAAAAAAATAGTAAAAAAATTCCCAGGATTCTAGTTTTAGAAATACAAAGTTTTATTTCCCCTAGAAAACTAACACGTTTATTTCACTTTGCCGGGCTATAACTAATGAACGGTAAAAGGTACGTTAACGGGCGTGGCGGCAATCGATTCTAGGGACATTTCTACGTATGTACACTAATTTTTAACTGTCGTGTTCAGCTGATACAAGATTACCATGCAATAAATCAAAAAATGGTACCTTGGATTTTTCAGTAGCCAGTTATAAACCAAAATATTTAAACACCCTATATTTAAATAAAAATGTATCAATTTCTACTAAATCAAACGTGCTGATTGCGAAAAAAATAGTAAAAAAATTCCCAGGATTCTAGTTTTAGAAATACAAAGTTTTATTTCCCCTAGAAAACTAACACGTTTATTTCACTTTGCCGGGCTATAACTAATGAACGGTAAAAGGTACGTTAACGGGCGTACCGGCAATCGATTCTAGGGACTTTTGTACGTATGTACACTAATTTTTAACTGTCGTGTTCAGCTGATACAAAATTACCATGCAATAAATCAAAAAATGGTACCTTGGATTTTTCAGTAGCCAGTTATAAACCAAAATATTTAAACACCCTATATTTAAATAAAAATGTATCAATTTCTACTAAATCAAACGTGCTGATTGCGAAAAAAATAGTAAAAAAATTCCCAGGATTCTAGTTTTAGAAATACAAAGTTTTATTTCCCCTAGAAAACTAACACGTTTATTTCACTTTGCCGGGCTATAACTAATGAACGGTAAAAGGTACGTTAACGGGCGTGGCGGCAATCGATTCTAGGGACTTTTCTACGTATGTACACTAATTTTTAACTGTCGTGTTCAGCTGATACAAAATTACCATGCAATAAATCAAAAAATGGTACCTTGGATTTTTCAGTAGCCAGTTATAAACCAAAATATTTAAACACCCTATATTTAAATAAAAATGTATCAATTTCTACTAAATCAAATGTGCTGATTGCGAAAAAAATAGTAAAAAAATTCTCAGGATTCTAGTTTTAGAAATACAAAGTTTTATTTCCCCTAGAAAACTAACACGTTTATTTCACTTTGCCGGGCTATAACTAATGAACGGTACAAGGTACCTTAACGTGCGTGGCGGCAATCGATTCTAGGGACTTTTCTACGTATGTACACTAATTTTTAACTGTCGTGTTCAGCTGATACAAAATTACCATGGAATAAATCAAAAAATGGTACCTTGGATTTTTCAGTAGCCAGTTAAAAACCAAAATATTTAAACACCCTATATTTAAATAAAAATGTATCAATTTCTACTAAATCAAACGTGCTGATTGCGAAAAAAATAGTAAAAAAATTCCCAGGATTCTAGTTTTAGAAATACAAAGTTTTATTTCCCCTAGAAAACTAACACGTTTATTTCACTTTGCCGGGCTATAACTAATGAACGGTAAAAGGTACGTTAACGGGCGTGGCGGCAATCGATTCTAGGGACTTTTCTACGTATGTACACCAATTTTTAACTGTCGTGTTCAGCTGATACAAAATTACCATGCAATAAATCAAAAAATGGTACCTTGGATTTATCAGTAGCCAGTTATAAACCAAAATATTTAAACACCCTATATTTAAATAAAAATGTATCAATTTCTACTAAATCGAACGTGCTGATTGCGAAAAAAATAGTAAAAAAATTCCCAGGATTCTAGTTTTAGAAATACAAAGTTTTATTTCCCCTAGAAAACTAACACGTTTATTTCACTTTGCCGGGCTATAACTAATGAACGGTACAAGGTACGTTAACGGGCGTGGCGGCAATCGATTCTAGGGACATTTCTACGTATGTACACTAATTTTTAACTGTCGTGTTCAGCTGATACAAGATTACCATGCAATAAATCAAAAAATGGTACCTTGGATTTTTCAATAGCCAGTTATAAACCAAAATATTTAAACACCCTATATTTAAATAAAAATGTATCAATTTCTACTAAATCAAACGTGCTGATTGCGAAAAAAATAGTAAAAAAATTCCCAGGATTCTAGTTTTAGAAATACAAAGTTTTATTTCCCCTAGAAAACTAACACGTTTATTTCACTTTGCCGGGCTATAACTAATGAACGGTAAAAGGTACGTTAACGGGCGTACCGGCAATCGATTCTAGGGACTTTTCTACGTATGTACACTAATTTTTAACTGTCGTGTTCAGCTGATACAAAATTACCATGCAATAAATCAAAAAATGGTACCTTGGATTTTTCAGTAGCCAGTTATAAACCAAAATATTTAAACACCCTATATTTAAATAAAAATGTATCAATTTCTACTAAATCAAACGTGCTGATTGCGAAAAAAATAGTAAAAAAATTCCCAGGGTTCTAGTTTTAGAAATACAAAGTTTTATTTCCCCTAGAAAACTAACACGTTTATTTCACTTTGCCGGGCTATAACTAATGAACGGTAAAAGGTACGTTAACGGGCGTGGCGGAAATCGATTCTAGGGACTTTTCTACGTATGTACACTAATTTTTAACTGTCGTGTTCAGCTGATACAAAATTACCATGCAATAAATCAAAAAATGGTACCTTGGATTTTTCAGTAGCCAGTTATAAACCAAAATATTTAAACACCCTATATTTAAATAAAAATGTATCAATTTCTACTAAATCAAACGTGCTGATTGCGAAAAAAATAGTAAAAAAATTCCCAGGATTCTAGTTTTAGAAATACAAAGTTTTATTTCCCCTAGAAAACTAACACGTTTATTTCACTTTGCCGGGCTATAACTAATGAACGGTAAAAGGTACGTTAACGGGCGTGGCGGCAATCGATTCTAGGGACTTTTCTACGTATGTACACTAATTTTTAACTGTCGTGTTCAGCTGATACAAAATTACCATGCAATAAATCAAAAAATGGTACCTTGGATTTTTCAGTAGCCAGTTAAAAACCAAAATATTTAAACACCCTATATTTAAATAAAAATGTATCAATTTCTACTAAATCAAACGTGCTGATTGCGAAAAAAATAGTAAAAAAATTCCCAGGATTCTAGTTTTAGAAATACAAAGTTTTATTTCCCCTAGAAAACTAACACGTTTATTTCACTTTGCCGGGCTATAACTAATGAACGGTAAAAGGTACGTTAACGGGCGTGGCGGCAATCGATTCTAGGGACTTTTCTACGTATGTACACTAATTTTTAACTGTCGTGTTCAGCTGATACAAAATTACCATGCAATAAATCAAAAAATGGTACCTTGGATTTTTCAGTAGCCAGTTATAAACCAAAATATTTAAACACCCTATATTTAAATAAAAATGTATCAATTTCTACTAAATCAAACGTGCTGATTGCGAAAAAAATAGTAAAAAAATTCCCAGGATTCTAGTTTTAGAAATACAAAGTTTTATTTCCCCTAGAAAACTAACACGTTTATTTCACTTTGCCGGGCTATAACTAATGAACGGTAAAAGGTACGTTAACGGGCGTGGCGGCAATCGATTCTAGGGACTTTTCTACGTATGTACACTAATTTTTAACTGTCGTGTTCAGCTGATACAAAATTACCATGCAATAAATCAAAAAATGGTACCTTGGATTTATCAGTAGCCAGTTATAAACCAAAATATTTAAACACCCTATATTTAAATAAAAATGTATCAATTTCTACTAAATCGAACGTGCTGATTGCGAAAAAAATAGTAAAAAAATTCCCAGGATTCTAGTTTTAGAAATACAAAGTTTTATTTCCCCTAGAAAACTAACACGTTTATTTCACTTTGCCGGGCTATAACTAATGAACGGTAAAAGGTACGTTAACGGGCGTGGCGGCAATCGATTCTAGGGACTTTTCTACGTATGTACACTAATTTTTAACTGTCGTGTTCAGCTGATACAAAATTACCATGCAATAAATCAAAAAATGGTACCTTGGATTTATCAGTAGCCAGTTATAAACCAAAATATTTAAACACCCTATATTTAAATAAAAATGTATCAATTTCTACTAAATCGAACGTGCTGATTGCGAAAAAAATAGTAAAAAAATTCCCAGGATTCTAGTTTTAGAAATACAAAGTTTTATTTCCCCTAGAAAACTAACACGTTTATTTCACTTTGCCGGGCTATAACTAATGAACGGTAAAAGGTACGTTAACGGGCGTGGCGGCAATCGATTCTAGGGACATTTCTACGTATGTACACTAATTTTTAACTGTCGTGTTCAGCTGATACAAGATTACCATGCAATAAATCAAAAAATGGTACCTTGGATTTTTCAGTAGCCAGTTATAAACCAAAATATTTAAACACCCTATATTTAAATAAAAATGTATCAATTTCTACTAAATCAAACGTGCTGATTGCGAAAAAAATAGTAAAAAAATTCCCAGGATTCTAGTTTTAGAAATACAAAGTTTTATTTCCCCTAGAAAACTAACACGTTTATTTCACTTTGCCGGGCTATAACTAATGAACGGTAAAAGGTACGTTAACGGGCGTACCGGCAATCGATTCTAGGGACTTTTGTACGTATGTACACTAATTTTTAACTGTCGTGTTCAGCTGATACAAAATTACCATGCAATAAATCAAAAAATGGTACCTTGGATTTTTCAGTAGCCAGTTATAAACCAAAATATTTAAACACCCTATATTTAAATAAAAATGTATCAATTTCTACTAAATCAAACGTGCTGATTGCGAAAAAAATAGTAAAAAAATTCCCAGGATTCTAGTTTTAGAAATACAAAGTTTTATTTCCCCTAGAAAACTAACACGTTTATTTCACTTTGCCGGGCTATAACTAATGAACGGTACAAGGTACGTTAACGGGCGTGGCGGCAATCGATTCTAGGGACTTTTCTACGTATGTACACTATTTTTTAACTGTCGTGTTCAGCTGATACAAGATTACCATGCAATAAATCAAAAAATGGTACCTTGGATTTTTCAGTAGCCAGTTATAAACCAAAATATTTAAACACCCTATATTTAAATAAAAATGTATCAATTTCTACTAAATCAAACGTGCTGATTGCCAAAAAAATAGTAAAAAAATTCCCAAGATTCTAGTTTTAGAAATACAAAGTTTTATTTCCCCTAGAAAACTAACACGTTTATTTCACTTTGCCGGGCTATAACTAATGAACGGTAAAAGGTACGTTAACGGGCGTGGCGGCAATCGATTCTAGGGACTTTTCTACGTATGTACACTAATTTTTAACTGTCGTGTTCAGCTGATACAAAATTACCATGCAATAAATCAAAAAATGGTACCTTGGATTTTTCAGTAGCCAGTTATAAACCAAAATATTTAAACACCCTATATTTAAATAAAAATGTATCAATTTCTACTAAATCAAACGTGCTGATTGCGAAAAAAATAGTAAAAAAATTCCCAGGATTCTAGTTTTAGAAATACAAAGTTTTATTTCCCCCAGAAAACTAACACGTTTATTTCACTTTGCCGGGCTATAACTAATGAACGGTACAAGGTACGTTAACGGGCGTGGCGGCAATCGATTCTAGGGACTTTTCTACGTATGTACACTATTTTTTAACTGTCGTGTTCAGCTGATACAAAATTACCATGCAATAAATCAAAAAATGGTACCTTGGATTTTTCAGTAGCCAGTTAAAACCCAAAATATTTAAACACCCTATATTTAAATAAAAATGTATCAATTTCTACTAAATCAAACGTGCTGATTGCGAAAAAAATAGTAAAAAAATTCCCAGGATTCTAGTTTTAGAAATACAAAGTTTTATTTCCCCCAGAAAACTAACACGTTTATTTCACTTTGCCGGGCTATAACTAATGAACGGTACAAGGTACGTTAACGGGCGTGGCGGCAATCGATTCTAGGGACTTTTCTACGTATGTACACTAATTTTTAACTGTCGTGTTCAGCTGATACAAAATTACCATGCAATAAATCAAAAAATGGTACCTTGGATTTTTCAGTAGCCAGTTATAAACCAAAATATTTAAACACCCTATATTTAAATAAAAATGTATCAATTTCTACTAAATCAAACGTGCTGATTGCGAAAAAAATAGTAAAAAAATTCCCAGGATTCTAGTTTTAGAAATACAAAGTTTTATTTCCCCTAGAAAACTAACACGTTTATTTCACTTTGCCGGGCTATAACTAATGAACGGTAAAAGGTACGTTAACGGGCGTGGCGGCAATCGATTCTAGGGACTTTTCTACGTATGTACACTAATTTTTAACTGTCGTGTTCAGCTGATACAAAATTACCATGCAATAAATCAAAAAATGGTACCTTGGATTTATCAGTAGCCAGTTATAAACCAAAATATTTAAACACCCTATATTTAAATAAAAATGTATCAATTTCTACTAAATCGAACGTGCTGATTGCGAAAAAAATAGTAAAAAAATTCCCAGGATTCTAGTTTTAGAAATACAAAGTTTTATTTCCCCTAGAAAACTAACACGTTTATTTCACTTTGCCGGGCTATAACTAATGAACGGTAAAAGGTACGTTAACGGGCGTGGCGGCAATCGATTCTAGGGACTTTTCTACGTATGTACACTAATTTTTAACTGTCGTGTTCAGCTGATACAAAATTACCATGCAATAAATCAAAAAATGGTACCTTGGATTTATCAGTAGCCAGTTATAAACCAAAATATTTAAACACCCTATATTTAAATAAAAATGTATCAATTTCTACTAAATCGAACGTGCTGATTGCGAAAAAAATAGTAAAAAAATTCCCAGGATTCTAGTTTTAGAAATACAAAGTTTTATTTCCCCTAGAAAACTAACACGTTTATTTCACTTTGCCGGGCTATAACTAATGAACGGTAAAAGGTACGTTAACGGGCGTGGCGGCAATCGATTCTAGGGACATTTCTACGTATGTACACTAATTTTTAACTGTCGTGTTCAGCTGATACAAGATTACCATGCAATAAATCAAAAAATGGTACCTTGGATTTTTCAGTAGCCAGTTATAAACCAAAATATTTAAACACCCTATATTTAAATAAAAATGTATCAATTTCTACTAAATCAAACGTGCTGATTGCGAAAAAAATAGTAAAAAAATTCCCAGGATTCTAGTTTTAGAAATACAAAGTTTTATTTCCCCTAGAAAACTAACACGTTTATTTCACTTTGCCGGGCTATAACTAATGAACGGTAAAAGGTACGTTAACGGGCGTACCGGCAATCGATTCTAGGGACTTTTGTACGTATGTACACTAATTTTTAACTGTCGTGTTCAGCTGATACAAAATTACCATGCAATAAATCAAAAAATGGTACCTTGGATTTTTCAGTAGCCAGTTATAAACCAAAATATTTAAACACCCTATATTTAAATAAAAATGTATCAATTTCTACTAAATCAAACGTGCTGATTGCGAAAAAAATAGTAAAAAAATTCCCAGGATTCTAGTTTTAGAAATACAAAGTTTTATTTCCCCTAGAAAACTAACACGTTTATTTCACTTTGCCGGGCTATAACTAATGAACGGTACAAGGTACGTTAACGGGCGTGGCGGCAATCGATTCTAGGGACTTTTCTACGTATGTACACTATTTTTTAACTGTCGTGTTCAGCTGATACAAGATTACCATGCAATAAATCAAAAAATGGTACCTTGGATTTTTCAGTAGCCAGTTATAAACCAAAATATTTAAACACCCTATATTTAAATAAAAATGTATCAATTTCTACTAAATCAAACGTGCTGATTGCCAAAAAAATAGTAAAAAAATTCCCAAGATTCTAGTTTTAGAAATACAAAGTTTTATTTCCCCTAGAAAACTAACACGTTTATTTCACTTTGCCGGGCTATAACTAATGAACGGTAAAAGGTACGTTAACGGGCGTGGCGGCAATCGATTCTAGGGACTTTTCTACGTATGTACACTAATTTTTAACTGTCGTGTTCAGCTGATACAAAATTACCATGCAATAAATCAAAAAATGGTACCTTGGATTTTTCAGTAGCCAGTTATAAACCAAAATATTTAAACACCCTATATTTAAATAAAAATGTATCAATTTCTACTAAATCAAACGTGCTGATTGCGAAAAAAATAGTAAAAAAATTCCCAGGATTCTAGTTTTAGAAATACAAAGTTTTATTTCCCCCAGAAAACTAACACGTTTATTTCACTTTGCCGGGCTATAACTAATGAACGGTACAAGGTACGTTAACGGGCGTGGCGGCAATCGATTCTAGGGACTTTTCTACGTATGTACACTATTTTTTAACTGTCGTGTTCAGCTGATACAAAATTACCATGCAATAAATCAAAAAATGGTACCTTGGATTTTTCAGTAGCCAGTTATAAACCAAAATATTTAAACACCCTATATTTAAATAAAAATGTATCAATTTCTACTAAATCAAACGTGCTGATTGCGAAAAAAATAGTAAAAAAAATCCCAGGATTCTAGTTTTAGAAATACAAAGTTTTATTTCCCCTAGAAAACTAACACGTTTATTTCACTTTGCCGGGCTATAACTAATGAACGGTAAAAGGTACGTTAACGGGCGTGGCGGCAATCGATTCTAGGGACTTTTCTACGTATGTACACTAATTTTTAACTGTCGTGTTCAGCTGATACAAGATTACCATGCAATAAATCAAAAAATGGTACCTTGGATTTTTCAGTAGCCAGTTATAAACCAAAATATTTAAACACCCTATATTTAAATAAAAATGTATCAATTTCTACTAAATCAAACGTGCTGATTGCCAAAAAAATAGTAAAAAAATTCCCAGGATTCTAGTTTTAGAAATACAAAGTTTTATTTCCCCTAGAAAACTAACACGTTTATTTCACTTTGCCGGGCTATAACTAATGAACGGTAAAAGGTACGTTAACGGGCGTGGCGGCATTCGATTCTAGGGACTTTTCTACGTATGTACACTAATTTTTAACTGTCGTGTTCACCTGATACAAGATTACCATGCAATAAATCAAAAAATGGTACCTTGGATTTTTCAGTAGCCAGTTATAAACCAAAATATTTAAACACCCTATATTTAAATAAAAATGTATCAATTTCTACTAAATCAAACGTGCTGATTGCGAAAAAAATAGTAAAAAAATTCCCAGGATTCTAGTTTTAGAAATACAAAGTTTTATTTCCCCTAGAAAACTAACACGTTTATTTCACTTTGCCGGGCTATAACTAATGAACGGTAAAAGGTACGTTAACGGGCGTGGCGGAAATCGATTCTAGGGACTTTTCTACGTATGTACACTAATTTTAACTTTCGTGTTCAGCTGATACAAAATTACCATGCAATATATCAAAAAATGGTACCTTGGATTTTTCAGTAGCCAGTTATAAACCAAAATATTTAAACACCCTATATTTAAATAAAAATGTATCAATTTCTACTAAATCAAATGTGCTGATTGCGAAAAAAATAGTAAAAAAATTCCCAGGATTCTAGTTTTAGAAATACAAAGTTTTATTTCCCCTAGAAAACTAACACGTTTATTTCACTTTGCCGGGCTATAACTAATGAACGGTACAAGGTACGTTAACGGGCGTGGCGGCAATCGATTCTAGGGACTTTTCTACGTATGTACACTAATTTTTAACTGTCGTGTTCAGCTGATACAAAATTACCATGCAATAAATCAAAAAATGGTACCTTGGATTTTTCAGTAGCCAGTTATAAACCAAAATATTTAAACACCCTATATTTAAATAAAAATGTATCAATTTCTACTAAATCAAACGTGCTGATTGCGAAAAAAATAGTAAAAAAATTCCCAGGATTCTAGTTTTAGAAATACAAAGTTTTATTTCCCCTAGAAAACTAACACGTTTATTTCACTTTGCCGGGCTATAACTAATGAACGGTAAAAGGTACGTTAACGGGCGTGGCGGCAATCGATTCTAGGGACTTTTCTACGTATGTACACTAATTTTTAACTGTCGTGTTCAGCTGATACAAGATTACCATGCAATAAATCAAAAAATGGTACCTTGGATTTTTCAGTAGCCAGTTATAAACCAAAATATTTAAACACCCTATATTTAAATAAAAATGTATCAATTTCTACTAAATCAAACGTGCTGATTGCCAAAAAAATAGTAAAAAAATTCCCAAGATTCTAGTTTTAGAAATACAAAGTTTTATTTCCCCTAGAAAACTAACACGTTTATTTCACTTTGCCGGGCTATAACTAATGAACGGTAAAAGGTACGTTAACGGGCGTGGCGGCAATCGATTCTAGGGACTTTTCTACGTATGTACACTAATTTTTAACTGTCGTGTTCAGCTGATACAAAATTACCATGCAATAAATCAAAAAATGGTACCTTGGATTTTTCAGTAGCCAGTTATAAACCAAAATATTTAAACACCCTATATTTAAATAAAAATGTATCAATTTCTACTAAATCAAACGTGCTGATTGCGAAAAAAATAGTAAAAAAATTCCCAGGATTCTAGTTTTAGAAATACAAAGTTTTATTTCCCCTAGAAAACTAACACGTTTATTTCACTTTGCCGGGCTATAACTAATGTACGGTACAAGGTACGTTAACGGGCGTGGCGGCAATCGATTCTAGGGACTTTTCTACGTATGTACACTATTTTTTAACTGTCGTGTTCAGCTGATACAAAATTACCATGCAATAAATCAAAAAATGGTACCTTGGATTTTTCAGTAGCCAGTTATAAACCAAAATATTTAAACACCCTATATTTAAATAAAAATGTATCAATTTCTACTAAATCAAACGTGCTGATTGCGAAAAAAATAGTAAAAAAATTCCCAGGATTCTAGTTTTAGAAATACAAAGTTTTATTTCCCCTAGAAAACTAACACGTTTATTTCACTTTGCCGGGCTATAACTAATGAACGGTAAAAGGTACGTTAACGGGCGTGGCGGCAATCGATTCTAGGGACTTTTCTACGTATGTACACTAATTTTTAACTGTCGTGTTCAGCTGATACAAGATTACCATGCAATAAATCAAAAAATGGTACCTTGGATTTTTCAGTAGCCAGTTATAAACCAAAATATTTAAACACCCTATATTTAAATAAAAATGTATCAATTTCTACTAAATCAAACGTGCTGATTGCGAAAAAAATAGTAAAAAAATTCCCAGGATTCTAGTTTTGGAAATACAAAGTTTTATTTCCCCTAGAAAACTAACACGTTTATTTCACTTTGCCGGGCTATAACTAATGAACGGTAAAAGGTACGTTAACGGGCGTGGCGGCATTCGATTCTAGGGACTTTTCTACGTATGTACACTAATTTTTAACTGTCGTGTTCAGCTGATACAAGATTACCATGCAATAAATCAAAAAATGGTACCTTGGATTTTTCAGTAGCCAGTTATAAACCAAAATATTTAAACACCCTATATTTAAATAAAAATGTATCAATTTCTACTAAATCAAACGTGCTGATTGCGAAAAAAATAGTAAAAAAATTCCCAGGATTCTAGTTTTAGAAATACAAAGTTTTATTTCCCCTAGAAAACTAACACGTTTATTTCACTTTGCCGGGCTATAACTAATGAACGGTAAAAGGTACGTTAACGGGCGTGGCGGCAATCGATTCTAGGGACTTTTCTACGTATGTACACTAATTTTTAACTGTCGTGTTCAGCTGATACAAGATTACCATGCAATAAATCAAAAAATGGTACCTTGGATTTTTCAGTAGCCAGTTATAAACCAAAATATTTAAACACCCTATATTTAAATAAAAATGTATCAATTTCTACTAAATCAAACGTGCTGATTGCGAAAAAAATAGTAAAAAAATTCCCAGGATTCTAGTTTTAGAAATACAAAGTTTTATTTCCCCTAGAAAACTAACACGTTTATTTCACTTTGCCGGGCTATAACTAATGAACGGTAAAAGGTACGTTAACGGGCGTGGCGGCAATCGATTCTAGGGACTTTTCTACGTATGTACACTAATTTTTAACTGTCGTGTTCAGCTGATACAAGATTACCATGCAATAAATCAAAAAATGGTACCTTGGATTTTTCAGTAGCCAGTTATAAACCAAAATATTTAAACACCCTATATTTAAATAAAAATGTATCAATTTCTACTAAATCAAACGTGCTGATTGCTAAAAAAATAGTAAAAAAATTCCCAGGATTCTAGTTTTAGAAATACAAAGTTTTATTTCCCCTAGAAAACTAACACGTTTATTTCACTTTGCCGGGCTATAACTAATGAACGGTAAAAGGTACTTTAACGGGCGTGGCGGAAATCGATTCTAGGGACTTTTCTACGTATGTACACTAATTTTTAACTGTCGTGTTCAGCTGATACAAAATTACCATGCAATAAATCAAAAAATGGTACCTTGGATTTTTCAGAAGCCAGTTATAAACCAAAATATTTAAACACCCTATATTTAAATAAAAATGTATCAATTTCTACTAAATCAAACGTGCTGATTGCCAAAAAAATAGTAAAAAAATTCCCAAGATTCTAGTTTTAGAAATACAAAGTTTTATTTCCCATAGAAAACTAACACGTTTATTTCACTTTGCCGGGCTATAACTAATGAACGGTAAAAGGTACGTTAACGGGCGTGGCGGCAATCGATTCTAGGGACTTTTCTACGTATGTACACTAATTTTTAACTGTCGTGTTCAGCTGATACAAAATTACCATGCAATAAATCAAAAAATGGTACCTTGGATTTTTCAGTAGCCAGTTATAAACCAAAATATTTAAACACCCTATATTTAAATAAAAATGTATCAATTTCTACTAAATCAAACGTGCTGATTGCGAAAAAAATAGTAAAAAAATTCCCAGGATTCTAGTTTTAGAAATACAAAGTTTTATTTCCCCTAGAAAACTAACACGTTTATTTCACTTTGCCGGGCTATAACTAATGAACGGTAAAAGGTACGTTAACGGGCGTGGCGGCAATCGATTCTAGGGACTTTTCTACGTATGTACACTAATTTTTAACTGTCGTGTTCAGCTGATACAAAATTACCATGCAATAAATCAAAAAATGGTACCTTGGATTTTTCAGTAGCCAGTTATAAACCAAAATATTTAAACACCCTATATTTAAATAAAAATGTATCAATTTCTACTAAATCAAACGTGCTGATTGCGAAAAAAATAGTAAAAAAATTCCCAGGATTCTAGTTTTAGAAATACAAAGTTTTATTTCCCCTAGAAAACTAACACGTTTATTTCACTTTGCCGGGCTATAACTAATGAACGGTACCAGGTACGTTAACGGGCGTGGCGGCAATCGATTCTAGGGACTTTTCTAAGTATGTACACTATTTTTTAACTGTCGTGTTCAGCTGATACAAAATTACCATGCAATAAATCAAAAAATGGTACCTTGGATTTTTCAGTAGCCAGTTATAAACCAAAATATTTAAACACCCTATATTTAAATAAAAATGTATCAATTTCTACTAAATCAAACGTGCTGATTGCGAAAAAAATAGTAAAAAAAATCCCAGGATTCTAGTTTTAGAAATACAAAGTTTTATTTCCCCTAGAAAACTAACACGTTTATTTCACTTTGCCGGGCTATAACTAATGAACGGTAAAAGGTACGTTAACGGGCGTGGCGGCAATCGATTCTAGGGACTTTTCTACGTATGTACACTAATTTTTAACTGTCGTGTTCAGCTGATACAAGATTACCATGCAATAAATCAAAAAATGGTACCTTGGATTTTTCAGTAGCCAGTTATAAACCAAAATATTTAAACACCCTATATTTAAATAAAAATGTATCAATTTCTACTAAATCAAACGTGCTGATTGCGAAAAAAATAGTAAAAAAATTCCCAGGATTCTAGTTTTAGAAATACAAAGTTTTATTTCCCCTAGAAAACTAACACGTTTATTTCACTTTGCCGGGCTATAACTAATGAACGGTAAAAGGTACGTTAACGGGCGTGGCGGCATTCGATTCTAGGGACTTTTCTACGTATGTACACTAATTTTTAACTGTCGTGTTCACCTGATACAAGATTACCATGCAATAAATCAAAAAATGGTACCTTGGATTTTTCAGTAGCCAGTTATAAACCAAAATATTTAAACACCCTATATTTAAATAAAAATGTATCAATTTCTACTAAATCAAACGTGCTGATTGCGAAAAAAATAGTAAAAAAATTCCCAGGATTCTAGTTTTAGAAATACAAAGTTTTATTTCCCCTAGAAAACTAACACGTTTATTTCACTTTGCCGGGCTATAACTAATGAACGGTAAAAGGTACGTTAACGGGCGTGGCGGCAATCGATTCTAGGGACTTTTCTACGTATGTACACTAATTTTTAACTGTCGTGTTCAGCTGATACAAGATTACCATGCAATAAATCAAAAAATGGTACCTTGGATTTTTCAGTAGCCAGTTATAAACCAAAATATTTAAACACCCTATATTTAAATAAAAATGTATCAATTTCTACTAAATCAAACGTGCTGATTGCGAAAAAAATAGTAAAAAAATTCCCAGGATTCTAGTTTTAGAAATACAAAGTTTTATTTCCCCTAGAAAACTAACACGTTTATTTCACTTTGCCGGGCTATAACTAATGAACGGTAAAAGGTACGTTAACGGGCGTGGCGGCAATCGATTCTAGGGACTTTTCTACGTATGTACACTAATTTTTAACTGTCGTGTTCAGCTGATACAAAATTACCATGCAATAAATCAAAAAATGGTACCTTGGATTTTTCAGAAGCCAGTTATAAACCAAAATATTTAAACACCCTATATTTAAATAAAAATGTATCAATTTCTACTAAATCAAACGTGCTGATTGCGAAAAAAATAGTAAAAAAATTCCCAGGATTCTAGTTTTAGAAATACAAAGTTTTATTTCCCCTAGAAAACTAACACGTTTATTTCACTTTGCCGGGCTATAACTAATGAACGGTAAAAGGTACGTTAACGGGCGTGGCGGAAATCGATTCTAGGGACTTTTCTACGTATGTACACTAATTTTAACTTTCGTGTTCAGCTGATACAAAATTACCATGCAATAAATCAAAAAATGGTACCTTGGATTTTTCAGTAGCCAGTTATAAACCAAAATATTTAAACACCCTATATTTAAATAAAAATGTATCAATTTCTACTAAATCAAACGTGCTGATTGCGAAAAAAATAGTAAAAAAATTCCCAGGATTCTAGTTTTAGAAATACAAAGTTTTATTTCCCCTAGAAAACTAACACGTTTATTTCACTTTGCCGGGCTATAACTAATGAACGGTAAAAGGTACGTTAACGGGCGTGGCGGCAATCGATTCTAGGGACTTTTCTACGTATGTACACTAATTTTTAACTGTCGTGTTCAGCTGATACAAGATTACCATGCAATAAATCAAAAAATGGTACCTTGGATTTTTCAGTAGCCAGTTATAAACCAAAATATTTAAACACCCTATATTTAAATAAAAATGTATCAATTTCTACTAAATCAAACGTGCTGATTGCCAAAAAAATAGTAAAAAAATTCCCAAGATTCTAGTTTTAGAAATACAAAGTTTTATTTCCCATAGAAAACTAACACGTTTATTTCACTTTGCCGGGCTATAACTAATGAACGGTAAAAGGTACGTTAACGGACGTGGCGGCAATCGATTCTAGGGACTTTTCTACGTATGTACACTAATTTTTAACTGTCGTGTTCAGCTGATACAAAATTACCATGCAATAAATCAAAAAATGGTACCTTGGATTTTTCAGTAGCCAGTTATAAACCAAAATATTTAAACACCCTATATTTAAATAAAAATGTATCAATTTCTACTAAATCAAACGTGCTGATTGCGAAAAAAATAGTAAAAAAATTCCCAGGATTCTAGTTTTAGAAATACAAAGTTTTATTTCCCCTAGAAAACTAACACGTTTATTTCACTTTGCCGGGCTATAACTAATGAACGGTACCAGGTACGTTAACGGGCGTGGCGGCAATCGATTCTAGGGACTTTTCTAAGTATGTACACTATTTTTTAACTGTCGTGTTCAGCTGATACAAAATTACCATGCAATAAATCAAAAAATGGTACCTTGGATTTTTCAGTAGCCAGTTATAAACCAAAATATTTAAACACCCTATATTTAAATAAAAATGTATCAATTTCTACTAAATCAAACGTGCTGATTGCGAAAAAAATAGTAAAAAAAATCCCAGGATTCTAGTTTTAGAAATACAAAGTTTTATTTCCCCTAGAAAACTAACACGTTTATTTCACTTTGCCGGGCTATAACTAATGAACGGTAAAAGGTACGTTAACGGGCGTGGCGGCAATCGATTCTAGGGACTTTTCTACGTATGTACACTAATTTTTAACTGTCGTGTTCAGCTGATACAAGATTACCATGCAATAAATCAAAAAATGGTACCTTGGATTTTTCAGTAGCCAGTTATAAACCAAAATATTTAAACACCCTATATTTAAATAAAAATGTATCAATTTCTACTAAATCAAACGTGCTGATTGCGAAAAAAATAGTAAAAAAATTCCCAGGATTCTAGTTTTAGAAATACAAAGTTTTATTTCCCCTAGAAAACTAACACGTTTATTTCACTTTGCCGGGCTATAACTAATGAACGGTAAAAGGTACGTTAACGGGCGTGGCGGCATTCGATTCTAGGGACTTTTCTACGTATGTACACTAATTTTTAACTGTCGTGTTCACCTGATACAAGATTACCATGCAATAAATCAAAAAATGGTACCTTGGATTTTTCAGTAGCCAGTTATAAACCAAAATATTTAAACACCCTATATTTAAATAAAAATGTATCAATTTCTACTAAATCAAACGTGCTGATTGCGAAAAAAATAGTAAAAAAATTCCCAGGATTCTAGTTTTAGAAATACAAAGTTTTATTTCCCCTAGAAAACTAACACGTTTATTTCACTTTGCCGGGCTATAACTAATGAACGGTAAAAGGTACGTTAACGGGCGTGGCGGCAATCGATTCTAGGGACTTTTCTACGTATGTACACTAATTTTTAACTGTCGTGTTCAGCTGATACAAGATTACCATGCAATAAATCAAAAAATGGTACCTTGGATTTTTCAGTAGCCAGTTATAAACCAAAATATTTAAACACCCTATATTTAAATAAAAATGTATCAATTTCTACTAAATCAAACGTGCTGATTGCGAAAAAAATAGTAAAAAAATTCCCAGGATTCTAGTTTTAGAAATACAAAGTTTTATTTCCCCTAGAAAACTAACACGTTTATTTCACTTTGCCGGGCTATAACTAATGAACGGTAAAAGGTACGTTAACGGGCGTGGCGGCAATCGATTCTAGGGACTTTTCTACGTATGTACACTAATTTTTAACTGTCGTGTTCAGCTGATACAAAATTACCATGCAATAAATCAAAAAATGGTACCTTGGATTTTTCAGAAGCCAGTTATAAACCAAAATATTTAAACACCCTATATTTAAATAAAAATGTATCAATTTCTACTAAATCAAACGTGCTGATTGCGAAAAAAATAGTAAAAAAATTCCCAGGATTCTAGTTTTAGAAATACAAAGTTTTATTTCCCCTAGAAAACTAACACGTTTATTTCACTTTGCCGGGCTATAACTAATGAACGGTAAAAGGTACGTTAACGGGCGTGGCGGAAATCGATTCTAGGGACTTTTCTACGTATGTACACTAATTTTAACTTTCGTGTTCAGCTGATACAAAATTACCATGCAATAAATCAAAAAATGGTACCTTGGATTTTTCAGTAGCCAGTTATAAACCAAAATATTTAAACACCCTATATTTAAATAAAAATGTATCAATTTCTACTAAATCAAACGTGCTGATTGCGAAAAAAATAGTAAAAAAATTCCCAGGATTCTAGTTTTAGAAATACAAAGTTTTATTTCCCCTAGAAAACTAACACGTTTATTTCACTTTGCCGGGCTATAACTAATGAACGGTAAAAGGTACGTTAACGGGCGTGGCGGCAATCGATTCTAGGGACTTTTCTACGTATGTACACTAATTTTTAACTGTCGTGTTCAGCTGATACAAGATTACCATGCAATAAATCAAAAAATGGTACCTTGGATTTTTCAGTAGCCAGTTATAAACCAAAATATTTAAACACCCTATATTTAAATAAAAATGTATCAATTTCTACTAAATCAAACGTGCTGATTGCCAAAAAAATAGTAAAAAAATTCCCAAGATTCTAGTTTTAGAAATACAAAGTTTTATTTCCCATAGAAAACTAACACGTTTATTTCACTTTGCCGGGCTATAACTAATGAACGGTAAAAGGTACGTTAACGGACGTGGCGGCAATCGATTCTAGGGACTTTTCTACGTATGTACACTAATTTTTAACTGTCGTGTTCAGCTGATACAAAATTACCATGCAATAAATCAAAAAATGGTACCTTGGATTTTTCAGTAGCCAGTTATAAACCAAAATATTTAAACACCCTATATTTAAATAAAAATGTATCAATTTCTACTAAATCAAACGTGCTGATTGCGAAAAAAATAGTAAAAAAATTCCCAGGATTCTAGTTTTAGAAATACAAAGTTTTATTTCCCCTAGAAAACTAACACGTTTATTTCACTTTGCCGGGCTATAACTAATGAACGGTACAAGGTACGTTAACGGGCGTGGCGGCAATCGATTCTAGGGACTTTTCTACGTATGTACACTAATTTTTAACTGTCGTTTTCAGCTGATACAAAATTACCATGCAATAAATCAAAAAATGGTACCTTGGATTTTTCAGTAGCCAGTTATAAACCAAAATATTTAAACACCCTATATTTAAATAAAAATGTATCAATTTCTACTAAATCAAACGTGCTGATTGCGAAAAAAATAGTAAAAAAAATCCCAGGATTCTAGTTTTAGAAATACAAAGTTTTATTTCCCCTAGAAAACTAACACGTTTATTTCACTTTGCCGGGCTATAACTAATGAACGGTAAAAGGTACGTTAACGGGCGTGGCGGCAATCGATTCTAGGGACTTTTCTACGTATGTACACTAATTTTTAACTGTCGTGTTCAGCTGATACAAGATTACCATGCAATAAATCAAAAAATGGTACCTTGGATTTTTCAGTAGCCAGTTATAAACCAAAATATTTAAACACCCTATATTTAAATAAAAATGTATCAATTTCTACTAAATCAAACGTGCTGATTGCCAAAAAAATAGTAAAAAAATTCCCAAGATTCTAGTTTTAGAAATACAAAGTTTTATTTCCCCTAGAAAACTAACACGTTTATTTCACTTTGCCGGGCTATAACTAATGAACGGTAAAAGGTACGTTAACGGGCGTGGCGGCAATCGATTCTAGGGACTTTTCTACGTATGTACACTAATTTTTAACTGTCGTGTTCAGCTGATACAAAATTACCATGCAATAAATCAAAAAATGGTACCTTGGATTTTTCAGTAGCCAGTTATAAACCAAAATATTTAAACACCCTATATTTAAATAAAAATGTATCAATTTCTACTAAATCGAACGTGCTGATTGCGAAAAAAATAGTAAAAAAATTCCCAGGATTCTAGTTTTAGAAATACAAAGTTTTATTTCCCCTAGAAAACTAACACGTTTATTTCACTTTGCCGGGCTATAACTAATGAACGGTAAAAGGTACGTTAACGGGCGTGGCGGCAATCGATTCTAGGGACTTTTCTACGTATGTACACTAATTTTTAACTGTCGTGTTCAGCTGATACAAAATTACCATGCAATAAATCAAAAAATGGTACCTTGGATTTTTCAGTAGCCAGTTATAAACCAAAATATTTAAACACCCTATATTTAAATAAAAATGTATCAATTTCTACTAAATCAAACGTGCTGATTGCGAAAAAAATAGTAAAAAAATTCCCAGGATTCTAGTTTTAGAAATACAAAGTTTTATTTCCCCTAGAAAACTAACACGTTTATTTCACTTTGCCGGGCTATAACTAATGAACGGTAAAAGGTACGTTAACGGGCGTGGCGGAAATCGATTCTAGGGACTTTTCTACGTATGTACACTAATTTTAACTTTCGTGTTCAGCTGATACAAAATTACCATGCAATAAATCAAAAAATGGTACCTTGGATTTTTCAGTAGCCAGTTATAAACCAAAATATTTAAACACCCTATATTTAAATAAAAATGTATCAATTTCTACTAAATCAAACGTGCTGATTGCGAAAAAAATAGTAAAAAAATTCCCAGGATTCTAGTTTTAGAAATACAAAGTTTTATTTCCCCTAGAAAACTAACACGTTTATTTCACTTTGCCGGGCTATAACTAATGAACGGTAAAAGGTACGTTAACGGGCGTGGCGGCAATCGATTCTAGGGACTTTTCTACGTATGTACACTAATTTTTAACTGTCGTGTTCAGCTGATACAAGATTACCATGCAATAAATCAAAAAATGGTACCTTGGATTTTTCAGTAGCCAGTTATAAACCAAAATATTTAAACACCCTATATTTAAATAAAAATGTATCAATTTCTACTAAATCAAACGTGCTGATTGCCAAAAAAATAGTAAAAAAATTCCCAAGATTCTAGTTTTAGAAATACAAAGTTTTATTTCCCATAGAAAACTAACACGTTTATTTCACTTTGCCGGGCTATAACTAATGAACGGTAAAAGGTACGTTAACGGGCGTGGCGGCAATCGATTCTAGGGACTTTTCTACGTATGTACACTAATTTTTAACTGTCGTGTTCAGCTGATACAAAATTACCATGCAATAAATCAAAAAATGGTACCTTGGATTTTTCAGTAGCCAGTTATAAACCAAAATATTTAAACACCCTATATTTAAATAAAAATGTATCAATTTCTACTAAATCAAACGTGCTGATTGCGAAAAAAATAGTAAAAAAATTCCCAGGATTCTAGTTTTAGAAATACAAAGTTTTATTTCCCCTAGAAAACTAACACGTTTATTTCACTTTGCCGGGCTATAACTAATGAACGGTAAAAGGTACGTTAACGGGCGTGGCGGAAATCGATTCTAGGGACTTTTCTACGTATGTACACTAATTTTAACTTTCGTGTTCAGCTGATACAAAATTACCATGCAATAAATCAAAAAATGGTACCTTGGATTTTTCAGTAGCCAGTTATAAACCAAAATATTTAAACACCCTATATTTAAATAAAAATGTATCAATTTCTACTAAATCAAACGTGCTGATTGCGAAAAAAATAGTAAAAAAATTCCCAGGATTCTAGTTTTAGAAATACAAAGTTTTATTTCCCCTAGAAAACTAACACGTTTATTTCACTTTGCCGGGCTATAACTAATGAACGGTAAAAGGTACGTTAACGGGCGTGGCGGCAATCGATTCTAGGGACTTTTCTACGTATGTACACTAATTTTTAACTGTCGTGTTCAGCTGATACAAGATTACCATGCAATAAATCAAAAAATGGTACCTTGGATTTTTCAGTAGCCAGTTATAAACCAAAATATTTAAACACCCTATATTTAAATAAAAATGTATCAATTTCTACTAAATCAAACGTGCTGATTGCCAAAAAAATAGTAAAAAAATTCCCAAGATTCTAGTTTTAGAAATACAAAGTTTTATTTCCCATAGAAAACTAACACGTTTATTTCACTTTGCCGGGCTATAACTAATGAACGGTAAAAGGTACGTTAACGGGCGTGGCGGCAATCGATTCTAGGGACTTTTCTACGTATGTACACTAATTTTTAACTGTCGTGTTCAGCTGATACAAAATTACCATGCAATAAATCAAAAAATGGTACCTTGGATTTTTCAGTAGCCAGTTATAAACCAAAATATTTAAACACCCTATATTTAAATAAAAATGTATCAATTTCTACTAAATCAAACGTGCTGATTGCGAAAAAAATAGTAAAAAAATTCCCAGGATTCTAGTTTTAGAAATACAAAGTTTTATTTCCCCTAGAAAACTAACACGTTTATTTCACTTTGCCGGGCTATAACTAATGAACGGTACAAGGTACGTTAACGGGCGTGGCGGCAATCGATTCTAGGGACTTTTCTACGTATGTACACTAATTTTTAACTGTCGTGTTCAGCTGATACAAAATTACCATGCAATAAATCAAAAAATGGTACCTTGGATTTTTCAGTAGCCAGTTATAAACCAAAATATTTAAACACCCTATATTTAAATAAAAATGTATCAATTTCTACTAAATCAAACGTGCTGATTGCGAAAAAAATAGTAAAAAAAATCCCAGGATTCTAGTTTTAGAAATACAAAGTTTTATTTCCCCTAGAAAACTAACACGTTTATTTCACTTTGCCGGGCTATAACTAATGAACGGTAAAAGGTACGTTAACGGGCGTGGCGGCAATCGATTCTAGGGACTTTTCTACGTATGTACACTAATTTTTAACTGTCGTGTTCAGCTGATACAAGATTACCATGCAATAAATCAAAAAATGGTACCTTGGATTTTTCAGTAGCCAGTTATAAACCAAAATATTTAAACACCCTATATTTAAATAAAAATGTATCAATTTCTACTAAATCAAACGTGCTGATTGCCAAAAAAATAGTAAAAAAATTCCCAAGATTCTAGTTTTAGAAATACAAAGTTTTATTTCCCCTAGAAAACTAACACGTTTATTTCACTTTGCCGGGCTATAACTAATGAACGGTAAAAGGTACGTTAACGGGCGTGGCGGCAATCGATTCTAGGGACTTTTCTACGTATGTACACTAATTTTTAACTGTCGTGTTCAGCTGATACAAAATTACCATGCAATAAATCAAAAAATGGTACCTTGGATTTTTCAGTAGCCAGTTATAAACCAAAATATTTAAACACCCTATATTTAAATAAAAATGTATCAATTTCTACTAAATCAAACGTGCTGATTGCGAAAAAAATAGTAAAAAAATTCCCAGGATTCTAGTTTTAGAAATACAAAGTTTTATTTCCCCTAGAAAACTAACACGTTTATTTCACTTTGCCGGGCTATAACTAATGAACGGTACAAGGTACGTTAACGGGCGTGGCGGCAATCGATTCTAGGGACTTTTCTACGTATGTACACTAATTTTTAACTGTCGTGTTCAGCTGATACAAAATTACCATGCAATAAATCAAAAAATGGTACCTTGGATTTTTCAGTAGCCAGTTATAAACCAAAATATTTAAACACCCTATATTTAAATAAAAATGTATCAATTTCTACTAAATCAAACGTGCTGATTGCGAAAAAAATAGTAAAAAAAATCCCAGGATTCTAGTTTTAGAAATACAAAGTTTTATTTCCCCTAGAAAACTAACACGTTTATTTCACTTTGCCGGGCTATAACTAATGAACGGTACAAGGTACGTTAACGGGCGTGGCGGCAATCGATTCTAGGGACTTTTCTACGTATGTACACTAATTTTTAACTGTCGTGTTCAGCTGATACAAAATTACCATGCAATAAATCAAAAAATGGTACCTTGGATTTTTCAGTAGCCAGTTATAAACCAAAATATTTAAACACCCTATATTTAAATAAAAATGTATCAATTTCTACTAAATCAAACGTGCTGATTGCGAAAAAAATAGTAAAAAAATTCCCAGGATTCTAGTTTTAGAAATACAAAGTTTTATTTCCCCTAGAAAACTAACACGTTTATTTCACTTTGCCGGGCTATAACTAATGAACGGTAAAAGGTACGTTAACGGGCGTGGCGGCAATCGATTCTAGGGACTTTTCTACGTATGTACACTAATTTTTAACTGTCGTGTTCAGCTGATACAAAATTACCATGCAATAAATCAAAAAATGGTACCTTGGATTTTTCAGTAGCCAGTTATAAACCAAAATATTTAAACACCCTATATTTAAATAAAAATGTATCAATTTCTACTAAATCAAACGTGCTGATTGCGAAAAAAATAGTAAAAAAATTCCCAGGATTCTAGTTTTAGAAATACAAAGTTTTATTTCCCCTAGAAAACTAACACGTTTATTTCACTTTGCCGGGCTATAACTAATGAACGGTACAAGGTACGTTAACGGGCGTGGCGGCAATCGATTCTAGGGACTTTTCTACGTATGTACACTAATTTTTAACTGTCGTGTTCAGCTGATACAAGATTACCATGCAATAAATCAAAAAATGGTACCTTGGATTTTTCAGTAGCCAGTTATAAACCAAAATATTTAAACACCCTATATTTAAATAAAAATGTATCAATTTCTACTAAATCAAACGTGCTGATTGCCAAAAAAATAGTAAAAAAATTCCCAGGATTCTAGTTTTAGAAATACAAAGTTTTATTTCCCCTAGAAAACTAACACGTTTATTTCACTTTGCCGGGCTATAACTAATGAACGGTAAAAGGTACGTTAACGGGCGTGGCGGCAATCGATTCTAGGGACTTTTCTACGTATGTACACTAATTTTTAACTGTCGTGTTCAGCTGATACAAGATTACCATGCAATAAATCAAAAAATGGTACCTTGGATTTTTCAGTAGCCAGTTATAAACCAAAATATTTAAACACCCTATATTTAAATAAAAATGTATCAATTTCTACTAAATCAAACGTGCTGATTGCCAAAAAAATAGTAAAAAAATTCCCAAGATTCTAGTTTTAGAAATACAAAGTTTTATTTCCCCTAGAAAACTAACACGTTTATTTCACTTTGCCGGGCTATAACTAATGAACGGTAAAAGGTACGTTAACGGGCGTGGCGGCAATCGATTCTAGGGACTTTTCTACGTATGTACACTAATTTTTAACTGTCGTGTTCAGCTGATACAAAATTACCATGCAATAAATCAAAAAATGGTACCTTGGATTTTTCAGTAGCCAGTTATAAACCAAAATATTTAAACACCCTATATTTAAATAAAAATGTATCAATTTCTACTAAATCAAACGTGCTGATTGCGACAAAAATAGTAAAAAAATTCCCAGGATTCTAGTTTTAGAAATACAAAGTTTTATTTCCCCTAGAAAACTAACACGTTTATTTCACTTTGCCGGGCTATAACTAATGAACGGTACAAGGTACGTTAACGGGCGTGGCGGCAATCGATTCTAGGGACTTTTCTACGTATGTACACTAATTTTTAACTGTCGTGTTCAGCTGATACAAAATTACCATGCAATAAATCAAAAAATGGTACCTTGGATTTTTCAGTAGCCAGTTATAAACCAAAATATTTAAACACCCTATATTTAAATAAAAATGTATCAATTTCTACTAAATCAAACGTGCTGATTGCGAAAAAAATAGTAAAAAAATTCCCAGGATTCTAGTTTTAGAAATACAAAGTTTTATTTCCCCTAGAAAACTAACACGTTTATTTCACTTTGCCGGGCTATAACTAATGAACGGTAAAAGGTACGTTAACGGGCGTGGCGGCAATCGATTCTAGGGACTTTTCTACGTATGTACACTAATTTTTAACTGTCGTGTTCAGCTGATACAAGATTACCATGCAATAAATCAAAAAATGGTACCTTGGATTTTTCAGTAGCTAGTTATAAACCAAAATATTTAAACACCCTATATTTAAATAAAAATGTATCAATTTCTACTAAATCAAACGTGCTGATTGCGAAAAAAATAGTAAAAAAATTCCCAGGATTCTAGTTTTAGAAATACAAAGTTTTATTTCCCCTAGAAAACTAACACGTTTATTTCACTTTGCCGGGCTATAACTAATGAACGGTAAAAGGTACTTTAACGGGCGTGGCGGAAATCGATTCTAGGGACTTTTCTACGTATGTACACTAATTTTTAACTGTCGTGTTCAGCTGATACAAAATTACCATGCAATAAATCAAAAAATGGTACCTTGGATTTTTCAGAAGCCAGTTATAAACCAAAATATTTAAACACCCTATATTTAAATAAAAATGTATCAATTTCTACTAAATCAAACGTGCTGATTGCGAAAAAAATAGTAAAAAAATTCCCAGGATTCTAGTTTTAGAAATACAAAGTTTTATTTCCCCTAGAAAACTAACACGTTTATTTCACTTTGCCGGGCTATAACTAATGAACGGTAAAAGGTACGTTAACGGGCGTGGCGGCAATCGATTCTAGGGACTTTTCTACGTATGTACACTAATTTTTAACTGTCGTGTTCAGCTGATACAAGATTACCATGCAATAAATCAAAAAATGGTACCTTGGATTTTTCAGTAGCCAGTTATAAACCAAAATATTTAAACACCCTATATTTAAATAAAAATGTATCAATTTCTACTAAATCAAACGTGCTGATTGCGAAAAAAATAGTAAAAAAATTCCCAGGATTCTAGTTTTAGAAATACAAAGTTTTATTTCCCCTAGAAAACTAACACGTTTATTTCACTTTGCCGGGCTATAACTAATGAACGGTAAAAGGTACGTTAACGGGCGTGGCGGCAATCGATTCTAGGGACTTTTCTACGTATGTACACTAATTTTTAACTGTCGTGTTCAGCTGATACAAGATTACCATGCAATAAATCAAAAAATGGTACCTTGGATTTTTCAGTAGCCAGTTATAAACCAAAATATTTAAACACCCTATATTTAAATAAAAATGTAACAATTTCTACTAAATCAAACGTGCTGATTGCGAAAAAAATAGTAAAAAAATTCCCAGGATTCTAGTTTTAGAAATACAAAGTTTTATTTCCCCTAGAAAACTAACACGTTTATTTCACTTTGCCGGACTATAACTAATGAACGGTAAAAGGTACTTTAACGGGCGTGGCGGAAATCGATTCTAGGGACTTTTCTACGTATGTACACTAATTTTTAACTGTCGTGTTCAGCTGATACAAAATTACCATGCAATAAATCAAAAAATGGTACCTTGGATTTTTCAGAAGCCAGTTATAAACCAAAATATTTAAACACCCTATATTTAAATAAAAATGTATCAATTTCTACTAAATCAAACGTGCTGATTGCGAAAAAAATAGTAAAAAAATTCCCAGGATTCTAGTTTTAGAAATACAAAGTTTTATTTCCCCTAGAAAACTAACACGTTTATTTCACTTTGCCGGGCTATAACTAATGAACGGTAAAAGGTACGTTAACGGGCGTGGCGGAAATCGATTCTAGGGACTTTTCTACGTATGTACACTAATTTTAACTTTCGTGTTCAGCTGATACAAAATTACCATGCAATAAATCAAAAAATGGTACCTTGGATTTTTCAGTAGCCAGTTATAAACCAAAATATTTAAACACCCTATATTTAAATAAAAATGTATCAATTTCTACTAAATCAAACGTGCTGATTGCCAAAAAAATAGTAAAAAAATTCCCAGGATTCTAGTTTTAGAAATACAAAGTTTTATTTCCCCTAGAAAACTAACACGTTTATTTCACTTTGCCGGGCTATAACTAATGAACGGTAAAAGGTACGTTAACGGGCGTGGCGGCAATCGATTCTAGGGACTTTTCTACGTATGTACACTAATTTTTAACTGTCGTGTTCAGCTGATACAAGATTACCATGCAATAAATCAAAAAATGGTACCTTGGATTTTTCAGTAGCCAGTTATAAACCAAAATATTTAAACACCCTATATTTAAATAAAAATGTATCAATTTCTACTAAATCAAACGTGCTGATTGCCAAAAAAATAGTAAAAAAATTCCCAAGATTCTAGTTTTAGAAATACAAAGTTTTATTTCCCCTAGAAAACTAACACGTTTATTTCACTTTGCCGGGCTATAACTAATGAACGGTAAAAGGTACGTTAACGGGCGTGGCGGCAATCGATTCTAGGGACTTTTCTACGTATGTACACTAATTTTTAACTGTCGTGTTCAGCTGATACAAGATTACCATGCAATAAATCAAAAAATGGTACCTTGGATTTTTCAGTAGCCAGTTATAAACCAAAATATTTAAACACCCTATATTTAAATAAAAATGTATCAATTTCTACTAAATCAAACGTGCTGATTGCGAAAAAAATAGTAAAAAAATTCCCAGGATTCTAGTTTTAGAAATACAAAGTTTTATTTCCCCTAGAAAACTAACACGTTTATTTCACTTTGCCGGGCTATAACTAATGAACGGTAAAAGGTACTTTAACGGGCGTGGCGGAAATCGATTCTAGGGACTTTTCTACGTATGTACACTAATTTTTAACTGTCGTGTTCAGCTGATACAAAATTACCATGCAATAAATCAAAAAATGGTACCTTGGATTTTTCAGAAGCCAGTTATAAACCAAAATATTTAAACACCCTATATTTAAATAAAAATGTATCAATTTCTACTAAATCAAACGTGCTGATTGCGAAAAAAATAGTAAAAAAATTCCCAGGATTCTAGTTTTAGAAATACAAAGTTTTATTTCCCCTAGAAAACTAACACGTTTATTTCACTTTGCCGGGCTATAACTAATGAACGGTAAAAGGTACGTTAACGGGCGTGGCGGAAATCGATTCTAGGGACTTTTCTACGTATGTACACTAATTTTAACTTTCGTGTTCAGCTGATACAAAATTACCATGCAATAAATCAAAAAATGGTACCTTGGATTTTTCAGTAGCCAGTTATAAACCAAAATATTTAAACACCCTATATTTAAATAAAAATGTATCAATTTCTACTAAATCAAACGTGCTGATTGCGAAAAAAATAGTAAAAAAATTCCCAGGATTCTAGTTTTAGAAATACAAAGTTTTATTTCCCCTAGAAAACTAACACGTTTATTTCACTTTGCCGGGCTATAACTAATGAACGGTACAAGGTACGTTAACGGGCGTGGCGGCAATCGATTCTAGGGACTTTTCTACGTATGTACACTAATTTTTAACTGTCGTGTTCAGCTGATACAAGATTACCATGCAATAAATCAAAAAATGGTACCTTGGATTTTTCAGTAGCCAGTTATAAACCAAAATATTTAACCACCCTATATTTAAATAAAAATGTATCAATTTCTACTAAATCAAACGTGCTGATTGCCAAAAGAATAGTAAAAAAATTCCCAAGATTCTAGTTTTAGAAATACAAAGTTTTATTTCCCCTAGAAAACTAACACGTTTATTTCACTTTGCCGGGCTATAACTAATGAACGGTAAAAGGTACGTTAACGGGCGTAGCGGCAATCGATTCTAGGGACTTTTCTACGTATGTACACTAATTTTTAACTGTCGTGTTCAGCTGATACAAGATTACCATGCAATAAATCAAAAAATGGTACCTTGGATTTTTCAGTAGCCAGTTATAAACCAAAATATTTAAACACCCTATATTTAAATAAAAATGTATCAATTTCTACTAAATCAAACGTGCTGATTGCGAAAAAAATAGTAAAAAAATTCCCAGGATTCTAGTTTTAGAAATACAAAGTTTTATTTCCCCTAGAAAACTAACACGTTTATTTCACTTTGCCGGGCTATAACTAATGAACGGTACAAGGTACGTTAACGGGCGTGGCGGCAATCGATTCTAGGGACTTTTCTACGTATGTACACTAATTTTTAACTGTCGTGTTCAGCTGATACAAAATTACCATGCAATAAATCAAAAAATGGTACCTTGGATTTTTCAGTAGCCAGTTATAAACCAAAATATTTAAACACCCTATATTTAAATAAAAATGTATCAATTTCTACTAAATCAAACGTGCTGATTGCGAAAAAAATAGTAAAAAAATTCCCAGGATTCTAGTTTTAGAAATACAAAGTTTTATTTCCCCTAGAAAACTAACACGTTTATTTCACTTTGCCGGGCTATAACTAATGAACGGTAAAAGGTACGTTAACGGGCGTGGCGGCAATCGATTCTAGGGACTTTTCTACGTATGTACACTAATTTTTAACTGTCGTGTTCAGCTGATACAAAATTACCATGCAATAAATCAAAAAATGGTACCTTGGATTTTTCAGTAGCCAGTTATAAACCAAAATATTTAAACACCCTATATTTAAATAAAAATGTATCAATTTCTACTAAATCAAACGTGCTGATTGCGAAAAAAATAGTAAAAAAATTCCCAGGATTCTAGTTTTAGAAATACAAAGTTTTATTTCCCTTAGAAAACTAACACGTTTATTTCACTTTGCCGGGCTATAACTAATGAACGGTAAAAGGTACGTTAACGGGCGTGGCGGCAATCGATTCTAGGGACTTTTCTACGTATGTACACTAATTTTTAACTGTCGTGTTCACCTGATACAAGATTACCATGCAATAAATCAAAAAATGGTACCTTGGATTTTTCAGAAGCCAGTTATAAACCAAAATATTTAAACACCCTATATTTAAATAAAAATGTATCAATTTCTACTAAATCAAACGTGCTGATTGCGAAAAAAATAGTAAAAAAATTCCCAGGATTCTAGTTTTAGAAATACAAAGTTTTATTTCCCCTAGAAAACTAACACGTTTATTTCACTTTGCCGGGCTATAACTAATGAACGGTAAAAGGTACGTTAACGGGCGTGGCGGAAATCGATTCTAGGGACTTTTCTACGTATGTACACTAATTTTAACTTTCGTGTTCAGCTGATACAAAATTACCATGCAATAAATCAAAAAATGGTACCTTGGATTTTTCAGTAGCCAGTTATAAACCAAAATATTTAAACACCCTATATTTAAATAAAAATGTATCAATTTCTACTAAATCAAACGTGCTGATTGCGAAAAAAATAGTAAAAAAATTCCCAGGATTCTAGTTTTAGAAATACAAAGTTTTATTTCCCCTAGAAAACTAACACGTTTATTTCACTTTGCCGGGCTATAACTAATGAACGGTACAAGGTACGTTAACGGGCGTGGCGGCAATCGATTCTAGGGACTTTTCTACGTATGTACACTAATTTTTAACTGTCGTGTTCAGCTGATACAAGATTACCATGCAATAAATCAAAAAATGGTACCTTGGATTTTTCAGTAGCCAGTTATAAACCAAAATATTTAACCACCCTATATTTAAATAAAAATGTATCAATTTCTACTAAATCAAACGTGCTGATTGCCAAAAGAATAGTAAAAAAATTCCCAAGATTCTAGTTTTAGAAATACAAAGTTTTATTTCCCCTAGAAAACTAACACGTTTATTTCACTTTGCCGGGCTATAACTAATGAACGGTAAAAGGTACGTTAACGGGCGTAGCGGCAATCGATTCTAGGGACTTTTCTACGTATGTACACTAATTTTTAACTGTCGTGTTCAGCTGATACAAGATTACCATGCAATAAATCAAAAAATGGTACCTTGGATTTTTCAGTAGCCAGTTATAAACCAAAATATTTAAACACCCTATATTTAAATAAAAATGTATCAATTTCTACTAAATCAAACGTGCTGATTGCGAAAAAAATAGTAAAAAAATTCCCAGGATTCTAGTTTTAGAAATACAAAGTTTTATTTCCCCTAGAAAACTAACACGTTTATTTCACTTTGCCGGGCTATAACTAATGAACGGTACAAGGTACGTTAACGGGCGTGGCGGCAATCGATTCTAGGGACTTTTCTACGTATGTACACTAATTTTTAACTGTCGTGTTCAGCTGATACAAAATTACCATGCAATAAATCAAAAAATGGTACCTTGGATTTTTCAGTAGCCAGTTATAAACCAAAATATTTAAACACCCTATATTTAAATAAAAATGTATCAATTTCTACTAAATCAAACGTGCTGATTGCGAAAAAAATAGTAAAAAAATTCCCAGGATTCTAGTTTTAGAAATACAAAGTTTTATTTCCCCTAGAAAACTAACACGTTTATTTCACTTTGCCGGGCTATAACTAATGAACGGTAAAAGGTACGTTAACGGGCGTGGCGGCAATCGATTCTAGGGACTTTTCTACGTATGTACACTAATTTTTAACTGTCGTGTTCAGCTGATACAAAATTACCATGCAATAAATCAAAAAATGGTACCTTGGATTTTTCAGTAGCCAGTTATAAACCAAAATATTTAAACACCCTATATTTAAATAAAAATGTATCAATTTCTACTAAATCAAACGTGCTGATTGCGAAAAAAATAGTAAAAAAATTCCCAGGATTCTAGTTTTAGAAATACAAAGTTTTATTTCCCTTAGAAAACTAACACGTTTATTTCACTTTGCCGGGCTATAACTAATGAACGGTAAAAGGTACGTTAACGGGCGTGGCGGCAATCGATTCTAGGGACTTTTCTACGTATGTACACTAATTTTTAACTGTCGTGTTCACCTGATACAAGATTACCATGCAATAAATCAAAAAATGGTACCTTGGATTTTTCAGTAGCCAGTTATAAACCAAAATATTTAAACACCCTATATTTAAATAAAAATGTATCAATTTCTACTAAATCAAACGTGCTGATTGCCAAAAAAATAGTAAAAAAATTCCCAAGATTCTAGTTTTAGAAATACAAAGTTTTATTTCCCCTAGAAAACTAACACGTTTATTTCACTTTGCCGGGCTATAACTAATGAACGGTAAAAGGTACGTTAACGGGCGTGGCGGCAATCGATTCTAGGGACTTTTCTACGTATGTACACTAATTTTTAACTGTCGTGTTCAGCTGATACAAGATTACCATGCAATAAATCAAAAAATGGTACCTTGGATTTTTCAGTAGCCAGTTATAAACCAAAATATTTAAACACCCTATATTTAAATAAAAATGTATCAATTTCTACTAAATCAAACGTGCTGATTGCGAAAAAAATAGTAAAAAAATTCCCAGGATTCTAGTTTTAGAAATACAAAGTTTTATTTCCCCTAGAAAACTAACACGTTTATTTCACTTTGCCGGGCTATAACTAATGAACGGTACAAGGTACGTTAACGGGCGTGGCGGCAATCGATTCTAGGGACTTTTCTACGTATGTACACTAATTTTTAACTGTCGTGTTCAGCTGATACAAAATTACCATGCAATAAATCAAAAAATGGTACCTTGGATTTTTCAGTAGCCAGTTATAAACCAAAATATTTAAACACCCTATATTTAAATAAAAATGTATCAATTTCTACTAAATCAAACGTGCTGATTGCGAAAAAAATAGTAAAAAAAATCCCAGGATTCTAGTTTTAGAAATACAAAGTTTTATTTCCCCTAGAAAACTAACACGTTTATTTCACTTTGCCGGGCTATAACTAATGAACGGTAAAAGGTACGTTAACGGGCGTGGCGGCAATCGATTCTAGGGACTTTTCTACGTATGTACACTAATTTTTAACTGTCGTGTTCAGCTGATACAAGATTACCATGCAATAAATCAAAAAATGGTACCTTGGATTTTTCAGTAGCCAGTTATAAACCAAAATATTTAAACACCCTATATTTAAATAAAAATGTATCAATTTCTACTAAATCAAACGTGCTGATTGCGAAAAAAATAGTAAAAAAATTCCCAGGATTCTAGTTTTAGAAATACAAAGTTTTATTTCCCCTAGAAAACTAACACGTTTATTTCACTTTGCCGGGCTATAACTAATGAACGGTACAAGGTACGTTAACGGGCGTGGCGGCAATCGATTCTAGAGACTTTTCTACGTATGTACTCTAATTTTTAACTGTCGTGTTCAGCTGATACAAAATTACCATGCAATAAATCAAAAAATGGTACCTTGGATTTTTCAGTAGCCAGTTATAAACCAAAATATTTAAACACCCTATATTTAAATAAAAATGTATCAATTTCTACTAAATCAAACGTGCTGATTGCCAAAAAAATAGTAAAAAAATTCCCAGGATTCTAGTTTTAGAAATACAAAGTTTTATTTCCCCTAGAAAACTAACACGTTTATTTCACTTTGCCGGGCTATAACTAATGAACGGTACAAGGTACGTTAACGGGCGTGGCGGCAATCGATTCTAGGGACTTTTCTACGTATGTACACTAATTTTTAACTGTCGTGTTCAGCTGATACAAGATTACCATGCAATAAATCAAAAAATGGTACCTTGGATTTTTCAGTAGCCAGTTATAAACCAAAATATTTAAACACCCTATATTTAAATAAAAATGTATCAATTTCTACTAAATCAAACGTGCTGATTGCGAAAAAAATAGTAAAAAAATCCCAGGATTCTAGTTTTAGAAATACAAAGTTTTATTTCCCCTAGAAAACTAACACGTTTATTTCACTTTGCCGGGCTATAACTAATGAACGGTACAAGGTACGTTAACGGGCGTGGCGGCAATCGATTCTAGGGACTTTTCTACGTATGTACACTAATTTTTAACTGTCGTGTTCAGCTGATACAAGATTACCATGCAATAAATCAAAAAATGGTACCTTGGATTTTTCAGTAGCCAGTTATAAACCAAAATATTTAAACACCCTATATTTAAATAAAAATGTATCAATTTCTACTAAATCAAACGTGCTGATTGCGAAAAAAATAGTAAAAAAATTCCCAGGATTCTAGTTTTAGAAATACAAAGTTTTATTTCCCCTAGAAAACTAACACGTTTATTTCACTTTGCCGGGCTATAAATAATGAACGGTACAAGGTACGTTAACGGGCGTGGCGGCAATCGATTCTAGGGACTTTTCTACGTATGTACACTAATTTTTAACTGTCGTGTTCAGCTGATACAAAATTACCATGCAATAAATCAAAAAATGGTACCTTGGATTTTTCAGTAGCCAGTTATAAACCAAAATATTTAAACACCCTATATTTAAATAAAAATGTATCAATTTCTACTAAATCAAACGTGCTGATTGCGAAAAAAATAGTAAAAAAAATCCCAGGATTCTAGTTTTAGAAATACAAAGTTTTATTTCCCCTAGAAAACTAACACGTTTATTTCACTTTGCCGGGCTATAACTAATGAACGGTAAAAGGTACGTTAACGGGCGTGGCGGCAATCGATTCTAGGGACTTTTCTACGTATGTACACTAATTTTTAACTGTCGTGTTCAGCTGATACAAGATTACCATGCAATAAATCAAAAAATGGTACCTTGGATTTTTCAGTAGCCAGTTATAAACCAAAATATTTAAACACCCTATATTTAAATAAAAATGTATCAATTTCTACTAAATCAAACGTGCTGATTGCGAAAAAAATAGTAAAAAAATTCCCAGGATTCTAGTTTTAGAAATACAAAGTTTTATTTCCCCTAGAAAACTAACACGTTTATTTCACTTTGCCGGGCTATAACTAATGAACGGTAAAAGGTACGTTAACGGGCGTGGCGGCAATCGATTCTAGGGACTTTTCTACGTATGTACACTAATTTTTAACTGTCGTGTTCAGCTGATACAAGATTACCATGCAATAAATCAAAAAATGGTACCTTGGATTTTTCAGTAGCCAGTTATAAACCAAAATATTTAAACACCCTATATTTAAATAAAAATGTATCAATTTCTACTAAATCAAACGTGCTGATTGCGAAAAAAATAGTAAAAAAATTCCCAGGATTCTAGTTTTAGAAATACAAAGTTTTATTTCCCCTAGAAAACTAACACGTTTATTTCACTTTGCCGGGCTATAACTAATGAACGGTAAAAGGTACGTTAACGGGCGTGGCGGCAATCGATTCTAGGGACTTTTCTACGTATGTACACTAATTTTTAACTGTCGTGTTCAGCTGATACAAAATTACCATGCAATAAATCAAAAAATGGTACCTTGGATTTTTCAGTAGCCAGTTATAAACCAAAATATTTAAACACCCTATATTTAAATAAAAATGTATCAATTTCTACTAAATCAAACGTGCTGATTGCGAAAAAAATAGTAAAAAAAATCCCAGGATTCTAGTTTTAGAAATACAAAGTTTTATTTCCCCTAGAAAACTAACACGTTTATTTCACTTTGCCGGGCTATAACTAATGAACGGTAAAAGGTACGTTAACGGGCGTGGCGGCAATCGATTCTAGGGACTTTTCTACGTATGTACACTAATTTTTAACTGTCGTGTTCAGCTGATACAAGATTACCATGCAATAAATCAAAAAATGGTACCTTGGATTTTTCAGTAGCCAGTTATAAACCAAAATATTTAAACACCCTATATTTAAATAAAAATGTATCAATTTCTACTAAATCAAACGTGCTGATTGCGAAAAAAATAGTAAAAAAATTCCCAGGATTCTAGTTTTAGAAATACAAAGTTTTATTTCCCCTAGAAAACTAACACGTTTATTTCACTTTGCCGGGCTATAACTAATGAACGGTAAAAGGTACGTTAACGGGCGTGGCGGCAATCGATTCTAGGGACTTTTCTACGTATGTACACTAATTTTTAACTGTCGTGTTCAGCTGATACAAGATTACCATGCAATAAATCAAAAAATGGTACCTTGGATTTTTCAGTAGCCAGTTATAAACCAAAATATTTAAACACCCTATATTTAAATAAAAATGTATCAATTTCTACTAAATCAAACGTGCTGATTGCGAAAAAAATAGTAAAAAAATTCCCAGGATTCTAGTTTTAGAAATACAAAGTTTTATTTCCCCTAGAAAACTAACACGTTTATTTCACTTTGCCGGGCTATAACTAATGAACGGTAAAAGGTACGTTAACGGGCGTGGCGGCAATCGATTCTAGGGACTTTTCTACGTATGTACACTAATTTTTAACTGTCGTGTTCAGCTGATACAAAATTACCATGCAATAAATCAAAAAATGGTACCTTGGATTTTTCAGTAGCCAGTTATAAACCAAAATATTTAAACACCCTATATTTAAATAAAAATGTATCAATTTCTACTAAATCAAACGTGCTGATTGCGAAAAAAATAGTAAAAAAATTCCCAGGATTCTAGTTTTAGAAATACAAAGTTTTATTTCCCCTAGAAAACTAACACGTTTATTTCACTTTGCCGGGCTATAACTAATGAACGGTACAATGTACGTTAACGGGCGTGGCGGCAATCGATTCTAGGGACTTTTCTACGTATGTACACTAATTTTTAACTGTCGTGTTCAGCTGATACAAAATTACCATGCAATAAATCAAAAAATGGTACCTTGGATTTTTCAGTAGCCAGTTATAAACCAAAATATTTAAACACCCTATATTTAAATAAAAATGTATCAATTTCTACTAAATCAAACGTGCTGATTGCGAAAAAAATAGTAAAAAAATTCCCAGGATTCTAGTTTTAGAAATACAAAGTTTTATTTCCCCTAGAAAACTAACACGTTTATTTCACTTTGCCGGGCTATAACTAATGAACGGTACAAGGTACGTTAACGGGCGTGGCGGCAATCGATTCTAGGGACTTTTCTACGTATGTACACTAATTTTTAACTGTCGTGTTCAGCTGATACAAAATTACCATGCAATAAATCAAAAAATGGTACCTTGGATTTTTCAGTAGCCAGTTATAAACCAAAATATTTAAACACCCTATATTTAAATAAAAATGTATCAATTTCTACTAAATCAAACGAGCTGATTGCGAAAAAAATAGTAAAAAAATTCCCAGGATTCTAGTTTTAGAAATACAAAGTTTTATTTCCCCTAGAAAACTAACACGTTTATTTCACTTTGCCGGGCTATAACTAATGAACGGTAAAAGGTACGTTAACGGGCGTGGCGGCAATCGATTCTAGGGACTTTTCTACGTATGTACACTAATTTTTAACTGTCGTGTTCAGCTGATACAAAATTACCATGCAATAAATCAAAAAATGGTACCTTGGATTTTTCAGTAGCCAGTTATAAACCAAAATATTTAAACACCCTATATTTAAATAAAAATGTATCAATTTCTACTAAATCAAACGTGCTGATTGCGAAAAAAATAGTAAAAAAAATTCCAGGATTCTAGTTTTACAAATACAAAGTTTTATTTCCCCTAGAAAACTAACACGTTTATTTCACTTTGCCGGGCTATAACTAATGAACGGTAAAAGGTACGTTAACGGGCGTGGCGGCAATCGATTCTAGGGACTTTTCTACGTATGTACACTAATTTTTAACTGTCGTGTTCAGCTGATACAAGATTACCATGCAATAAATCAAAAAATGGTACCTTGGATTTTTCAGTAGCCAGTTATAAACCAAAATATTTAAACACCCTATATTTAAATAAAAATGTATCAATTTCTACTAAATCAAACGTGCTGATTGCGAAAAAAATAGTAAAAAAATTCCCAGGATTCTAGTTTTAGAAATACAAAGTTTTATTTCCCCTAGAAAACTAACACGTTTATTTCACTTTGCCGGGCTATAACTAATGAACGGTAAAAGGTACGTTAACGGGCGTGGCGGCAATCGATTCTAGGGACTTTTCTACGTATGTACACTAATTTTTAACTGTCGTGTTCAGCTGATACAAAATTACCATGCAATAAATCAAAAAATGGTACCTTGGATTTTTCAGTAGCCAGTTATAAACCAAAATATTTAAACACCCTATATTTAAATAAAAATGTATCAATTTCTACTAAATCAAACGTGCTGATTGCGAAAAAAATAGTAAAAAAATTCCCAGGATTCTAGTTTTAGAAATACAAAGTTTTATTTCCCCTAGAAAACTAACACGTTTATTTCACTTTGCCGGGCTATAACTAATGAACGGTAAAAGGTACGTTAACGGGCGTGGCGGCAATCGATTCTAGGGACTTTTCTACGTATGTACACTAATTTTTAACTGTCGTGTTCAGCTGATACAAAATTACCATGCAATAAATCAAAAAATGGTACCTTGGATTTTTCAGTAGCCAGTTATAAACCAAAATATTTAAACACCCTATATTTAAATAAAAATGTATCAATTTCTACTAAATCAAACGTGCTGATTGCGAAAAAAATAGTAAAAAAATTCCCAGGATTCTAGTTTTAGAAATACAAAGTTTTATTTCCCCTAGAAAACTAACACGTTTATTTCACTTTGCCGGGCTATAACTAATGAACGGTAAAAGGTACGTTAACGGGCGTGGCGGAAATCGATTCTAGGGACTTTTCTACGTATGTACACTAATTTTTAACTGTCGTGTTCAGCTAATACAAAATTACCATGCAATAAATCAAAAAATGGTAACTTGGATTTTTCAGTAGCCAGTTATAAACCAAAATATTTAAACACCCTATATTTAAATAAAAATGTATCAATTTCTACTAAATCAAACGTGCTGATTGCCAAAAAAATAGTAAAAAAATTCCCAGGATTCTAGTTTTAGAAATACAAAGTTTTATTTCCCCTAGAAAACTAACACGTTTATTTCACTTTGCCGGGCTATAACTAATGAACGGTAAAAGGTACGTTAACGGGCGTGGCGGCAATCGATTCTAGGGACTTTTCTACGTATGTACACTAATTTTTAACTGTCGTGTTCAGCTGATACAAAATTACCATGCAATAAATCAAAAAATGGTACCTTGGATTTTTCAGTAGCCAGTTATAAACCAAAATATTTAAACACCCTATATTTAAATAAAAATGTATCAATTTCTACTAAATCAAACGAGCTGATTGCGAAAAAAATAGTAAAAAAATTCCCAGGATTCTAGTTTTAGAAATACAAAGTTTTATTTCCCCTAGAAAACTAACACGTTTATTTCACTTTGCCGGGCTATAACTAATGAACGGTAAAAGGTACGTTAACGGGCGTGGCGGCAATCGATTCTAGGGACTTTTCTACGTATGTACACTAATTTTTAACTGTCGTGTTCAGCTGATACAAAATTACCATGCAATAAATCAAAAAATGGTACCTTGGATTTTTCAGTAGCCAGTTATAAACCAAAATATTTAAACACCCTATATTTAAATAAAAATGTATCAATTTCTACTAAATCAAACGTGCTGATTGCGAAAAAAATAGTAAAAAAATTCCCAGGATTCTAGTTTTAGAAATACAAAGTTTTATTTCCCCTAGAAAACTAACACGTTTATTTCACTTTGCCGGGCTATAACTAATGAACGGTAAAAGGTACGTTAACGGGCGTGGCGGCAATCGATTCTAGGGACTTTTCTACGTATGTACACTAATTTTTAACTGTCGTGTTCAGCTGATACAAAATTACCATGCAATAAATCAAAAAATGGTACCTTGGATTTTTCAGTAGCCAGTTATAAACCAAAATATTTAAACACCCTATATTTAAATAAAAATGTATCAATTTCTACTAAATCAAACGTGCTGATTGCGAAAAAAATAGTAAAAAAATTCCCAGGATTCTAGTTTTAGAAATACAAAGTTTTATTTCCCCTAGAAAACTAACACGTTTATTTCACTTTGCCGGGCTATAACTAATGAACGGTAAAAGTTACGTTAACGGGCGTGGCGGCAATCGATTCTAGGGACTTTTCTACGTATGTACACTAATTTTTAACTGTCGTGTTCAGCTGATACAAAATTACCATGCAATAAATCAAAAAATGGTACCTTGGATTTTTCAGTAGCCAGTTATAAACCAAAATATTTAAACACCCTATATTTAAATAAAAATGTATCACTTTCTACTAAATCAAACGTGCTGATTGCAAAAAAAAAAAAAAAAAATTCCCAGGATTCTAGTTTTAGAAATACAAAGTTTTATTTCCCCTAGAAAACTAACACGTTTATTTCACTTTGCCGGGCTATAACTAATGAACGGTAAAAGATACGTTAACAGCCGTTGCGGCAATCGAATCTATGGACATTTCTACGTATGTATACTAATTTTTAACTGTCGTGTTCAGCTGATACAAAATTACCATGCAATAAATCAAAAAATGGTACCTTGGATTTTTCAGTAGCCAGTTATAAACCAAAATATTTAAACACCCTATATTTAAATAAAAATATATCAATTTCTACTAAATCAAACGTGCTGATTGCGAAAAAAATAGTAAAAAAATTCCCAGGATTCTAGTTTTAGAAATACAAAGTTTTATTTCCCCTAGAAAACTAACACGTTTATTTCACTTTGCCGGGCTATAACTAATGAACGGTAAAAGGTACGTTAACGGGCGTGGCGGCAATTGATTCTAGGGACTTTTCTACGTATGTACACTAATTTTTAACTGTCGTGTTCAGCTGATACAAAATTACCATGCAATAAATCAAAAAATGGTACCTTGGATTTTTCAGTAGCCAGTTATAAACCAAAATATTTAAACACCCTATATTTAAATAAAAATGTATCAATTTCTACTAAATCAAACGTGCTGATTGCGAAAAAAATAGTAAAAAAATTCCCAGGATTCTAGTTTTAGAAATACAAAGTTTTATTTCCCCTAGAAAACTAACACGTTTATTTCACTTTGCCGGGCTATAACTAATGAACGGTAAAAGGTACGTTAACGGGCGTGGCGGAAATCGTTTCTAGGGATTTTTCTACGTATGTACACTAATTTTTAACTGTCGTGTTCAGCTGATACAAAATTACCATGCAATAAATCAAAAAATGGTACCTTGGATTTTTCAGTAGCCAGTTATAAACCAAAATATTTAAACACCCTATATTTAAATAAAAATGTATCACTTTCTACTAAATCAAACGTGCTGATTGCGAAAAAAATTATAAAAAAATTCCCAGGATTCTAGTTTTAGAAATACAAAGTTTTATTTCCCCTAGAAAACTAACACGTTTATTTCACTTTGCCGGGCTATAACTAATGAACGGTAAAAGGTACGTTAACGGGCGTGGCGGCAATCGATTCTAGGGACTTTTCTACGTATGTACACTAATTTTTAACTGTCGTGTTCAGCTGATACAAAATTACCATGCAATAAATCAAAAAATGGTACCTTGGATTTTTCAGTAGCCAGTTATAAACCAAAATATTTAAACACCCTATATTTAAATAAAAATGTATCACTTTCTACTAACTCAAACGTGCTGATTGCGAAAAAAATAATAAAAAAATTCCCAGGATTCTAGTTTTAGAAATACAAAGTTTTATTTCCCCTAGAAAACTAACACGTTTATTTCACTTTGCCGGGCTATAACTAATGAACGGTAAAAGGTACGTTAACGGGCGTGGCGGCAATCGATTCTAGGGACTTTTCTACGTATGTACACTAATTTTTAACTGTCGTGTTCAGCTGATACAAAATTACCATGCAATAAATCAAAAAATGGTACCTTGGATTTTTCAGTAGCAAGTTATAAACCAAAATATTTAAACACCCTATATTTAAATAAAAATGTATCAATTTCTACTAAATCAAACGTGCTGATTGCGAAAAAAATAGTAAAAAAATTCCCAGGATTCTAGTTTTAGAAATACAAAGTTTTATTTCCCCTAGAAAACTAACACGTTTATTTCACTTTGCCGGGCTATAACTAATGAACGGTAAAAGGTACGTTAACGGGCGTGGCGGCAATAGATTCTAGGGACTTTTCTACGTATGTACACTAATTTTTAACTGTCGTGTTCAGCTGATACAAAATTACCATGCAATAAATCAAAAAATGGTACCTTGGATTTTTCAGTAGCCAGTTATAAACCAAAATATTTAAACACCCTATATTTAAATAAAAATGTATCAATTTCTACTAAATCAAACGTGCTGATTGCGAAAAAAATAGTAAAAAAATTCCCAGGATTCTAGTTTTAGAAATACAAAGTTTTATTTCTCCTAGAAAACTAACACGTTTATTTCACTTTGCCGGGCTATAACTAATGAACGGTAAAAGGTACGTTAACGGGCGTGGCGGCAATCGATTCTAGGGACTTTTCTACGTATGTACACTAATTTTTAACTGTCGTGTTCAGCTGATACAAAATTACCATGCAATAAATCAAAAAATGGTACCTTGGATTTTTCAGTAGCCAGTTATAAACCAAAATATTTAAACACCCTATATTTAAGTAAAAATGTATCAATTTCTACTAAATCAAACGTGCTGACTGCGAAAAAAATAGTAAAAAAATTCCCAGGATTCTAGTTTTAGAAATACAAAGTTTTATTTCCCCTAGAAAACTAACACGTTTATTTCACTTTGCCGGGCTATAACTAATGAACGGTAAAAGGTACGTTAACGGTTGTGGCGGCAATCGATTCTAGGGACTTTTCTACGTATGTACACTAATTTTTAACTGTCGTGTTCAGCTGATACAAAATTACCATGCAATAAATCAAAAAATGGTACCTTGGATTTTTCAGTAGCCAGTTATAAACCAAAATATTTAAACACCCTATATTTAAATAAAAATGTATCAATTTCTACTAAATCAAACGTGCTGATTGCGAAAAAAATAGTAAAAAAATTCCCAGGATTCTAGTTTTAGAAATACAAAGTTTTATTTCCCCTAGAAAACTAACACGTTTATTTCACTTTGCCGGGCTATAACTAATGAACGGTAAAAGGTACGTTAACGGGCGTGGCGGCAATCGATTCTAGGGACTTTTCTACGTATGTACACTAATTTTTAACTGTCGTGTTCAGCTGATACAAAATTACCATGCAATAAATCAAAAAATGGTACCTTGGATTTTTCAGTAGCCAGTTATAAACCAAAATATTTAAACACCCTATATTTAAATAAAAATGTATCAATTTCTACTAAATCAAACGTGCTGATTGCGAAAAAAATAGTAAAAAAATTCCCAGGATTCTAGTTTTAGAAATACAAAGTTTTATTTCCCCTAGAAAACTAACACGTTTATTTCACTATGCCGGGCTATAACTAATGAACGGTAAAAGGTACGTTAACGGGCGTGGCGGCAATCGATTCTAGGGACTTTTCTACGTATGTACACTAATTTTTAACTGTCGTGTTCAGCTGATACAAAATTACCATGCAATAAATCAAAAAATGGTACCTTGGATTTTTCAGTAGCCAGTTATAAACCAAAATATTTAAACACCCTATATTTAAATAAAAATGTATCAATTTCTACTAAATCAAACGTGCTGATTGCGAAAAAAATAGTAAAAAAATTCCCAGGATTCTAGTTTTAGAAATACAAAGTTTTATTTCCCCTAGAAAACTAACACGTTTATTTCACTTTGCCGGGCTATAACTAATGAACGGTAAAAGGTACGTTAACGGGCGTGGCGGCAATCGATTCTAGGGACTTTTCTACGTATGTACACTAATTTTTAACTGTCGTGTTCAGCTGATACAAAATTACCATGCAATAAATCAAAAAATGGTACCTTGGATTTTTCAGTAGCCAGTTATAAACCAAAATATTTAAACACCCTATATTTAAATAAAAATGTATCAATTTCTACTAAATCAAACGTGCTGATTGCGAAAAAAATAGTAAAAAAATTCCCAGGATTCTAGTTTTAGAAATACAAAGTTTTATTTCCCCTAGAAAACTAACACGTTTATTTCACTTTGCCGGGCTATAACTAATGAACGGTAAAAGGTACGTTAACGGGCGTGGCGGCAATCGATTCTAGGGACTTTTCTACGTATGTACACTAATTTTTAACTGTCGTGTTCAGCTGATACAAAATTACCATGCAATAAATCAAAAAATGGTACCTTGGATTTTTCAGTAGCCAGTTATAAACCAAAATATTTAAACACCCTATATTTAAATAAAAATGTATCACTTTCTACTAAATCAAACGTGCTGATTGCGAAAAAAATAATAAAAAAATTCCCAGGATTCTAGTTTTAGAAATACAAAGTTTTATTTCCCCAAGAAAACTAACACGTTTATTTCACTTTGCCGGGCTATAACTAATGAACGGTAAAAGGTACGTTAACGGGCGTGGCGGCAATCGATTCTAGGGACTTTTCTACGTATGTACACTAATTTTTAACTGTCGTGTTCAGCTGATACAAAATTACCATGCAATAAATCAAAAAATGGTACCTTGGATTTTTCAGTAGCCAGTTATAAACCAAAATATTTAAACACGATATATTTAAATAAAAATGTATCACTTTCTACTAACTCAAACGTGCTGATTGCGAAAAAAATAATAAAAAAATTCCCAGGATTCTAGTTTTAGAAATACAAAGTTTTATTTCCCCTAGAAAACTAACACGTTTATTTCACTTTGCCGGGCTATAACTAATGAACGGTAAAAGATACGTTAACAGCCGTTGCGGCAATCGAATCTATGGACATTTCTACGTATGTACACTAATTTTTAACTGTCGTGTTCAGCTGATACAAAATTACCATGCAATAAATCAAAAAATGGTACCTTGGATTTTTCAGTAGCCAGTTATAAACCAAAATATTTAAACACCCTATATTTAAATAAAAATGTATCAATTTCTACTAAATCAAACGTGCTGATTGCGAAAAAAATAGTAAAAAAATTCCCAGGATTCTAGTTTTAGAAATACAAAGTTTTATTTCCCCTAGAAAACTAACACGTTTATTTCACTTTGCCGGGCTATAACTAATGAACGGTAAAAGGTACGTTAACGGGCGTGGCGGCAATAGATTCTAGGGACTTTTCTACGTATGTACACTAATTTTTAACTGTCGTGTTCAGCTGATACAAAATTACCATGCAATAAATCAAAAAATGGTACCTTGGATTTTTCAGTAGCCAGTTATAAACCAAAATATTTAAACACCCTATATTTAAATAAAAATGTATCAATTTCTACTAAATCAAACGTGCTGATTGCGAAAAAAATAGTAAAAAAATTCCCAGGATTCTAGTTTTAGAAATACAAAGTTTTATTTCCCCTAGAAAACTAACACGTTTATTTCACTTTGCCGGGCTATAACTAATGAACGGTAAAAGGTACGTTAACGGGCGTGGCGGCAATCGATTCTAGGGACTTTTCTACGTATGTACACTAATTTTTAACTGTCGTGTTCAGCTGATACAAAATTACCATGCAATAAATCAAAAAATGGTACCTTGGATTTTTCAGTAGCCAGTTATAAACCAAAATATTTAAACACCCTATATTTAAATAAAAATGTATCAATTTCTACTAAATCAAACGTGCTGATTGCGAAAAAAATAGTAAAAAAATTCCCAGGATTCTAGTTTTAGAAATACAAAGTTTTATTTCCCCTAGAAAACTAACACGTTTATTTCACTATGCCGGGCTATAACTAATGAACGGTAAAAGGTACGTTAACGGGCGTGGCGGCAATCGATTCTAGGGACTTTTCTACGTATGTACACTAATTTTTAACTGTCGTGTTCAGCTGATACAAAATTACCATGCAATAAATCAAAAAATGGTACCTTGGATTTTTCAGTAGCCAGTTATAAACCAAAATATTTAAACACCCTATATTTAAATAAAAATGTATCAATTTCTACTAAATCAAACGTGCTGATTGCGAAAAAAATAGTAAAAAAATTCCCAGGATTCTAGTTTTAGAAATACAAAGTTTTATTTCCCCTAGAAAACTAACACGTTTATTTCACTTTGCCGGGCTATAACTAATGAACGGTAAAAGGTACGTTAACGGGCGTGGCGGCAATCGATTCTAGGGACTTTTCTACGTATGTACACTAATTTTTAACTGTCGTGTTCAGCTGATACAAAATTACCATGCAATAAATCAAAAAATGGTACCTTGGATTTTTCAGTAGCCAGTTATAAACCAAAATATTTAAACACCCTATATTTAAATAAAAATGTATCAATTTCTACTAAATCAAACGTGCTGATTGCGAAAAAAATAGTAAAAAAATTCCCAGGATTCTAGTTTTAGAAATACAAAGTTTTATTTCCCCTAGAAAACTAACACGTTTATTTCACTTTGCCGGGCTATAACTAATGAACGGTAAAAGGTACGTTAACGGGCGTGGCGGCAATCGATTCTAGGGACTTTTCTACGTATGTACACTAATTTTTAACTGTCGTGTTCAGCTGATACAAAATTACCATGCAATAAATCAAAAAATGGTACCTTGGATTTTTCAGTAGCCAGTTATAAACCAAAATATTTAAACACCCTATATTTAAATAAAAATGTATCACTTTCTACTAAATCAAACGTGCTGATTGCGAAAAAAATAATAAAAAAATTCCCAGGATTCTAGTTTTAGAAATACAAAGTTTTATTTCCCCAAGAAAACTAACACGTTTATTTCACTTTGCCGGGCTATAACTAATGAACGGTAAAAGGTACGTTAACGGGCGTGGCGGCAATCGATTCTAGGGACTTTTCTACGTATGTACACTAATTTTTAACTGTCGTGTTCAGCTGATACAAAATTACCATGCAATAAATCAAAAAATGGTACCTTGGATTTTTCAGTAGCCAGTTATAAACCAAAATATTTAAACACGATATATTTAAATAAAAATGTATCACTTTCTACTAACTCAAACGTGCTGATTGCGAAAAAAATAATAAAAAAATTCCCAGGATTCTAGTTTTAGAAATACAAAGTTTTATTTCCCCTAGAAAACTAACACGTTTATTTCACTTTGCCGGGCTATAACTAATGAACGGTAAAAGATACGTTAACAGCCGTTGCGGCAATCGAATCTATGGACATTTCTACGTATGTACACTAATTTTTAACTGTCGTGTTCAGCTGATACAAAATTACCATGCAATAAATCAAAAAATGGTACCTTGGATTTTTCAGTAGCCAGTTATAAACCAAAATATTTAAACACCCTATATTTAAATAAAAATGTATCAATTTCTACTAAATCAAACGTGCTGATTGCGAAAAAAATAGTAAAAAAATTCCCAGGATTCTAGTTTTAGAAATACAAAGTTTTATTTCCCCTAGAAAACTAACACGTTTATTTCACTTTGCCGGGCTATAACTAATGAACGGTAAAAGGTACGTTAACGGGCGTGGCGGCAATAGATTCTAGGGACTTTTCTACGTATGTACACTAATTTTTAACTGTCGTGTTCAGCTGATACAAAATTACCATGCAATAAATCAAAAAATGGTACCTTGGATTTTTCAGTAGCCAGTTATAAACCAAAATATTTAAACACCCTATATTTAAATAAAAATGTATCAATTTCTACTAAATCAAACGTGCTGATTGCGAAAAAAATAGTAAAAAAATTCCCAGGATTCTAGTTTTAGAAATACAAAGTTTTATTTCCCCTAGAAAACTAACACGTTTATTTCACTTTGCCGGGCTATAACTAATGAACGGTAAAAGGTACGTTAACGGGCGTGGCGGCAATCGATTCTAGGGACTTTTCTACGTATGTACACTAATTTTTAACTGTCGTGTTCAGCTGATACAAAATTACCATGCAATAAATCAAAAAATGGTACCTTGGATTTTTCAGTAGCCAGTTATAAACCAAAATATTTAAACACCCTATATTTAAATAAAAATGTATCAATTTCTACTAAATCAAACGTGCTGATTGCGAAAAAAATAGTAAAAAAATTCCCAGGATTCTAGTTTTAGAAATACAAAGTTTTATTTCCCCTAGAAAACTAACACGTTTATTTCACTATGCCGGGCTATAACTAATGAACGGTAAAAGGTACGTTAACGGGCGTGGCGGCAATCGATTCTAGGGACTTTTCTACGTATGTACACTAATTTTTAACTGTCGTGTTCAGCTGATACAAAATTACCATGCAATAAATCAAAAAATGGTACCTTGGATTTTTCAGTAGCCAGTTATAAACCAAAATATTTAAACACCCTATATTTAAATAAAAATGTATCAATTTCTACTAAATCAAACGTGCTGATTGCGAAAAAAATAGTAAAAAAATTCCCAGGATTCTAGTTTTAGAAATACAAAGTTTTATTTCCCCTAGAAAACTAACACGTTTATTTCACTTTGCCGGGCTATAACTAATGAACGGTAAAAGGTCCGTTAACGGGCGTGGCGGCAATCGATTCTAGGGACTTTTCTACGTATGTACACTAATTTTTAACTGTCGTGTTCAGCTGATACAAAATTACCATGCAATAAATCAAAAAATGGTACCTTGGATTTTTCAGTAGCCAGTTATAAACCAAAATATTTAAACACCCTATATTTAAGTAAAAATGTATCAATTTCTACTAAATCAAACGTGCTGACTGCGAAAAAAATAGTAAAGAAATTCCCAGGATTCTAGTTTTAGAAATACAAAGTTTTATTTTCCCTAGAAAACTAACACGTTTATTTCACTTTGCCGGGCTATAACTAATGAACGGTAAAAGGTACGTTAACGGGCGTGGCGGCAATCGATTCTAGGGACTTTTCTACGTATGTACACTAATTTTTAACTGTCGTGTTCAGCTGATACAAAATTACCATGCAATAAATCAAAAAATGGTACCTTGGATTTTTCAGTAGCCAGTTATAAACCAAAATATTTAAACACCCTATATTTAAATAAAAATGTATCAATTTCTACTAAATCAAACGTGCTGATTGCGAAAAAAATAATAAAAAAATTCCCAGGATTCTAGTTTTAGAAATACAAAGTTTTATTTCCCCTAGAAAACTAACACGTTTATTTCACTTTGCCGGGCTATAACTAATGAACGGTAAAAGGTACGTTAACGGGCGTGCCGGCAATCGATTCTAGGGACTTTTCTACGTATGTACACTAATTTTTAACTGTCGTGTTCAGCTGATACAAAATTACCATGCAATAAATCAAAAAATGGTACCTTGGATTTTTCAGTAGCCAGTTATAAACCAAAATATTTAAACACCCTATATTTAAATAAAAATGTATCAATTTCTATTAAATCAAACGTGCTGGTTGCGAAAAAAATAGTAAAAAAATTCCCAGGATTCTAGTTTTAGAAATACAAAGTTTTATTTCCCCTAGAAAACTAACACGTTTATTTCACTTTGCCGGGCTATAACTAATGAACGGTAAAAGTTACGTTAACGGGCGTGGCGGCAATCGATTCTAGGGACTTTTCTACGTATGTACACTAATTTTTAACTGTCGTGTTCAGCTGATACAAAATTACCATGCAATAAATCAAAAAATGGTACCTTGGATTTTTCAGTAGCCAGTTATAAACCAAAATATTTAAACACCCTATATTTAAGTAAAAATGTATCAATTTCTACTAAATCAAACGTGCTGACTGCGAAAAAAATAGTAAAAAAATTCCCAGGATTCTAGTTTTAGAAATACAAAGTTTTATTTCCCCTAGAAAACTAACACGTTTATTTCACTTTGCCGGGCTATAACTAATGAACGGTAAAAGGTACGTTAACGGGCGTGGCGGCAATCGATTCTAGGGACTTTTCTACGTATGTACACTAATTTTTAACTGTCGTGTTCAGCTGATACAAAATTACCATGCAATAAATCAAAAAATGGTACCTTGGATTTTTCAGTAGCCAGTTATAAACCAAAATATTTAAACACCCTATATTTAAGTAAAAATGTATCAATTTCTACTAAATCAAACGTGCTGATTGCGAAAAAAATAGTAAAAAAATTCCCAGGATTCTAGTTTTAGAAATACAAAGTTTTATTTCCCCTAGAAAACTAACACGTTTATTTCACTTTGCCGGGCTATAACTAATGAACGGTAAAAGGTACGTTAACGGACGTGGCGGCAATCGATTCTAGGGACTTTTCTACGTATGTACACTAATTTTTAACTGTCGTGTTCAGCTGATACAAAATTACCATGCAATAAATCAAAAAATGGTACCTTGGATTTTTCAGTAGCCAGTTATAAACCAAAATATTTAAACACCCTATATTTAAATAAAAATGTATCAATTTCTACTAAATCAAACGTGCTGATTGCGAAAAAAATAGTAAAAAAATTCCCAGGATTCTAGTTTTAGAAATACAAAGTTTTATTTCCCCTAGAAAACTAACACGTTTATTTCACTTTGCCGGGCTATAACTAATGAACGGTAAAAGGTACGTTAACGGACGTGGCGGCAATCGATTCTAGGGACTTTTCTACGTATGTACACTAATTTTTAACTGTCGTGTTCAGCTGATACAAAATTACCATGCAATAAATCAAAAAATGGTACCTTGGATTTTTCAGTAGCCAGTTATAAACCAAAATATTTAAACACCCTATATTTAAATAAAAATGTATCAATTTCTACTAAATCAAACGTGCTGATTGCGAAAAAAATAGTAAAAAAATTCCCAGGATTCTAGTTTTAGAAATACAAAGTTTTATTTCCCCTAGAAAACTAACACGTTTATTTCACTTTGCCGGGCTATAACTAATGAACGGTAAAAGGTACGTTAACGGGCGTGGCGGCAATCGATTCTAGGGACTTTTCTACGTATGTACACTAATTTTTAACTGTCGTGTTCAGCTGATACAAAATTACCATGCAATAAATCAAAAAATGGTACCTTGGATTTTTCAGTAGCCAGTTATAAACCAAAATATTTAAACACCCTATATTTAAATAAAAATGTATCAATTTCTACTAAATCAAACGTGCTGATTGCGAAAAAAATAGTAAAAAAATTCCCAGGATTCTAGTTTTAGAAATACAAAGTTTTATTTCCCCTAGAAAACTAACACGTTTATTTCACTTTGCCGGGCTATAACTAATGAACGGTAAAAGGTACGTTAACGGGCGTGGCGGCAATCGATTCTAGGGACTTTTCTACGTATGTACACTAATTTTTAACTGTCGTGTTCAGCTGATACAAAATTACCATGCAATAAATCAAAAAATGGTACCTTGGAATTTTCAGTAGCCAGTTATAAACCAAAATATTTAAACACCCTATATTTAAATAAAAATGTATCAATTTCTACTAAATCAAACGTGCTGATTGCGAAAAAAATAGTAAAAAAATTCCCAGGATTCTAGTTTTAGAAATACAAAGTTTTATTTCCCCTAGAAAACTAACACGTTTATTTCACTTTGCCGGGCTATAACTAATGAACGGTAAAAGGTACGTTAACGGGCGTGGCGGCAATCGATTCTAGGGACTTTTCTACGTATGTACACTAATTTTTAACTGTCGTGTTCAGCTGATACAAGATTACCATGCAATAAATCAAAAAATGGTACCTTGGATTTTTCAGTAGCCAGTTATAAACCAAAATATTTAAACACCCTATATTTAAATAAAAATGTATCAATTTCTACTAAATCAAACGTGCTGATTGCAGTTTCAAACTAACCCCCCCGCCCCCTAGAATTTAATTCTAAGAAACTTTTTTCAAATAAATATTGTTCTCAAGTAAACCGTTTAGCCTGAAATGAATTTTTTTACCATTATTCAATAACTTTTAAAAATTTGCCAGGGCTGTACTAATAAGAATTGTTGTAATATTTTTGTTTTACAATGTTGAGGAACACTTTTAAATTTGGGTATATACGTAATAAAATACGTAGATTTAAAAAAAATGGGTGCGGATTTTTGTATCCACCCAGTTTCGGGTATGCTAATTACAGTGCCCTTATTTATAATTATAATATAGCCATATTTTGGGAATGTATGTAGAAAAATACGTAGAATTCAAAAACCGATATTATAAAATTGCGTCTCCACCCATTATTGGGTATGATGTCATTTGCGGCTAAACTATCAACTTTACGATAAAAATTTACATGACAAAAGTTGTAAAGAATTAAAAGTTATGTAAGAATCACTCAAAATTTATTTGGATATGGTGCTCCAAATTGGAGTTTTCAGGGTAAGTAAATATGTGGCACTTTAAAGTGTTTTTGTTGTAAATGGCGATATTTATTGTTTTTATTGGTTTATTTACAAAATAAACTATGTACACATGTAGAAAGAAGTGCGTTGAATCTAAGATTACAATCCCCAAGTCGCTATCTCAATTACTTTTTAAGATATTCAATGATAAATTGCTTAAAACTATTGAAACTTACCGTCACTAACTCGTAGGAATTTCAGGATTTCTGGAAGGATTTAAAAAGGAACAAATGTACAATTTCACAGGAATAATCGTTTATTGAACACAGGATAATACAATAAATAGGATAACAACAATACAATTGACACAGGATGTGAAGGACAGAACACGAGTTGTTGGACGGCGTGAAAACAACTTTTCCTACCTTGACAGCTTCAGGGCGCGATGTCTGTCCATCTGTTCGACTGCAGGGCTCCATTTTCACGAGTTGTCTTCGGCCAATCGTCGTTCAAGTTCAACAGGTCCAGAATTAAGTCAAGCGATGTCTGTTTGTCTCTCCGTCCACTTGCAACAAGGCTTCATACAGCTGTCAACAACAATAAAAAAAAACACTTGTAACAAACCAAATCACAAATATATTCACGTACCTTTGACAAGATTTTCTCCAGCGATGAAACTTCATTTTCTCTTGTTGTTCATAATTCCTCAACGGGTACAAATATCTACATTTCGGCAAAATCGCATTCCTTGGACTTCGAAATATAAATCACAACGTTTTCACTCCTTAAAACTGTTTGGTATAAGATTTAGAAACGATTTTCTCTTGTGGCATCAGCTGATAATTTCCTCCAAATCTTCTGTAACCTTAAAAAATGTTTTCGTTAGATTAGTCACTTATTAATGCATAATACGTACCGAAATTTATGTAAAATGTGTGAAATTAAATATATATTGTTATTTTGTACTTAAAATAGGCTAAATTTATTAAATATTATAGATTTGATAGGTATAACATAAGGTATGACATCAGCGTTAAAATGCTCGAACTAATTAAATTATACATTCTAATTATTAATAATTTATGTATATTTAAATATTGTTTAAAACAATAGTTTTATATGAAATATTAACTTAAAAGTTAATTTTACTCTATAATTATTCCAATAGGTTAGAATATGCTTGTAATACAATTTGCCTAATAGATGGCACTGAAGGCTAAAGGTTGATTTACACAATTTTTCTTTTACTATAAAAAAAACTTTTTTGACTCCGATTTGCTTCAAATTTGGTTTACGTATACTAGGGACAAAGGTCTAATGAATAGCGAAATCTGAGCCCATAGGGGTTGATAGGGGAGTTATTTAGCCCTAAAGTGGGTTATTGCAAATAGTGGGAAAACTATAGACTTTAGGGGAAAGTTTTATTAGGATTTTTTGTTACAAATTAAATTCTAAACAACATTTATTTGAAACATTTTCTTGTCTTGTCTTTTTCGAGAAAATTATTAGAAAAGTATAATATTGTAACGTCACTGGCACAGGGCTGTATTTAAAAAAATTTCACAAGCAAATTTTGGGTATATATGCAACACAACTCGTAGATTCCAAAAATCGATATGTCGACTTCGTAGGTTTACCGATTTTTGGGGTGACTGCCACTTGCCTAAAAATGGGTGGTGTTAGAAAATTGGCTTATCGATTTTTGGAATCTACGGCTCGAGTTATGTATGTACCCAAAATTTGGTTAATTAATAATAATAAACAAAAAAGTTTTTTTCCAAAAATTTTCTCTGAAATTAAAATGTGTCAAAAACACTATTTTCAAAAATGTAAGAATCTTAAAAAAAGTTTCAAACTAACCCCCCCTAGAATTTAATTTTAAGAAACTTTTTTCAAATAAATGTTGTTCTCAAGTGAACCGTTTAGCCTGAAATGATTTTTATTACATTTATTCAATAACATTTAAAAATTCGCCAGGGCTGTACTTAAAAAAATTTCACTACCAAATTTTGGTTACATATGCAACACAACGCGTAGATTCCAAAAATCGATATGTCGACTTCGTAGGTCTACCAAATTTTGGGGTGACAGTCACTTGCCCAAAAATGGGTGGTGTTAGAAAATTGGCTTATCGATTTTTGGAATCTACGGCTCAAATTATGTATGTACCCAAAATTTGGTTAATTAATAATAATAAACAAAAAAGTTTTTTTCCAAAAATTTTCTCTGAAATTAAAATGTGTCCAAGACCTTATTTTCAAAAATGTGAGAATCTTAAAAAAAGTTTCAAACTAACCCTTTCTAGAATTTAATTCTAAGAAACTTTTTTCAAATAAATGTTGTTCTCAAGTGAACCGTTTAGCCTGAAATGTTTTTTTTTACATTTATTCAATAACATTTAAAAATTCGCCAGGGCTATACTTAAAAAAATTTCACTACCAAATTTTGGTTATATATGCAACACAACGCGTAGATTCCAAAAATCGATATGTCGACTTCGTAGGTCTACCAAATTTTGGGGTGACTGTTACTTGCCCAAAAATGGGTGGTGTTAGAAAATTGGCTTATCGATTTTTGGAATCTACGGCTCGAGTTATGTATGTACCCAAAATTTGGTTAATTAATAATAATAAACAAAAAAGTTTTTTTCAAAAAATTTTCTCTGAAATTAATGTGTCCAAGACCCTATTTTCAAAAATGTGAGAATCTTAAAAAAAGTTTCAAACTAACCCCCCCTAGAATTTAATTCTAAGAAACTTTTTTCAAATAAATGTTGTTCTCAAGTGAACCGTTTAGCCTGAAATTATTTTTATTACATTTATTCAATAACATTTAAAAATTCGCCAGGGCTGTACTTAAAAAAATTTCACAACCTAATTTTGGGTATATATGCAACACAACGTGTAGATTCCAAAAATCGATATCTCGACTTCGTAGGTCTACCAAATTTTGGGGTGACAGTCACTTGCCCAAAAATGGGTGGTGTTAGAAAATTGGCTTATCGATTTTTGGAATCTACGGCTCAAGTTATGTATGTACCCAAAATTTGGTTAATTAATAATAATAAACAAAAAAGTTTTTTTCCAAAAATTTTCTCCGAAATTAAAATGTGTCCAAGACCCTATTTTCAAAAATGTGAGAATTTTAAAAAAAGTTTCAAACTAACCCCCCCTAGAATTTAATTCTAAGAAACTTTTTTCAAATAAATGTTGTTCTCAAGTGAACTGTTTAGCCTGAAATGATTTTTTTTACATTTATTCAATAACATTTAAAAATTCGCCAGGGCTGTACTTAAAAAAATTTCACCACCAAATTTGGGTTATATATGCAACACAACGCGTAGATTCCAAAAATCGATATGTCGACTTCGTAGGTCTACCAAATTTTGGGGTGATTGTCACTTGCCCAAAAATGGGTGGTGTTAGAAAATTGGCTTATCGATTTTTGGAATCTACGGCTCGAGTTATGTATGTACCCAAAATTTGGTTAATTAATAATAATAAACAAAAAAGTTTTTTTCCAAAAATTTTCTCTGAAATTAAAATGTGTCCAAGACCCTGTTTTCAAAAATGTGAGAATCTTAAAAAAAGTTTCAAAATAACCCCCACTAGAATTAAATTTTGAGAAACTTTTTTCAAATAAATTTTGTTCTCAAGTGGACCCTTTAGCCTAAAATGAATTTTTTTATAATTATTCCATCTGCAACATTGCAAACGCAGGACCAAACTCCAGGGTTTAGTGAAAAAAAAATAAAAACAAAAAAATGTAGGTGCCATGTCAGTGTTATACATAATAATTTTTATTTATTTTGTATTATATGTTTATTTCTGTAAACTGTATTATTAGCATAATGTTTACAAATGTTCTAGTTAACAATTATTGTATATAATATTAATAAACAATGAAATACTTTTATTCTGTACACTCCATAAAGTATATAACAAAATATGGTGTTTATTATAATAAAAAATTAATAATATGTACAATATTATATTTATTTAACCTCCAGGTTACATATAATAACAATATTTAATTCAAAAATTATCGTATGTGGTCAAATTTTGAAGAAATTCCAATGTACATTTTATGGTATTTAAGCGCCAGCGCCAGTCATATTTTGCATTCCATAAATAATTTGTTGCTATCACACAAGACGTATTCAGGAAATTTTCTGCTAGTCAATATTTCAGTATATATTCTTAAATAAACAAGTTTGATCATTTATTTTGTATTTTTTATAAACTATTGTCTTATCCTTGTTGAAATACATATAAATTTTGGCCCAAAAAACTGTTAAACATGTTTTGTAGACAATAATTTTTAATTACAGTCCTGGTTTTTATGAAGGTCAGATTTGCTGTAATACACGTGGAGACATCTTGCTGCAGATATAACAAACGTCAAATAAAATTGACAAAGAAAAGCATATTTTAGTTATAATAAACATAAAATCGTGTATCAAATTATATTTTAATTATTAATTTATATAAAATAATAAATTTAACAAGATTTCCATTTGTCATTTGATTAATAATCAAATGACATTTGTTTAAACAATTTTTTTCCCCGCTTAGATCCCATGCACATTTCCGCGAACTTGATTGGTTAATTGATTTGTCGATTTTATTGATTTTCTCCCATTTACACGATACATCAACGTACTTTCTTATAACACGACATAAAAATATAGTTCATAAGTTTCATCATAGAGTACAGCAGCAGTATTGTTTTGGTATTAATAATATTGAGAAAATCCATTTTTTGGCTAAACTAATAACATTTCGACTAAGGTTGTCATAAAAAAAATATTTGTAATTAAAAATAAGAGGTAGTCTTGTTGAAACTTTTTTTTATATTCGTTTTAATTTCAGAGATAATGAATAAAATAAAAATCTATTTATTTCTCTCAAACAAAATTTTTTACAAAATAATTTTTGTAACAAACTCTATTTATTATTTAATTCTAAATATATTTTAACTTATAATTTATTTTATTTACGTATAGTTCTTGAGAAAATGTATTATTTATTTAAACATTTATATCTCTAAAAATACAAACTATATAATTAAGATTGTTATATAAATAATTAAAATAGGATATTCTGAGCAAATTTTATTTGAAACTATTTTTTATTTAACGCCCCAGTTTTGAGATAATATTTGCTGAAAATAAATAAGATACAATTCACTAAGTCCAACCAGTGTTTATAATTCTTGTCAATAGTTGGCTATACCAATATTTTATTGGGATTATTGATTAATAAATTATTAAATAACGGCTTTATTTCTCATTTTTAAAAAAAGTTTATTTGAAGATATTTACTCACAATTAAAAGTTACATATTACTGTATTTTTATATTCACATAAAATTATTTTTTTTTTGGAAATATTGATTCAAAAATTACTATCTCGGTATCCCATACCTAAAAATGGGTGGAGATGGAATTTTGTTGTAGTACCATTAGATTCCACTTACTTTCTTATATAAATAACCCAGTTTTCAAAATTTTTGCTTAATTGGTCTAAGTACCATAAATAAATTAGTAAAAACATTTTTGAATAGCGATATATGTAAATACCATTGTTGATAATGTTACAATTAAAAATGGACCATTCGAAATAATTTGATAAATATTACTGTACATATGTATTTTGATCCGAGGAATCGATTTTTAATAAAATTAAACCTATATCTTCAACCCTTAAATGGGTAGATGTATACTACCCAAAACTGGGTAGAGATACATACACGCCGGATTCACCATTAGAATCTACATATTTTCTTTACATGTATACCAATTTTCAGAATTATTGTACTATTGGTATAATTATAGTAATAAAAGATTCTGAATCCTACACATTTAGGGTCAATGACCTCTGAAAATTTCATTTTGATATTACTAAATTATCTCTTGTAATATTTTAACAAAAATTAGTAAATATGTGTATTATAACCCAAAGAATCGATTTTTCGTAAAATTAAAGTCGTATCCTCAACCCTTAAATGGGTAGATATTCACCACCCAAAACTGGGTATAGAGAAACAATTTTAGACTTCACCATCAGATTCTACGTATATTCTTACATAAGTGTACCAATTTTCAAATTTTTTTGTTGAAGGAATTCCAAATAAACACACTTTGAATTTTACCGCAAATCTTTGAATTTTCAATGCGCAAGCTACGCGTCAGACGCCGGCAAAGATTTTGCCAATTTTCAAACTTTTATTCATAAAAAATGAACCGGTTGGTGAAAACTTATGAAAATTGGTATACTTATGTATTTTTGTCCGTAGAATCGAATAATGAAGTCGCCAAGTTCATATCACGACCCATTTTTGAATTATTGCCCCAAAAGTCAATATACCCCATTTTCTTTGTCAATTTCTCAATTCGCTGATTCCAAATTTTGAAACCGCAGGTCGATATCTCGTTTCGTTCTCGAGATATTTAGATTTTAAAGTTTTTTCTCAAGACTGCCCATTTTTGGTTAATAACCCAAAAATGGGTCGAGATATGAATTTGGCGATACCACCATTCGATTCTACGGGCAAAATTACATAAGTACACCAATTTTTATAATTTTTGAACACCGCATACAAGCTCTAAAGCAAAATTACTGAAAATGGCCAAAAATCGAAAAATTTTCAAACTTTTATTCATAAAAAATGAACCGGTTGGTGAAAAATTATGAAAATTGGTATACTTACGTATTTTAGTCCGTAGAATCCAGGGATTTGTTAACTACTGGATGGAGCAAGTGTATATCGATATATGTATTTCTTGTGTACCCGGCTAGATTAAGAGAGAACACAGGAAGTGTGAGTGAGAAAACTATAGATAATTCCACTTTAGACAAGTGAATTTGATATTCATATCTGTCATATTCACATCTGTCAAATTTACGTCAAAAATTAATTGTGTTTCAGTATATTTGATCATGAAACGTGAAATAAGTACAAATACATCTAATGCAACGCTAAATTAGAACACCTATAAGAATATAAGTCTTTTATTTGTCAAATTATTTTTTTGAAGAAATCATAATTTTAATCATAACTTACTAATGGAACGACACAGCACCGTTCATCACATATTTTGATACACAATTTTCAACACAACACCTTCGAACCATTCTCATATATTAAAATAATTATATTTCAATAATGATATCAAGAATAACCTAAAATCTGTCAAACCTATCAAACAAAAGATTTGACAAGTAACGGAAACAAAGACAACAAATCGGAATTATGTATGACTATCTCTGTCGATCTGGCCGGGTACATGGTAAAGATTCGCTCGCTCCATCCAGTAGTTAACAAATCCCTGGTAGAATCGAATATTGTAGTCGCCAAGTTCATATCACGTCCCATTTTTGAATTATTGCCCCAAAAGTCAATATGCCCCATTTTCAGATAAAAACTTCAAAATTTTAAAAAATCTAATTTTTATGTATCTAGATACTTCTCAATCTCTGTAATTTAAACAAATATAAAAAAAGTTTCAACCAAACTACCTTTTATTTTTAATTACAAATATTTTTTCTTATGACAAACTTGGGCGAAATGTTATTAGTTTTGCCAAAAAATGGATTTACTCAAAATTATTACCAAAACAAATACTACTGCTGTACTCTATGATGAAACTCATGAACTATATTTTTATGTTGTGTTGTAAGAAAGTACGTTGATGTATCGTGTAAATAGGAGAAAATCAATAATATCGACCATCGACAAATCAATTAACCAATCAAGTTCGCGGAAATTTGCATGAGATCTAAGCGGTAAAAAAAATTGTTTACACAAATGTCATTTGATTATTAATCAGATGACAGATGGAAATCCTGTTAAATTTATCATTTTAAATAAATTAATAATTAAAATATAGTTTGATACACGATTTTATGTTTATTATAATTAAAATGGCTGGTAGCACAAGCCTTGTTCTAACTAAAACGCTGTTTTAAGAAATGTCAAATTCAAATTTCAATGTTTAATTTCACCCTTATGTGCAAAGAACGATTTTTAAAAAAATATTTTTGAATACGAACTATGTGCTGCTTTAAAATCATATTTTGATATATTTGATGTTATTTATTTTTGTTATTAAATAATGAAATTAGACATTTCTTAAAACAGTGTTTTAGTTAAAACAAGGCTTGTGCTACCAGCCAATATGCTTTTCTTTGTCAATTTTATTTGACGTTTGTTATATCTGCTGCAAGATGTCTCCACGTGTATTATAGCAAATCTGACCTTCAAGAAATCCAGGACTGTAATTAAAAATTATTGTCTACAGAACATGTTTAACAGTTTTTTGGGCCAAAATTTATATGTATTTCAACAAGGATAACAAAATAGTTTATAAAAAATACAAAATAAATGGTCAAACTTGTTTATTTAAGAATATATACGGGAATATTGAATAACAGAAAATTTCCTGAATACGTCTTGTGTGATAGCAACAAATATTTATGGAATGCAATATATGACTGGCGCTGGCGCTTAAATACTATAAAATGTACATTGGAATTTCTTCAAAATTTGACCACATACAATAATTTTTCAATTAAATATTGTTATTATATGTAATTTAGAGGTTAAATAAATATAATATTGTACATATTTTCTATTTTTTATTATAATAAATACCATATTTTGTTATATACTTTACAGAGTGTACAGAATAAAAGTATTTCATTGTTTATTAATATTATATACTAATAATAATATGGTTTACATAAATAAACATATAATACAAAATAAATAAAAATTATAATGTATAACACTGACATGGCACTTACATTTTTTTTATTAATTTTTCTTCACTAAATTTTCATAAAAAGTTAATGTGTTATACATCAGAAGATTCAGCACAAAATTCTGAGTATAAAAATATAAAATTCATAAATTATAACTATAATATATCGCTAATAACTTATACATTTCATCTGACATTCTTGGATTTTTTTCAGTTACAATTTTTAATACAAAATTTTCATTAAAAGTTAATGAATTATAAATCAGCAGATTCAGCGTGAAGCACGGAGTAAAATTATACTAAATAATGGGGGATTACACCATTTTTTTTTTATAATTTCATCTGAAAATATTAGGAAAACTAAGACTATTGATGAAAATCCGGTAAAAAATTCGTATTAATAAGCGAGTTATGGTCTCCCGAATTTTGAAAAGATTGACGTGACGTCACATTTATGTGTTTTTATATCAAACTGTTTTCATCATGAACCTAAATGTTCTTGAAATATATGCTATTTTAAGTTATATTTACATAAAAATAAATGAATATTATAACACTGTATAAGTCTACATACTTTATAATTACGGGTGTATTTAAATTATTAAGTTTAATGCAAGAAATTTATTTTAAAATAAAAACAGTTTGGAAACTGCTGTACAAGAATGTTAGCCCCTCCTTTCGAATTTAAATTTCTTAACTTCCATTGGTAGTAATCCCCACCTCCTAACACGCTATTTGTAATGCATGTATAGGCGGTCTCTCGTTCGCCAATCAAAATATTTTCATATTAGTGTCGAAGCGCTATAACAAAAAACCCTTTATTTCCGAAATATCTCAATTATACCATTTCATTATTTTATTAATATTCGTTATTCAGCATATACATTCGTATTTTTTTACTATTTTCCTTTAATTCGATTGAGCCGTAATCCCTCATTGTACTAAAATATTAATGTAACACTAACATTATCCATCTAGTTTTATTAAATGTTATTTATCATTAATTTGTTGTTTGATGTCATCTGTTTGCCTTTTGTCTTCTTTGATTCGTCCCACATTCTTCGTCAACATTAAAACAACCCCCGGAGTTTAGTCCTGCGATATTTCATCCCTTAAACAACAATATTCTTCGCTAGACAACTCCAAACAATTGTAATGTTTGCATTTAATAGGATCTTGTAATCATCTCATTTGTATATCCTTTGCAGAAAATTAACAAAAATTGGTACACATATGTATTTTAACATGAGGAATCGATTTTTGATAAAATTGAAACCATATTTGAAACTCTTAAATGGGTACATGTATGCTACCCAAAACTGGGTGGAGATACAAACCTATCAACTTTACCGCTAAATTCTACGTATTTTTTAATACAAACATATCAATTTTCAGAATTATTGTATGTACGGTTTAAGACATAATAAGAAAACTATTTGAAATGGTTTAAATACAAATAAAATATGACACTTGTTTTCCTAGATTAAATTTTTTATGGCAGGTGGCACCATATGTAAAATCCACCCACACAACCTTGAAATTCTTTAATTTTTCCAGTGCAGACGCCTTCTTTAGGGGGCCTGTTTTTTTAAATGCCCCCAAACATTCATATAAATAATACATGGCAAAAACTTTGCACCGACAGGTATGGTTTGGAATTTGTAAGATTGATCGATCGAAAAATCAATAATTCTGATCATGCGCAGTAAGTCAAATTATTTTTTAATGAATGGTGCGTGAGAGTGACTGTATTTTAATGAGCGATGAGTGGCAGTATCTGAAAACAAATAAACACATATACAATTTTAATTAATAAAATTAAGGCCTTTGTATTAAACATATTTTATTATTAATGCATGATTGAGTTAAAATTCTTTTTTGCATTGTATTTGGTGGCTCTGAAAAGAGCCGATTGCTGGAAAATAGACAATCCAGTCTTTATTTAGCATATCTGAGGTAAAAATTCTTTTCGGGATATATTTGGCGAACGCCAGTAATTCCTCAAAGCAACACGTTGTCCTGAATACGTCTGAATCCACCCAGTGCAATTACACCATCCCTAATTATTCCCATCCTGAATCTAAAGGACAACACGTATTGTCCGCAAATCTAAGTGACTCTAATATAAAAAACGGTGGAATCTGTGCCGATGATCCCCGCCCTTTTGGGTTGGTCTCGCCTATACACGAGCAGGAGTCAGAGATTTCACGCCTAGACGAGGCGCCGTGATACTCACTATATACTTATCACCTAGGTAATATGTATATGGTGATCTCACGACGTCGACTGAAAGCCTACGTCTCCAAACGAACTCCAGCATTCCCGACAACACCGGCATAGGCACATGGGTTCCGTCTGCCCCGTACGAGGACGAGGGGGGGTGCCCATGGAGGCCTATGGCTGTGCACCGTGTTCCAACGTTGGCCCCAATGCAAAGGACATGCTAAGTAATAAACAATATCTAATAATTGACCCACAGTATAACTGCACAAGGATGAATTCAGACGCAACAGGAACAAAGCATTCACTTGTATTGAAATCACTACGTTCAATGACCTATTTTTGTTTTTTACCCCGCTTATATATCATATCTAAATTGACAAATTGTTGCTTGGCGCTGATTGGCTGCTGGCTTCCCCCACTCCTTGGCAAAAATTAATTTTTAATTTTTATTTATTTTTTCAAAAACTAGAAAAGATACTGATTTACACATATTGGCATTTAATTCCTCAGAAAATTTCCAATAAAATAGTCTATAACTGCATGTTAAATTTTTTTTTTATGATATAAATTCTATAGAACATTTTTTTGTAAATAATTTTAATTATCTCAAAAACTAAAAGAGATATAGACTTGTACTTTGCGGCATTGGATTCCTCTGAAAATTCTGCATAAAGAAAAAATTATTTCATTTATTAATTATTTACCAAATACACAAAAATTAATTTTGAAAAATTGAAGAATATTTCGTAGCCGTTCGATTATTTGAATGACATTAAAAGTAACAATATTTTTAAAAAATGTAATAACTCGTAATCTAAAAGAGATATTAAATTGTACGTTGCGGCATTGGATTCCTCGTAAAATTCTACATAGAATAGTATATGTGTCATTTATTTTATATTTTTTATAAGTTCAATAATAATAAAAATGTATAATACATATACCCTATGTGTTTTGCTCTATGCTTAAAAACTCTGAAAATTTTCAAAATTCATTATCTCAGAAATTAATCGATGTACAGACCTCTGCGACGCAGCGATATTCTGAGAATTTAATTAATTTTTTTTTAGAAATAAGTTGATGCTGATTAATTGATTCAAGCTGTTATCAGTGGTGGCTAAACTTGGATGGGTGGCTGTAACATCATCATTGCTGGTTGTACTAGTATCGGGTCCCGTGGCCGCGTGCCTGAGTGTCTGGTCGCGAACCTGGGGAACCGGGTTCGATCCCGGCAGACGCCAAATATTTCCAATTTTAAATGGCACAAAAGTGACCCTTGTGGTGCACTCTCCACACCAGCTATGAGTGTCCGTGAGGTGACGCCTGGTAAGCGCCCACACGGTAAAATATATCGTCATCATTACCGATGTCTGCACCCAGAAATGGGTAATATGCCGTGATGATATATTTATTTATTTAAATGTATGAAATTGGCGAGAGGTATTTTGCTGGCCACAACAGATTTTTTATAATATTATAAGAATTACTACTATCTTATTTGAACCGCTGATGCATGGGTAAATAATATCCGCTTATCCTATTACAGCTATCTTGTAGGTACATATTCTCTTAAACATACAAGTACATACATACGTACTGTAATAGCATTTTAGTGTCCATTTATAAAACATTTATGTTGATATAATTAACAATTCTGTTTTGTGGGAGTGACATAAAATTCTCATTTAATGATATACTGAAAATTATTACAAAAAGTCAAATTAATCATTCACGTCTATTTAATTTTAATGGCCCATATTACGAGGGTACTTTTATAATAAAAGAGCTTTTATGGAACACGCTTTTACATTATATTCTTATAAGAAATGTGTTTTATAAATGCAGTTTTATTATAAAAGTGCGCTTGTAATATGGACCAAATATCTGTACCTATATGGATGTCAAAGTAGGCAATGACATAATACGTATTTAAAACGAAATTTCAAATTTTTTTATAGCTAAATAAATTTAAATATAAAGATGAAAAAATAATCCTGTAAACAAACTAACAAACAGTTTATAATAATTAACTAATAATTTCATTTGTTTCATTGTCATAATCATTATTTTTACCCCATTAATATAATAATTGGTGTATTTTTGTTGTCTAAAATAAATTGAATATGGACAAATTATACATCATTAGAAAGAAAAACAATATTTTTTCCATGGTCGACAGAAACAGTCAATTCTTATATCAAAATTGAAAAAGAAATACACTATTTTGTATCAAGAAAAATCTGTTGTGGCCAGCACAAAACCTCTCGCCATTTCCATATTAGGCTATATAAGTATTGTATTGCACTTCGCTTTCGAACCGTCGTTTTATAACAAAATATTACAGAACTTTACCCACATATTGTTTTTTATTGTATTTAACATGTCTTCTGCACACATATAATTCTAATTATATCTATTTTTCATTAAGGAAGTTTCTAAATGTCAGAGATTGTTCCAATTCAGGTTGGCGGTATTTCTGATGGATATATGCATTTTACCACAATTTTACCTATAATTTCGAATATTTAATTAATAAAACAATAAGAAAAGTTAAATATACTTCCCAGATAAAGCTATCAGAATGTCACTAAAACTGTTGATTTTTGACACTGATATGTGTCGTTTACAAACTATGTTATAAACATTGGAATTTGTCAACTGGTTTCCTTAGTGCCTTAGCCTCTGCGATTAGATATAATAAAAATTTTAAGTGTATTAGATGAAGAATTTTATGTTCTTCAATATTTAATAAAAAAAACTCCCAAAAAATTATATTTAGAAGAATTTTTCTAAGAAACTACTACTTCCGGTTGTTCAATTGTTACCAAAACCTTTTCAGCTCTTCCCAGGAATGTCAGATTGAGGAAACTGCAGTTAAATATTTTTTAAGTCTTATAGTTTTTGAGGAATCGTGTCTACAACATCCAGACATACATACACACACACACACAGACATCATTTTAAAAATGTTATTATCGGATTCTAGGGACCTTAAATCGTGCTTATTCAATAAAATCTGGAAATGCGAATTTTAACATGAATAAAAATAAAAACCTGACGTGACCAACACAATACCTCTGGCTATTTAATTTTTACCTTGGTAAGGGAGGTATAATGTCTGTATGTGTGTGTGTGTGTGTGTGTGTGTGTGTGTGCGTGTATGTGTATGGATTTTGTCTTCGCTCTAACTCAAATACCATCATTCAGAAAATCCTGAAACCTTGTATTTCTACCCTATTCTAATATGAAAAAAAACAATTATATTTTGGTGTAAATTGGATAAACGGAAATGGCACTTTACTTGAAGCTCGTAATAGTTTTTATTCAAAAAATACCATTAAATGCCATTTTTCGCATTTTATGTCATTATGAAAATAAAAGATTATTGAATTTTCTACAGGTACACACTAATACTTTTTCTATATATTTTACAGATAAATTTAAAAATCAATTTTTTACATAAATCCTGAAGCCTAAGATAAGCACAATGGGGTATTCCACTCAAATTTTTTAATTATTTTAAATAAAACTTCATTCAATTTTGAAGCAACTCATAGTATTAGAAAATCATAATTGTTCCTAGTTTAACAGTATTTTATTTTCGAGAAATCAGTGTAATGTCACATTTCCCCTATACTTGTCTTTCTCACACACACTGCTCTGAGTACGCTTAGAGAGAAAGATAATAATTGTATGACGTCAATTTCCCTTTTAGCAAATGTGAAATATCTCGTAAAGCAATTATTTAAAAAATGTTTTCATTGTTTTAACTATTATTTATTGAGCCATACTTTATGTTAATTGAATTTTTTAAATTTTTTTGTTATGGTGGAATACCCCATACCTTTGTTACACAGTTCATATTTAAATGAATGTAACGGACAGGTAAACGTCACTGTCAAATTAATCACTTTTTATTAATTATTAATAGTGACATATTTAAAAAAAAAAATAGTAAATAAAGCAATAGCTATATGCAATGGAACATAATATAGTTTGCAGCATTAGTAAATACGTATGTATTTAAATTTAATAAAAATTAAATAGCGGAAGGTTTTGTGTTGGCCACATCAGATTTTTATTAATTTAAAACCGTAGTTGAATGATTCGTGTCCGTTACTTGCCTCATAATGGCTTAATGACGTTAATAACTATTTCACTTTTTTTTCATTAAAACGTATTCTAAAGTGCTTTTTTTATAGAGGTATAATAAAATTTGTTTACAATTCGTGAGTAAAGTCCTTTTTTTACGAGAAGGAAAATTTTCGTTAATACTTTTAATTAAGATTAGCAAATTACCTGCATTTTACAATCTTGTAAAATAATGAACAAAAAACTTCAAGTTAAGTAATTTTAAATAATAACCAAATTTAATGGATTTCTCTCACGTATAGATCATAAATTTTGGATGTAATAACAATAATTACACCACTATAGATGAGGAACATGAGTAAACAATAATTAGACTTATTTACATAAGGATACGGGTGGTATGGAAGCAATTTCTTATGATGTACAAGCAATTTTAAATCATCTTGACAATAAAATGTCGCAAATGCATTCCATAAACCGTTTTCTAGCATGCAAAAGACGAACAAGGTTAGACAAGGGAATATATATAATGCTGGATGAAGAGAAAAATCAGTCTGCTGTTGATACTTTCAAAATTCAGAACACAGAATTTTTTTTTTAAAGTAATTACAGTGATATTATTGTGTACCTAATTCATATTTGTGTGTGTTGTTACTATTATAATAATTTACGAATTATTTTAAAATTACGCAAATTTGTATATTGTTATTTATTCTCTAAATTAATTATTTATTAATTTTAAAAAATGTGGAAATATATTATACTTTGCATAGTTAGTACAGTTGTTTTATCTCAGAGAAAACTACGTATGTACTTACACTATTTTTTATTAAAGAACAAGTTTTATAAGACATGTTTTTTCGCACGCGTCAAAAGTGCGAAAAAATCTTATAAAATATGTCCTTTATAATATTTTTTTTTATATTTTGCGTCTTTTACCGTGAGTATTTTTTAACGTGAAACATTGGGTTTGTCATATCCATGGTTACTTGACATTTGATTGACAGCAATGTATTTGCCCGTTCCATTTAAAATGAAACATAGGGAACGAATCTGACAGAAGTATTATATTTAAATATTGTAAGAAATTTAGCGGAGTCAGAAAACCACTCGAGAGCACTAAACATATTTCGGGCACAAGGTGCACACAATATCTTTTCTACAACTAAATTTAATTTTTAGAAAACAGGTATAATTATTTAAACAAAATTAACCTCTAATGATATCTTGTCAATATAACCGTTGAATTTTCCTATAAGTTACGATTTGACATTTGATTACAGCAATGTATTTGTCTGTCTCATTTAAAATGACACATGGGGAATGAATTTGACAGAAGTATTATAATTAAATATTGTAAGAAATTTAGCCGAGTCAGAAAACCACTCGGACACACTATATTTTTTCTACAACTAATTTTAATTTAGAATGCAGGTATAATTATTTAAAGAAAATTAACCTTTATTGACGTCTTATCAAATGTCAGATTCGTTCCCTATGTTTCATTTTAAATGGAACGGGCAAATACATTGCTGTCAATCAAATGTCAAGTCGTAACCATGGATATGACAAACCCAATGTTTCACGTTAAAAAATACGGTATATACTAAAATATTTAAAAGTAATTGGTAATATTTAATAATGAATTAACATTGGTCAATTATTTGAAAATTCATGTCAATTTTGATTTATGACTTTTGAAAATTTAAGTAAATGTCATCTACAGTATGTTCAAAAAAAAAATCCTAACTCGGAATAGGCTAAAGTATGTCAATTTGAAAGTATTTAATTAAATGTCAATTTGACATGAGGTATTGTCAAAAATATTATCCAGAGAAATCAAAGCTTTTCTTCTTGAATATTTTAGAAAACGGTGAAATTCAATATATTCTGTATCCTTCTTTATTACTTTTTCTCCTTAAAATTTCATTCACGATCAATTTTGACAACTTGACTTTTGAATTGAATAATGATCAGACATAGGTACGTTTCTGTGTTCATAGCCTACTGCGAATTAGGTAGTAGTTTCTAAAAAAAAAATGCTTATCGAAATGAAGACTCTTTCGATACGCAATTGGATTTCATTATAAACGCAAAATATAAAAACATATTTTTTTAAATACATGTACATACTATATATTTACTATAAATATTGCTTAAAGCGGAATATATACATATTTGCCAAATGAATCTACCCAATGTAAATGAGTGTGCCCTAAAAAATGCTAGACACGCTGTACCATATCTTGTGCAAGGTAAGTAATGCTAATTTTTCAATGTCACATTTTGGCATTTAGTATTTCGGATTCCGAATGGCACACTAGTGATATCCATTGGTTTGAAGGACAACTCTTTAGAACAACATAAATAAATTATACAATTCGATTCAATTTGATGTTTGAGAGTAAATGTTAATATTGTATTTCATAAAATAGAAGCTAAGAAGCTATTATTTGACAGTAAATTTGACGTTTTTACAAATTATAGCAACGAACATGATTTGTGTAATTAGTGCGCGTCAACTTAAAGGCATAGTGTGCTCCTGCAAAACCCTAAAATCTAATACCTAAAACCCTAAATAACCACTAGATTTAGGGCATATAAATTTAGGATTTAGATATTAGGGTGATAAAAGTGCAGCAGACACAGCCTTAGCTTCCATTTTATGAAATACAGGGAATTTATTTTAACATGCAACATATGGCGAATCACTTCCATGGTTACTCACTATTGTCAAAAAATGACAGCAATGTAATATTTGTCCATTTTAAAATGCAACATACAAAATTTGTAGTTTTGTACTATCAAAACTAATTTCCAATAAATTAGCCTACATACGATTAACAAAAAATCAAAACATGAATGTTGCACATCTTAACAAACTTCAGCTTACAAAAATTCATAACTTTCAAGTAATAAATGTTAAAAAATATCCCCATTCACACTCCGGCAATATTCTAGTCGGTCGTAATAAGAATTGACACCATTTGTGATGTGTTTTGGAGGTATCTCCTGTGCTGCAATACTATTTATAATGTTGCATTTTAAAATGGACAAATATTACATTGCTGTCATTTTTTGACAATAGTGAGTAACCATGGAAGTGATGAACCATAATGTTGCATTTTAAAATAAATTCTCTGTATAATATTAACATTTACTCTCAAGCATCAAATTGAATCGAATTGTATAACTCATTTTTATTGTTCTAAAGTGTTGCCATACAAACCAATGAATATCACTAGTGTGGCATTCGGAGTTGTATTTATGTGAAGAAGACCTAAATCCTAAATACTAAATGCCAAAATGTGACATCGGACACAGTCTTATTCTCAATTATTCTAGCATGATTGTAATTGTTAGTTACATTTTTATTTATTCGATTTAATGGTTTTTAAGGGCACAAAGCTTTTGGCCTTCCAAAAATGGCTCCGTTGGATATTCCACGTTTAGAAGTACGAATAGGAAATAACTTGAATATTGAATTCACTAATAGTAAAATCTATGGATTAGAAAACACTTGGGTAAAAGAAACAGAGTAAGTTACTTAGTCCATATTACACACTTGACCGTTACGTCATAGTTTGATGTTCGTATATTAGATACAGTGTGTCCCATTTAGAGGTGCCACCATTGGGATCTCGAGAACTATAAGAGATACGATGTCGGTTAAATGGAACTTTTTGTACGCCTTTGGGAGGCCATCTCAGATGTGCTTTTGTTTTTCCAAAAATTCTCATAGGGCACTAGATAATGACGAAAAATTGAATATTGTTGATTTTTTCTTTTTCAAATACCTTCTAACCTATTAATAATTGAGAAAAACGTTTCAAATACAAAAGATAGATATTTTTATTAACTAACCAGTGGCGTACGAAATAAATTTTTATATCCGTAAATTTTCGAGATATAACACAAACTTATATTTTTTTAAATGGAACCCATATCTGATTTTAGTCTCAAAAAAATAATTATTTTTTTCTCTTTTCAACGATGTAAGGGTTATTATGTTTTATATTTGTTTTGCCTTCAAAATTATTATTTTTTCCTTATTTTGTATTAAATTTATAATTATTTTGAAAATATTGGTAGATTTCTATTTAGAAATACTCCTTCTATTTAAATAATTTATTTCGTTAGAAAATTTTGCTCAAAACTCGTATCAAACAAATTTTTATAATATTTTGTATCTGGTCGCCTTTTGCACATTATAATGTAATTTGTAATTGAGTCTAGAATAAAAATATTAAGTAATAAAGGCATAAAACAAATTATTTCGATCAAATACAATATAATTCATAAAAATAATAATGTTTTTTTGGGAAATAATAAAAAAGTTCAGGAAAATAAAGAGAAAATTTAAATTTTAGGAGCAAAACAAATATAAAACATAATAACCCTTACATCATTGAAAAGAGAAAAAAATAATGATTTTTTTGAGATTGAAATCAGATATGGGTTCCATTTAAAAAAATATAAGTTTGTGTTATATCTCGAAAATTTACGGATATAAAAATTTATTTCGTACGCCACTGTTTAACTAATAAAAATATCTATCTTTTATATTTGAAATGTTTTTCTCATTTACTAATAGTTTAGAAGTTATTTGAAAAAGAAAAAATCAACAATATTTAGTTTTTCGTCTTTATCTAGTGCCCTATGAGAATTTTTGGAAAAACAAAAGCACATCTGAGATGGCCTCCCAAAGGCGCACAAAAAGTTCCATTTAACCGACATCGTATCTCTTATAGTTTTCGAGATCCCAATGGTGGCACCTCTAAATGGGACATACTGTATACGTATCGAAGACAGAATATAGGAAACCATAAGTAAGACAGAGATAAACATACGATACGTATACCTATCTAATGTACGAACATCAAACTATGGCGTAATGGTCAAGTTATTTTTGGTTAATATGGAATAACTTATAATTGGATTTATTTTTTCAGTATGCAAGTAGAAAATCAACACCTGGTGTTTAAAGTAACTATACCTGTAGCAAGTATAGTAGGGCATTACAAAATGAATGGACAATATCTAATTCTCCCATTAAGAGGCGAAGGGCCTGCAAATATTACATTAGGTAAAAAAATCTGTTGTAGCCAGCACAAAACCTTCCGTCAATTCAATGTATTTTGTACAAATCCGATACCAAAAGTTCCTTGGAAAAGATTCTATATATCCTGTAAAATTGTAACACGAACACACTATTTTTTACAAATTCCATATTGCAAGTTCCTTTAAAAAGATTCTATAAATCCAGTATAATTATAACACGAATGTACATTCTGTAAATTGCACTTCACACTTCCTCAATCCTATCCAACGCATCTTCTTCACACAGTTATTCCTGTCTCAAATATTCTGCTACACAGTCCTTCCATCCTCTCTTTGGCCTTTTGCTAGGGATTCTCTGTCACTTAAATTACTTTCTGATCCTATACTTTCCACTTTGATTTTGCACTTGACACTGACATCTGTCAATTAGAATTTTTTGAATATATCTGCTGTTTCCATAATTTTTACAAAGCTGACTGGTTTTTGAAAGTTAACCTCTCTTAATCTCTCTATAACTCTATATCTATTGAATATGAAGCAAAATGTATAATCAAATCGTATAGAGAATAAGATTTTCTTTCATATTAATGATCATAAAATGTCGAAAAATGATATTTAACTACGTTTTTGCCAGAAAAACTGTTAAGAACTTCAAATAAGGGTACTTCCGGTTGACCAATTATAACCAAAATCTAATCAGTTCTTCATATGGTTGTAAAGAAGAGGAATGCGAAAGAATCATAATTTTTAGAATTGTAGTTTTCGAGTTATCATCGGAGAAAAATTTATCACACACACACACACGGACACACACACACACACATACAGACAACAATGTAAAATTAATAAAATCGTATTCTAGGGATCTTAAAACGTACTTATTCATTAAAAACTCACCACCGAATTTTTTGACCAAAGACAATACCTCCTTTACCTAAAGGTGACGGAAGGTAAAAATTAATTCTTGCCTTTTGTGATTTATTTTCTATGGCCCGTTTTTTAATTAACATCCTAGTGAAACCTATATACCTTGAGTATTTTTTAACGTGAAACATTGAGTTTGTCATATCCATGATTACGACTTGACATTTGATTGACAGCAATGTATTTGCCTGTCCCATTTAAAATGAAACATAGGGAATGAATTTGACAGAAGTATTATATTTAAATATTGTAAGAAATTTAGCCGAGTCAGAAAATCACTCGGACACAAGGTGCACACAATATTTTTTCTACAACTAAATTTAATTTAGAAAGCAGGTATAGTTATTTAAACAAAATTAACCTCTATTGACATCTTGTCAAATGTCAAATTTGTCCCCTGAGCTTCATTTTAAATGGGACAGGCAAATATATTGCTATCAATCAAATGTCAAGCGATGTTTCACGTTAAAAAATACTTACGGTAAATAAAAGATCAGAGATCACTTATTCTTGGAAGAAAATTTTGAAGGATAAATTTTCATTGTCATATTCATTATAAAAAAATATCTTTATTGAGCACGACCTTATATTTACAAACTAAAGATCGTTTAATAACATGCTAAAAGTTGTCAAACATTTCTTTGCTATTTAGATATTATAAACAATATATAAATAAATTATAGTATGTCTGATATAGTAATAATCTAAATGATGCATAATTAGCAGAATCAATTTAAAAGAACACATGTACAAGGAAAAATTGTTTTACAAAGTAATTAAATAAATCATTTATTACTATATCATTAGGTCGGTATACGATTCGTAAATGGGGCTACTGTCTGTGTCCTAGTGTCGTGTAATAGTAGAAAAGAGGAAATGACTGGCGTGTCTGTCTCCTCCCTGAGGCAGTAAAACAATTACCTGGCGTGTGTTGTACAATATTTTATTTGTTACTAACTTTTAAATCAAATTTATTTCGTACCCACTTGAAAACTTCATTTAGTTTGTAACTTGTAAAATGGACAGATGACTTGTTAAAATTAAAGTTAAGTAATCATGTTAAGAACTGTTGACATATGAAAATTGTGTTTTGGTACCGTCATATTTATTAAAAATTATACATGTTCCTTAATATTCAATAGATATATAGTTATAGAATTATAAAGAGATTAACTTCATAAATCAGCCAGCTTTGCTTTAATCATGAAAATAGCTGATATATTCCAATAATTCTAATTGACAGATGTCAGTGTCAACTGCATTATTATATTTATAGAATCTTTTCCAAGAAAGTTTCGGTATGGAATTTGTAGTAAATAGTTATATTCGTGTTACAATTTTATACCAGTCAAGTGATAAGGCTTCAAACTTATATTCCGCATTTTCTCCAAAATCTTCAAAATTTTCAAAAATCCAATTTTTATTGATGTAGGTACATCTCAGATTTTGCCAATTTTCAAACTTTTATTCATAAAAAATGAACCGGTTGGTGAAAAATTATGAAAATTGGTATACTTATGTATTTTTGTCCGTAGAATCAAATAATGAAGTCGCCAAGTTCATATCACGACCCATTTTTGAATTATTGCCCCAGAAGTCAATATGCCTCATTTTCAGATAAAAACTTCAAAATTTTCAAAAATCTAATTTTTATGTATCTAGATACTTCTCAATGCGCTGATTACAAATTTTGAAACCGCAGGTCGATATCTCTTTTCATTCTCGAGATATTTACATTTCAAATTTTACCCATTTTTGGGTCATAACCCCAAAATGGGTAGAGATACAACCCTGGCGATTTCACCATTCGATTCTACGGGCAAAATTACATAAGTGTACCAATTTTCATAATTTTTGAACGCCGCATACAATCTCTAAAGCAAAATAACTGAAAATGGTCAAAAATCGCAAAAATCGTAAGGGGTACCCCTTACGATTTTTTCAGATTTTGGCCATTTTCAAACTTTTATTCATAACAAATGAACCGGCTGGTCAAAAATTATGAAAATTGGTATACTTATGTAATTTTGCCCGTAGAATCGAATGGTGAAGTCGCCAAATTCATATCTCGACCCATTTTTGGGTTATTACCCAAAAATGGGCAGTTTTGAGCAAAACTTTGAATCTAAATATCTCGAGAACGAAAAGAGATATCGACCTGCGGTTTCAAAATTTGGAATCAGCGCATTGAGAAGTATCTAGATACATAAAAATTAGATTTTTTAAAATTTTGAAGTTTTTATCTGAAAATGGGGCATATTGACTTTTGGGGCAATAATTAAAAAATGGGTCGTGATATGAACTTGGCGACTTCATTATTCGATTCTACGGACAAAAATACATATGTATACCAATTTTCATAATTTTTCACCAACCGGTTCATTTTTTATGAATAAAAGTTTGAAATTGGCAAAATCTGAAAAAATCGAAAGGGGTACCCCTTACGATTTTTGCGATTTTTGGCCATTTTCAGTAATTTTCGCCAAGCTTGTATCTCCACCCACTTTAGGGTTATGACCCAAAAATGGGTAAAATTTAAAATGTAAATATCTCGAGAATGAAAAGAGATATCGACCTGCGGTTTGAGGAGTACGTACATGTATAAAAATTGGATTTTTGAAAATTTTGAAGATTTTGGAGAAAATGCGGAATATGGGTTTTGTTGTTAGCATTACTCTTTACATAAATTATTTATACCATAAGAACAAATTATTATATTATTTATATTTAAATACGAAATTTAAAATAAATATTCATATTGACAACCAATTATTTGTAAACAAATTGTTTCCATGGCTTATTTTCTTGAACAAATTGAACAAAATAATTTATGAGTAACTGACTTTAAAATTGCTTTATTTTTCAGTAAACGGAGATTACACATACAACATGGATTATACTCTAGTACCACGAGGGGGTAAACAATATTTAAGTATAACGAACCACACTATTGCATTCAATACAACCAGGGCTTATTACCATTTTGAAAATCTTTTCAACGGAGATTCCACCTTAGGTAATAGTATACTATGTATTAACAGAGATATTAATTAAGTGAAAAAAAACTTGCTGATATGATCGAAAAATATGTTTTTCGTATTTTGTACAGTAATCTACTATTTTAATAGGTATGTTTCATTTTAAATGGGACAGGCAAATACATTGCTGTCAATCAAATGTCAAGTCGTAATCTAATGTTTCATGTTAAACAATACTCACGGTATAATGTTTATAGCATAAATTTTATTTGATTTTTTTTATGTTTCAGGCAAGCAAATGAGCAGATTTCTAGAGGAAAACTGGAAAGAAATAACCAACGATGTAGGGGCCTCTGTAGCAGAGACAATAAGCACTATTATTACATCTATAGCACAAAGTATCTTCAGTGCAATACCATACAGTGAATTCATTTCACAAGGTCAATGAAATTGCTATTAGAATTTATAATTGTTATTAAATTTATATTTGTAGTTGGTGAGATGTACTAAATAGACATTATCCTAATTATTTATCTGTTCTGTAAAATAATAGTTTTAAATAAACACTAAATAGAATGAATTTTCTTTAATTAAAATTGTATATTTGTATTTATTTGTTTTCAGAAATATTATATATATCGTATTCCATTCAAAAATTATTTAATTCATATTATAAAATTCATAATATCCTTAATTAAAATAATCTATTTCACGTTTTAAATGTTTAATTTTATTTTTGGAATAATTTCAGTAAAAATCTATCTAAAACTTAATTATTTTCTTTAAATATATTTAATATATCTTATCCAATTATTTAATTCGACTCTGAAAATCATTTAAAAAAATAATCCATTCCATTCGTAATGCATTGCATAGACGTTAAGCATATGACCGTCAGAAACCAACTGAACTATTGAAATTTTGTGAGTCGGCTAGTCATTCGGAGAGTGTAGCGATCGATGTTCGTTTCCCCATAAGCGCAATGCATTGTAACTGTGTAAGTAGTGAACATAACTATGGGCTTTGTGATTGGCTGAATTAGAACATGGGTTATTGGAATGACTAGGAAACACAAAGATTTTTACAATTTCTTATCCGCAAATTATGTTGGACAATTTTACATGTTTTGCAGATGAATTTACAAGAACTTAAAATGAAAATAAAATATATATGTATTTATTTGTTTTCAGAAATATTTTATATATCGTATTCCATTCAAAAAATTATTTAATTCATACTATTAAAATAATCTATTACCTACATGTTTTAAAATATTTAACTTAATATTTTTGGAATAATTTCAGTAAAAATCTACCCAAAACCCAATTATTTTCTTTAAACATATTTAATACATCTTATTAAAATCGTCAATTTTTTTATAATATAATAACTGACGAAATTAAATTAAAATATTGATGATGTTACGGCCACCCATCCAAGTTTAGCCAGCACTGATAACAGCTTGAAACAATTAATCAGCATCAACTTATTTCTAAAAAAAAATAAATTAAATTCTCAAAATATCGCTGCGTTGGAGAGCTCTGTACATTGATTAATTTCTGAGATAATGAATTTTGAAAATTTTCTTAGTTTTTAAGCATAGAGCAAAACACATAGGCTATATGTATTATACATTTTTATTATTATTGAACTTATAAAAAATATAAAATAAATGACACATATACTATTCTATGTAGAATTTTACGGGGAATCCAATGCCGCAACGTACAATTTAATATCTCTTTTAGTTTATGAGTTATTACATTTTTTAAAAATTTTGTTACTTTTAACGTCATTCAAATAATCGAACGGCTACGAAATATTCTTCAATTTTTCAAAATTAATTTTTGGGTATTTGGTAAATAATTAATAAATGAAATAATTTTTTCTTTATGCAGAATTTTTAGAGGAAACCAATGCCGCAAAGTACAAGTCTATATCTCTTTTATTTTTTGAGATAATTAGAATTATTTACAAAAAAAATATTCTATAGAATTTATATCATAAAAAAACTAATTTAACATGCAGTTATAATCTATTTTATTGGAAATTTTCTGAGGAATTCAATGCCAATATGTGTAAATCAGTATCTTTTGTAGTTTTTGAAAAAATAAGTAAAAATTAAAAATTAATTTTTGCCAAGGAGTGGGGGAAGCCAGCAGCCAATCAGCGTCAAGCAACAATTTGTCAATTTAGATATGATATATAAGCGGGGTAAAAAACAAAAATAGGTCATTGAACGTAGTGATTTCAATACAAGTGAATGCTTTGTTCCTGTTGCGTCTGAATTCATCCTTCTGCAGTTATACTGTGTGGGTCAATTAGATATTGTTTATTATTACTTAGCATGTCCTTTGCATTGGGGCCAACGTTGGAACACGGTGCACAGCCATAGGCCTCCATGGGCACCCCCCCTCGTCCTCGTACGGGGCAGACGGAACCCATGTGCCTATGCCGGTGTTGTCGGGAATGCTGGAGTTCGTTTGGAGACGTAGGCTTTCAGTCGACGTCGTGAGATCACCATATACATATTACCTAGGTGATAAGTATATAGTGAGTATCACGGCGCCTCGTCTAGGCGTGAAATCTCTGACTCCTGCTCGTGTATAGGCGAGACCAACCCAAAAGGGCGGGGATCATCGGCACAGATTCCACCGTTTTTTATATTAGAGTCACTTAGATTTGCGGACAATACGTGTTGTCCTTTAGATTCAGGATGGGAATAATTAGGGATGGCGTAATTGCACTTGGTGGATTCAGACGTATTCAGGACAAAGTGTTGCTTTGAGGAATTACTGGCGTTCGCCAAATATATCCCGAAAAGAATTTTTTCCCTCAGATATGCTAAATAACTTCAAATAAAGACTGGATTGTCTATTTTCCAGCAAACGGCTCTTTTCAGAGCCACCAAATACAATGCAAAAAAGAATTTTAATCATAATATACATTAATATTTAGTAAATAATAAAATATGTTTAATACAAATGCCTTAATTTTATTAATTAAAATTGTATATGTGTATTTATTTGTTTTCAGATATATTGTACATATCGTATTCCATTCAAAAATTATTTAATTCATACTATTAAATTCATAATATCCTACCCATTTTTGGGTAAAAAAAATCCAACCCATTTAAGGGTTAAAGGTAGAATTTTTATTTTATCATAAATCGATTCCTCGTTTTAAAATACATATGTGTACATAGTTTCATCAAAATATTCCAAAGGGCATGTCTTATTTGGCTGTTTGTTTAAAATTGTTAAGAAACTTATAATATACTCGAGGTCGTAAAAGTAATTCAGCCAATCACAGATATATTGTACATATCGTATTCTATTCAAAAATTATTTAATTCATACTATAAAATTCATAATATTCTTAATTAAAATAATCTATTTCATTTTTTAAATGTTTAATTTTATTTTTGGAATAATTTCAGTAAAAATCTATCCAAAACTTAATTATTTTCTTTAAACATATTTAATATATCTTATTCCATTTGTAAATTATTTAATTCGTACTGAAAATCATTTAAAAAAAATCATTCATTCCATTCGTAATGCATTGCATAGATGTTAAGCATATGGCCGTCAAAATCCAACTGGGATATTGAAATTTCGTGTGCCGAGTAATCATTCGGAACGTGTAGCGATCGTTGTTCGTTTCCCCATAAGCGCAATGTATTGTAACTGTGTATGTAGTGAACATAACTTTGGGGCTTTGTGATTGGCTGAATTAGTTTTGTATATAATATGGGTTACTAGGAATGACTAGGAAACTCAAAGATTTTTACAATTTCTTATCCGCAGATTATGTTGGACAATTTTACATGTTTTGCAGATGAATTTACAAGAACTTAAAATGAAAATAAAATATATATGTATTTATTTGTTTTCAGAAATATTTTATATATCGTATTCCATTCAAAAAATTATTTAATTCATACTATTAAAATAATCTATTACCTACATGTTTTAAAATATTTAACTTAATATTTTTGGAATAATTTCAGTAAAAATCTATCCAAAACAATTATTTTTTTTAAACATATTTAATACATCTTATTAAAATCGTCAATTTTTTTATAATATAATAACTGACGAAATTAAATTAAAATATTGATGATGTTACGGCCACCCATCCAAGTTTAGCCACCACTGATAACAGCTTGAATCAATTAATCAGCATCAACTTATTTCTAAAAAAAAACTAAATTAAATTCGCAGAAAAACGCTGCGTCGGAGAGGTCTGTACATCGATTAGTTTCTGAGATAATGAATTTTGAAAATTTTCTGAATTTTTAAGCATTGAGCAAAACACATGGGATATTATACATTTTGATTATTATTGAACTTATAAAAAATATAAAATAAATGACACATATACTATTCTATGTAGAATTTTACGAGGAATCCAATGATGCAACGTACAATTTAATATCTTTTTTAGTTTACGAGTTATTACATTTTTTTAAAATATTGTTACTTTTAATGCCATTCAAATAATCGAACGGCTACGAAATATTCTTCAATTTTTCAAAATTAATTTTTGGGTATCTGGTAAATAATTAATAAATGAAATATTTTTTCCTTATGCAGAATTTTTAGAGGAATCCAATGCCGCAAAGTACAAGTCTATATCTCTTTTAGTTTTCGAGATATTTACAAATATTAATTTTATATAGTTAATAAATTAATTTTTATTAATGTTATATTCTATCTTATAGGAAATTTTACGAGGAATCCAATGCCGCAAAATTCAAGTCATATCTCTTTTAGTTTTTGAGATATTGTAGAAAACATATAATTTTTATTACACTTTAAAAAATATATTTGTATAATTAATTTTTAATAAGATTATAGTCTATCTTAAGGGAATTTTTCCAAGGAATTCAATGCCGCAAAGCTTAATTCGATATCTTTTTTAGTTTTGCAAATAATAATAAAAATATAACAATTTATTTTTGCTTAGGAGTGGGGGAAGCCAGCAACCAATCAGCGTCAAGTATCAATTTGTTAATATTTAGATATGGTATATATACCAGGCACAAAATTATTTATTTTATCGTTCGAAAGTTACTGATTACTATTATTATTTATTAATTAGCATGTATTTTTGCATATTCCTTAGATTCAGAATGGGAATTAGGGATGGTGTAATTGCACTGGGTGGATTCCGACGTATTCAGGACAAAATGTTGCTTTGAGGAATTACTGGCGTTCGCCAAATATATCCAGAAAAGAATTTTTACTTCAGATATGCTAATAAGTTCAAATATAGTCTGGACTGTATATTTTCCAGCAATCGGTTCTTTTCAGAGCCACCAAATACAATATGAAAAAGAATTTGAACTCAATCATATGCATTAATATTTAGTAAATAATAAAATATATGTAATAAATACAAAGGCCTTAATTTTATTAAATTATTACTAAGTGTAAATTTTTACCTTCCATCACCTTTAGGTAAGGAAGGTATTGTCTTTGGTCAAAAAATTCGGTGGTGAGTTTTTAATGAATAAGCACGTTTTAGGGTCCCTACAATACGAATTTACTATTTTTAAGATGTCTGTATGTGTGTGTGTATGTATGTCCGTGTGTGACAAATTAAATTAAATATTGTTTTTTGACATTTTGTTATACATATTAAAGAAAATATTCTTCTCTATACAGTTTGATTATACATTTTCCTTCATATTCAATAGATGTAGATTTAAAGCATTATAAAGAAATTAATTTTCAAAAATTAGTCAGCTTTGCTATTTATCATGGAAACAGCTGATGCTGATATATTAAAAAAATTCTAATTGACAGATGTTAGTTGCAAGTGCAAAACCAAATATGGAAATTGTAGGATCACAAAATTGGTATGTCATAGTGCTCCTCGCAAGTGACACCCAGAGAAAGGCCAAAGAGAAGATGGAAGGACTGTACGCAGAAGACTGAAAGGAATGCCTGTGTCAAGATGTGTTGGACAGGAATGAGTGGAAGAAAAGAGGAAACAGCTACCTCTAATAAAATAGGGGAAGCTGAAGAATAAGAAGAAGTGTCAAGTGCATTTTACTTCGTGTATGTTTATGTTATAATTTTATTGGATTTATAGAATAGTATGTGTTCGTGTTTGATTTTACATGATATTATATAGAATCTGTTCCAAGGACCTTTTGGTATGGGATTTGTACAAAATACATTGAATTGATGGATGGTTTTGTGCTGGCCACAACAGATTTTTTATAAATTATTTAACACTATAATTTTTACTATATTTTATTAATAACAATTAACAAATTTTACAAAATTTAGTGTAATATATTTCATCATTTACCAATCGGTTTTTACAAGGCCAAAATTTCTTAGAGTGTATATATTATCTTATTTTAGTGTAGTATTTTAGGTATTAGTAATAAATTTATATTTAATTACATTTTCATTATGAAAAAAACTAGACATTTTATTTGTATGTACCAAGCAACATATCTATAATTATATTTATATTGCATCCTTCAAATGATAATAAATCTTATTATCTAATAACATAACATTCAAGTATCATGGTATAATCGATAATAGTCAGTAGCGTAGATAGGGGGGGCTGTGGTTGGGTGCAAGTACACCCTGGATCTATTTAAAGCGATACAAATTACAGAAAGTACAATTTGTGAATTAGAAAATGAGCAAAATAATTCGAAAAAAGTTTTCAAAGAAATTTTTCAAAATTAGGGGATGATTTTTGCAGAGAACCCTAAAGATTATTTCCGAAGAAGCTTATTTTTACAATTTTTCGACTTAGTCATCCAACAATTAAAAAATTATTTATGAGAATTGTGCCCCCCTTCGAAAATTTTCTGGCTACGCCACTGATAACGGCATTCTCTTTTGTATTCAAAGAAAAATTTATTATCTCTTAAGTGACACAACAATCATACTAAAATATATTTACATAATAGCTAAAAAAAATTCTTTTAGCATAATAAACTCTTTCATTATTTTTGCATGTAACTATAATTTAAACATAGACGTACATAGTATATTTTTAGCATTAGAAAATAAATGCTTAATAGTTTTATTATTTTATTTTTTCTACGATGATGCATAATAAAACGAATTGCAGGAAATATTTAGAGTCATTTTATTAGAAAATTTCGCTGGGAATAGTTTCCGTAAACAATGAAGAAACTGTGTGTTGTTTTCGTTTTTATTTTTGCTTGTTCTGTAATTGCACTTGACAGACGTAAGTTAAATATTGTTTCTAAAAATATACGTGGAATGTAATAGACATTATTGACGCACGTCTTGTAATCTTGTGAAGTGTTTTAAGCGCCCGCAATGCAGGGCGATTTGACTCACAAACCCATCAGTTCTGGATTTGAATTTTTTTTATCGACTTTTGAATAAATCTATTTTTTTAGAAAAATCAATCTTTCAGAATCTAGAAGATCGATTTTCCGGAATCCGGGTAAAGGATGCTTTTGTTGACCGATCATTTTTAAAAAGTCGAGTTTTCAATTGATCGATTTTTTCGATTGATAGGTCTTTTCAAAAAAGAAGATCAATCCAATTTTATTAAAAAAAGATCGATTAATTAAGAGTCACATTACAAATAACACCTCACGAACACAGAGGGCATTTTTTCTTTTCTTTTCATTCAAAAATTCTTGCTTAAGTTTAACACAAGTAAATAATTATAGATAATGGTTTAAATTTGTACTTAGTTCATATTTTGTTATTTTCTTAATATTTTAGCTCCTTTCATCAATGCCTGTAAAAGAAATGACCCGAATTTGGACGAGTGTGCTTTGGCGAACGCCAAAATAGCCATAGCTGAATTAGTAAAAGGTAAGAATAAATAAATATACCATCTTATCGTTTTTCTAAATCTTTGTGACATTTTTTTTATAATCTTTGAATAGTAATTAGAATCTGTGTATAAATAGAACTATAATATATAATGTGTTAATTAAAAATCTGGCCATAGTATTTTAAAATCGGAAAACATACGCAATACGCAAAAGTCCCCAGTTAATTTTACACAAAAATATTTCAAATAAAAGTTGTAGATAATTATATTCTATGATTGAAACAAAGTTACAAAGAAATGCGTTTTTCATATAAAAGTTACAGATAATTCAATTCTGGACCTAAATTACTGCACAGGTATTATTTTTAAAAACTAACATTTAAATAACTTTTATTATTATTATTTTAATGTTTAGTAACCTATAAACTTAAATTTCTGACAGTTCAAACGATGTGAATTTCTTTGTAATTTTGTTTCAATTCCATGGCTATCGCTACAGATGAGCAATATTTGTACAATTTCAAATTCAATTTTCAGGGTACCAAACGTGCAAAATTAAATATTTTTAGTGATTTAAGCATAGAATATAAATATAATTATTTACAACTTTTGTTTGAAACATTTTAGACTAAAATAATTGGGGACTTTTGCGCAAAGAGAAACTGTTTTCTCATGTTAAACGCCTATTAACACCCTGTATAAAATATTTGAAATTAATAATTATGAGATGGTGTATTTATTTTTTATCTATTTTAGGATCAACAAAGTACAGCATTCCAAAAATGAACCCCATGCATATAGATTTCATTGATTTAGTTCCAACTGAGGACTTGCATATAAAAATGTCTAATATTACTGTGAGGGGTTTAGATCTTGTTGTCCCTACCTTGACTCAGTACGTATAAGAATAGCACTTTTTTATTAAAATATGCCCAAGATCCAGTTTCCAAAAATGTGAGAATTTTAAAAAAAGTTTCAAACTAACCCACCCTAGAATTTAATTTCAATAAACTTTTTTCAAATAAATTTTGTTTTCAAGTAAACCGTTTAGCCGGAAATGATTTTTTTTTACAATTATGCAACAACATTTAAAAATTCGTCAGAGCTGTACTTATAAAAATTTGACAACCAAATTTTGGGTATATATGCAATTCAACCCGTAGATTCCAAAAATCGATGTGTCGACTTCGTAGGTCTACCAATTTTTAGGGTGACTGCCCATTACCGAAAAATGGGTGGTGTTAGAAAATTGGCTTATCGATTTTTGGAATCTACGGCTAGAGTTATATATGTACCCAAAATTTGGTTAATTAATAATAATAAACAAAAAAGTTTTTTTCCAAAAATTTTCTTTGAAATTAAAATGTGCAAGAGATCCTGTTTTCAAAAATGTAAAAATTTTAAAAAAAGTTTCAAACTAACCCCCTCTAGAATTTTATTTTGAGAAACTTTTTTCAAATAAATTCTGTTCTTAAGTGAACCGTTTAGCCGGAAATGATTTTTTTTATAATTATGCAATAACTTTTAAAAATTTGCCAGGGCTGTACTTATAAAAATTTCAAAACCAAATTTTGGGTATATATGCAACTCAACCCGTAGATTCCAAAAACCGATATGTCGACTTCGTAGGTCTACCTATTTTTGGGGTGACTGCCCCTTGTCCAAAAATGGGTAGTGTTAGAAAATTGGCTTATCGATTTTTGGAATCTACGGCTCGAGTTATATATGTACCCAAAATTTGGTTAATTAATAATAATAAACAAAAAAGTTTTTTTCCAAAAATTTTCTTTAAAATTAAAATATGCCCGAGATCCCGTTTTCAAAAATGTGAGAATTTTAAAAAAAGTTTCAAACTAACCCCTTCTAGAATTTTATTTTCAGAAACTTTTTTCAAATAAATTCTGTTCTCAAGTGAACCGTTCAGACGGAAATGAATTTTTTTACAATTATGCAATAACTTTTAAAAATTCGCCAGGGCTGTACTTATAAAAATTTCACAACCAAATTTTGGGTATATATGCAACTTAACCCGTAGATTCCAAAAACCGATATGTCGACTTCGTAGGTCTACCAATTTTTGGGGTGACTGAAAAATTTTCTTTTAAATTAAAATGAGTCCAAGAAGTTATAATTATAAATCACATATTGAAAATTTATCTATTTCAATATCGCTGTACTCTAATAATTTTATTATTATTATTTATTAATGATCATTGTATATATTTTAGTTTCGATTTAGAAAAACGGGATGCAAAAATAATTGTTACTACCCCAATTTTGGATATTTCTGGACAATATGAAATGACTGGAAGGCTCATAGTTTTTCCTATTGAAGGAAAAGGATTCGCTAATATAAAATATAGTAAGTACCTACATTATATAGTATATAAGTACTTAAGTGGATTATTATAATTTCTCATAAATTTAAAAAGAAATAAAAATAGCAACAACAGAGCAACGACATTGAATAAGTTTATTTATTTTTACTCAGATATTTTAAGTGCTATTTAATAATAGTCGTTAATAGCTAATATATGATAATTAAAAATTGCAGTAAATGGAACATATGTCTACAACATGCATTTCGAATTAATGGAACGTAAAAATAACAAATATATTAACCAAACGGTACATGATGTTACATTAGAAGTGGACAGAGCCTATTTCAATTTTACTGATCTCTTCAATGGGAATAAAGCACTAGGTAAGATAATACTCATTAAAGAATTAGAAAATACTCGCCGTTTCACAAGATTTCAAATTTGCATCAACCTCTCGGCCCGTGTATTTATTGTTTTTACAATCTTACGAAGAGAGAAGAGCTAATTAGATTTTGTTTATATGCAACCGGAAATACCCTCATTTGAATCTTCTAACAGTTAGAATTTTTTCAGGTGATCAAATTCTTCTATTCATGGACGAAAACTGGAAAGAAGTAAATAAGGATTTTGGCCCTTTAGTAGCCCAAGCAATAGATTCAATTGCCCATTATACATCCAACGCTATTTTGGGAAGAGTACCATATGATCAAGTATTCTTACCATAATTTTTATAAAACAGTAATAATAAAAATATAATTCTATATTAATATACATATTGTAATATATAGAGAATTTATTTTAATTAAGGATATTATGAATTTTATAGTATGAATTAAATAATTTTTGAATGGAATACGATATGTACAATATATCTGAAAACAAATAAATACACATATACAATTTTAATTAATAAAATTCAGGCATTTGTATTAAACATATTTTATTATTTACTAAATATTAACGCATGATTGAGTCAAAATTCTTTTTCATATTGTATTTGGTGGCTCTGAAAAGAGCCGATTGCTGGAAAATAGACAATCCAGTATTTATTTGAAGTTATTTAGCATATTTGAGGTAAAAATTCTTTTCGGGATATATTTGGCGAACGCCAGTAATTCCTCAAAGCAACACTTTGTCCTGAATACGTCTGAATCCACCCAGTGCAATTACACCATCCCTAATTCCCATCCTAAATCTAAAGGACAACACGTATTGTCCGCAAATCTAAGTGACTCTAATATAAAAAACGGTGGAATCTGTGCCGATGATCCCCGCCCTTTTGGGTTGGTCTCGCCTATACACGAGCAGGAGTCAGAGATTTCACGCCTAGACGAGGCGCCGTGATACTCACTATATACTTATCACCTAGGTAATATGTATATGGTGATCTCACGACGTCGACTGAAAGCCTACGTCTCCAAACGAACTCCAGCATTCCCGACAACACCGGCATAGGCACATGGGTTCCGTCTGCCCCGTACGAGGACGAGGGGGGGTGCCCATGGAGGCCTATGGCTGTGCACCGTGTTCCAACGTTGGCCCCAATGCAAAGGACATGCTAAGTAATAAACAATATCTAATAATTGACCCACAGTATAACTGCACAAGGATGAATTCAGACGCAACAGGAACAAAGCATTCACTTGTATTGAAATCACTACGTTCAATGACATATTTTTGTTTTTTACCCCGCTTATATATCATATCTAAATTGACAAATTGTTGCTTGACGCTGATTGGCTGCTGGCTTCCCCCACTCCTTGGCAAAAATTAATTTTTAATTTTTACTTATTTTTTCAAAAACTAGAAAAGATATTGATTTACACATATTGGCATTGAATTCCTCAGAAAATTTCCAATAAAATAGACTATAACTGCATGTTAAATTATTTTTTTTATGATATAAATTCTATAGAATATTTTTTTTGTAAATAATTCTAATTATCTCAAAAACTAAAAGAGATATAGACTTGTACTTTACGGAATTGGATTCCTCTGAAAATTCTGCATAAAGAAAAAATTATTTCATTTATTAATTATTTATCAAATACCCAAAAATTAATTTTGAAAAATTGAAGAATATTTCGTAGCCGTTCGATTATTTGAATGACGTTAAAAGTAATAAAATTTTTAAAAAATGCAATAACTCATAAACTAAAAGAGATATTAAATTGTACGTTGCGGCATTGGATTCCTCGTAAAATTCTACATAGAATAGTATATGTGTCATTTATTTTATATTTTTTATAAGTTCAATAATAATAAAAATGTATAATACATATAGCCTATGTGTTTTGCTCTATGCTTAAAAACTAAGAAAATTTTCCAAATTCATTATCTCAGAAATTAATCAATGTACAGAGCTCTCCAACGCAGCGATATTTTGAGAATTTAATTTATTTTTTTTTAGAAATAAGTTGATGCTGATTAATTGTTTCAAGCTGTTATCAGTGGTGACTAAACTTGGATGGGTGGCCATAACATCATCAATATTTTAATTTAATTTCGTCAGTTATTATATTATAAAAAAATTGACGATTTTAATAAGATGTATTAAATATGTTTAAAGAAAATAATTGGGTTTTGGGTAGATTTTTACTGAAATTATTCCAAAAATATTAAGTTAAATATTTTAAAACATGTAGGTAATAGATTATTTTAATAGTATGAATTAAATAATTTTTGAATGGAATACGATATATAAAATATTTCTGAAAACAAATAAATACATATATTTTATTTTCATTTTAAGTTCTTGTAAATTCATCTGCAAAACATGTAAAATTGTCCAACATAATCTGCGGATAAGAAATTGTAAAAATCTTTGAGTTTCCTAGTCATTCCTAGTAACCCATCTTATATACAAAACTAATTCAGCCAATCACAAAGCCCCAACGTTATGTTCACTACATACACAGTTAAAATGCATTGCGCTTATGGGGAAACGAACAACGATCGCTATACGTTCCGAATGACTACTCGGCACACGAAATTTCAATATCCCAGTTGGATTTTGACGGCCATATGCTTAACGTCTATGCAATGCATTACGAATGGAATGAATGATTTTTTTAAATGATTTTCAGTACGAATTAAATAATTTACAAATGGAATAAGATATATTAAATATGTTTAAAGAAAATAATTAAGTTTTGGATAGATTTTTACTGAAATTATTCCAAAAATAGAAATTAAACATTTAAAAAATGAAATAGATTATTTTAAAATGCAACATTATAGTTCATCACTTCTATAGTTACTTACTATTATCAAAAAATGACAGCAATGTAATATTTGTCCATTTTAAAATGCAACATTATAAAAAGTATTGTAGCACAGGAGATACCTCCAAAACACATCACAAATGGTGTCAATTCTTATTACGACCGACAAGAATATTGCCTCAGTGTGAATGGGGGTATTTTTTTAACTTTATTACATGAAAGTTATGAATTTTTGTAAGCTAAAGTTTGTTGAGATGCGCAACATTCATGTTTTGATTATTTGTTAATCGTATGTAGGCTAATTTATTGGAAATTAGTTTTGATAATACAAAACTACAAATTTTGTATGTCATTTTAAAATGGACAAATATTACATTGCTGTTATTTTTTGACAATAGTGAGTAACCATGGAAGTGACTGACCATATGTTGCATGTTAAAAAAATTCCTTGTAGTTAACATATAATAATAAAAACATTTGCATGTAATACCGTGAGTATTTTTTAACGTGAAACATTGGGTTTGTCCTATCCATAGTTAAGACTCGATATTTGATTAACAGCAATATATTTGCCTGTCCCATTTAAAATAAAAAATAATTTTCTTTTAAAACTTTTATTTCTAAAAATATACACAGTTGTTCAAATACTCTCTTTACAATCAAATAATATTACTGCCAAGTTTATATCTCTACCCATTTTTGAATTATTGCCCCAAAAGTCAATATATCCCACATTTAGATAAAAACTTCAAAATTTTCAAAAATCTAATTTTTATTTATCTAGATACTTCTCAATGCGCTGATTCTAAATTTTGAAACCGCAAGACGATATCTCTCTCCGTTTTCGAGATATTTAGATTCAAAGTTTTGCTCAAAACTGCCCATTTTCGGGTATTAACCCAAAAATGGGTCGAGATATGAATTTGGCGACAACACCAATCGATTCTACGGGCAAAATTACACAAGTATACCAATTTTCAGAATTTTTGAACGCCGCATACAATCTCTAAAGCAAAATAACTGAAAATGGCCAAAAATCGCAAAAATCGTAAGGGGTACCCCTTAGGATTTTTTCAGATTTTGGTCATTTTCAGGGGTTTTCAAGCTTTTATTCATAAAAAATGAACCGGTTGGACAAAAATAATGAAAATTGGTATGCTTATGTATTTTTGTTCGTAGAATCGAATGGTGATATCGCCGAATTCATATCTCGACCCATTTTTGGGTAATAACCCAAAAATGGGTAGTTAGGAGCAAAACTTTGAATCTAAATATCTCGAGAACGAAAAGAGATATCGACCTGCGGTTTCAAAATTTGAAATCAGCGCATTCATAAGTATCTAGATACATGATAATTAGATTTTTGAAAATTTAGAAGTTTTTATCTGAAAATGGGGTTTACTGACTTTTGGGGCAATAATTCAAAATATTTAATTACACTTGTTATAAATTTAGTATTTATAAGAACTTGAAATTTGATTGACAGCAATATATTTGCTTGTCCAATTTAAAATGAAACATAGGGAACGAATTTGATATTTGACAAGACGTCAATAGAGGTTATTATTGTTTAAATAATTATACCCACCTGCTTTCTAAATTAAATTATAATAGATTTTATTTAATAAATTATAAGACATTTCTCTGTAAAGGGAAAAAAATATAATCATATAAAAATTTGAACTTTATTGAAATAAATATCACATAGTAAATTATTATTGAATACATTTTAAAAAAACTTATTCCTAAATTTAAACAATGACATGACTTTGACTGAAGAATAGCGTAAATATACATTTGTACAATTTTAAAAGCAAGTAGATCGTTCTTATTAACATTAATAATATAATTTTCGACAATTCTTAATCGTAATTTGTACATCTAATTTTTGAGGAGACAGTTATTTGCTTAGTCTACTTCTAATATTAATCCAACGTTCACATTCTCTTCGAAATCAAAAAGTATAATGAAAAAAATATTCTTTATTCAATAATAATTACAAATAAAACTTAATATTTCAACTTAAAAAACTTTACAAGCATGAACACATACTTAAAAATTAAAAACGCTATAAATGCAAAACTAGAGATGATAGAAAGAGAAATAAATATAAATTGCAGCTGAGAACATGGGTCGGTTAGACTTCATCTTGATGGGTTCCTGAGAAGCCGGTGCTGCCGTGGGTCCGCCAGACCTATTTTATATTTGCGTACTGAACCTAGGGCGGGGAAGATCGCCAAACACCGCGTCGCCGTGAACGCTTTTGGCCAAGGCCTTTATGTTTGCGGCTATGTCCACGGAGTCTTCATTCGCCTAAGGAAATGTGAGAATTTTTAAAAAAGTTTCAAACTAACCCCCCCTAGAATTTTATTTTAAGAAACTTTTTTCAAATAAATTTTGTTCTCAAGTGAACCGTTTAGCCGGAAATAAAGTTTTTTACAATTATGCAATAACTTTTAAATATTCGCCAGGGCTGTATTTATAAAAATTTCACAACCAAATTTTGGGTATATATACAACTCAACCCGTAGATTCCAAAAACCGATGTGTCGACTTGGTAGGTCTACCAATTTTTGGGGTGACTGCCTCTTACCCAAAAATGGGTGGTGTTAGAAAATTGGCTTATCGATTTTTGGAATCTACGGCTCGAGTTATATATGTACCCAAAATTTAGTTAATTAATAATAATAAACAAAAAAGTTTTTTTCCAAAAATTTTCTTTGAAATTAAAATGTGCCCAAGATTCTGTTTTCAAAATGTGAGAATTTTAAAAAAAAGTTTCAAACTAACCCCTCCTAGAATTTAATTTTGAGAAACTTTTTTCAAATAAATTCTGTTCTCAAATGAACCGTTGATTTTTTTTACAATTATGCAATAACTTTTAAATATTCGCCAGGGATGTATTTATAAAAATTTCAAAACCAAATTTTGGGTACATATATAACTCGAGCCGTAGATTCCAAAAACCGATATGTCGACTTCGTAGGTCTATCAATTTTTGGGGTGACTGCCTCTTACCCAAAAATGGGTGGTGTTAGAAAATTAGCTTATCGATTTTTGGAATCTACGGCTCGAGTTATATATGTACCCAAAATTTGGTTAATTAATAATAATAAACAAAAAAGTTTTTTTCCAAAAATTTTCTTTAAAATTAAAATGTGCCCAAGATTCTGTTTTCAAAAATGTGAGAATTTAAAAAAAAGTTTCAAACTAACCCCTCCTAGAATTTTATTTTGAGAAACTTTTTTTAAATAAATTTTGTTCTCAAGTGAACCGTTTAGCCGGAAATGATTTTTTTTATAATTATGCAATAACTTTTGAAAATTCGCCAGGGCTGTACTTATAAAAATTTCACAACCAAATTCTGGGTATATATGCAACTCAACCCGTAGATTCCAAAAACTGATATGTCGACTTCGTAGGTCTACCAATTTTTGGGGTGAATGCTCCTTACCCAAAAATGGGTGGTGTTAGAAAATTGGCTTATCGATTTTTGGAATCTACGGCTTGAGTTATATATGTACCCAAAATTTGGTTAATTAATAATAATAAACAAAAAAGTTTTTTTCCAAAAATTTTCTTTGAAATTAAAATGTGCCCAAGATTCTGTTTTCAAAATGTGAGAATTTTAAAAAAAAGTTTCAAACTAACCCCTCCTAGAATTTAATTTTGAGAAACTTTTTTCAAATAAATTTTGTTCTCAAGTGAACCGTTTAGCCGGAAATGATTATTTTTACAATTATGCAATAACTTTTAAAAATTCGCCAGGGCTGTACTTATAAATATTTCACAACCAAATTTTGGATATATATGCAACACAACCCGTAGATTCCAAAAATCGATGTGTCGACTTCGTAGGTCTACCAATTTTTGGGGTGACTGCTCCTTACCAAAAAATGGGTGGTGTTAGAAAATTGGCTTATCGATTTTTGGAATCTACGGCTCGAGTTATATATGTACCCAAAATTTGGTTAATTAATAATAATAAACAAAAAAGTTTTTTTCCAAAAATTTTCTTTGAAATTAAAAATGTGCCCAAGATCCTGTTTTCAAAAATGTGAGAATTTTAAAAAAAGTTTCAAACTAACCCCTCCTAGAATTTTATTTTGAGAAACTTTTTTCAAATAAATTCTGTTCTCAAGTGAACCGTTTAGCCGGAAATGAAGGAATTTCTTACCTTTGCTTCCATTTTTTCTTCGGCAACATCATGCATGTACTTCGCCATGAAAACAGGTATATTCATGGGCAAACTTTTGGCCATGGTCATGCTCTGGGCGCGCTGCCTGGGTATGTGGATGCCTTCGTCGTGGCTGGCGGAATCTACAATACCACCACCAGATGTCAGACAAGCTGAGAATACGTCCCCTTTCCTCCCCTAGCTGTATTTACCATCTGTGTCGCTTTCCTCAACGTCGGAAGGGACCATGGGCGAGTCGTCCATCCCGTCCAGAGGAAAAAGACCCTCAGAATCGAGAGATTCTAAGCGTTGAACCGGGTGGGATAGTTGGCGGTTAATGCGTTTCGCTTTTGTGAGATTCTAAAAATATAAATTTATATTCAAGGAACAAATTCGAGTTTCTTATGCCCAAATCATTCAAGCAGCCAATGCAAGTCATTAATAAAAATTTAGTAAAAGTAAATAGATGTGTGACGTCATGTACTGGTACGTTTGCAGAGGTTTTAGAATCTTTATGAAAAGAGTTACTATATTTTCGTCACTGTCCATTTCTATTTAAATTATTTTATAAGACTAACCTTATTTATACTTATGTATGCCATATAAAGGCAATAAATAAAAGTGAGCCGAATTTCAAAGAAATATACCGAATTCTTCTGATTGATTAGAAGTGCTACCTTTGGCAGATTCACAGATTTTGTGTTTGCGTTAACGGTCACGTTGCGTCGTTACGTTGCGTTTAACGTTATTTTATTATAAATAGGCCTTTTCAACGCACAAAAATGTTTCAAACACGATACAAATATTTTTCAAATAACTTTGACAGTACGAATGTTCATTATCAATGTTGCCAACTATAGCAACAATTAAACGAATAACATGACGTTGATGTACATTATTCATGTCATATACGATAAGTAATGAACTCTACTATTCATTTTAATAATAATTATATAAGGCTATACACTTTTTGACGGTTAAAAATGATTGAAATTTTATTTCATTTTTCACTATTAGTGATTTTAATGCATTAAGATTTTTACACTAAGTGATGACGTGCATTGGCTGCGTGAATGATTTCGGTATAAAACTTGATTTTTGCTTATTTTAAAAAAATCTTATAACTCGTTTAATATACAAGATAAATAAAAATGTTTACATAATTTTTAGATCATGATATAATTAGATTTTTTTAATTTAATATTTTTCAATGCAAGCGTTCATTCCAAAATTTTGCAGATGGCAGCACAACTGTTCACATTAAAGATTCGTTCACAAATCGAAATTAATAATAATAAATATATAAATATAAATACCATAAAATTAAAACTAATTTCGATTTTCGTTTTGTCTGTTTATATAATATAAAAATGTCAGATTGACAGTTGAATGATAAAAAATCTGAAGGGGAAAATTGTGTATGGAACTACAGCGCCATTAGTTCCTTACTAAACGCTTCTATTGAAAACATATGTTGAAAACAGTCTCTTCTTCTTACTTATTTTATATTCTTTTCAATGTAGTATTGCAAGTCCACATTATTTTGTTTTAAACATGAATAAAACTTAAATTATTAATTTTTTGGGGTGAAAAATGAACATTATTAAGAAACAATTGAAAAAATAAATTACAGATCACAATTTTTTATAATATTTCGAATTTTGTCAAAGCCAACTATAACGTGGATAAAAAAATTAATTAACTAATCCGAAAATAATTGACTGAAAAAAAAATTGAGGATTAAATTAATAAATATAGATCAAAATAAACAAATGATGATTTTATATGGGAAGAAATATATAATTTATATAAAAATTCGATATGGAATAAAACTCTTACTGTAACAATAGGGTGCTTGGGCTTAGGAACAGCTTTAGGGCTGGGAGTCAACGAAATGACTTCTTCTTCATCTTCTTCTTCTTCTACAGCGGGTTGTGAACTTGGAGGGGTTGTAAAACTAGCCGCCATTACTTTACAAGTGTCTTCCATTGGTTGTTCTGTATTTAACAACAACCTACAACAAAATCAAACAATAAAATAAGCAAAAAAAAAACTTGCCACTATTTTTTTAAATCATTGAAAATATTATTTATATACTCAACTATATTTTCTAAATAACCCAATAAATGAAATTCAAAATATATAAAGAAAACAAGAATAAATTTGACATTGAACTTTCAATTCTAGTTATTAAATTACTTACAATAAAACTGTTATTGTTTATCAGTCCATTTTTATCTATATAATAGCTTACCTATTTATTTTTTCCTTTCTAAATATAAATATTGCACAAAGAAAAAATTATCTTTCGCATTGAAACGTCGGAACTGAAATTGAATTTTGATAATCACAAGAATTTCAAAACATATCTCACATGCATTACTCGCCAGACCTTGAGACTAACGATATTCAAATGATATTAAAATTCAAACAGAATTTAAAAATTGTATTTAAATATGTTATCATACAAATAATATTATTTAATTTGCAATCAAAATTTTGGTATTTATTCTTTTTAATACTTACTGTGAATACAGTAACTTTTATCAAAGTTTTATTTTTTGCGGCATATCACGGTGAGTCATATTTTATCAAAGAAAATGTTAGATATAATATACATTCGGCTATTGTATATAAATTAATAAATGAATTGAAACATATATTGTCAGGTGTATGTAAATATAAACTACAATTGCAATGAAAAACAAAGTCGTAAAATGAATGTTATTTTGCGTAGGTAAACAACGTTATTAAACAATAATAATTGTGTATTATTAGTTTATACTAGGAAAAAATGGAAATATATAATTGTAAAACTAAAAGGAATAATTTAATTTTGGCACAAATTAAATTATATATTTAAACTTTTCATTTAATTTTAGACAAAAATGTTTCAAATAAATGTTGTAGGGAATTAAATTCTACACCTAAATATATAATCAGATTTTATTTTGCATGTTTAGTAACCTGTAAAATTTAATTTTAAATTTTATAAATAATGCTCATTAATAGTGATAGCCATGGAATTGAAACAAAATTACAAATAAGTGAATATCGTTTGAACTGTCAGAAATTCGATTTTTAAATATAAATTAGTCCCTAAGTCCCTAAAAATATTTTCTAGTTATAATCTACATCTAAATCACTGCACATATTTTATTTATTTTTATTTTGTAACCGGCAAAATTGAAATTTTGACATTTCAAACGATATGCATTTCTTTGTAATTTTGTTTTAATTCCATGGCTATCTCTAAGAATGAACAATATTTATAAAAATATATGTAATAAGCTGTAATTTAATTTAATTTTAGACAAAAATGTTTCAAATAAATGTTGTAGGGAATTAAATTCTGCACCTAAATATCTAATCAGATTTTATTTTGAGTTTTTAGTAACCTGTAAAATTCATTTTTAAATTTTATAAATAATGCTCATTAATAGTGATAGCCATGGAATTGAAACAAAATTACAAATAAGTGAATATCGTTTGAACTGTCAGAAATTCGATTTTTAAATAAAAATTAGTCCCTAAGTCCCTAAAAATATTTTCTAGTTATATCTACATCTAAATCACTGCACAGATTTTATTTATTTTTATTTTGTAACCGGCAAAATTGAAATTTTGACATTTCAAACGATATGCATTTCTTTGTAATTTTGTTTCAATTCCATGGCTATCTCTAAGAATGAACAATATTTATAAAAATATATTTAATAAGCTGTAAAATCCATTTTCAATAGAGATAGCCATGGAATTAAAACAAAATTACAAAAAAATGCATATCGCTTGAAATGTCAAAATTTCGATTTTGCTGGTTACAAAATAAAAATAAATAAAATATGTGTAGTGACTTAGGGACTAATTTATATTTAAAAATCGAATTTCTGACAGTTCAAACGATATTCACTTATTTGTAATTTTGTTTCAATTCCATGGCTATCACTATTAATGAGCAATATTTATAAAATTTAAAATTGAATTTTACAGGTTACTAAACACGCAAAATAAAATCTGATTAGATATTTAGGTGTAGAATTTAATTCTCTACAACATTTATTCGAAACATTTTTGTCTACAATTAAATGGGAAGTTGTGAGCAAGAAAAAACTGATATAAAAATACAATATTTTTTTCGTTTTCTTACCTAACAAGTGCATGGTGTTCCCGGTGTGCTTGTTCCCTGAACGTTTCAAGCGTGGTATATTGCATCTCGGTATACCGCCGGATTCGTTCTTCAGTGGCTGCCAGTTCCCTTCGTAGGGTCTCTGCCAATTGTTGCTGTAAGCTTGAAAGAGCTAGCTGGACGGTTGCTGGGAGCTGCGATACTAAAACCATATCGAAATAGTTATTTCAAAATAAAATTGTCCACCAAATTTTTAATATCTAAAGTGGCTTCTTGTGGATTATATTAGTTTAGAAGTTATTTGAAAAAGAAAAAATCAATAAATTTTAATTTTTTTATATGAAAAACTTTCTTATTAGGGCTAAAACTTGTTTTTTGCTTATTTTGAAAATACCTCATAACTCGTTTATTATGAGAAATAAAGAAAAATTGTTTAGATACTTTTCATACTATTTTTTACGTAGAATAACGTGAAGTAATTTGATTTTTTTTAAATTTAATCATTCTTGAAATATAACACAAACATAATATTTTTTAAATGGAAACATATATTGATAAAAGTCACATCTTTTTGTATATTTTATAAGCTTTTCAACGATGTATAACAAATCTACATTCTTTTATTTTAAACACCAGTAAAACATGAATTATTAATTTTTGGGTTGAAAAAAGTGAATTTTATTAAGAAACAATTGAAAAAATCAATTACAATTCATCATTTGTTTATGTTTATTTTCATTATTTCTAATCATTTTTCTAATATATAAACTTCAGAAAAAATATTATTAATTAATAGACATATAATCAAAATAAACAAATGATCTGTAATTGATTTTTTCCATTGTTTCTTAATAAATTTCTTTTTTTTTTCAACCCAAAAAATTAATAAAAAATGTAAACTTGCAATACTTCATTGAAAAGCTTAAGTTTTAAAAAATCTAATTATATTATGTTATTCTACGTAAAAAATAGTATAAAAATTATTTCAAAAAATTTTCTTTATCTTTTATAATCAGTGAGATATGAGGTATTTTCAAAATAAGCGAAAATCAAATTTTAGCCTTTAGCTCAAAAACAAAAGACGATCGAAAATTTCTGTGATGCTTATTAAAGTTGTCTCAAAAAGTGGCCCATAAAGACCTACATCAATTTTTTGTAGCGTGTACAATAAAAACGTTTTTCATATAAAAAAACTCGAATCTGTTCCACCTGTATATAATATTATCTTCGTATTATTATAACGTTTTACATGTCACTTTATGAACTATTCAAATTCATTGTAATGTAATTTGAACCATAGTTTACAGTTAATAAATTATAAAGTCAGCAAAACACAAACACAATGACAATAAAACATAAAAGTAAAAATATTGTCCAACTAACATTTTTATTGAAATCAAGAACAAAACATATTTTCAATATTTATTTAAATATGCTAAGATCTACAAATTTACATTTAATTTTAAATGTAGCTGATTATTTTAATCTCATTAACTAAAACAATAAATTAGGCACAAGGCTGATATGAGTACAACAAATTTAAATTCGAACAACTTTTAAACAGTTTTATTGTATTGGGAATCCTTATAAACACCGCATAAATAAATAGCAAATTACCTGATTTTATATGATATCCTAGCGGCACGAAAAACAAAAACAAATTTACCATATTTTAACAATTCAAATGCAGCAAAATCTTACCTGTAATTTTAGATAAGTCAGTCTGTTCGTCAGAGTCCGCATTAATCAGAACTCTAAATGCAGAAGAATAATTTTCACTATTTCGTAATGTTGACACTTGTGATGTTCCACTCTAAATAATAAAATACATTAATGGTTTCACAATATCCGATGAAGGCACGTACCAATAAATCGGTGGCGATCACCACGGAACTAGCACCTCTGTCTTTGTGAATCGCATGGGTATCCATTGTGCAATTCAAACATTTGTGTATTATCCAAAGACCTGCGTTTCTCGTTAAAACTAACCCATTTTGTTCTTTGCTAATATTTTTTAATTCGACTCGGCCTAAATCCTAAATTAAAACAAAATAACTAACAACAAAATCTATCAATAATTGGTAATTCACAATGAAATGTAACATGTTTATACCTTTTAAAAAAGTTTAACAACAATATAAACAACAATCCCAATATCCATTGTTATCGAATCATGCAAATTTCGCTACTAAAATTACATAAAAACTTTATTTTCGGATGACCTTTTGGGAATCATGCAAATAAAAACGCGTAAACAAAAGCATAAATACCTTCTTGAAGAAAGCATCGTTCTTCTCGGGATCAGATAATTGAAGAGATTCCACTTCAACCTTCTGAATGTCATTGTTCTCAGTATAAATCAAAATATTCAAACATTTACAAGCGAACATTTCAGAAACGGTTTGTACAAAGCAACACGCACAGCCTAGCACGTTTTCCACTATTATTCTAATTTTTGGTTCCGCAGATATCAACAGTAAACTCGGCTCGAAATGTACTAAGTTGTCATTGAAACTAAAAAAAATAAATTTACAGCTGTTGGATAGAGGCTAGTGTATGTGACGGCGTTCAAACGTCAGAAATCATCTCATTTCTCTTCTTTTAATAACTCTACTACTTTTTATTTATTTATTACTCAAATATATTATCGAAATAAGTACGGAAAATAATTTATTTCATTGAATACTATCTAATACACGATATATTTATCGATTTACCTCTATGTTCTTTGTTGCATAATCGGCCGATATAGAGACTAGTATTGAGACCGTTTTCTAGTCTATAAAAAGCAGTGAACCCGAAACTTTTCCCATTGTTAAGCGTGCATTACACGAAGTTTTTCTTTTCAATTGACTTGAAAAGTTTTCTCTCTCGCACAAAAACATGAGTGCAAGAGGGACAAATGAAAAGACTTTTAACGAAAAACTTTTACAGCCCGATTCACAAAGAAGTTTAAGTTAATCCTCATTTTTGGATTAGTGAATTCTATTTTATTCCGGTATTTAAAATTTAATTAAAGGTAGATACTAGGAATAGGTTAGACTATATTTTAAGATATAAACTGTCAAAATTAGAATAAAATTCGGTAATTCAACAATGAGGATTAGCTTAAACTTTATTTTGAATCGGGCTGTTAACGAAAAACTTTTAAAGAAAAACTGAAAAGTCCCTACAAGTTTTGACTGTCAAACGTCATTAGTGTTTATATTTTTGATGTGTATTTTTATATAGTAATTGATTTTAAACCGAAAAATGGCAAAATGGGGTAGAGACTAAAATTAATCACAATTTTATTTTATTTTACGAAAGAAACGCAAATTAAAATTCGTAATTTGCAGCATATTTCAGAGTGCTATTGAATTACTGATGTTTTATTTGTTTTTATTTGACATTTAACCAAATTATTTATTTCCTTTCTCATATTTTCATGCACCACACGGTTAAAAATAGAATAACGGCCAATGAAAGTCTGAATTTCAATAATACAAAATTTCGATGAAAAATTATGTAAATTTAAACGACTGTAACTCGAGATCCGATGATGTAAAAAAATCATGCTTGACATGAAAAGAAAGAGAATTTCATGTTGAATTCAGAATTTCATCGTCCGTTATTCTATCTTTAACCGTGTAAGAGTGGTGCATGAAAATATAAGAAATGAACTAAATAATTATTTTTAATAATACAAAATTTCGATGAAAAATTATGTAACTTCAAACGGTTGTAACTCGAGATCCGATGATGTAAAAAAATCATGCGTGACATGAAAAGAAAGAGAATTTCATGTTGAATTCAGAATTTCATCGTCCGTTATTCTATCTTTAACCGTGTAAGAGTGGTGCATGAAAATATAAGAAATGAACTAAATATTGTGTATTTTTAATAATACAAATTTTCGATGAAAAATTATGTAACTTCAAACGGTTGTAACTCGAGATCCAATGATGTAAAAAAATCATGCGTAACATGAAAAGAAAGAGAATTTCATGCTGAATTCAGACATTCATCGTCCGTTATTCTATCTTTAACCGTGTATGAGTGGTGCATGAAAATATGAAAAAAGAACTAATTTGGTTCTTTTTTCATATTTTTATGCACCACTCATACACGGTTAAAGATAGAATAACGGACGATGAAAGTCTGTATTTAGCATGAAATTCTCTTTCTTTTCGTGTCACGCATGATTTTTTTTTCATCACTGGATCTCGAGTTACAGCCGTTTGAAGTTACTTGATTTTTCATTGAAATTTTGTATTATTGAAAATAAAATCTTTATCGTGTAATGCACGCTTTAAAGTTGTTTTGTTAGCAGAAAACAAAAAGGGAGTAAAACAAAAGAGGATCAAATAAATGAGTCATAATTGGAACATAAAAATTTATTTGTTAAAACGTATTTTACAGTCTGGAAATTATGTGGGACGAAATTTATTTTATAAAAACACTCAAATTTGTTAATAACATTGAACAATCAATTAAAATATACAAAATAAAATAAAATAAAAATAGAACTATACATTGCCGGCGAGACTACTACTGTTACTGTTTCAAACAAAATCATTTACAAGCTGCACCAAATTTCTTTAATCTAACAAGAAACACATTTCTGAGCAAATAGTTTATTGAATTTCTTTCATTGCGAAAGCACCGGTTTAATATACAAAATGGACTGATTTGAGGATAAAAATCATGACTATTTACAAATTATCTGATTCAAAATACTTTGTTATACCTATCTCAATTTATTCTTTGACGTAAAGAAAGTTAAATAAATATTATTTTACACTCAAACTCATAAATAAATTGTACAGATACAAAATTCGATTTTTACATCAGCGAAATGAACTAGTTTTACTACGAAAGCGAAGAAGGGCCATATTCGTGATTCACCTTGCCTTTTTTTAAAAATTTTGATTTTAGTCGCTTTCTCCTAAAAACAGCATTTTTTATTATATTTCTCAAATATAATTATGATTTTTTCACTTATCAATTATTTTAAATTTAGTTTTAACAATTACTCGAAATCTGTCATAACAGAATTTATTCTTAAAATATGTTAAAGAATCTATAAAATTTTACTTATTCCGACGAAAAAGATACCGACATGTCGACTTGTAACAATAATTTCGAGTATTTGTTAATAAATCTTTTAAATTTAATTTTTCTAGTCATACAAAGTGTTAATAAAAAATCTGGCCATAGGCGTTTTTATTTTTCAAATAAGAATTGTAATTATATTCTACGCCTAAATCACTAATGCCCAGTTTTATAAAAGATGGATAAGTAAATTACTAGCAAAGTAAAATTTATTCTCGAAGTAAAATAGTTTATTCCAGAGATTTTCGTTTTATAAAGCAAGAATAAAAATACTAGCTAAGTAAATCTATGGAATAAATTACTCCACTGATTTTCGAGGAAGTAAATTTTATTCTGTAGAATAAATTTGACACATGTCAAAATTAATTATTTTATAGAGAACGCAGAAATTTATAGAAACCGAAAAGGATGGTTCAGCAAATCTAAAAATAACGGATGTTGTTACTAGATGGCCTGGTTCCGCACACGACAGCAACATATTTAACAATTAATTAATAAGAGCTAGGCCTGAAAACGGAGAATTTGGTAATTGCTACTTGTTAGGGAATAGTGGATACCCTTGTAAAAATTACTTATTAACACCTGTACAAAACCCAACTATTCCAAGCCAACATAAATACAATGTGTCATATAACAGTTTCATTTGAACACTATTCCGCGGACCTATTTGTGAAACTGCATTAAATTCTTTACAAATCTCATCCCATGCACTATTTTTGCTTTTGACGCTTGCTATGTCTGTCTGCTTGTTTCCAATAATACTAATATATTTTTTTGTTATCTCTAACATGTTCACTTTATCTATTTCAGTATAATTCTTTCCCCATTCTCTCTTTTTTTCCATTTTTAATGAGAACTGACACTTTATGACACTTTATTTTGACGTTTGAATAATAATAAATTATGTCTCTGTCGGTAAATCACTAGAATAAAATATTTACTCTGCAAATACTTATTTTACTCTGCAACTTATTTTATAAAACAGACATTTTTATTTACTCATCGATTAAATTTACTTTTAAAGTAATAACTCAGCAAGTTATTCGATGTTTATAAAACTGGGCATAAGCAGATTTAATTTTGCACGTTTGGCAACTTTTAAAATTGTACAAATATTGCTCATTTGTAGCGATAGCCATGGAATTGAAATAAAATTACAAAGAAATTCATATTGTTTGATCTGTTAGAAATTTAATTTTATAGGTTGCAAAATGGCAAAAAAATACCTATGCCCATAAAAAACATTCGTAAAATTTTAAACGGCTTAGTATAATTTTTGTCCAATAAAAACAGTCGACACTGACAGAAAAATCGAAATGTAACTTGTCAAATTTGATTCTATTTGTAAGGCCTTTTTTTTGAAATGTTAAGAGTGTTTATGAATATGAAAATTAGTGATTTAGGCGCTGAATTATCTGTAACTTTCTGACAGTTCATTTTTTTGTAACTTTGTTTCAATTCCATGGCTATCGCTATAAATGAGTAATATTTATATAATTTCAAATTCAATTTTCAAATTACCAAACGTACAAAATTAAATCTGTTTAGTGTTTTAGGCGTAGAATATAATTATCTACAGCTTTTATTTGAATCATTTTTGTCTAAAATTAATTGTTTTCTCATATTAAACGCATATGGCCAGATTTTTTTTATTAACACCCTGTATATTTATTTGTATAAAACAATTACAGTGTGTTAAAAAAATCTTAAATTGGAGTAGGCTATGATCAAAAAAATTGACACGAGATGTCAGAAATGTTATGTAAATAAAACAAAACTTTTCTTTTTGAATCCTTGTTTTAAAAAAATGGAAATAAATTAAAATTAGAAATATTTTGTATCTATCTTTATTATCTTTTCTCCTTAAAATTTTATTTTGCTTTGAATTGAATAATAATCAGACATGTTTTTGTGTTCATAGCCTACTCCAAATTAGATTTTTTTTTTATCATACTGTATAATTAAAACAGACTGTTTATAAAATTTTAAAAAATCTATTTGTTATAATTTGAAATACAATATTATTTAGTTTTAAATTTTAGTTAGACCTTAAAAATAGAAAAATCAACTTATTTTTAGAAGATATACGTTTTGTTTATACTGTACATATTTAACAAATAAAAACATTTTTTATAGCTATAAGTATGTATTTAATAATAATAATAATAAATTTCTTCAGTTGATAAAATATTACGTCCGAATAAATTAATCACATTTTTATGAAAATTTCAGCAATTATTACATTCTAAAATCATATCAATATCCTGTCTTTAGTTTTAATAAAAAAACATGTTTTACCTTGAATTAGTTATTCTTACGCTTAAAAGAAATTTCTTACATGTTGAACCGTCACATCATTTCCTCGTTCAGAGTCTTTGTAAACACAGCCCTTCCGCTTTCCATTCTACAACATCCCAAACCCTTTGCTATAGTTGATCGCTTTCACCAGCCTTTCCCTCAATTTCTCCTTGCTGGTGTATTCTGGCAAGAGCAAGACATTGAAGCAAGTATGCGCCGTTGGTAGTCTGTCTGAATCCGGTCCGTTTCTGGCGATGACCATTTTGAGTTTGCTAAGACCGCCGAGAGGTACGCGGTCGCTCCCAGTCGTGAATTGTAGAAGTTTGCGTTGGTCTTCGAGAGGAAGGGAGTGGACAATAGACCAGAAGTCTTTGATGAGGGGGGTTTCGGGGGAGTAGCCCCCGTCGTATTCGGTGGCTAGTTCGAGTTCGTCGAAGTCAAAGTTCTAAAAAGGAAATTGATTATGGAAATAAGTTTCTCTCTAATATACAGGGTGTCTCAGGACGAGCTTACGCTATCTATATTTTAAATACTATTTAATATAATTTAACGAAATTTGGTATCTAGGGGTTATTCAACATGCTCGTTTTAACTAAAATATTTTCAAAGCAGTAGCACTTCCGGTTTGACCGGAAATTGACCTCAACTTTCTTATTTTAAATGGAATACGCTATATTTTATTTTACCATTGAATGCAGCGGAAAATTTGACATATGAAGCAATAAAAACATTGTATTCATGATCAACTACTTCCGGCGTTATTCAACTTTTTTTGATTTTTTGTCTGAAATCCGGCACATTTTCAAAACTCTGTATATCGGGAACGAGATCGAATTTTTATAATCTGAAAAAAGCCTTTTATAAGGGAGACTTTAAGCTACATTATATATATTATACAAAAAAAGAGTTAATTGAATAAAATTTTGATTTTCGCCGTTATTTTTTTTTTTCTGAAATTAGAATTAATAATCATTTGTTAATATTTCAAAGCTAACTAAAATCATATTAGATTCAATGTAATAATTGTATTATTAGGAGGACAAAATACGAAAAAAACGTTATAATAAAAGAACCTTACATTAATTAAAAGTTTTAATAACTGAAACATGCGTTTTAATTCAAGCAAAAATTTTTATTCCTTTGGCATTTTTTCGTAAAATCAAAAATAAATATTTTTTTCTACTCCCATGCGTGAAGTGAGTACTTCACGTATCAATTTTTATGTGTGAAGTTAGAGTTTTTGCACACGGTGCGTGAAGTGCTATTTCACGCACAGTGTGCGTGAAGTAACATTTCACGCACCGGTCATTATTTTAAATATTACAAACTGAATTGTATTTTAATAAAACAAAGCTGTTAAACACCCGTTACGTTGGTAACCATGGTTACACAAGTCGATAATACAGAGCCTTTACGTTTAAAGAATGACAATGTGAAGAAAAAATATATTTTATTGCAGGGTCGAAGAAAAAGTATAGTATGTAACACGTGTGTGAAGCCTATTTTACATTCGGGTGGTTTGCAACACTCGCCTTCGGCTCGTGTCGCAATCTCCACCCTCATGTAAAAATGTCAGCTTCACACACTTGACACATAATATACTATTTTCCTCTCAATCCGGGGACATAACAAGTCTACATTCTTTTGTTTTACACACGAATAAAAGATGAATTATTGTTTTTTTGGGGTGAAAAAAATTGAAAATTATTAAGCAATAAATTAAAAGACTATAATAGTTCGTCATTTGTTTATTTGTAATATTATTTGTTTTAGTTTTGCACATATTTTTAATTTATTTACTTTAAAACTAATCCGAAAATAATTGGTTTAGAATAATTTTTAAAACATAATTAGTAGATATGGAATCAAAATAAACAAATGTTGAAGTATTACAGTATATTTCATTTGTTTCTTAATAATTTTCAATTTTTTCAACCCAAAAAATTAATAAATCATCTTTTATTCATGTGTAAAACAAAAGAATGTAGACTATTTTCAACATAGGTTGCCATTTAAAAAATCATATGTCAAGAATTCTGGTTTCCAAAAAATGTAATTACGCCATTTTATTTTACCTAAAAAACGGTATAAAATTTGTTAAACACTTTATTTACATGTAATTTAAGTAAATGAAGATGACTTTTTTGGATTGATTGAAAAAAATGTTTAGTAAATAGTTTAGGATTTTATAAATGTTATACTTTGGAAAATCGATGGAATAATCAAAAAAGTCTGGACTTGCAACTTTTGATCGATCGCTATTTTGTCATTTGAAAAAATAAAAAATAATTTGTTTTTTTTTTACCTTGCTACCACAGACGAGCAACTCAATCTCTTCTGGACGGAATAACAATTCCAGCGGCGACTCGTCCGTCACCATCTGAAATCCTCTTCGGAACGCTCTGAACTGCTTCTCCACTGACTTATTCAATAAGAAATCTGCGTACAAATCTACAAATTCCTACAATAATAAATAACAACTACATACAGAGACATTCAATTACCGAGAATCAATATTTACTTGTTTGTTTTCTTGCGTCACGTTCACTTGGTCGCCGTTTTCTTTCAGCTCGTGGTACATAACAGTGCCGAACACGTCAGTGTAGCAAACTTTAAAGGTTTGCATGAATACGTCTTCGACATCCGGTTCCGTATATTCTAACATTTGTTTTAGGCTCGAATACACAGTCTAAAATAATTTTAAAATATAAATTCTGATTTTTTGATAAAAAACTAATATATATTGCTTACCGGATTCCAATCTTGTAAGTCTTCAAAAGATCCTTTCTTCCCCATTAATTTGCTGTAGACGACCATAGGGAAATTAACCGACAATATAACATTATTGTATATTGCTAAGCCTAGAACTATTCCTATGAGTCCAAACTGGGCTTCGGATTCGAAACTGGTTGGACTGAACCACACTGAATTTGAGTCTGGTTGGCAGATAAACATGCCGTAGTCAGGGTTGAAGATTTCTTCGACTATAAGCTGGAAGAATTCTTTAGAGACGCCGCCTTCATCGATGCCTTGCTCGCCGACGAATTCAACAACTAGTTGCTTTTTTAAATCCACTGGATTTTCTAAGGCTATCATTTCCAACTAAAAAGAAATAATTATTTTTTATATAAATTTAATTTTATTGTCGTGAATGAAATTCTGCTACACCTTTAAATTCACCCTTGCCCCTTGAGAAGTCTGTTTTAAATAGGGCTTTTTCTGTAAAAACAGGTTAAACTGGTGCTGTGTAAATAGTTAATAAGCAGGTAAAAACAGGTCTGGTAGCTGTATAAACAGCTCGATAACAGGTGTTACTTAAATTCAACCAGGGCCCCGATTCTAATTGTTTTCGACGCTAATTCATGTCGAAAAAGATAGTGGCGCTGAGCGAACTGTAGTGGAGCATAGTGGAACTATAGTCATAGCGCCAATTTTAAACTTTTCGACGATGAAATGTATCTAGGGAAATTAACGCTCTCATCGCCTTCATTGTACGGAATTTTTGTTATTTATTGTTGGTATCAATAAAATTTACAATGTTGCCTCTTTACTTAACCGAAAATTCTTCCGAAATTCAAGCATTGAAAATGGATCTTGAGTATCCCGCAAAGATCTCCTTAAAATTCTGCCTGCATTTCGCCGCTCTTCTTCTTCTAGCTCTTGAATTAATAAATGATGTATATAAAACCACACCATAGCTAAATTATACATAAAAAATAAAGTATTTTATTTACAAACTGTCTACAGTGCTACTACAAATAATACTAACCTCCAAATCTATATCAAAATCACGAACAAAACAAAACTAACTTGAAATGTCAAACTATTCGACGTGAAAAAAGAATTCGACGCCAGATTTGGCGTCGAAAAGTATTCGACGCAAAACCATTCCATGTCGATAAATTAGTTATAGTACCTGTCTCAACTCATAGATGGCTGTGTGTAGCTCTTCGACGATTAAAATTATTTCACGTCGAAAAGTTGAATTAGAACCGGGACCCAGTTCCTGTTTTTACCTGTTTATCAGCTGTTTGTAAAACACCAGACCTGTTTTTACCTGTTACTACAAAAACAGCCCTGTTTAAAACAGGCTTCTCAAGGGGCGGGGCTAAAGATGCAGTAGTGGGGGGCGGCTCAAGGGTTCCAATAGCTTGCGTGATGAAGCGAATTAGCCAATCCGAACTTGGGGAGAAACTGTCAGATTGAAGGGCGGAGATTTGAAGTTTGTTTTGGTTTATAGCGTATTATGCGTTTTGTTTTCATAGTTTGGCAAAAAAATATAAAATAACTCAATACGTACTAAAAACTTCAGTATGAAAACTGCGAAACTCTGAACACGCTACTAAAACAACCTGCAGGGTTGCGTTCCAAAACTCTACTACAGAGTACGAAATTACTCAAAATCGCTCCAAAACTAATAACCTTAGTCTCAGAGGGGGCTTGACATTGATGTTGTAATTATAAGTAGTTTTGTTAATTTTTTAATTTTAATTTCAATTTTTTACTCCAACAAAACTCATTCTTCCAAAACACACTACACTCTTAAATTACGGTACTCTTGAATTTGGAAAGCTGCTCAGCTTTCTGACCTTCAATGTGACAGTTTCTCCCCAAGTTCTGATTGGCTAATTCGCTTCGTTACATGAGTGTCCGCAAGCTATACCTATTTTGGTAATCACATAAAATGACAAAAAATAATATTTAACTGCGTATTTTCAAGAAAAACTGTTAAAATAGTTTTTAACAGTTAAAACAAAATAAAATTTATTTTAGTTTATTACATTCAAGTAAGCTACGATTTTGGCAATAAATTCAACTTTTAAAATATTTTTTTTTTTTGTTTTATTGATTGAATGCTCAGATTACTTAGATACAGTAGAAATGAAATAACTTTGAATTCATTTTTATTAAATTTTTCGCAATGTAAGGGTATGATATTATTATGTCGTTGAATTCAGAACAAAATTCTCTATTTAATGAGTTAATAAAATATATATAATGCCATTTAAAAAAAAATATAATATTGCCCTATAGTTTGAGTACCACTGGATTTTAGATAATAAAGTTTATGATAAAATGTGTCCCCCTCTATGCCTTACAAAATATCTTAATCACTTTTTTCTGTATCTTTTCACATACACGAATAAACGGCACTGTTTCATTATCTTGACACACCCTGTATATCTCATTTTTCTAAAAAATAAAAATGTATTTTTTTTGTTACATTAACTGAATTCTTTCAAATTCGAACAAACTTTTTACAGAGAATCGTCTGTATAGTAATATTTCATTACGCATTTGTATTTACAAAACAGTCTTCAACTAGGAAGTGAAAATGTGCCAAAATATTGAATCTATTTATAATTTAAAGTAAAAACAACAAAGCCATGAAAATAATTGTGTTATTTTTGGAACAAAAAGGTCATTATCATTATGTTTGTATTTTTAATCTTACCTCAACTAAAGCATCATCAATGATATGATCTCTTCTGACTCTTAACCTAAGGTAGGGGTTAGAAAGTTGACCAGCAACTGTCTGCATAAAACTAATTCTCCTCTCCGAATACATTCGTATCCGGTTATCAAAGTACAGGCCCATCGTTTTCGTCGCAGGCGTTAAAATAAAAGCGTAATTCATAAAACTGAATTTGCCCGCAGATCCTAAACAAACACAAAACACAAAGAATGACACTCTTCATAACCTTGATGTTTTAAAATTGTGTTACCTGTGACTTCTCCTTTATAGTTAGCAAAATCCCTATCCATTTCCACAGCATCACTTAACGGTTCATTATAGAACTCGGAGAACGGTAGATAAGGTTTCCTGCAGTCCAACACATTGACTTGGAGCTCCGCCCCTAATGGGTCCTCATACGTTGAGCCCCTGTTTAGTTTCACACTGCCGTAAGCTCCTCCTAGCACCATCATAAGTTCATCAGTTTCCCCGTCGTCTTTACGGAGATCCGGAGACTCCATTATACCCGCCATCATGTTCGCGTAGTACACAACCTAACAAAAACAATAAAAACTGTTGACTGTATACTATAAACAAAGAGTGTCTGTGTTACCTTCATGAGTTTAGTAGCGGAAGTAACCACAACTTCATCCTGCACATAAAAATCCCTGTGAAACTGCGTAACTATAACCATAAGAGTCACCAACTGTTGTAAATTTTCTAGGATGCCACGTAAAGCCGGTTTGCCCTGCGTGGCCCATTTTCGGGCTAACTGGGCTTGCGCCCGAACGGGAAGCCAAGCGGCTGCTTTACACAGGGCGGGTAAAGCGGTTTCCAGATAGTCGCCCGTACCTACACCAAAAAATATTACAAATATTAGGGACATTATTCGTTTTTATATAAATTATATACATAATTATTTCTTCCCATATATTTATCCCTTTTTTTACATTCCGTCACCTTTAGGTAAGGAAGGTATTGTTTTTGGTCAAAAAATTCGGTGGAGTTTTTAATGAATAAGCACGTTTTAGGGTCCCTACAATACGAATTTACTATTTTTAAGATGATATGGTTTGATTATACAGTTTCGTTCATATTCAATAGATATAGATGAGTTATAGAGACATTAAGAGAGATTAACTTTCAAAAATTAGTCAGCTTTGTTAAAATTATGGAAACAACAGATATATTCAGAAAAATTTAATTGAGAGATGTCAGTGTCAAATGCAAAACCAAAGTTGAAAGTATAGGGTCAGAAAGTTATGTGTGAATGTGATAGTGTCCCTCCAAAGAGAAGAAGATGGATAGACTGTGTAGGAGAAGATTTGAGAGAGGAAGAATTGTGTGAAGAAGATGCGTTGGACAGGAATGATTAAAAGAGAAGAGTAAGAAACAGCGACCCCTAATAAAATAGGGAAAGGAACTTTCGGTATAGAATTTGTAAAAAATAGTGTGTTCGTGTTACAATTTTATAGGATATACAGAATCTTTTTCAAGGAACTTTTGGTATAGGATATATACAAAATACATCGAATTGACGGAAAATTTTGTGCTGGCCACAACAGAGTTTTTATAAATGCTAAAATGTATTACGCACTTTCAAAACGCGCGGATTTTTCCGAACCTGGTTCTTTTTTATTGGCCGACACTGTAAATAGGCGTTCCCATCAACAAACCAGTGACTGCTAGACTGTTCCACAGGAGTATTTGGTTATGGTGCTATTATTTTTACAAATACTTTAATACTAATAAACTATAACTACAATATAGTAAATTTAAGATGAGTAAAAGAAATGAAAATAAGAACAAAACTAAATTTTCAAATATAAAGAGCCGCACAACATTGACAAATGGTTTAGAATCTCTGGTAACAGCAGCCAAAACAGTGAGTTCGCTTTAGTCCGTAAGGCGAAGAACGCTGGATACCAAATATTTACCATTTTTTCTCCCATAAGAAGCCGAATTTTAAAACAAGAAAAATTAGAGAATTTCTAAATTTAAAAATACTACAACATAAAAAATCAAAAAATCGTAGATTAAAGGTGCTATATACATTGGCAAATTTTATTTATCAAAAAAATTTAGCGTTGAATTTTATCAAATTTCAAAATAACGTTACTGATGAATTTTCGATGGAACCGATAATATATGCGTCATGTTCTTTTGGGCTTTGATTTGCAATCTAAATGATCAAAGTGGTAATGATTGAAAAGAATCATGTTCTTTCGTTTTCTGTTTGTTACCCGCACTTTTTCATTTTGTGATCATAATAAATTTTCGTACATCGAAATTTTCGAATGTAGAGTTTGTGCCATCAAATATAAAAATGATTTTTCTACAAATCATATATTGATCCATTTTTAATGCTGACTATAACACTTGACATTAGATTATTTAGAAAATAAAATATTTTATTTTGCGTGTCGTCGCTCAATTAAGTTTTTTAGAAATGACGAAAAACGTTTTTAAAAATTATATTCTACACAGGTTTTTCTTAAGACGAGTATTTCTACAGTTACTTAATAAAATTTGTTTGCAAATTGTGTAATAGAGAGGAATTATTGACCCACAATAGTAAAAATGCATATAGCTAATTTTACAGATCAAATCTTTTATTTTTTTGAAACGCATTTTGGAAACGCAACGCCCATATGATATTTGATGCTAGGTGGTGTTCATATTATTTAAGCTGTTTTCTTAATATAAATTTTAAATTATGATTCAAAACAATCACGATTAAAGTAATCAGGATTCACAGCCCCAAGGAATACGCTTGTGATAAAAATCATGCCAATATTAATTATCTTTGTGTTTGCGTATTAGTAGTGAAAAAATTCCATTCCTACCTAATGCAGGGATCTCGAACACTATTAACAACACGTTAATAACATCATCGAAGTTGGCCCCCGATCCTCTGATCTGCAATTCCATTTGTATGTAGCCCGCCAGTGTTGTGAGGGCGTTCACCAGAGCGCTCTCATACGGTATGTCATTAGGAAGAGCGAACAATTCCGCGTACGCTCTCCGCACCGAGGATAAGTCTAAAGGGGTCTGCACGTCGTGAGGAGCACCCTCTGTAGGATCCGAACACGAGTCTAAGTCTTTGTCTTGCTCGCCTTCCATGGATCGGACGTCTTCTTTCTTCAGTTTCGTCAGATCACCTAAAAGACAATTATTGTTTTTTTCTTTTCAATACCTACTTTTTTTACACAATTTTTATTACTTTAATCATAATTATGAAAGCAACAATAACATTTTTTCTAGTGATTTAAGTAAATATATACCCATTGCTACCAACAAAATATGAGTTGGTAACAACAAAACTTATCCGCCATCTTTAATTTTAGATTAGAAAGTTCTTCCTAAAAGTAAGTGTTTAACAAATATTTTGCATTTTGGTATTTAGGTCTTCTTCACATAAATACAACTCCCAATGGCACACTAAAGACATCCATTGGTTTGTATGGCAACACTTTAGAACAACAAAAATGATTTATACAATTCGATTCAATTTAATGCTTAAGAGCAAATGTTAATATTATATTTCATAAAATAGAAGTTATTAAGAAGCTATTCTTTGACGGTAAATTTGAAGTTTTGTACAAATTATAGCAACAAACATTTGTTTAAGGAGGTTCGAGCGATTCTCGTGTAAAAATTAATTTTCAACTTTATGGTTTCAAATTTTGTAATTATCACGAATGATATCTTATCCAACTATTCTAAAAAATAAAAAACATTCCACCGTCTAGTTTCTTATAAATACACTTATAAAGTTGACGTTTTCAATGTTTTAATACATAAGCTCTTACGGCAGAAACATTTCCGTAGATATTTGTTTTATATTGATCTTTCCAATTTTGATGAACAAAAAACAAGTATAATAAAACTGAAGACTTGTAGTATGTTATGAGAAGTTTATAATTCCTTTTTACCGTTCAAATTAATTTGAAAATTAATGTTGAACATTATGTTTTCATTTTACATCGATAGTTGCAGAACAGATGAAGAATGACTTGGCAACGTTGCACGTCCCAGCTGATATAAAGGAAAAAAGATTGGAGTATAACTTGTATCTATATTACGGATAACTTTTTTTCGAATATAATAAAGCTATTTAGTTTTATTCTTTTTAAAATTTGTGATTACTGAAATTGATAGATAAATTTAATATAATAATTTTATAAGACGCGCTGTTGTCACATAACTTTCTTCCAGCACATATGTTCAAAATACTGAAGTCATTTCAGTATTTTTTTTTGTTAAATACAAATTAATTATGTGCTTAGAGGCTCAATACACGTATATTAATTAAAATTATAAATTTTTACAACTATTTTAGCTATTAAAAGAACAAAAAAATATAAATATTATTTTGACTCATTAGTTCGCTCGAACCTCCTTAATCAGTGCGCGTCAACTTCAAGGCATAGTGTGCTACAAAACTCTAAAATCTAACGCCTAAAATCCTAAATAATCACTAGATTTGGGGCAAATAAATTTAGGATTTAACTATTAGGGAGATAAAAATGCAACATCGGACATAAGACTTTATCAACTTATAATTCGTTTTCAAACTAATACGAAATAGGTACCTAATAGGAATAAAACCTAAATTTCCCTAGTTTCAATTTCAACTTCCGTCCGAAGAAGAGTAATAATAAGTAATGAAGATAACAATTTATACTAATCATACGTAGATAATAAATTTCCTGTTTTATTAAATACAGTTTTAGGATAAATATATATTAAAAGTTGATAAAAATATTTCCATACCTGGTACTCTGTCTAACATGGCATCTATAGGCGAATGAAGACTTTCGCATGTGAAACTTTTACTAAGCGAATCAATCCTACTGAACACTTCCCCTAGAGTTCGAATAAGTAACGAATAACAATTTGTTTCTTTACATGTTGATATTATATCTTTTAACCGTATCTCTGTTAAATAAGGTACTGACTTTAACGCTGGGAAAAAAGCCAACAATTAAAACTCTCCTGCTCCATAAATATTTGAACAGTTTCGAACCTTTTGTGGATTTGGCCATGGAGGCAGCGTCTTTAACAGCCGAACTATCAGTTTCACAGCCGAGACCTTTGGTTTCTAATGTGCTAGGTTTTTGATCGGGTACAAGTCTGTTCTCACTATTTTGGGCTTCCGGTTCGCAATCTTCGGCCGCCAAAGCGGATTTATTGTGCGTTCGTGCGATTTTATTCGGGTGCCGGTCGCATAACCGCGCTTCTTGTGAGAACAACTGGAGAGCCTGTGCAGCTGCTTGATTTGGAGTTAAATTTTTAACCTACAAGCACAAAACAAAACATTAAGGGTAAATAAAAGCTGAACAGCTTAAAGTTAGTGAAAAACAAAGCGGTATACTTCTCCACTGGATGCACAGTGTTCATTATCACATGCAGGGTTTCCACAGCCATCGGTTAGTTGATAAAAGTAACGTTCAATCAAACGTCTAGCAGCAGCACGTTTCATCGTATCGCAATCAGAATTTTGATTCGATTGAATGATGCTTTCCGAAGTGCTTGTACTAGACGATGCTTCTTGGTTATTCCTGCATAAATAAATCCATTAACTATCTACTTAAATCTTCCAAAAAAATCTACCATGCAAAATTATTCACAATTAGCACATAGTCCTAGATTTTACCTGATGCCGATGAATGAAACTCACACACCACAATATTTTATTTTAAGTAGAGAATCAAGATATATTTAAAAAATGTAAAATCATAAACAATGACAATCATTTTTGACATCTGGTACATAACCTATACATTGTCACGCAACTCCAAAACATAGATCCAAAAACGGATTCGGTAATTTAAATTAGAATTAAGCTTCACTGTAATTACTCTGGATAATTTGAAAGTTATTAATTACTTTACCTTGAAGCGTCGTCCTGCGTGTTGTCCTTGTCTGCGGGGTTCATAGAATTTAACTAGCTACGCACGAATTAAACGAAATAAAAATAAATAATAGAAATAATGTACAATTCTCCACACAGTGACTTTGATTGTTATGTCAATGTTCTTTTTTTCCACTACAACCGAACAAAAAAATTGTTTTGAAAATCATTGATCTATTTTTCATTTCACTACTAAATTTGTCCCAAGTATTATTCCATTGTTAGGTTGCCAACACTGCCCGGAAAATATACCCCGCTAAATTTTAAATCTATTAATAACTTTGTGCGCAATCGCTTAAAATGTCGCAAGTTCACAATAATAACAACTAAATTTTGTTTTATAAAAACAAGTTTATTGTCTATAAATAATTAACAATGTTTACAAATTGAACAACTTTTTCGACTCTACACTATTGTAATCAACAATTGATGTATTATAATCAACTTGTTGATTATTTCTAGTACAATTTCTCGAGTGTACTGTGAGACTTGCTGACGTAGCAAACCCTTGAAAACAATTGCTACACACAAAAGTACGATCGGTTGAATGAGTCCTTTTATGCACAGTTAGTTGTGAATTATTAGTAAATCCTTTGTTGCACACATCACAAACAAAAGGCCGTTCGCCAGTGTGAACTCTAAGATGAACTGTTAAAACTGTAGAACAAGTAAATTTTTTCGAACAAATATTACACGAGTATGGTCTTTCTCCTGAATGAGATCTTAAGTGTTTTTGGAGTTTGTTTGCTACGTAGAAACCTTTATTACAAATATTACAAACGTGTGGTTTAATGCCGCTATGCGTTTTAATATGTGCCGCAAGATTTCCGGTTGAGGAATAATTTTTACCGCAAATATTACATTGGACTGTTTCTCCCGTATGTGATCGCATATGTTCAACCAATTGACTATTTTGAGAATATTTTTTACCGCACACACTACAAAGATGAGGTTTGTTACCTGTATGAGACATCATATGAGTTGTGTACGCCACTTTTTGTGTAAAACGTTTAGGGCAATAATCACATTTATAAGGTTTTTCACCAGTATGTAATCGCCGGTGATTCACTAACTGTCCGTTTGTTGTAAACGCTTTGGGGCATAAATCACATTGAAATGGCCTGTCGTTTAAATGTGTTTTCATGTGATATGAATGAGCGTTGCTCTGGGCAAATTTTCTTCCACATATATTACAAGAATATGGTTTGATTCCTGTGTGTAATCGCATATGTGATTTCAAATTACCGGAATTACAATAAGTTTTGCCGCACACAGAACAAACATGGCTGCCTGTTGTGTGATTTTTCATATGTGAAGTTAACTGCGATTCTTTTAAGAATTTTTTGTGACAAATTTTACATTCGTGACTTTTTTCCAAATTTTGGTGGGTTCTCATATGGCAAGCGTATGCCCTTCCCTGGGTAAATCTTTTACAACAAATATTACAAACAAAAGGTTTAATACCGGTATGTGTTCCCATATGAGCAGCTAAATTACTCGCTTTTTGATAACTTTTGTTACAAACTTTACAAGTAAGATTTTCTGTTTTTGTTGCGTCATGTTTTTGCTGTAAATGATCATCTAATAAGTGTTTTTGAATAAACTTTTCATCGCAAAGATTACAATAAAAATAATTTAACTCAGAATGTGTTTTTAAATGTTTGTTTAATTCTGCTACATCGATAAAAGTTTGGGAACATACTGTACATTTATGAATGTGTGTTTTTATGTGAGATGATAATTGGTTTTGTGTTTTAAACGATTTAGAACATTGTAAACACTGTATTGTATCTTTTGTATCTTCAGGTAAACTAGAATAATTTATTGATTCATTATCAATATCATTATTAAATATATTATTTGTAGATAAATTATAACTTTGATCATCATTCTGTAACGAAATAAAATATACTCATTGTTAATCTCGCCCAAATAACTTAACAATACCTTAATTGTTGATTCAGCGTTGTTCAAATATCTTCGTAAAATTATATCAGTTTCTTCGCATTTCAATCTTAATTTGTATGCATTATCAACTTGTACAGAACATTGTTGACACAATATTTCAGGCAATCCATCTCCCTCTTTTATCTAATTTAATAAATTATAATAAATATTACAATTTTCATTGATGTTTGTTTATATACCTGAACAGAGGCACAGGCCATAAGTTTAACATATTTCGGTGTATTATTATTTTGATTGTTATTATTATCAAATAAATTATAGTTGGAATCAACGTTTAACATACAAATGCGGCAAATTTCTTTCATATTGAGAAAAGTATTGTTGTATTCTCCCATTTTAGAGGTTATGCTTAAAAGCTTGAAACTATCATAAACAATTATTGCTTTTAGTAACAAACACTTTAGAAATATATAAAAACAAAGTATAAATAAGTAAAACTACAATATAATCTTGCAAAACACTAATTTATATGAAAATCAATGAATGATACGACTTTTGACTACAGCGCTTTTGAACGATCTTAGAACAGGGGTAGACAAACTTTATTGTCTGCGGGTCACAATAAATACAATAAAAGATGTTTTAAAGGAATAAAAATGTATTTTTAAATGTTTATTGAATATAATGAACAAGTATATATAAAATTAAGGCACTTATACTAGTTTCGCACATATAAACATTACGTGCATCAGATAACAATTGCTGTGCTTTTAATGTCTTACTTAATATTAAAAATCACAAAAATGTGGTAAAAATCACAAGAGAAAGGCGATGAATAAGTAGTTAAATAGCAAGACAAACAATTCTCTTTATATTTTATAAAAATAAGAAATATTTACTAATATAACATATAAGTGTAAAATAATATAAATGTTATAAGTAAATCGATGAACTTAATCTTCTTTAGGTGCAAGGCTTTCTGCAAGAAAAAAGAAAAAATTATCTGGGAAAAATGCGCGGGTAATAACCAAATCTCGCACTTCTTTGGGCGGACATTTTGCGTTACTTACTTAAAGCATTGCTAACTTCCTCCAAGCTTTCCCGCGCTTTTTCCTGCTTCATCTCATCAAGTGTCCCTGTACCAAGCTCGAAAAATATCGCATCTCTAGCTACTTTCAGCATCGTTTCTGCTGTATGCCTTCCGAAAATTTTCAGAGGAGGCAACTCGTACACGGCTTCATCCCCGGGCGAAACAAAATGGTCGATTTTGCTTCGCAGAGCGGTGTTTTTGCGCTTACGAATGTAGATAGTCGGTTGTTGATTAGTATCACGGTATTCTTTTTCTTCTTTTTCTTTGTCTCGTTTAGGACAACTGCAAACCCGGACAGCTAACTTCCGGCGACCCAGAACGTTACCACTATTTTCAAAAAGGAAATAAACAGTGCATAAAACTAAAAAGTTAATAATAATTAAATAATTTCACATTTTGTACAATATTTATTAATATAGTAGGCAATTGTTTATTGTTTACCTGTCAAACGAAGACGTTACAAATTTAGTCAGTGTTTACAACCTCAAAAGTTTATTAGCAAATTTATGAATAAAAAGTCGCATCTTTCAAATGATTTTATATTACTATATTTATTAAATAAAATGGATGACTTACACTCTGTCTTCTAAAGTGAAAATAACATCTACAGCCCGTCTATTCATTCCTGAAGGACAGGAATTCTTGCACATGAACTGGTAGTTGACACGCACTGTATCCATACCCGCTTGAGGTAGATCTAAGGGTGTAACAACACTAAAATGTTGTTTAAGGTCCATATTGCCTACGTATCTTGAATTGAGATTGTTACAGCGGAGAACATGTTTCATTATCATTGGACACATACCTAAAAGAGAGAGAAATACGCGTAAAACAATCTAAAATTTCTCAATACTTCTTGATAAATACTTTCTTCATGCAAATTCAACATTTATTCTAACAAAACTAACTTTTAATCCTCCTTTAAAAATACTTTAATATAAAATCATCATATCCAAAAGGTTAGGAATCAGTATATTGATTGAATGAATGAGATTTCGAGTAATCTTACCTACATTTGTGCCCATACGAGGATCAACATGAGTTGAGCATCGCTCAACAATTTCTTGAGTGTATTGTGGAAGAGAATACAACAAAGTCGCACGAAGAAATAAATTAACATTTGTTGAATTGCGTTTTACATCTATTGGTAAAACATTGTGCATGTTAATAAACACTTTTTTCAAAACAGAAGAATACTAAAATTAACCAATAAATTTTAAAATTAATAATCACCATCGTCCTCTGTACATATTGTTGGACAAATCGCAAAAGAAATTATCAATTAATGTTTGCCTTTTTTAAAATATGAAAACTTACTATCCAAGGATTGCGGCTAGCACTATGTGAACTGATAAAAATATCAAAGTCTAGATCACCAGCATAGTCAACATTGGCTGGAATTTGAGCAATGGGTTGCTGCAAAGGAGAAGGATACCCCATTTGGTGCTCATTATAATTGTCTTGTTGAACCCCATTCCAATGGTTCATGAAATTTTTCTGGTCCTCCTGATATTCTGGGGTCTCATTCTATATAAAATATGTTAGTTACCTTCACAAAAATTGGGATCCATACATTATGCATCTATTAAATTATGAATAATACTTAAAAAATATGTCTTATAAATAAAATTTTTAAAGAAGTTAATCCAACAAATTGAAATAAACTACTGAATATTATACGACGCAAACCTTTGTTAGATGGAAGAATATACAAAGAAAATTCATGTTCATTGTTAACAAGTTCAAACTTGCCAAAATATGAATTAATTTATTGACTATTTACTTGCTTGTAAAAACTGGTACAAATTTATCAGTAGTTTTAAGATAAAACAAAAAGCAATCGGTGTTAGTTCCAAGTGAATTTGTGCATAAATATATTTGTAACTTACTCTAAATACTGTTTCATCTTCTTGTACCGCTTGTAGTAGTTCGTTTCCAGCAGTTCCTCTGCAATATTAACAATAATAAATATTTTTAAAAGAAATAGCCTAAACAATCTTACAGTTCTTGAACTACTTCGTTGAAGGCTTCTGGACAAATTATTTCTGAGCCTAAATGAAAACTGTCCGACATCCTACAAATAAATCATTATCATACATCTTTTGAAACGTGAAATATTGTATATTTTATCATATACGAAGAGAAAACAAACTATATTAACCTGTAAATTCTTTAACGGTTTCGATGAAAGAAAAAATGGTTTACATCGAATAAAATTATTATAAATGTATAAAATATTGTAGATAAAAGCGATATATACTATTTTTAAGTGTATAATAATATTTTAAAACAATATTTTGTTGTAAATTTAAAGATAGCACACACTAAAACAAAACAAAGTTACAAGACGTACAAGAAGTGAAATGAAATGACAGACAGCTGAGATAATTTAAGCGGTAAATTTTGAAAGTGTACCTCCAAATAAGAAGTACTAATACTACCCTTCTTATGCTATATATTATCATTTATACATTGACTAATATAAGAGCAACAATATTATTTAAAGTAAAATGTTTTGAAGTCTGTATTATAACTAGTATTACAACTTTTATAACCAGTAGTACCACTATTTTAACTGGTTTTACTCCGTTTTTAACTGGGAACTGGTAGTACCCCTTTACAAAGTGGTAATACCAGTTAAATAGTGGTAATACAAGATAAAAAAAGTGGTACCAGTTAAAAAAGTGGTAATACAAGTTACAGGGTAACAAATACTTTATTTTAAATAATATTTTTACCCTTGGCCCTTCTACACTTGCAGCATTAAATTCCTTGTAAAATTCTACATAAGATAAGAAGTGTTTCATTTTATTAAAATATTTCTTATAAGTTCAATATTAATGAAAATATTTTATACATATATCCTTACTTACAAATAAAGACTGGATTGTCTATTTTCCAGCAATCGGCTCTTCTCAGAGCCTCCAAATACAATGCAAAAAAGAATTTTAACTCAATCATGCATTAATAATAAAATATGTTTAATACAAATTTTATTAATTAAAATTGTATATGTGTATTTATTTGTTTACAGATATATTTTACATATCGTATTCCATTCAAAAATTATTTAATTCATACTATAAAATTCATAATATTCTTAATTAAAATAATCTATTTCATTTTTTAAATGTTTAATTTCTATTTTTGGAATAATTTCAATAAAAATCTATCCAAAACTTAATTATTTTCTTTAAACATATTTAATATATCTTATTCCATTTGTAAATTATTTAATTCGTACTGAAAATCATTTAAAAAAATCATTCATTCCATTCGTAATGCATTGCATAGACGTTAAGCATATGGCCGTCAAAATCCAACTGGGATATTGAAATTTCGTGTGCCGAGTAGTCATTCGGAACGTGTAGCGATCGTTGTTCGTTTCCCCATAAGCGCAATGCATTGTAACTGTGTATGTAGTGAACATAACGTTGGGGCTTTGTGATTGGCTGAATTAGTTTTGTATATAATATGGGTTACTAGGAATGACTAGGAAACTCAAAGATTTTTACAATTTCTTATCCGCAGATTATGTTGGACAATTTTACATGTTTTGCAGATGAATTTACAAGAACTTAAAATGAAAATAAAATATATGTATTTATTTGTTTTCAGAAATATTTTATATATCGTATTCCATTCAAAAATTATTTAATTCATACTATTAAAATAATCTATTACCTACATGTTTTAAAATATTTAACTTAATATTTTTGGAATAATTTCAGTAAAAATCTACCCAAAACCCAATTATTTTCTTTAAACATATTTAATACATCTTATTAAAATCGTCAATTTTTTTTATAATATAATAACTGACGAAATTAAATTAAAATATTGATGATGTTACGGCCACCCATCCAAGTTTAGTCACCACTGATAACAGCTTGAAACAATTAATCAGCATCAACTTATTTCTAAAAAAAAAAATAAATTAAATTCTCAAAATATCGCTGCGTTGGAGAGCTCTGTACATTGATTAATTTCTGAGATAATGAATTTTGAAAATTTTCTTAGTTTTTAAGCATAGAGCAAAACACATAGGCTATATGTATTATACATTTTTATTATTATTGAACTTATAAAAAATATAAAATAAATGACACATATACTATTCTATGTAGAATTTTACGAGGAATCCAATGCCGCAACGTACAATTTAATATCTCTTTTAGTTTATGAGTTATTGCATTTTTTAAAAAATTTATTACTTTTAACGTCATTCAAATAATCGAACGGCTACGAAATATTCTTCAATTTTTCAAAATTAATTTTTGGGTATTTGGTAAATAATTAATAAATGAAATAATTTTTTCTTTATGCAGAATTTTTAGAGGAATCCAATGCCGTAAAGTACAAGTCTATATCTCTTTTAGTTTTTGAGATAATTAGAATTATTTACAAAAAAAATATTCTATAGAATTTATATCATAAAAAAAATAATTTAACATGCAGTTATAGTCTATTTTATTGGAAATTTTCTGAGGAATTCAATGCCAATATGTGTAAACCAATATCTTTTCTAGTTTTTGAAAAAATAAGTAAAAATTAAAAATTAATTTTTGCCAAGGAGTGGGGGAAGCCAGCAGCCAATCAGCGTCAAGCAACAATTTGTCAATTTAGATATGATATATAAGCGGGGTAAAAAACAAAAATAGGTCATTGAACGTAGTGATTTCAATACAAGTGAATGCTTTGTTCCTGTTGCGTCTGAATTCATCCTTGTGCAGTTATACTGTGGGTCAATTATTAGATATTGTTTATTACTTAGCATGTCCTTTGCATTGGGGCCAACGTTGGAACACGGTGCACAGCCATAGGCCTCCATGGGCACCCCCCCTCGTCCTCGTACGGGGCAGACGGAACCCATGTGCCTATGCCGGTGTTGTCGGGAATGCTGGAGTTCGTTTGGAGACGTAGGCTTTCAGTCGACGTCGTGAGATCACCATATACATATTACCACCTAGGTGATAAGTATATAGTGAGTATCACGGCGCCTCGTCTAGGCGTGAAATCTCTGACTCCTGCTCGTGTATAGGCGAGACCAACCCAAAAGGGCGGGGATCATCGGCACAGATTCCACCGTTTTTTATATTAGAGTCACTTAGATTTGCGGACAATACGTGTTGTCCTTTAGATTCAGGATGGGAATTAGGGATGGTGTAATTGCACTGGGTGGATTCAGACGTATTCAGGACAAAGTGTTGCTTTGAGGAATTACTGGCGTTCGCCAAATATATCCCGAAAAGAATTTTTTCCCTCAGATATGCTAAATAACTTCAAATAAAGACTGGATTGTCTATTTTCCAGCAATCGGCTCTTTTCAGAGCCACCAAATACAATGCAAAAAAGAATTTTAACTCAATCATAATATACATTAATATTTAGTAAATAATAATAAAATATGTTTAATACAAATGCCTTAATTTTATTAATTAAAATTGTATATGTGTATTTATTTGTTTATCAGATATATTGTACATATCGTATTCCATTCAAAAATTATTTAATTCATACTATTAAATTCATAATATCCTACCCATTTTTGGGTAAAAAAAAATCCAACCCATTTAAGAGTTAAAGGTAGAATTTTTATTTTATCATAAATCGATTCCTCGTTTTAAAATACATATGTGTACATAGTTTCATCAAAATATTCCAAAGGGCATGTCTTATTTGGCTGTTTGTTTAAAATTGTTAAGAAACTTATAATATACTTGAGGTCGTAAAAATAATTCAGCCAATCACAGATATACTGTACATATCGTATTCTATTCAAAAATTATTTAATTCATACTATAAAATTCATAATATTCTTAATTAAAATAATCTATTTCATTTTTTAAATGTTTAATTTCTATTTTTGGAATAATTTCAATAAAAATCTATCCAAAACTTAATTATTTTCTTTAAACATATTTAATATATCTTATTCCATTTGTAAATTATTTAATTCGTACTGAAAATCATTTAAAAAAATCATTCATTCCATTCGTAATGCATTGCATAGACGTTAAGCATATGGCCGTCAAAATCCAACTGGGATATTGAAATTTCGTGTGCCGAGTAGTCATTCGGAACGTGTAGCGATCGTTGTTCGTTTCCCCATAAGCGCAATGCATTGTAACTGTGTATGTAGTGAACATAACGTTGGGGCTTTGTGATTGGCTGAATTAGTTTTGTATATAATATGGGTTACTAGGAATGACTAGGAAACTCAAAGATTTTTACAATTTCTTATCCGCAGATTATGTTGGACAATTTTACATGTTTTGCAGATGAATTTACAAGAACTTAAAATGAAAATAAAATATATGTATTTATTTGTTTTCAGAAATATTTTATATATCGTATTCCATTCAAAAATTATTTAATTCATACTATTAAAATAATCTATTACCTACATGTTTTAAAATATTTAACTTAATATTTTTGGAATAATTTCAGTAAAAATCTACCCAAAACCCAATTATTTTCTTTAAACATATTTAATACATCTTATTAAAATCGTCAATTTTTTTTATAATATAATAACTGACGAAATTAAATTAAAATATTGATGATGTTACGGCCACCCATCCAAGTTTAGTCACCACTGATAACAGCTTGAAACAATTAATCAGCATCAACTTATTTCTAAAAAAAAAATAAATTAAATTCTCAAAATATCGCTGCGTTGGAGAGCTCTGTACATTGATTAATTTCTGAGATAATGAATTTTGAAAATTTTCTTAGTTTTTAAGCATAGAGCAAAACACATAGGCTATATGTATTATACATTTTTATTATTATTGAACTTATAAAAAATATAAAATAAATGACACATATACTATTCTATGTAGAATTTTACGAGGAATCCAATGCCGCAACGTACAATTTAATATCTCTTTTAGTTTATGAGTTATTGCATTTTTTAAAAAATTTATTACTTTTAACGTCATTCAAATAATCGAACGGCTACGAAATATTCTTCAATTTTCAAAATTAATTTTTGGGTATTTGGTAAATAATTAATAAATGAAATAATTTTTTCTTTATGCAGAATTTTTAGAGGAATCCAATGCCGTAAAGTACAAGTCTATATCTCTTTTAGTTTTTGAGATAATTAGAATTATTTACAAAAAAAATATTCTATAGAATTTATATCATAAAAAAAATAATTTAACATGCAGTTATAGTCTATTTTATTGGAAATTTTCTGAGGAATTCAATGCCAATATGTGTAAATCAATATCTTTTCTAGTTTTTGAAAAAATAAGTAAAAATTAAAAATTAATTTTTGCCAAGGAGTGGGGGAAGCCAGCAGCCAATCAGCGTCAAGCAACAATTTGTCAATTTAGATATGATATATAAGCGGGGTAAAAAACAAAAATAGGTCATTGAACGTAGTGATTTCAATACAAGTGAATGCTTTGTTCCTGTTGCGTCTGAATTCATCCTTGTGCAGTTATACTGTGGGTCAATTATTAGATATTGTTTATTACTTAGCATGTCCTTTGCATTGGGGCCAACGTTGGAACACGGTGCACAGCCATAGGCCTCCATGGGCACCCCCCCTCGTCCTCGTACGGGGCAGACGGAACCCATGTGCCTATGCCGGTGTTGTCGGGAATGCTGGAGTTCGTTTGGAGACGTAGGCTTTCAGTCGACGTCGTGAGATCACCATATACATATTACCTAGGTGATAAGTATATAGTGAGTATCACGGCGCCTCGTCTAGGCGTGAAATCTCTGACTCCTGCTCGTGTATAGGCGAGACCAACCCAAAAGGGCGGGGATCATCGGCACAGATTCCACCGTTTTTTATATTAGAGTCACTTAGATTTGCGGACAATACGTGTTGTCCTTTAGATTCAGGATGGGAATAATTAGGGATGGTGTAATTGCACTGGGTGGATTCAGACGTATTCAGGACAAAGTGTTGCTTTGAGGAATTACTGGCGTTCGCCAAATATATCCCGAAAAGAATTTTTTCCCTCAGATATGCTAAATAACTTCAAATAAAGACTGGATTGTCTATTTTCCAGCAATCGGCTCTTTTCAGAGCCACCAAATACAATGCAAAAAAGAATTTTAACTCAATCATAATATACATTAATATTTAGTAAATAATAAAATATGTTTAATACAAATGCCTTAATTTTATTAATTAAAATTGTATATGTGTATTTATTTGTTTATCAGATATATTGTACATATCGTATTCCATTCAAAAATTATTTAATTCATACTATTAAATTCATAATATCCTACCCATTTTTGGGTAAAAAAAAATCCAACCCATTTAAGAGTTAAAGGTAGAATTTTTATTTTATCATAAATCGATTCCTCGTTTTAAAATACATATGTGTACATAGTTTCATCAAAATATTCCAAAGGGCATGTCTTATTTGGCTGTTTGTTTAAAATTGTTAAGAAACTTATAATATACTTGAGGTCGTAAAAATAATTCAGCCAATCACAGATATACTGTACATATCGTATTCTATTCAAAAATTATTTAATTCATACTATAAAATTCATAATATTCTTAATTAAAATAATCTATTTCATTTTTTAAATGTTTAATTTCTATTTTTGGAATAATTTCAGTAAAAATCTATCCAAAACTTAATTATTTTCTTTAAATATATTTTTTAATATATCTTATTCCATTTGTCAATTTATTTAATTCGTACTGAAAATCATTTAAAAAAATCATTCATTCCATTCGTAATGCATTGCATAGACGTTAAGCATATGGCCGTCAAAATCCAACTGGGATATTGAAATTTCGTGTGCCGAGTAGTCATTCGGAAAGTGTAGCGATCGTTGTTCGTTTCCCCATAAGCGCAATGCATTGTAACTGTGTATGTAGTGAACATAACATTGGGGCTTTGTGATTGGCTGAATTAGTTTTGTATATAATATGGGTTACTAGGAATGACTAGGAAACTCAAAGATTTTTATAATTTCTTATCCGCAGATTATGTTGGACAATTTTACATGTTTTGCAGATGAATTTACAAGAACTTAAAATGAAAATAAAATATATGTATTTATTTGTTTTCAGAAATATTTTATATATCGTATTCCATTCAAAAATTATTTAATTCATACTATTAAAATAATCTATTACCTATACATGTTTTAAAATATTTAACTTAATATTTTTGGAATAATTTCAGTAAAAATCTACCCAAAACCCAATTATTTTCTTTAAACATATTTAATACATTTTATTAAAATCGTCAATTTTTTTTATAATATAATAACTGACGAAATTAAATTAAAATATTGATGATGTTACGGCCACCCATCCAAGTTTAGCCACCACTGATAACAGCTTGAAACAATTAATCAGCATCAACTTATTTCTAAAAAAAAAATAAATTAAATTCTCAAAATATCGCTGCGTTGGAGAGCTCTGTACATTGATTAATTTCTGAGATAATGAATTTTGAAAATTTTCTTAGTTTTTAAGCATAGAGCAAAACACATAGGCTATATGTATTATACATTTTTATTATTATTGAACTTATAAAAAATATAAAATAAATGACACATATACTATTCTATGTAGAATTTTACGAGGAATCCAATGCCGCAACGTACAATTTAATATCTCTTTTAGTTTATGAGTTATTGCATTTTTTAAAAATTTTGTTACTTTTAACGTCATTCAAATAATCGAACGGCTACGAAATATTCTTCAATTTTTCAAAATTAATTTTTGGGTATTTGGTAAATAATTAATAAATGAAATAATTTTTTCTTTATGCAGAATTTTCAGAGGAATCCAATGCCGCAAAGTACAAGTCTATATCTCTTTTAGTTTTTGAGATAATTAGAATTATTTACAAAAAAAATATTCTATAGAATTTATATCATAAAAAAAATAATTTAACATGCAGTTATAGTCTATTTTATTGGAAATTTTCAGAGGAATCCAATGCCGCAAAGTACAAGTCTATATCTCTTTTAGTTTTTGAGATAATTAGAATTATTTACAAAAAAAATATTCTATAGAATTTATATCATAAAAAAAATAATTTAACATGCAGTTATAGTCTATTTTATTGGAAATTTTCTGAGGAATTCAATGCCAATATGTGTAAATCAGTATCTTTTCTAGTTTTTGAAAAAATAAGTAAAAATTAAAAATTAATTTTTTCCAAGGAGTGGGGGAAGCCAGCAGCCAATCAGCGTCAAGCAACAATTTGTCAATTTAGTTATGATATATAAGCGGGGTAAAAAACAAAAATAGGTCATTGAACGTAGTGATTTCAATACAAGTGAATGCTTTGTTCCTGTTGCGTCTGAATTCATCCTTCTGCAGTTATACTGTGGGTCAATTAGATATTGTTTATTATTACTTAGCATGTCCTTTGCATTGGGGCCAACGTTGGAACACGGTGCACAGCCATAGGCCTCCATGGGCACCCCCCCTCGTCCTCGTACGGGGCAGACGGAACCCATGTGCCTATGCCGGTGTTGTCGGGAATGCTGGAGTTCGTTTGGAGACGTAGGCTTTCAGTCGACGTCGTGAGATCACCATATACATATTACCTAGGTGATAAGTATATAGTGAGTATCACGGCGCCTCGTCTAGGCGTGAAATCTCTGACTCCTGCTCGTGTATAGGCGAGACCAACCCAAAAGGGCGGGGATCATCGGCACAGATTCCACCGTTTTTTATATTAGAGTCACTTAGATTTGCGGACAATACGTGTTGTCCTTTAGATTCAGGATGGGAATAATTAGGGATGGTGTAATTGCACTGGGTGGATTCAGACGTATTCAGGACAAAGTGTTGCTTTGAGGAATTACTGGCGTTCGCCAAATATATCCCGAAAAGAATTTTTTTACCTCAGATATGCTAAATAACTTCAAATAAAGACTGGATTGTCTATTTTCCAGCAATCGGCTCTTTTCAGAGCCACCAAATACAATGCAAAAAAGAATTTTAACTCAATCATAATATACATTAATATTTAGTAAATAATAAAATATGTTTAATACAAATGCCTTAATTTTATTAATTAAAATTGTATATGTGTATTTATTTGTTTATCAGATATATTGTACATATCGTATTCCATTCAAAAATTATTTAATTCATACTATTAAATTCATAATATCCTACCCATTTTTGGGTAAAAAAAAATCCAACCCATTTAAGAGTTAAAGGTAGAATTTTTATTTTATCATAAATCGATTCCTCGTTTTAAAATACATATGTGTACATAGTTTCATCAAAATATTCCAAAGGGCATGTCTTATTTGGCTGTTTGTTTAAAATTGTTAAGAAACTTATAATATACTTGAGGTCGTAAAAATAATTCAGCCAATCACAGATATACTGTACATATCGTATTCTATTCAAAAATTATTTAATTCATACTATAAAATTCATAATATTCTTAATTAAAATAATCTATTTCATTTTTTAAATGTTTAATTTCTATTTTTGGAATAATTTCAGTAAAAATCTATCCAAAACTTAATTATTTTCTTTAAACATATTTAATATATCTTATTCCATTTGTAAATTATTTAATTCGTACTGAAAATCATTTAAAAAAATCATTCATTCCATTCGTAATGCATTGCATAGACGTTAAGCATATGGCCGTCAAAATCCAACTGGGATATTGAAATTTCGTGTGCCGAGTAGTCATTCGGAACGTGTAGCGATCGTTGTTCGTTTCCCCATAAGCGCAATGCATTGTAACTGTGTATGTAGTGAACATAACATTGGGGCTTTGTGATTGGCTGAATTAGTTTTGTATATAATATGGGTTACTAGGAATGACTAGGAAACTCAAAGATTTTTATAATTTCTTATCCGCAGATTATGTTGGACAATTTTACATGTTTTGCAGATGAATTTACAAGAACTTAAAATGAAAATAAAATATATGTATTTATTTGTTTTCAGAAATATTTTATATATCGTATTCCATTCAAAAATTATTTAATTCATACTATTAAAATAATCTATTACCTATACATGTTTTAAAATATTTAACTTAATATTTTTGGAATAATTTCAGTAAAAATCTACCCAAAACCCAATTATTTTCTTTAAACATATTTAATACATTTTATTAAAATCGTCAATTTTTTTTATAATATAATAACTGACGAAATTAAATTAAAATATTGATGATGTTACGGCCACCCATCCAAGTTTAGCCACCACTGATAACAGCTTGAAACAATTAATCAGCATCAACTTATTTCTAAAAAAAAAATAAATTAAATTCTCAAAATATCGCTGCGTTGGAGAGCTCTGTACATTGATTAATTTCTGAGATAATGAATTTTGAAAATTTTCTTAGTTTTTAAGCATAGAGCAAAACACATAGGCTATATGTATTATACATTTTTATTATTATTGAACTTATAAAAAATATAAAATAAATGACACATATACTATTCTATGTAGAATTTTACGAGGAATCCAATGCCGCAACGTACAATTTAATATCTCTTTTAGTTTATGAGTTATTGCATTTTTTAAAAATTTTGTTACTTTTAACGTCATTCAAATAATCGAACGGCTACGAAATATTCTTCAATTTTTCAAAATTAATTTTTGGGTATTTGGTAAATAATTAATAAATGAAATAATTTTTTCTTTATGCAGAATTTTCAGAGGAATCCAATGCCGCAAAGTACAAGTCTATATCTCTTTTAGTTTTTGAGATAATTAGAATTATTTACAAAAAAAATATTCTATAGAATTTATATCATAAAAAAAATAATTTAACATGCAGTTATAGTCTATTTTATTGGAAATTTTCAGAGGAATCCAATGCCGCAAAGTACAAGTCTATATCTCTTTTAGTTTTTGAGATAATTAGAATTATTTACAAAAAAAATATTCTATAGAATTTATATCATAAAAAAAATAATTTAACATGCAGTTATAGTCTATTTTATTGGAAATTTTCTGAGGAATTCAATGCCAATATGTGTAAATCAGTATCTTTTCTAGTTTTTGAAAAAATAAGTAAAAATTAAAAATTAATTTTTTCCAAGGAGTGGGGGAAGCCAGCAGCCAATCAGCGTCAAGCAACAATTTGTCAATTTAGATATGATATATAAGCGGGGTAAAAAACAAAAATAGGTCATTGAACGTAGTGATTTCAATACAAGTGAATGCTTTGTTCCTGTTGCGTCTGAATTCATCCTTCTGCAGTTATACTGTGGGTCAATTAGATATTGTTTATTATTACTTAGCATGTCCTTTGCATTGGGGCCAACGTTGGAACACGGTGCACAGCCATAGGCCTCCATGGGCACCCCCCCTCGTCCTCGTACGGGGCAGACGGAACCCATGTGCCTATGCCGGTGTTGTCGGGAATGCTGGAGTTCGTTTGGAGACGTAGGCTTTCAGTCGACGTCGTGAGATCACCATATACATATTACCTAGGTGATAAGTATATAGTGAGTATCACGGCGCCTCGTCTAGGCGTGAAATCTCTGACTCCTGCTCGTGTATAGGCGAGACCAACCCAAAAGGGCGGGGATCATCGGCACAGATTCCACCGTTTTTTATATTAGAGTCACTTAGATTTGCGGACAATACGTGTTGTCCTTTAGATTCAGGATGGGAATAATTAGGGACGGTGTAATTGCACTGGGTGGATTCAGACGTATTCAGGACAAAGTGTTGCTTTGAGGAATTACTGGCGTTCGCCAAATATATCCCGAAAAGAATTTTTTTACCTCAGATATGCTAAATAACTTCAAATAAAGACTGGATTGTCTATTTTCCAGCAATCGGCTCTTTTCAGAGCCACCAAATACAATGCAAAAAAGAATTTTAACTCAATCATAATATACATTAATATTTAGTAAATAATAAAATATGTTTAATACAAATGCCTTAATTTTATTAATTAAAATTGTATATGTGTATTTATTTGTTTATCAGATATATTGTACATATCGTATTCCATTCAAAAATTATTTAATTCATACTATTAAATTCATAATATCCTACCCATTTTTGGGTAAAAAAAAATCCAACCCATTTAAGAGTTAAAGGTAGAATTTTTATTTTATCATAAATCGATTCCTCGTTTTAAAATACATATGTGTACATAGTTTCATCAAAATATTCCAAAGGGCATGTCTTATTTGGCTGTTTGTTTAAAATTGTTAAGAAACTTATAATATACTTGAGGTCGTAAAAATAATTCAGCCAATCACAGATATACTGTACATATCGTATTCTATTCAAAAATTATTTAATTCATACTATAAAATTCATAATATTCTTAATTAAAATAATCTATTTCATTTTTTAAATGTTTAATTTCTATTTTTGGAATAATTTCAGTAAAAATCTATCCAAAACTTAATTATTTTCTTTAAACATATTTAATATATCTTATTCCATTTGTAAATTATTTAATTCGTACTGAAAATCATTTAAAAAAATCATTCATTCCATTCGTAATGCATTGCATAGACGTTAAGCATATGGCCGTCAAAATCCAACTGGGATATTGAAATTTCGTGTGCCGAGTAGTCATTCGGAACGTGTAGCGATCGTTGTTCGTTTCCCCATAAGCGCAATGCATTGTAACTGTGTATGTAGTGAACATAACATTGGGGCTTTGTGATTGGCTGAATTAGTTTTGTATATAATATGGGTTACTAGGAATGACTAGGAAACTCAAAGATTTTTATAATTTCTTATCCGCAGATTATGTTGGACAATTTTACATGTTTTGCAGATGAATTTACAAGAACTTAAAATGAAAATAAAATATATGTATTTATTTGTTTTCAGAAATATTTTATATATCGTATTCCATTCAAAAATTATTTAATTCATACTATTAAAATAATCTATTACCTATACATGTTTTAAAATATTTAACTTAATATTTTTGGAATAATTTCAGTAAAAATCTACCCAAAACCCAATTATTTTCTTTAAACATATTTAATACATTTTATTAAAATCGTCAATTTTTTTTATAATATAATAACTGACGAAATTAAATTAAAATATTGATGATGTTACGGCCACCCATCCAAGTTTAGCCACCACTGATAACAGCTTGAAACAATTAATCAGCATCAACTTATTTCTAAAAAAAAAATAAATTAAATTCTCAAAATATCGCTGCGTTGGAGAGCTCTGTACATTGATTAATTTCTGAGATAATGAATTTTGAAAATTTTCTTAGTTTTTAAGCATAGAGCAAAACACATAGGCTATATGTATTATACATTTTTATTATTATTGAACTTATAAAAAATATAAAATAAATGACACATATACTATTCTATGTAGAATTTTACGAGGAATCCAATGCCGCAACGTACAATTTAATATCTCTTTTAGTTTATGAGTTATTGCATTTTTTAAAAATTTTGTTACTTTTAACGTCATTCAAATAATCGAACGGCTACGAAATATTCTTCAATTTTTCAAAATTAATTTTTGGGTATTTGGTAAATAATTAATAAATGAAATAATTTTTTCTTTATGCAGAATTTTCAGAGGAATCCAATGCCGCAAAGTACAAGTCTATATCTCTTTTAGTTTTTGAGATAATTAGAATTATTTACAAAAAAAATATTCTATAGAATTTATATCATAAAAAAAATAATTTAACATGCAGTTATAGTCTATTTTATTGGAAATTTTCAGAGGAATCCAATGCCGCAAAGTACAAGTCTATATCTCTTTTAGTTTTTGAGATAATTAGAATTATTTACAAAAAAAATATTCTATAGAATTTATATCATAAAAAAAATAATTTAACATGCAGTTATAGTCTATTTTATTGGAAATTTTCTGAGGAATTCAATGCCAATATGTGTAAATCAGTATCTTTTCTAGTTTTTGAAAAAATAAGTAAAAATTAAAAATTAATTTTTTCCAAGGAGTGGGGGAAGCCAGCAGCCAATCAGCGTCAAGCAACAATTTGTCAATTTAGATATGATATATAAGCGGGGTAAAAAACAAAAATAGGTCATTGAACGTAGTGATTTCAATACAAGTGAATGCTTTGTTCCTGTTGCGTCTGAATTCATCCTTCTGCAGTTATACTGTGGGTCAATTAGATATTGTTTATTATTACTTAGCATGTCCTTTGCATTGGGGCCAACGTTGGAACACGGTGCACAGCCATAGGCCTCCATGGGCACCCCCCCTCGTCCTCGTACGGGGCAGACGGAACCCATGTGCCTATGCCGGTGTTGTCGGGAATGCTGGAGTTCGTTTGGAGACGTAGGCTTTCAGTCGACGTCGTGAGATCACCATATACATATTACCTAGGTGATAAGTATATAGTGAGTATCACGGCGCCTCGTCTAGGCGTGAAATCTCTGACTCCTGCTCGTGTATAGGCGAGACCAACCCAAAAGGGCGGGGATCATCGGCACAGATTCCACCGTTTTTTATATTAGAGTCACTTAGATTTGCGGACAATACGTGTTGTCCTTTAGATTCAGGATGGGAATAATTAGGGACGGTGTAATTGCACTGGGTGGATTCAGACGTATTCAGGACAAAGTGTTGCTTTGAGGAATTACTGGCGTTCGCCAAATATATCCCGAAAAGAATTTTTTTACCTCAGATATGCTAAATAACTTCAAATAAAGACTGGATTGTCTATTTTCCAGCAATCGGCTCTTTTCAGAGCCACCAAATACAATGCAAAAAAGAATTTTAACTCAATCATAATATACATTAATATTTAGTAAATAATAAAATATGTTTAATACAAATGCCTTAATTTTATTAATTAAAATTGTATATGTGTATTTATTTGTTTATCAGATATATTGTACATATCGTATTCCATTCAAAAATTATTTAATTCATACTATTAAATTCATAATATCCTACCCATTTTTGGGTAAAAAAAAATCCAACCCATTTAAGAGTTAAAGGTAGAATTTTTATTTTATCATAAATCGATTCCTCGTTTTAAAATACATATGTGTACATAGTTTCATCAAAATATTCCAAAGGGCATGTCTTATTTGGCTGTTTGTTTAAAATTGTTAAGAAACTTATAATATACTTGAGGTCGTAAAAATAATTCAGCCAATCACAGATATACTGTACATATCGTATTCTATTCAAAAATTATTTAATTCATACTATAAAATTCATAATATTCTTAATTAAAATAATCTATTTCATTTTTTAAATGTTTAATTTCTATTTTTGGAATAATTTCAGTAAAAATCTATCCAAAACTTAATTATTTTCTTTAAACATATTTAATATATCTTATTCCATTTGTAAATTATTTAATTCGTACTGAAAATCATTTAAAAAAATCATTCATTCCATTCGTAATGCATTGCATAGACGTTAAGCATATGGCCGTCAAAATCCAACTGGGATATTGAAATTTCGTGTGCCGAGTAGTCATTCGGAACGTGTAGCGATCGTTGTTCGTTTCCCCATAAGCGCAATGCATTGTAACTGTGTATGTAGTGAACATAACATTGGGGCTTTGTGATTGGCTGAATTAGTTTTGTATATAATATGGGTTACTAGGAATGACTAGGAAACTCAAAGATTTTTATAATTTCTTATCCGCAGATTATGTTGGACAATTTTACATGTTTTGCAGATGAATTTACAAGAACTTAAAATGAAAATAAAATATATGTATTTATTTGTTTTCAGAAATATTTTATATATCGTATTCCATTCAAAAATTATTTAATTCATACTATTAAAATAATCTATTACCTATACATGTTTTAAAATATTTAACTTAATATTTTTGGAATAATTTCAGTAAAAATCTACCCAAAACCCAATTATTTTCTTTAAACATATTTAATACATTTTATTAAAATCGTCAATTTTTTTTATAATATAATAACTGACGAAATTAAATTAAAATATTGATGATGTTACGGCCACCCATCCAAGTTTAGCCACCACTGATAACAGCTTGAAACAATTAATCAGCATCAACTTATTTCTAAAAAAAAAATAAATTAAATTCTCAAAATATCGCTGCGTTGGAGAGCTCTGTACATTGATTAATTTCTGAGATAATGAATTTTGAAAATTTTCTTAGTTTTTAAGCATAGAGCAAAACACATAGGCTATATGTATTATACATTTTTATTATTATTGAACTTATAAAAAATATAAAATAAATGACACATATACTATTCTATGTAGAATTTTACGAGGAATCCAATGCCGCAACGTACAATTTAATATCTCTTTTAGTTTATGAGTTATTGCATTTTTTAAAAATTTTGTTACTTTTAACGTCATTCAAATAATCGAACGGCTACGAAATATTCTTCAATTTTTCAAAATTAATTTTTGGGTATTTGGTAAATAATTAATAAATGAAATAATTTTTTCTTTATGCAGAATTTTCAGAGGAATCCAATGCCGCAAAGTACAAGTCTATATCTCTTTTAGTTTTTGAGATAATTAGAATTATTTACAAAAAAAATATTCTATAGAATTTATATCATAAAAAAAATAATTTAACATGCAGTTATAGTCTATTTTATTGGAAATTTTCAGAGGAATCCAATGCCGCAAAGTACAAGTCTATATCTCTTTTAGTTTTTGAGATAATTAGAATTATTTACAAAAAAAATATTCTATAGAATTTATATCATAAAAAAAATAATTTAACATGCAGTTATAGTCTATTTTATTGGAAATTTTCTGAGGAATTCAATGCCAATATGTGTAAATCAGTATCTTTTCTAGTTTTTGAAAAAATAAGTAAAAATTAAAAATTAATTTTTTCCAAGGAGTGGGGGAAGCCAGCAGCCAATCAGCGTCAAGCAACAATTTGTCAATTTAGATATGATATATAAGCGGGGTAAAAAACAAAAATAGGTCATTGAACGTAGTGATTTCAATACAAGTGAATGCTTTGTTCCTGTTGCGTCTGAATTCATCCTTCTGCAGTTATACTGTGGGTCAATTAGATATTGTTTATTATTACTTAGCATGTCCTTTGCATTGGGGCCAACGTTGGAACACGGTGCACAGCCATAGGCCTCCATGGGCACCCCCCCTCGTCCTCGTACGGGGCAGACGGAACCCATGTGCCTATGCCGGTGTTGTCGGGAATGCTGGAGTTCGTTTGGAGACGTAGGCTTTCAGTCGACGTCGTGAGATCACCATATACATATTACCTAGGTGATAAGTATATAGTGAGTATCACGGCGCCTCGTCTAGGCGTGAAATCTCTGACTCCTGCTCGTGTATAGGCGAGACCAACCCAAAAGGGCGGGGATCATCGGCACAGATTCCACCGTTTTTTATATTAGAGTCACTTAGATTTGCGGACAATACGTGTTGTCCTTTAGATTCAGGATGGGAATAATTAGGGATGGTGTAATTGCACTGGGTGGATTCAGACGTATTCAGGACAAAGTGTTGCTTTGAGGAATTACTGGCGTTCGCCAAATATATCCCGAAAAGAATTTTTTCCCTCAGATATGCTAAATAACTTCAAATAAAGACTGGATTGTCTATTTTCCAGCAATCGGCTCTTTTCAGAGCCACCAAATACAATGCAAAAAAGAATTTTAACTCAATCATAATATACATTAATATTTAGTAAATAATAAAATATGTTTAATACAAATGCCTTAATTTTATTAATTAAAATTGTATATGTGTATTTATTTGTTTATCAGATATATTGTACATATCGTATTCCATTCAAAAATTATTTAATTCATACTATTAAATTCATAATATCCTACCCATTTTTGGGTAAAAAAAAATCCAACCCATTTAAGAGTTAAAGGTAGAATTTTTATTTTATCATAAATCGATTCCTCGTTTTAAAATACATATGTGTACATAGTTTCATCAAAATATTCCAAAGGGCATGTCTTATTTGGCTGTTTGTTTAAAATTGTTAAGAAACTTATAATATACTTGAGGTCGTAAAAATAATTCAGCCAATCACAGATATACTGTACATATCGTATTCTATTCAAAAATTATTTAATTCATACTATAAAATTCATAATATTCTTAATTAAAATAATCTATTTCATTTTTTAAATGTTTAATTTCTATTTTTGGAATAATTTCAGTAAAAATCTATCCAAAACTTAATTATTTTCTTTAAACATATTTAATATATCTTATTCCATTTGTAAATTATTTAATTCGTACTGAAAATCATTTAAAAAAATCATTCATTCCATTCGTAATGCATTGCATAGACGTTAAGCATATGGCCGTCAAAATCCAACTGGGATATTGAAATTTCGTGTGCCGAGTAGTCATTCGGAACGTGTAGCGATCGTTGTTCGTTTCCCCATAAGCGCAATGCATTGTAACTGTGTATGTAGTGAACATAACATTGGGGCTTTGTGATTGGCTGAATTAGTTTTGTATATAATATGGGTTACTAGGAATGACTAGGAAACTCAAAGATTTTTATAATTTCTTATCCGCAGATTATGTTGGACAATTTTACATGTTTTGCAGATGAATTTACAAGAACTTAAAATGAAAATAAAATATATGTATTTATTTGTTTTCAGAAATATTTTATATATCGTATTCCATTCAAAAATTATTTAATTCATACTATTAAAATAATCTATTACCTATACATGTTTTAAAATATTTAACTTAATATTTTTGGAATAATTTCAGTAAAAATCTACCCAAAACCCAATTATTTTCTTTAAACATATTTAATACATTTTATTAAAATCGTCAATTTTTTTTATAATATAATAACTGACGAAATTAAATTAAAATATTGATGATGTTACGGCCACCCATCCAAGTTTAGCCACCACTGATAACAGCTTGAAACAATTAATCAGCATCAACTTATTTCTAAAAAAAAAATAAATTAAATTCTCAAAATATCGCTGCGTTGGAGAGCTCTGTACATTGATTAATTTCTGAGATAATGAATTTTGAAAATTTTCTTAGTTTTTAAGCATAGAGCAAAACACATAGGCTATATGTATTATACATTTTTATTATTATTGAACTTATAAAAAATATAAAATAAATGACACATATACTATTCTATGTAGAATTTTACGAGGAATCCAATGCCGCAACGTACAATTTAATATCTCTTTTAGTTTATGAGTTATTGCATTTTTTAAAAATTTTGTTACTTTTAACGTCATTCAAATAATCGAACGGCTACGAAATATTCTTCAATTTTTCAAAATTAATTTTTGGGTATTTGGTAAATAATTAATAAATGAAATAATTTTTTCTTTATGCAGAATTTTCAGAGGAATCCAATGCCGCAAAGTACAAGTCTATATCTCTTTTAGTTTTTGAGATAATTAGAATTATTTACAAAAAAAATATTCTATAGAATTTATATCATAAAAAAAATAATTTAACATGCAGTTATAGTCTATTTTATTGGAAATTTTCAGAGGAATCCAATGCCGCAAAGTACAAGTCTATATCTCTTTTAGTTTTTGAGATAATTAGAATTATTTACAAAAAAAATATTCTATAGAATTTATATCATAAAAAAAATAATTTAACATGCAGTTATAGTCTATTTTATTGGAAATTTTCTGAGGAATTCAATGCCAATATGTGTAAATCAGTATCTTTTCTAGTTTTTGAAAAAATAAGTAAAAATTAAAAATTAATTTTTTCCAAGGAGTGGGGGAAGCCAGCAGCCAATCAGCGTCAAGCAACAATTTGTCAATTTAGATATGATATATAAGCGGGGTAAAAAACAAAAATAGGTCATTGAACGTAGTGATTTCAATACAAGTGAATGCTTTGTTCCTGTTGCGTCTGAATTCATCCTTCTGCAGTTATACTGTGGGTCAATTAGATATTGTTTATTATTACTTAGCATGTCCTTTGCATTGGGGCCAACGTTGGAACACGGTGCACAGCCATAGGCCTCCATGGGCACCCCCCCTCGTCCTCGTACGGGGCAGACGGAACCCATGTGCCTATGCCGGTGTTGTCGGGAATGCTGGAGTTCGTTTGGAGACGTAGGCTTTCAGTCGACGTCGTGAGATCACCATATACATATTACCTAGGTGATAAGTATATAGTGAGTATCACGGCGCCTCGTCTAGGCGTGAAATCTCTGACTCCTGCTCGTGTATAGGCGAGACCAACCCAAAAGGGCGGGGATCATCGGCACAGATTCCACCGTTTTTTATATTAGAGTCACTTAGATTTGCGGACAATACGTGTTGTCCTTTAGATTCAGGATGGGAATAATTAGGGATGGTGTAATTGCACTGGGTGGATTCAGACGTATTCAGGACAAAGTGTTGCTTTGAGGAATTACTGGCGTTCGCCAAATATATCCCGAAAAGAATTTTTTCCCTCAGATATGCTAAATAACTTCAAATAAAGACTGGATTGTCTATTTTCCAGCAATCGGCTCTTTTCAGAGCCACCAAATACAATGCAAAAAAGAATTTTAACTCAATCATAATATACATTAATATTTAGTAAATAATAAAATATGTTTAATACAAATGCCTTAATTTTATTAATTAAAATTGTATATGTGTATTTATTTGTTTATCAGATATATTGTACATATCGTATTCCATTCAAAAATTATTTAATTCATACTATTAAATTCATAATATCCTACCCATTTTTGGGTAAAAAAAAATCCAACCCATTTAAGAGTTAAAGGTAGAATTTTTATTTTATCATAAATCGATTCCTCGTTTTAAAATACATATGTGTACATAGTTTCATCAAAATATTCCAAAGGGCATGTCTTATTTGGCTGTTTGTTTAAAATTGTTAAGAAACTTATAATATACTTGAGGTCGTAAAAATAATTCAGCCAATCACAGATATACTGTACATATCGTATTCTATTCAAAAATTATTTAATTCATACTATAAAATTCATAATATTCTTAATTAAAATAATCTATTTCATTTTTTAAATGTTTAATTTCTATTTTTGGAATAATTTCAGTAAAAATCTATCCAAAACTTAATTATTTTCTTTAAACATATTTAATATATCTTATTCCATTTGTAAATTATTTAATTCGTACTGAAAATCATTTAAAAAAATCATTCATTCCATTCGTAATGCATTGCATAGACGTTAAGCATATGGCCGTCAAAATCCAACTGGGATATTGAAATTTCGTGTGCCGAGTAGTCATTCGGAACGTGTAGCGATCGTTGTTCGTTTCCCCATAAGCGCAATGCATTGTAACTGTGTATGTAGTGAACATAACATTGGGGCTTTGTGATTGGCTGAATTAGTTTTGTATATAATATGGGTTACTAGGAATGACTAGGAAACTCAAAGATTTTTATAATTTCTTATCCGCAGATTATGTTGGACAATTTTACATGTTTTGCAGATGAATTTACAAGAACTTAAAATGAAAATAAAATATATGTATTTATTTGTTTTCAGAAATATTTTATATATCGTATTCCATTCAAAAATTATTTAATTCATACTATTAAAATAATCTATTACCTATACATGTTTTAAAATATTTAACTTAATATTTTTGGAATAATTTCAGTAAAAATCTACCCAAAACCCAATTATTTTCTTTAAACATATTTAATACATTTTATTAAAATCGTCAATTTTTTTTAAAATATAATAACTGACGAAATTAAATTAAAATATTGATGATGTTACGGCCACCCATCCAAGTTTAGCCACCACTGATAACAGCTTGAAACAATTAATCAGCATCAACTTATTTCTAAAAAAAAAATAAATTAAATTCTCAAAATATCGCTGCGTTGGAGAGCTCTGTACATTGATTAATTTCTGAGATAATGAATTTTGAAAATTTTCTTAGTTTTTAAGCATAGAGCAAAACACATAGGCTATATGTATTATACATTTTTATTATTATTGAACTTATAAAAAATATAAAATAAATGACACATATACTATTCTATGTAGAATTTTACGAGGAATCCAATGCCGCAACGTACAATTTAATATCTCTTTTAGTTTATGAGTTATTGCATTTTTTAAAAATTTTGTTACTTTTAACGTCATTCAAATAATCGAACGGCTACGAAATATTCTTCAATTTTTCAAAATTAATTTTTGGGTATTTGGTAAATAATTAATAAATGAAATAATTTTTTCTTTATGCAGAATTTTCAGAGGAATCCAATGCCGCAAAGTACAAGTCTATATCTCTTTTAGTTTTTGAGATAATTAGAATTATTTACAAAAAAAATATTCTATAGAATTTATATCATAAAAAAAATAATTTAACATGCAGTTATAGTCTATTTTATTGGAAATTTTCAGAGGAATCCAATGCCGCAAAGTACAAGTCTATATCTCTTTTAGTTTTTGAGATAATTAGAATTATTTACAAAAAAAATATTCTATAGAATTTATATCATAAAAAAAATAATTTAACATGCAGTTATAGTCTATTTTATTGGAAATTTTCTGAGGAATTCAATGCCAATATGTGTAAATCAGTATCTTTTCTAGTTTTTGAAAAAATAAGTAAAAATTAAAAATTAATTTTTGCCAAGGAGTGGGGGAAGCCAGCAGCCAATCAGCGTCAAGCAACAATTTGTCAATTTAGATATGATATATAAGCGGGGTAAAAAACAAAAATAGGTCATTGAACGTAGTGATTTCAATACAAGTGAATGCTTTGTTCCTGTTGCGTCTGAATTCATCCTTCTGCAGTTATACTGTGGGTCAATTAGATATTGTTTATTATTACTTAGCATGTCCTTTGCATTGGGGCCAACGTTGGAACACGGTGCACAGCCATAGGCCTCCATGGGCACCCCCCCTCGTCCTCGTACGGGGCAGACGGAACCCATGTGCCTATGCCGGTGTTGTCGGGAATGCTGGAGTTCGTTTGGAGACGTAGGCTTTCAGTCGACGTCGTGAGATCACCATATACATATTACCTAGGTGATAAGTATATAGTGAGTATCACGGCGCCTCGTCTAGGCGTGAAATCTCTGACTCCTGCTCGTGTATAGGCGAGACCAACCCAAAAGGGCGGGGATCATCGGCACAGATTCCACCGTTTTTTATATTAGAGTCACTTAGATTTGCGGACAATACGTGTTGTCCTTTAGATTCAGGATGGGAATAATTAGGGATGGTGTAATTGCACTGGGTGGATTCAGACGTATTCAGGACAAAGTGTTGCTTTGAGGAATTACTGGCGTTCGCCAAATATATCCCGAAAAGAATTTTTTCCCTCAGATATGCTAAATAACTTCAAATAAAGACTGGATTGTCTATTTTCCAGCAATCGGCTCTTTTCAGAGCCACCAAATACAATGCAAAAAAGAATTTTAACTCAATCATAATATACATTAATATTTAGTAAATAATAAAATATGTTTAATACAAATGCCTTAATTTTATTAATTAAAATTGTATATGTGTATTTATTTGTTTATCAGATATATTGTACATATCGTATTCCATTCAAAAATTATTTAATTCATACTATTAAATTCATAATATCCTACCCATTTTTGGGTAAAAAAAAATCCAACCCATTTAAGAGTTAAAGGTAGAATTTTTATTTTATCATAAATCGATTCCTCGTTTTAAAATACATATGTGTACATAGTTTCATCAAAATATTCCAAAGGGCATGTCTTATTTGGCTGTTTGTTTAAAATTGTTAAGAAACTTATAATATACTTGAGGTCGTAAAAATAATTCAGCCAATCACAGATATACTGTACATATCGTATTCTATTCAAAAATTATTTAATTCATACTATAAAATTCATAATATTCTTAATTAAAATAATCTATTTCATTTTTTAAATGTTTAATTTCTATTTTTGGAATAATTTCAGTAAAAATCTATCCAAAACTTAATTATTTTCTTTAAACATATTTAATATATCTTATTCCATTTGTAAATTATTTAATTCGTACTGAAAATCATTTAAAAAAATCATTCATTCCATTCGTAATGCATTGCATAGACGTTAAGCATATGGCCGTCAAAATCCAACTGGGATATTGAAATTTCGTGTGCCGAGTAGTCATTCGGAACGTGTAGCGATCGTTGTTCGTTTCCCCATAAGCGCAATGCATTGTAACTGTGTATGTAGTGAACATAACATTGGGGCTTTGTGATTGGCTGAATTAGTTTTGTATATAATATGGGTTACTAGGAATGACTAGGAAACTCAAAGATTTTTATAATTTCTTATCCGCAGATTATGTTGGACAATTTTACATGTTTTGCAGATGAATTTACAAGAACTTAAAATGAAAATAAAATATATGTATTTATTTGTTTTCAGAAATATTTTATATATCGTATTCCATTCAAAAATTATTTAATTCATACTATTAAAATAATCTATTACCTATACATGTTTTAAAATATTTAACTTAATATTTTTGGAATAATTTCAGTAAAAATCTACCCAAAACCCAATTATTTTCTTTAAACATATTTAATACATTTTATTAAAATCGTCAATTTTTTTTAAAATATAATAACTGACGAAATTAAATTAAAATATTGATGATGTTACGGCCACCCATCCAAGTTTAGCCACCACTGATAACAGCTTGAAACAATTAATCAGCATCAACTTATTTCTAAAAAAAAAATAAATTAAATTCTCAAAATATCGCTGCGTTGGAGAGCTCTGTACATTGATTAATTTCTGAGATAATGAATTTTGAAAATTTTCTTAGTTTTTAAGCATAGAGCAAAACACATAGGCTATATGTATTATACATTTTTATTATTATTGAACTTATAAAAAATATAAAATAAATGACACATATACTATTCTATGTAGAATTTTACGAGGAATCCAATGCCGCAACGTACAATTTAATATCTCTTTTAGTTTATGAGTTATTGCATTTTTTAAAAATTTTGTTACTTTTAACGTCATTCAAATAATCGAACGGCTACGAAATATTCTTCAATTTTTCAAAATTAATTTTTGGGTATTTGGTAAATAATTAATAAATGAAATAATTTTTTCTTTATGCAGAATTTTCAGAGGAATCCAATGCCGCAAAGTACAAGTCTATATCTCTTTTAGTTTTTGAGATAATTAGAATTATTTACAAAAAAAATATTCTATAGAATTTATATCATAAAAAAAATAATTTAACATGCAGTTATAGTCTATTTTATTGGAAATTTTCAGAGGAATCCAATGCCGCAAAGTACAAGTCTATATCTCTTTTAGTTTTTGAGATAATTAGAATTATTTACAAAAAAAATTTTCTATAGAATTTATATCATAAAAAAAATAATTTAACATGCAGTTATAGTCTATTTTATTGGAAATTTTCTGAGGAATTCAATGCCAATATGTGTAAATCAGTATCTTTTCTAGTTTTTGAAAAAATAAGTAAAAATTAAAAATTAATTTTTGCCAAGGAGTGGGGGAAGCCAGCAGCCAATCAGCGTCAAGCAACAATTTGTCAATTTAGATATGATATATAAGCGGGGTAAAAAACAAAAATAGGTCATTGAACGTAGTGATTTCAATACAAGTGAATGCTTTGTTCCTGTTGCGTCTGAATTCATCCTTCTGCAGTTATACTGTGGGTCAATTAGATATTGTTTATTATTACTTAGCATGTCCTTTGCATTGGGGCCAACGTTGGAACACGGTGCACAGCCATAGGCCTCCATGGGCACCCCCCCTCGTCCTCGTACGGGGCAGACGGAACCCATGTGCCTATGCCGGTGTTGTCGGGAATGCTGGAGTTCGTTTGGAGACGTAGGCTTTCAGTCGACGTCGTGAGATCACCATATACATATTACCTAGGTGATAAGTATATAGTGAGTATCACGGCGCCTCGTCTAGGCGTGAAATCTCTGACTCCTGCTCGTGTATAGGCGAGACCAACCCAAAAGGGCGGGGATCATCGGCACAGATTCCACCGTTTTTTATATTAGAGTCACTTAGATTTGCGGACAATACGTGTTGTCCTTTAGATTCAGGATGGGAATAATTAGGGATGGTGTAATTGCACTGGGTGGATTCAGACGTATTCAGGACAAAGTGTTGCTTTGAGGAATTACTGGCGTTCGCCAAATATATCCCGAAAAGAATTTTTTCCCTCAGATATGCTAAATAACTTCAAATAAAGACTGGATTGTCTATTTTCCAGCAATCGGCTCTTTTCAGAGCCACCAAATACAATGCAAAAAAGAATTTTAACTCAATCATAATATACATTAATATTTAGTAAATAATAAAATATGTTTAATACAAATGCCTTAATTTTATTAATTAAAATTGTATATGTGTATTTATTTGTTTATCAGATATATTGTACATATCGTATTCCATTCAAAAATTATTTAATTCATACTATTAAATTCATAATATCCTACCCATTTTTGGGTAAAAAAAAATCCAACCCATTTAAGAGTTAAAGGTAGAATTTTTATTTTATCATAAATCGATTCCTCGTTTTAAAATACATATGTGTACATAGTTTCATCAAAATATTCCAAAGGGCATGTCTTATTTGGCTGTTTGTTTAAAATTGTTAAGAAACTTATAATATACTTGAGGTCGTAAAAATAATTCAGCCAATCACAGATATACTGTACATATCGTATTCTATTCAAAAATTATTTAATTCATACTATAAAATTCATAATATTCTTAATTAAAATAATCTATTTCATTTTTTAAATGTTTAATTTCTATTTTTGGAATAATTTCAGTAAAAATCTATCCAAAACTTAATTATTTTCTTTAAACATATTTAATATATCTTATTCCATTTGTAAATTATTTAATTCGTACTGAAAATCATTTAAAAAAATCATTCATTCCATTCGTAATGCATTGCATAGACGTTAAGCATATGGCCGTCAAAATCCAACTGGGATATTGAAATTTCGTGTGCCGAGTAGTCATTCGGAACGTGTAGCGATCGTTGTTCGTTTCCCCATAAGCGCAATGCATTGTAACTGTGTATGTAGTGAACATAACATTGGGGCTTTGTGATTGGCTGAATTAGTTTTGTATATAATATGGGTTACTAGGAATGACTAGGAAACTCAAAGATTTTTATAATTTTTATAAGTCGAACTTTTTGTAAAACTGCATATCAGGCACAGATTCCACCGTTTTTTATATTAGAGTCACTTAGATTTGCGGACAACACGTGTTGGATGTGAAATAGGGATGGTGTAATTGCACTGAGTGGATTCAGACGTATTCAGGACAATTTTTACCTCAGATATGCTAAATAATTTCAAATAAAGTGTGGACTGTATATTTTCCAGCAATCGATTCTTTTCATAACCACCAAATACAATGCGAAAAAGAATTTTAACTCAGTTATATTATATACACTTACGTAACGTTGTCTTTAAAGTCAAATAATATTACTACCAAGTTTATATCTCTACCTATTTTTTAATTATTACCCCAAATTTAGATAAAAACTTCAAAATTTTCAAAATCTAATCAATTTTTTTTCTTATGACAAACTTAGTCTAAATGTTATTAGTTTAGCCAAAAATTGGATTTTCTCAAAATTATTAATACCATTACGATATTGCTGCTGTACTCTATGATGATATCTATGAACTATATTTTTATATTGTTGTAAGAAAGTACGTTGATGTATCGTGTAAATGGGAGAAAATGTGTATAGTATTTGAAGGCTGTTTCCATTCCATACCTGTCGATTCAATTTTTTTTGCTATGGGAATATTGTTTATATGAGTATTTAAATGCTTATTAAATTCATGCCCCTTAAAGAAAACGATTGCACTGAAAAAAGGTAAACAATTTGATGTGCTGCTATCTGTCTTAAAAAAATCAAATTTGAAGACAGGGGTTTCATTGTACATTTATTTAATTTCTATTATTGTTTATATTTGGATAATATTATTTAACTAATTTATTCATAGCTATTAGACTAGTAAAGGAAATATATTGAAAATTGGGATATTTGTATAAAAAAGTATTGACCAATTAGATTCGAAATGTGCATAGGATCTAGACAGGAAGGAAAAAAATGTTTAAAGTTATATTTTTAAAGAAAGTTATTGTTAAAATATACGATTTTATGTATATTGTATTATAAAATATACATTTGTTGTCTATTTTACATATCGTTAGTTATATTTGCAACCACCGTTGCATAAGATGTCGCCACCTGTTGAACATTAACATTTTGACCTTCATGAAACCCAGAACCGTATTTAAAAATTATTGTTTGTATAAAATGTTTAACAGTTTTTTTGGCTAAAATTTATATGTATTTCAACAAAGATATAACAATAGTTTATAAAAAATACAAAATAAATTATCGAACTTGTTTTTCAAAGAAGATATACTGAAATATTGGCTAACACAAAATTTCCTGAATACGTCCGTGTATGTTATTAACAAAGTATTTGTGGTATGCGTAATATGACAGGCGCTGGCGCCTAAATACCATAAAATGTACATTGGAATTTCTTCAAAATTTAACTATGTACAATAATTTTTCAATTAAATATTGTTATTATATGTTCTTCGAAAGTTTAATAAATATAATGTTGTACATATTATCCATTTTTTATTATAATAAATAACCCATTTGGTTATATACATTAGAAGAGTGTATAAAATATAAATATTTAATTGTTTATGAATATTACAAGCAATAATTGTTTACTATAACTTATTATACACATTACACAAATAATATAGTTTACAGAAATAACCATATAATGCAAAATAAAAAAAAAAATGTTATGTATAACATTGCCATGACACTTTTAAATTTTTTATCTTTAATTTTCTTCGCTAAATATTAATAAAATGTTAATATGTTATATATCAGTAGATTTAGCATAAAATTCTGAGTATAAAATTATAAAGTTTATAAATTATAATTATAATATATCGCTAAAACCTTATACATTTAGTTTGACACAATAGGATTTTTTCATTTACAATTTTCGGTACAAAATTTTCATTAAAAATTAATAAATTATACATCAGTAGATTCAGCGTGATGCACTGAGTAAAATGATACTAAATACTTGTACAAAAATACTAAATTAACACTAAAATTAGTCATCTAGTCTTTGTTGAAGGTTATTCATCATATTTTATTCTTTGATGTCATCTGTTTGTGTTTTGTCTTCTTTGATTCGTCCCACATACTTCGTCTACATAAAAATCAACCCTTGGAGTTTAATCCTGCGATATTTCATCCCTTAAACAACAATATTCTTCGCTAGACAACTCCAAAAAATTGTAATGTTTGAATTCAGATGGAACTTATAATCTGGTAATTTGGAATTCAATAAAAATATATATACAATAATGATAATGCTATATAATGATTATTATATAAAATATAAATATAATACGTGAAATATTGCCATGTCCATTTGGTTTAAGAGGCATTATGAGTTGTAGCATCTTTGCAAAAATATACAAAATGAATCAATAGTGTTGTTAATAAATTTGTAAGAATTATTGCTTATAGCTCTATGTAAGAGCTAATAAGCCTTGTTATATACAAACCTGTTTTAAAAACCGGTTTTTATAACTAGCTCTCATTCAAAACCAGTTTAATTACCGGGTTTAAAACCAGTTTCTTCCCAAACCGGTTTTTCAAGCTCAAAAATTTGTTTATTTTATGATCCACAACTAATAAACCCGGTTTAATGCCCTGAAATATAATTTATTTGCATATCCATTGTTTAAACAAATGTTTCCATATCAAATATCACCTTGCAACAAAATACAAACTGAATAAATTAGTTTTATTTCCTGTTCCAATCATAAACATTTGTTTATGTATTGTCATCAGCTGTCATTTGAAATTTTAGGTTATAAAAATTGTTATTAACAATTAATAAAATATTAGTTGTTATTAATTTCTAATGAATAAAATTGACGAATATATTCAAAAAATAATAATTAAACAATTTAAAACTCATGTTTAATAAATTATTGTTTTTAACAATATTAGTTGAGGAATTTCCCTAGAGATGACAATACTAATATTGATTTTGGAAGATCCAAATGAAAAATTATCGAAATTCAATAATGCAAGCCTTTTTGAACAATATATATATACATATATATATATATATATATATATATATATATATATATATATATATATATATATATATATATATATATATTTATACAATCCATCAACGTATATAGTTCATAAGTTTCATCATAGAGTACAGTAGCAGTATTGTTTTGGTATTAATAATTTTGAGAAAATCCATTTTTTGGTTAAACTAATAACACTTCGACTAAGTTTGTCATAAAGAAAAATATTTGTAATTAAAAATAAAAGGTTGTCTTTTTGAAACTTTTTTTTATATTCGTTTTAATTTCAGAGTTAATGAATAAAAATATAAATCAATTTATTTCTCGCGAACAAAATTTTTTACAAAATAATTTTTGTAACAAACTCTATTTATTATTTAATTCTAAATATATTTTAACTAATAGTTTATTTTATTTACCTATAGTTCTTGGGAAAATGTTTTATTTATTTAAACATTTATATCTCAAAAAATAAAAACTATATAATTAAGATTATTATATAAATAATTAAAATAGAGTATTTTGAGAAAATTTTATTTGAAACTTTTTTCGATTTGACACCCCAGTTTTTAAATAATTATTTCTGAAAATTAATAACATAAAACTCACTAAGTTCAACCATTGTTTATAATTATTGTCAATAGGTGGCTATACCAATATTATATTGGAATTTTTGTTTCATAAATTATTAAATACCGGCTTTATTTCTCATTTTTTAAAAAAGTTTATTTTAAAATAGTTATTCAGAATTAAAAGTTACATAATACTATATCTTTATATTCACATAAAATTAAATTTTATGATTATTAAGGTTTTAATTTTAAATCGTTTTTTACTAGGCTTAAACCACTCGTACAATAATTCTGAAAATTGGTAAACTTATTTTAAAAAATACGTAGAATTTAATGGTGAAGTCGACATGTTTGTATCTTGACCAGTTTTTGGGTAGCAAATATCTACCCATTTAAGGGTTGTAGATAAAGGTTTAATTTTATCAAAAATCGATTCCTCGAGTCAAAATATATATGCCTACAATTTTTTATTAATTTTCTGCAAAGGATGTACTGAATATCTGAACTTATATTTGCCCGAAATTTTCTGAATTTTGTCGGCAACTGATGCGTCACTTACACACAGAAAATTTGTAGATTTGCGGTAAATTCAAAGTGTGTTTATATAGAATTCCTGCAACAAAAAAAGTTGAAAATTGGGAAACTAATGTAAGAATATACGGAGAATCTGATGGTGAAGTCGAAAATTGTTTATCTTTACCCAATTTTGGGTGGTGAATATATACCCATTTAAGGGTTGAGGGTACGACTTTAATTGTACGAAAAATCGATTCTTTGGGTCATAATACACATGTTTACTAATTTTTGTTAAAATGTTACAGCAGATAATTTAATAATATCGAAACAAAATATTCAAAGGTCGTTGACCCTAAATGTGTAGTATTTAGAATCTTGTATTACTGTAATTATACTAATAGTACAATAATTCTGAAAATTGGTATACATGTACAAAAAAATATGTAGATTTGAATGGTCAAGTCGACGGTTTTGTATCTCTACCCAGATTTGGGTAGCATATATATCTACTCATTTAAGGGTTGAATATAGGGGTTCGATTCCTTGGTTCAAAATACATACGTATAGTCATTTTTATCAAAATATTTTGAATGGTCCAGTTTTAATTGTAACATTTATCAAAAATGGTACCTAAATCGATATTCAAAAATGATTTTACTAATTTATCTATGGTACTTAGACCAATTAAGCAAAAGTTTTGAAAACTGGGTTATTTATATAAGAAAGTACATAGAATCTAATGGTGGTATAGAAAAAATTCCATCTCCACCCATTTCTGGGTGGTGAATATATACCAATTTATGGTATGAGATACCGGTTTCATTTTACAAAAATCTGCATAACATACTATTTTCTCACAAATATAACACAAAAGACTGCTAAAATTGAAATTAAATATTAAAATTATTGCTCCATTTATTTATAATTAATATTTTTTGGGTAAACTCAAGGTACGTCACAAGTCAGTTATGCGCAAACTCAGACAGAACGGTGAAAGCGAACCACTTGAACGTAGGTCGAACAACACCTCAGTCGTCGAAGGGTAACCGCAATCGCGTGCGTCAGTGTATAAGAGACATACGTTGTACCAAGCATCTACCGACGTCATCACAGCTTAAAATCGGCTTTTCCGGAAAATCTGGGCATTTTTGAAAAAAATAAAACATGTTACATCATTTTTCAAGTCATTTCCCATGGAATAAAAGAATAAAAAAAATCGCTAAACTTCCCCATTGTAAGTCCATTTTTAGTTATTTATTTAAATAGTTACAGATATACTTCAAACTACTGGAAATATAGGTTTTTCATAAATTCTAATCATTTTCCTTTGTATTTTTTATGGCTTTGTGTATTTTGAGATATATTTCCGAACATTTAAATACATTTTAATCGTCTATTTTGTTCACAAAATGGTAGAATTTATATGTAAAACATATAAAAATGTCTATATGTTACGTTTAAATACATATATTTCATTTAGTATTGATTTTATGCATAAATTCCAAGATTTATTTGGCAAAAATCCGTCTCAAACTTGTTCGCTCCGTGTATTATTGTCGTGGAACGCCACTGTCGGTTCACCAGTCATTTGTTTCTTGTCAACAAACACAAGTAGCCATCGTATTTATGTTATTGAAGTGTCGTGAACATTATTGTTTTAATAGTGAAATATTGTTGTATATTGTTGCAAATTAGTAACAATGGTAAGTTTAAACAATAGTTTAACTATTTTAATAGTTATTTTTGCTGATAACATGGTTTATTATTGCAATATTTGTATATAAATTAAAGTTTCCTGTTCCAGTGAATGAAAAAATGTTTCCTGAAGGACCGGTCCATATTAAGAGTTGCTGATCTTTGGAGCCGTTCTGGGGTACCGAAGCTGTGTTGCTGGTAGCTGAGCTGTGTTCATCAATGTAAGTCGTTAATATGTGCCTTCTTCACTATCGCTTTTTTGCTATTTTTTTCAGCTTAACACAAAAGTAAATTCATTTTTCTCCTGAAAATATGTTTTATGATGTTGAATTTAATTCAAATAAACATATTTTCTTCTATACTTCATTTCCGAGGCACATTGTGAATGTCTATCTATGTTATTAACATCGGGCGTCGTAACTCGATACGATATCGTAAATAAATCGGCGAAACTTGTAAAAATAGTTAGTTCTTTTAATATTTGAGTTAGTATAAATAAATATCCGTTCGTTTAATGATAGGTTTTTCCCAATAAAATTGTATTTGTTTAAATATATTTTTAAACAAATACAGTTTACAATACAGGGTTCCAGCGAAGTTTCCAAGGAGTGTAAAGGCTAGTTTTAGCCTTTGATCTACAGCAGGGCTTGTATAAAGCTTTGTTTAAGGCTTTTTCTAAGGCTTTAAGGACTTTAAGGTCAATCTACAACCACGAGAAGGCAGCAAATATAGTTAGGATTATTTTAGTTATTAAAGACGCGATTCATTTTTTGCTAATAATACATTAAAATTAAATTCATTTGCATTTTACAGTTAGTAGAAAATATAGGTAATTAAAGTTTCGCCGATACATTTCCGGGTTCGGTTCGGTTTCCGCGACATTTAAGGACAGGGTAGCGTAGTTTTTATTTGGAGTGTCTACCCCATTATTTAATATAATACTGCACATCATTAGTTGTTAAACAATAGACTAGAAATGTAAAATAGTCGGGTTCAAAAATACATAAAAAATCTGTAGTATTTTTCAAAAAAAATTAAAGAAATTTTTTAAGTTTAGATTCAAAAAACGTGCAGTATACTTGCAATAAAAATACATTGTTTGTACATTTTTATTTAGAGTGGTTTGCTACCCATGTATGTCAGTTTTTATTAATGGGTCCTCCACTATAGTATATATATATAGTATAGGACCCTGTTGTACAGTTTATTTAAAGACGTACACATATCTTAATATTTAAATTGATTTAATTTTGATTAAATAAGTTCATTAATTTTGTAGTAAATTATTTAAAAATGGACACTTCATTTAGAAACGAAACTACATATCAATGATCGATAGCACCGGCTATAGATCTTAAAAACATTAGATTTTTCGCGATTTCAGGTAAAGAAAACATCAGTTGAAAAAAGAAGAACCCCTTCCCCTGCATGCTTTTGCTTTTTTTCAGTTTTCCTCTTTACTATCCAAGCAGCTCTTTCTAGTATGCCCCTGTTAGATTAAAATCAATTTCCCAAGAACGGCTGGGACCCATTGGGCAAACTCAGTCGTTCTTTACGCTGCTCCTCTCTGGGATAGGGCAGTGGGGCCTCTGGGAAGGACGCCTGTACCCACACTATGGGCCGCCGGACTGAGTAACCCCCTGTACTGATTCCCAGTTTTTGAAGTAGAAATAAGTGCATGCACTTTCGTATCAGGCGTCGCTTTATGGGCATGGAGAGTGCACCACAAGAGGCACTCTTGTGCCGTTCAAACAGATACACTAAATTATAGTTAGATTTAATTAAATTTACAGTTAAAGTTTTAAATTAGTACCTATATAATTAGTTTACTTGCATTTTCAATTTGCAGTTTAAAATTAGTATAATTATTTTACTTATATTTTAAAGTATTAGTTTAAATAATTATAATTAGTTCACTTGCATTTCAAAGTATTAAAGGATTACAATTAGTTTTTTGCACACACACACACACACACACACACACACACACACACATACACGTGCACACACAAACACACACACATTAATATATCTATTAAAGTTAATAGATATATGAAGAAAATGCGTTTTTGTATTCGCGTTAGCTTTTGAATAATTTTATCCGTTCGTCGCCGCGATTTCGTCCGTATTTATTGTTGATATCTTATGTATATTATGTATTTATGTATGTATATGTATTATTATGTATAATGTGGTTAGGGCGTGAGCAGTTTCAACAGGGCCTCCTGAGCTAACTTTTCCCTTTCAGGTGCACGGCCGCTAGCCGGTAGGGCGTCTAGCGGTATTTGCATGTTGTGCCCTTTTCCTTTCTCGCTGCAACTAAAGTTGTGGGCTTGAAAGAGCGTTAACTGGACTTAGTCCGGGGCCTGGTCTGCCACACTCGCGGTGGTGCGAACCTCTTAGCCATTGCGGTGGATGCATCCGTGGCGGAGGAAGACCCTAGGGACGTACACGCTTTACGCAACTCAACACCGACGTTGAGTACACATTGTTAGGTTCCCCCATTTCAATATGTATATGTATGTTTAGTTTTAAGTTCTATCAGGAGGCCCACATCATCATTTATTTATTTGTGTTTTATATATGTATGTATTTATGTTTATTTCTTAGCTAAAATGTTAGGTAGGATATAAGTATTTAATAGTAATATTTTTATAATGTTTTATTTTCTAATATTTCTTCATCTTTGTATACATACTATTCACATTGTATCACTACTCGTATTATAAAGAATTTATCACTAAAGGAAAATCATTATTTTTTGAGAGAAATATTTCATGGCAAAATTACTTCACTTTCTGGTACATCGCGAAGAATTTGATGGAAAGTGCTATCCAAAACGGTTTTCAATAAGGCTATTATTTCTGGTTGAAATTCACGATGTACATCGGCCCAGTTTTCATCCAAGAATTTTTGCATTTCTTTTGCTGAAAACAAAGATATTTTATTTTTGTACAAGTTCTGCAAATATAAATAAAACAAATGTATTATTACTTTATATTTCTCATTACTGAGTGTACGATTCTGCTTTGTACATAGATAGTGGTAAACACTACTGCTATTATTAAATATCTTACCTAGTAAAGATTCTTCGTTATTAAATAGGTTTCCAAAATAAAAATAGACTCTTGTAGTTGTAAAATTGAGTGTATCATATTTCAATGTAACTTGTTTTATGCCATTTATTTCTTCTATTTTGAAGTTTATTACATTGTTTATGACTAGATCAGCTATAAAGAAATATGCTTATATTAATATACAGGGTGTACATTTTAAAACGGGTCATAGGGCTATAACATAGAAAAAAAGTTTTTTAGACGCCAAAAGTTTCTATATTAATTTATTGAAAAAAGAATTAGTGCATATTATAAAGAAAAAAATTACGATTTTTTTTAACACCAAACACATTACATTTTTGTTTCATATAAAGTCAGAAAATAAATTTAAAAATTTGTACAATTAAGAAAAAATAACAATAGCCATGGAACTGCAGTAACAAAACATTGTCATCTTTTAATAACATGATAGCGGACAATTAAAGATTAAAGTTATTAATTTATGGATTAATATAAAATAACACAAAATAAAGAAAACACTAGGATATTTATTTAAGAAACAATTATATTAATTGTAATAGGTATTTACAAAGTAAAGATGATCTACATGTAATAAGAAATAAGTTATAAGAAACGAGAAAAACTACAAGGGAAAAATAATTTGTAATTATTCTTCATAGGACAAATTATCCATGATTTCTTGATAATAAAACGAAAATAATAATAATTTAACAAATAATGCCCAAAAAAGTTTATCAATGACAGCCTTAAGTCAAAAATAGTTTTGTTTTGTTTCTAAAAGATGACAATGTTTTGTTACTGTCAGTTTCAAGGCTAATAATATTTTTTCTTAATTGCGCAAATTTTCAAATTTATTTTCTGGCTTTATATGAATCAAAAATGTAATGTGTTTGGTATCAAAAAATTCGAAATTTTTTTCTTTGTAATATGCACTAATTCTTTTTTCAATAAATTATCAATTTTTGCCATAAAATTAATAAGAGAGCAGGAAATTTATAAAATTAAAATCTCACGTTAAATCACTATGTTCACTCCTTTGTAACCGCCACCATCCATCTGGTAATTCTTTACTTACTTGAAGATATATTCGCTTTACCCTTTCCTTGAATTGGAAGAATAACCAGCCTTCCATCAATTTCATAGTCTCCTAAAAGTCCGACCTTGGGGATTTCAAGTTTCACTTTTACTATTCCCTTTTCTAAATCAATACTGAAATATTAATATAACATTACTATTTAATATACAAGATGTTAAAGAATAAGTGTCACAAATTATGAGGACATATAGTACTGATCAAAATGAGTAAAAAAAAGCTTAATCAACATGGGTCCGATCTTCAACTGTTTTTAAGAAAGAGGCCAGCAAAGATAATTACAGATAATTAAAGAAATACTTCTAAAATTCAAATAATTAAATAAGATTAGTATCATTACCGGGCGTTTTGGCTTTTTACAGCCCGGCGGGCGTAATGTTCAACTTTCCGCCTTGGTAACTAAGGTGTAAACAAACAATTTTAAAGCAGTTGTGCGTAAAATAATAGTTATCGCGACTGTAGTCTAATATAAAACTAAAATGGAGTCTTAAGGTAAAGTTATAACTAAAGAAAAAACCCCTTAACCGTAACAATAAATTTAAAAACTATATACGTATTTCGAGAACTAAGTTCTCATCATCAGTAGAAACTACAAAGTAAACACAGAGAAGTTAAGATTACTCAGCATGTAAACCATGCCAGAGGTCAAAACAGCTCTGAGGAATAAGGGAGAGAACACGGGTTATATAGGGACAGGAGTCGTAGGTGAGTGGATACCTAATTGGGTAACTAAGATTAAACAGAGTAACTGTCTTATATCAACTCATATAATTTAGAATTTGGGATGGGACTTAGGTCCGCGTTCATCAATTTATCTTTAAATTTATGTATTATCAAACTCTCATGTGTGTCTAAATATCTATTATTATCAACTTGTTTCAATAATTTTATATTAGAATTGTCAATTTTATCATTATTAATAAACATAACCCGTGTTCTCTCCCTTATTCCTCAGAGCTGTTTTGACCTCTGGCATGGTTTACATGTTGAGTAATCTTAACTTCTCTGTGTTTACTTTGTAGTTTCTACTGATGATGAGAACTTAGTTCTCGAAATACGTATATAGTTTTTAAATTTATTGTTACGGTTAAGGGGTTTTTTCCTTAGTTGTAGTCTAATAATTTGTTACAAAGTAGATGTGGAATTTTTTTATATTATACTTACTCAGCGTCGCTAAATTTTCCATCTGAAAGTCCGTGAAGCTCTATATTTTTCATACTAAGTATCAAATTTCCTCCAGGTCGTAAAATAGCTTCATTTATTTTTAAAGGATCGACTCCGCTTATTTTGTATTCCTTATTGTCTATAAAAGATTATAATAAGTAATAATAATTATATGAAAGATTATTTTGATGTTATTCAAAAGTGGATTTCTGTAAATTCATCTTGCGATAAACTTTGGATTAATTTAAGTTATATTTGCATTATTTGTTTTCTTACCATTTTTGAGTAGTGGTACAGCTTTATTTGCATGGTCTACAAAACATTGGTTTAGCTTGGGATCACTTCTGTGACATGCTTTTATGAAAGTTGCTGAAATTATAAATATATGTAGATACATACAGGGTGTTCATTTTAAATGCGCCACCATTGCTTTAAGAATTATAAGAGCTACAAATATATATAGGTGTCTCTCAAATAGGGGGACAGGGCTTAACCACAGATTCCTGAGGCTAAAATAAGACGATTTAACTAAACTTGCTTCTACCGGAAAGTGTACCATTTAGCCAGAATTCCGCTTCAAAGTTCTTCGAAAAAAAATTAATTTTCTTTATAATAACAGAACGCTTTATTCCATTTGGATGAAATTTGACAGTTCATATGGTTATAAGTCATCTTTTAAGATGATACTTATTATTATTAGTGAACCACTAGTGTATGAAACTTAGGTGTCCCAACATTAATTAGACCGTAACTTTTTAATGGCCACGCCGATAGCGTGAAATAATTTTTTTTCAGAAAGATATATTCAATAGTAAACTTTTCTTTCTCCGTATAATTTGCGATTTCTGATAAATGATGTAGAGAATTTAATTCTGCATCCAAATCAATAATTACATTTTCTTTTGTATTTTTCGTAACTGAGATAATTGAATTTAAAATTTTACAAAAGACACTTCTCTACAGTATTAAGTATCAATTGTATAAGTTACACTTTTTTTAACAAACGGATATTAAAACTGTTACCGGAAAAACGAATAGAAATAAAAAAATCCTTACGTAATTTCCTATGGGCACAACTCACTGTGCCAACGATGGCTACAAAGATGATAATATTGAATGAAACCATCGTTGGTATGTACTAGTCAAAATTTCAGATGTCTTCACTTTTATAATTTTTACTTTTATAAAAAACCAGTTCGTGCTTGTTCCTTTCCTTGTCTTTTATTACGTTCAAGTACGTGATAAATTATTTTTTATTATTGTTTAGTTTTTTAAAGTATCTCAAATTTTTTGTGTAAGAATTTCTAGGAAAGTTGTAGATTTTTTTATCATTTATCGTAATTTGTTAAAATTTATAGATTAATTTAATTAATAAACTAATATTCTTGCTAAATATTATAATTAATACATATATGATAATTAACTTCAGACATTACATAATTAATATCGAAAATTGATTTAATCGTCTGGTAATAATGATTTGGAGAGGTGAAATTAATGGAGATGCAGTCCTTCGTTTTGTAGCAATACGGACGTTTCGGTTTCATTTAGACCATCATCAGGGTTATATTTAAAATTGTCACATTTACGAATCTGTGTAAGTTATGTAAGTTATGTAAGTTAATTGAATTAAAAATATGAATTCAGCTAGTGAGAATGAATAAATTTGTACGCCGACAGATATTATAGAATAAATGTAGAAAATTATTCAAAACTGCTCCACGCATTTTTAAAACGAACATTTGAAGGTTAACAAAAAAATCTGATGTGGCCAACATAACACCTCCCGCTATTTAATTTTTATTAATTTAAATACGCTGCAAACTGTTCCATTGCAGAAAACTATTGCTTTATTTACTATTTTCTTTTTAAAATGTCACTATTATTAATTTGAAGTGATTAGTTTTCTGACAGTGACATTTACTGTCAGTTACATTCATTTGAAATGTGTAACAAAGGAATTGTGTTTATCTTAGGCTTCGCGACTAATAAAAAAAAATATTTTTAAATTTATCTGTAAAATATATAGAAAAAGTATTAATGTATTCCTGTAGAAAATTCAATAATCTTTCATAAGACATAAAATGCGAAAAAATGGCATTTAATGATATTTTTTGAAGAAAAACCATTATGAGCTTCAGGTAAAGTGCCATTTCCGGTTATCCGATTTACACCAAAATCTAATGGCTTCTTTTCATATTAGAATAGGATAGAAATACATAGCTTCAGAATTTTCTGTATGATAGTATTTGAATTAGAGCGAAGTCAAAATCCCTACACATACACACATACATACATACATACATACACACATACATACACACACACACACATACACACATACAGACATCATCGTGAAAATGTTAAAATTGGATTGTAGGGACCTTAAAACGTGGTAATTTACTAAAATCTCGATATGTGATTTTTAGCACGATCCCTATACCTCCCTTACCAAGGGTAGCGGGAGGTAAAAAGTGTTTCATATAAAATTTTATTGTTTTTTTATGGTTTATTTACTGGCATAGACAAAATTTTGTTCGACCACTATCTTAGTCAGTTTTTCTTCGATTCTACTACAAAATGGCCTCTTTCTCAAAAACAGTTGAAGATCGGACCCATGTTGATTAAACTTTTTTACTCATTTTGGTCAGTACTATATGTCCTCATAATTTATGACACTTATTTTTTAACACCCTGTATATCTTGCAACAAAGGTAAAAAATGATAAATTATAAACTTTAAAATATACAAACATTAATAATAATTAAAAAAATTTTACCTATTAAGACTTTTCTGTCTTCAAATTCCTATTGAATAGTCGTAGATGAGCAATATTCATAAAATTTCAAATTAGATTATACCGCTTATTAAATAATAAAATATGATCTGTGATTTAGGTGTACAATTTAATTCCCTGCAACATTTATTCGAAACATTTTTGTCTAAAATTAAAAACGTATATGGCCCGCTTTTTAAGTAACACCCTGTGGGTTTTTTTTTTTCAAGTATTTCCCGCACTTGTTCAAGAAGGTTTAAGAGAGAAATGGGAACTTCATAGGGAAAGAAAGGAGTTACTTATATTGTCACAAAATAATTTATTAAGGTGTAAATATTTGGTCGACAGGTACTTCCTTAAAAATTTGTATCATATAAAGTTCTTGAAGTTCAGCCACTGTTTCTGTAAAAGCTTTCCTCATTATGTTTGAGACTTCTTCCCAATTTTCGTTCAAGAATTTGTTCATCAGTGTTCCTGAAAATATAGAAGAAATTATTTCAAACATATAGCATTTATGTAATAGTTATTTACAGTTGTATTTTACAGCGCGACAGCTTTGTTTAAGGCACGAGCCCTTAAGGCGAATGCTTTATTAGCTGGAGCGCTGTAAAATACTTCACGCACGAGAATTCACTTTTTTTAATGAGATAGGTTGTACTTCTGAAAAGGGTTAGTTTAAAATACTGGGGTTAAGTCAATTTCCAAATTTGATTTTACTTGCCTTCATTAGAATACTTCTTCTAGCGAAAATTTATTTGTAATAATAGACGTTGTTTATGACTGATAATATATTTATTTGCTCATGTTTTCTTCGTAATAAATAATAGGTAGGTGTCGATATTTGACATTTCAGCAATTTTCTCCTCGCGTATTTGACAGATATATCGACCGGTGACTATATCGGTAACGGCGGATTTTTACAATAATGACAGATGTCGCTGCCGTGATTTTGGTTTATATAAATTAATTTTAAATATAGGAAATGTTAAAGTAAAAAAATAACTTTTGTAGGTAGTACTTTTTTACATGAACTTTATTATAGTAAAGATGATTTCTTTTCTAAATGCCCATAAACGTCCAGTGTATTTTGATTAATTTACCGCATAGTTAGACAAGTTACAACACAGTAAGTGTAAAATGTAGGTTACACTTGCTGTGTATACAATTGTAAAGTTCCCATTACACTTCAGGAGAGCAAAAAATTATTTTACAATACATAGCATTCAGAATAGGTAGAAGTACAATGGAATGCATGTCAAAAGAGCGGCGCAAATAGTGGTCCATTTGGCATCCAAAGTTATAATGCAAACAGTGAGCCATGTGCCGCTTTGTCTTAATTACAATATTTATAGTTTTATTGCTATTGCAATTGCGCATTCGCAATAAGGACCCATAGTGACTTACCTAACATAGCATTGCCATTGAACAAGTTTTCAAAATTGTAATATACCCTTGTCGTTTCATAATCTGCCTCTGGAATTCCGACATCGTAAAATTTGTTTCCATTTCTTTCCACTTCTTTTAGTACTATTGGAAATTTCCATACCATATTTTCTGAAAGGCAAAAAGTTCCATTGAAGCAAGGTTAATAACATATAATATTATTTGCATTTGGTGTATAACATTTCGAGTTTTTCCATAATGGTGTTATACATCAAGGTTAAGATCTTGAGATGAGTATCGTTATTAATCTAGCGGAAAGATCATCATAATAATTCATGAGAACAATAATAATATTTAAAATGTATTAACGGATTTCTCGGCGGTGATTGTTAGGAAATATATTGTTGTTATTCCATGAAGTAGTTAATTTTATTTAAATTCCAATATTTCGTTACATATTTTGTAACTTCATCAGGGAAAAAATAGTTATAACTGGTGTAATAACTTGCCAAATTGATAAGTTCAGAAACATTCAAATTTTGTTGTTGTTAAAGTTTAAGTTCTATACTGAATTACATGTTATTAAAAGGAATTTTGACTATATAAATATTAGATATAAATTACGTTAAAATAGTATTAAAAACTGGTAAATATTTTACTCAGTGAGCGTCACATATCAATTTGGCAAGTGATTACACCAGTTATAACTATTTTTTCCCTGATGAAGTTACAAAATATGTAACGAAATATTGGAATTTAAATAAAATTAACTACTTCATGGAATAACAACAATATATTTCCTAACAATCTCCGCCGAGAAATCCGTTAATACATTTTATCTATCAACAAGTACGGCGTTACTTCCTCCTAACAATAATAATATTCTTCATAATATTGTTCAAAACAGGTTGCAAGCTAGTGTGTAGGATGGAACAAATTCGAGTTCTTTATGTGAAAAATTTTCTTATTATGATCGCTACAGAAAATTGCATTTTTGGATTAGCGAATTCTACTTTAATTTTGACAATTTATATCTTAAAATATAGTCTAACCTATTCCTAGTATCTACCTTTATTTATAATATTATGAAAATTAAATTTTAAATACCGGAATAGAATAGAATTCACTAATCCAAAAATGAGGACTAGCTTAAACTTTTTTGTGAATCGGGCGGTTATTGAACAACCGATATTAAATACAGGATTTCAAAAATGACTTACCAAATGTAAGGTTGGCTTTTCCTTGACCATAGAGGGGAAACATGAATATCTTACCATTCATATTATAGTCACATAGGATTTGAAAAAATCCCTCCATTCTAATTTTTATTTCACCTGGGTTTTTCTTTAAATTTGCCCTAAAAATAATTGGATGGGTATAATAAGAATCTAATCAAAACTGATATGACAATTTTTATTGAATTGTGTTAAATTCCAATGGGGACTTATGTCTTTAGAAGAAGACAACAAGCTCGAAGAGAGATATAATTTTATATACTGTGACGATTTTATATTCCCGGACTAGGCATGAAAAGAAAATATTAGAACAGCAACAAAAAATTATTTTTTATACTGGCGTTTTATAACAACTTTTTTTGATTGTCATTTTCGTTGCTAAATGAAATACTTTTAAGCATTAGTGCTTAAAAATGACATGCGTAAAAGTGATAGTTTAATGCGTAAAATGCTACTTTTACGTACTAGTACTTAAAAGTATTTTATTTAGCAACGAATAGGTGAACCTGGCGTCTACCTACTTTTTAATTTTGAAAAATTCAAAATGTTGATATTTGAGAATAAAATGATCTATTTTAAAACGCTATTATAAAAAATATTGTACGCAATACATTGCGAAATGAGTGTTTTAGGCATTTGGCGTGTTGTATCATTCGCTTACGCTCGTGCATACAAATTTCACGTTGCATGCTTAAAACACTATCATTTCGCAATTTATTACATAAATAAAATAAATAAATATATCATCACGGCATATTATCCATTTCTGGGTGTGCCAGTATCGACATGTAGAAAATCGGTAATGATGACGATATATTTTACCGTGTGGGCTCTTACCAGGCGTCACCTCACGGGCACTTATAGCTGGCGTGGAGAGTGCACCACAGGGGTCACTTTTGTGCCATTTAAAATTGGAAATATTTGGCGTCTGTCGGGATCGAACCCGGTTCCCCCGGGTCCGCGACCAGAAACTCAGGCACGCGGCCACGGGACCCCATAAATAACGTCTTTAATCCATTATAAAAATATTTCTTTTTTTGTCCACAAAACGCCTCTCAACAACCGCTATAAGTTCGTTATCATCCCTAATTTTTTTCCGCTTATTATCTTTTGGGGATTTTAAAATAAGAAATAGTCAATGGGTACCAGATCTGGAATATAAGGCGGATGGTCAATTTCTACGAAGCCACATTTAGCGATGGTAGCATTTGAAAGTTTTGACTTTTGGGCTGGCGCATTTTTCGTGGAGTAACTGCCAGATATAAGAACTAATATTGCTGCAAATGTTTTGTAAATAGTCACACAGGTTACCAAAGCATATGTGATTAAAAAACAATGTAATGAAAAATTACATTAAAATTGAAAGCTGCCTAATTCGGGAATATAAAAACGACCCCTCGTGTAACGAATTTTTTCAATCATTATCGTTAGTGTATACTTACTCTGCAGAAGTCAAAATGAATTTATCCAAACCTATAACATTAAGATCTGTAATTACTACTTTGGTACCAGGTATCTTCAGATTAAGTTCATTTATTTTGATTGGGTTTAACGAAACAATTTTGTATCTGTTATCACCTGAAAGAATTATAGCATATAGTAGGTATCATCGTATTTTAGAATAACAACGAATTTCATTAAATTGTTATACGTATGTATGTTTAGTAGTTCTTGTTCGTACCATTTCCTAGATGTTGTAAGGCTATATTTCCATTTTCAACAATGCATTTATTTAAATTTGGTGAATTTCTTTTACATGTCGGAATATATGGTGCTGAAAAAAGAAAGTACGAGTAAATATTTAGTTTTTCAGTAAAAGGAGGGACTTTTCAGTTTCAGTGATAAATTTTCATTAATATTGTTTCTGAAAAAATCTGATGTGCTCAACATAATACCTCTGATCACTTTCTGTCTCTAAGGTGACAGAAAAAATTTAGTAAATAAATAAAAACGAATTTACTGTCAGTTCTGTATTTTTCATTTCTTTCCATTTGCAATGTCTTCCAAAGAGGTTCCTTTAGAAATTCAAGAATTTAAATAACGCAGTCATAAACATTAATATCCAATAATTTTTTTAAAAAAGTTTTAATTTTTTCGTGACTAGTCAGGGAAATACAACTTTCGCTCCGTATTTTAGGAGCGAAAATAGTACTTTCGCTCCGGTTTCAGAAAAAAAGTACCTTTGTACTATGGACAACAAAATAACATAGATTTTATTTATTTGTACTTACGCAAATTTCTGACTACAGCTGCAGTTTCTATACAACCACAAAGGCAGCAAAGTGCCATAAATAAAATTGTTACTTTTTTGAACATATCTATGATTAGTATTCTATCGTTCCTTCTACTATTTTACAGATATACCATATAGAATAGTTGAAGTTACGAATGCAATTACATAATTTTGGATTATTCGTGACTTTTTATACCATTTTTTTTATATCTTGACGTTTTGAAGAGTCTAATTAACTTCGTTGTTTTGATAGTAATTGTACTAGAAACGATAATTTTTTTTAATATATTTATGTTTGAAATAAAATTCTTGTTAATTGTCAAATTACATGCTATAAGATATACAACCAGAAATTAAGAAGATATGTACATTTGATTATTTGCAAATTTACAGCAATTTTTTTAAGAGAATCATTTATCATTTCATGTTTTATATTTTTTATTATTAAACTTATAATACTTTCTACTCTATAATTTTTGTCTTGCAATGATTAAAAAAAAAAAAAAATGCACAAACTGAAGCTCGTATTACGATCGCACTTTTATAATAAAAGCGCTTTTACATTATGTTCATATGAGTTTGTGCCAAAAAAGCGTTTTTATTATAAAAGTTACCTTGTAATTCTGGCCTTTACCTTTAAATAACACTAATAAAACTACTCCTTAACCGTTTAGCCGGAAATGATTTTTTTTACAATTAATATAATAACTTTTAAAAATTCGCCAGGGCTGTACTTATAAAAATTTCACAACCAAATTCTGGGTATATATGCAACTTAACTCGTAGATTTCAAAAATCGATATGTCGACTTCGTAGGTCTACCATTTTTCGGGTGACTACCCCTTACCCAAAAATGGGTGGTGTTCGAAAATTGGCTTATCGATTTTTGGAATCTACGGCTCGAGTTATATATGTACTCAAAATTTGGTTAATTAATAATAATAAACAAAAAAGTTTTTTTTTCAAAAATTTTCTTTTAAATTAAAATATGTCCAAGATCCTGTTTTCAAAATTGTCAGAATTTTTAAAAAAGTTTCAAACTAACCCCCCTAGAATTTAATTTTGAAAATCTTTTTTCAAATAAATTTTGTTCTCAAGTGAACCGTTTAGCCGGAAATGATTTATTTTACAATTACATAATAACATTTAAAAATTCGCCAGGGCTGTACTTATAAAAATTTCAAAACCAAATTCTGGGTATATATGCAACTTAACTCGTAGATTCCAAAAATCGATATGTCGACTTCGTAGGTCTACCAATTTTTGGGGTGACTACCCCTTACCCAAAAATGGGTGGTGTTAGAAAATTGGCTTATCGATTTTTGAAATCTACGGCTCGAGTTATATATGTACTCAAAATTTGGTTAATTAATAATAATAAACAAAAAAGTTTTTTTCCAAAAATTTTCTTTGAAATTAAAATGTGTCCAAGATCCTGTTTTCAAAAATGTGAGAATTTTTAAAAAAGTTTCAAACTAACCCCCCCTAGAATTTAATTTTGAGAAACTATTTTCAAATAAATTTTGTTCTCAAGTAAACCGTTTAGCCGGAAATGATTTTTTTTACAATTACGTAATAACTTTTAAAAAATCGCCAGGGCTGTACTTATAAAAATTTCACAACCAAATTCTGGGTATATATGCAACTTAACTCGTAGATTCCAAAAATCGATATGTCGACTTCGTAGGTCTACCAATTTTTGGGGTGACTACCCCTTACCCAAAAATGGGTGGTGTTAGAAAATTGGCTTATCGATTTTTGAAATCTACGGCTCGAGTTATATATGTACTCAAAATTTGGTTAATTAATAATAATAAACAAAAAAGTTTTTTTCCAAAAATTTTCTTTGAAATTAAAATGTGTCCAAGATCCTGTTTTCAAAAATGTGAGAATTTTTAAAAAAGTTTCAAACTAACCCCCCCTAGAATTTAATTTTGAGAAACTATTTTCAAATAAATTTTGTTCTCAAGTAAACCGTTTAGCCGGAAATGATTTTTTTTACAATTACGTAATAACATTTAAAAATTCGCCAGGGCTGTACTTATAAAAATTTCACAACCAAATTCTGGGTATATATGCAACTTAACTCGTAGATTCCAAAAACCGATATGTCGACTTCGTAGATCTACCAATTTTTGGGGTGACTACCCCTTACCCAAAAATGGGTGGTGTTATAAAATTGGCTTATCGATTTTTGGAATCTACGGCTCGAGTTATATATATACCCAAAATTTGGTTATTTAATAATAATAAACAAAAAAGTTTTTTTCCAAAAATTTTCTTTCAAATTAAAATGTGCCCAAGATTCTGTTTTCAAAAATGTGAGAATTTTAAAAAAAGTTTCAAACTAACCCCCACTAGAATTTTATTTTGAGAAACTTTTTTCAAATAAATTTTGTTCTCAAGTAAACTGTTTAGCCAGAAATGATTTTTTTTACAATTATGCAAAAACTTTTAAAAATTCGCCAGGGCTGTACTTATAAAAATTTCAAAACCAAGTTTTGGGTATATAAGCAGTTCAACCCGTAGATTCCAAAAATCGATATGTCGACTTTGTAGGTCTACCAAATTTTGGGGTGTCTGCCCGTTGCCCAAAAATGGGTGGTGTTAGAAAATTGGTTTATCGATTTTTGGAATCTACGGCTCGAGTTATATATGTACCCAAAATTTGGTTATTTAATAATAATAAACAAAAAAGTTTTTTCCAAAAATTTTCTTTGAAATTAAAATGTGCCCAAGATCCTGTTTTCAAAAATGTGAGAATTTTAAAAAAAGTTTCAAACTAACTCCCCCTAGAATTTAATTTTGAGAAACTATTTTCAAATAAATTTTGTTCTCAAATAAACCGTTTACCCGGAAATGATTTTTTTACAATTACGTAATAACTTTTAAAAATTCGCCAGGGCTGTACTTATAAAAATTTCACAACCAAATTCTGGGTATATATGCAGCTCAACCCGTAGATTCCAAAAATCGATATGTCGACTTCGTATGTCTACCAATTTTTGGGGTGACTACCCCTTACCCAAAAATGGGTGGTGTTAGAAAATAGGCTTATCGATTTTTGGAATCTACGGCTCGAGTTATATATGTACCCAAAATTTGGTTAATTAATAATAATAAACAAAAAAGTTTTTTTCAAAAATTTTCTTTTAAATTAAAATATGTCCAAGATCCTGTTTTCAAAAATATGAGAATTTGAAAAAAAGTTTCAAACTAACCCTACCTAGAATTTAATTCTGAGAAACTTTTTTCAAATAAATTTTGTTCTCAAGTGAACCGTTTAGTCGTAAATGAATTTTTTTACAATTATGCAGTAACATTCAAAAATTCGCCAGGGCCGAACTTATAAAAATTTCACAACCAAATTCTGGGTATATATGCAGCTCAACCCGTAGATTCCAAAAATCGATATGTCGACTTCGTAGGTCTACCAATTTTTGGGGTGACTACCCCTTACCCAAAAATGGGTGGTGTTAGAAAATTAGCTTATCGATTCTTGGAATCTACGGCTCAAGTTATACATATAAATACTCTAAAATGCGTACACTTACGTAACATTCTCTTTAGAATCAAATAATATTACTACCAAGTTTATATCACTACCCATTTTTGAATTATTACCCCAAAAGTCAATATACCCCACATTTAGATAAAAACTTTAAAATTTTCAAAAATCTAATTTGTATGTATCTAGATACTTCTCAATGCGCTGATTCCAATTTTTGAAACCGCAGGTCGATATCTCTTTTCGTTCTCGAGATATTTAGATTCAAAGTTTATCTGAAAACTGCCCATTTTTGGGTAATAACCCAAAAATGGGTCGAGATATGAATTTGGCGGCAACACCAATCGATTCTACTGGCAAAATTACATAAGTATACCAATTTTCAGAATTTTTGAACATCGCATATAATCTCTAAAGCAAAATAACTGAAAATGGCCAAAAATCACAAAAATCGTAAGGGGTACCCCTTACGATTTTTTCAGATTTTGACCATTTTCATGGGTTTTCAAGCTTTTATTAATAAAAAATGAACCGGTTCGACAAAACTTATGAAAATTGGTATACTTATGTATATTTGTCCGTAGAATCGAATGGTGATGTCGTCAAATTCATATCTCGACCCATTTTTGGGTTTTTACCCAAAAATGGGCAGTTTTGGGCAAAACTTTAAATGTAAATATCTCGAGAACGAAAAGAGATATCGACCTGCGGTTTCAAAATTTGGAATCAGCGCATTGAGAAGTATATAGATACATAAAAATTAAATTTTTGAAAATTTTGAAGTTTTTATCTAAATGTGGGGTATATTGACTTTTGGGGCAATAATTCAAAAATGGGTAGAGATATGAACTTGGTAGTAATATTATTTGATTGTAAAGAAAATGTTACTCAAGTGTATGCATTTTTAGAGTATTTGAACAACTGTGTAAATTTTTAGAAATAAAAGTAGTGAAATAAAAATGGATAAATGTTATAAAAAAGTTCCTTGGAAAAGATTCTATATATCTAATGAAATTATAACACGAACACATACTATTTTTTACAAATTCCATACCGAAAGTTCCTTTAAAAAGATTCTATAAATCCAATAAAATTATAACATGAACATGCACTATGTAAATTGCACTTGACAATTCCTTCTTTCTTCTACAGCTTTCTCCAATTTTATTAAATAACGGCTATCTGTTTCACCAGCGAATATCTGTTTCTTAAGAGACAAATTCCTATAAATCACACATCGTCACCCACTTGGAGTATCGTCACCCGCATAACACAGCGACATCACCTGTAGTAGTGTATTTGCACTGCAGTATTAAATGTGCAAATAACTGTTTAGAGTGTTCAAATTGGTAGAGTGTCCGACTAGATATCGGAAGGCCTTGGATTCAAATCTCAGTGAGATTCACAAATCTGTCTTCGCTATTCATACAATTTAATTTGAACCTACGAGCAAATAATAACTCTTTGAAGATTTGAACACTTAACACTGTTCATTTTAAATTACAGAAATTCACTGTTGTTGAAATACATCTAAACAGTTATTTTACACATTAAATAGTATATTTAAAAAGATAAAACTTTTATATAAGCCCAAAAAGTATGGACTCGAGATTTCTACATTGTTGCCAGTTCATTAGCCATATTAAAAATGCTATGTTATGAAAATGCGGCAACACCGCAGGGCAAGGAACAGGGTGCAGAGAAGGGAAAAACTCGAGCATCAGTCCATATTTATTTGATGGCCAGTATAATAATAATAGATATCACAATCATCATACAACTTAAAATATATTAGTATATTTAAGAAAAAGAAACTGTATTATAAAAAATATATAATTTTGTTCTTGGTATAATACATGATACATGTACCTAACCTAACCTAATTTTAATAAATATGAGTAATCTAATCTAAGGTTTCCAAATCTTATCGAATGGTAAGTTATCCACTACATTTTCCATGAAACTTCTGATAATGCTCGCGATGATTTCATTAAAACTTCCATGCAGTTCTTTGTTTATTTCCTCCCAGTTTTCGTCCATAAATCTTTTCATTTCAGCACCTAAGAAGAAACATAATATACCGGGAGTTTATTTTATCAGTAAACATAGGGTATATCATCGCCATAGTTACGGTATGAATGTTTGACAGCAATGTATTGAAGCGTTTATTTTATGAGTAAACATAGGCGTTTAACATGGGAAGCAGTTTTTAGTAAATACAAAGGTCTGGCAATAAATCAAGCCATGCTATTGAACATGATAATAGTACATTACATCTTGTACATTATTTAATATTAATTATTTTAATAATATTGCAAAAATTGTAAAAATTGTCAAATAAATAATTGTTTCACTTTTTTATTATGCAATATGAAAAGATTTGTAAATGTCTCACTAGTGCAGTGGTTATAACAGTTGCGTCTAAAATTTTTGGTTGGGGTTCGATTCCCCGTTGGGATAATTTTATTTTTTTTACATAAGAATTGTTGAACTTTTAAAAATCCGTTTATATTTTCATATTACAATCATTTAAAAATAATAATAACATTTTAATAAATAAAGAGAAAATAATTGAGAATAATTGATTACAATAATGAAAATATTGATACAATAACAATGCATTGTATTTCCTTTGATATTAATAAAAATAACTGAAATATAATAAATTTGTGTAGATATTATGTTTTTACTGTATTTATCAAAATAAAAAATTCACTGCATTGTTATTACATCAATATTTTGATTATTGTAATCAATTATTCTCAATTATTTTCTCTTTATTTATTACAATGTTATTATTATTTTTAAATGATTGTAATATGGAAATATAAACTGATATTTAAGTTCAACAATTTTTATGAAAAAAAATAAATAATTATCCCAACGGGGAATCGAACCCCAACCAAAAATTTAAGACGTAACTGTTATAACCACTGCACAACCGAGACATTTACAAATCTTTTGATATTGCATAATAAAAAAATGAAACAATTATTTATTTGACAATTTTTACAATTTATTGTAATTTTTTCAATATTATTAAAGTAATTAATATTAAATAATGTACAAGATGTAATGTACTATTATCATGTTCAATAGCATGGCTTGATTTATTGCCAGACCTTTGTATTTACCAAAAACTGCTTCCCATGTTAAACGCCTATGTTTACTCATAAAATAAACGCTTCAATACATTGCTGTCAAACATTCATACCGTAACTATGGCAATGATATACCCTATGTTTACTGATAAAATAAACTCCCGGTATATTAGACAATAGACGAAAATATCCAGTAATAAATTTTGATGAAATTGAATATTTCTTAACTGTTACCTAATTTTTTTTAAATGTCTCAAAAACTACTGTACATGGGGTCGTTTTTATCAGGGGGTTAGATCTGGACTATAAGGCGGATGGTCATTTTCTACACATTCAGCAACGGCAACTTTGCGTGACACAAACTGACAGATATTAGAACTAATATTACTGTAATTGTTTTAAATGGCACAAAAGTGACCCCTGTGGTGCACTCTCTGGTAAGCGCCCGCACGGTACAAATATGTCATCATCATTACCAATATCTTTGAAACCAGACTGGCACACCCAGAAATGGGTAATATGCTGTAATGATATATTTATTTATTTATTTAATTGTTTTGTAAATTGCCACACACGTTACCAAGGCATATGTGATTAATAAACAATATTATGAAAAATTACATTAAAATTGAAAACTGTCTGGTTCGTGAATATAAAAACGACCCCTCGTAGTTAATAAAATGATGTCTGATATTCCAGATTTACATAAAAAAATACCTAATCTCGGTTCTCCATTGAATAAATTCTCAAATTTGTAGTACACTCTTGTTGTATTGTAGTCCACTTTATTATCTATTATTCCTACTTGATTAATTCCGTTCTTTGGTTCTTCTCTCATGTATAATACGTAGTTGATGATCATGTTATCTGAAAAATTATAATCATATCAGATCCTATTTTCTTATTTAAGTAAGGAGGAAGTACGAGGAACATCCAGAAAGTAAGAGTACTGAGCGGGATTTTTTTTTGACTACTTTGGCGATACCGTTTCGAAACACCACTTAGTAACGCAAATATCCGATGTTATACAGCGTAAGTAAGAAAAATTGAACTATGTAACTGGTCTATTTTCCCATGACTTGTATAGTCATATACCGTGAGTATTTTTTAACGTGAAACATTGGGTTTGTCATATCCATGGTTACAACTTGATATTTGATTGACAACAATGTTCCATTTAAAATGAAACATAGGGAACGAATTTGACATTTGATAAGACGCCATAGAGGTTAATTTTATTTAAATAATTATACCTGCATTCTAAATTAAAATTAGTTGTAGAAAAAATATAGTGTGCACCTTGTGCCCAAGTGGTTTTCTGACTCAGCTATATTTATTACAATATTTAAATATAATACTTCTGTCAAATTCATTCCCCATGTGTCTTTTTAAATGAGACAGACAAATACATTGCTGTCAATTAAATGTCAAATCATAACTTACAGGAAAATTCAACGGTTATCTGTCATATTGACAAGATGTCATTAGAGGTTAATTTTGTTCAAATAATTATACTTGTTTTCTAAAAATTAAATTTAGATATAGAAAAAATACTGTGTGCACCTTGTGCCCGAAATATATTTAGTGGTTTTTTGATTCCGCTAAATTTCTTACAATATTTAAATATAATACTTCTGTAAGATTCGTTCCCTATGTTTCATTTTAAATGGAACGGGCAAATACATTTCTGTCAATTAAATATTAAGTCGTAACCATGGATATGACAAACTCAATGTTTCACCTTAAAAAATACTCACGGTATTATACAAGAAGACGATTGAAAATTCTGGTATTTCCTATAGGCAACATGTCGAGTACCTATATTGAGAATTTTCGATTGTCGAGTTGTATACCGGTAGACTTTTTCATGATGTCATGAATAAAATAGAAATAAAAAAGGAGTTAAAAAGTAAACAGCAAATGTAACGTTGGCTTGTAGTCTATTTTTTCTGTGAGTAACGTCAAATTGTATACTACATAATATATCTTTTTAAATATAGCTGTATGTAATATATTGATACAAGTATGCTCGTATTTAAAAATAAACTGGTACAAGCAATAGTGCAGTTTCAGAACTAGTGATTAAATAATTACTTGTCAAATTTTTATTTCAATAAATACGAGGTGCGTTCAATTATTCGTTTCGATTCACTCAGAGATGTCAGTGTCATTTCAGATGTCTACATAAAACACACAAAGCATGATTTTTCTGTTCAAAGTCAAAGTACAGATTCATTTATGTACTCGATACTGTGTTCGAAGGAAAAAGATTGTACGCTATACGCCCCGCATATAGTTTTCAAAATGACATTGACAATTCTGAGCATATGAAACAAAATAACCAAATGCATCTATAAGTAATCACGGTGACCAAATATACGAACCTTTGTATATTCGAGTATACCAGGAGTAGTATATTCGTTCACCATGCCATGGTTACTTAATAATAACTTCTGTAATACGTCGTAACTAAGGAAAATAACGCATTCCTATTGATTTATAATTTAGGAATGATATGGTCAACATTGTTCATTTAGTCATTTTTTATTTTTGTTAAAGTTCTTTTTTTGTGGGGTTACGGAACATAGTATTGATATTTCTTTTCAATATTTAGGTTCTTTCATTTTATTACTTAAATATTTTATTCATACGCCTGATTTTCTTTGATCATGATGACATGAAATGACACTGTACTGTGTTATTTAGGAATATTATTCTTACCGCAGGTAATGTTGGATTTGCCATGTCCTACAATAGGAAGAATAAGAATACTGCCATTTATATTATAGTCTCCTATAAGTTGAATTTGTGGTAAATCCAGCATCATATTCACTACATATCTCTCTTTTTCTTTAGTGAATCTGCAAAAAATAAATAATTTATTTAATAAATGTCTCCATATGAAAATAGTTTTAATCTATTTTAGAAAAAATACCAGTATATAATCTAATATACAGGGTGTTATATAAGTAAGCGTACAATGTTTAACTATAGATAGTAAATCTGGCAATAATTTTTGTTTTACAAGCTTTTTATAAGAACTAGAGCCCCTAAAAACTGACCAATTACATATAGTTCAAAATTTTGTGACAAAATAAAAATCAATGTGTTCTCTGGAAAAAAATGTTGATTGTTGAAGATCATTGGCGTTGCGGCAGATAATAGGTATTTGAGACTTTCACAATGAAAAACTACAAGCTTGTCATTAAGTAGAAGAAAATATGATTATTAATTTAGATGCAGAATTTAAATCTCTACAACATTTATATGAAGCATTTTTGTCTGAAATTAATAGGCCACTTTTGCGCAAGGAAAACTTATTAACTTACTCCGCATCTATGATTTTGATGGTGTCCAATCCATAAACATCTATATTCGTCATAGATAGTTTGAGATTTGCCCCAGGCTCTATAATTGCTTCGTTTATCCGTAATGGATTCACTACAGGAATTCTGAATTTTTTATCACCTGTAATATAAAATAAAACAATAAATACTGGCTATCAAGTGATGAGAGGAGTTGTAGGCTATGCGGGAGAGAAGAGGAAACTATCAGGCATTTAAGGATTTCGTGCAGGGAAGTTCCGAGAGAAGAAACGGTTCTGTTAGATGATATAGGGTCGGGACAAGATTGGATGAAGGAAGTCATCGAGAAACAGGGAGTTAAATGTTGCAATACCTTTCACTTTGCCTACCCTGGTAAATGAAATGTTTTAATATCCTATTAAAACCAAACACGAAAACTAACTTACAAACATGTAATTTAACCCATTACAAAATAAATTACATGAAATGATTTTCTCAATTTTTATTAGTTATTAGAAAATTAAATATAGGTGAAGGTCGACACAACATTTTACTTAGTATAGAATAAGCCGGTTTCATATTTTTTAAAAATTATTTTATATGAAATTTTATACAATATTCTTTCTTTATAGAAAAGAGATAATAATAATTTGTTGTTATTTTCGTACATAATAAAATAAAAAGATTGGCGCCACAAATATTTATGAAAAACAACCCCCCACTTTTATGACGTCTGAGTACCTACAGCAAGTTATTCATAGCCAATAGGAAAACAGTTTACGCTATTTACATAAAGTAGACGATAGTTTATCACATGTTATAGTGCGATTCTGTAATATTCTGTAACGGTATAGAAATGTAAAAGTGAACAAAATCGCAACAATTTATGTTTACTAATTCATTTATTATTATATGACATTAAAAAATGATGCGCTTTTGTTGCAAGTTACAGTTCTATAGTGGTATAGAAAATTACAGAATCGCCCCGTAAAACTGTATGTACTCTTGACGTCACATTCTGTTTCACACGACGCGACTTTTTCAACATTTTGTACAAATTTCAATATTTATTTGTAAAGTATCTAATGGATATTTCGTGATATTTTCAAATTTGAGGCTCTTTAAAGAACAATATTCTTTATGGGGTCCCGTGGCCACGTGTCTGAGTGTCTGGTCGCGAACCTGGGGGAACCGGGTTCGATCCCGACCGGCGCCAAATATTTCCAATTTTAAATGACACAAAAGTGACCCCTGTCGTGCACTTTCCACACCAGCTATGAGTGCCCATGAGGTGACGCCTGGTAAGCGCCCACACGGTAAAATATATCGTCATCATTACCGATGTCTACATGTGTTGTAGATACTGGCACACCCAGAAATGGGTAATATGTCGTGATGATATATTTATATTTATTTATTTTTATTCTTTTAAAATTTAGTATTTAGAAGTCATATAAAAATTCTTGCCGATTTTGCGGAAGGAAAGTAATAGATTACATGACGATTTCAGGAAAAAATATTTTTAGTACTTACCATCTTTTAAATGTGGTATTGCCTCATTTCCATTGTCTTTTATGCATTTTGCAATATTTGGATCTGATATACTGCATGGCTTTATGTAGGCAGCTAGAAAGAAATAACAAAATTAAAACAATATTTTCACTTTATAATAGGTAATAGTAATAACTTTCATGATCAATAATTGGAAATATACATGTATAATTCACAATTTTATAAAATAATTAATAAAAAACTACTTATAGTTCAAGTTTTGATTGCTAGATTTGATTTGATTCAATTGGCAATAAAAAATAATTACTTGAAATTAGTAAAACTGATACATAAATTAATTAATTTCCTGTTGTTGATAATGTTGACAGTGACTGATGTAGGTCTTTATTGCCAACTTTTTGAGACAACTTTAATAGGTACCACAAAAAAATTTTATCACCTTTTGTTTTTAAACTACAGGAAAAACTTAATTTTCGCTTATTTTGAAAATATCTTATATCTCGCTTATTATAAAAGATATAAAAAAAAATGTTTAGATAATTTTTCTACGTAAAATAACAAATTTATTTAAAACTTAATTATTCTCAAGATATAACATATGTCGAAAATCGTTTTATCTCTTGTGTTCTCTGCAAAATTGTCACAAATCACATATAAAATCATTGACGTGTATTTTGTAAATAACTCTCTGTATCGTCTTGCAGCAGCACTACTATTTTGTAATGTGTCTACTCTTGATTGGTGAAGGTAAATGGCATTTTGAAAATATCAAAAAAGCAATATAAATTGTACGATTATGGTAAAATGTTTAACGTTAGTTTTGACAATCAATAGTTTTTCCATAGAGAATACATTGATTTTTACATTTTTACAAAATTTTGAACTATGACGTGATTGGTCAGTTTTAAAGGCCTGTAGTTCTTGTAGAAAGTATGTTAAACAAAAATTACACCCTGTATATCATCTAAATTTTATTTTTGACATCTGTTAATTTTGAAACCTATTTTACTTTTTCTTCTATTTTTGTAGGTATTGCAAAACATAACTTACTAACCTCGAACTGTAAGTGATTTTTAAGTCGTGAATGTTTAGAAAATCTCAATTTAAAAACTGTCATTTACATTTCATGGTACGTAATATACTATTATTTACAACTAGAGCTATTTTTACAAATCAGAAAATACTTTGTAATAAACCAAAGTTACGAAGGTATTTGCAGATGATAAAATCGTTAAATTGTTACAATTTTTTTTACTTACGTAAAGATCTATGGCGGGATTCGGTTTGCCAACAAATGGCTAAAAATACACACACACCTAATAATCTTAACATAGTGAAGGATTTTATAAATAACACCTATTCCATTTCGTTGCTGTATTTATATTATATAGAAAATACGACCTTAACCTGTTGTTAAACAAGTTTTGAGAACTATCATTTTAATTATTTCAACATGCTAATTATTTTTTTATCACATTTACGTAAAAAGAAGGTAACAGGAACAGGTAATAAAATTGAAAACAAAATATGGATATTATTTCTGAGAAGTCGAGTTTAGAATTTTATACTTTGTATGTACATAAATATAAACTTTAAAATAAATTTTAGTATGTCTTGATGATTGTAATTACAAATATAATAATACACTATCATCGCATTTTATATGCAATGTTATACTACTAATGTATTTTTTGGAATGCCAAATATTTTTACATTAAAACTATGTTTTCCTGAAGCATTCCACTTGGATTTATAGTTGTACATGAGTCATTTTGTACGTTTAATAATTTGTAACAAAGGTTTATATTTATTTTACAACATATGACACTAGAAAAATAATAAAAAAGCCCATATTTTTTTAAAATCGATTAATTATTTGTGTTTACGATAAACAAATTATTATAAATTTTGGGGAAAGTATACGGACGTCAGTATTTTCATGATTCCTGCCATAGTAGAGAGAAAAAGTCAAAAATATAAACAAATACATACTGACGTCACTGTATTTCTTATCCAAAACATTCATTTTTTTCAGAAAGGAAATCTTAAAATAATTACGTACAATTAACAAAATTAACTGTAAACATACTATACGCTATAAATAAATATAAACTATGTGCCAATTATAACGTATTTTTACCTCTCGCTAAGAGAGGTATTGGATTCATGCTAAAATTCGCATATCCAGATTTTATTGAATAAGCACGATTTAAGGTCCCTACAATCCGATTATAACATTTTTAAAATGATGTCTGTGTGTGTGTGTGTGTGGATGTATGTGTGTGTGTGTGTGTATGTATGTATGTCTGGATGTTGTAGTCACGATTCCTCAAAAACTATAAGACTTAAAAAATATTTAACTGCAGTTTCCTCAATCTGACATTCCTGGGAAGAGCTGAAAAGGTTTTGGTAACAATTGAACAACCGGAAGTAGTAGTTTCTTAGAAAAATTCTTCTAAATATAATTTTTTGGGAGTTTTTTTTATTAAATATTGAAGAACATAAAATTCTCCATCTAATACACTTAAAAATTTTATTATATCTTGTATAGATTTAGAGATAAAGACTCTATAATTTATAGAGTATACTAATCGCAGAGGCCAAGGCACTAAGGAAACCAGTTGACAAATTCCAATGTTTATAACATGACATATGTCATTGTCAAATATCAACAGTTTTAGTGACATTCTGATAGCTTTTCCTGGGAAGTATATTTAACTTTTCTTATTCTTTTATTAATTAAATATTTGAAATTATAGGTAAAATTGTGATAAAATGCATATATCTATCAGAAATACCGCCAATCTGGTTAATGAATTGGAACAATATTTGACATTTAGAAACTTCCTCATACAATGAAAAATAGATATAATTTGAATTATATGTGTGCAGAAGACATGCTAAATATAGTAAGAAACAATATTTGGGTAATGTTCTGTAAGATTTTGTTATAAAACGACGGTTGGAAAGCGAAGTGCAATACAATACTTATATAGCCTAATATGGAAATGGCGAGAGGTCTTGTGCTGGCCACAACAGATTTTTTTATTTAGTTTTTCCAATGTTAATTAGACTTTTTTCCAAAAGTTTATAATGAAAAATCTGTTGGGGCCAGCACAAGACCTCTCGCCATTTCCATATTAGGCTATATAAATACATATTTGTATTGTGTATTTCCGGTACACACACAAAAATTCTAATTATTAATATATTTTTATATTTTTTAATTCATTCTATAAATAAGTTTCTTCCTACTCTTCTAAATGTTCGAGATTCTTCAAATTCACCGACAAGATTTGCAGAATTTCTGATGAGTGTATGTAATATATGTATCTATAATTTTAAATATTTAATTAATAATAAAATAAGAAATATTAAAAGTGCTTCCCAAAAAAAGCCTTCAGTAATATATTTGGATTTTTGACACTGACATTTTTCTGTCAATTACAAACATTATTATTTTTTTTTTTTGGTTCCCATGTAGTTGTTTTGGTTGTGAGATTCATTACCACGGATTATTTTATATATTTATAATTCTCTATCTTTTAGTCTTCAGAAAATATAATAAAAATGTTCAATGTATGGGATGGAGAATTATATATTCTGTAATAACATAAATTTTCAAAAAATATTTAGAAGTTTTTTTAAAAAACTATTACTTCCGGTTGTTCAATTGTTATCAAAACCTTTTCAACTCATCCCATTAATGTCAGATTAAGGAATACGTAGTTAAATTAATCTTTAGTTTTATAGAATTTGAGAAACACACATATATACACACACACACACACACACATCATTGTAAAAATGTTAAAATAGGATTCTAGCGACCTTAAAACTTTCTTTTAATTAATCTGAATATACGATTTTTAACAGAATCCAATATATACAGGGTGTCTCTTAAACAGGGGGACATGGCTTAACCACAGATTCCTGAGGCTAAAATAAGACGATTTAACCAAACTTGCTTCTACCGGAAACTGTACCATTTAGCCAGAATTCTGCTTCAAAGTTCTTCGAAAAAAAATAATTTTGCTTGTAGTAACAGAACGCTTTATACGATTTGGATGAAATTTGGTAAGACAGTTTATATGGTTATAAGTCATCTTTTAAGGTGATAGTTGTTATTAATAGTGAACCACTAGTGTACGAAACGTAGGTGTCCCAACATTAATTAGACCGTAACTTTTTAATGGCAACGCCGAAAACGTGAAATTATTTTTTTTCAGAAAGTTACATTCAATAGTAAACTTTTCTCTCTCTGTGTAATTTGTGATATCTGTTACGGTTCACACAGAAAAAAATAAAATTTGAGTGTCTGCACTGCTAAATATTTAAAATAAATTTAATCTAGCGGTCTATCCAAATGTCAAACAAGTAATTTTTAATGACAAAAGCGTCCGATTATTATAAGCAATTTTTTTTTTTCGAAGAACTTTGAAGCAGAATTCTGGCTAAGTGGTACACTTTCCAGTAGAAACAAGTTTTGTTAAATCGTCTTATTTTAGCCTCAGGAATCTGTGGTTAAGCCATGTCCCTCTATTTAAGAGACACCCTGTATATATAGAATCCAAATTTTGAAAATATACTGGTTATATCATAAATAAATAACGTCCAATAAGATCTTGAATCCCAAGAACTCAGATATGAAGTCAATTAAAATTAAGTGCGATAAATACCACTGCATTAGCATTTTAATAATGTGTTTTTTTCCTTATATTAATATTAATATCTTTGCATCAGACTGCTGTTGTATTTACATCCAATATAATATAAATTTTCCATTTGAATTTTTTGTCCTTTGACGTAGGTAGGTATCACTTATAAACGAATTATTCGCATATGAGTTTTTTTTGTTTGTTCTATTTTCGAATAAACAAAACAGTCATCGTAAAATAATTGAGTGGTATTGAAATCAAAAGTTTTTGTTGTCATTTTTTACTGATATTAATTTATTCTTCATAGTTCCAAATAGCCATTCTATAAAGTCAACTCGGTCACTATTTCTTATTGTAATTATTATATAATATTTTTACTTCTTAGTATTCATTAGTAAAAAATTTGTTATAAATAGTTATTTTTCAAACAAGACCATAAATTGCATTTTACCAACGAGCGGAAAGTGTTAATTTAATAAATTTATCACTAATCTATAATTAAATTTTATCGTTGTGTATAAAATTCCATTTATTCTACAGGGTGATTCGTAACATTTGTACCTAAATTAAACCATACATTGGGAGTCATTTTGACGAAAAAGTGTTTTACGAGGGTACGCCCGGAAATGTTTCGTTACAGAGTTACAGCCCTAATTTTTTTATCGTTATTTTTTACCTATTTTCATTTTTTACCTTGCGTTCCCTTTAGGTAAGGAAGGTATTGTTTTTGGTCAAAAAATTCGTTAGTGAATTTTTAAATAAACACATTTTTTGAATTATTGCCCCAAAAGTGAATATACCCCACATTTTGATAAAAACTTCAAAATTTTTAAAAATCTAATTTTTGTGTACCTAGATACTTCTCAATGCGCTGATTCCAATTTTTGAAACCGCAGGTCGATATCTCGTTTCGTTCTCGAGATATTTAAATTCAAAGTTTTGCTCAAAACTGCCCAATTTTGGGTAATAACCCAAAAATGGGTCGAGATATGAATTTGCCGACATCACCATTCGATTCTATGGACAAAAATACATAAGTATAGCAATTTTCATAATTTTTGCCCCACCGGTTCATTTTTTATGAATAAAAGTTTGAAAACCCCTGAAAATGGCTAAAATCTGAAAAAATCCTAAGGGGTACCCCTTACGATTTTTGCGATTTTTGGCCATTTTCAGTTATTTTGCTTTAGAGATTGTATGCGGTGTTCAAAAATTCTGAAAATTGGTGTACTTATGTAATTTTGCCCGTAGAATCGAATGGTGTTGTCGCCAAATTCATATCTCGACCCATTTTTGGGTTATTGCCCAAAAATGGGCAGTTTTGAGCAAAACTTTGAATCTAAATATCTCGAGAACGAAAAGAGATATCGACCTGCGGTTTCAAAATTTGGAATCAGCTCATTGAGAAGTATCTAGATACATACAAATTAGATTTTTGTAAATTTTGAAGTTTTTATCTAAATGTGGGGTATATTGACTTTTGGGGCAATAATTCAAAAATTGGTAGAGATATAAACTTGTTAGTAATATTATTTGATTGTAAAGAGAATGTTACGTAGGGGTACGCATTTTTAGAGTATTTATATATGAGTATACATAATGTGATAAATATATTGGATTTATAAAATATTTTCCAATGAACTTTCTGTATGTAATTTGTAAAAAATTGTATTATGAACTTTTGGTTTGGGATTTGTACAAAATACATCAAATTAACGGAAGGTCTTGTGTTCGCCGCAACAGATTTTTTACTTATATGTATTACATACAGTGCAAAAATATATAAATAAAGACACTTTTTTTTAAATTTGCTAAACACAGTAGTTTTTGAAATAGGTACTATAATTTTTAGAAAAAATCAGTTATACAGAGACTCTAGTTAATAGTTAATAAACAATGAAGTTACCATAGGAAATAGAACAAAATATAAAAAATCTGATGTAATATTTGTAAATTGCACTTGACACTGACATCTGTCAATTAGAATTATTTGAATATATCAGCTTTTTCTATAATTATAGTAAGGCTGGCTAATTTGCGAAAGTTATCTCTTGAATTGAACAAAATGTAAAAAAGAAAAAAACTGTTTATAACTATTGTTAATTACTTTATTTTCATTATTGACAAATTTTTCGGATAAATGGAAAAAATGTTGGTATATATGCAGATATAATGTTTATTTATTGATGTTTTAAGATCTAAAAAATATCGGCATAGTAATCCAAGAAGAAATATATTTGTGACTTTGATTATTTATTAATTGTTAGGTACCTACCTTTTGATACGTTTTTTTTTTTCTAAAAGTTAAAATATATCGAAAACTACTGCATTTATCAAGTTTTAGCAAAAATACGTTTTTTTGTTTTTACTTACGTAGGTTTTTTCGTATGGCACATTTGGTTAAACTGCACACAGTAAAAATAACTATAATTTGATATAATGTTTTCATCATAATCTTGTATATAAGCGACTAAATTATTCTGAAACGAAATGGCTCTTTATATATTTGGTATTTCGTAAATAAAAAACCTTGAAGAAACAATTATTGCAAAATTAATATATGAAGTAGAACAACTTTAATAAGAGAAACTCAATTTGTAAATGCTTTTACATATGTGTCTATTTAGATGTGTACTTATATGCTATTACAGATTAATTTCGAAACAGTAATCTATATTAATAATATTTATTTCTTTATTATCTTACACTATACAGGAAACAAAAACTACATTTATATAATACTGTTGCAGTAGGTACATACACTGTGTTATTATTTTGGTTGCAGCATGTGAAAAATGTTTTTATTATTAATCTGACAGAAAATTTACTCTTTATAATAGTTACTTATTCTACAAGAGAACTATGAGGGATCGTTTTTATATTCCCGGATTTTACAGTTTTCAATTTTAATACAGTTTTTCATTATATTATTTTTGAATCTAGTCAGGACTTTCAAAATCTGTTATTTCTGAATGAGTCTTCGTAGAAATTGATCATCCGCCTTATAGTCCAGATTTAGCCCTCTGTCACTATTTTTTGTTTCCAAATATCAAAAAAAAACCCTAAGGGGAAAAAATTAGGGTAGATAACGAACTTATGGAGGCTGTTGAAAGGTATTTTACGGACGAGGCAAAGAAATATTTTTATAATACTTATAGTACTTGTACCCAAAAGCAAGGGGTATACAGTGTGTCCCATTTAGAGGTGCCACCATTGGGATCTCGAGAACAATAAGAGATACAATGTCGGTTAAATGGAACTTTTTGTGCGCCTTTGGAAGGCCATCTCAGATGTGCTTTTGTTTTTCTAAAAATTCTCATAAGGCACTAGATAATGACGAAAAACTGAATATTGTTGATTTTTTTTCTTTTTCAAATAACTTCTAAACTATTAGTAATTGAGAAAAATGTTTCACATATAAAAGATAGATATTTTTATTAACTAACTAGTGGCGTACGGAATAAATTTTTATATCCGTAAAGTTTTGAGATATAACACAAACTTATATTTTTTTAAATGGAACCCATATCTGTTTTTAGTCTCAAAAAAATCAATAATTTTTTTTCTTTTCAATGATGTACCCTTACAAAAACTTTATGCACGGGCAAAAATTAACAAATTATGGGTGTTAGAAAAATTGTATCGAAAAGAATTTGTTCTCGTACATCCAGTATCTAGTGTTGCTATGAAAGCGAAGAACAACAGTTTATTGTTTCTCTATTAGTTCTTTCATTTGAGTTTTATTTTGTGTATCTCCGTGCTTTCCATATAAATATCACAAAATTAATTTTCATTTTTCATTAAAGAATATAAAAATTTTCGATTTGCAATAAAAACTTTTCATATTGCCTTTTTAAATTATTTATATTGGAGGTTATAATTTGGTTTGACGTTTCATTATAGGCCGTCGGGCTATAATGAGGCCCACGGGCTATAAAATGACGTTTATGTCAAAGAAATTCGTATATAATTGTCAAATTATGATACGCCCGTGCATAAATGGCATTTACGAGAGGACAATCTGAGTGAAGCAAGAAGTGGCAATAAGTTCAAGACTGGTCAAAGATATTTACCGCTCGAGTAGCAATATACCAGTGTTTCTCAATCTTTTTAATACTCGTGGTACACTTCCCACAGAAAAAAAGATGTTGCATATATTACGTAAAATAGATTTCAAGGAAAATCTTTACAAGAAAAGAAAACTATTTGTGTGTATTACATTATTTATTATTTTCTATTGGTTTTATTTTATTATTAATGTAACAATTCTTTTAAGTTATTAGTGGAGGAAATATTTCATCAAAAGTAGCAGCTAGGCAAACTTTGTCCCAAATAGACTTTATAAATGTGGCAAAAGCACTTAGGGTAAAATCTGCAAAACCTGGTTGAGATTCTTTCCATAAACGTAGTATACTTTCATGTTTATCTAAAAAATAAACATAGTAATAATATTAATAATAATAATAATAATAATAATAATAATAATAATAATAATAATAATAATAATAATAATAATCATTTGAATTGTTATAATCAGGGCATCGAATCTGAACCTGAGTCGAACCAATGCTGGAACCAAACCGTAATCTTTTAGCAAACCCAAACCCAGAACCGAACCTCAGGTATATTTTTCAATTGAAGCCGAGTTCAATTCGAACAGGAACCGTAATCGTAGCCAATATTCTTCTGTCTGTGCTTTTTTTTTTAAACTTGTGTTTGTTTCTAGTCGTGCGTAAATTGCAGTTCGTATTTTAAATTATTTCTATATAAAGACTGTTATTCAAAAAACCTGAACCCAATACCTGAACCCGAAACAAAACCGGAAATTTCATTAATGTTTGAACCAGAAACGCATACGAATCCATCTCTCAAAACGTGAACCTAAACCGGACCCAGTTTTTGGCGAGTTCGATGCCCTGGTCATAACATATTGTTTTGTTTTGTTATTTACCAATGTCTTTAAAATAAAATTTAGCAATCGGCGTATTGGTAAATTCAGCAGCAACGTTTATTATAGTCATTAAATTCTCATCTACATCGTAAGTTAGTGTTATTGTTTTCTTATTTTTTTCTGAAATAGATATTTAGTTATTCAGACGTAGAATTTATCTTCTTACATTGATACTTACTAGAATATATGAAGTAACATCTATTTTCAATTGAAATATGATTGATATGATCCGTAGCGACATAGTAACCTCTCCAGTTTATTTGTTTATTGCAAATAAATGATAAACTTATTGTCTTCTTCTCAAAATTGACACTGTAAATAAATAAATATGAATCTATCGAAGATAAATGTATATTATTTAAATTAGGTAACCGGAAATGGCACTTTACTTGTAGCTCAAAATAGTTTTCAAAAAATACCTTTAAATGTATTTTTTCCGCAATTTATAGATAAATATATAAAATAATCTATATTTTTGTGTCATTTATTTCGAATTTTAAATGTCACAAAAGTGACCCTTATGGCGCACTCTCCACACTATCAATGTGTGCCCGTGAGGTGATGTATTTATTTATTTATCTATCTATTTTATAAATCCTGGAGCCTTTGTTTTAAAGATAAACATAATTCCTTAGTATAACTTTTTAATGATTACGTTTATAAAAAAAAATTGCTAGTAGGTAAATAAAACAATAGTTATATTATACGAATAAATTAATAAAAGTTAAAAAAAAAAACAAGAAAATTATTTTTTACTTTGTTATACAATTTCGCCAGTTGCGGCATAATTAGAAATACTGGCGAGAGGTATAGTGCTAGATTTTTTTTATTAAATTGATTATTGACCAAAAATTTTAAAAATAACTTATTTATGTTGTTTTTTTTTTTGTTGCAATAGATCAATTTATAATATGAGTCCAATTATTAACGTACTCCACTGTTTGAGAACAAATTGACCTTAACATTTGCGTCAGACCATAATTACAAAGCAATTACCAATTAATGGGTAACAATAAAGATTGTCTAGATAGTTTTCAATGTAGATAAACTTTCATAAAAAAGGAAAAAAAATAGTCGGAAATCCTATTCTATTTTCATACCTAGCATTCACAATTTCCATAGCATCTATTCCATAGCATCTAGTATTTTTTATTTCGAGACTAAAATGAGAATTAGGAGTATAAGTTGCTCCAGAATGATTTAAATATGGTGTAATTGCAGGAATATTTAATTGTCCATAACCTTTTGAAATATGATCTATTACTGTTTTCGCTGCTTCGACAATACATCCAGAAATAGTGCTAGGATCCCTTGGACATGTCGGCCAAAATGGTGCTAAAATGTTTTATATATATATATATATATATATATATATATATATATATATATATATATATATATATATATATGGTTTAATTCCATATGCGTGATAAAAACTAGAACTTCTGTGCCTTGATACATAAATAACTATTATTTATGAATTAGGATAACAATATAAAATGAAAAGTTTGCCATGGAAACAAAATATTCACGCTGGTTTAACCCGTGACTAACAGGCCTATTCTACTAAAAAAATGTATAACGATATCGTTACTGAACGACTGTCGCTAAGCATTTGGTTAAACGACTTTAATAACGACAAATGCCAAAAACCTATTCTACTAATCATATCGTTACAAATTATCGTTATCAGGATTATAACGATAATATCTAACTTCATGTATATTTTGACAGAATAAATTTTTATACGTTTTTCAATTTAAATTTGACATATCGATTCATTGTTTGTTTATTTAATTGAATTTGACAACGGATATAAAGAAAAGGGCTTCGAGGACAACTCAAAGACAGTATGAAATATATGTTGAAGAACTGGAAAATAGCAGTTCATTAAGAATTAATAAATTGTCCATTGAAGAATTGGAAGAAATATGGAGAAGACTTACAAGTCATTTAAATTCTGTGGGACCGGGTAAAAGGATCTGATGTATCAAGCAGTTTACGATTATATAATCTGACATCCCTATACAAATATATAATTTTTACATACATAGATATTGCATCTATATTCTATATAATATTATATATCAATATATTAAATAATATTATCTAAGGGTAGAAAAAAGAAAAAGTTTTTTCGTTGCAGAATGTATTTGACAATTATTTATTTATTATTTACATTATGCAACGAAAAAACCTTGGATTTTTCTTTTTTCTACCCTTATCAACATGCAAAACAGCCTGGAGTCCTTCGTCCATTAAATATTATCTAAATCTAAATTTTTTAATATATTTCTGAAATATAAATAAAATGTCTAATACTAAAAAGTATAATATATATAATTAGTGTACAGAAGTGAATAAATACTCATCTTTGCAGAATCTCTTTCTCAGCTACAATTAAATAAATATCTTCTTCAGCCATTTTTACTTTTGTTCTCAAAATATGTCTAACTTTACGACTTCAACGATGCATGTGAACTAGTCGTTATTAAACGATGTGAAATAACGATATGTAACGATAAATAAATTAACAGAATAGGGTTTTGGCAAAAATCGTTATCATAACGACTTATCGCCTAGTAACGAGTCATAACGATACATATTTTTTTAGTAGAATAGGCCTGTAAAGCTAGGTTTCCATAAGCAAAGGTTATTGCCGCTAATTTGTCGCCAAATTTATGGCGCCAATTTTAGTGACACCAGTATATTTTTCCACAATTAGTTTTCAACTGGCAACATGTTAAAAATGGCGTCAATTGAGTTACTTCAAGCAAGCATTAATATGGTAGTGCAAAAATATTTAATATTTTAGCTTTAACAGAGTTTACATCAAAATCTTTGACTGAGTCAGACAATTTTTCTCAATGCATCATCTCTGTTATTTCTATCTTTATGGGTTGAATTTTTTTGTTCCAAAGACTCGTATTGCTCGTATTCCTCCAGAAACTGAATTATTAGTTCCAATGACCATTCTTTTTAAGTTTTTGTCATTGCACTGGCGTGTTGTATCTCTAAATGACGCTAAAAAGTATAACTGTTTCTTACTTTTACTGGCTCATTGATTAGCGCCAGATGAATTAGTATTTTTCCATGCAACTAAATTGGCTCAAGTCTAGTGGCCCCAATAATCTTTGCTTGTAGAAACCTCCCTTATGAATCTTTGTTAATAAACAACAGATTTACAAATTTAAAACTAACAACTAAACCTCAATTTTATTCACTATTATAGACAAAAAATGTAAATAAACTATATGATGATGTTTTCACATGTAAACTATAATTTCAATTAGTTAATTTTGTACATATGTTATTTATACTTACGGAGTAAACAAAATGTTAAAGGAATAAAAACACTTATTACTATTAATACTTTCATTTCTGTACATAGGTACGTTCAATACAAATTACAAATGAGCTAATTGTTGTTTACATGTTATACATATATGTGACAAATGCAAGAATTGTTTAATTTTAAGACACGTTTCTCAACTATTTTTCCTAAGAATTGCAGTTATTTTGTTTTCACCTTTACAAACATATACTCATATGCTTTATCATTTGTTAAAAAGTTACGGTCTAATTAATGTTGAGACACCTAAGTTTCATACACTAGTGGTTCACTAATAACAACAAGTATCATCTTAAAAGATTTATAATCATATAAACTGTCATACCAAATTTCATCCAAATCGAATAAGGCGTTCTGTTATTATAAGCAAAATTAATTTTTTTTCGAAGAACTTTGAAGACAAATTCTGACTAAATGGTACACTTTCCGGTAGAAGCAAGTTTAGTTAAATCGTTTTATTTTAGCCTCAGGAATAGAGATGCATTCGGGCCGGGCCGGGCCGGGCCGGGCTTTGAGGTTTGGATCGACTCGGCCCGAAAATAAAAATTACAGGCCCGACTCGAAGATCTACTCGACAAAAAAAATTGCTGGCCCGACTCGAAATTTGACTCGAAATCGGGCCGGGAATCGGGCCGGGCAGGGCCAAAGCTCGAAATTGGGTTTGTTATAAAAATTGCAGACCTACGAGTATTCAACACTTTGTTTACCAAAGACGTTCGAAAATTTAAACAACTTTTTCATAAATCTTATATAAAAAATATAATTTACATAAAGATTTTTTATCTAACTTTGTTTCTGCTGAAAAATAGGACAAGAAATCATTATGTTAGGAACAAAAATCCTTTTATTTAAATATACGAGTAATAACAATAATAATAGCAACAAAACAATATAATTATTATGCTTTAATGAATAACCTTGAATTCATGAAGTAAAATAATACATTTTTATTTATTAATATGTGAAGTATGTTGTTATTAAATATTTTTGATCCTTTTTAACTTCATCCATTTTCATTAAAATATTAAGGAAACTGTGCATTTGATTGAACTATAAGATTTTTCGGGCCGGCCCGAAAAGCTCGAATTTTCGGGCCGGGCCAAAATCAAAAGTCCGACTCGCCACGATTTTTGAAAATAATTATAATAAAAATATCTTCGGCCCGGCTTGATCGACTCGAAATCGAGGCGGGCTTCGGGCCGGGCCGGGCCAAAGCTCGAAATCGAGTGCATCTCTACTCAGGAATTTGTGGGTAAGCTATGTCCCCCTATTTTAGAGACACCCTGTATAGTATTGACAAAGGATAATAATAAATGTTGGCTCATAATTATTTATTTTTCTACCTACATATTTAACAATCACAATTATGGTAAAAATACATCTCTGAAGTAAATATCATTTATTACACCTTTTGCAATAGATTCTACTACACTATTAATAGTTTCTGCGAAAACGTCATTAAATTCCTCATTCAAGTTCTCGTGGTTTTCGTTCAAAACTTTGTTTATATTTTCCCCTGTAATAAATAAATAAAGAATTAATATTTAAAGAATAGATATTGAAAGATTGTTCAGTGTTTGTCGTACCTAGTTGTCTGTTGCCTCCGAAAAGATTCTCAAAATTATAGTGGGAGTTATTCACATAAAATTGAACGTGAGAGCTTACAAATTTGATCGGAGCTTTCGCATCAAAAGAGAAATTTTCGAAATTGACTGTGCAGTTGTACTCGCCATCCCCTGAAAACAATATTTATTATTAGTTGTAAACTTTAGATAAAATTATATATGAAATAATCTGGTCTATTCTATAACAAACCTTCCGTCACCTTTAGGTAAGTTAGGTATGATTTTTAATTAACAGAGTTACCAGTCTATATACAGTATTGGCCAAAAGATAGCAACTTAAAAAAAAAATCAATTGCTCTAATGTAAAAACTGGGATTTCAGAAATAAATTACTGCAGTATTAGTGTCTTGAACCAAGTTTAATTTACATTAAAATAATTTGCATTATATTAACAAAAATTGATTCACTTGATAACAATTGGAGATTTTATCAATCGAAACTTTGTGTAACTCAAAAAAAATAAAGACAATGAAAGTTCGAAATATTTCTTTTATTCTTAAAAATTTATTTATGTGCAAAAAAATATTTTTTTATTTGGACATAAAAATAAAAATAGCAACTTTTATAAAATTAATACAAAAACTAAATTTTCTAATATTTAGTGTAATAACCGGAACCACGAGAATTTATTACTTCTTCTCGTTTCATCATGAATTCAAGTAATTTTGTTATTACATTTCTATCAATTAATCTTAGTTCATCACTAAAAAATACTCTTTTCCACATGTCAGTTGTCCAGTTTACATGATTTTCTGCAAAAAATATTCGGGCCTTCACGTTCTTCTTCGAAAGAAGTGGTTTCTTTGCAGGCCGACGACTATAAAATTCTCCGGCAACTAATATTCTTCTTCTCTGTCTTGAAGATATTTTATCTTTAACATTACTTAGTAGAAAGCCTAAAATTTTCTTTGATGATAACAACGGATTTTTAACGATATGTGTTTTATCATTCTGTCGCTTCAGTTTGATGTTTTTTTTTTGTTTACTGGAAATTGTAGAAGGCTCAATATTACACTTCCTTCGAAAATGGATTATTATTTGTGCTATTGTAGATTTATGCAAATTAAAGTTCTTCGACATTTTTTTCCGCGAAGCACCGTTTTCATATGATTTAATTATTAAATTGCGAAATTCTTTAGTCAAAGTCTTATTACGACCCATAATTTTGATGTACTAATTTATATTTTTTAAACAATTATACGATATAAACGTTGAAATTGAGAAAATAAAGACATTCATTATGTAGTTGCTATTTTTATGTCCAGACAAAAGTAAGAATTATGCAAATTAAATAAATTCTATAAATTTAATATAAATTATTTTAACATAAAATAAACTTATTTTAAGAGGTTATTCTTTATGTAATTTATTTTCAATATTCTTATGTTCACTTCAGAGAAATAGAAATTTTTTAAAAGTTGCTATCTTTATGGCCAATACTGTATTTGAAATGAATTGGGAAAAGATCGTGTCAACCACCGACATTTAAACTCGATATCTGCTATTCTATTCATTTTCTACTGTGAATTTTCTATTTATTTTAGTCGCATGCATAACGCAGTATTTACTATTTACATTTACGATACGTACTTATGGTTGCCTAAAATATTAAGTAAATTATAATAAAAGCGTACTTAATCTGATGGTTAATGGCCCATCTCCTTCAATCGGAAGTAACAATATTCTTCCCTTAGTTCTATAATGTGACGTCAGATTCATGTCTGGTCCAATAAGATTAAAGTACATTCTTTGTTCTTCTGGTACTACTCTAAAAAATGATTAAATTAATTTCATTATCATTAGTGTGGCATTTTCATCTCCTGTTAATAAATTGTAAAAATTACACATGTGTCAATTTTTCGATGTCACATTGTTCTTATAACTGACAGTTAACTTAACGGCAGTTTAACCAGAGATGAAAATATCGGACCTAAATGTAGTATCTCTGACTACGAGGTCTGTCCGAAAAGTATCCGACCTTCCTTCATATCTTCGCGCCTGACAATTTTAGCGCCCTCTGCCGGGTACGAGTGTCAACTGTAAAGCTTCACGAATTCCCTAGATCGCCTTAGTTTACGTGCAGCATGTGTTTTTTACGTTTGTCGCATTTTGCTATTGTAAAAAATGACGGAAAGATCGGAACAACGAATTTGCATTAAATTTTGCTTAAAACTCGAAAAGAGTTGTGTGGAGACCATCAAAATAATGAAGACGGCATTTGGGAACGAGTATATGAACAAAATACAAATGAAAGACTGGTATAAACGGGTCAAAGATGGCCGCACATCTGTTGATAGTAACCCACGTTCTGGGCGGCCTTCAACGACAAAAATATCGAACGTGTGTAACTTGTGATCAATGAAGATCGTCGGTTGATTGTGCGAGAACTAGAATATGATCTGGGAATACCGAAAACTAGTGTTTGGAAGATTTTAACTGAAAATTTGCAAATGGTTCGTGTGTGTGCGAAATTCATTCCGAAATTGCTAACGGTGGAGCAGAAAAACCTTGAAATCGCTCAGGATAATTTGGAAATGGTCAAAGGACACCGATTCGACGACAAAAAAACAGTCGAAACTAATACGACGAATGCTCTAAAGGCAATACCAAAAAACGAGTTCCAAGACTGCTTCAAAAGTAGAAAGGCCGTTGGAAGCGTATTCTTCATTCAAATGGGGACTACTTCGAAGGATGCCACCAGCCCGATGACGCAGAATAACAGCAGGGGGGAAATATAAAGGAAGGTCGGATACTTTTCGGACAAACCTCGTATTCTTGTATTATACATCACTGTGTGATAGCTACAAGGAAGTCAGCGATCCTGCTATCAGTTTTATTTGACTCGGTTAAAGCTTCGTCAAAAATGTCATGCACTAAACAAGTATTTCACGCATATGGTACACAAATAACTATTGTATATTTCTTACCCCACGTTGATAATTTTAATATTTCCTAGTCCATATACTTTCAAGTCTGTTAAGAATACTCTCAAAGATCCTGCATTGAATTCGACTTTGTCTATATTCAACGGGTTCAGGCTAGGAACGTTATATTTTCTGTCACCTAAAATAAAAATAAATAAATAAAAAAGAAGGGAAATGTTCTTTGAGAAGAGATTTTTGCATAAATTAGTCAAATGAACTTAAATTCTACATCGAACTTTTATTATTTAGAGCCATTTTCATAATCAGGTTCACTTTAAGCCTTTAATTAAAATGACTTTAAGACTTTATCTTTATTTTAAAGTAATGTTACAGTGCTCGCTAAAGTGCTAAAGTTATATTATGAAAACGAACAAAACTTTATGTTTAATTTAAAGTGTTAAAGTGAAGATAAATTTTGTTTTGAAAACGACCCTTAATACACTAGCTGTACTTGTTGCAAATATTTGGTACTTTATAAATATATTTAAAAAAATCTATTTACGGATAGTTAGTATAAATTTTAAAAAATATGAGACGATAAATAATTTTTAAAAAAACTTACTCTACCTTTTAAAAAACCTGGTACAGCTTCGTATCCGTGTTTGATGAAACATTGTTCCTTATTTGGATCACTTAGACTACATTTTTTTATATATGAAGCTGAAAAATAACAAAAATATTACTATTTATTTATTGAAGATCTCTGAAAGCAACATAAAAAGAAATACAAGTATCAAGTTGTGCATTTCTTTTTCCTATTTCATTATAAAAAATCTCAACATATGTATATGTATAAACAATGCAGAATTTGGTCGAGTATTTACTATATATTTATAAAATTTATAGTATGATTTATTTTATCGATACATTAAGATAAAATTTTATGTTCTAAGGTTATGGCTTTGATTTTCCAGTCCGTAGGTCAAATAGTGGCCATAACTTTAAAATTTGGACGGACTACAAATAATGTCAATGCCATGCCATTTCTACTTAGGGGATATTACTCCTTTGAGACGCACGACACAAGGCCAATTTTCAATCACATTAAAATTAAATTTGCTATAAAGTTTCAAATGAAAATATATTAAAAATTGGGTCCCTACAACACGACATTCAAAATTCTATATGTATATTTTTTTTCGTAATGTTTTTTCTTCCATTTTCTTCTGATTAAATATTCTGACTTTTTTGATACTTATGTAATCGTTTTTAATTTATTCAAGTATTAAGGTCGCCAAACTTTTTGTCAATTAATTTTTTAGATCATCGATAATTTTAATACCTTGTAGAGAAACTTTGATAAATTTTAAATTAAAAATTATGTAAGGTTAATATTTTTTTAATACTTTGGAATTTCTTATGTATTTAAAATTTTGAGATTTCTATATTATCTAAGTGGCAGGTCCGAAAAATTTTAAATTAACTTTTTTAATGTTATTTCAGTCAATTTAATAGTGAACATTTTAATGTACAAATTTTTATTAGCAGTTAATGGAATTTATTGTAAATCAAATTTGAAATTTTGTGTCATAGCCTCTATGGTCATAGTCATCTTATAATATATTGTTTTGTATATAACTTTGCAATAAAGTGAAAACTTTAGTTCGTTTAACAGTTTGATCTTTTTCTTAACTAAATAGCAGGAAGTACATACATATTTTTGCAGGTTATGGGCCCAGGTGTGTTGTAAAAAGGAATACATTTAAAATAATAAATATTTTGCAATTTTGTGACTCGAAATATTTGCGTAGATAAAGGAATGGAAAATTATATAATAAAAAATAAAGTTTATCAATGAATAATTACATATTAATAGCATTGTTCAGTATTTTGTGAAGTAATATCATATCAGCATTTATTCGAGAGTTAAAAAATTGAATCTGGATAAGATCTATATATAACTAATGTTAGTTATACTAAATTTATAACAGAACATAGTGATATATATATATATTTTTTAATGGATTTATAACAAGAAATACACTGTATTCAAAAGAATCCTAAATCAGAGTAGGTTATGAACAAACAAACGTGATATTATCAAAACTGTTATCTAAAGATATCAAAACTTTTTTTCTTGAATCCTTATTTTAGAAATAGAAAAAAATTAGAAAATTGTGAATGCCAATATTCTGTATCATTCTTTATTATCTTAAAATAAATAAATAAATATATCATCACGGCATATTACCCATTTCTGGGTGTGCCAGTATCTACAACACATGTAGACATCGGTAATGATGATGATATATTTTACCGTGTGGGCGCTTACCAGGCGTCACCTCACGGGCACTCATAGCTGGTATGGAGAGTACACCACAGGGGTCACTTTTGTGCCATTTAAAATTGGAAATATTTGGCGTCTGTCGGGATCTTTTCTCCTTAAAATTACATTTCACGGTCAATTTTGACATCTTGACTTTTGAATTGAATAATAATCAGACATATGTTTCTGTGTATATAGCCTATTCCAAATTAGGTTTTTTTCTAAATACGTTATATAATAATTAATGTAAAACACCTATTTATACTTGTTTCAAAATAAACCAATAAAAAAATTCAATGTCAAACATGTAGAACCTGTTTCATGTACTTTTAATACTATAAGTTTATATACATTTATAAATAGGTACATAAATTAGAAAAACTATTAACGTTACTAATAAATATTAATTTTTTTAAATAATCTATACCTTTTCAACTTTTATTTCAGAAAAGTAACTTCAATTTTGTAAAAATGAATATGACAACGTTGCTGCCTAGGCAGGGAAGTATTAGATTACATTACGATTTCAGGAAAAAAAATTCAATTTCAGAAAAGGCAAACTGATAAATAGATATTATTTTTCTGAAACTGAATTTAGTTTTTCTGAATTCTGAAAATTAATATACAGGACATTCTAAATACTGTGTACAAAAATATTTAAATATAAATACAAATAATGAAAATTATATTTGAAACAGGGCATCGAACCCGAACCTGAACCGAACCAAAACCGGAACCAAACCGCATCATTTTAAGAAACCCAAACCGAGAACCGAACCTCAGATATACTTTTAATTGAACCTGAGTCGCAACCGAACCGAGTATTAAAATTCAGGTTCGGGGTTCAACTCCGGTTCAGGTTAATTTTTAGTTTGAAAAGTAAATACAGCCGATAATCGACGTCTTAGGCGTCTGCGTTGCTGTCTGGGCTGACTTTTTGTGAAAATTGTGTTCGTTTCTTGTTGCGTTTTGCGTAAATTCCGGCTCTCATTTTACATTATTTCGAACCTGAACCGCGAACAAAACCGCAAATTTTATTAATGCTTGAACCAGAACCGCACCCGAACCCATCTTTCAAAAAACAAATTAACCGGAACCTAAACCGAACCCAGTTTTTGGCGGGTTCGATGCCCTGATTTGAAATACTTTCGTTCCCAAATAAATTTATTTTCCAAAACGTCCAACTAATGTTCAATAAAATAATAATAAATCTAACATAGACTGTTCTTCTACTTAACTCATACAACAATTTTAACAATCAAATTTAAACAATATAAGTCAACAGATAAAGAAAACATTACAACTTGTTACATGATGTGTTAAACAAAGGTACCTAATTAAAAAAGGGAACAGAGGTCAAGCAAATTATAGCAGAGTCATAAGATTACAAAATTTAAACATATGCATTATATACAAGTTTTTACAATGTTACTTAAAAGAATTATACGTCAGAGACTTTAGTTTTTCAGGCAAACTGTTATATAAAGATGGTACTAGGTATGAAAAAGAAGCTTTGAACTTTGAACGAGACAGAGAAAAACAAATTTCAAACGATCATCTATTATTATTATTATTATATTAAATGAAATAAATAAATAAATACATACGTATATCCTTAGCTATTGTTGCACAGAGTACACCAATTATCACACAAACAACACTCCTCATCTTGTCTAGAAGAATGAAATGTTTGTATATCTCCAATCCAGATTATATACGAGTCACGGTCCTTCAAAACAGTTTTTGCCTCTAGCCACCGTTGATTTGTATAATCAACTTTTTTTTTATTTCATTCTACATGGCGCATGACGAATAATTAGTGACTTCATTAACTAAGGTGAAAAGATATCTGAATGATGGTAACCCTGAAATATATGCTGAACAATTGAAATAAGGACAGCGTTGATTGGTGAGATGAAAATTGGTTTGAAATCTTTATTAAAGACGGAGTCTCCTAAAAATAAATGATTTTGGAAATTAATGTATTTGATATATGTACTAGAAAATTTTAAAAACGAAAATTCCAAGGATAAAAAAATATTTTGGAGTTTTGTTAAAACGGCGTTTTAAAACAAGGCCTGTAATACTAGCCAAAATAATATCTTAATATATTATTTAGGTATTTGCGCTCGCTTTTGTCAACGCAAAATGTCGCTTTGCCGCTCATGCGCGACAAAGTAGAAAAAAGCTCGCTGTCCGAATTTCTAACTATACAGGGTGTCTCTTAAATAGGGGGACATGGCTTAACCACAGATTCCTAAGGCTAAAATAAGACGATTTAACCAAACTTGCTTCTACCGAAAAGTGTACCATTTAGCCAGAATTCTGCTTCAAAGTTCTTCGAAAAAAAATTAATTTTGCTTATAATAATAGGACGCTTTATTCGATTTAGATTAAATTTATTCTAAAAATTTAGTACTGCAGACACTCAGATTTTATTTTTTTCTGTGTGAACCGTAATAGATATCACGAATTACACAGAGAGAGAAAAGTTTACTATTGAATGTATCTTTCTGAAGAAAAATAATTTCACGTTTTCGGCATTGCCATTAAAAATTTACGGCCTAATTAATGTTGGGACACCTAAGTTTCATACACTAGTGGTTCACTAATAATAACAAGTATCACCGTAAAAGATGACTTATAACCATATAAACATGTCATACTAAATTTCATCCAAATTGAATAAAGCGTCCGATTATTATAAGCAAAATTAATTTTTTTTTCGAAGAACTTTGAAGCAGAATTCTGGCTAAATGGTACACTTTCCGGTAGAAGCAAATTTGGTTAAATCGTCTTATTTTAGCCTTAAGAATCTGTGATTAAGCCATGTCCCCCTATTTAAGAGATACCCTGTATAATGTTGAGAAATATCACTTGTCTTCATTCTTAATGGGAACGTTTAGTCAGGAACTAATGGCGCTGTAGTTACTTACACATTTACCACCACCACAAATCAATCTGACATATGATTGCTTTGTCGGTATATTACAATAACCAGACAAAATGTCGTACTGCTGTGTAAAGGAATACAGAAATAAAATAGGGCATTCATTTACAAAAACGAAAGTAAATAATGCTTAGATTAGATTGAAGCAATAGCTCAAGCGTTTATGCAATTTACATTAAAAAATAATTAAAAAAATTGTTGTGGTCAGCACAAGACCTCTCGCCATTTCCATATTAGGCTATATAAGTATTGTATTGCACTTCGCTTTTGAACCGTCGTTTTATTACAAAATATTACAGAACTTTACTCAAATATTGTTTTTTTTTATTGTATTTAGCATGTCTTCTGCACACATATAATTCTAATTATATCTATTTTTCATTGTATGAGGAAGTTCCTAAATATGAGAGATTCTTCCAATTCATTAACCAGATTGGCAGTATTTCGGATGGATATATACATTTTACCACAATTTTACCTATAATTTCAAATATTTAATTAATAAAACAATAAGAAAGATTAAATATACTTCCCAGAAAAAGCTATCAGAATGTCACTAAAACTGTTGATATTTGACAATGACATGTGTCATGTTATAAACATTGGAATTTGTCAACTGGTTTCCTTAGTACCTTAGCCTCTGCGATTAGTTTACTCTATAACTTATAGTGTCTTTATCTCTAAATCTATACAAGATATAATAAAAAATTTAAGTGTATTAGATGGAGAATTTTATGTTCTTCAAAAATTAAATTAAAAAACTCCCAAAAAATTATATTATGAAGAATTTTTTTAAGAAACTACTATTTTCAGTTGTTCAATTGTTACCAAAACCTTTTCAGCTCTTCTCAGGAATGTCAGATTGAAGAAACTGCAGTTAAATTAGTCAAGTTTTAAAAAGTAAAAAACTCGGTATATTACAATAACCAGACAAAATGCCATACTGCTGTGTAAAGGAATACAGAAATAAAATAGCGCATTTATTTACAAAAACGAAAGTAAAAAATTGCTCAAGAAGAATGTGAAATAACGATAATTTAAAATTTAAAAATATAATCGTTATTTATTGAGAAGTACTGTAAGTATAAAGTGTACATTTTATTATTTTTTGTTATGGTGGAGGACCTCATTGTGGCGTCTGTAGAAAAAATCTTGTGTGTGTGTTTTGAGCGCAAATGGACATTGTTTATTTTGAACTGGAACAATCTACTATTCAATTCTACAAAAAAAGCACTGGGTAAATCGCATATTTGTCCATTTTTCTTAATGAAAGCCACTTCTAGTACTTCGAGTTTGACCATAAAACTAACGAAAATTATGTCATATTATACTGACGTCGAATATAGTGTTCTCAACAGGAAGACTACGGGAAAATGCGGAGGAATACTTAGATGCAAAAATAAAATTTTATTTTATAAAAATATTAACAATAAATAATTAACAAATTGTACAAAATATTAAAATAAGCCATTCTTATTCTTATAAATGTATGGAAATGTAATCATTCGCCAATAAGAAAGAATATAATATGTACTATTATTTCTTTTTGAGAGTTTGAAACACTGTCTTAAAAATAATATATTATTTATTGATATTCATTCGTCTATTAATTCATTATAAGGAATTTTTCCAAAGAAAGCTTTAAGAACATGCATCAAAACTTCCCCTAATGCTTCGCCTATCTTCATTCCTATTTCTCCATTCACTTCTTTCCAATTTTCGTTTAAGAATTTCTTCATTTCTTCACCTGAAACACACAAGAAAAGAAAATATTACCAATAGACAAGTACTTGTAGCATGTTTGTGAAATAATTTTAATAGAAATATACAATATTTGTTATTGATATTCTTACCTAATCGTTTGTCTCCATTGAACAAGTTTTCGAGTCCAAAATAGACGCGAGTTGCAGTATAAGTAAATGTATTTGTTTTGGGAACTAAATATTCTTTATTGTCATGTTGTTCTATTTCGTATGTAAAGGAATAGTGTATATCTGGCTTAACTAAAATGAATAAAACATTATTACTGGATTATTTTATTGAGAATATATTAAAACGCTTTATAAAAATTTATTATATTTAATAATATTTAAATTTAATATATATATATATATATATATATATATATATATATATATATATATATATAAATAAACGCTATATTAAATGAATAATCGCCATATAGAAAATATAGGCTTTTGACATAGAAAATTAGTTTTTCTTTGCGAAAATGTTGCCAAATTATTTTATGCAAAAATACGTTTTAGCGATTTTTTTTTATTGCACTTATATAGCATTTTATTTAATTACATCTTTTAAATAGCACTTACTGAATGTTGTATTCATAGGTCCAATTCCTTGTATGGGTAATATTAGAATTTTCCCGCTAATATTATATTGTCCAAAACAATTTAATTGTTCGAGGAAGTTAAAATGTAGTTTTACTTCTTTTTTGTCCAAATCGATTCTGGAGAAATATATAATAATTATTGCAATATATTTTCACATAATGTACATAGGGATTTAACACGTATATTAGTTTTATACAAATTCCTGCTCTTATGTTTATTTTACAGCAAAAACTGTTGTTCAGAATTAAAAGTTGAATAAAAAACTGTTTTACATTTTTTTATTATATTGGTGTCTTCGCAATTTTAAAAATTTCAGTCAATTAGTAGCAATAGCATAATTTAAAATATACAGAAAATTATTATTCACAGGAGAAACTAATTTGAAAAACATATAATATAGAGACAATATTTTACAGTGAAAATAACATAAAATCATATTTAGTAACAACAAAAACCAAAGTTCTAATAAAATGTTTGATAGTGTAATAATACTGTAATAATTGCGATCACATTTATATTGGAAAAACACCAGAAATTTCGGCACTAGGTTCTAAGCACCTGGATACATCAAATGTAGCTAAACACCTTTTACAACATAATTATAAATGCGCAATAGATAAGTTTGTAATTTTGCACAAAGAAAATAAAACTAGATATCCTAGAAGCTATGGAAATTCAAATCACCACAGACATAATTGTATACGTAGTTGTTGTCATGATGGTATAAAAATCGAAAAGTTGAAATAAAACTTTTCAAAAGATACCGAGTGCTATATAGTTATTTTCGTAACAAGTTATGAAATATACCAAATATCATGCGAGTGTTAATTGACGCACGACGCGTAGCGGAGTGCAAGTCAATACACACGAGCTAAGATATTTGAATTTCATACAAGTTATGAACATTATTTTTTAGACGAGCATAAATAAATTTTACTTTTTTTCAAAACTGAAATTAAAGCCGCAATTCTGAACAAATCTGTAAGTCTTACAAATTTGTAAATCTGTAAAAAATGAACAAAATCGCAACGAAAGCTGCAACTCTTATGTATAACTTTATATTTATCAACAAAAATAGATGCGTTATTGTCAGTTCTTTACAGATTTACAGATCTGTAAGAGTTACAGATTTGGTCAGAATTGCGGCATTAGGTTCAAACGTACGGACAGTTGACAAATGAATAATGTATACATATAGCCAGAAAATAATGACATAGTAACCTAGCAACCGTGTCAACTATTACGATATGAAATATATCGTAACACTAATGTGATAAGTTCAACTTTCAGTGTTAGGATACTACGTTGATATGTCATACTTATCACAATGGTCGTCTAAAAATTATTTATTATGTAATTTAAAATCCTTACGATACATCTGTGAATACAACATCATCGAATCCATTGATAGTAACATCAGTTAAATTAATGATAAGACCTCCATTTACATCGATATACATTTTAGGAACTTTTAAGGGACTCAGAGATTGTAAATGGTACGCATTATCACCTACGAAATAAATTTTATTTAAAATTATTTCATTTTTCCTAAAATTTTGACATATAATTATTTCGATAACGAACCTTTAACAAATTGATCATAACCTTTTTTAATATTATCAAAAATACAGGTGTTGAGATTGGTAAGATCACTTTTCTTGCATTTTGTAAAGAATGATGCTAAAAAATAAAAAAATTATTTTAAAAGATTCAACTTTAAATAAGTACATTATTTTTCCCTCGACGATTAAGTAATCCCTTCCTTATACTGGGTGTTAATTAAAAAGCGGGTCATGGGCATTTAACATGGAAAATCAGTTTCTCTTTGCCCAAAATAATTTAAGTTTTAGTGCAACTGGGCAGCAGTGAATTTTGTAATGCCCGTTTAATTATTTTTTCTGATACTTACGTATTTTAGCTGAATGACATAGAGTCATACATAAACAAACAATCACAATACTCTTAATCATTTTGCTAAACTGTTTTAAATGTTATATACAACGTTTATATATAGTATAGACAACCTTGGGGCAACAAGATTTTGTTTTAATTTATAATTTATTTATAATTTCATAATTAAGTGGCTTGCAAAAAATCGCTTACATCTACAGTGTGTTCAGAGAAAACCCGGAGTAGGGCTATGAACACAGAAACGTATGTCTGATGTAAATTATTATTCTAATTCAAAAGTCAAGTTGTCAAAATTGATCGTGAAATGTAATTTTAAAGAGAAAATATAATAAATAAGGATACAGAAATGCCATTCACCGTTTTCTAATTCAAGAAGAAAAGCTTTAATTTCTTTAGATAACATTTTTGATAATATCTCTTGCCAGATTGACATTTGATTAAATACTTTCAAATCGACATACGTTTTTTATTGTTCATAGCCTTCTCCGAGTTAGGATTTTATTTTCGAACCCACTGTATTTTTATCTGAATTGAGTCTGTCTTGAATTTCAACTTGTCAATATCACTAATGTCAAATAAGATGCCAAAGTTAACAAAAAACGAGAAATAACCACGTATATATATAAAAGTAAACTGGTATCCAGGTATAACGAGAATAAATTACCTATAAATATCAACAAATGTTTTATTGTTACGTATACACGCAAAAATAACAACATATTTAGTTTTCAAATAACTTCGTAACTATTAGAAAATCAAAAAAATGTTTCCTAAAAAGTTTATTGTTTTTTTTTTATGGTGTATTTACTAACATAGACGAAATTTTGATCAGTCACTATCTTTGTCTGTTTTTCTTCGATTCTAATACAAAATGGCTTCTTTCTCAAAAACAGTTGAAGATCGGACCAATGTTGATTAAGCTTTTTTTACTCTTTTTTGTCAGTACTACCGTGAGTATTTTTTAACGTGAAACATTGGGTTTTCACGTCCATGGTTACGATTTGACATTTGATTGACAGGAATGTATTTGCGTGTCCCATTTAAAATGAAACATAGGGAACGAATTTGACGGATGTTAGCTAAGTCAGAAAACCACTCGAGAGCACTAAACATATTTCGGGCACACAATATTTTTTTTGGAACTAAATTTAATTTTTAAAAAAAAGGTATAATTATTTAAACAAAATTAACCTCTAATGACGTCTTGTCAATATGACAGATAACCGCTGAATTTTCCTATAAGTTACGACCTGACATTTGATTGACAGTAATATATTTGCCTGTCTCATTGAAAACATAGGGAATGAATTTTACAGAGTATTATATTTAAATATTGTAAGAAATTTGGCCAAGTTAGAAAATCACTCGAGCACAAGTTACACTAAATTTAATTTGGAAAGCAGATATAATTATTTAAACAAAATTAACCTCTACTGACGTCTTATCAAATGTCAAATTCGTTCCCTATGTTTTATTTTAAATGGGACACGCAAATACATTGCTGTCAATCAAATGTCGAATCGTAACTATGGATATGAGAAATCCAATGTTTCACCTTAAAAAATACTCACGGTATATGCTCTTATAATTTGTGACACTTATTTTTTAACACCCTGTATTTATAATATATTAAAAAATAAAATTTTTGTTGCTGTTCTAATCTTTTCCTTCCATGCCTGGTCCGGGATTATAAAACGATCCCTCATAGGATACGGGAAAAATTCGGAAAAACTTATTTAAGGAACGATTACTAATAAATCACATATTTGTAATTTCCCAGGGTTACAAGTTTGATAATTTCGGACCATAAAACTAACTAACAAAAAGTATATCATTACCCTATACTTTACAGGAAGACTATGGAAAAATGCGGAAGAATACTTAGATGCAAAAATAAGATTTTATTTTATATTAACAATAAATAATTAATGAATTGTAAAAATATTAAATAAACTATCCTGATTCGGATAAATGTATAGAAATGTAATCATTAAATAAAAAACCAATGTTTGAATCAATGATATATTATTTATTGATATTCATTCGTCTATTAATTCATTATAAGGAATTTTTCCTAAGAAGGCTTTAAGAACATGCATCAAAACTTCTCCTAATGCGTCGCCTAACTTTACTCCTATTTCTCCATTCACTTCTTTCCAATTTTCGTCTAAGAATTTCTTCATTTCGTCACCTGAAACACAAGAAAAGAAAAGATTATTAATAGACAATAGCTATTTATGTAATAAGTTGCAAAATGAATTTTTCAAAATTAAACAATAGGCAGACGTCAGGTTCATATGTTCGTTGCTAAATGACAATAAAAAATTTGTTGTTATAAAACGCTAGTATAAAAAAATATTATTAATATTCTTACCTAATCGTTTGTCTCCATTGAATAAGTTTTCAAGTCCAAAATAAATGCGAGTCACAGTAAAAGCAAATGTATTTGTTTTAGGAACTATATATTCTTTATTGCCATGCTTTTCTATTTCGTATGTAATGGTATAGTGGACATCTGGTTCAACTAAAATGAATAAAATATTATTACTAGAATATTTTATTGACTATATACTCGTATAACTCATCGGAAAATAGACCACTCAGATAGGTCAATTTTTCTTAGATAATCTATATAACATCGGTTTTTTGTGTTGCTAAGTTGTGTTTCGCGTGATACATACAGGGTGTCTCACAACTCGCGCCCCAAAGCGAATGAGGAAACACGAGACTGCACTCGGATGTGTAATTTCGAAGAAAAAAAAAATCTAGCTTAAAAGATATTAGAGAAAAGACGTCTTAAAATTGACCAATCAAAGACCTACACCTTTAACGTGTGTTTGCCGGAATTTTATGTTACTAGGGTTTTATACAAATCAAATCTTCTTTAAAATGTGTGGGCGACTGTAGTTTTCGAAAAATGTCAGTGTCAAATTAAATTTGACAAGGTGAATAAAAAAGGCAAATTCTTACCATGCATTCAGCCGCTGATTACTTAGAAATGATTATAATTTTCTGACAATAATATTTTCGTTTAACACATTTTACACAGCTGCTACAACACGTTGCACTGTACGATATAAATGATGATCTCGGATGACACCTTAGCTAACCTAAATTTGTTGACAGTGAAAAGTCAACCCTAAAGTGTCAAAATTACAGTAAGTCAAACAAATTTTGTAACTCACTAGTAGTATTTTTAAAACCTAGCAACCAGTTTTATTTTGTAATAATATCATCACACCTCAAGATATGGGGTCCCGTGGCCGCGTGCCTGAGTGTCTGGTCGCGAACCTGGGGGAACCGGGTTCGATCCCGACCGGCACCAAATATTTACAATTTTAAATGGCACAAAAGTGACCCCTGTGGTGCACTCTCCACACCAGCTATGAGTGCCCGTGAGGTGACGCCTGGTAAGCGCCCACACGGTAAAATATATCGTCTTCATTACCGATGTCTACATGTGTTGTAGATACTGGCACACCCAGAAATGGGTAATATGCCGTGATGATATATTTATTTATTTATTTACCTCAAGATATCCTTCCGGGATTGGTGGATTAAAAAGTCTTGTAACTACGTTATGCAAGCAGCCGCAAATTATTTTCTTCTATTTATTGGCAACCTATTGTCGTCGGCAAGTGTCAGTTTCGTCTGGGGCGCGAGTTGTGAGACATACAAACCGAGCTTCGAAAATCATCTGAATATATAGTTTGCGGACTTGGTGTGTTACCTGAAAATACATCTAGTCTTGTCCAAGTCCACTGTATATTCGATTATTTTCGAACCTCTTGTTGTTTAATTACTGATTGTTTCACTCATAAATTTATTAACGAATCTAGATTCAGATACCAAGATTTATTTCGACAAAACACCGTCATAAAAAAGATGCTACATTTTTACAAGCAAGTTTTAATAAGCGAATTTTGTTTATATACTAGTTTTTCTATTGCTTTACCCCAGTCTGTTACATATTTATCTCGTGGCTTTTATGGAAAATTACATTAAAGAAAAAATAACTTTAAAAAATCATAGCTCACGAATTCTGACAGATAAAATGTCAAACATTCGTTTATCTTTTGATCAAATGCCATCTCGGTTATAATCTTTTTGTTATACAGTGTGTCCCATTTAGAAGTGCCACCATTGGGATCTCGAGAACTATAAGAGATACGATGTCGGTTAAATGGAACTTTTTGTGCGCCTTTGGGAGGCAATCTCAGATGTGCTTTTGTTTTTCCAAAAATTCTCATAGGGCCGTAGATAATGACGAAAAACTGAATATTGTTGATTTTTTCTTTTTCAAATAATTATGTTTTATATTTGTTTTGCCTTCAAAATTATTATTTTTTTCTTTATTTTGTATTAAATTTACAATTATTTTGAAAATATTAGTAGATTTCTATTTAGAAACACTCCTTGTATTTAAATAATTTATTTCGTTAGAAAACTTTGCTCAAAATTCGATCAAATTAATTTCTATAATATTTGTGTCAGGTCGCCCTTAGCACATTATAGTGTAATTTGTAATTATGAGTCTAGAATAAAAATATTAAGTAATAAAGGCATAAAATAAATTATATCGATCAATTACAATATAATTAATAAAAATAATAATTTTTTTTTGAGAAATAATAAGAAAATTCACAAAAATAAAGAAAAAAAAAATAAATTTTAGGAGCAAAACAAATATAAAACATAATAACCCTTACATCATTGAAAAGAGAAAAAAAATATTATTTTTTTGAGACTAAAATAAGATATGGGTTCCATTTAAAAAAATATAAGTTTGTGTTATATCTCGAAAATTTACTGATATAAAAATTTATTTCGTACGTCACTGGTTAGATAATTAAAATATCTATCTTTTATATTTGAAACGTTTTTCTCAATTACTAATAGTTTAGAAGTTATTTGAAAAATTAAAAATCAACAATATTCAGTTTTTCGTCATTATCTAGTGCCCTATGAGAATTTTTGGAAAAACAAAAGCACATCTGAGATGGCCTCCCAAACGCGCACAAAAAGTTCCATTTAACCAACATCGTATCTCTTATAGTTCTCGAGATCCCAATGGTGGCACTTCTAAATGGGACACACTGTATAGCAGAAGAATTAAAAATTACTACCGTGCATGATTTTTTAAAGTTTAAATAATAAATAACACTAATAAAATTACCCATTAACCTTAAAATTAAATTTTAATAAAACTAAATAAGTATTTTGAGAACTAAGTTGTCATAAAGGAAAAATGAAACAAAGTAGCCAAGATTACTCAACATGTCAACCATGCCAGAGGTCAAGACAACTCTATAAATAATACTTACCGAATGTTGTATTGAGGGGCCCATTTCCTACTACGGGTAATATTAGAATTCTTCCGCTAATACTATACTGAGCAAGACATATTAATTGTACCGGGCTGTTAAAATGTAGTTTCAATACTTTTTGGTCCAAATCGATTCTGGAAAAATGTATAATAATTATTGCATGCAAAACTGTTTTTACATTTTTATTATATTATTCGTTTCTTCACAATTTTAAAATAGTATATTAAAAGAACAAGTTTTATAAGACATGCTTTTTTCGCACCCGTCAATTGATAAGTGCGAAAAAGTTTTATAAAATGAATTCTTTATAATATTTTTTATATTTTCTTGCCTTCTACATACTAAAATATTTTTTGCACATCTGGGCGTAAAAGTCGGACAAATAGCATTATTTTAAGGGCGAAATGACACTCTTTTTCGACCGAGGGCGAAAAAGTAGTCATTTTCGCCCTAGAGCTTTTCGTGCCCAGTTAAAATAATAACTTGCTTGTTTTCATTGTTATCCATGACAACGTTCATATGTCAAATAGAGTACTATGATCAAAATTTGATTTGAACATCGTTATACTTTGATCCGGATGTGCAAAAAATATTGTATGTATTACGGGCGAAATATATTTTGGCCCTAGGTGCATTGTAACCCTCCGCTACGCGTCGGGCTTCAATCTTAGACCGCGGGCCAAAATCTATAACATTTCGCCTTTAATACATAAATAGCTATTTAAAAAACAGTTAATATTAAACCGAGTTAATTGGAAAAATAGGTAGTATTTTTCCAATTAATAATATGAGTTCAGAAAGATATTTTAATAATTTAAACCGAGTTAATTTAGGGAAATTTGTAAGTGAAAAGCTGTAGTTGGTAACACTGAATTGACCATATTTAACAACAAATTTAAGTGAAAATTGAAAAATTTGTAAAAAAATTAAGTGAATTTAGTGTAATCATCAATTGGACTCCGCCTAAACTATGTAATATAGCTCAGACCACTGTAAATAATCTACTTACTAAAACAAAAAATTGCTTATCTTAATGACTTTGCTATGAACGCAAAATCTAAAAAGAAATTTAAAAAAATTAAGTTCATTAGTAGCAATAGTATAATTAAAAATCCTTACGATACATTTGTGAATATAGCATTATCGAATCCAATGATAGTAATATCAGTTAAATTAATGGAAAGTCCTCCATTCACGTCGATATACAATTTAGGAACTTTTAAGGGACTCAGAGATTGTAAATGGTACGCATTATCACCTACAAAAAAAAAAAAAATTTAAGATCTTTTAATTTTTCCAAAAATTTATTCATTTAATTGTTTTGATAACCAACCTTTTGCAAATTGATCATAACCCTTTTTAATGTTATCGAAAATACAGGAGTTGAGAGTAGTAGGATCATTTTTCTTGCATTTTGTAAAGAATGACGCTGAAAATAGAAAAACTATTTTACCTTCCGGCACCCGATATACAGTCGACTATCTCTAAATCAAACTTTCTCTTATTCGAATTTTTCTCTAAATCGAATGATTTTTACCTTCCGTCACCTTTAGGTAAGGAAGGCATTGTCTTTGGTCAAAAAAATCGGTGGTGAGTTTTTAATGAATAAGCACATTTTAGGGTCCCTACAATACGAATATACCATTTTAAAGATGATGTCTGTATGTGTGTTTGTATATGTGTGTGTGTGTGCGTGTGTGTGTGTCCGTGTGTGACAAATTTTTCTCCGACGATAACTCCAATACTACAATCCTAAAAATTATAATTCTTTCGTATCCCTCTTCTGTACAACCATATGAAGAGTTGATTAGATTTTGGTTATAATTAATCCACCGGAAGTACCCTTATTTGAAGTTTTTAACAGTTTTTCCTAAAAAATCGCAGTTAAATATTATTTTTTGACATTTTGTTATTACACATATTAAAGAAAATACTCTTCTCTATATGGTTTGATTATACATTTTCCTTCATAATCAATAGATGTAGATTTAAAGCGTTATAAACAAATTAATTTTGAAAAATTAGTCAGCGTTGCTATTTATCATGGAAACAGATGATATATTCAAAAAATTTTAATTGACAGATGTCAGTTGGAAGTGCAAAACCAAATATGGAAGATATAGGATCTAAAATTGATATGTCATAGTGTTCCTCGCAAGTGACACGCAGAGAAAGGCCAAAGAGAAGATGGAAGGACTGTTTCGCAAAAGACTTGAGAAAGGAAACTGTGTGAAGAAGATGCGTTGGACAGGAATGAGTGGAAGAAAAGAGAAAAAAGCGCCCCCAAAAAAATAGGGGAAAGCTGAAGAAGAAATGAAGGAAGTGTCTAGTGCATTTCACTTAGTGTATATTTATGTTATAATTTTATTGGATTTATAGAAGTTTTTCGCATGAACTTTTGGTATAGAATTTGTAAAAAATAGTTTGTGTTCGTGTTGGATTTTACATGATATTATATAGAATCTGTTCCAACGACCTTTTGGTATGGGATTTGTACAAAATACATCGAATTGACGGAAGGTCTTGTGTTGGCCACAACAGATTTTTTTGACATGCACAACGGTATATGCTTGTATATGTAAAAATTGCTCTTTAAATTGAATTTTTTAATTCGAACTTTCCTTTAATCGAATTAAATTTACTAGGTATGTACATCTCATTTTTCTCAAAAATAAAATATACTATTTTCTGATACTTACGTATTTTAGCTGCGTGGCATATAGTCAAACATAAACAAGCAATCACAATATTCTTAATCATTTTAGCAAACTGTTTTAAATGTTTGTTCCAACCTTTATATACAAAATTTATAACCTTGGAGTAACGAAATTTTGTCCTAATTGGAAATTCATGTATATTTTATACTTAAGTTGTTTATTTCTCGTAGAAAAGACATAGATCTTAATGTTACAAGTTTTTTGTATACACGAAATTAATACTTTCGGGCAATAATTATCCTATCTCCAACAATTTCAAATTTTGTTTTTCTAAACCAAAATGGTATGGTATATTTTGGTTTTACATTATTAACTCTTAAATAAATCCATTACAATCGTATTACAGTTTTACACCAGTTGTGACAGGGCGGAGGGGGGGAGGAATAAGATTTTGTTTTACTTCTCTTCTTACCCCAACGATCCTTTATCTAACTGGTGGACACTTCATTTGAAGAGGATGATTGCTGGTTTGTACACCACTTTACTGAGGAGGAACGCCCTTACGCTCACTATCACTTACACTTGATAATTGATGATGAACGTAATCTTGGGTGGATGACACACACACAATATTTTTATGCTCCTAATTTTATTTACACATATTTACATTATTTCTAACTTATAATTATTGATGACACTGAACACAAACTGTTACATTATTATATTGTAACCTTAATTACGCGTACGCCGACTACATATCTGTCCTGTCTGAGTCTTTAATCTCGACAGCCTTAAAATAAAGGGTTATCTCTTCAACAGGCATATCTGATGAAGGGTGCGAGGGAGTAGCATCCATAGCTAAATAACAAGACTGCACGTATCATAGGCAATAACTTATATGGTTAATTGTCAAAACAATAAATGTCTACGCGGTTGACATCTAGACTAAACAGATATATGAGAGAATAATGATTATTATTTCTAAACAGAATTTTGACTTACAAAGATAATAGAGTTAAAATGTAGTTATTGAAACTGTAATTTAGAAGTTTATAATAAAGTTCATTACTTGTTATTTTACCATGCTCACCTTGCTACGCAGTTTTCTCCAAAATTATTATTATTACTACATTTCAAATTTTACCATTTTGGGTCATAACCCCAAAATGGGTGGAGGTACAACCCTGTCGACTTCACCATTCGATTCTACGGGCAAAATACATAAGTATACAAATTTTCAATTTTTTTGAGCAATGGATACAATATCTAGAATAAGATAACTGAAAATGGCCAAAAATCGCAAAAATCTAAGGTGTACCCCTTGCCATTTTTTCAGATTTTGGCAATTTTCAGTAATTTTACTCTAGAAATTGTACACATTGATCAAAAAATTTGAAAATTTGCATACCCATGTAATTTTGCCCGTAGAATCGAATGGTGAAGTTGCCAGGCTTGTATCTCCACCCATTTTAGGGTTATGACCCAAAAATGGGTAAAATTTGAAATGCAAATATCTCGAGAATGAAACGAGATATCGACCTGCGGTTTGAAAATTTGGAATCAGCGCGTTGATTTGTACATGTATAAAAATTGGATTTTTGAAAATTTTGAAGATTCTGGAGAAAATGTGGAATAGCATGAATTCAATACTTCTCTCTTAGCGAGAGATAAAAAACAGGATAATGTATAGTCATTACTAATTTAAAATTGATTATACCTACCTGTCGAAGTAATACAGTTTAATCTTGAGTATAATCAATTACAAAAAATAGATCGTCTATTATTTATGACTCGAAAATTATAGCGCAGTAAAAAATTGATTAAGAAATTGTATGCCATAAAAATTAAGGTAAGAATAACAAAAAAATGTACAAAACAACAACACGAAATTCAGGTATAAACATAACGTTTTGTTTTTTAATGATATTGAGAAAAAAATTATGAAAAATAGTTTACCTTGACTCGGAAGGTTGTAAAAACAAGAGCATGTAAAATTAAAAATAAATAAACAGGAAAGTCTATAAAAAAAGATGAGCATTATTTTTAAAGAATAATTATTATTTGCAGTTTTCACTGGAAAGGAAAAAAATAAGATACGTTTTTTAACTACATTTTATTCATGTAATCCATACTAATATAATAAATGCGAAAGTAACTCTGTCTGTCTGTCTGTCTGTCTGTCTGTTACGTTTTCACGCCTGAACCATTGAACCAATTTTGATGAATTTTGGTATAGAGATAGATTGGACCTAGGAGAAGGACATAGGCTACCTTTTGTTATTAAACATTATTAAACACAGAGAACTTTACGGGAGAAATTATTCAACGTTAAACAAACAAATAATCAATTGTCTCCATGGCTTACTTCATTAAAAAACTAATAAAATAGTTTACAAAATTTAAATTTTTAACCGTAAATAACTCGTTTATTTGAAAAAATTGTACATAAACAACATTACCTTACTGGAAAGAGAAAAAATACTCTTTCCAATAAGATAATAAAAATATATGGTTCCATTTAAAAAATATATATATTGTCCCAAATTTTGAGGATCGCTGACACAAATTTTATTTTGTCTACATGACCAATTTTCTAATATAAAATGGCACAATTTTGCTCATTTAACCAACCTCGTACCTCTTCAAATAAAAAATATACCAATAGTGAGCAAGCTTATTGAGACACCCTGTATATAAAGTATATTAGGATTTTATTATAAATAAATGCACTAATTTGGTACCTATTGTAAGTCGTAATTCTCAAGGAAACATTTAGCTTAGATGAATTACATCACAATTCTTGGAAGAAATATATATTTTTCACACATTTTTTATAACATTACATGCATTATTTTATTGTTATTCGTCGAACAATTTATTGAAGGGTACTCTAGCAAAAAGATGGCTAAGTATTTTTGCTACAGATTGGGCCATGGCTTCTCCTATTTTGTTGCCCAAATCATTGTTGATTTTTAATTTGTTTGAAGCGAACATCTCTGATATATCTGCTTCTAAAAAATAAAAATATAATTTTAATTCAAAATATGCTAGTAGAAAAAATACAAAGAGTTGTAGGACCTTGTAAAATCTACAAGTTAACAACCTGAGTATTTAAAATAATTGAAGTAAAAGGATGTGATTATAATTACAATAAAAAGAAAGGAATCTTACTTGTGGCATTTCCTAAGTCAGACAAGCTTTCAATGTTAAAAGATATGTTCTCGAAAGCATACAACATGCTCGCATTTTTAAGCCTGATGTATTCATTCTCTTCAAAATTGACTAACTCGTATGTAAAATTGAAATTAAGATGTAAATCATCTACAATAAATATTACATATATTTCATAAATACTTTTATTGAGGAAGTTGAGCGATAATCGACTGAAGAATGGATGAGATTTCCCGAAGGAAAAATAATCTGACAAGCAGTCTGCAGTGAAATTATTTCAGGGTAAGAAATAGTCTAATAACATCATAGCAACCATCCACGAGGAACAATAGGGGATTCCAGCTCAATCGAATTAAAAGAAAATAGTAAAAAAAATACGAATGTATATGCTGAATAACGAATATTAATAAAAAAATGAAATGGTATAATGGGGGATTACACCATTTTTTTTATAATTTCATCTGAAAATATTAGGAAAACTAAGACTATTGATGAAAATCCGGTGAAAAAATTCCTATTAATAAGCGAGTTATGGTCTCCCGAACTTTGAAAAGATTGACGTGACGTCACATTTATGTGTTTTTATATCAAACTGTTTTCATCATGGACCTAAATGTTCTTCAAATATATGCTATTTTAAGTTATATTTACATAAAAATAAATTAATATTATAACACTGTATAAGTATACATATTTTATAATTACAGGTGTATTTAAATTATTAAGTTTAATGCAAGAAATTTATGTTAAAATAAAAACTGTTTGGAAACTGTAGTACAGGAATGTTAGCCCCTCCTTTCGAATTTGAATTTCTTAACTTCCATTGGTAGTAAACACGCTATTGTAATGTATGTACAGGCGGTTTCTCGGTCGCCAATCAAAATATTTTCATATTAGTGTCGAAGCGTTATAAAAAAACCCTTTATTTCCGAAATATCTCAATTATACCATTTAATTTTTTTTATTAATATTCGTTATTCAGTATATACATTCGTATTTTTTTACTATTTTCCTTTAATTCGATTGAGCCGTAATCCCCCATTGAAATATTTCGGAAATAAGGGTTTTTTTGTTATAGCGCTTCGATACCAATATGAATTAAATATATAATATTTTGATTGGCCACCGAAAGAACGTCTATACATGTATAACAAATAGCGTGTTAGGAGGTGGGGGTTACTACCAATGGAAGTTAAGAAATTCACATACGAAAGGAGGGGCTGACATTCCTGTACTGCAGTTTTCAAACAGTTTTTATTTTAACATGAATTTCTTGCATTAAACTTAATAATTTAAATACACCTGTAATTATAAAGTATGTAGACTTATACAGTGTTATAATATTCATTTATTTTATGTAAATATAACTTAAAATAGCATATATTTCAAGAACATTTAGGTCCATGATGAAAACAGTTTGATATAAAAACACATATGCGTGACGTCACGTCAATCTTTTCAAAATTCGGGAGACCATAACTCGCTTATTAAAAGGAATTTTTTCACCGGATTTTCATCAATAGTCTTAGTTTTCCTAATATTTTCAGATTAAATAAAAAAAAAATGGAGGAATCCCCCATTCTGTGATTATTTTAATTTGCTATAAAAACTCATATTAGACTATTTCTTGCCCTGAAGAAGACTAATGTATTAGGCGAAACGTCGGCTTGAAATAAATATTTTTACTGCAGACTGTTTGTTCGATTATTTTACCAGAGGACAAAAATAAAGCATATGTTGTGCTTATTTTGCATTATACCATTTGTTGACTTTGTATTTTTTTGTATTACTTACCAAAGGTAATATTAGCAACACCGTATGATCTCAATAGGCCCAATGTAACATTATAATTAGTAAAGAATATTATTTTGGGAGTTTTAACTATAAATTCAAAAGTTTTATTAGCGAAATTAACACTAAAAATAAAAACATAAATTAGTTTCATTTGTTATTACTTATTGTGAAAACAATAATATTTTATTGTAAAATAATTATGACATATGTCATGTGAAATTTATCATTTGATTGTAAAGAATTTATTAATAAAAATAATATTGTTCGATTATTAAAAAATGCATAAATAATTTTTGCAATAAAATGTAGTAGTTAAAATCAAATTCTTTTATATACAGTGTGTCCGCTGAAGAAACCGATAAACTTTTACCATGTATTCTAGGTGTTATTGAAAGTAAAAAAATCAAGGGACGAATGATGAAGAAGACCTAGTGGTCCATCTTTATCTAATAAATACAATTTGTAGAAAACATCAATTTAAAAGAAATATATTGATGACAATAAATTATATTAAAATTAAAACAAGTTGTTGTAGAAAGTTACATTTTGTTTTTACCTTCCGTCACCTTTAGGTAAGGAAGGTATTGTCTAGTCAAAAAATTCGGTGGTGAGTTTTTAATGAATAAGCACGTTTTAGGATCCCTAGAATACGTTTTTAGTAGTTTTACGATGATGTCTGTATATGTGACTGTGTGTGTGTGTGTTTGTGTGTGTGTATGTGTGTGTGTGAGTGTGTTTGTCCGTGTGTAACAAATTTTTCTCCGACGATAACTACAATTCTAAAAATTATGATTCTTTCGTATTCCTCTTCTTTACATCCATATGAAGAAATGAAGAACCCAAAGTTTGTGTGATTATCTATATGAAAGAATATCATATTATCTGTACGGTTTGATTATACATTTTCTTGCATATTCAATAGATATAGAGTTAAAGAGTTATAAAAATATTAACTTTCATGAAACAGCCATCTTTGCTATAATCATGGAAACAGCTGATATATTCAAATAATTCTAACTGACGGATGTTGGTGTCAAGTGCAATTTACATAGTGTATGTTTGTGTTATAATTTTATTAGATTTTTAGAATCTTTTCCAAGGAACTTTCGATATGGAATTTGTAGAAAATAGTATACGTTCGTGTTACAATTTTACTGGATATATAGAATCTTTTCATGGAACTTTTGGTATAGTTTACATAGAATTGACGGAAGGCAATGTACTGGCCACATCAATTTTTTTTATTTAGAATAACCCTCGAATACATGATAAAAATTTGTCGGTTTCCTCAAGAATCCTCCTGTATTATCAATACATTCCGTGAAATTTAATATAAACTATGAAGACTGATTCAAAATATTGGAAATATGTTTTATTTAATATGTAATTGACTTACTTTGTGTCTATAATTCTTGAATGGCATATTCCTTCTACAGTTGAGTTAGTTAAATATGCTTGAATGCCATTTTTATCAATGGTAATTAAAGGAACTTCTAAAGGATTGAGCGAAGGGATATCATATTCTTTAATACCTAAATTTATAAAATTATCAGCCAAATGTTATACCTATACAGAGAATTTATTTTAAAATGCAACATTATGGTTCATCACTTCCATGGTTACTCACTATTGTCAAAAAATGACAGCAATGTAATATTTGTCCATTTTAAAATGCAACATTATAGATAGTATTGCAGCACAGGAGATACCTCCAGAACACATCACAAATGGTGTCAATTCTTATTACGACCGACTAGAATATTGCCTAAGTGTGAATGGGAGTATTTTTTAACATTTATTACATGAAAGTTATGAATTTTTGTAAGCTAAAGTTTGTTAAGATGTGCAACATTCATGTTTTGATATTTTGTTAATCGTATGTAGGCTAATTTATTAGAAATTAGTTTTGATAATACAAAACTACAAATTTCGTATGTTGCATTTTAAAATGGACAAATATTACATTGCTGTCAATTTTTGACAGTAGTGAGTAACCATGGAAGTGACTAACCATATGTTGCATGTTAAAATAAATTCCCTGTATGTCACAGGCTAATTACAAATTCAGTCGTTCTATTTGCATATCGCCCAGGGTACCCTTGTCATATGATTTGGGGCTTTAATTTCTTTTGTGAAACTTTTAGATTACTAATAATCTGGTTAAATACTAAACTTATATGGCCTAAATATCGTAATTATTTACGATTTTAGAAATTAGATTTTAGGGTTTTGCAGGGGCACACTATGCCTTGAAGTTGACGCGAACTAATTAAACAATAAAGTTATTTAATTTTTTTTACTAAATAGCTCATTTCGAAAGAACCACTAGGCGTTTTACAAAACGACAAAATTTGTAATTAATTTGTATGTATTAATATAGGTACATACCTTTAGCAAAATATTCTAAAGCGGAGTTTGCGCTGTCCGCAATACACTTTCCTATTTCAGAATTTGATTTGCTGCATTTCCTAAAGTATTTGGCTATAAAAAATTAAAAGATTAAATTGATTGTTGATCTGACAATCTAAGTTTGAACGTAGTTTAAATTGAATTTATTCTGGAAAGGAGGTGTTCACTTTCTCATTGGTATAACGTATAAATCCGGTTCATATGTTTAAAAATTTCAAAAGTTCAAATATAATATTTATTGTTTATCAGCGCGTTGGTGGATATCTCTTTTTGTTCTTAAGATATTTACATTTAAAACTTCACCCATTTTTGAGTTACAACGGTTACAACCAGGGTATCGAACCCGAATCTTATCGAGAGGTAAAAAGTTGGTTGCCGTATTTTGAGAAACATTCATTAAATCTCGAGATACCAATGGTATCTTGTATTATTATCTTATAATTAAAGAACAATTTTTAAAGTAATGATTTATTACTGATCTTGCTTTATAAGTACATAGGTATATATATATAATTTGTAATATGAAATTTTCTGCACTTACGTAAATCATCTCCTACAACTAAACCTAGCACTACCAAGAAAATCACTATCTTGGACAGCATTTTTATGGTTACAATAAATAAAATAATCACACGCAGTCTTCTATATAAGTATATTTTAATCGTAAATTAATTTTATTGGTCTATTAAAATTGAAATGAATATAAAGTATTTTATAAACAAGATATAATTGATTGGCGGCCATTTTATATTTTTTTGGAGTGGACTCGTATTATTTTTGATTTGGTGTGACACCCAGTTGGAAAAATTGTCAATCAGGGTTATAAATGAATTTTTTTGCTAAAGTATTTTTGAGATTTCCCTTTCCCTTTGTTTTTCTATTGTTTTCAATTTAAAATTTTGATTCTTTTGTATAATTTCTGATCGTTTTTTACCTATAGGTAAGGAAGGTGATGTTTGTATATGTGTGCGTTCGTGTGTGTGTTTTTCTCTTCTCCCAAACTACAATTCTAAAAATTATGATTCTTTCTTTACATCCATATGAAGAGCTGATTAGATTTTTATAATTAATCAACCGGAAGTTTCCTTATCTTCTTAACAGTTTTTCTTGAAAAAACAAAGTTAAATATTATTTTTTGACATGGATTCTTTTCCAAGGAACTTTCGGTATGGAATTTGTACAAAATACGTCAAATTGAGGGAAGGTCTTGTGTTGGCCACAACAGATTTTTTGGAGTAATAATCTATGTAGTAGCCACGCTCTGAGGCAAGTGTGTGACTTTAGGGAATTTTATAGTTCAGTTGGAAGAGTATCGTACTAGACTTGAGAAGATTCTGGGTTTAAATTCCGATGAAGTCAATGAATTATTTAAATAACAACAAATATTTCTTATTAACATTTATTTGTGGTAAAATAAACAAAAATACCTAGATTAGCTATAATCTTATAAAAAAGATTTAGATGTTCAGTCCCATAATACATTCATAGGTAGTCTAGCAAAGAAGGACTTTAAAATGGCGGCCAATACTTTGGCTAAAGCATCACCTACTTTGGATCCAATTTCTCCATTTACTTCCTTCCAGTTTTCATCCAAGAATTTGCTCATTTCTCGTCCTGGAAATTAAAAACTTTATTAACAAAACTATCCATTTCGCTTTTCGTTACAAAAGTTGTTACTCTCTATGATTCTATACATATACAGCCCGATTCAAAAAAAAGTGTAAGCTAATCCTCATTTTTGGATTAGTAAATTCTATTCTATTCCGGTATTTAAAATTTAATTTTCATGATATTATCAATAACGGTAGATACTAGGAATAGGTCAGACTATATTTTAAGATATAAACTATCAAAATTAGAGTAGAATTTGCTAATCCAAAAATGAGGATTAGCTTAAACTTTTTTGTGAATCGGGCTGTTAAAGTTTTACATTTTTTTGATTAAAATAAAAGATTTTGTAAGTTTGGTGCTACTAGTAGTATTAACGCATGTCTATTCATTTTTTTATTCTTTACATAATTCTTAAAAAAAGTAATACCTACCTAATTGTGGGTCGCCCCCAAACAACTTTTGAAGTATCCAATAAACTCTATCCACTTCATAAGTCATCCTTCCGTCTATAATATTGATGTATTCTTTGCCTTTGCGATCTTCAATTTCATAGTCGAATTCAAGATGAAATAATGGATTTACTGTAATAATAATAACCATATATAAATATTTTTTATGTCTATAACAGCACTGAAAACACGTCGTTAATAATATCTATAGGCGCAGAGTTTGATACAATGTATTATGTATACAATCAGACAAAGTGCACAACACAATATACAAACTGTTAAAATGTGAAATTTTAATTGTTAGCGGGAAGCGCTACCAACATAACTGACAAAAAACACCAAGTCATATCTTGGACAAGTCGCATTTTTAAAAAGTCTCATTGTAAAATTACCTCAATAGAAAAAATAGTATAAGAAACATGTTTCATTGCTTTATGATACTTGTTTTTTAATGCACTATATTTTCATATAATAGTTATTTATTTAACAAGTGTGTAAAGTAATACTTTTTGGTCCAGTGCGATGTGGAAATTAGCACGAGATAAAAATAGTTATTTACTTATCAAGGCAGGGAAGTTCGTCTTTTCATGACGAATATGGAGATTGTTGCAAATAACCATAATGAGTCATGAAAAGGAACTTCAATGACGGGATTAGTATTAATTTTTTTTCTGAAATCGTATAAGAATTCAAAATTAGTGAATGGTACATACATACATACATACATACATACATACATACATACATAAAATCACGCGTTTCCCACTTAGTGGGTTTTCAAAAACCCGAAAACAATAAGAAAAGGAATGAAAGTAAGAGCTCCACTGAATCACTTAACTCTTTAAAAACATTCTTCTTTCGCCTTGTCCAAAATCATCATAACATTCATACAAAGAACATAATAACCGCATCCGTACTACAATAATAGTTACGCAACAATCATCTTTCGCCACACATTCCTATCCATGCACACTTCTTTTACCTCAGCTACATTCCTAAACGTATTCATATATATTGTAACATATTAAAGTGACCGATTTTCGGTAGCGAATAACAGCATCCGGACCACAATAATAATTACACAAAAATCATCTTTCGCTACACATTCCTGTACAAACATACTTCGTTCTTCTCGTCCACATAAAAGTTCAGCTGTCTCTCCATTCTCATAAAATATTCTTACTAACCATACATCTTTACACCACAATAATTACGAAACAATCATCCTTCGCCACACATTCCTATCCAGGCAAACTTTACACATTGTAAAAAGTACATAAAGTATATTCTATTAATATTCAATTTGGTGAAACTGTCGACGTTGTACTCCACTTCAAAAATAAAGTTTGGAGGGTAAAAAGGTTTGTTTTTGTGTACAAACAAAGGAAAATAAAATAATAAGTAACGTTGTAACCTCTTTGACTTTGAAATATAAACATAAACATGATCATAATTTTTTTAAAGGCTGTTAAATATAGATGTAGGCCTATTAATATTTAAAAATATGTTTTAGTTGTTTATTTATTATATAGGGTCCAAAAAAACAAATATAGCAATGACAGTAACTTTGTGTGCTTGTGTGTTTGTATATGTGTGTATGTGTGTGTACGTGTGTTTGTGTGTGTGTGTTTGTGTGTGTGTATATATATATGTGTGTGTGTGTGTGTGTGTGTGTGCGTATTTATGCGTATGGTTGTGGAAGTGCTTTTGCGAGTTTGTGTATCTCTTGTATGTTTTTGAGGTGTGCTTCAAGCGATACTCCTAATTTGAGAAGCCAGTTTCACCTTTAATTTTTTATAATAGTTATTCTAAATCTTCCTCACTGAATACATAATATATTATGTGAATGTATGTAGTACTGGTTGCAGTATTCATATTCATTCATATTCTTTATTTCGCAATAAGATTACACAGTTAGTAATATAAGGACTGTTCTATTTCATTATTTTGTTATTTTATTATAATATGTAAAAATATTTACCGAATGTAATGTTACAAGGACCTTGTCCTTTAATTGGGAGGATAAGAATTCGTCCTGATATGTCATAGTTTCCTATAAGATATGCTCTGTCAATCCTGGCATCAATTGAGATCTTTTTGTTATCCCAGTCCCATCTATTAAAAAATTAATAATAATAATTTTCTACTATCAGAGAAACATGTGGAATACAAGCTTTTAGAAAGTATATAAAAGATAGAGGAAAATAGAATGACAACAGATTTTGTATTAAATACAACAAACAATACCAAGATAAGAGAAAAAGAGGAAAACTTTCGAAAAGATGAAAAATACTAGTCGTCAACATCTCAACAAAATTTTTGGAAGAATAGGCATAACGCCTATGAAGAAGTAGAACAAGAGAAGAGTTTAAATTCATTAAAAAACTAGAAGAATATTCTGTTATTAGTTTTTAAAAAAGGGTTGCGGTCATTCGAATAAACTCGGGAGGGCCGAACGTTATAGTCTACGTTACGTTATTAATCCAAGGCCGGAAAACATCACAATACCGAAAAGTTCCAAACCCGCCTAAAATCCTAAATAATCACTAGATTTAGGGCATATAAATTTAGGATTTAGATATTAGGGTGATAAAAGTGCAACATCGGACACAGCTTTAGAATAGCACACGCAGCAATATGTAATATGCCGTGATATATTTATTTAGTTATTGATATATAAATAAATAAATAAAATTGTATTGCATTTGTATTTGTTCTAGATTTTATTTGTTTATAATTTTGAAAAACCGTATTTAAATTCAAATTTTACACAATCGGGAGCTGTTACTTGTAACTGCAAAACACTTCAAAATTTCTATTTTTGTCTATACAGGGTGTTATGTAAGTAAGTGATCAACGCTTAACCAATGGTAGAACTGACCCCAAAGATAGTAAATCTGGCAATAATTTTTGTTTAACATACTTTCTACAAGAACTAGAGGCCTTTAAAACTGACCGATCACGTCATAGTTGAAAACTATATAAAAAAGTAAAAATCAATGTGTTCTCTGGAAAAAATGTGATACCTGTCACAAATGACAAAATCATTGACGTCTATTTGGAAATAACTCTCTGTACCGTCTTACAACAGCACGACTATTTTGTAATGTCTCGCTATACACCATATACATGTCTGCATACTCTTGGTTGGTGAAGGTAAATGGTATTTTGAGAATATCAAAAAAACAGAATATAAATTGTACGGCTAGGCAAAAAAAAATTAACGTCAGATTGACAATCAATATTTTTTCCAGAGAACACATTGATTTTTACTTTTCTATAAAGTTTTGAACTATGACGTGATTGGTCAGTTTTAAAGGCCTCTAGTTCTTGTAGAAAATATGTTAAACAAAAATTATTGCCAGATTTACTATCTTTGGGGTCAGTTCTACCATTGGTTAAGCGTTGATCACTTACTTACATAACACCCTGTATATACATCACTAAAATCTCCGTCTAAGTCAAGTTAACCAACTTGCTACTTCTTATTATCCCGATTTTATGTTGAACACATCCTTCCTGGCCCGGATATTTTATATTACCTGAACTTTTCGAAAACTGCCCTCTCCAAACCATTTAAATCGCAATGAGTTAAATTAATTTTTAAGTTTCCATCAACATTAATGAACATCTCGTTCACATGTAGAGGTTTCAATGGCACTACATGAACACTGGGATCTCCTACAAAAATTTTAATTATTTGTTACAGTTAATAATCTTATTTTCTTAATTACAAACCTTTGGTAAATGCTCGCAGTCCGGCAATGGCATTGTCCTTAAGACAGTCATCTTGGTTGCTAGCTTTTTTCGTACATTTTGAGAAATATGCAGCTGAAAAAATAAAATGAGTAAAATATTATCTAGTGTGATTTGATAAAATAATAGTATACAGAATGTCCAGGATACCCTGTTCAAAATGGGGTCCTCGATAATTATGGGAGATTAAATTGTTGTGGCCAGCACAAGACCTTCCGTTAATTTGATGTATTTTGTACAAATCCCATACCAAAAGTTCATTGGAAATCATTCTATATATCCAGTAAAATTGTAACACGAACATAATACAATTTTTTACAAATTCCATACAGAAAGTTCTTTGGAAAATACTCTATAAATCCAATAAAATTCTCACATGAATATATATTATGTATACTCATATATAAATAGTCTAAAAATGAATACATTTACGTAACATTCGCTTTACAATCAAACAATATTACTACCCATTTTTGAATTATGGCCCCAAAAGTCAATAAACCCCACATTTAGATAAAAACTTCAAAATTTTTAAAAATCTAATTTTAATGTATCTAGATACTTCTCAATGCGCTGATTCCAAATTTTGAAACCGCAGGTCGATATCTCGTTTCGTTCTCGAGATATTTACATTCAAAATTTTGCTCAAAACTGCCCATTTTTGGGTAATAACCCAAAAATGGGTCGAGATATGAATTTGGCGACATTACCATTCGATTCTACGGATAAAAATACATAAGTATACCAATTTTCATAATTATTGTCCAACCGGTTCATTTTTTATGAATAAAAGTTTGAAAACCCCTAAAAATGGTCAAAATCTGAAAAAATCCTAAGGGGTACCCCTTACGATTTTTGCGATTTTTTGCCATTTTCAGTTATTTTGCTATAGATATTGTATGCGGTGTTCAAAAATTCTGAAAATTGGTGTACTTATGTAATTTTGCCCGTAGAATCGAATGGTGTTGTCGGCAAATTCATATCTCGACCCATTTTTGGGTTATTACCCAAAAATGGGCAGATTTGATCAAAACTTTGAAGCTAAATATCTCGAGAACGAAAAGAGTTATCGACCTGCGGTTTCAAAATTTGGAATTAGCGCATTGAGAAGTATCTAGATACATAAAAATTATATTTTTGAAAATTTTGAAGTTTTTATGTAAATATGGGGTATATTGACTTTTGGGGCAATAATTCAAAAATGGGTAGAGATATAAACTTGGTAGTAATATTATTTGATTGTAAAGAGAATGTTACGTAAGTGTACGCATTTTTAGAGTATTTATATATGAGAATACATAATGTATATTCTGTATGGAATTTGTAAAACATATGTTCGTTACAATGTTACAATTTTACTGGATATATAGAATCTTTTCCAGTGAACTTTTGGTATGGGATTTGTACAAAATACATCAAATTAACGTAAGTTATTATGCTGGCCAGAACAGATTTTTTATTTTTGTTTGATATTGTATATTATACAGTGTAAAAAAATTATGTTTGTACAAGACATGTTAAATACAATGAAAAACAATATTTGGGTAAAATTCTATAATTTTTTTACTATAACACGACGTTCCGACAGTAAAATAAAATACAATACAATACTTATATAACATAAAAATGAAAATGGCGAGAGGTACTGTGCTAGCCATACCAGATTTTTTTTTCCAAAAAGAGAATTTATACCGTTTTGCACAATTGCTCTTGATATATTCTAATAAAACTCATGATTCGGTATGCACTATCATTAGTATATTTACCCTGAAGAAGATATTCACCCTTATTCTGTAACTCAGTCGATAATATTTGTCGATCGATAATAATTTTTGACAAATAGAAACAAATGTATCATCTGTCAGTTTCATTTTTTATTCAGTGTCTGCTATAATTATTGGCTACAATTTATTATCGATCGATAAAAGTTATTGATTGAGTTACAGAATATGGGTGATTGAGTGTATACCAAAACGTATGTTTCTTAAGAATAAACACTATAATTAAGATTTTGAGTATTTGTCGAGAATATTTTCACACATTTACACCACATGAAGTATTCCTTGAATCTTTACTTACGAAATGTGACTCCTTCAACGCAAACAAAGATAACACACACCACAATTGCAGTCTTCAACATTGTTGGACCGTTTCGCGACAATATACAAAACACGAGGATCCGAATTCTGGTTATATATTACCTAAATAACCTTGATTTTTCCTTATTGGACTTCTTTTTTGAATTTATTTAAATTGTTTAAGCTTAACTGGTGACCTTGAGGGCATAGTGGTTAAGAAGCATGTAAACTGTTTCCGAGAAAATTTTTATTTTTTCTTTGAAATTTTTGTTGATTTATCAAGGCTTATCGAGACAAAGAACAATTAATTTAAAAATATAGGTTCACTAAACTTGTTCTTCTATATATTTTTACCTCTCGTTAAGAGAGGTATTGGATGCATGCTAAAAATCGCATATCCAGATTTTAGTGAATATGTTTGTAGGTATAGTCTATTTGAGAATGACTGGCAGTAATAAATCATTATTTGCAAGAGTAGTATTGGATTTTTGCCAGCAATGCGGCAAATAAAACTACCAGAAAACTCAGTTGTAACTACAATAGGATGGTCAAAATAAGCCGCACGCTTTGTACCTGGAACGAAACTTACTTGTCGAACAATAGAAATGCCGTCCGATAATCCCCGTCGGACTGTGTCATAGACGTAGATAGGATTTGTAGAGTGATCTGTTTATACATTTACTAAAAATAAAAGTTTTTAATATTTAAATATAACTTTCTCAGTCATTATTATTATATTGCATACATTTAATATTTATATACATACATTCAATATTTACATTTTTATTTGTTACATACTAAAATTTATACTTATTTCATGTGTGTTGTCAAGATATTGGTACCTGTCATATTTCTATTAAATATACATATTACATTACATATACTTATATATTTATACATAAATTATTAAAAATCAGAATCTGATTCTGAATCTTGTCCTACTGAAATTATAAATGGCTCGATCGTTTCGTCTATCAGATGGTCAAGTTTGCACATTTGGTCTTCTTCCTTTATGACATGTTGAATACTGTTTTTCCAATTATCGGCAGTCACATGTTTTAATGCATCCATAAAAAGTTTTTTCACATTGTCCAATTTAAAAGTGGTGATGTTTCGCGCTACTTCACCTTTAACTATAGTTCTCTACCGAATTTAGTCATTTCGATTATCCCTGTGCAAACAATTATTGGCGCGCCACTGGAATGTCTTTGACAGAATGATTTATTACTGCCAGTCATTCTCAAATAGACTATAGGTAGTAATAGAACTTATATTCTTAAGAAAAACCCCCAATCTCAAGAATTGAAACCATCTTGAACATTTTAGAAGAGTAGAACAAGATTTCTTATAGGATGATAAGAGATAATATACCTGGTTTTCAATCAAATTTATTGTCTTACCCAACTAATTTCTTCAGGGGATGTTTTTTCATAAAGTTCCAGGAATATTGTTATCATTCATAATTAAATTATTTGTGTGTACAAGAAATGTTAAATTCGATACTTAACAAAACGGAAATGGCGGGAGGTATTGTGCTGGCCACAACAGATATTTGTTTACCTTCCATCTCCTTTAGGTAAGGAAGATATTACCTTTGGGCAAAAAATTCGGACGATGATGTTCGTATGTGTGTGTCTGTGTGCCTGTGTGTGTGTGGATAACTCCAATATTATAATTCTAATAATTATGATTCTTTCGTATTCCTCTTCTTCACATTCATAGATTAGATTAGATTTTGGTTATATTTGGTCAACTGGAAGTTCCCTTATTTGAAATTCTTAACAGTTTTTCTTGAAAAAACTCTGTTAAATATCGTTTTTTGACATTTTATGTGATTACCAATATGAAAGAATATCTTATTGTGTATACGGTTCGATTATACATTTTCCTTCATATTCAATAGATTTAGAGTTAAAGAATTATAAAGAAATAAATAAATAAATATATCATCACGGCATATTACCCATTTCCGGGTGTGCCAGTATCTACAACACATGTAGACATCGGTAATGATGACGATATATTTTACCGTGTGGGCGCTTACCAGGCGTCACCTCACGGGCACTCATAGCTGGCGTGGACAGTGCACCACAGGGGTCACTTTTGTGCCATTTAAAATTGGAAATATTTGGCGTCAGTCCCGTGGCCGCGTGCCTGAGTGTCTGGTCGCGAACCTGGGGGAACCGGGTTCGATCCCGACTGACATAAAGAAATTAGCTTTCATAAATTGGCCAGCTTTGTTATAATCAGGGCATCGAACCCGCCAAAAACTGGGTTCGGTTTAGGTTCAGGTTAATTTGGTTTTTGAAAGATGAGTTCGAGTGCGGTTCTGGTTCAAGTATTAATAAAATTTGTGGTTTTGTTCGCGGTTCAGGTTCGAAATAATGTGAAATGAGAGCCGGAATTTACGCAAAACGCAACAAGAAACGAACATAATTTTCACGAAAAGTCAGCCCAAACAGCAACGCAGACGCCTAAGACGTCGATTATCGGCTGTATTTACCTTTCGAACTAAAATTTAACCTGAACCGGAGTTGAACCCCGAACCAGAATTTTAATACTCGGTTCGGTTTCGACTCAAGTTCAATTAAAAATATATCTGAAGTTCGGTTCTCGGTTTGGGTTCCCTAAAATGTTACGGTTTGGTTCCGGTTTCGGTTCGGTTCAGGTTCGGGTTCGATGCCCTGGTTATAATCATTAAAACAGCTGATATATTCAAATAATTCTAATTGACAGATATCAGTTTCTATGCAATTTACATACTGTATATTTGTGTTATAATTTTAATGGATTTTCCAAGAAACATTCGGTATGAAATTTGTAGAAAATACTATATATTCGTGTTACCATTTTACTGGATATATAGAATCTTTTTTAAGGAAAGGAACTTTTGGTATGGGATTTGTACAAAATACATAGAATTAACGGAAGGTAATGTGCTGGCCACATCAGATTTTTTAAATCATATTACATTTCGAGTTTTGTTGTCAAAGTTTTGAAATGAACACCATTTTCTTATGATATGAAAAAACAAAAATATTAAAGGATAATAATTTCTTTATTTTCTATAGTACGTATTTAAAACAAATAATAGGTTACATGAATAATATGGGTACAATTTACAATACATGAATTAATGTAACAATTTATTTGATTCGTGCTAAGGCCTGAATAGATCCGAATAGGGTATTCTGTAGAACATATTTTGTAAAATATTCCCGAAAACTAATGCTAATGCATCACCGACTTTTGCCCCGACTTCTTGGTTGACTTCTCTCCAGTTTTCATCCAAGAAAGCTGTCATAGTTGCAGCTATAAATAAATGGTTAAATTGTTATAAAATATAGGGATTTTTCATTTGATTTAGCTCACCAAGGTTTTCGTTTCCATTGAACAGATTGTACAGTTTGAAGTACGCTCTTTCTGTATCATAAGTTATAACTGGTTTGAGGATTTTAACGTATTCTTGGTTCTTACGGAGTTCCAGTTCGAAATCGAAGGAGAATTTGAATTTTGGACGAACTGAAATAAAGGAATTTATGTTAGAACCATATCATTTTAGAGTCAGAATAATTTCTCAAAAATACGAGTATAATATTTCGCAATAAATATGTTATTAATTACATTTTTGTATAATATACCTAATTATTATAGTAATTAAGGTACCAAGGTAGTTATAAGGGCACTAATGCCATTTCCAACTGTATTACTGTGAAGTTAGTCCATTAATAATTTCCATACTACCAATAAAAATATAGTAAATTTTAAATATAACTAGACGAGTAAGTGTTGCCAAACTTGCCATAAGTAATATTCCTAACAAGATCAATGTGAAGTCGGTACACAAGTGTTACCAAACATGACATAAGTAACTAAGTGACAAACAAATATTCCTAACTGTATTACTGTGAAGTTAGTCCATTAAAAAATTCCATAGTACCAATAAAAATATAGTAAATTTTAAATATAACTAGACGAGTAAGTGTTGCCAAACTTGCCATAAGTAACAAAGTAAATAACAAATATTCCTAAATCATTAATGTGAATTTCGTACTTTAATTGCCAATGAAAATATAGTAAATATGGAATATAACTAGAAGAGAAAGTGCTGCCAAACTTGTCATAAGTAACTAAGTAGAAAAATCAATATTCCTAACTACATTAATGTGAAGTAAGTACAATAATATCAATATTGCCAATATTTATAAAGTAAAATAAGATATGTTGCCAACCAATAATACTTAAAACAATGACAATATCGGATGTTGTTTTTTGTATAAAGCTGTCAGAACAATGTCGTGTTTGGTATCAAATGAGAGGTATCGTCAAGGGCTACCAAGCAGAAATGTCAAAATTTTGACAGCTCGATCGGCTTTTGTTTTTTGTACAAAGTTGTCAGAATCATGGCGAGTTTGGTATCAAATGAGAGGGATCGTTAAGGGCTGCCATGCAGAAGTGTAAAAAATTTGATCTCGATCTGCTTTTGTTTTTTGCATAAAGTTGTCAGAACCATGTCGAGTTTGGTATCAAATGAGAGGGATAGTCAAGGGCTACCATTATAAATAGTATTGCAGCACAAAAGATACCTCCAAAATATATCACAAATGGTGTCAATTCTTATTACGACCGACTAGAATATTGCCTCAGTGTGAATCTGTGAATGGGGGTATTTTTTTTTAGCATTTATTACATGAAAGATGAATTTTTGTAAGCTAAAGTTTGTTAAGATGTGCAACATTCATATTTTGAATTTTTTCGTTAATCGTATGTAGGTTAATTTATTGGAATTTTTTTTGATAATACAAAACTACAAATTTTGTATGTTGCACCGAAAAATGGACAAATATTACGTTGCTGTCATTTTTTGACAATAGTTCATAATGAAAAACTACATGGAGATGGTTACAGGAAAAAAATTTGAACTATGACAAGATTTGTCAGTTTTAAAAATCTGTCCAGTTCTTATAGAAAACATGTTAAATAAAAATTATTGCTAGATTTAATATCTATGAGATAAGTTTTACCATGGGTTAAGCGTTGTATATTTACTTACTAACATCCTGTATATTATGAATTAAATTCAAGAAAATGTAATTAGTTTTGATAATATTTTGCTATGCCAGTGAATATTTGATCAAATATCATTAATGATTATCTTGTGTAATGATTGCGAAAGTGCATCAATTAGTCTGCAAGTTTTTTTTATATTTTTTACCTGTGATGCAAAATAATTATTAAAAATTGTCTCATATATAATTTTATCTTATTAATTATACTTTTTTTATTAGGATTTATATGCACAAAAAGTTTAGTATATGCTTTACTCCTTGACAATGACCTTCATCCCACAATAAAAAATAAAAAAATCAAGAAATTTTACATCTTTATGTTTGTGCTAAATTGTTTATTGCATATGATTATATAATTTTTTATTACATATTACATAAGATATTTATGATAAACGTCTACCCAAATCGACTAAAAAAACTCATAAGTGACCATTTTCCCAATTTATTTTATGTAAAAAAAGTATAATAATGTAATTATTTAAATTAATTTCAAGATTTTGTTCGCATTTTGAATGTCAAAATGATAATCTTCTTCGCATTATACTTCATTCGCTAAGACGAGAGATTGTGGAAGTAATTCTTGAATGGAAAGAAGGCCTGACCAATAGAATCACCTGTCTGTGTTCAAGAATTAGTTCTACATTCTCTCGTTTCAGTGAATAGGCTATAAGTATATTTTTCTACAGTTTATATACAAAGTAGGCATTTGCGCTCCCTTTTGTCAACGAAAAATGTCACTTTACCGCTCAAGAACCACAAAGTAGTAAAACGCACGCTGTCCGAATTTCTAACTATAAAATGTTGAGAAATGTCACTTGTCTACATTCTTAATGGGAACGTTTAGTCAGGAACTAATGGCGCTGTAGTTACTTACACATTTATCACCTCTACAAGTCAATTTGATATATGACTGCTCTGTCGGTATATTACATAACCAAACAAAATGCCGCACTCATAAAAATATTACGAATATTTTCTCTTTTATAGAAATGCAATTTTTTTTAAATGCATATGACTATCAAAATCATATACATTTTTTTTTTAATATTATCTGTCCCATAAAATTTTATGTGGGGCTTTATTCATGAAGATTTAAAGAATAAAATTCTAAATTTTTGGGAGACAAAATTTTTAAATTTACACTTTTGATGTCCTTATTAACTTAATTTAAAGACGTATTACAAATAAATATAATATGTGGTAATAAGTTTATGAAATTTGAATCTGTCTTACCGTATGTAATATTGCAAGGTCCATGACCATTAATAGGCAGGATAAGAATTCTTCCTTTAACATCATATTGGCCTATGAGAGAGGTAAAATCAAACTGAATGTCAGCTTCAACGTGCCGAGTTTTGGGGTCCCATCTAAACAAAATAATGAATGATTAATACATTTATATTCTTTTTTATGGTTTAAAGCAAAAATGTTGTAAGTTAACTTACTTGGTAGACATTAATTTGGCTGTTTCTATTCCAAATATATCGAAATTAGTTAAATTTATTTGAAGAGCTCCGTTTACATCAATATACATTTCTTCTACATGAAGAGGACTTAGTTTCACCGCATGAATTTTGCTGTCGCCTGAAAAAAAAAAAAAGAATAGTTAATTATATACAGCCAAATTATAGATATAGTGCACTGACTTTTAGTTTATTTAAAAGTAAATATAGTACATACCTTTAACTAGGGAATTTATTCCTGCATTTCCACTATTTTTAATGCAATTACCCAAATTTTGATCACTCAGAGAACACTGGCTGAAGAAATTAGCTGAAAATATACAAAATAATTAATATGAGAATAAATACAACAACTATTTTATTTAATTTTTTTATTTTATGGGGTCCCGTGGCCGCGTGCCTGAGTGTCTGGTCGCGAACCTGGGGGAACCGGGTTCGATCCCGACAGACGCCAAATATTTCCAATTTTAAATAGCACAAAAGTGACCCCTGTGGTGCACTCTCCACACCAGCTATGAGTGTCCGTGAGGTGACGCCTGGTAAGCGCCCACACGGTAAAATATATCGTCATCATTACCGATGTCTATATGTGTTGTAGATACTGGCACACCCAGAAATGGGTAATATGCCGTGATGATATATTTATTTATTTATTTTATTTACATCGTTGAAAACAGAAAAAAATAGTGGTTCTTCCCAGACTTTCGAAATTTTGGAATTTTGTGTACACATTCTATACTATTGTGGGAAGAGCGCGTTAGTTTTTAGTATATCTGTTACCGGATATATCATTTATAAAAGCTGTAATAGTTTTTCTTGAAAAAAATACATTAAATATACTTTTTCAACAACTTTATAATGTTACAATCTTCAATTCTACAATAATTGCATTTAATAAATAACTTCAAATATAATAGTTATTTATGTATTAAGAGCGTAAGGAGGCTTTTATGGCCTGCGGCGGGATTTTGAGCCCGAGGCGTAAGCCGAGGGATAAAAACACGTCAAAGGCCATAAAAGCAAGTTACGCTCGTGGTAGATACAAAACTTCATGCACGGACAAAAATTTTCAAATTCTGAGTGTTAAAAAAATCTTATCGAAAAGAATTTGTCCTCGTACATCCAGTATCTAGTGTTGCTATGAAAGCGGAAAACAACAGTTTATTGTTTGTTTATTAGTTCTGTCATTTGAGTTATATTTTGTGTATCTCCGTGCTTTCCATATAAATATCACAAAATTAATTTTCATTTTTCATTAAAGAATATAAAAATTTTCGATTTGTAATAAAAACTTTTCATGTTGCCTGTTTAAATTGTTTATATTGTAGGTGGTAATTTGGTTTGACGTTTCATTATAGCCCGGCGGGCTATAATGAGGCCCGCGGGCTATAAAATAACGTTTATGTCAAAGAAATTCGTATATAAATTTCGTACTTAATTTGGAGTTCTTAATAGATTTTCGAGGAAACTCCAAAATTTCGTATTACAGACATTTCTCTTTATCGGAACAACAAATTAGATTTTGTTTACAAACGATCAATCGGAAGCGATACTTTACTTGAAGCTCATTGCTATTTTAAAAGGAAATTGGCGGGAGGTCATGTGCCGACCACATCAGATTTTTTTAGTTATGTAATAATAATGATATGCAATTTTCATTTGTAAGTAAATTAGTTTCATACTTACGTAATTGTACACCATAACATCCAACAACAGCGACACATAAAATTGATACCACTTTACCAAAATTCATTTTGTTGCACTTTCTCTATCTTAGAAACGAAATACTACTTGTTATGAATGTGTCGGCCACTATATTTATACTTTTCTAAACATTCTCTAAAATGCTTTTAGTAATGAGTATCCAATAATTGGTAATTAACGTGATGTTAGATAAGGAAATATGAATTTCACCTAACCAATATTAATTGTGGAAATGTAGACTAATAAAGTATAATTTTATGGAAACTTTGGGAATTAACACCACTTTAAAAAGAATAAACTTAATTTCGAGATACTACAAAAATTAATTTTGTATATCTCCAATTATATGATACTCGTACAATATAATTTCATTGTTGTTTACCTTCCGTCACCTTTAGGTAAGGAAGGACTTTTCTTTGGCCAAAAAAATCGGTGGTGAGTTTTTAATGAATAAGCACGATTTACAGTCCCTAGAACAAGATTTTACTAGTTTTGCGATGATGATTGTATGTGATAACTCTAATAATTCTAAAAACAATGATTCTTTTATATTCCTCTTCTTTACATCCATATGAAGAGCTGATTCGATTTTGGTTGTAATTGGTCAACCGGAAGTACCTTTATTTGAAGTTCTTAACAGTTTTTCTTGAAAAAACGCAGTTAAATATCATTTTTTGACATTTAATGTGATTATCAATATGAAAGAATATCTTAGTGTCTATATGGTTTCATTATACATTTTCCTTCATGTTCAATAGATATAGAGTTAAAGAATTATAAAGAGATTAACCTTTTTAACAGCGACCCCTAATAAAATAGGAAAAAGCTGTAGAAGAAAGAAGGAAAAGTTTATAGGATCTTTTCCCAGGGACTATCGGTATGGAATTTGTAGAAAATAGTATATATTCGTGCTACAATTTTACTGGATATATAGAATCTTCTCCATGGAGCTCTTAGTATGGGATTTGTACAAAATACATCAAATTGACGGAAGGTCTTGTGCTAGCCACAACAGATTTTTTTTATATTGTGCTATTTATAAAACTTTGATCACTTTAATTCTATAACTTGTATACTCTTCTCTGGTAACATCTGTGGATGGGAGCTGATATACTGAAATGTATGGATAAAAAATGTAATAATATATTTATTTATTTTTCAGTAACATTAGTACATAATAACACAATACTAACAAAAACAACAGGTTTTTTTTGTAAAAGTTATGTTATTCTGGTAAGAAGTTATTAAATGGTACTTTCTTGAATAAAGCTGATAAAATTTGAGTTATAATTTGGCTAATAGTTTCTGTTAAAGCTGGTCCAATATCTTTGCTGACTTCGCGCCAGTTTTCGTTGATGAACTTGTTCATTTCCACCCCTAGAACAATTAAAAATTGTCATTAATTAGATCTGTTTCTATTTGTTCGTAATACCATACTCTTACTATAATATACAGTGATTTTGACTAAAATTAATTGGGGACTTTTGCGCAAAGAAAAACTGTTTTCCCATGTTAAACGCCTATGGCCAGATTTTTAATTAACACACTGTATATATAAATTCGATACTTAAAAACGGAAATGGCGAGAGGTATTGTGCTAGACACAACATATTTTTCAACTTCAATTTCAGAAAAAGTTAATTCATTTGCAACCCCATTCAAAACATGCTTATTTACAAATTTCTAAAGATGTCGAATTTAGTAATCTCTCTTGTAAATAATATAATTAATTACCTAATCTTTTATCTCCATTGAATAAGTTTTCCAAGTAGATATGCATCCTCGTGGTTTCGTAATCTATCTCACTCTTTTTTATTTGCAAGTATTGTTCTCCTTTTCGTTCAACTAAATCGTAGTCCATGTTGTAGGTGAAAATTCCATTGTCTATAAAAGTAGAAGAATTTATTGAAAAAAGTATATTTATTCATTCTATTAGTGATTGTAAATTACCTATAGTGATATTACAAGGACCTTGTCCTTGTATAGGAAGTATAAGAATTCGTCCCTTAATGTCGTAGTCTCCTAGTAAGTTAGCTCGAGGAATGAAGACAACAATTTTAAAATGTTGGGCGTTTAGGTCCAACCTGAAATAAGAAATAAAACCTAAAATGGAGTCTTAAGGTTAAATTATAACTAAAGCTGCATCCGATGTTGCACTTTTATCACCCTAATATCTAAATCCTAAATTTATATGCCCTAAATCTAGTGATTATTTAGGATTTTAGGAATTAGATATTAGGGTTTTTGCAGCAGCACACTATGCCTTGAAGTTGACGCGCACTAATTAAACAAATCATGTTCGTTGCTATAATTTGTACAAAACGTCAAATTTACTGTTAAAGAATAGCTTCTTAGCTTCTATTTTATGAAATATAATATTAACATTTAATATGAATCATCAAATTGAATCGAATGGGGAAGTTTAGCATGGTAAAAATTCTACATAACATACTATTTTCTCATAAATATAACACAAATGATTGCTGAAATTGAAATTAAAAATTAAAATTATTGCTCCATTTATTTTTAATTAATATTTTTTGGGTAAACTCTAAGTACGTCACAAGTCAGTTATGCGCAAACTCAGACAGAACGGTGAAAGCGAACCACTTGAACGTAGGTCGAACAACACCTCAGTCTCGAAATGACTGGTAACCGCAACCGCGTGCGTCAGTGAGTAAGAGACATACGTTGTACCAAGCCTCTACCGACGTCATCACAGCTTAAAATCGGCTTTTTCGGAAAATCTGGACATTTTTGAAAAGAATAAAACATGTTACATCATTTTTCAAGTCATTTCCCATGGAATAAAAGAATAAAAAAAATCGCTAAACTTCCCCATTGTATAATTCATTTTTGTTGTTTTAAAGTGTTGCCATACAAACCAATGCATATCACTAGTGTGCCAATCGGAGTTGTTTTCATGTGAAGAAGACCTAAATCCTAAATGACAAAATGTGACGTCGGACACACCCATAGGACCGGTATTTTCATCTCCAGTTAAACAGCCTGTTAATTTAACTATCAGTTAAAAGTAATGCTGTGAGGATTCGACAAAACATGGATCCGAGGTCCCGGATTTCAAAATATCCGGTTCCTCGGATATCCGATGTTCGGATATTGAAGTGGATATCCGTAAATTTAACTCGAATTTTAATTCTGGATCCGATTCATCATTTTGAATGTAAAGGCAAACATCTGGAAGTGAGTTCAAATTCAAACCGTTACAGTGGGTCCGTTTATCTCTACAGCGGTCTGTAAACAGCAATAAATTTTATAATACCCCTCTAAAATAGACAGGTAGCTGGTGCAAATACGAGAAGGATATTTCTTAGAATATTGAATTCTGTAGTTCTAAAATTTTAACATTCATTACAACAAATACTTAAAAAAAAAACGAGATTAAGATTAAATTTGAAAAATAATGGTTACAGGTTCATTGCAAGTGTCGAAATACCTATTTATTTATATCGTGCACGTGTTTCATATAAAAGGGATTGTTTTTCCATGTCTAAAATCTGATACTCATACTCATATTCGGATCCGGATCCAAAATCCAATACTCAGATTCGGATCCAAAATCCGATACGCAGATCCGGATCCAAAATTCAATACTCAGATCCGGATCTAAAATCCGATACTGAGATTTGGATCCGATTCAATTATCCGGATATCCGGATCCCGCCACTAGTTAAAAGAAAAACACAGCATCAAAATTATAGCATAAATTGTAAAAACTACACATGTGTCAATATTTTGATGCCACATGGTTCTTATAACCGATAGTTAAATTAAACACCAGTTTAACCAGAGGTGAACATATCGGGCCTTATAGTTAAATTGTTAATCGTTGGTTAAATTGACAATATTGTATTGAAACGAAATGTCAAATGACTTGTTAAATATTACTGTAACTTTTTTAATGGAATGATTCATATATTTTTTTATTTTCCGAAGGAAATTTAAATAAAGTAATTGCATTTTCATAAAAAAGTAGCATTTAAGTCCACCCCGATCATTGTAATTTAATACTTACTTGACGTCCTTAATTATTGATTCTTGTAATCCAGAAATTTCGGCATTTTGAACAGCAATTTTTAATGTTCTGCTAGCTTCAAATTCAACATGAGGAATACGCAGTGGTAACATGTTAGGTATCTTGTATGATTTATCCCCTAAAACAACGAAAAACTGATGTATTTTCATCATTCATCATTGTGTTTAAATATGAAATGATAAATTTACGAGGAGTCGTTTTTATATTACCGGACTAGGCATGAAAAGAAAAGATTAGAACAGCAACAATAATTTATTTTCCAATATAGGCCATCGTTTCAATGACATCTTTCATTCATTAAAAAAATATTCCTTTGGTTTGTCCGCTAAATGTCTATCAACAGCCGCTATAAGTTCGTTATCGTCCCTAAATGTTATTGCCTTTAGTGTTGTTTTGAGATTTGGAAACAGAAAAGAGTCACAGGGAGCTAGATCTGAACTACAAGGCGGATGGTCAGTTTTTATGAAGGCACATTTAGCAACGGCAGTTTTTCAAAGTCAAGACTTGTTGGATTGCTGTGGAGCATCAGGACGTCTTGTATGACATCACAAACTGACAGATATTAGAAGTAATATTACTGCAATTGTTTTGTACATTGTCACACACGTTACCAAGATATATGTGATTAAAAAACAATATAATGAAAAATTTCATTAATATTAAAAATGTCTACTCCGAGAATATAAAAACGACCCCGCGTGTATCAAATCAAATTCGTATTTTCTTCTTATTTACAACCAATACTCTCAACATAAGTATGTAATAAAATAATTTTTTGCCAACCTGAAGTGTAATGGGAACTTTACAATTGTATACACAGCAAGTGTAACCTACATTTTACGCTTACTGTGTTGTAACTTGTCTAACTATGCGGTAAAATAATCAAAATACACTGGACGTTTATGGGCATTTAGAAAAGAAATCATCTTTACTATAATAAAGTTCATGTAAAAAAGTACTACCTACATAAGTTATTTTTTTACTTTAACATTTCCTATATTTAAAATTAATTTATGTAAACTAAAATCACGGCAGCGACATCTGTCATTATTGTAAAAATCCGCCGTTACCGACATAGTCACCGATCGATATACCTGTCAAATACGCGAGACGAACATTGCTGAAATGTCAAATATCGACACCTACCTATTATTTATTACGAAGAAAACATGAGCAAATAAATATATTATCAGTCATAAACAACGTCTATTATTACAAATAAATTTTCGCTAGAAGAAGTACTCTAATGAAGGTAAGTAAAATCAAATTTGGAAATTGACTTAACCCCAGTATTTTAAACTAACCCTTTTCAGAAGTACAACCTATCTCATTAAGGGCTCGTGCCTCAAACAAAGCTGTCGCGCTGTAAAATAACTATTTATTGTTTAATTTTTAAACTAGTACACTACACAGTATTATACTTAATACTTAACGGTTTGCATTATATTCAAGAATATAATAGATAATAGATAAACATATAATAGCTGAACTATGTTCGGATCAAAACAACTATCGACACTTGTAATAGACATTATAAAAACGTTAGTAAACACATGTTTTGTGTTGTACGTGTAAAACCTAGTAATTGAAGCATTTTTTACATATGTATAACTTTATCTCAGGCCAATAAAACTTAAAGAATGTCTTTTAATAATTGTTATTTTTTAAATTACGCGAAGTAAAGAGTATACTTTGGAATTACACATTTAGTAAATATTTAAAGTGTAGCTAATTTTCGGTTGACATTTATTGAAATGCGCTTTCCTACTGCGGAAATGCAAAGAAACTATAAACATAATAATACAGTGTGTTCAAAAAATCGGAGTGGACTATGAACAAAAAAACGTATGTCAATTTGAAAGTATTTAATTAAATGTCAATTTTATACGAGATATTGTCAAAAATGTTATCCAGATGTTATCTAAAGAAATCAAAGCTTTTCTTCTTGAATCCTTTTTTAGAAATAGAAATAAATTAGAAAACTGGGAATGAAAATATTTTGTATCCATCTTTATCATCTTTTCTCCTTCAAATCATTTTTCACAATCAATTTTGACGACATGACTTTTGAACTGAATAATGATCAGACATACATTTCTCTGTTCATAGCCTACTTCGAATATACTGAAGTCCTGGAAATCTACTGAAAAAAAAAACACCCCAACCTCAAAGAATTTGCAAAAAAGCTTTTTAAACGAAATCTTGTCCAGAAAAATGCGGTGAACCCCAGATCAAAAGTTTCCGGAAATTGTTCGATGGAAACTTCCGCCAATTGGTAAAAATGGCGGCATTTTGGCCGTTTTCTCAAAAACAATTGCCTGTTTCAAAACTTTATCAGCCCGATTCACAAAAAAGTTTAAGCTAATCCTCATTTTTGGATTAGTGAATTCTATTCTATTCCGGTATTTAAAATTTAATTTTCATGATATTATCAATAAAGGTAGATACTAGGAATAGATTAGACTATATTTTAAGATATAAACTGTCAAAATTAGAGTAGAATTTGCTAATCCAAAAATGAGGATTAGCTTAAACTTTTTTGTGAATCGGGCTGTACAAGAATATAAATTTAAAGGTAAAATCGTATATTTCCTAAACTATGCATATTGCGTAGCGTCCAAAAATAAAATTATAAATAAACAATGCGTTACCTTGCGAAATAAATGGAATAGCGGCTTGACCATTTCTCATAGCACATTCATTTAAATCTATGGCTGTTCTCTTGCATGGTGAAATATATGGCGCTGAAACAAATTAAGAAATAAGTAATTACAATTATACATAATGCAAATATGATTATGCCCGAACTCATATTTGATTGAGGAATGATTTGAGGAATGTTACATATGCTAGCAGGATTTCTGTACTTCCGCTTCATAAAAGCTCCTAATCAATTTATTTAGATTGCTTTTAAAATAACTTGCAAGAGACTTAAAAACTGTCAAAGCTATCAAACTAATTACTGGGGTACTTATAATCTGTCAGATTAGTTAATCAAGTATAATTATTTAAATAAAAACCTCTATTTCACAGTTAGTCAATATGGCAGATAAACGTTGACTTTTCCTATAAGTTACGACTTGACATTTGATTGACAGCAATGTATTTGCTTGTCTCATTTAAAATTAAATGTAGAGAACGAATTTGGCAAAAGTATTATATTTAAATGTTCTAAGAAATTTAGCCGAGTCAAAAAAATACTCGGAAACAAGATGCACACAATATTTTTTCTGTAACTAAATTTAAAATAAGTAAATAAATATATCATCACGGCATATTACCCATTTCTGGGTGTGCCAGTATCTACAACACATGTAGACATAGGTAATGATGACGATATATTTTACCGTGTGGGCGCTTACCAGGCGTCACCTCACGGGGACTCATAGCTGGTGTGAAGAGTGCACCACAAGGGTCACTTTTGTGCCATTTAAAATTAGAAATATTTGGCGCCTGTCGGGATCGAACCCGGTTCCCCCGGGTTCGCGATCAGACACTCAGGCACGCTGCCACTAAATTTAATTTTTAGAAAACAGGTATAATTATTTAAATAAAATTAACATCAGTTGATATCTTGTCAAATGTCAAATTCGTTCCCTGCAAATACATTGCTGTCAATCAAATGGCAAGGCGTAACCATGGATATGTCCTGTGGATATGTCAAAATCAATGTTTCACGTCAAAAATACTCACAGTATTAGTATTATAAATATAAAATTTCGGGTTCATTTTTATTTAATTTGAGCGAAATTTGAAATTTTAAATACATGTTAATTGGAAATATGAATTTTGCCAGATGTGGCAAAGAAGCTGGATGAAATTTTGAAAATATATAGAAATAGAAAATTTTAATCACACAAAATGTAATAAAACTAATACGGACAAGATAGTTGACATCTTATCAAAAACAGAGAAACGCTTTCTATTAATAATAGTTATATGTAGAAAATTTGTTAAAAATGTCATCAGTAACTTCTTACGTCACAAACCACGTGATATCTTTTTAGCGCCAAAATAAATTACAAGAAAATTCATGTGAGAAAAACTTATTTTTTTATTTTTTTACGCACATCTGCTTTAAAATTGTTTGTTTACATCGTAGTTACCATGGCGGAAACTGAAAGTTTACACCCTGCGGGCGGTAAAGTAGCATATACGGGCTGTAAAATACAGAAAGAGCCCAGTTACTGCTAAACAAAACATCAAAAATACAATTGGAAATGTAAACAAGACCATTAAGACTCTTATTTTTTAAAAATGATTAGTTTCGCTAAATTTTCACTAGATTTTATTAGAATTGCTTAAGGAATTACTTCAGAAATTGTCTCAAATCTCCAAGTTTGACATTTAAAAAAAATATTCATATAACCAAATAGTTAGCAATGCAACGCATCGCCTTATTGTTTTGTGGCATGGCCACCTGGCCACGTAATATTTTTATATAGCAACAAGCTTCAAATGTATTTAAAAAATAATTTAAAAACATTTCATTTGATTGCATTTGTGCGTAAAACGTTGTACATACCTCGTGCCGAAAGAAGTTTACACCCTTCAACGAATAATTTCGTCCGCAGGCGTAAACCTTTTCTTTCGACCCTCTATATGTAAATAACAATTACATTATTCGGTTATTGTTTAGGATCTACAATCTTATAACATTTTTTACCTTAAATTTTATTGTACTACACTTCATTTCACGTAAGAAAATAGCATTGGTTTAGATAGGGATATAAATTCTGTCCTTTGATTGGTCAGAATGCTAACCTAGTTCACAAAAGCGAAAAAATATTCCTTGTCAGCTGTCAATTATCAAATAAAATTGACAAAATTAAGTTATATTTAACCATGTTTTGTTGTAGTTTATAATATTCAGGGCTCGTACATTTTACAGATAAAAATATTTTTATTATTGCTAAAGTTTGGTTTCATGAATTTAAAATAATTATTTAATGCACCGCTAAAAGTTACATTTCAACTGTTGGTTAAATTGACAATATCGTATCGAAATGAAATTCCAAATGAGTTACCGTCAAAATTTCGATACGCACTTTTTATGTTAACCTGTAGTTTAGACAAGCGTTACAACTGGCCACTAATGATATATTTTAATTTTTACTCACGCAATTTGGCTGCACTGATAACTCCAACGACCGCTAACAGTGCAAACCCAATGATCTTCATTTTGCACTAGTGTCGTCTGCTTTAACAGTAACTGCAATATCCGCAAATCGACAGCCGTTTATATACCGGCCTTCTTACTAATGTCCTTACGACGACGTAGGTACTTAAGTACCTGCACAAGTATCTCCTACGTATGTATGTATGAGTGTGTGTCTTCGCCAATGTATTGTGTATTTGGATGAATTGTATATGAGCAATAAGCAGGCCTTTGTATGTTTGTGTGAATAATTTATTCATAGCAATAAGGAAGACGCGTACGGTTTGTATGATAAATGATGGTCAAGATTTTATATTTGAATTTTTTAAGATGAACTTTAATATTGTTTTAGGTTTTTTTAAGTGCGTATACAACACTTATACATAATGTTTCACTCAACAACATTCAGACTTTATTAGATAGATTAGATGTTAGCAAATAGCAAATACAACGCAGATTCGTACACTCAGAAATGGGTAATACGCCGTTATGATATATATACCGTGATTATTTTTTAACGTGAAACATTGGGTTTGTCATATGCATAGTTACAACTTGATATTTGATGGACAGCAATGTATTTGCCCGTTCCATTTAAAATGAAACATAGGGAACGAATCTGACAGAAATATTGTAAGAAATTTAGCGGAGTCAGAAAACCACTCAAGAGCACTAAACATATTTCGGGCACAAGACCACACAGTATTTTTTCTACATCTAGATTTAATTTTTAGAAAACAGGTATAACTATTTAAATAAAATTAACCTCTATTGACGTCTTACCAAATGTCAGATTCGTTCCCTATGTTTCATTTTAAATGGAACGGGCAAATACATTGCTGTCAATCAAATGTCAAATCGTAACCATGGATATGACAAACCCAATGTTTCACGTTAAAAAATACTCACGGTATATATAAAACACGGTAAAATATATCATCATTACCGATTGTAGATACTGGCACACCCAGAAATGGGTAATATGCCGTGATGATATATTTATTTATTTTATTTATTTATTATTTTATTAATAAAATCTCAGTCACATCATTTATTCTTACAAAACCGACATTCCGTTACCTTTAGGTAAGGAAGGTATTGTCTTTGGTCAAAAATTTCGATGGTGAGTTTTGAATGAATAAGCACGTTTTAGGGTCCCTCGAATACGATTTTACTAGTTTTACGATGATGTCCGTATGTGTGTCTGTGTGTTTGCTTGTGTGTATGTGTGTGTGTGTGTGACTACAATTCTAAAAATTATAATTCTTTCGTATTCCTCGTGTTTACATCCATATGAAGAACTGATTTGATTTTGGTTATAAATGGTCAATCGGAAGTTTCCTTATTCAAGTTCTTAACAGTATTGCTTGAAAAAACACAGTTAAATATCGTTTTTTAATAGTGTATATAATTGTCAGTATGAAAAAACATCTTATTGTCTATACGGTTTGATTATACATTTTCCTTTATATTCAATAGATATAGAGTTAAAACAATTCAAAGAGATTAACTTTCTTTGCTAAAATCATGGAAACAGCTGATATATTCGAATAATTCTAATTGACAGATGTCAGTGTCAAGTGCAATTTACAAAGTGTATGCTCGTGTTATAATTTTATTGGATTTATAGAATCTGTCCCAAGAAACTATCGGTATGGAATTTGTAGAAACTAATATGTTCGTGTTACAATTTTACTGGATATATAGAATCTTTTCTATAAGGAACTTTTGCACATATTATCTACCATAATTATCATAAAGTTGGCAAGTGGCAACACTGCATTTGTATGAATTGTCATTAGTGCCGATTTCTGAACTTTTAATGACATTTTTTGTACCCTTTAGTGAAATTTCAAATAAAAGAATTTTATTTATATCCGAATTAAACTGTACATATAATTAAAAACTCATTTTCTACTGAGTATGGTATGTTGTACTGTATGGTTGAATATACAAATAAACAAACAAACATCGGCTTTATGCAGGCGTTGTTAGATAGTATCGGTCAGAATTTAATTTTACTTGTATTTCTAGTTTTTACCTATCACTAAGAGAGGTATTGGATTCATACTCATGTGTGTGGTGTGTGTGTGTTTGGATGTAGAAGGGACGGTTTCTCAAATTCTATAAGACTAAATACCAATTTAACTACGTATTCCTTAATCTGATATTAATGGAAAGAGCTGAATAGGTTTTGGTAACAATTGGACAACCGGAAGTAGTATTTTTTTAGATAATTACAATCTAGGGTGACCTTTCAGTACATAAAATATTCTCAATAACTCGTAATATGTTTGTATATTTCATTAATAATGTTTGTATACATCAAAATGTTTTGAAAACATTTATGATATAATGGAAATTTCATATTAATTATATGGAAAATTCTGTAAAATATGAACTTTATTTCATTTCCTAATTGTTTTCAATCCATTTGCAATAGTTACAAATATGTGGTGCATTTAATTACATGGGAAATCCTCAATAACATGAAGAAATATTAGGTAATTAGATTATGCTCGTAATTTGATGATTAAATGTTTTTCCATTAAAAACATTATACATAATAGATATTTACACACCAAGTGAGCTAAGGTAATGTTTATTCATGAGAAGAAAGTTTAGCTCACGACTCACGAGCCCGGAAGGGCGAGTGAATTAATTTCTTCGAGTGAATAAACATTGTTAGCTCACGTGGTTTGTACAATATTTTATTCAATTTGGCTGATAATGTCTGATAAATACTATGGTAAGTGTTACTTTTGTGCCTGATGTTATTTTAAATGCATTATTTGTTGCAGAGTGAATTAAAAAAATGTGGCAGTGATTTAAAAAAAATTAATTCACTTGTGAAAAAAGTGTTACTTATAATTGTTGCTATGGAGTTAATAATGACAGTTTAAAACGTCAAAATTGAATAAAATATATTTAACATATTTAATATTCAAATGACACCTGTTTTGATCATGATTAGAGTTCTACGAATTATTTTTATGTAATAAAATTTTAATCATTATCATGAAAAAATACGCATCGTTATACATATTTATATATTATAACCAAAGTGTTATATGTTGCATGAATAACAATTTGAATTATATATATATATATATATATATATATATATATATATATATATATATATATATATATATATATATATATTGGCGGTACAGGCTTCTTATTGCTTCCACCCCATTATGGCAACTGTAGAAAAAATGTTGTGCGTGTTTCGAGCACAAATGGACATTGTCGATTTCGACAATATCTCACTTATCTATATCTCTATATCTCTTACTATGTGCAGATTCAAAACCTACCTTTTATAACAAGATATATAACTGCTAAGTGAAACTTTGGCATTGAACCTCAGAAGTTGTTTATTTTTATTTATTTGTGAGCAAAAATAACATATTTTCGGTAAGAGTTTGTTTGAATAATTAAAACATTTTTCTAAGAATAGTATTTACCTATGTGCGTATGTGCAAAATTTTTGGGATATTTAAAATTCAACATGTGTTGAATATTTTATTTGGTAGAATGACGTGGAAATTCTTAAAATTTCCAAACAATATTAAGTAATGCATACAAAGTACTTTGCAATTACATATAATTGACGTATTGTGTATCAATGCATAAGAGAATGACTTATGTTGCATATAGCGTTGTCCGCGATTCTAAAATCTGTCTTTTTGTAAAACGGCTATTTTTGACCTTCCGTCATCTTTAGATTTTAATGAATAAGCACGTTTTAGAGTCCGTAGAATACAATTTTATTAGTTTTACTATAATGTCTGTATGTGTGTAAGAAATATAAAAACTAAGTTAGCTGTTTATCGTGTTCTGTTTCAAAAAAATTCTAAATTATGTTTATTCATTTATTTTAATTTCTTCAATACAAATTATCACTTTTAAAATAAGTGCCTATATGCGCGTTAAATATATAAATAAGTAAATAAGGAAGTGTGAAAACATATTTACATTTGTCAATAACAAATTCAATATTCATCTGCTTTGTCTTTTAACTAGGTACTTGTATATTGTTGTTCAAGATTTTACTATTTGATATTAGCAGTTAAGAATTAATTTGACAGCTTTGGCAGTTTTTAACTCATGCAGAAATTAGCTTTCAAGCATTTAAAAAAAGTTGGTTAGAAACGTTTAAGAAGCGGAAGAAAAGGTTTGTGTATTATTGCTAAAGAGAACTACTTTCAACATAAGTTTAAAATTAAATCCTTAAAAATCTGATGTGGTGAACACAATATCTCGCGCTATATTAAGTCCCTTTGCATATAAATATTGCTTTATTACTATTTTCTTTTTAAAATGTCACCATTATTAATTTGTAATGATCAATATTTTTACAGTGGTATTTATCTGTCAGTTACTTACATTAGAAATATGAACTGTGTAACAAAAGAATTGTGTTTATCTGTGATACATTTATGAATTTGTATATAAAATATATAGAAAATGTATGAATGAATCTGTAGAAAAGTTAATAATTTTTAAATTTTGTAATAACATAAATTGCGAAAAAATGACATTTAAATTTCGAAGAAAATCATTATGAGCTTCAAGTAAAATGCCATTTCCAGTTATCCGATTTACACCAAAATCTAACGGTTTCCATATTAGAATAAGGTCGAAATACAAGGTTTCAAATTTTTTCGATTAATAATATTAGAGTAAGGGCCGGTTTTTCAATATCTGGTTAAAATTTTAACTAATAGTTAAATAAACAAAATTGCAACGAAATGAACTGTCAAATAACAGATTTAATATTGCTGTCAACAAAACGATGCAATATTGTTTACTTAACTAGAAGTTAAAATTTTTACCAGAGATTGAAAAACCGGCCCTTAGAGTAGTAAGAGGATCCCAACACACACATATACACACACACAAACACACACACACATTATCATGAAAATCCCTATACTGCCCTTACTAAGGGTAGCGGGAGGTAAAAAACTGAAAAATTTACATTTTCGCCTATCTAGTGGCCTATGCATTTTTTCACAACAAACACCATTAAAATGATTTCCTAATGAGGCATCTTTTGTCTAAATTAACCGACTTCGTATCTCTTATAGTTCTCGAGATCGCCGTGTTGAACAAATTATCATGGACCCCTGTACATATGCACACCTGTACATATGTATACTCATAATTAATGCATTCTATTTTTAACAGATAACGTATAGACGTAGAATAACAAATAAATAAATTGATAAAAAACATAAGAGAAATTATTATAAACAATAAATATTTACAATTGGCAATCAGTTGTCATATTAAAAGTAATTACAATCAATAATATCTCTATCAATATTGACATTTGAAAATGCGTCTTAAACATGTTTCCTTATGAAGCAATAAGGACTATTTACGTCAACCTTCCTTCAATGGTACAACTAAAAAATAACTGGTCTTTGTGAAGATGTGAATTTAACCGACTTCCGAGTCTCAAAGTTGAAGTTTTTTCTTTTTAGCAACGCTGTTGAATTTAAAATTAAGTTGTTGTGGTTTCTTTATTTTTGTTTATTGAGATTTCTTTGTATTTTATTCCACAATGAATATCAGGCGTTACATGTATTCGTATAATTTCTATGAACCTGTTATACAAAGAAAATAAAAATTAACACGACTTTAAAAGTAATTTTATTCACAATCAATATAGTAATATACAGATTCCTAACCTTTTGGAGGTTGGAAAATACGTCATTCCTAACTTTAATGACAATCTCTTGGGTTGGAAATAACAGATTTCACTTCCATCTCTTGGGTTGGAAATGTTTATGTAGGGGTTGCCTAGCAACATTGCCGTAGATCCCCATAATTAAGTAGGCTAAACAAATTTTAAGACAGCTGTCAAAATATTAATAAAATTAAAGGTTATAATTCATTGATTTATATTGAAAATTATTGATTTAAAATGAGGATGATTGTGACATATCCCACCTCGGATGTAGTATACTATTACATATTAAAACTCTTCAAACAAATCTCAATAAATGATTACTATTGTGGGAGGAACCGGAAATAGAATTCAGGCCCTTCTGGCATCAAAAACTAGTATTTAAGTTTGCTCCACAATTTTTTAATTCAAACATAGGTCTATAATTAATAATAAGGAAAACAGTCATTTATTCAATAACAAGTTTGACCTTAAATATGATGTGTCATGAGTTTTTCAAAGTATGCCATGTGTTCCAATCTGTTCATAGAATTTTCCAAAATCGTTTGTAGATAACCAACGAGTTTATTTTGTTTTCTGTTGTATTCTTTCTTGTATTTATAGTATTAAATCCATTTAGTATTTTGTAATACTTACAAGAATCAATTAAAATTGTTTCATATTTTTACCTTCCGCTACATTTGGTAAGGGAGGTATAAGGATCGTGCTAAAAATCACATGTCGAGAATTTAGTATATGACCACGTTTTAAAGTCCCTAGAATCCAATTTACTGGTATTTTATATAAAAACGATAATAGATCTACTTATTTATATTGGCAAGTGTCTTGGCAAGAAGTAATTAATGCATTCTTAATTTTCTATTACATTTTGAGAAGAATTACATTTATGTAATAATTATCCAATTTTCTTCGACGTCATTGTTCAATAATTGCCAATAAAATCTTAAACATATCATTATAGAAATTTATAGGGTGCATTTATATTTTTATAGGTTTAAAGACCAACTATGTACTACATAACGCATATACTAAGTGCTGGATGATGATAGCAAGATAATTATATCATCACAAGAGTTATTTTGTACTACATACAAATATGTATAAGTAGAAGGTAAAATATCATTATACTCGTATTATTTAGGTGTTCATTTTAAATGGGCTATCACTGCTATTTCGAGCACTATAAGGGCTACAAAGTATGAGAAACAATTTCTAAGACTATTATAATAAATAGAAAAAAAGTTTAGATAGTAATTCTCATCATACTAACTTTTTACTTCTCGCTTAGAGGTATTGGGTTCATGCTAAAAATCACATATCTAGATTTTAGTGAGTAAACATGTTTTAACATTTTTATGATGGTGTTTGTTTGTGTGCGTGCGTGTGTGTGTGTGTGTGTGGATGTTGGAGGGACGGTTTCTCAAATTCTATAAGACTAAAGACCAATTTAACTACGTATTCCTTAATCTGACATTAATGGGAAGAGCTGAAAAGATTTTGGTAACAATTGGACAACCGGGAGTAGTAGTTTCTTAAAAAAATCTTCTAAATTTTATTTTTATGAAATTTGTATAGTTACAAATGTTGAAGATCATAGTTTTTATTATATTTTACATTTACATTTAGAGATAGAGACTCATAAATATATAAAATAATTCGTTACAATCAAATAATATTACTACCAAGTTTATATCTCTACCTACTTTTGAATTATTGCCCCAAAAGTCAATATACCCCATATTTACATAAAAACCCCAAAATTTTCAAAAATCTAATTTTTATGTATCTAGATACTTCTGAATGCGCTGATTCCAGATTTTGAAACCGCAGGTCGATATCTCGTTTCGTTCTCGAGATATTTAGATTCAAAGTTTTGCTCAAAAATGCCCATTTTTGGGTAATAACCCAAAAATGGGTCGAGATATGAATTTGGCGACAACACCATTCGATTCTACGGGCAAAATTACATAAGTACACCAATTTTCAGAATGTTTGAACACCGCATACAATCTCTAAAGCAAAATAACTGAAAATGGCCAAAATCTGAAAAAATCTTAAGGGGTACCCCTTACGATTTTTTCAGATTTTGGCCATTTTCAAACTTTTATTCATAAATAATGAACCGGTTGGACAAAAATTATGAAAATTGGTATACTTATGTAATTTTGCCCGTAGAATCAAATGGTCTAGTCGCAAAATTCATATCTCGACCCATTTTTGGGTTACTACCCAAAAATGAACAGTTTTGAGCAAAACTTTGAATCTAAATATCTCGAGAACGAAAAGAGATATCGACCTGCGGTTTCAAAATTTGGAATCAGCGCATTGAGAAGTATCTAGATACATACAAATTAGATTTTTGAAAATTTTGAAATTTTTATCTGAATATGGGGTATATTGACTTTTGGGACATTAATTCAAAAATAGGTAGATATATAAACTTGGTAGTAATATTATTTACTTGTAAAGACAATGTTACGTAAGTGTACGCATTTTTAGAATACTGTATCTATAATATTGCCAAAGTAGTCAATAAATTTGAAGGATCTCGAACATTTAGAAGAGTAGGAGGAAACTTATTATAGAATGAATTAAAAAATATAAAAATATATTGATAATTAGAATTTTTGTGTATGTACCAGAAATGTTAAACACAATATGTACTTATATAGCCTAATATAGAAATGGCGAGAGGTCTTGTGTTAGCCACAACAAAGTTTTTGTTATGCATCGTAATTAATTTTGGTTGCAACATATTATAGGAAACTTTTTATTATTAATCTCACAAATAATTTCCTCTATATCAATATTTAGTAATCTAAAAGTTATACCTACCTATCGCCAGGTCTGGTTGAGATTTGCCTGCCATGAGTGCTAAGTCATTAACTTAATGGAATCGTTATTATAATATAAACTGTCATTAAATTACATAACAGATCATCATTGGAATTAGAACAGGTTTATATTTTGTAATAAATATTCCATTCAAATCGAATAAGTCCATCAAAATATCTCTGTTGATAATGTAAAAATTAATTAGTTAGAGTGGTACACTTGATTTGGAATTATATTCAACTAATAATCAACATGACATTTTAACATGTGACCACAGCGAATGCGTTAAATGGTATTGTTATTAATCGTCAATGAATACATTTTTTCATTAAACAGATTTATAAAGTACCTATGTCTTTTTTTTAACACAATAAAAGTTTCAAAAAGTTCGAAAAGTAAATAGACAATATTGCATCGAAATGAACTGTCAAATAAATTATTGAATATTAAAGTCAAAATTTCGATTTGCATATATTTTTAAGGGTCAATTAAAATTTAAGCCTTGTTGGTGCAACTGGGCCTAAAAGAAACAAAATTTAGGACTGATAACAAACTTACATCGACTGTTGAAAGGGATTTTGCGGAAAAACGAAAGGAATATTTTTGTAATGGATTAAAAATGTTATTGAAAATGATGTAATACATGTATCCAAAAGCAAGAGGTCTGTATTGAAAAATAAAGTTTTGTTGATGTTCTCATCTTTGCTTTTCATGCCTAGTCCGAGAATATAAAAACGACCCTTCGTAAATGGGCTACTTGCGTGGTACTGAAAATCCGATTTCTGTCACTATATACGTAAAGTTATATTGAAAACATATATAAAAATATAAATTTTATTTTAAAATAATTATTTATTTTTCACTAAATTAAGAAAGAAAATTTTCTGTGACGTCTTTATATTTAACTAAGAGAGGGGAAGCATGTTTAAGAATGTTATCAATAGATGGCATGGAGTTCGAGAAAGTTTTAATTTAAATTTGACATTAGTTCATTTTTCTATCTCTCTGGTCTCTCAAATACATTAATTACTTTATAAATAAACACATAGGTAGTTACTTGTAATTTAAAATGTCGATACCAAAAAGATAAACTAAAATACTAACCTCCAAACTATTATTGAAACGTCAAACAGGTGATCTACATTACCCGCACAAACATACCATTACTATGGGACGGCACCACGCTGTGACTTTACGACTATTCATTGGTGCGGCTTAATTCTACGTCATACATGGCGGGAATTCAAATAATCAAATTTCATTATTTTTTTTTCTGGCTAATTAATAAAAATTTTGTCAAAAGAAAAAATTTGGGTAGTAAGTTTTTACCTTCTCTTCAAAAATATTAAATAAAAAAAAAGGTACGCAAGTAGCCCATTGGAAGATTGCGCGAATATTTCGCGTCCTACCGCATGTAATACATGTTGTTATGGTCACATAAATGATTAAATAATAAAATACTTTTCATACCGTGAGTATTTTTTAACGTGAAACATTGGGTTTGTCATATCCATAGTTACGATTCGACATTTGATTGACAGCAATGTATTTGCGTGTCCCATTTAAAATGAAACATAGGGAACGAATTTGACATTTGATAAGACGTCAGTAGAGGTTAATTTTGTTTAAATAATTATACCTGCTTTCCAAATTAAATTTAGTGTACCTTTCTTGGCCAAATTTCTTACAATATTTAAATATAATACTCTGTAAAATTCATTCCCTATGTTTTCAATGAGACAGGCAAATATATTACTGTCAATCAAATGTCAAGTCGAAACTTATAGGAAAATTCAGCGGTTATCTGTCATATTGACAAGACGTCATTAGAGGTTAATTTTGTTTAAATAATTATACCTTTTTTCTAAAAATTAAATTTAGTTGCAAAAAAAATATTGTATGCCCGAAATATGTTTAGTGCTCTCGAGTGGTTTTCTCACTTAGCTAAATTTCTGACTTAGCTAACATCTGTCAAATTCGTTCCCTATGTTTCATTTTAAATGGGACACGCAAATACATTGCTGTCAATCAAATGTCAAATCGTAACCATGGACATGAAAACCCAATGTTTCACGTTAAAAAATACTCACGGTATACTAACATCATTAGGCATGCTAAAAACAAATGAACACAAATATTTCTTCCTGTCAAATGACATAACTTGACCAAAATGTCAAAACCATCATCACTGTACTATCTCACGTAATAATTTTCGTATTTCATTAATCAACAAAAAATGAAATCTACACCTAATTAAAAATGTTTCTCGCTTAATAAATGGACCATTCGTATAGAATACTACTGGGAATTGACATTGAAATCACTTTCGACAGAATTAGAACTATTTGCGTGCTACTTGTCGAGATACAAATTTTAACTTCTTTTATTCAGTTTACGTACCATCATTTTATAAGCCTTTGGATTAAGAAGCCGATCGTTTTTGAAGAACAGGGAAAATGGGCCGGTCAGGAAAGAAAGAATTAATAAAACTAAGTCAATAATAGTTGTGTTTTGTAGTGATTGCAGGAGCTTTGACAGGACTAGGACGAGCTTTCACAGAAGAATTTGCTATGAGAAAAATGGATATTGTTCTAATAGACAAAAACGAAAATGAATTAAGGAATGTTGAAGCAACTATTAGTGAGTAAGCTAAAATTATTTATTCTTTGTATTTCAAGTGACGTTGGACTTGTATTGGGGTCCTCCACCGTAACAAATAGGTTATTCACTCCACCGTAATTAAAAATAAATTTTGCTGCTTTGGTACCTCGGAGTAGAGATGCACTCGATTTCGAGCTTTGGCCCGGCCCGGCCCGGCCCGGCCCGAAGCCCGCCTCTATTTCGAGACGATCATCGAGCCGGGCCAAAGATATTTTTTATTGGGCTACTTAATCATTTTCAAAAATCGAGGCGAGTCGGACTTTTGATTTTGGCCCGGCCCGAAAATTCGAGCTTTTCGGGCCAGCCCGAAAAATCTTATAGTTCATTCAAATGCACAGTTTCCTTAATATTTTAATGAAAATGGATGAAGTTAAAAAGGATCAAAATGATTTAATAACAACACAGTTCACATATTAATAAATAAAAATGTATTATTTTACTTCAAGAATTCAAAGTTATTCATTAAAGCATAATAATTATATTGTGATGATGCTATTATTATTGTTATTACTCGTATACTTAAATAAAAGTGATTTTTGTTCCTACCATAATGGTTTCTTGTCCTATTTTTGAGCAGAAACAAAGTTAGGTAAAAAATCCTTATGTAAATTAAAATTCTATTTTTTTATATAAGATTTGTGAAAAAGTTGTTTAAATTCTTTGGTAAACAAAGTGTTAAATACTCGTAGGTCAGTAATTTTTATAACAAACTTACACTAGAAGGGTCTCTTTTTTAACTACTTATGTTAACTAATGTTGAAAGTTATAAGAATGTAGAGGTTTTTTATAAGTTTGCCACGAAAAAAGTTAAACATTTTGCCTTAACATAAAAATCAACATTAGGAATGCCGGATGCACCCAATTTTGAACTTTGGCCCAGCCCGGCCCGATTTCGAGTCAATTTTCGAGCCGGGCTAGCTAATTTTTTTGTCGAGTCGATAGTTCCCTATTCTCTCCCGCATAGCCTGCAACTCCTCTCATCACTTGATAGCCAGCATTTTTTCTGCCTTCTTGACGTGAGGTAAAATTCAGTCTAAAAGGACGTTTCGGGACTTTAAACTTCAAACATTTCCATCATCAACAATACAATAAAAACCAAATATCTGGATTTCATACAGGACATTAAATTTTTTGTTGTTTCTATGTATAACATTTTAAATATTTTAGAGGAGAAATATAACGTGAAAATCGTAATAATCCCGACAATTTTCACGCCAATGGAAACAACATATAGGGAGATACTTAAGCACATTGTAGATTTAGATATAGGAGTTCTTTTATTGAATCTTCACGAACTGGAAATTCGGCCTGCCTTGTTAGCTAAACAGCATGAAGAAGTCGATATAGAGGCAGAAATCGAACGATTAGTAAGTTTAAATAATTCTATTAATCTACTGTCCCTCTATATAACTCGACAATCGAAAATTCTCGAAATACTCGGACTCGACTTGTTCCCTATAGGAAATATCAGGCAACCCGTTTTACATAATCGAGAATTTTCAATCATCTTGTATATGGGCGAGTTTCTTTATTCAACAACTATTCATGTGCTCCAATAGATAGCCGCTGCTACCGAATGAAGAAACTGGTTGCTGAAAAGTACGATGAGTTTCCTAACCTTAAATATAACCACCAGTTAACAAATATGGAAAATTTTATAGTTAAAAAAACCGACGCTTTATTGTAATCATCAGATTCTTCATCGGAAATAAAGGGTTTTTTGTTATAGTGCTTCGACACTAATATGAAAGTATTTTGATTGGCGACCGAGAAACCGCCTATACATGCATTACAAATAGAGTGTTAGGAGGTGGGGATTACTACCAATGGAAGTTAAGAAAATCAAATTCAAAAGGAGAGGCTAACATTACTGTACTGCAGTTTCCAAACAGTTTTTATTTTAACATAAATTTCTTGCATTAAACTTAATAATTTAAATACACCTGTAATTATAAAGTATGTAGACTTATACGGTGTTATAATATTCATTTATTTTTATGTAAATATAACTTAAAATAGCATATATTTCAAGAATATTTAGGTCCATGATGAAAACAGTTTGATATAAAAACACATAAATGTGACGTCACGTCAATCTTTTCAAAATTCGGGAGACCATAACTCGCTTATTAATAGGAATTTTTTCACTGGATTTTCATCAATAGTCTTAGTTTCCTAATATTTTCAGATGAAAATAAAAAAAAATGGTGTAATCCCTCATTATAATTTTGTCATTTAACAGTTCATTTCGTTTCGGTTTTGTTTGTTTAACTGGTAGTTAAAATTTTAATCCGAGGTGGTAAGATTGGCCCTAAAAGCGGTGCAAATTGCTATTATTAATAATCTCGAACCATCTTTCATTTGGGGTCCCGTGGCTGCGTGCCTGAGTGTCTGGTCGTGAACCTGGGTTCGATCCCGACTGGCGCCAAATATTTCCAATTTTAAATGGCACAAAAGTGACCCCTGTGGTGCACTCTCCACGCCAGCAATGAGTGCCGTGACGCCTGGTAAGCGCCCACACGGTAAAATATATCGTCATCATTACCGATGTCTACATGTGTTGTAGATACTGGCACACCCAGAAATGGGTAATATGCCGTGATGATAAATTTATTTATTTATTTAAAATTTTAATCAGAGGTGGTAAGATTGGCCCTAAAAGCGGTACAAATGGCTATTATTAATAATCCTGAACCATCTTTCATTTGGGGTCCCGTGGCCGCGTGCCTGAGTGTCTGGTCGCGAACCTGGGGGAACCGGGTTCGATCCCGACCGGCGTAAAATATTTCCAATTTTAAATAGCACAAAAGTGACCCCTGTGGTGCACTCTCCACACCAGCTATGAGTGCCTGTGAGGTAAAATATATCGCCATCATTACCGATGTCTACACATGTGTAGATAATGGCACACCCAAAAATGAGTAATATGTCGTGATGATATATTTATTTATTTATTTTATCTTTCATTTTAGATTATAGGCAACTGCGACTCTACCACCCGTCTCCTCCAGCTAATCCTTCCCGGAATGTACTTCCGTTCCCGTGGCGTCATCATACTAGTCTCCAACTTCCTGATCTCCTTACCTTCTCCAATGCTCTCTATAACATCTGCATGCAAGGCCTTCTGCGTTTCTCTAATGCGCAGCGTGCGCTCGGAAATGGGCACACGCGTGTCTCTGCGCGTGCTCATGCCTGGCCCCCTCCAGTGCCGTTGGTTAGGGCTGCGCGCGCCGTCTTTGTTTGCCCCCACCCCAGAGAAATATCTTAGTAGTGCGCTGCCATTGGTTACCAGGCATGAGCAGACGATTGGGTATTGGATGCATGATCTGGTGGCAAGAGTGGTGGGGGTTGTAGGGAGGGTTAATGGGAGGATAGCAGAGGAGGGGATGATGCAATGTATGGAGACGTTAAGGGAGGTTTCTATAAGAGGGTATCTAGAATGAAATTGTATTTATGATAGTAATAGATGTGATATTAGAAATATATGTGTGTTTAATAAAGTTGTTTAACAAATTATGGAACATAGATATGTACAATAAATATATTATAATTTTAGCAGTTGACCATCAATTGGACCATAACACGAACGCATAGTTAAATGTTTATATCTCGATCAAAACAGTGATGCATAATTTTTTACCTCTCGCTAAGAGAGGTATTGGATTCATGCTAAAATTCGCATATCCAGATTTTATTGAATAAGCACGATTTAAGGTCCCTAGAATCCGATTATAACATTTTTAAAATGATGTCTGTGTGTGTGTGTGTGGATGTGTGTATGTGTGTGTGTATGTATGTCTGGATGTTGTAGTCACGATTCCTCAAAAACTATAAGACTTAAAAAATATTTAACTGCAGTTTCCTCAATCTGACATTCCTGGGAAGAGCTGAAAAGGTTTTGGTAACAATTGAACAACCGGAAGTAGTAGTTTCTTAGAAAAAATCTTCTAAATATAATTTTTTGGGAGTTTTTTTTATTAAATATTGAAGAACATAAAATTGTCCATCTAATACACTTAAAAATTTTATTATATCTTGTATAGATTTAGAGATAAAGACTCTATAATTTATATAGAGTAAACTAATCGCAGAGGCCAAGGCACTAAGGAAACCAGTTGACAAATTCCAATGTTTATAATATGACACATGCCATTGTCAAATATCAACAGTTTTAGTGACATTCTGATAGCTTTTTCTGGGAAGTATATTTAACTTTTCTTATTGTTTTATTAATTAAATATTTGAAATTATAGGTAAAATTGTGGTAAAATGCATAAATCCATCAGAAATACCGCCAATCTGGTTAATGAATTGGAACAATCTTTGACGTTTAGAAACTTCCTCATACAATGAAAAATAGATATAATTAGAATTATATGTGAGCAGAAGACATGTTAAATATAGTAAAAAACAATATTTGGGTAATGTTCTGTAAGATTTTGTTATAAAACGACGGTTCGATAGCGAAGTGCAATACAATACTTATATATCCTAATATGGAAATGGCGAGAGGTCTTGTGCTGGCCACAACAGATTTTTTTCTGGTGTGATCTCGTGTAAAGTAAAAGATAAAAATGATTATTATACTCTTATACTACTTTCTTTTATAATTCTTATATAAATACCAGAAAAGTTTAAGTGTAAAAAAATAAACAATTTCAACCAAACTGAGAATTCCACAACCTAAAAATAAACCCATCATACCTCCAATTGAAACTGCAACAAAAGAAATGCATCAATATCTATCCTTAATACATACATTTTAACGTTAAATCGTAAAGGAGTATCACTTAACACAATTTTTGCAACCATTATTTAAAGTGTTCTTACTTAAAACGTTTGTGAGTCCAAATATTAGTTGCCTTCGGTACCTCCTCTTCGGAAATTCTTTAAGTTCTAAGTTAAATGAACTTCCGAACAACCAACTGGTTTCGTCAGAGTTTTCTATCAAAGACTTATCCCATTCACAATGTGCAGGACAGAAACACGAAGTCTCATTTCCAAGTTTCATTCCTACTTTATCTAAAACATCTAAAAGAACAATAATTTTATTGTGTTACGAAGTGAAATCACATGACATATATATATATATATATATATATATATATATATATATATATATATATATATATATATACACCGAATTATAATTCATTTCCAGTAAGAAAATAGTAGATGGCGCTTGAGAGCCGACCATTTTCACATGGGTAAACATCACTTATGCCCGTATTCACCAACATCAAATAAATCTTCCAATAGCTTATTCATTGAATAAGAGAAAAATATCGCATCAGAATATGACAGCTAGAATAAATATCTTCATTTGTGTTATGGTATCGATGCGATATTTTTCTCTTATTCAATGAATAAGCTATTCATTGATTTATTTGATGTTGGTAAATACGGGTATTAAAGTTTTAGATTTTATTTAATAACTTATAACTGATAGGTGATATTTTTGTCGTTTTTATGAACTAGGTTTGCATTCTGACCAATCAAAGAGAAGAATTTATGTCCCTATCTAACCCAACTCTATTTTCTTATGAAGTAAAATTATTTTTACACTTCCATTTTCTCTCAGTGAGCGAAGAAAGAAACAACCATAATGTTGCTGATGCTGAACGACCAAATACCGAAATCTGATTATTTTTCGCGCTGTGGTCGTATTTTTTAGGAATTACCAGTTGGATTACGCTACAGTTTGTACTTTTTACCTTCCGTCACCTTTAGGTAAGGAAGGTATTGTCTTTGGTCAAAAAATTCGGTGATGAGTTTTTAATGAATAAGTACGTTTTAGGGTCCCTACAATACGAATGTACTATTTTTAAGATGATGTCTGTATGTGTGTGTGTGTGTGTGTGTGTGTGTGTGTGTGTGTGTGTGTGTGTGTGTGTGTGACAAATTTTTCTCCGACGATAACTCCAATACTACAATTCTAAAAATTATAATTCTTTCGTATTCCTCTTCTGTCAACCATATGAAGAGTTGATTAGATTTTGGTTATAATTACTCCACCGGAAGTACCCTTATTTGAAGTTTTTAACAGTTTTTCCTAAAAAAACGTAGTTAAATATTATTTTTTGACATTTTGTTATTATACATATTAAAGAAAATACTCTTCTCTATATGGTTTTATTATACATTTTCCTTCATAATCAATAGATGTAGATTTAAAGCGTTATAAAGAAATTAATTTTGAAAAATTAGTCAGCTTTGCTATTTATCATGGAAACAGATGATATATTCAAAAAATTCTAATTGACAGATGTCAGTTGGAAGTGCAAAACCAAATATGGAACGTATAGGATCTAAAATTGATATGTCATAGTGTTCCTCGCAAGTGACACGCAGAGAAAGGCCAAAGAGAAGATGGAAGGACTGTATCGCAAAAGACTTGAGAAAGGAAGGACTGTGTGATGCATTGAACAGGAATGAGTGGAAGAGAAGAGGAAACAGCGACCCCTAATAAAATAGGGGATAGCTGATGAAGAAATGAAGGAAGTGTCTAGTGCATTTTACCTAGTGTATATTTATGTTATAATTTTATTGGATTTATAGAACCTTTTCGAATCAACTTTTGGTATAGAATTTGTAAAAAATAGTATCTGTTCCAAGGACCTTTTGGTATGGGATTTGTACAAAATACATCGAATTGAAGGAAGGTCTTGTGCTGGCCACAACAGATTTTTTTAACTATAATGTTACCTAACTGGCAACTCATAATTGGTAGATATTTGGTCGTTTTTCACCGACCGCAACACGTTTTTGCTGTTTTTTTTTTCACTCTCTGAGCAATTTCGATATTTGGGCGTAACATAATATGTACCTGCGTGATGTCCAATACATCGCATTCCCTGAGGGTTGCATAGTTCTTCATTATCTGCAATATAATATTTTCGTTTCTTAAATACATTAATCTAAATTAATTCAAACATTTACTGTATCAATAGATTAATGTATATGACTTCAATTATTAGGGATTTCCACTGTTTGAGAACAAAATATGCAACTAATTGCTAAGCACTATGATTATGGCTGAAAGTTCCTGAAATACCTACCAAGTCTGCGGTAAAAATAAGGTAAACATTTACAAAAATGTAGACTCAGGCGAATTCGACATTCCATCAAACATAATCTATAACTATAAACTGGACTATGTAACAAATTGGATTCTTGTATAAAGCGACACTCTCTTTGCGCTGGAGTTAAAGCAGCAGCATCTGAAGCCGTCATCATTATTTCAGTTTTTACAGATAGTCGAAGAACTCCTTTTTCAGGCAATGAAAATTTTGATGTTGCACTGTCTGCCATGTCATTACAAGGGTGAAGATATAGCTAAAAATTAAAAGTAGCTATGTAATCAAAATGAAGTAAACTATACATTTGGTTTTCATCAATTCCAAATCCGAATTAAATTCACGGATATCCGCTTCAATATCCGAACATCTGATATCCGAGGAACCGGATATTTTAAAATCCGGGTACTCGAATCCATGTTTTGTCGGATCTTCACAGCACTAGTAACTACAGCGCCATTAGTTCCTGACTAAACGTACCCATTAAGAATGTAGACAAATGACATTTCTCAATATTTTATAATTAGATCAGCCACAATTTTTGAAAAAAATTGGTGTCTGCCACTACTTAGTAATAATAATAAAGGTTATTGGTAAATTCTTTTTTAAAATGCTGGTGAACGATTATGATTTTATTAATAGCTGAGGATCTAATCTTCAGTTTGTTAGAAATTAACTATCCGCCTCATAGTCCAGATCTAGTACCCTCTGACTATTTTTTGCTTCCAAATCTCAAAAAAAAACAGGGGATAAAATTTGGGACGAAAACGAATTTACAGCGAATGTTGAAAGGCAGTTTTCGAAGAAACCAAAGGAATATTTTTATAATGGATTAAAGATATTATTGAAACGATGAATACTAGTATTCAAAAGTCAGGGGCTTATATTGAAAAATAAATTTTTGTTCTTGTTCTAAACTCTTTTTACCTTCCGTCACGTTTAGGTAAGGAAGTTATTGTCTTTGGTCAAAAAATTCAGTAGTGAGTTTTTAATGAATAAGCATGTTTTAGGGTCCCTACAATACGAATTTACTATTTTTAAGACGCTGTCTGTATGTATGTGTGTGTGTGTCCGTGTGTGTGTGTGTGTATGTGTGTCCGTGTGTGAAAAATTTTTCTCCGACAATAACTTCAATACTACAATTCTAAAAATTATAATTCTTTCGTATTCCTCTTCTGTACATCCCTATGAAGAGTTGATTAGATTTTGGTTATAATTGATCCACCGGAAGTACCCTTATTTGAAGTTTTTAACAGTTTTTCTTAAAAAAAACGCAGTTAAATATTATTTTTTAACATTTTGTTATTATATTTATTAAAGAAAATACTCTTCTCTATATGGTTTGATTATACACTTTCCTTCATATTCAATAGATGTAGAGTTAAAGCATTATAAAGAAATTAATTTTCAAAAATTAGTCAGCTTTGCTATTTATCATGGAAACAGCTTATACATTCAAAATTCTAATTGACAGATGTGTGTTGCAAGTGCAAAACCAAATATGGAAAGTATGGGATGAAAAATTAGTATTTCATAGTGGTCCTCTCAAGTGACATGCAGTGAAAGGCTAAAAAGAAGATGGAAGGACTGTATCGCAGAAGACTTGAGAAAGGAAGGACTGTGTGAAGAAGATGCGTTGGACAGGAATGAGTGGAAGAGAAGAGGAAACAGCGACCCCTAATAAAATAGGGGAAAGTTGAAGCAGAAAGTAAAATGTGTCAAGTGCATTTTACTTAGTGTATGTTTATGTCATAATTTTATTGGATTTATAGAACCTTTTCAAATGAACTTTTGGTATGAAATTTGTAAAAAAAATAGTATGTGTTCGTGCAAAATACATCGAATTGACGGAAGGTCTTGTGCTGGCCACAACAGATTTTTTTTATAGCCCGGGAATATAAAAGCGACCCCTCGTACCAGCATATAGAAGGAATATATTACATAACGATAATGAATACAAACCTGAAAACTATGATCAAAGTCTGATATGGTAGTTGTCATTCCACCAAGTACATTCGCAGATATTGTTACGGTAATATTGGACAAATCAATCAAATTCCATTTATTTTCGTCTAAATATCTAAAATTTAAAAATATGAACTTATTACTGAAACTACTACGGCCTTAAAGGTTAAAGGTAATAATAAATATTATGTCATATTACTCTTCCGTGAAATAATAAGCTGTTTCAGAATTATAAGCAAAGCACACTCCCATTTCAGTGATATGTTTGACAGGCTTTACAGAAGTTTTGAAAGTAGATATATCTGGATGAAAATCATTTTTCAACTGGAACAGCGTGCTTAAATAATCTTCCTTAGGTATTATATCAAAATCATATATTTTTTCAAAATCGTGAAAAGAATTATAAGTGAACAACACGTTCAGAAATTTTTTAATATTCGCTTTTTCGGATTTAGTTCTGTTTTTAAATTTTTCCCTAAAATGGATATTTATTTTACTAAGGCTCAGTTTTCCACATTTGGATAAAGTGTATAGCAGTCCTCAAAATTTCTGCGGAACCACTACATAAAAACTTACATTATGTAGTCATCTATTCTATCTTCCTTAAGGCCTAAACACATAGTCGAACATGGAAATGGTATTTTCCAGTTATAATAATCCATATCGAATGTAATCACTGTAGGATGTACTTGATATCTATACCATGTTATAAACGCTAATGTAAAATATGCATACATCGCCATTACTAAAAATACCAGCCATAAAATTCTAAAATATAAAAGAAAATAATTGTTATAACGTTTAATATTCGATAACATAACAATTTTCTTTTAAAAATTCACTCAGTTGTTCAAATGCTCTAAATGTGCGTACACTTACGTAACATTGTCTTTACAATCAAATAATATTACTACCAAGTTTATATCCCTACCCATTTTTGAATTAATGCCCCAAAAGTCAATATACCCCATTTTCAGATAAAAACTTCAAAATTTTCAAAAATCTAATTTTTATGTTTCTAGATACTTCTCAATGCGCTGATTCCAAATTTTGAAACCGCAGGTCGATATCTCGTTTCGTTCTCGAGATATTTAAATGTAAAGTTTTGCTCAAAACTGCCCATTTTTGGGTAATAACCCAAAAATGGGTCGAGATATGAATTTGGCGACCAGACCATTCGATTCTACGGGCAAAATTACATAAGTATACCAATTTTCATAATTTTTGTCCAACCGGTTCATTTTTTATGAATAAAAGTTTGAAAACCCCTGAAAACGGTCAAAATCTGAAAAAATCGTAAGGGGTACCCCTTACGATTTTTGCGATTTTTGGCCATTTTCAGTTATTTTGCTATAGAGATTGTATGCGGTGTTCAAAAATTCTGAAAATTGGTGTAATTATGTAATTTTGCCCGTAGAATCGAATGGAGTTGTCGCCAAATTCATATCTCGACCCATTTTTGGGTTATTACCCAAAAATGGGCAGTTTTGAGCAAAACTTTAAATCTAAATATCTCGAGAACGAAACAAGATATCGACCTGCGGTTTCAAAATTTAGAATCAGCGCATTGAGAAGTATCTAGATACATAAAAATTAGATTTTTGAAAATTTTGAAGTTTTTATCTAAATATGGGGTATATTGACTTTTGGGGCAATAATTCAAAACTAGGTAGAGATCTAGCCCAGAAATGGGTACTTTTGAGAAAATATTTGAGGTTGAATATCTTCAAAACTAAAAGAGATATCGACCTGCGTTTTCATGATTTGGAATCAGTGCATTGGGAAGTACGAGATACATGAAAATTGGGTTTTTGATTTTTTTCAACTTTTTACTCAAATGCAGGTATTTATGAGTTTTTGGAGTAAAAACTTAATGAACTTGTTGGTTATATTAGTCAATTTTACACACAATACTATCTGTAACTATACCAATTTTTATGTATATGAAACAAAAAGTTTAACAACGGTATAATATTCACATTTTCTACAATTTCGCACAAATACCGATCTTTTCTAGTACTACACTGCGCCTCATGCCTCATAAAGATAACAACTTGTAGTCGTTTTCATAAGAAAAAAGTTAGTTTCAAAATTTCAGGACAGCTGAAACATATCGCACCTGGGCGAAAATATTGACACAAGTCAAAATTTAGAAATTCTAAGTTCATCAGATAAAATTGGTCAAAAATATGCTTCTAATAATCAGGAATAGTGACAAAAATCAAGATTATATTTTTCGAGAGATGGAGCTAACGTCATTTCGTTTCGAGCTAATGTAAGTAACTTTACATTCGCGAACTGTCTTCTTTAATTTAAGTTTTACGCAAAACTATTTTTTGGACTTGTGTCACTCTTCTCACCGGGGTGCGATATGTATATAGATATATCATTATATTTTTGTTCCGCAGTTAATGTATTAAGTAAGGACTTACCTTTCAAACCAAGATGTTCTTTTTACAAGATAACCAACGCCGTGTATAGAAGATAATCCCACACATAATTCCAAGTAGCTTAAAATATTTTTAATGCAGTTACTTTTACGTCTATGCCTCCGCATTATGGTATGTTTGAAATAACAGAAAAAATAACATAATATTATACATTTAAAATAAATCAAAATGTACCTATCACACATATTATATGAAAACATGAAATTTGTTGTTTGTAATTGGTAAATCAATAAAATTCTTTAATATTATGTCAAGTTATAGTGTTTGTTTAATGATAATTGCGTTATCATATTATTTATTTATTTATTCTACATTGTATTCGCGTTTTCTATTTTTTACAAAGCGAGTTATAGTTATTTATTATACATGCGGATTAAATGAATGTTTAATGATTACTGTAACTTAACGTTATTTTTTGCATGTAGTTTGACAGTATATCTCGGAGTATATCAAATAGTAATGAAAAATACAAAGAAAGTAAGGGTATTTTGTTTCATGTGTAAGTAACTGGAATTTTTTTTACAAATAATATTTTAAACAAAGTGCAACTTATAGGTTTCCTGCAAATAATGACGTAAGAGTAACGAGACTGAATTTTATTGGAAATAAAGATGATTTACATATTTCAAAAGCAGCAATTAGTCATTACTTTGTTAAAAAGGTAGTACAAATATTAAGATAATACGAAGCCTGAAATACACCACGGCTTCAATATGCAGCCCACAATACATCACGGCTTCCGCATATGTTCGGATCACAACAAACACGGGAAGGCGGCCTCTAGTCAGTATATGGTCGAAGGTTTCAATGATATATTTTGAATTTGAAGTGTTGTATGATATGTTGGTAACAGAAACAGATCCCTCCTAACTTCATACAGAAGCCATAAATGCAATGCGACATTCACAAGATGTCTGATTTCTGATTGAGTGTTAGTTTGTTATGTATGTAACTTCCATAATTAATATGTGTTCATAAATATCTAAAAGAAGTTCAGTACATTTATTTTATAAACATATAATACATCAGGAAGAAGATAACAGGAGTGTTGGGCGATAAGAGAATTGGAAGAAGGATAAAACGAAATATATTAAAGGCGATTATTAGACCAGCCATGATATGGCAGTAAAACATGGCCATGGGGCTAATAAAGAAGGTCCACAAAAAGAGGTTTTTGGTCGTTCGGATGAGGATGTTAAGGTTGATGATGAGTAAAATACGAAGAGATAAAATTTGGAATGTTACAAAACAAAAAGAGTAGAGTTTGAGTAGTGCAAGTATCCAGAAAAATTTAGGAGAGGAAGTTACAATGATTTGGGCATGTAATAAGAAGGGATGAAAACTTTCTTGGAAGGATGTTAAGCGAAATGCAAAGAAGAGGAAGGCTAAATAATTGAAGGAGGAAGGATTGTGTGTGAAGATTTTAGAGAGAAAGACCTGTGTGAGGATGATGCGTTAGATAGGAATAAGTGGAAAAGAAAAATAAGGAACAGTGACCCCTAATTAAATAGGAACACGCTAAAGAAGAATCCATACTAATATAATAAATGCGAAAGTAACTCTGTCTGTCTGTCTGTTACGTTTTCACGCCTAAACCGCTGAACCAATTTTGATGAATTTTGGTATAGAGATAGATTATAGATTGGATCATGGAGAAGCACATAGACTACCTTTTGTCGCGAAAATAAAACTTCAAGGGGTGAAATAGGGGATGCAAGTTTGTATGAAGAACCCATCATTTCTCTAGTTATGGATATGAAAATTCTTATTTATGCTTTTGGTAAGAAATAAAGAGTGTTTTAGTGTTTTTGAAAAAGCATCCCTCAAGGCGGTACAATAGGGGATGATTTCAATTATTTTTTAGCTTTGTATCTATAGTTGTTTTACCGTTAGCAAATTTTCATTATTTGTCGGAGAGATAGCTTGCATCATATGTACATAAGTAAAAGTCCCCGAGACATGTTTAGAAAAGGGGTAAATGTGAAAAATTAGAGGCAGGTCAGCTAGTGATATATATTTCAACAAAATATTACATTTCTTACATAAATGTATTCAACAAAATGTTACATTTCTTACATAAGTGTATTCATAATAACAAAATAATTCGATTTTATAACACTGAAAGTTCTATTTTACTTAACTAAAAAAATGTTAGTCTTTATAAGATATAATTAAACAAAAAAAGCAAATGGCAATTATTGCATTATTATTTCTACAATTCTTGATACAAATATCTCCAAAATATTAATACGTATTATAGGATCTACAAAGTACCCAAGTAAATAAAGTAATTTAATTAATTTGACGAGCGAAAATTTCATGACCGTTAAGAAAAATAAATTGTTTTACATTTGTGCCCCATCAAGCCTGATAATATTTATACAAATAGAAATTTTTCATCATTAAATTCAATCTAGATTTTTTACGGCTGAGTGAATTGATATTATTAGGCGATTAAATGTATATGATATTATCAGGCGTTACTTCTTCAATAGATAATCTTCTTACACCACTGCTTCCCTACAAACGAGTCGACATATACGCGATTCAAGACCTCTGTACGCTGTTTTCGAAAATTCAACCGGAGTTCCCCAACAAATCTGGAAAATGACAACACAAATTAGAAAAAAGTCAGTCTGATACAATCATAAATTATTAAATTTGATCATGAACCAGTTGCATTCAATTTTATAAGTCAATCCTGAGCAAATCTGTAAGAACTGTAAACAAATATATAAGGCCTGTAACAGTTTAACAAAAATAGTAATTTACAAGAATTTGTAAATCTGTTATAATTTCCTATAAATTTGGACGAATTTGGAGAATAAGCATAAAGATACCAAAGTAAAGAGAATACCTAAGAAGGAAGGATCCGCAAATATATGGTTAGGAGAGATTGTAGAACAAGTAAGCTCCTTCAAATAACATGGAAACTAAAAGTATAGTGACTTACAGGCCTATTCTACTAAAAAAAATATGTATCGTTATGACTCGTTACTAGGCGATAAGTCGTTATGATAACGATTTTTGCCAAAACCCTATTCTGTTAATTTATTTATCGTTACATATTAGTTCATATCGTTTAATAACGACAAGTTCACATGCATCGTTGAAGTCGTAAAGTTAGACATATTTTGAGAACAAAAGTAAAAATGGCTGAAGAAGATATTTTGTTAATTGTAGCTGAGAAAGAGATTCTGCAAAGATGAGTATTTATTCACTTCTGTACACTAATTATATATTATACTTTTTAGTATTAGACATTTTATTTATATTTCAGAAATATATTTAAAAATTTAGATTTAGATAATATTTAGTGGACGAAGGACTCCAGGCTGTTCTGCATGTTGATAAGGGTAGAAAAAAGAAAAATCCAAGGTTTTTTCGTTGCAGAATGTAAATAAATAATAATATTATTTAATATATTGATATATAATATAATATATATATATATATGTATTTAAAAATTATATATTTACCCGGTCCCACAGAATTTAAATGACATGTAAGTCTTCTCCATATTTCTTCCAATTCTTCAGTGGACAATTTATTAATTCTTAATAAACTGTTATTTTCCAGTTCTTCAACATATATTTCATACTGTCTTTGAGTTGTCCTCGAAGCCCTTTTCTTTATATCCATTGTCAAATTCAATTAAATAAACAAACAATGAATATGTCAAATTCAAATTGAAAAACATATAAAAATTTATTCTGTCAAAATATACATGAAGTTAGATATTATCGTTATAATCCTGTTAATGATAATTTATAACGATATGATCAGTAGAATAGGTTTTTGGTATTTGTCGTTATTAAAATCGTTTAACCAAATGCTTAGCGACAGTCGTTCAGTAACGATATCGTTATACATTTTTTTAGTAGAATAGGCCTGTTAGAATGGAAATAGTAAGGAAGATATTAAAAGCAGAATCACGTAGGGAAATACAGTCTTTACTAAAAGAAAAGGAGAAAAAAGTCTAAAGGAAGGAAGTGGAGAAGAGAGAAGAATTTTTAGAGAATAACAAAGAGGAAGATCAATTGAATTGGACATATTTTAAGGAGGGATTGTCTTCGGAAGATTATAGTTGAAGGAAAAATCATTGCAAGAAAGTTTGGAATATTATAAGATGTTGTGCAGTTACAGATTTGCGAATTTACGGTTTTACATATAAATATTCAGAATTGACCTATTAATTTAATACTTACATTAACGCGAGTTCAAACCCCGTACAATGCGGACAACCTTTCCCTTAATTGTGGCGGAAAATGATCACTGAATCGTGTCCAGTTATCTTCCCCTAAGCGATTTTTGAATTCATGTAGTATCTGAAATCAGATAGGTAGCCAAGTTTTTAAAAATAGTAGAAACAAGATAGAAATATTAAGGTATTTACTTTAATGATAACTTCCTTCAAATCATCTTTGGGCATAACCCACGAAGCAACTGCATCGCAAAAGAAAATAAAGTCCCCGACTACACCTCCAGGGTTGACTGAGATCATCTGACACATGCCGCGAAAGGCACTGTCTTTCTCGTCATTATCTCGGATGTTTCGTAGAGAGGTGCACCTGAAATTCACTCCATGCAGAAACAGAAAAAGTCTCTCCAAACTACATATTATCACTAAGCTCAAGTACAGTGCTGCTCAATAAAATGGGAGCAACAACTATATTCGTAGCCCACGGTTAAAAATATTGAAAGTTAACCCCCGATGTACGAATTTTGAGTATCTTACGTAAAAATTCGCTACGCGAAGCATTGACTATGAACGTCATTCGCAATTCAAATTAAGCAAACTATCTGGTGGACAAAGTTTGAACTAAAAATATGATAACACCTGTGGTAGTACCAAATCAAGAGCAATGAGCGGAGCATATAGGATAAAAGTTTTCTCAAAAGAGGATAAATGCGGAAATGGACACTCTGAAATTTACACAGAGATGAACAAGCACTTCATTTTACAAATGGTGCCTGATAGAATCAATAACATGTACACCAATGACAAAACTTACAGGAGAATAATTCCTGAAAGGGATGCATGGGAACACTCTCAAAGTCCAGTGGAAAGAGACGACATATTCATCTATACAGACGGCTCCAAAACAATCAATGGAACCAGAGAGGGGAATACATGGGGCAAAGGGACTAAGACACAACCAATCGGTTGGACTTTTGCAATTACTATTGGAGAAAAACTGCCACAAAAGAATCTCCATAGTAACAGACAGCCAAGCCGCACTTAAGGCACTAAACTCGTGTGAGGTAGGCTCAGGATTAATTCTGGACTGCATCCACGGATTGAATGCCAGAAATTGAAGGAAACCGGGCAGCCGACCATCTTGCAAAAGATAGGACAAATACACCTTTTATAGGGCCAGAACCTGCCTGCGGAATAACTGCGCAAACAGTTAATCAAGAACTTAATACAAACGGCATTGGACAGCCATATCAGGCCAGAGACATTCCAACCTCTTCTTGAATGAGCCATCCAAGAAAAGAACTGACAACTTACTTGCAATGAGCAAGCAAGATGTCAGACTAATAACAGGACTGGTAACAGGACACTGTCAATTAAATAAACATTTGCATAGGTTGGGCCTCAAACAAGAACCAACATGCAGAGGATGTGAAGAAGAGGATGAAACTCCTGAACATTTAATATGCCACTGCAGACATACTCTTTTAGGAGCAAAGAAATTGCACACTGAGATACTAAAGGACGTCAGTCTAAAGAAAATCTTGGAGTTCACAAAACATACAGGACTCCTAGAATAGGAGGAAAACACGGAGGGTACAATAGACCAGAAAGGTCGCAGTACAGGGGCAAGAATGAACCACCTCCCGACAATAATAAGAATAATAGTACCATTACACTACTACAGGTGTTGCTATATCGAAATAACATTGGGCCTAGCGGATTTTTACGTAAATTGTACAAATTTGTATTTATTCCGAAAAAAGAATAACAAATTATATAGATAATAAATACATTAGAATTAATGTAAATGAAATAATAAACAACAATTTGAATAATAAATTAATTTAAAAAAAAAATGTAACTGTTGTGAATATTACAGGTAATTGTCTGATCATAATAAATAAATAATTTTGATCAGACAATTTCGCTGGTGATAAATGAAAATAACTTGATGATATAAAGTAAAATAAAAAACAAAATTACGCACCACAGGCGCACAAACTGTTGTAACATGGGCGCGACGTCATGGGGACACGCATAACCTAGGCGACCGATTGTTATGGCTACAGTTTTCCGAACAGAATCACCAAGAACAAAAACATAAAAAAAAAAACAACAACTCAGTTAAAAACAAATTGCATTGCCACAATTATGGACAACATAAAACCAGGGCATCGAACCCGAACCAAAACCGGAACCAAACCGTAACATTTTAGGGAACCTAAACCGAGAACCGAACCTCAGACATATTTTTAATTGAACCAGAGTCGAAACCGAACCGAGTATTAAAATTCAGGTTCGAGATTCAACTCCGGTTCAGGTTAATTTTTAGTTCGAAAAGTAAATACAGCCGATAATCGACGTCTTAGGCTTCTGCGTTGCTGTCTGGGCTGACTTTTCGTGAAAATTGTGTTCGTTTCTTGTTCCGTTTTGAGTTAATTCCGGCTCTCATTTTACATTATTTCGAACCTGAACCGCGAACAAAACCGCAAATTTTATTAATGCTTGAACCAGAACCCATCTTTCAAAAAACAAATTAATCTAAACCGAACCCAGTTTTTGGCGGGTTCGATGCCCTGCATAAAACAATAATATACTCGACGAAATAAGAGACAATCGGTGTTACCTTGTATGTTTACAACTATTATGCATTATGGATGAAAAAAAAATTAAATTATACATAAATTAGGGGAGTCATTTTGAGTAAAAAATGTGAGATGATGTGATTTTTATTATATAATTGCCGTCAAATAAGTACGGAATGGACTGGAGATTTCTACACTGTTGCCAATTCAGTGACTATGTTGAAAATGCTAAATTATGAAGACTGACAGTCAAAAAACTAATAATTTCAAATTATTAATAGTAATGTTTTAAAAGGAAAATAGTAAATAGAGCAATAGTTCATTTTCAGTGTTAAAAAAAAAAATATACAAGGAGTAGGCTATGAACAGAATAACGTATGTCAATTTGATGACACGAGATATTGTCAAAAATGTCATCTAAAGAAATCATTAGCTTTTCTTCTTGAATCCTTTATGTAGAAATAAAAATAAATTAGGAAACGGTGATTGGCAATATTTTGTATCCTTCTTTATTATCTTTTCTCCTTAAAATTACATTTTACGATAATTGTGACAACTTGACTTTTGAATTGAAAAATGATCAGACATACGTTTCTGTGTTCATAGCCTACTCCGGATTAGGTTTTTTTTAAACACATCTTGTTGCAATTGTCATCTTGAGATCGATTTGTTTGTCTTACAACAAGTGAGTCACGTGTAGTTGTGGGAAAATACCAATAGATGGCAGTACGAAAATATGTCTATATAACCCTCGCGTTCATCCCATCCCATCTCTCACTTTTTGACCGATAAACTCTTATTTCGTCGTCAATATATTTAATAAATCTGTATCAGGGAACATTCTGATAATACCTGTATTCTCCATCAACGTTCTAGGAGTCATTGGTCGGTTGATAATGGCTATTAGTTGTGGTAACACCAATGGAATATATGGTCTCATTTCAGGACCTAGGTACATACACAAAACAAGCTTTACTACCAATTTTATCAATTATGTGAACATATACGAGGTCTGTCCGAAAAGTATCCGACCTTTTTATATATTTCCCCGCTGCTGTTATTCTGCGTCATCGGGCTGGTGGCATCCTTCGAAGTAGTCCCCATTTGATTGAAGAATACGCTTTCAACGGCCTTTCTACTTTTGGAAGCAGTCTTGGAACTCGTTTTTTGGTATTGCCTTTAGAGCATTCGTCGTATTAGTTTCGACTGTTTCTTTGTCGTCGAATCGGTGTCCTTTGAGCGACATTTTTAATCTTGGGAACAGCCAAAAGTCGATCATTATTGACCATTTCCAAATTGTCCTGAGCGATTTCAAGGCGAATATTTTCAGTTAAAATCTTCCAAACACTAGTTTTCGGTATTCCCAGATCATATTCTATTTCTCGCACAGTCAGTCGACGATCTTCATTGATCACAAGTTGCACACGTTCGATATTTTTGTCGTCGAAGGCCGCCCAGAACGTGGGTTACTATCAACAGATGTGCGGCCATCTTTGAACCGTTTATACCAGTCTTTTATTTGTGTTTTGTTCATACACTCGTCCCCAAATGCCGTCTTCATCATTTCGATGGTCTCCACACAACTCTTTTCGAGTTTTAAGCAAAATTTAATGCAAATTCGTTGTTCCGATCTTTCCGTCATTTTTTACAATAGCAAAATGCGACAAACGTAAAAAACACATGCTGCACGTAAATTAAGGCGATCCGACCAAAACTGCGACATCTAGGGAATTCGTGAAGCTTTACAGTTGACACTCGTACCCGGGCAGAGGGCGCTAAAATTGTCAGGCGCGAAGATACGAAGGAAGATCGGATACTTTTCGAACAGACTTCGTATTTGCTTCTTTTTTTGAAATCTTACTCACCTAAATTGATAGTTACTTCGCCCATAGCCCAAACAGCATTATTACAAACAGAAATAAACTCAGGATTTAAATTTTGGCCTAAAATAGGTAGAAAATCGGGGACATAAGGCCGCACAAGTTGAAAACAAGCTTTAGTTAAATCGCCAAGTAAAGCAAACGAAGATTGGCGCACTTCTTGCATCGGATCTTGCAGACACTGATACAATAGCTGCATTAAATTACTGTTAACTACTAAGTGTTCTATGTGACCGTTTATTCCTTCGGCTAAGCCTGATAACAATCCGAGAACAGCAACCATAAAGTCTTTGTCTGGTGCTTCGAATTGTTCAGGGTTACGAGTGTTTGCCTTGAAAATATACCACAATTTATTCAGAATCTTAAGAGAAAGATGATTAAGGTACATTCACAATCTTTAAAGAATAGGGGATTCCATTCATATTGAATTTTTAAATAGGCGTTCGAGGCGTTCTCATCATCAAACCAGTGACTGTCAGACTGTTCCACGGGAGTATTTGGTTATGGTGGTTATTCGGCTACACGCTATTAAAACTACAATATACTAAATTTAAAATCAGTAAAAAAAATTTCAAATATACAGCTATATAACTTTAGCCGCACAACATTGACAAATTGTTTAGAACCTCTGGTAACAGCAGCCAAGACAGCAGTTGCTAAGAAAGAAAGCACGATATAATGCCATTGCTCTCTACCACTGGGTTCATTGCGTCATAAGCGGTAATAATACTTCAAAATGTTATTTTTTAGATTATCCAAAATTCAGGGTAACGACTCCTCAACTCAACCACATCCCCATGAAATTTCAGCCTTTTGCTTTACTGCCCGGGAGTAATTTAATAAAACCAGAAATATTTTGCAACGAAACAACGGCGGAGAACTGTGTTGAGGACTTCTGTCAATGTACGCACGTGCTCCAAGTTAGTACATCTCATTTTATTGTCAAATTCTTTTATTTGTTCTAAGATGGAATATTTTGCACATAAACGCATCACTTTTATAAATTATTTATTTTAAAGCGCTAAAATTAAATATATTTTAGTTTCGAACTTATATTTAATCCCATGTCATTATGTTCAATTTTCAGAAATTTTGAAACCTAACTAACCACAAAATGTCACAAAAAAGTACCCTATATGGGTATCTCGAGCTCAAGAACTATAAGAGATACAAAATTGCATAATTAGACAAAAATTGGAAGACCATTTTAGTGGTACGTCGTTATTTGAGATAAAATGCATAAGTCACTAGATATACGCAAAAACCAAATATTTGCCATTTTTACCTTCCGTCACTTTTAGGTAAGGAAAGTATTGTCTTTGGTCAAAAAATTCGGTGGTGAGTTTTTAATGAATAAGCACGTTTTAGGGTTCCTTTCCTAGAATTCGAATTTACTATTTTTAAGATGTCTGCATGTGTGTCTGTGTGTGACAAATTTTCTCCGACGATAACTCCAATGCTACAATTCTAAAAATTATAATTCTTTCGTATTCCTCTTCCATACATCCATATTAAGATCTGATTAGATTTTGGTTATAATTGATCCACCGGAAGTACCTTTATTTGGAGTTTTTAACAGTTTTTCTTAAAAAATCGCAGTTAAATATTATTTTTTGACTTTATGTTATCATAAATATTAAAGAAAATGCCCTTCTCTATACGGTTTCATTATAGATTTTCCTTCATATTCAATAGATATAGAGTTAAAGCATTATAAAGAGATTAACTTTCAAAAATCAGCCAGGTTTGCTATTTATCATGAAAACAGCTGATATCAGAATGCCGGGTATATGAAGAAGGCGAAAGAGAAGATGAAAGGACTGTATCGCAAAAGACTTGAGAGAGGAAGAACTGTGTGAAGAAGATGCGTGGAAGGAGTGGAAGAAGAGAGTAAGAAACAGTGACCCCTAATAAAATTGTATTTATAGAATATTTTCCAAGGAACTTTTGGTATGGGATTTGTACAAAATACATCGAATTGACGGAAGGTCTTGTGCTGGCCACAATAGATTTTTTCTTCCATAAGCCAAATTTTAAAAAAAGAAATATTAGGGAATTTCTGAATTTAAAAAACCATAACTAAAGAAAAAACCCCTTAACCTTAACAATAAACTTAAAAACTAAATACGTATTTCGAGAACTAAGTTCTCATCATCAGTAGAAACTACAAAGTGAAAACAGAGAAGTTAAGATTACTGAGCATGTAAACCATGCCAGAGGTCAAAACAGCTCTGAGGAATAAGGGAGAGAACACGGGTTATATAGGGACAGGAGTCTTAGGTGAATGGATACTTAATTGGGTAACTAAGATTAAACAGAGTAATTGTCTTATTCATATAATTAGAATTTGGGATGGGACCTAGGTCCGCGTTCATCAATTTATCTTTAAATTTATGTATTATCAAACTCTCATGTGCGTCTAAATATCTATTATTATCAACTTGTTTCAATAATTTTATATTAGAATTGTCAATTTTATGATTGTTAATAAACATATGTTGTGCTACACTAGATTTATCAGGATTACCGCTTTTTAAATGATAGAAATGTTCTTTAAACCGAGTATCAATTTGTCTTTTAGTTTGCCCGATATAAACTTTATTACAATCTTTACAGTCAATTTTATAAACACCGGATTTTTTATTATTATCTATTTTATCTTTAGGGTTACCTAATAATGATTTAATGGTGTTATTTGATTTATAAGTTACCGTTAAATTTTGATTTTTAAAAATTTTGTTTAAACCTTTGGTGGCATTATCAAATGGTAATGTTATATATTTAATATTATTATTTACAATTAAAAAACCATAACATATAAAAAATTTTAAAATCGTGGAATCCCCAATGCCTGTGGTTAAATATGATTGTGAATGTACTTTTAAAACAAAAATACTCACAATGTGTTGGTTTAATATTTGTTCTAAAAGAAAAACACATCTGCGATAAACTGCTTCGGAGTATGGCAAAGACCCACATTGTAAAGCCGTAGCTACACTTGATAAACATTCCAACAGTGGTAACAAATCTTTATCTTCATCTTTCAAAATATTCCACTTTTCCATTAGGGGTGGCATCAACATATTTATATAATCCGGCTTATTTAAATGGGGCCCTACCGAATCGGCCAATGTACCAATAGCATCGTATAGTATTAATAAATTTTTATGTTGGTATTGTGTAAAAGCATACATAAGAGTTTCTAGTATACAACCTAAATATGGTACTAATTCAGTACAAGCTTCTTCTTCTAAAGTTGCAAATGCTGAACAAGCCGCTTTTTGTACACGTTTATTTCCGTCCAATATACGTTTCAACAACTGAAAAACCCGTAAAAAGTTGTGGATAAAGTATAGTACTGGCTACTACTCATTCGAATGACTATACTTTAAATACTACTAAAAAATATTAAACATACCTCAGTCATAACAGGTTTCAAATACAATTCATGAGATTGTGCTACGATCCAGTGTGAATATCTGCTCAAAGTCCAACAAGTTATTGCTCTTACTAAAGCCTTTTTATCGCTCATGCAATTAGTCAGAAAAGGAATTAATTCTGAGAGGTAACAAACCATGCCTGCTGGGGCGATAGCCCCTAAAGCAAGAATCCCGGATTCTCTGATAATCCAATCGGGATGAAACAATGTTTCTTTTAATATCGGCAGAAGAACGCCCAATAATTCTTCCTTGAACACTGCAGCTAAGATGTCTAAAGTAGCAGCGCTACATTTCCGCAAGTTCCAGTCTGATAAATCATCGTCGTTATTGTCGTCGCCATCTGCATTATCTGTGTTGTCATTTTCGTCAATCATTCCATTAGGTGTTGTGTTTTTCATACTGTGGGTTTTTAATCTGTGAAAACGGGGATGAATGTCTTCATCTCTGTCAGGTACTGAACTGTCTTCTTCAATGTCTGCCTGTAATTTCAACGAAAATTAAACGAAATATCGTAGAAGACTTTTCATTTTTCACTGAAAGTGGATTTAAAGAATATGTTTAGAAGAGTTTTAGTGGAGTTTTTAATGAATAAGCACGTTTTAGGGTCCCTACAATACGAATTTACTATTTTTAAGATGGTGTTTGTATGTGTATGTGTGCGTATGTGTGTGTGTATGTGTGTATGTGTGTGTGTGTGTGTATGTGTCCGTGTGTGACAAATTTTTCTCCGATGATAACTCCAATACTACAATTCTACAAATTATAATTCTTTCGTATTCCTCTTCTGTACATCCATATGAAAAGTTGATTAGATTTTGGTTATAATTGATCCACCGGAAGTACCCTTATTTGAAGTTTTTAACAGTTTTTCTTAAAAAAACGCAGTTAAATATTATTTTTTGACATTTTGTTATTATATTTATTAAAGAAAATACTCTTCTCTATATGGTTTGATTATTCATTTTCCTTCATATTCTACCCTACAATATGATTTTACTAGTTTTACAATGTCTGTATGTGTGTGTATGTGTATTTGTGTGTGTGTCAAATTTTTCTCCAACGATAACTCCAATACTACAATTCTAAAAATTATGATTCTTTCGTATTCCTCTTCTTTACATCCATATGAAGAGCTAAGTACATTTTGGTTATAATTGGTTAACCGGAAGTTCCCTTATTTGACGTTCTTAACAGTTTTTTTTTTTTTGCAAAACGCAGTTAAATATCATTTTCTACCTTTCGTCACCTTTAGGTAAGGAAGGTATTGTCTTTGGTCAAAAATTCGGTAGAGTTTTTCATGAATAAACACGTTTTAGTGTCCCTAGAATACGATTTTACTAGTTTTAAGATGTCTGTGTGTGTGTGTGTGTGTGTGCCCGTGTGTGACAAATTTTTCTTCGACGATAACTCCAATACTACAATTCTAAAAATGATAATTCTTTCGTATTCCTCTTCTTTACATCCATATAAAGAGTTGAGTACATTTTGGTCATAATTGGTTAACCGGAAGTTCCCTTATTTGACGTTCTTAAAAGTTTTTTTTTTTGCAAAACGCAGTTAAGTACGAGTATCATTTTTTACCTTTCGTCACCTTTAGATAAGGAAGGTATTGCCTTTAGTCAAAAAATTCGGAGAGTTTTTAATGAATAAACACGTTTTAGGGTTCCTAGAGTACGATTTTACTAGTTTTACGATGATGTCTGTATTCAAGTGTGTCTATGTGTGTGACAAATTTTCCCCCGACGATAACTCCAATACTACAATTCTAAAAATTATAATTCTTTCGTATTCCTCTTCTGTACATCCATATGAAGAGCTGATTAGATTTTGGTTATAATTAGTGAACCGAAAGTTCCCTTATTTAAAGTTCTTAACAGTTTTTCTTGAAAAAACACAGTTAAATATCATTTTTTGACATTTTATCTGACTATCAATATGAAAGAATATCTTATTGTCTATACGGTTTGACTATACATTTTCCTTCATATTCAATAGATATAGAGTTAAAGAGTTATAAAGAGATTAACTTTCAAAAATCAATTAGCTTTAGTATAATCATGAAAACGCTGATATATTCAAAAAATTCTAATTGACAGATATCAGTGTCAAGTGCAAAACTTAAGATAGAAAGTAGGATCAGAAAGTGGCATGTCATAGCGTTCCTTGCAAGTGACATGCAGTTGCAGCCTCGCCTCAAGAATGGAATTTTCAATGCCGAAAGTACGAGGAAGAACAAAGAAAAGATGAAAGGTCTGTGTCGCAGAAGACTTGAAAGAGGAAGAACTATATGAAGAAGATGCGTTGGATAGGAATGAGTGGAAGAGAAGAGTAAAAATTAGCGACCCCTAATAAAATAGGGAAAAGCTGAAGAAGAAAGATGTGTCAAGAGCAATTTGCTTAATTGGAACTTTCGGTATAGAATTTATAAAAAAATAGTATGTGTTAGTGTAACAATTTTACAGGATATATAGAATCTTTTCCAAGGAACTTTTGGTATGCGATTTGTACAAAATACATCGAATTGACGGCCACAACAGATTTTTTTTTTAATTTAAATATAAAATAAGCAAGTCCATAAACAGGTGCTTACCTTTAGTAAAATAATGTCAGTTTCTGAATATTTCATTCCATAGACAAGTATTGGTACAAGTCTAAGCAAATAAGGCCCCAAAACTTCACGACAAATTGGTTGTTCTGCCAATGACAACCAAAATTCGCAAGCATCTCGCGCGACATCTTCATCCGTATCTTGTGTCCGTAGTAACATATATTCAATAATTTGCTGCATATGAGGAAGAAGACGATCCAAACGAACTTCTAACAACATAACCATCGCGCGACAAACATTTTTTCTTACTTCTGAATCATCATCAAAAGCTACTATAAATAAATTTTGAAGAAGACCATCTATATGCATCATTAGAGCCTGTGGTCCATTTAGGATAAATTGATTAACGCAGCTTATAGCATACGATCGAATTTTTGGACTAGAATGATTAAAAAATTGTAAAAATTTAGGGATCAAAATGTTTAACGGCCTGTTAAGTGCGTCGCTATCAAGTGCTTCTGCAGAATCTTCACAAATTTTTTGTAATGCACCAAAAGCGCCTTCGCATAAATTATAATCTTGTGAATCTAACATGGCGCACAACGAAGGCAAAAGTTCAGGCCATTTAATCAATTCTTCTTTGCTTGTTATAGTTGTAATTAAAATACCAACAGTTGCCCGAATTAAAGTGGAAGGATCGCCTAAAGCTTGTAAACACTCCTGTTTAATAAAATTTAAAACTGAAGGCATCATTGAATTATAATAACTTTTGACATTGTTTTTTAATATAAGACCACTCAAAGACCGAATTGGTTCATCTTCCGTCACTAGCTTCACCAATATAAACATCAAATAATTATTGAAATCTGAAAATTTATTCAGCTGCTCCAATTTCTAGTTATATATTAAGGAAATATACAGATAAATAAATATATAAAGACACACACGTGCACATACCTCATTTACTTATAAAAAGGATACTAAGTGAACAGCCCGTTGTGTAGCTGTGTCTGGTGATTGAGATTCCTTGAGAAGGTTTAAAATTTGACGCAAACCGTCTTCTTCTGGTGTCCAAGCCATTTTCAATATGTTGTATCACATACACGACTGTCACAAGTCACAAAAATACTTTGTCATACATTAGTTCTAACTTAACACTAGTTTGTCATGCAATTCAAATCAACTTCACGTCAGATAGAAATATGAGATTTTCCATGGCAATGCATTTTTAAAAAATATGTATTGTTTATTAATTTTGTCGTTGTGGTTGTAATCACAAACTAAGATTATTTTTAATTTTAAATATTTGAATAAAATCAGTATATGGTATGAGGTCAGTAACAAGATACTTTGAATGAGATATATCGAATATTAACGGTCGGTTCTTGCGCTTGCGCTGTGCTAACGTCTTAAAAATCAATTTATTTCATCGTTAGATGAACAAGAACTATATTTACATTACATTTATGTAAAAAAACATACTTAACAGCTCCAGTTTCGTGAATAGATCTGCTGATTTAGAAAAGTCGCGAGTGATACAAGTAATTTTTGTACAACAGGTATTTGATCACTCTATTTAAAAGTAGGTACTTTCCTATCACATGTAGCACTACACTGAACTCTGAACTGAACTGATGAGCAATTCTCCCTGAACTCTGAACGAAATAAAATGAACAAGTATGAGTACGGTTAGCTCTTTCGATCTTTTCTTTCAAGAGACATGATAATCGAAATAATTAAAGGACTCAGTGCAATAACCGTACACGTATTGCCCTTCATTTTAGATTTATAAGTGAATAGCCGATTACACATGTTAAAATTATTGTATAATGTACAAATTTTGCTGTTTAGCAGGGCAGGGACGAATTGAATGAGTAGGTGAGTGTAGCCTACCCCATTTAAAAAGAATAACAATATGAGAGATAGTGCTCCACTTGTATGTAAAAAGAAAGCGTCTTAAGGGTGTGAGTATGTAGAGTGTACACACTTTTAAAGATATTTGGTAAAAAAAATCCACCAATATTTACAACAATTGAGAAATTAAAAGTCTCGTGCGCCATTTTGGAGTCCACTTCAATCATTCTATATCTTGTTACAGTACAGTGTGTTAAAAAAAAAAACTAATTCGGAGTAGTAGTTGTCAAAATTAATAGTGAAATGTAATTTTAAGGAGAAAAGATAATAAAGAAATAGGGATTCAAGAAAAAAAGCTTTGATTTCTTTAGATAACATTTTTGACAATATTTCGTGTCAAATTAACAGTTAATTAAATACTTTCAAATTGACATACGTTTTTTTGTTCATAGCCTGCGACTTAAGATTTTTTTTTAAACACTATTAACCATAGAAAGTATGGAAAATGCAAAACATTTCTAAAGAAATTTCACTTTAAAGTTTAAATTTCCCGCACATTCCGTTGCATTACCTTCCCTTGTAAGCAGACTACCAACGTAACTTGCAGGCTGACAACTTTATCGAAAAGTGATACGCGATTAAAGAAGTTTCACTTCAAAAATTAGTGAAAGTCAAGTCAAAATTGCAAAAAAAGTAAATTAAAACTTATAGTAGTAGACAGAGAGATTGTTGAAATGGCAAAACTAAGTAAATGAACAGTATAATTCACTATGCTGATCAATTTAACGCCACTGTTTGGTCATCACTGGGTACTGGATGCAGCTGTTCAATGCCTTGCAGTGCTTAGTGCGTCCATCTTAAGTTTATGCAGTCTCGTTGTGGTAGTTATATGCTTCTATAACGTAAATTGTTATTTTCAACTAATTGTTTTTATGTAAAAATAAACTAAAAGTGTTGATATAAAAAGAATAATAGAGATAAAAGAGACTACGGTAACACAGTAATTCATTTGTTTGATGCGAGGTATACCTATATTCGTGATATGCAAATGCAGACGTTGAAAAGAAATATAAAATGATGAGAACTATCTATTGAAAACTAGTAAGTATCCTGCGAATATTATACGCGATGCAGGTACTACTCATTTTTATGTTCACTGAAATAGAAATAATTTATTTCCGTTTCGCTTGCCGCGTTACAAAAATGTGAAATAATTCGATAATTTTATATAGGTCATGTATATAATGTAATATTTTACATAGAATGCTAATTTTATTTCATGTGCCTTGCATTTTATTTTTAAAATGCACATACATGTTAAGATTTTCTTATGATGGTTTAGTAACGTTGGTACTTCGCAATGAACAAACCTTGAAGGCAAGGTGCTTTTGAAATTTGAGGTTATATTAAAAATCGCAGATAGCAGTACACGATTCACTTATTACCTATTGTTCTCAAATAATTGGTAAGCAATTTTTGGACAGGTAACAAGTCAAAGACAAGTTCGTGAATTGATAGATTACACCATACTTATACATTTTACTATATCTACGTCTTAAAGTATGAACTAAAAGTATAATTCATTTAAGGATCATTTAAATATTTTACGTTGAAGTATATGACTAAATTATTTCATTTTTATGGTTACCTAAAATGAAAGAAACTGAATGATTAAAATCAATTGTCATTATTAAGAAGTTATTGGAAGGCTAAAAACAAGCAATCAAGTTTTAGATACCATGTCGGATGAAGAATATCAGAAGAGAATAGTAGACCTCCAAAAATATCTCCCATTTTTGGAAAACACTATCAAACGACTTAAAAGGGAAGAAGGGAAACTTAGAGAATCCCAAATAACGAAATTACAGTCGTTACTTGACTTTTTGAAAAACACAAAAGAAAAAAAGTAAGTACTATTATAAGTGATGGATAATATACAGATTTGTATAAATAAACATGATTATATTTTTTCTAGGCTCAAACTTGATGTTTTACGGAAGTGCGAAGAGGTTATTTTAAAAATCTATGGAAAGGTAATTTACTATATTATGTGGGGTAGTAGCATTATGTGATACACAATTTAGTTACAAAATAACGATATTGACAATTTATAAAATTACACAAAACAAATATTGCCACCATCAATATACTCTCCTCCCCGAACCCTAGACCGCCCGATGCGAATATTCCATTGTTGGAAGCAATGCCTGCAGGCCTTTTTTGTTAGGTTGTTCATAAGTCCTGCCGCTTTTTTTTTAAATGCATCTCGGCCCCGAATTTGGTGCTTTTTAAGGCAGATTTAAAATTTGGGGATAAAAGCAAGTCACATGGCACTAACACCATGATTTTGTCTCGTCAAAAATGCCTTGCCGGACAGGGCGTTTTGTTCCGGCGCGTTGTCTTCATGGAGAATCCATCACATTTCAGCCCTTTTTCTTCTCACCCGTGCATGAAGGTTTATCAAAACCTTCTTGTAGTAACAAACAGCCCCTCAGGCACCCAATCGATGTGAACAATCACTCTGATTTCGAAAAAAAAATGTCAGTGCACGACCAAGGCGCTAATCATCTCCGATCTCTTTTCTTCCCTCTTTAAATCTTCTAAACTGCTCGAAAACTTGAGTACTAGATAGACCCTCATCACCATAAACATTCTTCAACAATTCGTACATTTTTGTAGCGGATTTTTCAAGTTTGAAACAGAATTTCATATTGACACAATTCCGGCTGAGTACGAGAAAGTAGTTAACTTCAATCAAAGGCTACTGCCGAACGGTTCGCCTAATTATCTTGAAATTTTAATAGTGGATGGAGGGAAGATGACAAATTAATATGACATAGCCTGCAATGTTGCCAAATTTACAGGGAAACCGGAAAAAATAGCCACACCTCGTATACTGGTATACGAACTTCTAATTTCATTAGATCATTAGAATGCACAGAATCATTCAGATCCCGAATATTCAAAAATAAGGCCAATCGGTGGTCACTAGGTTAGGTGATTCTTTGCGCGATGTTATTTTTGAAGCCTCTAAAGCAGATCTTTGCTTGAAATAATGTATTTGATGCCTACGCACCCACTCCAGTTTCCACTGACTGTAAAATCCGTAAACCAGGACAGAGAGTCTCTTTTGAAAGAGTGGTTTGCCTAGTGTCCTCTGAATACCTCTTGGCTTTATTAACTAGCGATGGATTGTAATTATTCCGCCCTCAGGCATTGCCTGAATTGCCTCAGCGCAGACAGGCCCGTTCCTACCATCAAAATCTGATGATTCTCTATTGTTCTTTACTTTTTAAACAGCTAATTTCAACTTAAGTATAATGATGTTCTTCCTCTTTCGAATGCCATTTTATCACCTGTTTGAAGTTGGCACCCTCAAGTAGGAATTTTTGAGAAAATTATTGCATAATTTTGCCCAATACCTAATTTATTTTGCCCCCGCGGGCATTTTGAGTGGGCATGTTACTTGTTCTGATAACTAATCACTGTCCACCTAAAGTTTAGTGCGCGTCTCAAATATTTTAATATATTGTAAATTAAAACTTAGAGATCACATTTTTAACACAGTGTGTCATCATTTTTACCAAATATTTTCCTTTCAGAAACCGCCGTTAGAAACAATGTATAAATACATGTGTCGAAACCCTCCTGATGATAATAAATACATATATGGCGGTCGCTTGAACAGTGACGATGTCTTTTCTGATGATCAACAAAAACTCAGTTCAAATTCTCCTCCAGAAAAGTCTTTATTGAGTAAACCTGACGTCATTCCTTCAGAGAAGATTCAAAACAATAGACGTTATTCGTTCACAGACCAAAATGAGTATGAGTAAGTGTTAAATTCAAATTTCATCCTTTAATATTCGCAAGTTCTTCGTCTGTTAGTCTCTCAAAAACTGCAAGTCATTTTCGATTAAATTAACAACAGACGTTACTCGTTCACAGGCCAAAATGAGTATGAGTAAGTGTTAAATTCAAATTTCATGCTTTAACATTCGCAAGTTCTTCGTATATTAGTCTCTCAAAAACTGCAAGTCATTTTCGATTAAATTAACAACAGACGTTACTCGTTCACAGGCCAAAATGAGTATGAGTAAGTGTTAAATTCAAATTTCATGCTTTAACATTCGCAAGTTCTTCGTATATTAGTCTCTCAAAAACTGCAAGTCATTTTCGATTAAATTAACAACAGACGTTACTCGTTCACAGGCCAAAATGAGTATGAGTAAGTGTTAAATTCAAATTTCATGCTTTAACATTCGCAAGTTCTTCGTATATTAGTCTCTCAAAAACTGCAAGTCATTTTCGATTAAATTAACAACAGACGTTACTCGTTCACAGGCCAAAATGAGTATGAGTAAGTGTTAAATTCAAATTTCATGCTTTAACATTCGCAAGTTCTTCGTATATTAGTCTCTCAAAAACTGCAAGTCATTTTCGATTAAATTAACAACAGACGTTACTCGTTCACAGGCCAAAATGAGTATGAGTAAGTGTTAAATTCAAATTTCATGCTTTAACATTCGCAAGTTCTTCGTATATTAGTCTCTCAAAAACTGCAAGTCATTTTCGATTAAATTAACAACAGACGTTACTCGTTCACAGGCCAAAATGAGTATGAGTAAGTGTTAAATTCAAATTTCATCCTTTAATATTCGCATGTTCTTCGTCTATTAGTCTCTCAAAAACTGCAAGTCATTTTCGATTAAATTAACAACAGACGTTACTCGTTCACAGGCCAAAATGAGTATGAGTAAGTGTTAAATTCAAATTTCATGCTTTAACATTCGCAAGTTCTTCGTATATTAGTCTCTCAAAAACTGCAAGTCATTTTCGATTAAATTAACAACAGACGTTACTCGTTCACAGGCCAAAATGAGTATGAGTAAGTGTTAAATTCAAATTTCATGCTTTAACATTCGCAAGTTCTTCGTATATTAGTCTCTCAAAAACTGCAAGTCATTTTCGATTAAATTAACAACAGACGTTACTCGTTCACAGGCCAAAATGAGTATGAGTAAGTGTTAAATTCAAATTTCATGCTTTAACATTCGCAAGTTCTTCGTATATTAGTCTCTCAAAAACTGCAAGTCATTTTCGATTAAATTAACAACAGACGTTACTCGTTCACAGGCCAAAATGAGTATGAGTAAGTGTTAAATTCAAATTTCATGCTTTAACATTCGCAAGTTCTTCGTATATTAGTCTCTCAAAAACTGCAAGTCATTTTCGATTAAATTAACAACAGACGTTACTCGTTCACAGACCAAAATGAGTATGAGTAAGTGTTAAATTCAAATTTCATGCTTTAACATTCGCAAGTTCTTCGTATATTAGTCTCTCAAAAACTGCAAGTCATTTTCGATTAAATTAACAACAGACGTTACTCGTTCACAGGCCAAAATGAGTATGAGTAAGTGTTAAATTCAAATTTCATCCTTTAATATTCGCATGTTCTTCGTCTATTAGTCTCTCAAAAACTGCAAGTCATTTTCGATTAAATTAACAACAGACGTTACTCGTTCACAGGCCAAAATGAGTATGAGTAAGTGTTAAATTCAAATTTCATGCTTTAACATTCGCAAGTTCTTCGTATATTAGTCTCTCAAAAACTGCAAGTCATTTTCGATTAAATTAACAACAGACGTTACTCGTTCACAGGCCAAAATGAGTATGAGTAAGTGTTAAATTCAAATTTCATGCTTTAACATTCGCAAGTTCTTCGTATATTAGTCTCTCAAAAACTGCAAGTCATTTTCGATTAAATTAACAACAGACGTTACTCGTTCACAGGCCAAAATGAGTATGAGTAAGTGTTAAATTCAAATTTCATGCTTTAACATTCGCAAGTTCTTCGTATATTAGTCTCTCAAAAACTGCAAGTCATTTTCGATTAAATTAACAACAGACGTTACTCGTTCACAGGCCAAAATGAGTATGAGTAAGTGTTAAATTCAAATTTCATGCTTTAACATTCGCAAGTTCTTCGTATATTAGTCTCTCAAAAACTGCAAGTCATTTTCGATTAAATTAACAACAGACGTTACTCGTTCACAGGCCAAAATGAGTATGAGTAAGTGTTAAATTCAAATTTCATGCTTTAACATTCGCAAGTTCTTCGTATATTAGTCTCTCAAAAACTGCAAGTCATTTTCGATTAAATTAACAACAGACGTTACTCGTTCACAGGCCAAAATGAGTATGAGTAAGTGTTAAATTCAAATTTCATGCTTTAACATTCGCAAGTTCTTCGTATATTAGTCTCTCAAAAACTGCAAGTCATTTTCGATTAAATTAACAACAGACGTTACTCGTTCACAGGCCAAAATGAGTATGAGTAAGTGTTAAATTCAAATTTCATGCTTTAACATTCGCAAGTTCTTCGTATATTAGTCTCTCAAAAACTGCAAGTCATTTTCGATTAAATTAACAACAGACGTTACTCGTTCACAGACCAAAATGAGTATGAGTAAGTGTTAAATTCAAATTTCATGCTTTAATATTCGCAAGTTCTTCGTATATTTGTCTGTCAAAAACTGCAAGTCATTTTCGATTAAATTAGCATAACACAAACTTGAAATCAATCAATATTTTTTATAATGTATCATCTTCGGAGTTTTGTATTCTTCAAATTTTGATTTAAAAGTAAACTTTTTAATTATAGTACTTTAATCAAAGATTTTTTCATTGTGTGAGATTCTTCCAATTCATTAACAAGATTGGCGGTATTAAGGATATATACATTTTACCTAAAATTTTAAATATTTAATTAATAAAACAATAAGAAAGATTAAATGTACTTCCCAGAAAAAACTATCAGAATGTCACTAAAACTGTTCAAACATTGGAATTTGTCAATTAGTTCTATATATTATAAGAAACTTTATCTTTATCTATAAATTTATAAAAGATATAATAAATTTTTTAAATGTATCAGATGTAGAATTTTGTGTTCTTTAATATTATTAATAACACAAATTTTCAAAAAATATTATTTAGAAGAATTTTTTAAGAAACTACTACTTCCGGTTGTCTAATTGTTACCAAAATACCAATATGATCAATAACTATATTTCATGTTGTTGTAAATTGTAAATATTAACATTTATTTTCAGATTTGAAAACCCATCTTCATCAAATAATGAAAATTACAGTGAAAATCAAATTTTAAACTGTTCTTTTAGCGATTTTACACCAAAATTTCCTGAAATTCCTATTCAAAATCCACTGTTTGCTTCTCAAAGTTCAAATTGGAAAATTCCTACATACGAAATAAATCCGAGACAAGAACTAGAAAACAGTAAATTTAATATTTGTAGTAATAAAGAATCAGATTTAACTAAAGATACTTTTGAAGACAATTTTTCCCGAAAATTAGAAAATCTAACACCAGTATCCGCTTCAGAAAATAAATTCCAACAAAATCGAATAGATAGAGAACATGTTTTTAGTAACAAAGAATCTAAGTTAACCAAAGATACTTTTGAAAGAGATTTTTCCTTAAAAATGGAGGATCCTACACCAGTACTCTCTCCAGAAAATAAATTCCAACAAAATCTTATAAATAATGAATATATTTATAGTAACAAAGAATCAAAGTTAACTATAGATATTTCAAACATTATTACTCCACAATTTCCTGAAAATATTCCTAATCCACTGCATTCTTCTCAAAATTCAAGTTGGAAAAGTCCTACATACGAAATAAATCCGAGACAAAATCTAGAAAATATATTTAATATTTGCTGCAATAAAGAATCAAAGTTAACCAAAGATAGTTTTGAAGACGATTTTTCCCGAAAATTAGAAAATCCTACAGCAGTACTCTCTCCAGAAAATAAATTCCAACAAAATCGAATAAATAAAGAATCAGAATTAACGAAAGATAATTTTGAGGACGATATTTCCCGAAAATTAGAAGATCCTAAACCAGTACCGCCTCTAAAAGTCAAACAAAATCGGTTAGAAAGAAAAGATTTGGAAAAACGGAAAAAACTTTTAAAAAGTTCCACACCTTCTAAGCTTAACAAACCCCCTCTGTCCAAATCAGAGCTTCAAGAATTTGTTTCTTCAACAACAAACGATAATTCTGTTTCTTTAGTTAACAAAAATTTGGACAATTTTATAGAATCGGAGGCTAAACTTTGTACAAAAGTAAAAGACCAACATAAAGTCAATAAACCGCTGCCTTCAACAATAAGCGAAAGCTCTTATTCATTGGAAAGCGATAATTTGGATAATTCATTAGAATTGAAGGCTAAACTTTGTACAAAATTAGAAGACCATCAAAAAGGCGCTAAATCGTTGCAAGTTCAGACTCCAAAACCAAAACAAACTTCAAAAGTTGTGGAAAGAGTTATTAAGGAACAAAAAGATTTATTTGGTATGTTGCTTTCTAATATAGATGAACAAATTATGAACAAAAAAGACCAGAAAAAGAATGAAAAGAAAGAGTTAAAAACCTGTAAAGATGTCAAAAAAGACAATAAAAGTGATAAAAACAAGAAAGATATTGAAATAAAACATAAAAAGAATGAGACAACCGTAAATGAAAATGATATTTACAAAGAAAAGAAAAACATCAAACATGGAAGTGAACGTTCAAAACATAATATTAAACATAAAGAATATGACAAAAATGAAACAAAGATAAAAGAGAGTGATTTAAAAAATAAAGATTTTGAGTCAAAAAGTAAAAATAAAGACTTGATATATAAAGGCAGAGAGTTAAAACATCAGGTGAATGAATCAAAAAGTAGAGATGATAAAAAAAATAAAGCAAGAAAATCCGAAGAATATGAGTCAGAAATTAAAGAAATTATTTCAAAACTTATGTCACCGAATAAAGATATAAAATCTACTGACAATAATCCAAAAAATAAAGTAGAAAAATCTACAAAAATAAAAAAGGTGGATAAATCAAGACGATCCTCATCAAAAGAAGAAAAACAAAAAACTGATAAAACAATTGTTATTGACAAATCTACTATTTTACCAACACAACAACAAAATAATTCCAATAGTCACAATCAGAATCAATTTAGACGTAAAAATGATGAAATTGAAATTGATCCAGATAAATTCTATTCAAATCAAGATCTTTATCAACATAAGGATCAACTTAGACGACATTCAGATGAATTTAGAGCAAATCTCAAGTTTCTAAATCAAGATTATCACCAAAGTCAACCTCAAGAACAGACTAATATAGATTTGTATGAAAATGAAGATAAAAATAGAAAAGACGATTTTGTTTGTCAAAGAACACCTAAAGATCGAGGAAGTTTAATGACTGGTGATGAAAAAAACAAAAGAGAATCGCCGGAAGAAGGAAGAAAATTTCCTAATAAAGATAAACATAAAGATGGAATACGATCCAGATTGTTAGAAAGATTTTATAGAGAGGAGAAAAAATTCCCCGCAAACAAGAAAAATCATCTTCGAAGATTTGAAGAAAAACGAACAACTTCAAATGAAAATTACGGAAATCACCGGAAGAGGAGGTCCATAGAGAAAAAAGACGAAAAACCAAATATTGAACCCAAAGAAGAAATTCCTTCATCTGCAGATACTCAACTTGCTAAACCAGTTGTAGTTAAAGATTCCACAATTCAGAATTTCCGAATACCAAAAATATGCAAATCTGAAATCGAAGAAGAGAAGAAAGATGAATTTGGGGAAAGAAAATCTAAAGAAAATAAAGTTGAGGATATTGCCGAAGAATCGAAAATAGGATTAGAAGAATCTAAAGAGGATATTGTTAAAGTTAAGGATGATCCTAGTACTTCGAAGGAAATTGCAGAAATCCCCAAAACTGAAACAGGTAAAATACTACATAGTTTTTTTTTTTTTTCAAACTTGAAGGCCTGTTTATAATGGAGTAACGCAAGCGGTAACGCAAAACATATGCTGATTTATAATGAAAAGTAACGCAATAAACGCAACGTAGAAGATGACCAACTTTCATCTTTAAAATAATTACTAAATTTTCGTCGCTGTCCATTTCTATTTAATTATTTTATAATACTAACCTTATTTATACTTATGTATGCCATATAAAGACAATAAATAAAAGTGAGCCGAATTTCAAAAAAATATACCGAATTCTTCTGATTGATTAGAAGTGCTATATTTAGCGTTTATTATAAAGATTTTGTGTTTGTGTTAACGGTTACAGTGCGCTGTTGCGTTGCGCTTAACGGTACTTTATTATAAATATGCCTTAAACAAAAAAATCATTTAAAAAGCAACTCGAGAGGTACATATCTTTGACTAGCCACGTATTTAATTGCCAGTTCTCGCTTTTCTCGGGTGACACACACGTCTTTGGCTGGTAAATACTATAGTAAGTGGATATACATAGTCTGGCCAATAGCTGCCATATTTAGCCAAATAATGCCACGCGAAATTTGAATTCATATGTGAAACAAACAAAATTCGATAAACAATTAATGGAAGAGCATATAAATTGCGAACGCAATATTATTTATTTAAAAATGCACCACTAAATTACAAATAAAGGTATTTACATACAAATGATAAATATGTGCACCAAAAATATAAATATTGTCTTATTCATTCTTGTAATCAATATTCTTGAGCTACAAGAAAAATATTCTTTGTTGTAATCAACACCTTCGCAGTTGTTATTTCAATATAACGAGACAAAAAATATCCGTTTGGACTTATAACTACTATACTTTAACTATACGTTCGTTTAATATAAACATATTAATACAAATTAATTAATAACGACTTTGTTTTAACGCATTTAACCTAACTAAACACTTTTGAGTTACAAATTTACAAATACACATTTAATTTAATTATTTACACTATTGTAAACATAAATATGATACAATTACCTTAAATACATATATAGTTCACAAACAATTACTTAAAATGTCACTTTTTTCAATTAAAACCGATCCCCCTATTGGCCACATTATGTTTATACAATCACTATAGTAAATATTATTTATCTCTTGTAGCATAAATAACTAATATAACATCGTAGTTAAAATGAAAATGTTTTCTTATTATTGTCTACTATTTTCTCTTTTTAATATTTCCAGAAGAAAAAATCAACATGTTCAACACTTTTATGAAACACATTTTTGGTTCTTGCGATTCATCATTTCTGTTAGAATATTTAGACAAATGCGGAAAGCCTGTTCCGGAATCGAAAACAAAGAGAGTTCATCGTATAATTAACTCAGATTCCGAAACGGAAGAAGAAATACCCAAAGAAAAAGTTAAAATTGAAGAAACGCCAGAAATAAAAGAAATAGAACAGCAGGTTTCAGACAAATTACAATTACAAGAAGAAGAGAAAAATGTTGAAAAACCATTTGTTACAAATGAAGAAAATACTGTAAAAGAGAAATCAGTGAGAAAAATATTCAAAAAACGAAGTCCTCTGGAACTACTTTTAGAAGATTTTAAAACTATAAATAACGGAAGTTTTGCAGAAACTGTTGACCAAAATCACGACCAAGAAGTGTACAACATATTAAACAATTCCCAAAATAAAGACAAAGACGGGGAACAAGAAGAAACGCTTGATAAAGAAGATAACAACGAAGAAAACCCATCAGAAAATTTTCCACGAAGACGACTCAGATCTTTATCACGAAATTTTGTAGAAAAAATAAATTATACTGACATTTCTTCAAACGAAGAAAATGCTGCGGATGACAAAGAAAAAGAGATAGAGATAGAAGAAACGATAATCAATGAAATCACAGTAGAAAAGAGCAAGATACCGCGAAGTAGACTTCGATCATTATCGCGTAGTTTTGCAGAAAAAAATAGTTTTTCTTCTAACAAATTTTCAAACGAAGAGAATTCTGCTGATGGAAAAGAAAAGGAGGAAACGGAAATCAAAGAAAACACTTCATTTAAAAGCAAATTTCCCCAAAGAAGATCAAGATCTGTATCACGTAAATTTGTAGAAAAAATAAATTCGCCTATTATCAACATTTCAAACGAAGAGAATTTAGATGAAAACCAAAAACAAAAGGAGGAAAAGGAAGAAATAATAAGTGAAATCACATCAAAAAAGAGCAAATCTCTCCAAAGAAGATCAAGATCATCATTGGGTAGGTTTATAAAAAAAATAGATATTCCTACTGGCAAATCTTTAAACGAAAAGAATTCTGCTGATGGGGAAGAAGAGAAAAAGGAAGAAACGATATCTGTAACAAATGAAATCAAAATAGAAAACAATAGCCGGCAAAGAAGACTCAAATCAGTACCGCGCAGTTTTCCAGAAAAAATAAATATTTTTATGGACACACCTTCAAACGAAGAGAATTTTGCTGATGAAAAACAAAATGAAATATCAGAAAACAGCAAATTTACCCAAAGAAGATCTAGATCATTATCGCGTAATTTTATAGGAAAAATAAATACTTTAAACGAAGAGAATTGCGCGCGTGAAAAAGAAGAAATTAGCGAAGAAACAATGTCCATAATCAATGAAATCCAATTAGAAAATAGCGGACTACCACGAAGAAGACTTAGATCGTTTTCGCGTAGTTTTATCAAATCTTCAGAAGAAACCCAAACTGCAGACGAAAAAGAAGAGAAAAAAGAAGAAATGATGTCCTTAGAGTCTACAACTTTTGTTGAAGTGAAGCTAGACAAGAAAAAATGTGGACCAAAACTACAAAAACAAATTATGGTATCAGAAACAACAAAAACTGAAACAAATAACTTTGAAACGGCTAAAAAGAGGAGACGGGTAAAAATGCGGAGAACTAATTGGGCTAACGGAATTATAAAAGAAAATCGCAAAAAGAAAAAAGTAGACAGAACAAAACTGTCATTATCGCTGAGTACAGAAACTAGCAAACCTTCATTGGCTGAAAATTTCAACGAAAATATTGAAATTGAAACAGCACCTCAAACCCTCCAATCCCAAATTTCAGACGACGAAGAATATGCCCTTTTCAAAATAGACTCCAAACAAGACATACATTATTTCTTAAATAACGGAAATAGTTTTGATTGCAAGTTATGCGACTTTAAAGGCAAATCCATCGTCAGTCATTACCGCACGAGACACCCAGAATCTGAAAATTTAATATCTAGATTCAGCCCGGAAGAAGCCGAAAGGGCACAAATTGAATCCCAGATGAATAATTTCGACGAAATCGAACCCTTTGACGAAATAAAAAACGGCAAAAAGCGCAAAACACGCTTCGTTTGCAGGTTTTGCAAAATGGCGATGACTACAGAAATCTCAACATTTGTCGACCATGTTTGTTGCCATACGGGCGAATATCGCTACTCGTGTAAACTATGCCCATTTATTACTGGTTACAAACCAAATTTATTTATCCATTGCTATAAAACTCATCCAGAACTTACAACACCTTTAACTTTTACTCATAATTGGTCTTGTCCACCAAATTTCCGAATAATGTTTGGATATTTGTGCAAAACTTGTAATTTTACACAAATTTTAAGGAAAAATGTACAAACACATATTAATGTTTCACATTTGGGACAAAATATAGAAATTATAAAAATTAGTATGTCTTCGGAATCTGTTAATCTTGATGACTTACTTATGACTAGAAATGTAGACACAAAAATGAAAGAAATAGAAAAAATCTTACCTCCAGAACAGTTAGAAAATCATCAAATTGATTTACAAAGTAAAGAAATTAAAAATGAAAACTTTCTAAAAGATTTCAGTCCACAAATTAGTCTTGCGGAAACTGAAACTGAAAATGACGAATCACCGAAAGATGATACGATAAGTACTTATAGTTTAGATTCGTCCGAAAATGAAAATGAAGATTCACAAAATTTAGACAAAACTATAAAATTGTCGAATGCAGAACATTCTATATCAACAGATTCAATTCAAAAAGAATTAGCGGCAAATTTACCGGAAAATAGAGATAACCGTTCAGTCCCACTTTTCGAGCAGATTACAGATCAAGAAGAAAAATTAAAAAACACGGAACTAAATATAAATGTAGGGGCCATAGAAGTTCAAATACGAAATAAAGACCACAATTATATTTGTAAAGTTCCAAATTGTAGTTTTACAAGTTTACAAAAAATAAATTTCATTCAACATTGCAACGATATCCATTCAAAAATTACAGTTTTGTGCGAAATTTGTGCAAAAGAAAACCCCTATAACTACTTTACAATGATTTCTTTATTCAATCATTTATTTGACGTACACAAAACAAACATCACTAAACCTGAAATAGTCAAAACACCAGAAATAGATCCGGTAGAAAATATAGAACTTTCTCAACCAGACATGAACTTCTTACAAATTAAAACATCAGAAATAGATGCAGAACCTCAACCAACCATAGAAAAAATAGATTTGAACCCAGAACCGTCACCAGACATGGGATTTTTACAAATTAAAGATATCAGAACTTTAACAGAAGAAGAGGAACAGAATTTACAATTAAACTTGCAATTAGTACAAAATTCACAAATACCACCAAAAAACTTGTCACCAGCAAATGAAACAAAATGTAAAAAACAACCTACAGAGAATGTTGGGTACAAAACTAAAAAGATTTTCAATGAAATGTTGCAATATCGGAAAATTCTCCATCTTTACAAATGTCCAATCGATGTTTGTTCATTTTCATCTTCTTCACAAAAAGATTTTAAAACTCACATAACATATCGCCATAAATGCCAGATCTTCTTGTGTGTTTATTGCCAAAAGGGCATTAAATCTGAGAATTTCGTCAAGCATATAAAATCAGTACATTCGCACTGTACTCTTCAGTGCGCCTTTTGTTTCTACCGAACTGTTTCTAAAAAATATTTAGCTTGTCACCAGAAGAGTGTTCATAAACAAAGTTATAATACATTGAGTGAAGGATTATTTTATCATTTGGACCCGGGAAATATAACGGAATTTGTTTGTGACACACCACCAAGGAATATGATTATATTTCCGTATAAGTGTAATCAAGGTACGTAGAAATATCTTTAGTGGCTGCAAAACAATTTTTATTTAATATGAGGGATGTACAGTATTTATTATCTAACAAATTTGTTTTTCAATTTAACCATCGTGTACTTGAAGACACTTATTTCAACTTTGTTCTAACATAGTAACATCTTTTTTAAAAAACTGGGAGTCTTATCGCAATTCTGAACTTCAGCCATAACAGCTTCATTAGTTTAAAAATTTCTTCGTCGTTTATTTTCCTTTAGCTTGGGAAATAAATAAAAATCAATAGGCGTTAGGTCAGATATACGGTGGATATAACATGTCTGAAATCGACATCGTGAATTGTGTTCATGGAAACAAGACTTTTATGAACTTGAGCGTTGTCCTGATGAGACAGAATTCCAAGCGAAAATTTTCCTTTTCTCTTTTCTATAATGTAATCACTAATTTTAGCAATTATTGATTGTGTTGCTACATTCTAGATAATCATATAATTTCCTCAGTACCTCAAAATAATCATTTACATGATATTTTTAATAATTCCCTACGTATGCTCGGTTTCATAATACGCAACACTCGTACTTTCACTGAAGTTTTGCCTATCTTTACTCTTTACTATTCATTCGTTCGCTCCAAATTGGAATATTGCTGTACAATATGTACCTTATTGAAAAAATCTGTTGTGGCCAGCACAAAACCTTCCGTCAATTCGATGTATTTTGTACATATCCTATACCAAAAGTTCCTTGAAAAAAATTCTATATATCCTGTACAATTATAGCAAGAACACACTATTTTTGACATATCCATACTGAATGTTCCTTTGAAAAGATTCTAAAATCTAATAAAATTTTAATACGAATACGAAAGTACATTATGTATTGCACTTAACACTTCCTCCAGCTTCAACTTTGCCCTATTTTATTAGAAGTCGCTGTTTCTTACTCTTCTCTTCTACTCATTCCTGTCCAAAGCACCTTCGTGACACAGTTCTTCCTCTCTCAAATCTTCTGCTATACAGTCCTTCCATCTTCTCTTTTGCCTTTCTCGTACTTCTGGCATTATAAGTTCCTATCTTGAGGCGAGGTCGCAAATGCAAGTCACTGGCGAGGGACACTCTGTCACTTATATCACTTTCAGATCATATACTTTCCACTTTGGTTTTGCACTTGCCACTGACATCTGTCAATTAAATTTTTTTATAAATATTTGTTATTTTCATAATTTTTGCAATGCTGACTGATTTTCGAAAGTTAATCTCTCTATAACTCTATATCTATTGAATATGAAGGAAAATGTATAATCGAACCGTATAGAGAATAAGATATTCTTTCTATTGATAATCACATAAAATGTCGAAAATGATATTTATACTTCCGATTGAACAATTATAACCAAAATCTAATCAGCGCTTCATATGGTTGTAAAGAAGATTAGTATGAAAGAATCATAATTTTTAGAATTGTAGTTTTGGAGTTATCGTTGGAGAAAAATTTGTCACACACACACACACACACACAATTACGCCATATTTTGTTAAGAAATTTGTATCACAATGTATAGTCTTTGTCTTTTGAACCGATTTTTTGTATTTATTTGTATCGTTCTTCACATTTTATCCTGCCCTGTTATTGGGATTATTCCCGTTGGGCATTGTATGCTAAATAAATAAATAAAATGCAGTGGCCTAAATTTGCGATGTGGAAAAGGTCCTCGATATCGCCATTCCATATTTTGAAGTTTCGACTCGTAATCGAAGTGGTAAATCTACGTTTTATTAACTATAACAAAACGAGCCAAAAAGCTGTTTGCGTTTTAATTAAACGCCAAATTGAGGAGGTGACGCTCTCTCGTTTTTGTTTTGTCGCCAATATTCGGGGTTCCCATCTTGCTGACATATGAAGCCTTGTACATTATTAACACTAGAATAATCAAATGTGGCAGTTCGTTTAACAGATAAACAATAAACAATTGCTGTATTGAAGACAATATTTAAAAGCCTACCATGTTAGGAATAATAAATACTGAATAACCCTCGTAGGTCTGTGTGTGTGTGTGTATGGTGGTTTGAAGAAACATTCTCGAACAGCTAACTTAATGTCTGAATGGAACAGCTGCTCTTTTAGGTTTGATAAGTATGGTAAATATTTCACAATATATTCTCCATTGTGTGCTATACATTGGTGTAGCTAATTTCCAATTTTTTCATCCCTCGATAAAGTAGATTTATCAAGGCTGTAAAATAGGCATTGACCGAGGCGATGACATCCTCATCCAATGAATTTCTTCTTCTTTAAAGTATCGGGTTCGAAGAATAGGCCGAATGAGAAAACACCTCGTAGCCTAATTTAGCCATTGCGATGGTCGATTTGTGAGAGAACTCGTTGTCTTGTTGCAAGCTCACTTTTTCTTCAGCAATCCTGCCCGTTTTCATTTATTATCTTCTTTCAAACAGAATAATTTCTATTTTTTTGGGAATCTTAAAAAACAGTGGCTTATCACCTTAGACCACGAATACTAGGGGGACATACCTTGTTATGTATTTCGCCGTAAGATGACTTTCAAAATCATCTTATAAAGTTTTAGTTCTTTAAAAACTCCCCTTCATCCGAAATAGAGGGGGGCAAGTCGAGCTGATTTCCAGAAGAAAATTCATTGGGAACAAACATCGAATTTCCAGCATGAGTTGAAACTTCCGTTGATGTTGTTGCCTTATATGTTTCAGCAACTTCCTTTTCGAAGTTCAGAATCTGTTTTGCACATTTTTTCTTCTGAGTGACTAGTCCAAATAACTTTCAGCCACATTAGAACTGCTCCAACCTCCGTGTCTTTTAATACTAATTTGCTGAACTGCGTCGAAAGCAATGCCCTGTGTAGTCTTCAGCTTTCGGCAACTGTAAATATTTGGCTATGCCGGAAGGTACTTTGGTCAAAGTATTTGTTGCTATTTTCTATAAAAATCCAGAGGATTTGTACCATCCATTTCGTTCGTAACGGTGAATATTGTCTTTCGATTGGATTTTGTGTCCGGAATATTGTACAATTCCTCTCGTCTTTAGGTTCTTCAAATCCCAAATAAAATAACAATCTAAATAAGAGGTGGAAAATTAAGTTATAGTGTAGTAAAATACGAGCTGTGGCTATAAAATAACGAAATTGATCTTAGAACATTGACAATGTATAAAATTACACAAAACAAATATTTTCACCTTCAATGTACTCTCCTCCCCGAACCCTACACCGCCCGATGCGAATATTCCATTGTTGGAAGCAATGCCTGCAGGCCTTTTTTGTTAGGTTGTTCATAAACCCTGCCGCTTGTTCTATAATGCATCTCGGCCCCGAATTTGATGTCTTTTAACGCAGATTTACAATTTGGGAATAAAAGCAAATCACATGGTATTAGGTGAATTAGGTTGATGTATCAACACGGTGATTTTCTGTTTCATCAAAAATGTCTTGATAGACAGGGCGTTCTGTTCCGGCTCGTTGTCTTCATGGAGAATCCTTCACATTTCAGCCCTTTTTCTTCTCATCCGTGCATGAAGGGTTATCAAAACCTTCTTGTAGTAACAAACAGCCCCTCAGGCACCCAATCGATGTGAACAATCACTCTGATTTCGAAAAAAAAATGTCAGTGCACGACCAAGGCGCTAATCATCTCCGGTCTCTTTTCTTCCTTCTTTAAATCTTCTAAACTGCTCGAAAACTTGAGTACTAGATAGACCCTCATCACCATAAACATTCTTCAACAAATCGTACATTTCTGTAGCGGATTTTTCAAGTTTGAAACAGAATTTTATATTGACACAATTCCGGCTGAGTACGAGAAAGTAGATAGCTTCAATCAAAGGCTACTGCCGAACTGTTTGCCTAATTATCTTGAAATTTTAACAGTGGATGGAGGGAAGATGACAAATTAATATGACATAGCCTGCAATGTTGCCAAATTTACAGGGAAACCGGAAAAAAATAGCCACACCTCGTATACTGGTATACGAACTTCTAATTCCATTAGATCATTAGAATGCATAGAATCATTCAGATCCCAAATATTCAAAAATAAGGTGGTCACTAGGTTAGGTGATTCTTACGAGGCGCTTTGCGCCATGTTATTTTTGAAGCCTCTAAAGCAGATCTTTGCTTGAAATAATGTATTTGATGCCTATGCACCCACTCCAGTTTCCACTGACTGTAAAATCCGTAAACCAGGACAGAGAGTCTCTTTTGAAAGAATGGTTTGCCTAGTGTCCTCTGAATACCTCTTGGCTTTATTAACTAGCGATGGATTGTAATTATTCCGCCCTCAGGCATTGCCTGAATTGCCTGAGCGCTGACAGGCCTGTTCCTACCATCAAAATCTGATGATTCTCTATTGTTCTTTACTTTTTAAACAGCTAATTTCAACTTAAGTATAATGATGTTCTTCCGCTTGCGGATGCCATTTTATCACCTGTTTGAAGTTGACACCTCCAAGCAGGAATTTCGAGAACAAAAATTATTGCAAAATATTGTCCAGTTTTGCCCAATACCTAATTTATTTTGCCCCCGCGGGCATGTTACGTTTTTTCACATTTCAGCCCTTTTTCTTCTCACCCGTGCATGAAGGGTTATCAAAACCTTCTTGTAGTATGCCTGATTAACGAACAGCCCCTGAGGCACCCAATCGATGTGAACAATCACTCGGATTTCGAAAAAAAAATGTCAGTGCACGACCAAGGCGCTAATCATCTCCGGTCTCTTTTCTTCCTTCTTTAAATCTTCTCAACTGCTCGAAAACTTGAGTACTAGACAGACCCTCATCACCATAAACATTCTTCAACAAATCATACATTTCTGTAGCACTGTGCTTTTTATGCAACTGTTCTTTCTCATTTACAAAATATCCATAAATATTCGTTTCTATTTTTAGATGACTGCGTGCAACAATTTTTAATAGCAGACGATTTCATGATGCATTTACGTATTTATCATAAGAGGAATTTCATATGTGCTATTTGTAACGACCCGACAGTATATTACGCAAATGCCCAAAATTTGATTCAACACTATGTTAAGCATAACATAGCCCGTTACCAATGTCAAAACTGTATTTTCGGTACAAACGATATAGATACCCTGTTTATGCATTATGCCCAAAAGCATCAACATCTAGAACCCATTTGCTATGTACGCCAGAAGAAGGATGAAAATGTAAGTTATTTATATGTAAAATGCAGAATATATAGGGGGAAAATAGGTGGCAAATAATACGAACACTGTCGAATGTCAGGCTGTATCCGATGTAGCATTTTGACAATTAGATTTTAGGATTTAGGTCTTCACATAAATACAACTCCGAATGGCACACTAAAGACATTCATTGGTTTGTATGGCAACACTTTAGAATAACAAAAATTAATTATATACTTCGATTTAGTTTTAAATAGAAGCTAGTGAAGAAGAGGAGGAGCTTAGCGCGTGACGTAACAATATGGCCGGTTTAAGGTAGATGCTTCGTTTCCCGCAACTGTATTTTTATACGCTACAGCGTTTGAAATACAAAGTAATATTAATATTATAGTTAATATTAAATAAAATAATGTTTCTAATATGAATAACATTTTGAATTTTGCGAACTAGTCCGTTTCATATAAAAATTATGTGCAGCATTCTCTCGAATTTTGAATTTACATGATTCTAGTCTTTGTTTTCTTGAATCTACATAGTACTGCATTATTACAGTCTTTGGTAGATTAATGGAGAGATAAGTATTATTATTTTATTGTCATCTTTGTGCAGGCAAGTCTACAAGTATAGATTTCATTACGAAGTATTTTAATAAAGACACTAAGTAATTATTATCTTGTAGTTATACCCGGCAAAATATAATTTTGCTTACAAAATGCAAGGAGCAAGCATTATTTTTACTCGGTTTCTTTCCCATTTTTAAAAGATGAATGCATAACTTTCGTCTACCAACTATTTCAAATTGGCAAATTTCTCTATAGAATTTAGGCTCTTGTTTTCGGGAAATTATGGAAATTAATTATTTCTGGATTTCTGCGTGCTAATGACGTACATAGATTAAACGCAACTAAAACGTGTTGAAGTTTTAGATGTTGTTATTATACTTTATTTCACGTAAGAATAGCGTTGGTTTAGTTAGGGATATATAAATTATACCCTTTGATTGGTCAGAATATAAACCTATTTCACAGAAACGAAACAAATATCGCCTGTCAGTTGTCAAATAAAATCTACAGAATTAAGTTATGTTTAACCATATTTTGTTGCAATTTTAGATTTTGACATTTTTACAGATAAATATATTTATTATTGACAAAGCTTGGTTTCACAAATTTAAATTATGTATTCAATGCATTTAAAAACGGTCGGCTCTTAAGAGTAATCTACTATTTTCGTACGTAAAATTTCAATTCACTCTTGATTTATTTGTTAAATAAGTGACAGAAACGATGCGTTCGCCGCTACCTCGGCTAGGATTTACTACCATGTACTAGTTCATATTTTCGCCGCTAGACGTCATATTGCTCTATTTCACTAGCGAATTCTTTGACAGTAAATTTGACGTTTTGCTCAAATTATAGCAACGAACATGATTTGTTTAATTAGCGCGCGTCAACTTCAAAGCTTAGTTTCTCCTGCAAATCCCTAAAATCTAATTCCTAAAATCCTAAATAATCACTAGATTTAGGGCATATAAATTTAAGATTTAGATATTAGGGTGTTAAAAGTGCAACATCGGACACAGTCTCAGAATAGCGAAGTAACTTTCTGACACAGGCTCTTAATTTGTAGGTTTCCCCAAAAACTTTAGACGACATTATTTTAATGAATATGGAGTCGAAACAGATTTTAGAACCAAAATTGATTACCGAACATTCAACAACAAAACAGAATATTAGTATTTCATCTCCAACAATTACTTCAACAATACCAGAAGACCATAACTATACTCGTACTTTTGTTGAAAAATCACCAATTTCTAAAAACTTAGAAAACCTTAAAATTATTAATATTGAGCCTAACAACGCTGTTGAAAACTCAGTAGATTCTTTATCAATAGAAAATAAACTTCATAAATGCGAGTCTCCTAACTGCACATACACTACGAAGATTTTAAATGATTTTAGAATGCATTTGGTCTTTTGTAATGCACTAAGCAATACTTATTTCTGTGGTCATTGTGATACAAAATTTACCTCGGTTGTTAATTTACGTAACCACATCGAAATCCACGGTAAAAATAAATTCATGTGTGGAATATGTCAATATAAATCATCACTAGAACAAGTAGTTAAACATATGAAAGATTTTCATGACATCAAAACAACCAAATTCAATCCAGTTTCATTGAAAAAGAATATGGATAAGGATTATTTTATCGTTGAAGCAATTAATGAGCCAGAAATGAAAAAAGAGACGCGAAAATCTGTTCTTAAAAGTATTTTAGAAAACGATACTTTTCCCAAAGAAAATGTTCTTGATCCAGAAGACTCTGGATTTGATCTTACTGTAAACCCAGATCCGAGTTTAAAAAATGATCTTGCGACCAGTTCGCATCTTGATCGAATGGCAGAAGAAGCCAAAAAGGAAACTGATAAGGAAAACAAAGATGATAAGCTTTATCCAGGTATGGTTGACACCCTAATTTACATATCTTATGGCCGTTTGCACCAACAAAATTTAAGCCTCGACTTTGTTAAGTTAACTTTAACGTTAAGTCAGACTTAAAATATAAGTCGTTTGCACAAGGAATATTTGAGCTGAGATTAGGTAAGCCGAGATATTCTAGGGAATTTCTCTAATTACTAATTTCACACTTATTTTGACAATGCGTAAAATATAAAAATTAATTATTAAATAATATAAACATGAATTAAGAAGAAAGAATTATATTATAAATGTCAGTGACTATTCACTTATAATCTTATAATTAAAGCATTGGTTTTGGGCAAGTAAAATTTATAAATATAACATAACTGGAAATAATATTTGGGATTTATTACTTTAGCGATGTTTGAAAAACGAAATAGGAGTTCAAATGACACACCTGGGGATTGTATTTTTATACCAGTATCTACTGAAACTTACATTAAATACATTATTAATTCTTCTGAATAAATCAGTGGAGTAAATTATTTAAGAATTATGTATGTAGGTACTTACAACGATTTGATTAACAATAACAGAAAAAATCACTCCAAAAAATCTGCAATACTGAGCAAGTGATTTCCAATATGTAGCGGAAAAAATCTAATGTGGCCAGCACATGACCTCCCGCAAATTCCATGTTTAAAATAGTAATGAGCTTTAAGTAAAGTATATTTTTCCGCTCCGGTTTATCGTTTATAAACAAAATCTAATTTGTTGTTTTCATAAATAGAAGTCTGTAATACGAAATTAATTTCGTGCCAAAAATAATCGATTATCATGGGCCTATAGCGCTCACCATCAACTATAACAGTTCGACCTTCATCATTTTCGAAAAAGTAAGTTCCAGTGACGCCACCTGACCATAGTGCACACCAGTCTCATTTGGACATGTAATGGTACCTCGTAAATCACATGAAGATTTTCCTCTGTCCATATCTGGCAATTTTGCTTATTAACATATCCAGAGAGGAGAAAATGTGCCTCACCAAAGAAAAAGATAATCCGCGAAAAATCATCATCAACTTCCAAGTGCTCTAAAAACGCAATCTGTGTAAATTCTTTGCCCTACATGATCCATGTCGTAAATGTGTAGTTGTAAACCAATATTTGACATTTTGAAAACACGTACTTATACTGACAGATTTACAAATCAAATATATTTCTAATTAATTCTTCTTAACACGGTTTCATTATTAGTGGAAATGTGACAGTGACATTTGTTTAACTACATCAAAATTTTATTAAAGTATTATGTTTTTGTTTGACGCATGGGTCAGATGATGTACAAAAATAAATTATTTTATAAATTTATATTTAAAGTTTTTTAAAGTTATATTATCGTAGAATTGAAGATTGTACCATTATATTATATTTTTAATAGTAAAAGTTGCTGAAAAATTATATTCAATGCAATTTTTTCAACAAAAACTGGTAAAAGCTTGTATAAGTGATACTTCCGGTTATCTGATATACACTAAAAGCTAATCAACGCTTCCCACATTAGTATAGAATGGGTATATAAAATTTCAAAATTTTGTGATTGATAGTATTTGAGTAATCGTGTCCACAGGATCCACACACACATACATACCCACAGACATCATTGTAAAAATGTTAAAATATATGCGATTTTTAGCACGATCCCTATACCTCCCTTACCTAGGGTAGCGGGAGGTAAAAATAACAATTGATTTACAGGAGACGAACTATCATGTATTTCAAAATAAAACAATTATCACAATTAACTTATCATTTACGAAGTCGATGTCTTGTTCGATAATTTTTAATAAATCATGCGTGATTACGTCTGATAATCGAAATTCTTTAAAAAAGTTATATTTGTTAAATGTGCAGCTCTCTTGTAAATTGTCATCAGCGTCATAAACGTTAAAATTTACCATGTTAGTGATATGAGATACAAAAACTAAACACAGGTAGTGACGATTTACAAGCTAAGTCTAAGTTAAGTCGCCAACTGCCGGGGGCTTAAATTTAAGCCTGGCTTAAGATTTTAAGTACCCAATTTGTACGTGGTGCAAAGAAATTTAGGTCACTTAAAATTTGAGAAGACTTAAAGCTTAAGTCTTGTTGGTACAAACGGGCATTACTCTTTTATACAGTTATTAAACAATTTTTCTTATGTTTTCAGAGTTTATTTCAGTTAATAAACGTTTCATTTGCGGTGTGTTAAACTGTAATTATTTGACTCACAAAGTTCAAATGTTCAATCATCATTTGGCAACTTTGCATGCAAATGAAACAATATATAAATGTCCTCATTGTCAAATTGATATTTCTTCGAATATAACTGGACTTGAAACCGATAAAATTTTGTGCCACTTACAAATGCACGACTCCCATCTTTACAAATGTCCAAACTGCAAATTCTTTCACCATCAAAAACACAAAATCGAGAAACATATATCTGAAAATCATCCAGACACAGATAAAAATATTGTCGTAATAAGAGAACCAGATAATTCCTTGAATCAAAATCATGCTGATGAGAAAGTTCAATGTGAACCTGACATAGAAACTCTTTATTACAATGAAGAACAAATAGATAATACAAAAGAAATAACAACACCGCTAAAAAAAATCATTCATGAAGAATCTAGCGATTCTGAATCAGATACTTCAAGAGAAGATATAAGTAACGCGCCGTTAAACTTCCGTTGCAAACATTGCGATTTCGTTGGAGAAACAATAAAAACTCTTCGAAAACATGAAAGAAGTCACTATATGGATTATAGCTACAATTGTAACTGTTGCAATTATGCCCAACAGGTTAAATCGCATAACAAAACAAAATTGTCTCTTAAGAGAAAACGTTCGTTGATTGAGGAAAATCTTGAGGCAACAGAAATGATTGATAAAGAAATTTATTATGGATGTCTTGTTTGTCAAAAAAAGTCAAATGAATTGGAAGAAATCCGTTCACATTTCTCCAAAACTCATTTGAAAAAAGGAGGTTCTTTTATTTATAAAAAAGTCATTATGGATAAAAACACAACACGCCATTACAAATGTAATTATTGTGAATTATTCGCTGACGAAAAAACTCTAAAACAACATTGCGCTGAGGTACACGATGAAATTTGGATTCCTTTGAGAAACACAAAATTGAAATGTACGATTTGTTCTCAAAAATACCGTAATCTACGGCTTATTAAGGAACATTTTAATAAAAAACATTCCATAGAAAATATAAGTTTTCATACTTTATTAGAAGATGGATTTGTTTTAAATAAAACTGAATTTTTTGAAGAAAAACAATTTTTTTTTATTTGCATCTACTGTAGTGATCAATTCGAAAACAAAACTGAATTATTTAACCATCACTCTTTACTTCATTCTCATCTAGAGTTTGAAGAAAATTTCAAAAAAGAGACGGAAGAAATAAAAAAATTTAAATGCCCAAATTGCCCGCATTCTAGTAATAATTACCATGCGATAAAAAAACATTTAATGATGCATTATAAGCTAAAACCTTTAATTTGCTCACACTGTAACTACAGTTTCATCTATCCATATGTTTTAAAAAAACACCATCTTCGCAAACATGAAAACTTGCCGTTAATTATCAACAAAGCACCAGAGTTTAATAACCAAATGCGGAAAATAACAGCGACTATTTTACAATTAAATAAAAATGGGACATATTCTGCTAAAAAGAACAACACACCTTTTCAATGTTCACACTGTCACCTTTCTTTTGGATATCTGCCCAGATTAAAAAATCACCATATCCAAAAACATCCAGACTTACCAGCACCAGAATTTACTAATGAAGAAGAGACATACTCCCGTAAAAAATTAAAACGACCACACGATAATTCAGACGTCGATGGACCTCCAGCTAAAATTTTAGTTTTGGAAAATAAAACTCTTGAAAAAGATAAAAACTTGGAATACTCTTTTTACGGAACGAAGCCGTGTAATATAACCGATTACAAGAACGTTATGTCTGAAATAGACATTATGGGAAAAGTTATGCGAATAAATGTTGTGGCCATGTCACATATTTTGAACCTATCGCCTAAGGTACAACTTGTGGATATGAAAAACAGAATACCATTTTAATTAAGTTGTAAAAATTATACAAGCGCTGTGATTGTACAGATATAGTGTAAGTGTAATTACAAAATAGACATCATCTGTTTAGTTGTAAGTGTAAATGTTGAAGCAATATCCTACATTTTGAATTTCTACCCCAAAAATAAAATATAGCTTAATGGGGGGATTCCACGATTTTTTCATTATTTTTTATGTTATAGTATTTTTAAATTCAGATTCCCTAATTTTTATTTAAATTCGACTTATGGAAGAAAAAAATGGCAGGAGTTCTAAACTATGTCATTTTGTTCCCATTTTCATTTACTTAAATTTATTATGTCGGGTTCAGTAGCGTCATTAAGGCCGGGAAAATTCGCGCGTTTAGAAAGTTTATAATATATTTTAGTCTTTATAAAAAGTGATAAATGATATAGAAAACTAATTTGTTTCAATAACACAGTTATTTGGGAAAAAATATACCGAGAGTTTTTTTTATCAGTGAACATGGGCGTATGTCATTACCATAGTTACATTTAAAATGATTGACAGCAATGTATTATCGCGTTTTTTTAAAAACTGGACATAGGACGTGACATTTAGTATATCTGTCAATGTCATCAAATTGTCATATTTCAAAATGTATACAGTTGAAGAAAAAGTTCAAATTCTATGGTATAATTCTATAGTCTGACATAAGCCTAAGGCAAGAAATAATTAATATAAATTATATTTTATCCCTATTTTTTAATTGATCAATATTTATTTTGTCACCATTGTAAATACATTTTTTTAAATGGCCCCAAAGAAAAAAAATCGTTTGGTGCAAGATCTGGTGGCATTGCAGGCCACTCCACTTCTCCACCACGTCTTATCCAGCGTTGGGGGAATACCTGGTGCAGATATAAGTGAAAATTTTGACGACTCCAATACCTGCAATTTTGTGAATTTACTTCCCGATTAATATAAAATGTCGCTTCATCCGTAAATAAAATTCGATCCAGTAATATTTCCCCACTATTAATTTTGTTCATCATATCTTCGCAAAAGATATTTCTTCGTTCTATATCGTTGTGTAATAACTCTTGGTGATTTTGATATTTAAAACTCTTAAAATGTTCTTGTCTTAAAACCTTGTATACTAGTATTCTTAATTTCAGAAAAAAAATTGTTGACAGGGTGTTGTCACTTTCAATTAATTGCATAATTTCTTGTTTCTTACTATTAACTACAGTACTTGGTCTGATTTTCTTCTTGTGCTGTTTATTGATGCATCTTTAGTTCTGTAGTCATTGTAAATTTTTCTTATAGTTGTTGGACTGGGTCGCTTATTAAAAGTTAATGCACATAAGTCAGAAACTTGTTGTAGACTCGTTATAATTACTCCAATTTACAATTTGAACTTTTCTTTAACTGTATACATTTTGAAGTATGACAATTTGATGACATTGACAGATATACTAAATGTCACGTTCTATGTCCAGTTTAAAAAAAGAACGCGATAATGCATTGCTGTCAATCATTTTAAATGTAACTATGGTAATGACATACGCCCTTGTTCACTGATAAAAAAACTCTCGGTATATGTTTATGATTTATATAAAAATTCGATTTGAGTGGAATCCCCTATTATAGTATTTGTTTCATTTTGTTTAATTACATGTTAAGTTGTACAAAGAATTATTAATAATTATACAACCTCTGTGATTGTACAGATATAGATATTGTGAGTATTAATATATACAGGTTGTTAAAAATCAAGAATAACGACTTTTGAGGGCATATAATATTGACTAAAATGAGTAAAAAAAAGCTTAATCAACATAGGTACTACCTAAATGAGACTTTTTTACCTTTCATAGGTTATCTTAGAATAATTGTACTAAGACAAATATTGTGTCGACTTTGACCAATAATTAATTTTCAATTAACTTTGTAACTATTAGAAGTAGGATTTGTTTCTATAGGCTATTTAATGACATAGACAAAATAGACATAAACAGTTTTTCTTTAATTCTAATACAAAATGACCTGTTTTTCTGAAACAATTGAAGATCAAACCCATATTAATTAAACTTTTCAGACTCATTTTGGTCAACACTATATCTTCAAAAGTTGTTACTTGTTTTTAACAGCCTGTATTTATTTTTTTATGTTTTATATCTTTAAAATTACTATTTCTGTAGTCTACATAAATAAACAAATAAAATTAAAATCTAACCAAAAGAGTATTTCTGGTAGTGTTGTATTTTTTTTTTATAATTGTTGGAAAGTGTGACGTTTTATACCTATTAAATTTAGGTTCATGACGCTCAAAATAGTTTTTTAAAAAAAGTATGGCCGTAAACTGTTTGCCGTTTTATAAAACGTGTAACCATTGTAAAATAGCTAAGTAAATAAGGGTTTGACAATTAGTAATTTTTCTAATAAGAGTGTAGCAATGTTAGTCCTTTGGATAACTGGTTGGCTGAGAACGAGGGGATGACTCTTCTGAACTTAAAAGGTGAGTTCCATCTTCTATATCACTTTGAGAAAGAGGTAACAGGGTTAAAAATTTGTTCTTTACTAGTCTCCGCGTCTGTTGATTGTCGTATTGAGTTAGTCGTTTTCAAGCGAGTTACTCCTGGGAGACATCCGTTGCTGTATTTTCTTTGCCTCGATAAATAATATTAAATTGAAAACTTGATAACACGAGACGCCATCATAATTTTTCTTTTTGTAACTTAATTTGAAATGGAGACCAATTAACAGATGTTACGACTTTCTATTGTATAGGCCCATATGCAATAACTCTACTGCAGAATGACACTGTTCATTTTATTAGAGTGATCGCGACAGGATGTCCTAACTTTAAAAAGAATTGCTTCGATTACATAATCTGACGCATCATTTTCCACTGTAAATACGGCCTCTTCACCATTGTTGAGAAGTGCCATCACATTTAAAAGTTTTAGAATCAATCAGGGGCCTTATTTTTTAAAAAATAGATATCCAATGTGCATAATTGGCAAACATACCTACAACACGCTTTAAAGAACCAGAATCTGTTGGTACAGGATATTAAAGTAGAGGTTTTATTTCAAGATTAACAATGGAATGCCTAATAAGATGATAGAGAAGGTTAAAAATTTACATTATCCTCGTTAAGAGTTAAACATATTTTTCTGCTGCTTCCATAAACTTACTTAAGTTTCTGTTGTCCTGAACATCTTCCAAATAAATATATGTACCTTTAAGTTTTTCTACGAATCAATAAATCGTTGTAAACATTTACGAATGGGTAATTCTGCGAAAATGATATGTCTCCCATTAGTTTCAAAAGCTGTGTAAGACCGGTCTCCTTTGCGAATTCGAAGCTTAATCATCTTATTCTTTAGAATAAATTTGTTATTTTGGTTTTTCCAATAACCTTACAACTTACAAAACCGTCAGCATTATGCTTCGTACAATGGATTTAACTCCAGTTATATTGCTACATCCGGAATACCTCAAGGTTCAAATCATGAACCCTTTTCATTTCTAATTCTTATAAATGATATTGTTGAAAAATTAGCTTGCAAATTGGTATTTTATGCAGATGATACTTCGCTTTTGTAGTCTTTCGCTTACAATCTCTCTGCTTAGTGGAGGGACCTTGACGTGGTGGCAGAGCTTAACCATAACCTCAAATTGAGGGTGGGACCAACGACTCCACAAATCTTTTAACCATTTCAATGCTTTTTGTATTATATAAACCACTCGTAGACCGGAATAACCCTATAGCTATACAGGGTTGAAAAGGGTCGGTGAACTACTAGTGACACCATACCGCAACATGCGGTCTGTCCGGTAAGGGGTTGTTACACCAGATATAGTTAACCGTAGGCTATTTGCATTACACGTATGTCAAGTTGGTCACTTGCTATATAGATAAATCCATACTAATATAATAAATGCGAAAGTAACTCTGTCTGTCTGTCTGTTACGTTTTCACGCCTGAACCGTTGAACCAATTTTGATGAATTTTGGTATAGAGATAGATTGGACCTAGGAGAAGGACATAGGCTACCGTTTGTCGCGAAAATAAAACTTGAAGGGGGTGAAATAGGGGACGAAAGTTAGGGATATAAAAATTCTTATTTATGCTTTTGGTAAGAAATAGTGTTTTAGCGTTTTTAAAAAATCATCCATCAAGGTGGTGCGATAGGGGATGATTTCAATTATTTTTTTATCTATAGTAAAGTTTTAACCATTAACAGATTTTCGATATTTGTCGGAGAGATAGCTTGCATCATATGTACATAAGTAAAAGTACCCGAGACATGTTTAGAAAAGGCGCTTTTAGGTGCGGTGCGGGGATCGGGCGGAGCCTGTTACATGTACGATGCGAGGCAGATTGCCGGCTCCCTACGCAGCGCATGTCTCCTAAGTAAATGTGAAAAATTACTGGTACACGTGTAGGAAATCGTTATTTTAGCTTTACTCGTGCGAAGCCGGGGCGGGTCAGCTAGTATATCATATAGGTATAGTTTTTCAATAGGGGTGACAGTTTTTTAAATAGAGATTTCTCGCTTTCTAATATTTTTTTTTATTGTCAAATGTCAAAATATTCACTATAGTTTGCAGTTTCATCATGCAAAGTTTGACCCTTCCCAAACGTTTAGAAATTATTAGAAAATATTACCAAAATTCTAGCTCAGTTGTGGGTGCTCAACTTTTGTTCGCCGGATAATTGGGTCGCCGTCACTGTTATTTTGTGCAGATTATACGCTGCACTGTGGGAAAGTTTGACCGTAAATTCTCTATACAAGACAATAAGCGACCAACAAGACAACGAAATGTGCGAAATGAGAATATCGCAGCCGATGAGCCAAATTTGTCGCTTTCAACATTTGGGACTTTCTCAGGCGTTAACTTGGGGAATTTTGCGTAAGAATTTGAGGTTATAGTCTATTACCCCAATATATATTACCACAAACAAATAGAACATCCTCAGGTAGTGTGGAATAGGGACGTATTCGAAATCTGCATAAGTAAGGGAAAATGTCATTATTACAAGTATACAGTTATACTCGTCATAAAATAATCAAATAATGGCAACTTTCCTTCACACTTTTTACAGGCTTAGGACTGTCAGGGAAATATATACAATTTTTTTCGTCACTAACACTGGCAGAAGCATTGTCGACATCCCAGGGCCTCCACATTTCCATATTTAAAATTTCACTTACAACCGCTGCTAACTAATGTTACATGTAAACTAAATTAAGACGAAAGAAAACCGGGATTATAAAGGAACGAAATTCAATCAAGGGTGACTTAAATGAATACCTAGTAGATTAAATAATTCCTAGAAATTATGATGATGGCCAAACCCGAAAACAATATCATTAGCCGAAAACGTCTTTCCAGGTAATTCTTAATTATACCTATTTGATGATAATACCTAGCTGTATATATATCAAAACGAACTGAATACAATCCTTGTTCAACACTCCATTTCCAACTGACCGCCGTTTGATGAACAAAGGCTCAAGAAAGTGGTTTATGGTAATAACTATTGGGGTAATAAATTATCGGCTTGTTTCAGCTAGGAGCGAACAGACTTTACATCCTTACAAAGTCGTATTGACTCAAGAACTAAAGCCAAACCATCACAGATTGCGTCAGGCGTTTGCTGATTGGGCCTTGAGCACTTGGATTTTTGCCAAAAATCATCTCAGGCGAGGCGCATTTTTGATGAATAGCTTTGTTAATAAACAAAATTGCCGTTATTGGGGCGAGAACAACCCACAAGTGTTACATGAAATACCGTTGCATCCCGAAAAACTCACTGTGTGGTGCGGTTTATGGCATGGCGGCGTCATCGGACCTTATTACAAAAATTGGAGCGATCGTTTGTGTTAGTGTAAACAAAGCCGTGATGGATATTTGAACGATATATTGTGTAACACATAATTGTATTGTCCAAGCTTCAAAATAAAGCAAAAACTAAATTGATACGTTAAACCGTTTTTGTTTTATTTAAAATTAAAATCCAGCAGTCTAATGAAAGACCCTTTAGGTAAAAATGATTACATATTTGTATTGTGCGGGCATTCATTGCTGGCGTGAAAAGTGCCCTCAGGGGGAATTTTTGTGCCATTCGAAATAATTTTACGCACCTGGGTCTTCAGATTACCTGACCAACTTTATAAAAACATGTTATTGATGAAAAAATGTAAAATTGTTGATTATTGTTAATTAAACCTATTTTCTTATCAATTTATAAGTTATAACACATTTTACAAAATTATAATTTATTTATTTTTATTACGTTAATTAATTATTAATTTAAAATGTAACAACAACTTTTCAATAATTTACTTAAAAAACTAATAAAGAACAAAATATTTAATAAAAGAATTTATTCTGATTCTTCACTTTCGGATAAGGGGCCAAGATTAGACAAACCCGAACCGGTAAAACGTGTTTTTAAAATAGCCACCATTTCGTCGACTTCAGCAGGAGTTAAAAAAGTCTTTTTCGGCTTCTTATTTTCTCGAGGCACTAATGATTCACTAGAAACTGAATCTGTCTGATTTGAGCGGTTTTTACTAGCCGAAGAAGAATTTTTATCATTTTTGGGTATCGAATTTTTATAATTTGCGTCCGTAGAATTCTTTTCAGATAATAATCGTTTTTCATTTGCCGTTTTTTCGCTTTTACTCATTAGTTTCTTCTTCGGTTTATCATCGACTAATCGTTGTTCAGGAGTTATATTTTCTTTATCAAATTCGCCGGTTTTCAAAGAGTTTGGAACTTTTGATTCGGTGGTTTTGGTGTATTCCTTCCTGTATTTTCTTTTCAGTGAAGATTTTCCCGGAGAAAATGTCTCATCCAAATCCGAATCATCAGAAGATGAGTCTTCTTCTGTCGCAGTAGATTTTCTCTTGGTAGAAGTGCTGGATTTCTTTGGAACATCTTTGAACATATTATTGAAAAATGTGGATACGTCTTTTTCTTGAGTAAATAAATCATAGCAATGTTGGTAGAATGTAACAGCGACTTCTCTGTCAATATTTGGGTTGCTCAAACTTTCTGGTAAAGTTTTAGCCAAATATTGTTCATCTTTTCTTTGTGATACAGTTTTTCTTTTAGGCTGTCTTGTAGTTTTAGGTTTGTTATTTTTAGTTATAGATTTATTTAAATCTAATTTTTTTCTACGTCTATAAATCTTCTTTTTGATGTATCTGTTGAACTCGTCTTGTGTATTAAGAGGACTGTCTGACTCATCAGAAGAACTCGAGTCTGAATCTTCTGGAATTTCGCCTTTCCATAAAGCAAGAAAACTGTAACGTTGAAGGCGTTCTTTAATACTAAGTTTAAGAGCTTCTTTAGCTTTCTTTATGGAAATTTCAAAAATTTTTCTTTGGCCGGGTTTCATTTTAATTAGTTTTGCTAACTCAGGTCGTTGTTTGAAAGAGAGTAAATCATCTACTTGAATCCAACGGCGAGATATCTCTTTGTCGTTAAAAAATACGACGTGGTACCAACTCTGGAACAAAAAAAAAAAAAATTTCGTAGTACCATACAGTTATTATGATTTAACAGAATTGAAAACAAAATTGGAAAGACAAGGTGCCTATAATGGCCGCCGACCGTAAGGTTTATAATTCAAGATCAAATGTTTCTAAAAAAAAAAAATCATGCATCATACAAAGCTGATGTCAGGGAAAATTTATGAACAAATAACGGTATGGTATTTCGAATATTATAATTCATTTCACATAGAAAATAGTGTTGGTTTAGATAGGGATAAATTCTGTCCTCTGATTGGCCGAAATGTAAAAATTGGAACATATATGAGTTGCTTATATGAAAACTTTCTTATTAAGCACGATACAGAAAATTGATGTAGGTCTTTATGGTCCAACTTTTTGAGACAACTTTAATAGGCACCACAGGAATTTTCGACGGTCTTTTGTTTTTGAGCTACAGGTTAAAACTTGATTTTCGCTTATTTTGAAAAATACCTCATATCTCGCTTATTATAAAAGATAAAGAAAAAATGTTTAGATACTTTATATACTGTTTTTTATGTAGAATAACGTAATGTAATTATATTTTTTTAAAACTTAATAATTCTGGAGATATAACACAAAAATTATATTTTTAAATGGGAAATACTCTAATCTTTTTCGTTATCCTCAACGCATATTTTCTTTCGCATGTTTGGTAACCGAGAAAATTCTTTCAAACAAATTTTATAACATTTTACCTGTCCGGAACTATAAAATGTAGTTTTCGTCAAAATAATACTACTATCTTTTTTGTGAATAATTGTCAAGTTTCAGTAATGATAACTCAAAGCAGATACGAAAATTACAAACAAATATAATAACATTTTACCTGTCAGAAAAATATCTGTCAGATTGTGACATTTTACCTGTCAGAAAAGCTCTGTTTGAATTATCATTATTCAAAAAGCACAGGAAGAGAAGACAGAAATGATTGAGTAGTATTATTTTGATGAAAACTATATTTTATAATTTCTGACAGGTAAAATGTCACAAAATTTGTATGAGATTTTATTTCAATACTATGGCTAACACTATTGGCGATTCAAATTAACTTTTCCCGCCATTATGTATTAGTGTTGTGACGTCACAACACTGTACGAGCTGTCAATCTGTCACTGATATAATGAATTTAACACTTTTTGAAAAAGTTTAAAAATATGAAACTTATGTGAAAGGATGCTTTAAATAGCTTGCAAACACTAGAAAGTTTCCGTGAAGGAAAAGAAATAATATATTTTAGACAGTTTTTAGTTCGAACTTTGTCCATCAGGTAGAGTTTGCTTAATTTGAATCGCGAATATTTTTAAATTCAAATTCTTCGGTTACGAAATGTGCAAAAGAAAATGTGATTATTGATTTAGATGCAGAATTTAATTTATTTGAAGCATTTTTATCTAAAATTAATAAGCCACTTTTGCACAAGGAAAAACTGATTTTCCATGTTCAACGCCTATGGCCAAGTTTTCGTGTTACACCCGTATATTTTATAATTTTACTTTGCAAGAATTTTTCTTTGTGTATTGTTTTAATTGTAATAAAACTATGCAACGATTCCAAAGAATGAAATATATTTGACTTTTCACTATTATTTTGTTCAAATTGCAATCACTGACCCTTTACAGTAAGAATGAAAAAGTAATAAATAAAATTCTAATAATTTTGCTGGAGTTTTAAATATCAAATTTTAGAAAAAATGCCAAATAAATAATTTATCAAATCTTGCGTCAAATTTTTAAAAACACTTTCAGCCCGATTCACAATAAAGTTTAAGCTAATCCTCATTTTTGGATTAGTGAATTCTATTCTATTCTGGTATTTAAAATTTATTTTTTATGATATTGTCAATAAATGTGGATACTAGGAATAGATTAGACTATATTTTAAGATATAAACTGTCAAAATTAGAGTAAAATTCACTAATCCAAAAATGAGGATTAGCTTAAACTTTTTTGTGAATCGGGCTGTTTAGTCTTAGAACAATACCATCCAATATTATAATTGAATATTTTTTTTCGAAAATATTATGAATAGGTTTCTTACCGGGACCACGTCGTTCTCGCTGTCGACCCAATAATACTGCTCGCAATCCGGGCAGTCATCAACCATGGCAGGCCACCAAGGGCACCCTCGCATTTTGGCCCAAACGATACTCCCTGCCGTGAAGCAATTATGAATTATATCGTCTTTTAAATGAGGGGAAAAAGGCTTCTCTGGAACTGAACACGACGCAAATGCTTTATCTGAAACAACATAAAAATTACAATTACTTTTAAATTAATGAATGAAGATACACCCAAGTGTGAAGTTGAATTAAAAAAGAAAAACCCCCAAGTATTGTTCATACTGTTCTTTAATTAAAACGTGGACCGGTTTCGTTACTTAGTAACCATCTTCAGCACCGGTTTTTGTCTACAATCAAATCAAAGCAATATTATAGCCACACGACATAATTTACAAATAAAAAATATTCAAAAACACAAACGTTCAATTTGTACGTTTTTACCTCCCGCTGCCCTAGGTAAGGGAGGTATAGGGATCGTGCTAAAAATCGGATATAGAGATTTTAGCGAATAAGCACGTTTTGATGTCCCCAAAATCCGATTTTAACATTTTTACAATGATGTCTGTAGATATGTATGTGTGTGTGTCTGTGTGTGTGGATCATGTGGACACGATTACTCAAATACTATCAATCAGAAAAATTTGAAATTTTGTATACCCATTCTATACTAATGTGGGAAGAGCTCATTAGTTTTGAATGTATATCGGATAACCGGAAGTATCATTTATACAAGCTTTTAACAGTTTTTCTTGTAAAAAATTCATTGAATATAATTTTTTAGCAACTTTTACCAATACAAATTAAATATAATGGTACAATCTTCAATTCTACGATAAGCATTTAGTAAATAACTTGAAATAACTTTAAATATTGAATTATAAAATAATTTATTTTTGTACATCACTTTGCCTCTGTCAAACAAAAACAATACTTTAATAAGAAAATTGACATATTTAAATAAATGTCACTGTCACGAAGAAATAACATTAAAATTAGTAATGAAACCGTGTTAAGAAGAATTTAGTAGTTTAAATATGATTTTGATGTTTGCAGCATTATATATCAAACAGCTCTCAAATAAGAACGTGATTTCAAAGTGTCAAATAATAGTTTGCAAATACACATTTACGAAATGGATAATGTACGGCGAAGAATTTACACAGATTGCGTTTTAGAGCATAAGGAAGTTAGGTATTTGGTGATGATTGTGACAATAATGTATGTGTGACGATTTTTCCTTAAAATATATTAAGATCCGAAACTTCGCAAAGTTGGTATTTAATACTCTTATATAATTTGATTGCGTTTTAGAGCATAAGGAAGTTGGTGCTGATTTTGACAATAATGTGTGTGTGACGATTTTTTCTTAAAATATATTAATGATCCAAAACTTCGCAAAGTTGGTATTTGCTCACAGATTTTTCAGGAAAAACATAACAAAATATAATCCAAAATTTCGTATTACAAACTTTTCTATTTATTGGAACAACAAAGTAGATTTTATTTACAAACGATCAATGAAAGTGATACTTTACTTAAAGCTCATTGCTATTTTAAACATGGAATTGGCGGGAGGTCATGTGTTGGCCACAACAGATTTTTTAAATAAACTAATGGAACATTAATGCCCGGTTTCTCCATAGCAACTTAAATTGTTGATTATTAAAGTGTTACTTAATTGTAAAAATCATTCGACTATTCCTTTTAAAAGAGATAAAAATTTTCTTACCGGGATTCAGGTTGCAAGTCCAAACTTTCGGTATATCAACAGGATCATCAATATCCAACCATCTCCATTTTTCACATTCGGATTTATCACATTTTACCCATAAACCAGTTCCTCGGCGGTCTTGCAGCCTTTGGAGTCGCTCCCTCTTTGTCAACCCCTCAGGAGTCAGAGACAATTCGCTTGCTGGATCCGACAATTCTATTAAAGAATGATCACTACTTCCACCAAAGGAATTGGAACGTGATTCTTGAAGTTTATTTCTCAAGCCCTGTAAGGCAGCTCGGTATGTCTTCGGTTGAATCTTATTAGAAGTGGAAAGTGCTGCGTTTCTTGCAGATTCGTCAGATATGATGGTGTGGGGTGCACTATCATTATAATTTTCTTCTTCGCCTTTATTTTTGGGCTTTTCTGTTCTTGGTCCGGTTTGAGCACATTCTTGTGGGGATATGGCGACGTTATCCGGAGATTTGGCATATGATGGTGATTTAATAATTGTTTGAAGTTGTGAGCAATTTTGTGTATAGTGCAAAATACGTTTTTTGCGAACTTCCATCGTAACAGGTGGTTTGAAACTTTTCTTATTCATCTAACACAAGTTTTGTTGTTCAATATTAAGGTGTACTTACGAATGTCTGGTGGAATTTTATGAAATGTGTTTGCAACAAATTACTGCTAATTATTCGCACAAATATTTATCAATATTTTCAAAAAATCAACTTTGCTTAACACAGCCAACCGACTTTATGCGAAAAACTACCCAGTGATCGTTTATCGTTTCTTGTTTTGTGATTGATTTGTGATGCTATCAGAAGTACCAAAACTACTATCCGAATTAACTCTTTTATAAAATATTTTCAAAAGATAAGGACTTAAAAGATAAGAATTAGTGTAGAATAAGTCTATTTAAAATATTGTACACAATAATAATATAATAGTTTTCTATTTTTAAAAGAAATTAAAGAAAAATATTTGAAAAACTGCCATGAGAGGCATCTTGTGGTCCAGGGCTCAACTAACTGACATGCCGCCTTTGGAGTAGTTGTAAATGTAACATATTCTGTAACTCTGTTATTACTACATATTTGTTTGTAAATACTGTTGAAAGTAATTAAAGGATTTATGAAACATGCGTTCCTTGATTAATTTATGCTTTATGTGTTCAAATGATACCAAAACCGAATGCAAAGTTGTGGACCACAAAATTATTACTCAAATAGAATATCTTATGCCTGAAATGGTAAGTAACAAAGTAACTTTTTACATTTCATTTATACTTTAAAGGTATTGATTAACTTAGGAACTTATACTGTAATACAAACTCATATAGAAGATAACCACAAATATCTAAGTTCTTGTGTACAATTTTTCTAAAACAGTTTATATTACAACAATTTTTATAAAAGACACATTTATCAGCAATTATAATCTCATTTTCCGTCAAAAAACAGAAAATTTTTATATAAAACATTTATTTGAAATCGGTACTAAAGCGAGGATTACACGATCAAGTAGTACATTCGGAGACAGAAATTTTCTTTATAAATTTTAGCAGTTCATGTATGAAATGGATTTATTTAGAACACAAATAAAATACATAAACATTTCTTTAAATGTCATTTATTATATACATATTAAACCTTCGCCATAATTATAATTCATTTATTAGTATGCCTGCTACCGCCGCCACTACACGTGTACTTTTATTCTATATGTACTTACGTCTTCGCGACAAAATTCTCAAATGTTATTGGTTGAGTATGTACGCCAGCGCGTGCCTTCCAAGTCAAGGCGAGGGGCACATATTGCTTGGTCGTACAATAACACCGCACTTATATACATCAAAAATATAAACACTAATGACATTTGATAGTCAAACTTATAGAGACTTTTAAGAAACAGTAGCACATTTTTCTTAAAAAGTTTTTCGTGAAAAATATATTTATTTGCCTCTCTTGCACTCATGTCATTGTGTTGCCAACCTGACGATAATTATTGTACATATAAGATAATTTGGGTAGATTATTAGCATGTTTTTGCAATGAAAATTTGTTTCAGACAATCATCAAGTTAAGGTTTCCGCTGGTCTTCTGTTCCATTTGCGAACAGAACCTTCAATTATTTAGTACATTTAAAAAAGTCTGTATGGAGAACAGCCAACATCTGGAAGCGTTGATCAAGGAGACACAGAACAACACAGACGTGACAGAAAAGTGTACATCTGAAACAAATTTTAATGATATTGATGAAGTTTGTCTTAAAGATGAAGTGTTAAATACGAGTGAGAAACTAGAAGTAACATATTCATTAGTGGACGAAATTTCCATTAAAGAAGACCCGATACTTGAACTTGATTTATTACAAGAAAAACTGAAAGAGGAAACAGGCACTGATCTTCATGAAGTCAGCAGCGTTAATAAGAACGACGAAAGTGATCGAATTTCTGATGACGTTGACGATGTTGATTTTGGTAATAATGAAGACATTTTAGTTACTGCAGACGGCAACAACAAAAAAAATCAATGTAATGAAGAACAAACTGGCGTTAAAAATTTCCAATGTAATGAATGTAAAAAAATGTTTATCTATAAATCAACCTTAGACAGGCATATGAAACAACATACTGGTGTTAAAGATTTCCAATGTAATGAGTGTAAAAAATTGTTTATGTATAAATCAACCTTAATCACACACATGAAAAAACACCCTGGCGTTAAAAATTTTCAATGTAGTGAATGTCAGAAATGGTTTTTACAAAAATCACAATTAACCAGGCACATAAAAAAACACCCTGGCGTTACAAATTTTCAATGTAGTGAATGTCAGAAATGGTTTTTATGTAAATCAAACTTAATCACACACATGAAAAGACACACTGGCGTTAGAGATTTCCAATGTAGTGAATGTAAGAAATGGTTTTTACATAAATCAAACTTAATCATACACATGAAAATACACACTGGAGTTAAAAATTTTCAATGTAATAAATGTCAGAAATGGTTTTTACAAAAATCAAACTTAATCACACACATGAAAAAACACACTGGCGTTAAAAATTTTCAATGTAGTGAATGCCAGAAATGGTTTTTACATAAATCAAGCTTAAACACACACATGAAAAGACACATTGGCGTTAAAGATTTTCAATGTAATGAATGTGAAAAATGGTTTTTACATAAATCACATTTAATCCGTCATATGAAACAACACACTGGCGTTAAAGATTTTCAGTGTAATGAATGTCAGAAATGGTTTTTACGTAAATGTGCCTTAGCCACTCATATGAAACAGCACAGTGGCGTTAAAGATTTTCAATGTAATGAATGTAAGAAATGGTTTTTACAAAAGTCACAATTAGCCAGTCATATGAAAAAACACACTGGCATTAAAAATTTTCAATGTAGTGAATGTAAGAAATGGTTTTTACATAAAGGAAACTTAACCATACACATGCAAAAACACACTGGTAAAAATTTCCAATGTAATGAATGTAAAAAATCGTTTTTTTATAAATCAACCTTAGCCAGACATATGAAAAAACACATTGGCGTTAAAGATTTTCAATGTAATGAATGTCAGAAATGGTTTTTACAAAAGTCACAATTAGCCAGTCATATGAAAAAACACAGCGTTCGTCGATAAATTATATTTAGCCAAGCGTATGAAACATCGACCTTTAAACTAATGGACCAAGTGTGTCCTTTTCTTTTATTGTTAGAATAATGCTCCAACATAAAAGGATAGAAATACATATTCTGTCCTTCAACAATACGGAAGTTCTCAGTTAAAGTATACTGCGCATACGTTCGTACTCATTGTACATCTTTTTCAGCCATATGTAAACCTCTATACATCGCTCTCTATCACTAAATAGTTGTCAAAATCTACATTTGACGTTTCGTGACTGTTTGTGTATTATTTACTTTTTTTTGAGAACATTTACAATTATTTCTGTCAACACATACGTATATGTGTTGTGAGGTGTGTATGAGACAAAATAATGGGGAAACGGTGTATTTCGTGTAATCAGCAGTACGTACGCGGTTCAGCTGTGTCATTTCATATGTGAGTTCTTATTAATTATTACTTGGTCCCTATAATATAATATGTATATAATATATTGTATTAAAAATATATAATAAAACTAATTATACACAAAAAAATTAAATCTATACTCAGCGATTATGCACCAAGTATAACAAGTTAGGGACAAATCAATCTTTTTATTTTGCCGCGTTTTTTTAACTTCCGTAGTGTTGAAGGATAGAGATACTGTGTCTGCACCGTTATGGCGGGACAAGCGTTTTGCTCGTACGCTGCGTCTATTAGTTTAAAGGTCGATGGTATGAAACATCACTGCTATGAAACATTTTCAATGTAATGAGTGTAAAAAATGGTCTCACGAAAATTTTTTGTAAATACAAAGTGTCCGACGAAAAATCAAGCCATGCTATTGAACATGATAATAGTACATTACATCTTGTACTTTATTTAATATTAATTACTTTAATAATATTACAAAAATTGCAACAAATTACAGAAATTGTCAAATAAATAATTGTTTCACATTTTTATTATGCAATATGAAAAGATTTACAAATGTCTCCGTGGCGCAGTGGTTCCGTTTGAAATTTTTGGTTGGTGTTCGATCCTTTTTTTTTACTAAAAATATTGAATTTTTAAAAATCAGTTTATATTTCCATATTACAATAATTTAAAAATAATAATAACATTGTAATAAATAAAGAGAAAATAATTGAGAATAATTGATTACAATAATCAAAATATTGATACAATAACAATGCATTGTATTTCCATTGATATTAATAAAAATAACTGAAATATAATAAATTTGTGTAGATACTATGTTATTACTGTATTTATAAAAAAAAAATACAATGCATTGTTATTACATCAATATTTTGATTATTGTAAACAATTATTTTCAATTTATTTCTCTTTATTTATTACAATGTTAAATGAGCAATATTTATACAATTTCAAATTCGATTTTAAAGTTACCAAACGTGCAAAAATAAATCTGTTTAGTGATTTAGGCGTAGAATATAATTATCTACAGCTTTTATTTGAAACATTTTTGCTTAAAATTAATTGGGGGCTTTTGCGCAAAGAAAAACTGTTTTCCTATGGCTGTAAAATTTACTAATTGTAAGAAATAAAATGTAATAAAAATTGTAGTATTAAATAATTTATAAAAAATTTACACTATTTATAGTTATAATTTAAAGAAAATTCATTCTACTTTCTGATCAGTTCTTTCGTGTTCCTAATAAAACATGTTAAAAATCGCACACTAGGTAGTATTAGTAGTTTATTGTGAGATTTGGAAGAGTTCGGGTGTATTTTTCTGTGTTTTGTGTATTAAATGATAATGTACAATCTAACATTTAATATGAAATACAAACATTTGTCTAAATGTGTTTTCTTAAACGAATAGAGCATCAGATATGAAGATTTCCCATTACCTAGTAAGTAGGTAAGTACTATACCATCAATTAATCTATGTAAAATGCGTTCTATAAATGAGATCTTTAAACATATAGACTGGTAGTATTTACTCAAAATTTTAGTCACCCTAACTAACTAATTACCATGACTACCATTTAAAAACACATTGGGGTGATTAAAAAACAACTAAATTTGTTACTTTAGTCAACGCTTAATCACCCCTGTTTAAGAGTAAATACTACCGGTCATTGTTTTTATTTATAATACCTACATTCATGCATACATATATGTACAGGTTAGTTAAAAGTATGGAGACGGCTATTTATTGTCGTTAATATTCATTATAGGAAATTATGTTCAATACAAAAGTTTTTTAAGAAATTTTGTCTATTTTATATGAACCTACTATTCGTAAATACTTAAACCGATGTTTTTCCTCGTAAAAATGTTATTAAAATAAATTGAAAAACAAAAAAACAAACATACTGTTGTAAAGAGAAAAAAACTATCGAATGGTACAGTAAAATTAATAGGTTCCCATTTAAAAAAATTACGCGGACAAGCGTAACTCAAAAACAATTGAAGAAAAATAAAATTCAAGTATTCTTAAATGTAGATCAAAACTTCTTAAAAAACTTTTGTATTGAACATAATTTCCTAAAATGAATATTAACGACAATAAATCGCCGTCTCCATACTTTTAACTAACCCTGTATGTATCTTGTAACATCATTGCATAGTTAAAATAATACATTAGTTGATGAATATTCATATTCAATTTTGAACCACAACAATGTGTACTTTTATACCAAATATTTAGTGTGTACTTACCTAAATAAACCAATTTTAGTGTTTATTTTAAAAATAATTTCTTGGAGTGTAGCATTACTATTTCACTGATCTAAACACCAATCTTATGAATGTTAAAATTTTTAAACTGTACTAATTATTTTAGTAATAACAACCTTTCAATCGACAATATCCTATTTTGCGCTCTTAATACACAAATAGCTATTTCAGCATAGCAAAAATATCTGTTGTGGCCAGCAAAAGACCTCTTGCCATTTCCATATAAGGCTATATAAGTATTGTATTGTACTTCTCTATCGAACCGTCGATTTATAACAAAAAAATACAGAACTTTACCCAAATATTGTTTTTTATTGTATTTAACATGTCTTCTGCACACATATAATTCTAATTATATCTATTTTTCATTGTATGAGGAAGTTCCTGATTGTCAGAGATTCTTCCAATTCATTAACCAGATTGGCGGTATTTCTGATGGATATATGCATTTTACCACAATTTTACCTATAATTTCAAATATTTAATTAATAAAATAATAAGAAAGATTAAATATACTACCCAGAAAAAACTATCAGAATATCATTAAAACTGTTGATTTTTGACACTGACATATGTCATTTACAAACTATAAACATTTGAATTTGTCAAGTGGTTTCCTTAGTGCCTTAGCCTCTGTGATTAGAATATTCTATATATTATAGTGTCTTTATCTCTAAATCTATACAAGATATTATAAAATTTTTAAGTGTATTAGATGGAAAATTTTGTTCTTCAATATTTGTAATAAAAATTTCCAAAAAAAAAACTACTACTTCCGGTTGTCCAATTGTTACCAAAACCTTTTCAGCTCTTCTCAGGAATGTCAGATTGAGGAAACTGCAGTTAAATATTTTTTAAGTCTTATAGTTTTTGAGGAATCGTGTCTACAACATCCAGACATACATACATACACACACACACACACACACACACACAAGCACACACACAGACATTTTAAAAATGTTATAATCGGATTCTAGGAACCTTAAATCGTGCTTATTCAATAAAATCTGGATATGCGAATTTTAGCATGAATCCAATACCTCTCTTAGCGAGAGGTAAAAGTTTTTGCAGAAAATCTATAATATTAAAACAATGTATATATGTTTTTAAGTACTTTAGTACAATTTTATATAAACATTTGTATATTTTCATGATAAATAATATAATAGATCTTTGGACATGTTACATATTACAACAAATAACAATAATAATTATTACAAAAACATGTGAAGCACATTTCATATACAAATATAAATATAAACGTGTGTTTTTTGTTTAAACTACACTCATTAAGGCATTTATAATTTAAGTAAACTTTAAAATTAATAACAACGATCTACAAGAGCACTTATAGTTAATATTTAGGTACAAAATAAGACTGTATTTCCTATATTATTTTTCTATACAATAATACAACAAACATTCTATGATCTATATTCGAGATAGAGTATATCATATTTGGTATCTATATAAAAATCGAAAAATAAGTATAAAATTTGATCCCAAATTTCGATTTTGTAGGAATGATACAAGTGAAATACTGGTACTTAAGTTGTCGGCCTTAATAATTAATTTAAAGAGAGTGCGTCACAAATATTTTCAAAATAGAGACCGAAATATACACCTCTAGGGTTTTCATCAAGAGGTTGGTAGTTTTGTAGGAAAGATAAGGCTTATGTTGGTATGTTATTTTCCACTAAAAATAACCTGACCAACAAACATGAAGTTTGTTACACTACTTTTAAATAAAGCAGTAAAATAGCACTTTTCATATTTGACACATCCGTTAAAAAAGTGCAGTTTTTGTTACTGAAATGCGTTCATAAATTATGTACCTATTTTTACGCACAATAAAAACTTGAGAAAAGTGCACTTTTTTAACGCAAACATGTGACAAACGCTAGAGCACTGTTTTACGCTTTTATTATAGACCAAAAATGTCTTAGGTACATTGTTGTATAAATAACAATTATTTAATTTTGCCGTATAAAGTAATTTTTATTCCCTATCATCACGGCATATACCCATTTCTGGGTGTGCCAGTATCTACAACACATGTAGACATCGGTAATGATGACGATATATTTTACCTCGTGGGCGCTTACCAGGCACTCATAGCTGGTGTGGAGAGTGCATCACAGGGGTCATTTTTGTGCCATTTAAAATGGAAATATTTGGCGTCAGTCGGGATTGAACCCGGTTTCCCCAGGTTCGTGACCAGACACTCAGGCACGCGGCCACGGGACCCCATATTTTTTTGTTCTATTTCAAAGTCTATTATAAACAATTTAATCCATGGCAACCACAAATCCCTATGGCGACGCATAAAAAAACTCACATTTAGCGACTAGGTAATCTTCCTCTCAAATCGGAGAAGTTTATTAGGGCAAAATTAAATAAACAGTTGTATTATACTCGCTGTTAAAATGTATGTTTAACTTGCGGGATTAAGACGCAAACATTCATGTAATCCACATGTTAAATAAATAACTATTTTTTGACAGTTTTTATTTCTTCACTCTCTTCAAATTATCCAAATATTTTTCTACTCTATACTATTTCCATCTCTAAATATAAATGTACCATGACAGCTTTTTATCTACACGGTATTAATTAAAAATCTGGCCATAGGCGTTTAACATGAGAAAACAGTTTTTCTTTGCGCAAAAGTCCCCAATTAATTTTAGACAAAAATGTTTCAAAATAAATAAATATAAATATATCATCACGGCATATTACCCATTTCAGGGTGTGCCAATCTGCTTTATCACAGATATCGGTAAAGATGATAACATATTTGTACCGTGCGGGCGTTTACCAGGCGTCACCTCACGGGCACTCGTTGCTGATGAGGGCACCACAGGGATCACTTTTGTACCATTTAAAATTTGAAATATTTGGCGTCGGTCGGGATCGAACCCGGTTTCCCAGTTATTTAATGAAATTGTCATATGCATTTTTACATGTATTTCGTCATAATTATGATATCGCGTTATACTTTATCAATTCATAATAATCTACATCTTATTTACCTATATTATTTTGATATTACCTACTGGTAGATTATATTATATTAATTTTTGACCCCTATATCAATATCTGTAGGTCAATTACATTTTACTACCCTATTTAATTTATTTAATGAACAACCAGTATATTACTTCGTATTTGGCGTCGGTCGGGATCGAACCCGGTTCCCTAGATTCGCTTCCAGAAACGGAACCCCATAACAATAAAAGTTGTAGATAATTATATTCTACGCCTCAACCACTTAACACTAAACAGATTTAATTTTGTACGTTTGGTTGTAAAATCGAATTTGAATTATATAAATATTGCTCATTTTTGCCTAAAATTAGTTGGGGCCCTTTGCGCAATAAATACTGTTTTCCTATGACAAGATTATTAATTAACCCCCTGTATATTGGCCGATATCTTTATCGTAGATTTCGATAACAACAACGATATATGTTACAAACCAAGCATCATCAGGTCTTCTATTTGTCTTTCTCTTCTTCTCGCATATTCTCCAGCTCTTCAGCGTCCTCTATGGGGATGTCTTTGTCACCATACCCCCATACTGGTATCTCGTTACCCAAAGAAGCAGGATCTGTACCTGGGGGCACGTGGGTACCATCGCCAGAGCGTTGGGCACGACGAGCTACCATGGTCGGCGAAACGGATTTTAAGTCGTATGCCCATCCGATGCTAGCGAAGAAATTTATGAATGTTGTCGTAGGGTTGTATCGACCATTACCTAAAAACCATAAATTGTATTCATAAAGTAGTTTCCCTGAAATCGTCATGGAATCTACTACATTTTACGATTTAATATGAAAGACATACAATAGGGGATTCCAGCTCAATCGAATTAAAGGAAAATAGTAAAAAAAATACGAATGTATATGCTGAATAACGAATATTAATAAAAAAAATGAAATGGTATAATTGAGATATTTCGGAAATAAGGAGTTTTTTGTTATAGCGCTTCGACACGAATATGAATTCAAAATACAATATTTTGATTGGCGACCAAAAGGCCGCCTATACGTGCATAACAAATAGCGTGTTAGGAGGTGGGGGTTACTACCAATGGAAGTTAAGAAATTCAAATTCGAAAGGAGGGGCTAACATTCCTGTACTGCAATTTTCAAACAATTTCTATTTTAACATAAATTTCTTGCATTAAACTTAATAATTTAAATACACCTGTAATTATAAAGTATGTACACTTATACAGTGTTATAATATTCATTTATTTTATGTAAATATAACTTAAAATAGCATATATTTCAAGAACATTTAGGTCCATGATGAAAACAGTTTGATATAAAAACACATAAGCGTGACGTCACGTCAATCTTTTCAAAATTCGGGAGACCATAATTTTTTCACCGGATTTTCATCAATAGTCTTAGTTTTCCTAATATTTTTAGATGAAATTATAAAAAAAAATCTGATGTGGCCAACACAAAACCTCCCGCTATTGAATTTTTATTAATTTAAATACATACTTACGTATTTACTAACGCAAACTGTTCCATTGCAGAAAACTATTGCTTTATTTACTATTTTCTTTTTAAAATGTCACTATTATTAATTTGAAGTGATTAGTTTTTTGACAGTGACATTTACTGTCAGTTACATTCATTTGAAATATGAACTGTGTAACAAAGGAATTATTGTGTTTATCTTAGGTTTCGCGACTAATAAAAAAAAATATTTTTCAATTTATCTGTAAAATATATAGAAAAAGTATTAATGTATTCCTGTAGAAAATTCAATAATCTTCAATTTTCATAAGACATAAAATGCGAAAAAATGGCATTTAATGGTATTTTTTGAAGAAAAACTATTATGAGCTTCAGCTAAAGTGCCATTTCCGGTTATCCGATTTACACCAAAATCTAATGGCTTCTTTTCATATTAGAATGGGATGGAAATACAAGGTTTCAGAATTTTCTGAATGATAGTATTTGAGTTAGAGTGAAGACAAAATCCCTACACATACACACACACATACACACACACATACACACACACATACACACATACAGACATCATCGTGAAAATGTTAAAATTGGATTCTAGGGACCTTAAAACGTGGTCATTTACTAAAATCTCAATATGTGAATTTTAGCACGATCCCTATACCTCTCTTACCAAGGGTAGCGGGAGGTAAAAATGGTGGAATCCCCCATTATAAAATTAAAATCCAATATCCATAGGCATCATTATAAAAATGTTGTAATCAGATTCTAGTGACCTTAAACGTGCTTATTCACTAAAATCTGGTTAAAATCTTGTCCTTACCTAGTTCAGCTGTTTTATAATCCCAAGGAAACACATGGTGATAATTATGCCACCCTTCCCCCAGGGCTGCCACACTAACAGCAAAATTCTCCACTGGACTGATCCCCCTATCATACGGCTTATTTCCCCACATGTGCGCCACTGAGTTGACAAAGAACGCAATGTTTAGCGTGACGCAGAACCTGGCGTTGAAGTTCACCCAAAACGACGTCCAGAGGGACTCGTTCCAGAAGTACACGGGCACGCCCACTGGTAGGGCGATGACAAGGAAGAAGAATAAGGGGATGTAGAGGCGTTTCTGCCACATTATGATGGAGTCGCTCTCCAGGTCGGACATGTCCACGAGGGAGCGTTTGTGGAGGACTGATGGGTGGGGGGTTAGCACAAGCCATCCTACGTGAGAAAACCTAAAAACAAATAGGGACAAATGCTTATTAATTCATTTATTTTATCCCAATTTAAGAATGGAGTATGGAGTAAATAGCGATGCCATCGGCGACCGATTTACAATGATAAACAACAAATATGGGATGTCCTAAAAGATATACAACGTCGGTTAAATTAAATAAAACTTGATACATAATAGTATATTATACGCCAAGGTTGAGAAGATAATCATTATTGACCCAGCGCCTATTGTAACCCGAGGACGAAGCCTGAGGGATATAAGGCGTCTGGTCAATAATGATCTTCTCAACCGTGGTTTATATACTATTTTTTTCACTACTAGCACATAAATTCTCTTTGAATTTTTTTTTTATTGATAATAACAATAATTTTGACATGAATAATAACGTTACTTAATTGTTAATATTCACAAAAACAAAGTAGGCTGCATTTGTTTTTATCTGACGTTTTGCTCATTTCGCTGGTTTGATAACCTCACTTATGGACCTTAATTTGTATTTGATTTAATTATTTAATAAAAACACTTTTTGCTCTTTCAGTCAGCAGCCTTATTAGTTTATTATTATTTTTAAATAAATCTATTGAAATGTATTTACCTACAAATACAAAAAAATAGTGATTTGTTCAATCCTACATCTACAAATATTTCACATTTTCACCAAAACAGCACAGTGGCCAGGCGAGGCGGCAGCGTAAGTCAATTTAAAATTATAGTGGCAAATTTAAATTATATACTTAACACCTTTCTTGAGTTTAATAAGTTAAATAATATTTGGATTTGGAGGCTTGAGTTTTATTGAAAAGTGACAGTTTGCATTATAGACCAAGGTTAATAAAAAAATATTATTGACCTAGGTTACCATGGTTACAAGCAAGCGGTAGTGAAAAACAATTTCTCATGTCAAATAAAGGTAAATAATGGTGGGTTCCTAGGCTAGTAGTGAAAAAAAGACTATTTTGTTGTTTATCCGAAAAATTTTAAGCTTTTTCTAAAGGCGATGTTAATTTTTTTACGCACATCTGCTTTAAAATTATTTGTTTACATCGTGATTACCATGGCGGAAACTGAAAGATTACACCCTGCGGGCGGTAAAATAGCATATGCGGGCGGTAAAATACTGAAAGAGCCTGCTTACTGGTAAACAAAACATCAAAAATACAATTGGAAATATAATCCAGACTCTTATTTTAAAAAAATGATATTAGTTCCGCTAAATTTTCACTAGATTTTATTAGAATTGCTTAAGGAATTACTTCAGAAATTGACTCAAATCTCCAAGTTTGACATTTAAAAAAATATTCATATAACCAAATAGTTAGCAATGCAACGCATCGCCTTATTGTTTTGTGACATGGCCACCTGGCCACGTAATATTTTTATATAACAACAAGCTTTAAATGTATTTAAAAAATAATTTACACGGGCCGAAATAAGTTTACACCCTTGGATGAATAAAAGCCCTCCGTTACGCGTCGGGCTTCAAATTTCAGCCTTTTCTTTCGACCCTCTATATGTAAATAACTATTAGAGCCCGATTCTCGCAAAAGCTGAAGCTAATCCTCATTTTCAGTGGCGTATTAAGTTATTTTGGCGCCAGAAGCCTTGAATTTTGCCTGGTGCCAATCTTTTTATTCAATTATTTACGAAATTATAAATTTTATTTTCATTACTATTTAAAAAAATCTGTTGTGGCCAGCACAAGACTTCTCGTCATTTCCACATTAGGCTATAGAAGTATTGTATTGCTCTTCACTATCGAACGGTCGTTTTATAACAAAAAACTTTACCCAAATATTGTTTTTTATTGTATTTAACATGTCTTCTGCACACATATAATTCTAATTATATATATTTTTCATTGTATGAGGAAGTTTCTAAATGTCAGAGATTGTTCCAATTCATTAACCAGATTGGCGGTATTTCTGATGGATATATGCATTTTACCTATAATTTCAAATATTTCATTAATAAAACAATAAGAAAGATTAAATGTACTTTCCAGAAAAAGCTTTCAGAATGTCGCTAAAACTGTTGTAGACATTTGAATTTGTCAACTGGTTTCCTTAGTGCCCTAGCCTCTACGATTAGATTATTCTATATATTACAGTGCCTTTATCTCTAAATTTTTAAATGTATCAGATGTAGTATTTTGTTCTTCAATAATAGTAATAACAGAAATTTTCAAAAAATAATATTTAGAAGATTTTTTTAAAGAAACTATTATTTCCGGTTGTCCGATTGTTACCAAAATCTAATCAGCTTTTCCCAGTAATGTCAGATTGAGAAAACTGCAGTTAAATATTTTTTAAGTCTTATAGTATTTGAGAAACCGTGGTTCCAATATCCACACACACACACGCACGCGCACGCGGACATCATCGTAAAAATGTTATAATCGGATTATAGGGACCTTAAACCGTGCTTATCCACTAAAATCTGGATATGCGAATTTTAGCATGATTCTAATACCTCTCTTAGCGAAAGGTAAATATGTGAAACAGGCTCATTATGGAATATGTAATATAGGGGAACGTATTTGAATTCGCTAAGAAAAGAAGAAGATTCCATTTGTTCCATTGTATGAATAAGAAGTATAAGTATACATTTGTTTTGTGTAATGAAATCTTTGAAGCATTGCTCACAATTTATCTATGTACTCTTGTTCCATCCTTTTCAACCGGATGGGATATATTTGTTCCACTTTTAAAAATAGATATCCTGTTTTATTTGAAATATTACATAATATTTGTTGTATTACTTTCAGTCCCTGTTACTTTAGGGTCAAAATTTTCGTTATAAATAGCTACACAGAAAAGCCCCTATTTGGTTTACAATTTGAAGCCAGAATAATAAATATACCTTAATACTTTTCTTACCAGAAGCCTCTTCTGGCGTTGTGCGGGTCAGCGTCCGTCTCGCTATATTTGTGATGAACTCTGTGATCTAACGCCCAGGCATGAACATGCCGTTGCCCTGTGATTGTGAACAGAAAGACTAGTAGGAGACGTAGGGGCCATTTGGCTTTGTAGGCCCGATGGGACCACAATCTGTGGGCACCGGCCGTGATACCAAACCCAGAAATGTAGATTGTAAAGAGAGCTGAAAGGAGAGATAAGAATTAATCTCATATATTTGTAAATATGAGGGTTTATAGGTTCAATATCAATATTTCAATTTTATCTTTGTAAGACAAAGTTCTGTTTAACAATTATTATCATTTTTCCCACATCTCTATCTGTTTAGTCTGGATTTCAGCCGCTAAACATTAACACCTCGATTCTCGAAAAAGTTTAAGCTAATCCTCATTTTTGGATTAGCGAATTCTACTCTAATTTTGACAGTTTATATCATTAAATATAGTCTAATCTATTCCTAGTATCTACCTTTTTACCTTCCGTCACCTTTAGGTAAGGAAGGTATTGTCTTTGGTCAAAAAATTCGGTGGTAAGTTTTTAATGAATAAGCACGTTTTAGGGTCCCTACAATATGAATTTACTATTTTTAAGATGATGTCTGTATGTATGTATGTATGTATGTATGTGTGTGTATGTGTGTGTGTGTGTGTATGTGTGTCCGTGTGTGACAAATTTTTCTCCGACGATAACTCCAATACTACAATTCTAAAAATTATAATTCTTTCGTATTCCTCTTCTGTACATCCATATGAAGAGTTCATTAGATTTTGGTTATAATTGATCCACCGGAAGTACCCTTATTTGAACTTTTTAACAGTTTTTCTTAAAAAAACGCAATTAAATATTATTTTTCGACATTTTGTGATTATCAATATGTTATCTTATTTTCTATACGGTTTGATTATATAGTTTCGTTCATATTCAATAGATATCGAGTTATAGAGACATTAAGAGAGATAAACTTTCAAAAATTAGTCAGCTTTGTTATATTCAGAAAATTTTATTGACAGATGTCAGTGTCAAATGCAAAACCAAAGTTGAAAGTATAGGGAAGAAGATGGAAGGACTGTGTAGCAGAAGATTTGAGAGAGGAAGAATTGTGTGAAGAAGATGCGTTGAACAGGAATGATTAAAAGAGAAGAGTAAGAAACAGCGACCCCTAATAAAATAGGGAAAGGAACTTTCGGTATAGAATTTGTAAAAAATAGTGTGTTCGTGTTACAATTTTATAGGATATACAGAATCTTTTTCAAGGAACTTTTGGTATAGGATATATACAAAATACATCGAATTAACGGAGGGTTTTGTGCTGGCCACAACAGATTTTTTGATAATATTATGAAGATTAAATTTTAAATACCGGAATAGAATAGAATTCACTAATCCAAAAATGAGGATTAGCTTTAACTCTTTTGTAAATCGGATTGTAAGTGTATTGACAATTAAGTCTGTAAGTTATTGCCAGCCTACATGTAGGGTTGATTTTTAAAGACAGAGTCTGTGTTGGTCTCTCAATTCCAAGCGAGTTTTAGTTTTAGATCGCATTCTGCGTATCGCGAGTATTTTGGCCTAGGGACGCATCGGCATCTTTAGGACCTAGTTATGTTTAGATTTGTTTAGTGTAGTTCTTAAAAATAAGTTGTAAAGAAATATGTATATAAAATTTAATATATAAAAAAATATTGGGGTCCCGTGGCCGCGTGGCAGAGTGTCTGGTCGCGAACCTGGGGTACCGGGTTCGATCCCGACTGACGCCAAATATTTCGAATTTTAAATGGCACTAAAGTGACCCCTGTGGTGCACTCTCCACGCCAGCAATGAGTACCCGTGAGGTGGCACCTGGTAAGCGCCCGCACGGTACAAATATGTCATCATCATTACCGATGTCTCCGATAAAGCAGATTGTGGCACACTCAGAAATGGGTAATATGCCGTGATGATATATTTATTTATTTATTTTAAAAAAATATTGTGTGTCCGTCTCCATAACAGTGACCCACATATTAAAATTTACTTCAGTTCCATTAAAGTTAAATTATGAACTGCATTTAGAAAAGAAATTGTTCTAGAAATTATATTTATTTATTCATTTTCTCCAGATTGGTTTACTGAGAATGAAAACAGATCGAAACAACATTAATAGAATCTTTTATTTTATTTTTACGTTGAAATTGAAACATTAAAATTTCATAAATAATAAATCTTTCTGCGGCATGGCATAAATACTATTTGTTGGATAATTATCCATCCAATTTTTAACGTCTTTCAACTATGACTGATTTATTAAATAGATTACTGATTATATCATTCATTGATTCATGTGAATACGTCATACATCTAAAAAAACGGGGAATTACGCTCTACTATATTTATACTTGAGGTTTGAAGTAAATATTTATAAAACAGCCCGATTCACAAAAAAAGTTGAAGCTAATCCTCATTTTTGGATTAGTAAATTCTATTCCGGTATTTAAAATTTTATTTTCATGATATTATCAATAAAGGTAGATACTAGGAATAGATTAGGCTATATTTTAAAATATTAACTGTCAAAATTAGAGTAGAATTCCCTAATCCAAAAATGAGAATTAGCTTAAACTTTTTTGTGAATCGGGCTGTAAAAGTTCTCTGAATAACTCATCTATATTATGTAATTATTCGAGATTAGATAGTTTATGTAACATGTGAAGTACTGATTATATAATATAATATTTCAAAAATTATTATTAACATAAAATGTCAAAAAATTATATTTAACTGCGTTTTTTCAAGAAAACGTGTTAAGAACTTCAAATAAGGGAACTTCCGGTTGACCAATCATAACCAAATTACAATCAGATCTTTATATGGATGTAACGAAGAAGAATACGAAAGAATTATAATTTTTAGAATTGTAGTTTTAGAGTTATCATCGGAGAAATTTTTATCATAATAAAACTAGTAAAATCGTATAATAGGGACCCTAAACGGTGCTTATTCATTAAAAACTCACCACAAGATTTTTGACCAAAGACAATACCTTTCTTACGTAAAGGTGACGGAAGGCAAAAATCATGCGATTTAAATCTACACCCTGGTACTACATATATACAGGGTGTAAATTTTAATACGGGTCATAGGGCTATAACATAGAAAAACTGTTTTTTAGACGCCAAAAGTTTCTATATTAATTTATTGAAAAAATAATTGGTGCCTGTTATAAAGAAAAAAAATTACGATTTTTTTAATATTGAACACATTATATTTCTGTTTCATATAAAGCCAGAAAATAAAAATTTGCCCAATTAAGAAAAAAATATCATTAGCCGTGAAACTGACAGAAACAAAACAAAACAATTGTGGACTTAAGACGCTCATTAATAAAGGTTTTTGCATATTATTTGTTAAATTATTATTATTATTTTCGTTTTAGAAGAAAAAAAATTACAAATTATTAAATGGTTTTATTTGTTGCCTTGTAATTTTGCAGTATTTGTAAATACCTATTACAATAAATAATAATTGTTTCCTAAAAAAATATCCTACTGTTTTCTTTATTTTGTGTTATTTTGTATTAGTTCATAAATCAATATCTTTATCTTTAATTGTTCCCTATCATGTTAGTAAAATATGACAATGTTTTGTTACTGTCAGTTTCATGGCTACTGATATTTTTTCTCAGTTGTACAAATTTTTAAATTTATTTTCTGGCTTTATATAAAACAGAAATGTAATGTGTTTTGTATTAAAAAATTCGTAATTTTTACCTCCCGCTACCCTAGGTAAGGGAGGTATAGGGATCGTGCTAAAAATCGGATATAGAGATTTTAGTGAATAAGCACGTTTTGATGTCCCCAGAATCCGATTTTAACATTTTTACAATGATGTCTGTAGGTATGTATGTGTGTGTGTCTGTGTTTCTGTGTGTCTGTGTGTCCGTGTGTGTGTGTGTGGATCATGTGGACACGATTACTCAAATACTATCAATCAGAAAAATTTGAAATTTTGTATATCCATTCTATACTAATGTGGGAAGAGCTCATTAGTTTTTAGTGTATATCGGATAACCGGAAGTATCATTTATACAAGCTTTTAACAGTTTTTCTTGTAAAAAATTCATTGAATATAATTTTTTAGCAACTTTCACCAATACAAATTAAATATAATGGCACAATCTTCAATTTTACGATAATAGCATTTAGTAAATAACTTGAAATAACTTTATATTATATTATAAAATAATTTATTTTTGTACATCACTTTGCCTCTGCGTCAAACAAAAACAATACTTTAATAACAAATTTGACACATTTAAACAAATGTCACTGTCACGAAGCAATTTTCATTAAAATTAATAATAAAACCTTGTTAAGAAGAATTTAGTAGTTTAAATATGATTCTAACGGCATTAAGGTTTGTAAAAATAATATATTTTCCATCATACATAAATATTAGATATACAAGATAATTCGATTTAAGTTTGATGTTTGCAGCATTATTTATCAAACAGCTCTCAATAAGAACGTGATTTCAAAGTGTCAAATAATAGTATGCAACTACACATTTACGAAATGGATAATGTACGGCGAAGAATTTACACAGATTGCGTTTTAGAGCATAAGGAAGTTGGTGATGATTTTGACAATAATTGTGTGACGATGTTTCCTTAAAATATATTAATAATCCAAAACTTCGCAAAGTTGGTAGGTATTTAATACTCTTATATAATTTGAAACAACATATTAGATTTTGACTATATATTATAAACCGGATGTAGTACTTAATTTGAAGCTCTAACAGATTTTTCAGGAAAAACATAATAAAATGTAATCCAAAATTTCGTATTACAAACCGTTCTTTTTATAGGAACAACAAAGTAGATTTTGTTTACAAACGATCAATCGGAAGTGAAACTATACTTAAAGCTCATTGCTATTTTAAACATTGAATTGGCGGGAGGTCATGTGCTGGCCACATCAGATTTTTTTCTTTATAATAGGCACCAATTATTTTTTCAATAAATTAATATAGAAACTTTTGGCGTCTGCAAAACTGTTTTTCTATGTTATAGCCCTATGACCCGTTTTAAAATTTACACCCTGTATATACCTACTACTGATTATTCTAATATCTATATTTATGGCTATTAAAAAAAGTAATATCTTCTAAGTATTAGATATTTTTATTGACATTTAAAATATTTAATCTACCCCATTTTATACACGTACATATAAAATAAAGTGTTCGGTGCAATGCAATTTAATTTATTGTCACGTACCAGTCCATGTCATGTTCAAATATAATTACTGCCCATAATCAGTAAACTACTGTTTTTATATGTCTGTGCCTATTGATTATTGTTACACGGTTTATTACAGAGGGATGAAGTTCATAAATAATTCAGGGACAATCAAAAAAGTTCAGTAAAATTACATTAATAATGTTAATATTGATTGTAAATACATTTGTACATTGTATATACTTTTATTTTAATATGAGGATGTTAATCAGTATTTCAATTAATAATTTATTATTTCAGCCTTCATTTTGTGATACATTTTAAAGATTATTTAAATGAAAAGGTAGTAACTTTTTTATACCACTTTTATTTAACACAATTTTTGTGTTGTTTTAAATAAAAAAATGCTGCCTACCATTCAATCTTAATCCCTTTAAATCAGGGCATCGAACCCGCCAAAAACTGGGTTCGGTTTAAGTTCAGGTTAATTTGTTTTTTGAAAGATGGGTTCGAGTGCGGTTCTGGTTCAATCATTAATAAAATTTGCGGTTTTGCTCGCGGTTCAGGTTCGAAATAATGTAAAATGAGAGCCGGAATTTACGCAAAACGCAACAAGAAACGAACACAATTTTCACGAAAACTCAGCCCAGACAGCAACGCAGACGCCTAAGACGTCGATTATAGGCTGTATTTACTTTTCGAACTAAAAATTAATCTGAACCGGAGTTGAACCCCGAACCTGAATTTTAATACTCGGTTCGGTTTCGATTCAGGTTCAATTAAAAATATATCTGAGGTTCGGTTCTCGGTTTGGGTTCTCTAAAATGTTACGGTTTGGTTCCGGTTTTGGTTCGGATCAGGTTCGGGTTCGATGCCCTGCTTTAAATAAAAAGAATTTTGATAAAGAAATTACATCTATAAAACAAATAGCCAAATAACGATATTCCTAACACTATTATCCAAAATTTAATCGACAAAAAAGAAAAACAACTTATCTCAGAATCCATTTATCCTAAATTTAAACTAGACTCAGAAAAACAGTTCGTATCTTTGACCTATTTTGGAACAATTAGTGAATCATTGAACTTTTTTTGAGGAAATTAAGTCTATCTGTCGCCCTTTAACCTTACAAAAAATTATCAAACTGTATTTTCAATAATAAATTAATAAAGATTGTAAAAATATTTTAGAAAAATCTGATGTTTACATACTAAAATGTAAAGATTGTAAAGACTTGTATATTGATCAAACTGGTAGTAATTTCAAAACTAGATTCAAGGAACATTTAGGATCATATAAATTTAAAAAACACATATTCCAAATTATGCTTGCTATCTTTTAGAAAATAATCATTCGCCCAATACAGAAATAATACCAATTCATTTTGCAAATAAAGGCTTAAAACTAAGTTTAAAGGAATCCTTAAAAATTTACAAATATAAAGATACTACCGATGTTGTACTTTTATCACCCTAATATCTAAATCCTTGATCTGATCCTTGTGGTGCACTCTCCACACCAGCTATGAGTACACGGTAAAATATATCGTCATCATTACCGAAGTCTACATGTGTTGTAGATAATGGCACACCCAGTAATGGGTAATATGCCGTGATGATATATTTATTTATTTATTTTAATATCTAATTTCTAAATTTATATGCCCTAAATCTAGTGATTATTTAGGCTTTTAGGAATTAGATTTTAGGGTTTTGCAAGAGCACACTATGCCTTGAAGTTGACGCGCACTAATTAAACAAATCATGTTCGTTGCTATAATTTGTACAAAACGTCAAATTTACTGCCAAAGAATAGCTTCTTAGCTTCTATTTTATGAAATATAATATAATCATTTAATCTCAAGCAGGCCCGTATCCAGGATTTCATTTCGGAGGGTGTTCTGGTTACATAATTATATTATTTTTCAAGGAGATTGTTATCCTTGTTTTGACTGATAACCATGGTTGTGGTATTAAAAGAAAGATAAAAAAATTCTGCATCAAATGACAAATATAATAATTAATTTATGGAACTAAAATATTACATAATTTACATTTATTTGTTGTCATTTAATATAATTTTTATCTTTCTACTGATACCACATCTACTGTCAAAACGGGGCGCAACAGTTTGCAAAATAAACTGATTTCCCATTTTAATCTTATATGTACACCTTTAAAAAAACACCCGGTATACAATTCTCGGGGAAATAATAAAATAAAGGGAGTGTCTACTGCACTGTCCAGACGGAGCAGCAAAAAAAATTAGTGAATCAAACCCAAAACAATACCTAACTGACAATTCTTAATTGGTAAACAGTGGTTTTTAGGTAGATTCGAGAAGTGGCCGCTAGAATTGTCCGCTAGATTCTGTTCATGTGCGACAGTTCACAAATTTTTATTGCGGCTCTGTCTGGACAGTACAGTAGACACTTCCTAAAATTAAACAATATTTTGGCCTTTACGTATATCTTTATTTAATTATAAAAAGCAATTGGGAATGTTATATTCGCAGTAGGAACGCGTGCTATGATAGCGCTAACATCTTGGTTAGACTTCTTTAAATTTTTTAGTATTTTATTTTACATTTCAGGGGGGGTTTGAACCCCCAAATCCCCCCCTTGGATACGGCCTTTTCTCAAGCATTAAATTAAATCGAATTGTATAATTCATTTTTGTTGTTCTAAAGTGTTGCCATACAAACCAATGGATGTCATTAGTGTGGCATTCGGAGTTGTATTTATGTGAAGAAGACCTAAATCCTAAATACTAAATGACAAAATCTGATTTAAAAAATTTAAATTAGGAACAGTCTTATCGCAAATGTTTTTAATTTTGTAATTTATATCACTTAGGTTATCTTACACTTATATGCTATTGTTATTATTGTCAAAAAAGAATACGCTTATGTACAGATTTCCGCACTATCTTTTTCGACATTTGGTATAAAAATAACTATTACAAAAATACTTCACCCTTTCTCACCCCATAAGCTGGTGAATATCCTCGCCTTGAAAAAAATCATCAACCCCAAGCCGTAAAGACATCCCAGATGTATGAAGAGTTGTACTATGAGATCTGGCCACCGAATCTTTGCTTTGAATTTATGGTCGACTTCATCTGAGTGTTCTGAGGGTGTTGGACCTGGTGCTCCGCTGGTCACGTCTCTCACAAGATCGGAGTGGTTGCCTCCTGGGGTCATCTTACCCTCCCACACGCTGGAAAGAAAAAAAAGTAAAGTTATAGCAAAACAAATAACAAATTAATGATCATTGGTATAATTTGTAATTTACACTAAGACTGTTTTTCCAATTTTCCCGTTTTCTTCTATTTTATTGTTCATACATAACCTTTTTTGTTGAATAACAAATTTGTTTGGTTTAATAAAACTATCAAATTAAGAACATTGATAATTTGTGACATTTGCGACAAAGAATTAGCATATAATTATCATTAACTTTCGTCGTCTGTCTCGGCTATTAGAGAAGTTGGAATTATGCAGATAATATCGAGAAATTGATTATATTTTTACCTCCCGCTAAGAGAGGTATTGGATTCATGCTAAAAGTCGCATATCCAGATTTTAGGGAATGAGCACGTTTTAAGGTTACTAGAATCAGATTTCAGATTTGAACATTTTTATAATGATGTCGTGTGTGGATGTGTATATGTGTGTCTGGATGTTGGAAGAACGGTTTCTCAAATTCTATAAAACTAAAGACCAATTTAACTACGTATTCCTTAATCTGACATTAATGGGAAGAGCTGAAAAAGTTTTGGTAACAAATGGACAACCGAAAGTAGTAGTTTCTTAAAAACAAATATGTTATTACAAATATTAAAGAAACTTAAAATTCTGTATCCGATACATTGAACAATTTTTATTACATCTTCTATAGATTTAGAGATAGAGAATTATAAATATATAAAATAATCCCTTGTAATGAATAATATTTCTTATTTTATTATTAATTAAATATTTAAAATACCAACAATCTCGTCAATGAATTTGAAGAATCTCGAACATTTAGAAGAGTAAAAGGAAACTTATTTCAAGAATAAATTAAAAAATAAAATATAAAAACATATTAATAATAGATGTAATTAGAATTAAACAAAAAAAATTCTAATCGAAATCTGACAGCAATGTGAAATTTGACATTTAATTCCGATGCAATATTGTCTATTTAAAGAGCGCTTAAAATTTAAGTTACGTTGGTACAACCGGTCGTTAGAGATTTTAGTAAATAAACACATTTTATGCACGGACGTATCATAATTTGAGCCCGCCGGGCTATAATGAAACGTCAAACCAAATTATAACCTACAATATAAACAATTTAAACAGGCAACATGAAAAGTTTTTATTAAAAATCGAAAATTTTTATATTCTTTAATGAAAAATGAAAATAAATTTTGTGATATTTATATCGAAAGCACGGAGATACACAAAATAAAACTCAAATGACATAACTGTTGTTCTCCGCTTTCATAGCAACACTAGATACTGGATGTAAGAGGACAAATTCTTTTCGATGCAATTTTTCTAACACTCATAATTTGAAAATGTTCGTTCGTGCATAAAGTTTTGTATGTACCACGAGAGTAACTTGCTTTTATGGCCTTTGACGTGTTTTTATCCCTCGGCTTATGCCTCGGGCTCAAAATCCCGCCGCAGGCCATAAAAGCCTCCTTACCCTCTTAATACATAAATAACTATTAAGGTCTTAGTTAAGTTACTCAGGTGTCCTTTAACATGTCAGTTAATTATAATACTGTAGAAAATAGAACGATAAAATCTTACGTACAAAAATTTAGCCAAAAGATGTATTAATGTAAAACACATTTTACTCAACCTTTTTGATATCATAGATGTCCTGAGAACCATGTTGAACTCAGCTCAACTCTAGCCTCTAGCTGAAAGTAGAAAGAAGACGAATACTATAACAGAAAAACTTCAAATTCAATGGAATCCAATTATTTTATATGTTATCATTCTAAAATTAATTTAAACTTCGAAAAAAAATTCTCGAAATGTAGATTTAAGTGATTCGTGATATTTTTGAGCCACGTGAAGAACACTTAATAAATAAATAAATAAATAAAGTGAAGGAAAATATCCCTGTTTATTTATATTATATTACATTTAAAGGAAACCAATTTCTTGGAAATGTCCACTCAGAGGGATTAAGTAATTTTTATTTTTATGTCCTATAAAGCAAATGGAAATATGATAAAAGTAGGCTATGATATTCTATTGTTTATACCTGTTTCTTCTGTCACACATGAACATTGGCTAGGTAGGGGTTTTCCTTTGAATAAAATTATGTCTAATAAAGCAAGTAATAGAAATACTAGCATTGATGATTTACAAAATTATTAATACTTTTATTTAAATATCAAGTAGCAATCTGTGACATATGTTACTGGTATAAACAATAGAATATCACAGCCTACTTTTGTCGTATTTCTATTTGCTTTATTAGACATAATTTAAAGGTAAACCTCACTTGTTATAAATCATAGTAAAGAGAAATTTATTTAGAATTTTATTCCGTAAAAATATACAGGCTGTTCCTTTTAAAAAATCAAAAGTTAAATATTTTTCTGAAAAATTGGAAGGCCTTGAAAAAAAAATTGTTTATGCTAAATTATAGACCAGGTTGTATCAAATAACTTTTCTATATAACTTTTTCTTGTATCTTTAATATTTCAGAAGATATAAGCTGGACAATGAAAAATCAACCACCCTGTATAGGCCAAACCACACATTATATTTTTCACATTTTATGCTATGTTTCATACACGTGTATACTCTAAATCGATTTGTAGGTATGCATTCATTCTTACAACACGTTAATGTGACAATACAGCCACGCCTTTTACAAACAAACATACAGACACTCTTATACTACCCTCCCTACTAAATTGATTCAATCGATTAGAAATTTGATATTGAAGAAGACACTGTACAATTAGGTCGAAATTCGAAACCACTTTGTTTCGTTATTTTATACAGAATACTACCAACTAAGGCATTATTGTTCGTTAAACTCCCGTGGTGCCTTCAACGTTTTATGAAAGTTTTAATAAAAAATTTGATGTGGCCAGCACATAACCTCCCGCTGAGTATTTAACCACGCAGTAAAAATAAAGCAATTATTATGTTTAAATATTTTTATATTCACTCATAATAATCTTTATTTTATATTTAACAAATATATCATACACAAAATACATTTCAGAAATATTGACAAAACTTATAGAAAAACTTAACAAAAATTCAAAATAGTACTCGTGTCTTTACACAAAGTCTTTTCAAAGCCGTATCTTGGAAGACAATAAAGCAAAGCAATAGCACATCTAATATTTATTAATGATGGAAAATATATTATTTTTACAAACCTTAATTTAATTAGAATCAAATATATTATCCTTAACACGGTTTCATTAGAAATTACATTAGTATAGAATGGGTATCCAAATTTAAAATTTTTCTGATTATAGTATTTGAGTCACACACACACACACACACACACACACACACACACACACACGCACACACACAACAAGGTAAAAATGTTAAAATAGGATTTTGGGGACATCAAAACGTGCTTACTCATTAAAATCTCTACATGCGATTTTTAGCTCGATCCCTATACCTCCCTTACTTAGGGTAGCGGGAGGTAAAAATAAAATACAAAGTAATATACCGGTTGTTCATTAAAGAAATTAAATAGGGTAGTAAAATGTAATTGACCTACAGATATTGATATAGGGGTTAAAAATTAATATAATATAATCTACCAGTAGGTAACGTCAAAATAATATAGGTAAATAAGATGTAGATTAATATGAATTGATAAAGTATAACGCGATATCGTAATTATGACGAAATACATGTAAAAATGCATATGGCAATTTCATTAAATAACTGGGAAACCGGGTTCGATCCCGACCGACGCCAAATAATTCGAATTTTAAATGGCACAAAAGTCCCTGTGGTGAACTCTCCAAGCCGGCAATGAGTGCCCATGTGGTGACACCTGGTACAAGCGCCCAAACGGTACAAATATGTCATCAACATTACCGATATCTGCGATAAAGCAGATTGTGGTACACTCCGAAATGGGTAATATGCCGTGATGATATATTTATTTATTTATTTATTTATTTATTTATATAAGCATTTCACATGAGAAAACAGTTTTCTTTAAATATTGTCCAGTAAAACAATATTACAATCTTTTAATTTATGTCCTTTTGGAGGGTATTGCGCCAAATCAAATTAGAAGAAACCAAAATTACTGCAAGACCTACACATCTCACGTCTCAACAATAGATTAATTAAAGAAGCCATAGAGATTTTTAAAACCAAGAAAAATAGTCTCAATCATTGTGACTGCTTAGAACTTAGTCAAGCATTCTTTCCTATAATAAATATGTTTTTATTATGCTACCTAAAGGACATATTTGGTCTTTTGGAGAAAAATGGACGTGTTATTTTTGCCTTCGGCTCGCGTTGCAAACTTCTTTCTCCTTAATAATAGCCCACATTATATGCTCATCGAATAATATAGTATAATACTAACCAACTCCATTGAATAACCTTTGTTTTAAAATAAGTTTTAATATAAATTTATGTAGAAATAAATGACGAAATTTCTACGTAAATTATACTCGCATATGAAATAACGCAAGTGTAATATGTTTCCAATAATTACAATTTCTGGAAAATTACTAAACTGTACAAAAATAGACTACAATAAAGAGTTACAGTGTACGAAATGACATTAAATACACGCTATATATAGATTAAGTGTCATTTTGTGATTTATCACAAAATTATGGTTTTCCTGCAAACATAAAATATTATAGTTTCACCGGAACAAGAGAAGTTCAATAAAGGTTTGGAAAAAATATGAAAGTTTCATGTTTACATTAATTATATCGGGTGTCCACTTTTTGTGCACTACAAGAAATTCGATGGTAAAATTTATATAAGGCTGGAAATTATTCCCTAAAAGTAAATAAAAAAAATATTCTGAATTTAAAAGTGCATCAAAGGAGCGTAAATTTATATATATATATATATATATATATATATATATATATATATATATAAGGTTCTTGTCATGAGGCAAACGTATTTTTTTATTTCCGTCACTTTTATTACCTTTTGTCAAAAAATTCGGTGGTGAGTTTTTAATGAATAATGATTTACTAGTTTTACGATGATGTCTGTATGTATGTGTGTGTGTGGGTGCGCGCGTGTGTGTTTATATGTATATGTGTGTTTGTCAAATTTTTCTCCGGCGATAACTCCAATACTACAATTATAAAAATTATAATTCTTTCGTATTCCTCTTCTTTACATCCATGTTACAATTTTATTGGATTTATAGGAACTTTTCTAAGGAATTTTTACAAAATACATACAGAATTTACGGAAAGTATCCTGTTTAAAATATCAGATTTTTACCTCTCGCTAAGAGAGGTATTGGATTCATGTTAAAAATTGCATATCCAGATTTTAATGAATAAGCACGTTTCAAGATCACTAGAATCCGACTTTAACATTTTTATAATGATATTTTTCTCTCTCTTTGTGTGTGTGCGTCTGCGCGCGCGCGTGTGTACGTGTATGTGTGTGTGTGTTGGTGTGTGTTGGAGTGTGTGTGTGTGTGTGTGTGTCTGGATGTTTGAGGGACTGTTTCTCAACTTCTATAAGACTAAAGACCAATTTAATTACGTATTCCTTAATCTGACATTAATGGAAAGAGTTGAAAAGGTTTTGGTAACAATTGGACAACCGGAAGTAGTAGTTTCTTAAAAAATATCTTCTAAATATTATTTTTATGTTCTTACATATTTTTTGTGAATATTGTCCTATTGATTGAGTTTTTTCTGCGGTGGTAAATGTATCTATAGTCTATTTGAGAATGACTGGCAGTAATAAATCATTCTGTCAAAGACATTCCAGTGGCGCGCCAATAATTGTTTGCACAAGTTAAAGGTGAAGTAGCGCGAAACAACACCACTTTTAAATTGGACAATGTGAAAAAACTTTTTATGGATGCATTAAAACATGTGACTGCCGATAATTGGAAAAACTGTATTCAACATGTCATAAAGGAAGAAGACCAAATGTGCAAACTTGACCATCTGATAGACGAAACGATCGAGCCATTTATAATTTCAGTAGGACAAGATTCAGAATCAGATTCTGATTTTTAATAATTTATGTATATGTAATGTAATATGTATATTTAATAGAAATATGACAGGTACCAATATCTTGACAACACACATGAAATACGTATAAATTTTAGTATGTAACAAATAAAAATGTAAATATTGAATGTATGTATGTAAATATTAAATATATGCAATATAATAATAATGACTGAGAAAGTTATATTTAAATATTAAAAACTTTTATTTTTAGTAAATGTATAAACAGATCACTCTACAAATCCTATCTACGTCTATGACACAGTCCGACGGGGATTATCGGACGGCATTTCTATTGTTCGGCAAGTAAGTTTCGTTCCAGGTACAAAGCGTGCGGCTTATTTTGACCATCCTAGTGTAGTTACAACTGATTTTTCTGGTAGTTTTATTTGCCGCATTGCTGGCAAAAATCCAATACTACTCTTGCAAATAATGATTTATTACTGCCAGTCATTCTCAAATAGACTATATGATTACTGATAAAACAATTAATGAATTCAATAATTATTAAATATTTATGACAGATGTCATCTGCCAAACTCATATGCTTCTCGAATAAGTATTTTTTGTTACATTTATTTTCGTGGCGACTCCTGTAATCCATCTCTAGCATAAAAGGCGTCCTGATGGTGATATATTTATTTTGGGTGCAGTTCCTATAGAATCTCATCTCGTTCCTTATTTGAAAGGAATCTAATTTTGTTGATAGCTTCCAGATAAATTTATCAGCAGCTTATAATTAAAATCGAATCTAATTAGCGCATCAATCTAGTTAACGAGCTTGGTTCATTACTACTACTATTACTAATGGAAAGTCATCTGAACTGTATCACCCTAAGCAGTTAAAATACATCCACAAAGAAGGGGATGATTATATTACTTCCCAATCTATTCACACGCACTGCTGTATTTTAATTAAAAGATTCCCTATAAGAGTTTTCCTGTTTATAATATATAATTTCAGGAGCTCAGGCCATATAACAATAACAATTTGTTGTATATGTCATCACTTTATATCTCTCTTTCCTTTACTCTTCCTACATGTCGATGACATAATCCATGTATCCCGCTGATTGTATTGTACTCATATGTGAATGTGTGGGTTTCGTAATGTTGCACGTGTGTACCAGCGACCGCGATAGTGAGTAATAATGTTGAGTTCACGTATACTGAGGCATCTCGTCATCTCGAGGCCAAGTGCACGCATACTCAACTCCACAAACCGGCTTTCGCTTTTACACGAAGAAGAGATGTAGTGATGTAGATGACAGTCAGAAAATTTTTGGTGTTAATGTGAGATTGCGAGAATGATTTTGACGACTTGTAGACGCAAAATGTAGTCGCTGTGGAATTCAGAGGACCCGGGTTCAATTCCTGCTTAAGGAAACATATTTATTGAAAATTCACCAATATATTTTTTACCAAAAAAATGCTCCCTTTACTATTTATAGAGGAACTAAAAACTTTTGAATAAATGAAACAATGTAAAGAGAAATCATTAATAGGATTATTAGAGACTCCGAAAAAAAATTCAAAAAAGTTGCATCCGAAATTTTGCTGACCAATACGCCAAGCACAGAATAGTAATTTGTGTATAAAGAGCGCAAAATATGATATTGTCGATTGGCAATGTCCATTTGCGCTCAAAACACACACAAGATTTTTTTTACAGTCGCCACAATGGGGTCCTCCACCATAACAAAAAATCTGTTGTGGCCAGCACAAGACCTTCCGTCAATTCGATGTATTTTGTACATATCTTATACCAAAAGTTCCTTGAAAAAGATTCTATATATCCTGCATAATTGTAACAAGAACACACTATTTTTTACATATCCATACTGAAAGTTCCTTTGAAAAGATTCTAAAATCTAATAAAATTTTAATACGAATACGAACACTTCCTCCTGCTTCAACTTTTCCCTATTTTATTAGAAGTTGCTGTTTCTTACTCTTCTCTTCTACTCATTCCTGTCCAAAGCACCTTCGTGACACAGTTCTTCCTCTCTCAAATCTTCTGCTAAACAGTCCTTCCATCTTCTCTTTTGCTTTTCTCGTACTTCTGGCATTATAAGTTCCTATCTTGAGGCGAGGCCGCAAATGCAAGTCACTGGCGAGGGACACTCTGTCACTTATATCACTTTCAGATCATATACTTTCCACTTTGGTTTTGCACTTGCCACTGACATCTGTCAATTAGATTTTTTTGACTATATCTGTTGTATTCATATTTTTTGCAAAGCTGACTGATCTTCGAAAGTTAATCTCTCTATAACTCTATATCTATTGAATATGAAGGAAAATGTATAATCGAACCGTATAGAGAATAAGATATTCTTTCTATTGATAATCACATAAAATGTCAAAAATAATATTTAACTGCGATTTTCAAGAAAAACTGTTAAGAACTTCAAACAAGGGTACTTCCGGTTGACCAATTATAACCAAAATCTAATCACCTCTTCATAGGGTTGTAAGGAAGAGGAATACGAAAGAATCATAATTTTTAGAATTGTAGTTTTGGAGTTATCGTCGGAGAAAAATTTGTCACACACACACACACACACACACACACACACACACACACACGCACACACACACAGAGACACACACGGATACACACACAGACACACACACGGACACACACACACACGGACACACACACACACACACATACACACGGACACACACACACACATACATACATACATACATACATACATACAGACATCAATGTAAAATTAATAAAATCGTATTTTAGGGATCTCAAATCGTGCTTATTCATTAAAAACTCACCACCAAATTTTTTGACCAAAGACAATACCTTCCTTTTGACGGAAGGTAATAATAAATTGTACACTTTGTACTTACAGTACTACTCAATAAATAACGATTATATTTTTTAATTTTAATTTATCGTTATTTTCCATTCTTTTTGAGTTATTGCTTCAATCTAATCTAAGCATTATTTACTTTCGTTTTTGTGAATGAATGCCCTATTTTATTTCTATATTCCTCTACACAGAAGTAAGGCATTTTATTTGGTTATGTAATATACCGACAGAGCAGTCATATGTCAGATTGACTTGTAGAAGTGGTAAATGTGTAAGTAACTACAGCGCCATTAGTTCTTCACTAAACGTTCCCATTAAGAATGTAGATAAGTGACATTTCTCCATATTTTATAGTTAGAAATTCGGACAGCGAGCGTTTTACTACTTTGTTGAGCGTGCGCGGCAAAATGACATTTTGCGTTGACAAAAGGGAGCGCAAATGTCTACTTTGTATATACTGTAGAAAAACATTATTGCATGAAAATAGTTGTTGGTGCTATTTATATTTTAGTGAATTCATTTCAATTTTATACGCATTTTACAGTATAAAACTATTCAGTTTTTATTGATTACAATAAAATAAACTTACATGTTGTGTACTTTACAACAAGCTACCTTAAGATTAAAATAATATATTCTTGGCAATAAACAGAGTTATATCCTATAAAAAATATGAGTAAAAGGCATAATAACACATACATCTCATATTCAGTATTTGTTTGTGAGTGGTATAGATAAATTATGCAAACAATTATGAATTAATCATGTAGTAAAAGTTAGATAAACTTAATTGTGTACAGTGGCGTGCAAAGGATTTTCCCCCAAATGCACTCACACGAGCTTCGTCTACAGTTGCATTGGACGATGTCGCGGTACCAGGCGTATATATATATATATACAGGGAATTTATTTTAACATGCAACATATGGTCAATCACTTCCATGGTTACTCGCTATTGTCAAAAAATGACAGCAATGTAATATTTGTCCATTTTAAAATGCAACATACAAAATTTGTAGTTTTGTATTATCAAAACTAATTTGCAATAAATTAGCCTACATACGATTAACGAAAAAATCAAAATATGAATGTTGCACATCTTAACAAACTTTAGCTTACAAAAATTCATAACTTTCATGTAATAAATGTTAAAAAATACTCCCATTCACCCTGAGGCAATATTCTAGTCGGTCGTAATAAGAATTGACACCATTTGTGACGTGTTCTGGATGTATCTCCTGTGCTGCAATACTATTTATAATGTTACATTTTAAAATGGACAAATATTACATTGCTGTCATTTTTTGACAATAGTGAGTAACCATGGAAGTGATGAACCATAATGTTGCATTTTAAAATAAATTCTCTGTATTAGATGTACAGAATGATCCGATATAAATTTGCTATGTTTGCAGCACTAAAAATCAAACAGCTGTGAATAAGTACGTGTTAACAAAGTGTCAAATATTAGTTTATAACTACACAATAACGAAATGGATCATGCAAAGCAATAGATATATGCAAAGGAAACTTAATATAGTTTTCAGGATTAGTAAATACGTAGGTATGTATTTAAATTAATAAAAATTATAAAGCGGGAGGTATTGTGTTGACCACATCAGATTTTTTATAACCGATCGTATAAATGATATACTCTATGTAATGACAATAAAATACGTGTATCTCGTATGTATGGATATATATTTTACAAGTCATCTTCTTTGATTTGATGTCAAATAACATGTTCTGGAATAAATTATATAGGTACGTTTTTTTTTATTATATTGTCATGATTTTCATTGACAAATACTATGCTAACGCTAACATATTACAAGAAACTTAAAAAAAAACACTGTTCATTCGTATGTTTATTATTCTATATGAGAAAAAAAGTATCAACATATTTTTGCTTTAAAAAATTATATAATTGTTTCATTTTTCAATGCACAGTCAATTTAACAATGATTCATATTTTTTTATAAGCGCAGATTTCAAGGATACATATAAATATTAAAATAATAATAGCATTATCTGTATGTAGTAAACAAAATACATAATAACAAAATGATATAACACATATGTTGATTATTGATATAGGTACATATTAGAGCCCCGTCCCATATTATTGGATTCATCTGCTTTATTTTATTTTATTTATATAATATATGATAATATATTTTTCAATTGATAGTATTAAAGCTAGAGCACACACACACACACACACACACACACACACACACCTGCATACATACATACATACGTACATACATACATACATACGTACATACATACATACATACATACACACAGACATCATCGTGAAAATGTTAAAATTGGATTCTAAGGACCTCACAACATGGTCATTTACTAAAATGTCGATATGTGATTTTTAGCACGATCCCTATAACTCCCTTACCTAGGGTAGCGGGAGGTAAAAATGGATAAAAGATACGAAAATATATTTATCTATTTATTATTCTGTATATTCGGTCCATTATTCATGTCCACTAAATTTAAATTAAGTAGAGCGTAACAACATTTAGTCTATGTCGTAGTTTAGTTTTGTGTACTTAACGGTTGAGTGGTTAGGAATAAAGCCCTACATTAGGTACAACGTTTTGGTACATTAGCACTGAACACCGAAGTTACAGAGAAAAACTTGTATTTCTATTTAAAATTGTAAATAGTTCTTGAAATAGACACTACGGCGCTAATTAAATTGACTGTTTTAAAATTATCAACAGTCATATTAATTCAAGTATTACAAAAATAAACAATGGTTTTAATTCATAAATAAATATATCATCACGGCATATTACCCATTACTGGGTGTGACAGTTTCTACAACACATGTAGACATCGGTAATGATGATATATTTTTACTGTGTGGGCGCTTACCAGGCGTCACCTCACGGGCATTCATAACTGGTGTGGAGAGTGCACCACAGGGATCACTTTAGTGCGATTAAAAGTCTGCACTAGTCGGGATCGAACCCGGGTCACTAGATTGGCAACCAGACACTATACGCACACGACCACTCGACCCCATAATTCATTGATCGTAAAAATAAGGTGTCAATTTATTTCATGCACATAATTGTTACATAATTTATATGCTATTTGAATTTTCACGGTTGATTTGAAAATATCAACAGTCTCATAAATTAAACAAACATTAAGTCAAACTAATATTAAAAAGAAAGTTTTGTGCTGACTGTTGATTTTAAAATGTTTGTTTGAGAAATTTGTAATTTTCTCAACAAACATTTTAATTCAACAATCAGTTTATTTTTACGATACCTTTATTTGTACGTCTGTTTTAAAATGTGGGAATAAATGTTAAAACGGCATTCCATATAAGTGTATTTTGTAATAAATACTAACATTTTATCTTTAAAAACAAAATGGCCCATTTTTCATACCGATCATAGTATAAACATGGCTGAAATATGTAGAATAAAATGAATCGGTAGAGTAAAAATAACTATTACATACCTAGATCAATAAAGTATGACACTTTAAATCTACAAACGAAGCATAAAGTTATAAATAATTACGGTAATTACACAAATAAATTCTCATATTTAAACATTGACAGTCTGTTGTGGCCAGCACAAGACCTCTCGGTATTTCCATATTAGGCTATATAAGTATTGTAGTTATTTGACATTTCTGATACACACAAAAACACATATCTTCATTTTATATTTTTATATTTTTTAATCTATTCTATACACTCTTATTCTTCTAATACATTGATGAGATTGGCGGTATTTCTGAAGGGTATATGTAATATATCGTCGGCCAACTATTGGAATGTATTATGTCCACAAATATAACTTTCGAGAAAAACTGCTTCAAACATTTAAAATTTTATTGTAAAGAATTGATAATGAATACAAATGTTGAAATTCTTTTGTTTGTATAGTATCATTTTCCTTAATTTTGTATAAAATTTGTTAAATTATAATTTTCAAATATTTTTGAAATATGAAAGAACCTAGTTGGACATGGTTCAAAATAACAGAGTAAATTTTATATTGGTGCCAGTCATCCACACTCTAAATGAATTCCAGATCAAATTAAGGCTGCGGACTACAATATATTAGAGTATGTACGATCTATTAACTCACTTAAGTTAAATTGGTAAACATTGAAACATTTTTCATCGCTTGTTAAATAATTGTTGACGTAACGAGTTATCGACTTGATCATTCCAGGAAAACAGTTATTGAAAAATTAAATTATGTAATGATACCAAATGGTAATTGAAATTATGAGAAAAGTCATGCTTAAAAAGTTGAAAATATTCAAAAATCATGAAAACGCAGGTCGATATTTCTTTTAGTTCTGGAGATATTCAACCTTAAATATTTTCTCAAAAGTACCCATTTCTGGGCTAGATCTCTACCTAGTTTTGAATTATTGCCCCAAAAGTCAATATACCCCATATTCAGATAAAAACTTTAAAATTTTCAAAAATCTAATTTTCATGTATCTAGATACTTCTCAATGCGCTGATTTCAAATTTTGAAACCGCAGGACGATATCTCGTTTCGTTCTCGAGATATTTCGATTCAAAGTTTTGCATAAAACTGCCCATTTTTGGGTAATAACCCAAAAATGGGCCGAGATACGAATTTGGCGACACCACCATTCGATTCTACGGCTAAAAATACATAAGTATAGCAATTTTCATAATTTTTGACTAACCGGTTCATTTTTTATGAATAAAAGTTTGATAACCTCTGAAAAAGGCCAAAATCTGAAAAAATCGTAAGGGGTACCCCTTACGATTTTTGCGATTTTTGACCATTTTCAGTTATTTTGCTATAGAGATTGTATGCGGTGTTCAAAAATTCTGAAAATTGGTATACTTATGTAGAATCGAATGGTGTTGTCGCCAAATTCATATCTCGACCCATTTTTGGGTTATTACCCAAAAATGGGCAGTTTTCAGCAAAACTTTAAAGCTAAATATCTCGAGAACGGAAAGAGATAACGACCTGCGGTTTCAAAATTTGGAATCAGCGCATTGAGAAGTATCTACCTATAGATACATAAAAATTAGATTTTTGAAAATTTTGAAGTTTTTATATAAATTTTGGGTATATTGACTTTTGCCCCAATAATTCAAAAGTAGGTAGAGATATAAACTTGGTAGTAACATTATTTGATTGTAAAGACAATGTTACGTAAGTGTACTTATATTTAGAGCATTTGAACAGTTGAGTGAATTTTTAGAAAATAGTCTTAAAAGAAAATTGTTGTCGCGTTATTCTTGTATGAGTATTAATGAAAAAAAAAATGTTTAAACACTAATTCGTTCAAAAACTACAACCAATTAAAATATTACAAATATTGTGCTATAAGTCGTCTGTACTTTATCCAAGACGAAAATTCCTATAATAAATTTCTCCTAACTTAAGATGCATCTCAAGCAGCTCGTTATCTCATAGCCAATGGGAAAACAGATTACGTTATTTAAATAAATAAAAGTAGGCCATATTACACAAATTTCAATACTTAATTGTGAAATATCTGATGGACATTGCGTGATTTTTCAAATATCTTTTAAAATTCCTATTAGGTATAAAAATGTCAAAAATCACCTTAAATATAGCGATAGCCATGGACTTTAACAAAACAAATGTCCGACAATTGTCTGTCAAGTTAGGTTAATTGCTTAATTTATTTTTATTAAGTGTTGTTTGTAGTTTTTGTTCAAGTAAACAATAATTGTCTAATAGTTAATAGTTTAAATAGGTACATAATTATTCACTTGAAGATAAAGTACAAATAAAAATAATAGTTATTTATGTATCAAGTATCTGGGTTCTGAAGTTCTGTTTTGTATCACGAATGTGGAATTTATTTAGCGTGGCAGTAAAGTCGAGGAAAATAAACCATGTGAGTGGTAAAAAGGAACTTTAATGCCGAGGTCCATATTAAATTTTATTTGAAATCGAAAATTTGTGCAAGTGAAAGGAACTTATGTTCAGTGTTGCGAACCTCCGGATATTGAAGTTATCGTAACGCACAGTCAAAATTATATGTTATCTCAAACTTTTTCATCGGAATTATATCAATCGTTTTCGATAAACATTCGTGGACATAACGGTGTGTTTTCTTTTCATTTTATTTCTTCGAAGACGTTATTCATGGGTAATATTTGATCTAAATTTTGCTGCCTCTCTATAGTTCGAGTAGCGAATAACAAATATTTGAATACCAAATCTACATGACTTTGGTGCTTTGTTAAACACAGTCCAATTTATTATCATTTTTTCTAAAGAAATAATAAAAAGAAATTCCTTCTGTTTCCTGGAAAACTTGACTTGTATTTTACTTGTAAATCAATACGTGAGCTTCAGCTAATAGTGCCGCCCAAATGATTCACAATCAATTTTGTAAAAATTAGGTCAATCAACAAATAAATTTTACTTATTCCGGGCTCTTTTAATGACCACTAACCGCTGAACAATTTCCATAATGTGGTGACGTAAGATTTCCATTATGTAATGCTTTTATGTGTGAAAAACACCAGTATTACTCATATTTTTCATATTCTATTATTGTGCATTTGAATTGTTACAGGTACAGGAAATACTCAAAAACCGAGACGAAAACATATATGTATTAAAAAAAATTTGTTGTGACCAGCACAAGACCTCTCGCCATTTCCATATTAGGCTATATAAGTATTGTATTGCACTTCGCTTTCGAACCGTCGTTTTATAACAAAATATTATAGAACATTACCCAAATATTGTTTTTTATTATATTTAACATGTCTTCTGCACAAATATAATTCTAATTATATCTATTTTTCATTGTATGAGGAAGTTTCTAAATGTCAGAGATTCTTCCAATTCATTAACCACATTGGCGGTATTTCTGATGGATATATGCATTTTACCTATAATATCAAATATCAAATAAAAATTTAAAATTATTAATAAAAAATTAAATATACTTCCCAGAAAAAGCTATCAGAATGTCACTAAAACTGTTGATTTTTGGCACTGACATCTGTCATTTATAAACTATAATATAAACATTGGAATTTGTCAACTGGTTTCCTTAGTGCCTTAGCCTCTGCGATTAGATTACTCTATAAATTATAGTGTCTTTATCTCTAAATCTATACATATAATAAAAATTTTTAGTGTATTAGTGTATTTATGTTCTTCAATATTTAATAAAAAAAAACTCCCAAAAAATTATATTTAGAAGAATTTTTCTAAGAAACTACTACTTCCGGTTGTTCAATTGTTACCAAAACCTTTTCAGCTCTTCCCAGGAATGTCAGATTGAGGAAACTGCAGTTAAATAATTTTTAAGTCTTATAGTTTTTGGGGAATCGTGACTACAACATCCAGACATACATACATACATACATACATACATACATACATACATACATACATACATACATACATACATACATACACACACACACACACACACACACACACACACACACACATACAAACATCCACACACACACGCACAGATAATTTTAAAAATGTTATAATCGGACCTTAAATCGTGCTTATTCAATAAAATCTGGATATGCGAATTTTAGCAAGAATCCAATACCTCTCTTAGCGAGAGGTAAAAACACAAAATAACTTTTAGAAAATACTTGAGGCCTAAATTTACAATTTATAATTTAGATTTTAAAATATAAACTGTAACCTAAAATTCGAACTGATAACTGGTGAAACGTCAAATGTCAAGCAGTAATAGGTAAGTCACGTGATAGATACTGATTGGTCAGATCTAGAATTTCAAAATCGAACAAAAACCAGAGAGAAAATTGTAAATTTATAAATTAAATTAATCAAAAACTAGCCCTTAGAGAAATATGGAGAGATAGGTCAGTATTTAAATAATGATAACTAGTGTAAGTAAATATTATTAAAAAACACATTAGATAAATACAATGCATACATAAGTGCATAACTAGAAAATGTTTTCCTTAACATTTAATGATCAATAAAATTTATGCAGTATCTAAAAATATGTTGTACATAAAACTTATATGGTTTATCTGAAATTTTATATTTATCAATATTTTTATTAGGTGTATGATTTTACCTATCACCAGCTAATCGATGTTGAATATCATAATTAATATGGTTTGTATATGTATACTCGTTATGTTGCAAAACATATAATTCATAATAAACTCTACAATAAATTTTAAATGACTTATCAAATAGGTAAAATTCAGTAGAACATATTGCTGATAAGTCTTATCAATGCATTTTTACAATTTGCATATTTGTGAACCTTGAATTTTTAAAAGAAAACAATTCTTTAAGTCTTCTTAAAGATCTTAATAAGCGAGTTAATATTAAGAGAATTAAAGGATAACTTATTATAATTACGTAGGAGATGTTTAATTAGAGTACAGGACTGTATAAATTATTTTTTTCACTACTAGCCTAGGAACCCACTATTATTTACCTTTATTTGACATGAGAAATTGTTTATCACTACCGCTTGCTTGTAACCATGGTAACCTAGGTCAATAATAATTTATTATTAACCTTAGTCTATAATGCAAACTGTCACTTTTCAATCAAACTCAAGCCTCCAAATCCAAATATTATTTAACTCATTAAACTCAAGAAAGGTGTTAAGTATATAAATTAAATTTGCCGCTTAATTTTAAATTGACGCCTGTGCTGTTTTGGTGAAAATGTGAAACATGTGTAGTATACATGTAGGAATGAATAAATAACTATTTTTTGTATTTGTAGGTAAATACATTTCAATAGAATTATTTAAAAATAATAATAAACTAATAAGGCTGCTGACTGTAACAGCACAAAGTGTTTTTTTATTAAATAATGAAATGAAATACAAATCAAGGCCCATAAGTGAGGTTATCAAACCAGTGAAATGAGCGAAACGTCAGATAAAAACAAATGCAGCCTACTTTGTTTTTGTGAATATTAACAAATAAGTAAAGTAATTATTCATGTGAAAATGATTGTTATTATCAATAAAGAAAAATTCAAATAGGATTTATGTGCTAGTAGTGAAAAAAATAGTATATAAACCACGGTTGAGAAGATCATTATTGGCGTATAATATACTATTAATTTTGAAAATAATTTTTAAATGTAATTTCTTTTGTTGTTAATACATATATGTATAATTAAATATAATATATATTCTTTGTGACCAGCACAATACCTCTCGCCATTTCCATTTTATGTTATAAGTATTTGTATTGTATTGCACTTCGCAGTCGAAACGTCGTTTTATAATAAAAAAGTTACAGAACTTTAACCAAATATTGTTTTTTATTGTATTTAATATGTCTTCTGCTTACATACAATTCTAATTATATCTATTTTTCATTGTATGAGGAAGTTCCTAAATGTCAGAGATTCTTCCAATGCATTAGCAAGATTGGCGGTATGTCTGATGGATATACGTATTTTATCTATAATTTTAAATATTTAATTAATGAAACAATAAGAAAGATTATTATGTACTTCCCAGAAAAAGCTTTTAGAATGTCACTAAAACTGTTGATTTTTGGCACTGACATTTATGTGTTATTTACAAACTATGTTACAAACATTTGAATTTGTCAACTGCTTTTTTAGCCTCTACGATTTATTACATCCGATTATTCTATATATTATAGTGTCTTTATATAGTTTTTTAAGCACTTTTTTACTACTAAATCTAATATATTTAACTAAAAAATAACAATAAACAATATTATATAAATTTGAGCTTAAATGCAAATTATAAACAAATGTTCTAAATTACTATCTTTGCATGTTATTGTTAAAATTAAAAGTATTTTCTTTGGACTGCCAATTGAAACAACGGTATTCTGGCCATAAGAGCGCATTTTTATATTTTGATAACATCTAAAAATTTGTATAACGAGTAAAATATGCTGTTGCAATCCAACCCATAATCAATCACATTGTATATACCTATAAAACAACAGAACTAGCAGTAAAATAAATATTTATTCAATCAAAATCGGCAGAGTTATTGTAACTGTCGGTTTAAATGTCTGTTATCTTTAACTGCGGTTGATGATATAAAAATTGACGGTTATCTGGAATATGTTTTGAGGTTAAATATAATCTATAGAATAAAATATTTAACTGTGGATTGTGGTTGATGAAAACAACCCATAGTGATAGAAACGAAGATATACATTTTTTGCTGTGTTTACTTAAAATTTAAAATATGTTAAGGTCCCCAAAATACGATTCGTGGATGTGTGTTTACTAGTGGTCAGGACGATTTCTCATATACCATCAGACTAAAACATGTGCAACTTTCTTTTCCCTATTTTAATATTGATAGGAAGACCTGTTTAATTTTGGTAACAATTGGTTAACCGGAAGTAGTGGTTTAGTTAACGTACGAAATAGTTTTTATTATAAAAATACATCTAAATACATTACATATTATCTTTTTGACAATTTACGTAATGTTGCTATTACACATATGAATAAAAAAAAATATATATATCATCACGGCATATTACCCATTTCTGGGTGTGCCAGTATCTACACACATGTATAGCGCCCACACGGTAAAATATATCGTCATCATTACCGATGTCTAGATGTGTCTACATATGAAAGAACATTAAATTTCTCTATCATTTTCATTTACATTCTTTATTATATCTTTTTATTTATATTTGTTTATATTGTATATTTTTATTTATAAACGATTTTTGCGCATAAAGAAATATGAAATTGATTGAATAATTTCAAATTTATTCCAGTTCTATCTCGGTATACTAGTAAAATAGTACTTCCGATGGCGAAAATTAGCACGAGATAAAAAAATCTATTTCCTACTATCGTGCGTAAAATACATACTTTTATACTAGTGTGTAAAAAGTACTATTCAACAACTAGTGCGTGAAAAGTAAATACGTTGCTAGGTAACGGTTAATTTATTTGTCAATTAACACTAACAATATTTGAAGATGTCTGTACGCCACACTCAGGATTATGAGAAATTGCACTAACATTTTGATTGTCCGTGTGTGACAAATTTTTCTCCAACGATAACTCTAATACCACAATTCTAAAACTTATAATTCTTTCGTATTCCTCTTCTCTACATCCGTATGAAGAGGTGATTAGATTTTGGTTACAACTGACCCACCGGAAGTACCCTTATTTATTTATGTTTGTAGGCAACTCGTGTGTAAATAGTATTTTTATTTCGTCCTAAACATCGCACTCGACCAAAAAAGTACTACTTTACAGTTTACACACTTGTTACATAAATAACTATTTTACACGCGAGTTGCATACAATATTTTTCCTACAACCAAAATGTTAGTGCTATTTCTCATAATACTGAGTGTGAGTGTACAGGCATCTTAAAATATTGTGCTCTTTTTCATTTGTAGTTACAGCAATATTTCTTGATACATTTTATTACTTTCATAATTATTTACTACCTAATTATCTTCTTGACAAGTAAATTAACCGAATGTGTATGTTGTCTAGCAACGCCTATTAATTTTTAACGCATTAGTACTTGAAAAATACTTTTCACGCACCAGGGCTTGAAAAGGGTCACTTTACACACTGTAAATAATGCGTAAAGTATGTACTTTTACGCATTATGTATGGACAAACTATCATCATTTTTTTTTGTAACAAATAGCTTTATTTATTCTAAATATTTACTGTAAGATATTCACATATAATCCAAACTGTAGTAGGAAAAATATGAGTGTCTGGTTGCGAATCTGGGGAACCGGGTTCGATTCCGACCGACGCCAAATATTTCAAATTTTAAATGGCACAAAAGTGACCCCTGCGGTGCACTCTGCACACTAGCAATGAGTACCCGTGAGGTGACGCCTGGTGAGCGCCCGCACGGTGCAAATATGTAGTCATCTTTACCAATATCTGTGATAAAACAGATTGGCATACCCAAAAATGGGTAATATGCCGTGATGATATATTTATTTAGTAAAATATATTTTTCCAAATATGGCTTGTTTTTAGTTTCGGCTGCACCTCAACGAAATATTTCACTCCTAGTACGGAAAAATATCACTTTTTCTTACTTATTATTTCACAAACAGTTATTGTTAAACCATTTTTGAGAATCGTCAGTATTGAGCAATCTTACGAAATAAGTAGGTAGGTACATGCATAATATTTTCCGATTGATTTTCGACTTTCACTAGACTTCAATATTTGTTGGTAATCATTTCATTTAATTCAGTTAAAGTTGTAATAAAACATTTATTTATAAACTACATAAACTTTTAATGGTCGTATTCTGTTTAGATCTATACATTTTTTTTTCTGTAAATAGTAAACAAAATCGTAACGCAAGCTGCTACTTTTTATACATATATAATTTTATATGAACCAACAAAAATTATGTGTTTTTTGTCACTTTTTTATGGATCTACAGATCTGTAAGACTTACCTTCATCTTTCAACAGAATACGGACATATATATTCCTGGATTAAAAGATAGTTCTCTTACCTTTCTTGCTGTATCCGTATTTGATCCACGCACATAGGTACACCCACTCACGCACGGCACATAACCTCTGAAAAAGAGATCGGAAACGAGCTCTCGATGTCACAGCTCGAAGCGATCTGAGGACGCGGAAATTTAACGGCGCGGAAAAGCCAACAACAATACACAGAGGCGTAGGTGGGTTGATTTAAGTGGGGGCATGATTAAAACACCTGTTGCCGCACCCAGAAACGTTGGGAAATATATTGAGGAGGGAAATGTTTAGTTTGCAATTAAAAATTTAGATGCGTATGGTTTACAAGGGGTTCTTTGAAGAGATTTCGGGAACTTTCAGTTCATTATTTTCTATACAGATTAGGTAGAGGAACAATCCTATTGGACAGATCGGTGGCAATAATAGCCCGTTGGCATCCAAGCAACTTAAGTCGTAAGTTCCATCTTAAACCGCTACACCACGCAAAAATGTCTAAATGTGAGACGTAAGTAGCACTTAAATGTAAGATGAAAAAATCTGTTGTGGCCAGCACAAGACCTCTCGCCATTTCCATATTAGGCTATATAAGTATTATATTGCACTTCGCTTTCGAACCGTCGTTTTATAACAAAAAATTACAGAACTTTACTCAAATATTGTTTTTTATTGTATTTAACATGTCTTCTGCACACTTATAATTCTAATATCTATTTTTCATTGTATGAGGAAGTTTCTAAATGTCAGATTTTTCCAATTCATTAACCAGATTGGCGATATTTCTGATGGATATATGCATTTTACCACAATTTTACCTATAATTTGAAATATTTAATTAATAAAACAATAAGAAAAGTTAAATATACTTCCCAGAAAAAGCTATCAGAATGTCACTAAAACTGTTGATATTTGACAATGACATGTGTCATGTTATAAACATTGGAATTTGTCAACTGGTTTTCTTAGTGCCTTGGCCTCTGCGATTAGTTTACTCTATAAATTATAGTGTCTTTATCTCTAAATCTATACAAGATATAATAAAATTTTTAAGTGTATTAGATTTTATGTTCTTCAATATTAAATAATATTTTTCTAAGAAACTACTACTTTCGGTTGTTCAATTGTTACCAAAACCTTTTCAGCTCTTCCTAGGAATGTCAGATTGAAGAAACTGCAGTTAAATATTTTTTAAGTCTTATAGTTTTTGAGGAATCGTCCCTCCAACATCCATACATACATACACACACACACACACACATACACACATTCACACACACACACACATACACACACACACACACATACACACACACACACACACACAGACATCATTTTAAAAATGTTATAATCGGATTCTAGGACCCTTAAATCGTGCTTATTCAATAAAATCCGAATCAGTGGATTAGGTTTTCTTTTCGTACAATTTTATTACAAACACTTATTTTTAAACCAAAGACAGTACCTTCCTTACCTAAAGGTGACGGAAGGTAAAAATAATAATAAAATAAACAAGTGAAAGACATCATCCCTCTTCAATCATCAGGGATTTACAGAATTCTATGTGTCTGCGGGAGAGTTTCCATCGGCCAGACTGGTAGAACTGTCTCTATAAGACTGAATGAACATCATCGATCGATCAGATTGAACCAGCCTGGGAAATCGTCTTTTGCAGAGCATCCCTTGGAAGATTTCCACCAAATTAAATTTGAAGAAACTAAAATTATTGCTAGACCTACTCGACTTAACAACAGATTAATTAGAGAAGCCATTGAGATTTATAAAACCAGTAATATCAATCTCAATCATTGTGACGGATTAGAACTTAATCACGCTTGGCTTCCAATATTAAATAAGTTGTAATTTGTAATATGTATACAATATTTTTTCTAGACTTTTTGTATCATCTGTTAACAAAAAGTACGGCTGAGGTATTTCGCTACCGATAAAGCGTCTTTGAGTTATACAGATCACTTCTCTGCCAGTTTTTGGGACGGTTTTTCCTCTGGCAAAAGGAGAGTTTTCCTGAGAAGATGCATGTTCGCCGTCCAAGTTATTGCCGGGTATGCATATATTGTCTAGAAATTGTTTACATAAAAAGGTAACATTTCATGTTACCTTGGTTACTTGTTGTTTTTGTATTTTCACATTTTTATGTTAATTTCCTCTGAAGAAGGCACCAGTTTATGGTGTCGAAACGTTGGGTTTTATTAATAAACAAATACAGAACTTAAACTAAAAAAGGTAGTATTCCAATTAATAAAATATAAGTCAGCTTTGGTCCTTTGGTTTTGTGATTTTAGTTACGTTATATTCTTTTGCATACGTGCAAGAATTCTTGCACAATAATGTGTTTTCTATGAAATATTATATCAGTTATTCTCACCAAAGTTCGTCATCTTGACATTTCTTATCTTGGGTATATACGTTAACACTTACAAACACCTGGTATATATTGATTTTAGATTAAATCAAATGTTGTGTTATTCGATGAAAACAAATTTAAGAATAGCGTGACTCAGAGGTAATTTTTCTCAATAACTACCCGTCATTTCAAAATGTAATACAATAATAAGTAGCCACTTTCTATAGAGAGATACGGGTGTTGATTAAAACTTTACTATTTATTTATATAACTATATATCTTTCGAGAAATATACTAATATTATTCTAAGACTTAAATATACCACCGTTGCAATCTGCATAAGTGATCATGGGTTTACAAAGTTATGGAATAAGAATAAAAATAAGATGAAATTTGAGTCTTCTGTCTTCCTGTTGCACCTGTTAATGGCTACAGAATACGTTCGGATATATTTTGAAAGAAAAATTGTGGAAGTGCTAAGTATGTTGCGAAGAGAGCTGCGAAGTGAAACAAGTTGCATTTCATCGCTGGTATGCTTACGTGGACCCGTCACTAACGCTGCTGTAAGATATGCCCTGCCTTAGACGCTTCAGGTTGATGCGCTGGCCGCTGAAGACCTGTGTAGGGTAAGGCGAGTCGAGCGCCCTAAAAATGTAGACTGAATTTATCATGCAAACATCTGATGTATACAAAAGATTCTTATTGACAGATGTTAGTGCCAAGTGCGAAATCAAATATGGCAAGTATAGGATCAGAATGTCGGGAGTACGAGGAAGGCGAAAGAGAAAATGGAAGGACTGTATCGCAGAAGACTTGAGAGAGGAAGAACTGTGTGAAGAAGATGCGTTGGACAGGAATGAGTAAAAGAGAAGAGTAAGAAATAGTGACCCCTAATAAAATTGGAGGAACATTTTTATAGCATTTATCCATTTTTATTTCTAAAAAGTCACACAGTTGTTCAAATACTCTAAAAATGCGTACACTTATGTAACATTTTCTTTACAATCAAATAATATTACTACCAAGTTAATATCTATACCCATTTTTGAATTATTGCCCCAAAAGTCAATATACCCCACATTTAGATAAAAACTTCAAAATTTTCAAAAATCTAATTTTTATGTATCTAGATACTTCTCAATGCGCTGATTCCAAATTTTGAAACCGCAGGTCGATATAACGTTTCGTTCTCGAGATATTTAGATTTAAAGTTTTGCTCAAAACTGCCCATTTTTGGGTATTAACCCAAAAATGGGTCGAGATATGAATTTGGCGACATCACCATTCGATTCTACGGCTAAAAATACATAAGTATAGCAATTTTCATAGTTTTTGTCCAACCGGTTCATTTTTTATGAATAAAAGTTTGAAACCCCTAAAAATGGTCAAAATCTGAAAAAATCGTAAGGGGTACCCCTTAGGATTTTTGCGATTTTTGGCCATTTTCACTTATTTTGCTATAGAGATTGTATGCGGTGTTCAAAAATTCTCAAAATTGGTGTACTTATGTAATTTTGCCCGTAGAATCGAATGGTGTTGTCGCCAAATTCATATCTCGACCCATTTTTGGGTTATTACCCAAAAATGGGCAGTTTTGATCAAAATTTTAAAACTAAATATCTCGGGAACGAAACGAGATATCGAACTGCGGTTTCAAAATTTGGAATCAGCGCATTGAGAAGTTTCTAGATACATAAAAATTAGATTTTTGAAAATTTTGAAGTTTTTATCTAAATGTGGGGTATATGACTTTTGGGGCAATAATTCAAAAATGGGTAGAGATATAAACTTGGTAGTATTATTATTTGATTATAAAGAGAATATTGTAAGTGTATGCATTTTTAGAGTATTTGTAGATGAGTAATGTATATTCATGTGATAATTTTATTGGATTTATAGAATATTTTTTAAAGAACTTTCTGTATGGAATTTGTAAAAAATTGTATTATATATAGAATCTTTTCCAATGAACTTTTGGTATGGGATTTGTACATAATATATCAAATTAACGGAAGGTCTTGTGCTGGCCACAACAAATTTTTTATTTTGGAATGACCCTCAAAAACTCAATTTTTCAATTCTCTAATCTTAAATATTAACTTACAAAATTTTAAACTGGTAGTATTCAGAAATTTTGTCTGTATAAATTTGTATATATATTTATATATTTTGGTGTTAAAAAACCGACATATTAACTGAATATTTTATGGTTCCAAGTCGGAGTTGATGAAATACTTAAGAGAAAAGCTGGAAGCATAACTAATGAAGTTATGCTTACGAATGATTCAGAGGTTTATTAAAATGCTGTATCTTAAAATTTTATTAGTGTAGCTTATAAGGATCATTTTGTAATAAAATTCATCAGTATTATTGTACATTCAGCGTTAGGTAAGAAATATTTTATAATTTTCCTGTAAAACTATTTTTTTGCTAATATTATTGTAACAATAGCTAAAGATGGATTTTCTTTAAGTCCGAAACGTCCGTAATAAAGAATTTTCCAACACACGGGGACCATTTAAGTCTTTTTATTCACCTTCAATATATTTATTAATTTAAGTACAATATATATTAGATATACTTATGTGTAATGTATTTTATCTACATTTGTATAGCGTTGTTGGCGTCATATAAAAATGTGTACAAGTATTACATTTATGAGATGCAGGTAGCATTACAAGTGGAGTAAACATGTTCAACTGGAGGCACGATTTAAAATATACTGGTTGTGCCACTCTGCACAAAACGAGGGTCCAAAGCGATACGTGTTTCCTCGTTTTTTCCGCTAGAGGCGCAACGTGACAATGACCCAACTGACACCTGTCATTTGCATGTCATTTTGAAAATATTACGTGTTATATCTTATAGAAAGGTAAATAAAACAGGTTTTGATGTACATATTCGTATTATATGTAATGTAATATAAATATTTTGTTGAAAGATATTGCAATTAATGCAAAATGAAAAGAAAATTAAATAGAAACTGTTTCATTCCTGGATGTGAAACCGGTTACAAGAAATCCACTGAAAAACAATTTCTGTTTGCTGCTCCACTCGATATATCACTTTTAAAAAATGACAATGTGCAATTAGTAGAGATGCTCGCGAATTAAGATTGAATGATGTTTGTCGAAAACATTTTCGGGAAGAAGATATTATTACCGAATGGAAATCTGCAAGCGTACGGTTCTATCAATTTATTTAGTTTTTCCAATTTTAAATTCTAACAATGTATTGATTCAGGTTTCCATTAAATATACAAATTTATATTAAAAATAAATTCATTATGCATTTCATTTTTTATATTTTATGTAAAAATAGTTTGCTGTGGTAGGGTCGTTCTCACGTTTTGCGCATCTAGCGGATTATTCAAGGAAACACGTATCAAGCGGACCATCAGAAACAATGAAAAACATGACAAGTGGCATAATCAGTATATTTTAAATTGTGTCTGGGGGTACCAAGTAAATATGTTATCCCTGATACCACGGTAGAACCCACTTTATGTCATTGTGGTCAAGAACAACCAATGACCCATCTACTCACGAGGAAGAGATATGCACGATAGAATATCTGGCTAAGGCAATACCGTAGCTGCTTTAAACTGTGGAATTTTCTCGCTGAATATAATAATTAAGCTAGGCCACTTGTACGCAAGTTTTTGCGGACGGTTTTTCCTCTGGCATAAAGTGTATCTCCGGATATACAATCGTGAGGGCACGGATAACTGTATTATTTTAATTTTAAAATACGAGTATTTTTACAACGAAATTAATTGCCATACATAAAACCATTTAATGTAAGAATAATATATATATATATATATATGTCTAACCCACTTTCTTATTTATTTTAATCTATTAATTTATCATTTTCACTTCATAATCTGATTCAATGTACTCAATGTAGTGTGTAGTAAACAATAATCAATGTTGTCATGGTAACTGACGTTTTGTTGACCAACGCTGGCTATTGTTTTATGGGCATTAGGCGCCTGTGGTCAAGACGACGCGAACAAATGACAATCGTAAAGGAAATTTCCATAAGTATTATAGGAGGTATTAGCGATTTACATGTAATGGAAATGGATATCTAAATGAAAATAATCTAATAGTTCAAGTTATTGTCTATAATTTATATTTTTTACAATAATTAAAAGTTATAAAAGACCAAGGCCAATAACACTAGCGACTTTCATTACGTAACAGTCTGCGTAATAAGGCATAAGTAATTTACTAATATGGGAGTATAGCACAAGACCTCTCGGCTATATAAATACATACATATGTATTAAACATTTATGGTACACATGAACAATTCTAATTACATATTATTAATATATTTTTATATTTTTTTAATTCATTATATAAATAAGTTTCCTCTTACTCATCTAAATATTCGAGATTCTTCAAATTCGTTGATGAGATTGGCGGTGTTTCTGATGAATAAATGTGATATATATGTATCTGGAATTTTAAATTCTTAATTAATAATAAAATAAGAAATATTAAATATACTTCGCGGAAAAGCCTTTAGTAATGTATCTGGATTTTTGACACTGACATTTTTCTGTCATTTATAAACATTTTAATTTTTCAACTGGTTTCCTTGGAGTTATTTGGGCTGTAAGTTCATTACATCGGATTATGTTATATATTTATAATTCTCTTTCTCTAAATCTATAAAAGATATAAAAAAATATCAATGTGTCGGATAGAGAATTTCATATTCTTGTAATCCCTAACATAAATTTCCAAAAAATAAAATTTAGAAGATTTTTTTAAGAAACTACCTACTACTTCCGGTTGTCCAATTGTTACCAAAACCTTTTCAGCTCTTCCCATTAATATAAAATTAAGGAATAAGTAGTTAAATTAGTCTTTAGTCTTTAGAATTTGAGAAATCGTCCCTCCAACATCCAACATCCACACATACATACACAAACATACACAGACATCATTGTAAAAATGTTAAAATCGAATTCTATTGACCTTAAATCGTGCTTAATCAATAAAATCTGGATATGAGATTTTAGCATGAATCCAATACTCTTCTTAGCGAGGGGTAAATAATTATGTTATCATAAACACTCCAATTTCTCCTAAATAAAAGTTAATACATTCCTACAACAGAATCAGAATACGATAACAAACAACGGATGGAGTTATGTGATTGTTTACTGCCTGTTTTTTGTTTTGCTCTCATATATTCATATATACTCTGAAGCATTGACGTCAAACGGATGTCATATATCTTATACTTCCCATTTTTTTTGAAATTATTTGCTGTTTGATTTTTTTTAATATTGATATATTATTATACATTAATCTTAAATAATTATCAACAAAAATTCTACTCTAATAGTTTTGGCAAGCATAATAAATTTAATAGATTGCTACAGTTTTTCAGTGTAGATAATATTAAAGAAAAAACTGTTATAAGCAAATATAATAAATTTTAAATATAAATGAAATTGTTGAAGTAATATATATTTTTACCTCTCGCTAAGAGAGGTATTGGATTCATGCTAAAATTCGCATACCCAGATTTTATTGAATAAGCACGATTTCAGGTCCCTAGAATCCGATTATAACATTTTTAAAATGATGTTTGTGTGTGTGTGTGTGTGTGTGTGTGTGTGGATGTGTGTATGTGTGTGTGTGTGTGTTCCTGGGAAGAGCTGAAAATGTTTTGGTAACAATTGAACAACCGGAAGTAGTAGTTTCTTAAAAAAATTCTTCTAAATATAATTTTTGGGAGTTTTTTTTATTAAATATTGAATAACATAAAATTCTCCATCTAATACACTTAAAATTTTTATTATATCTTGTATAGATTTAGAGATAAAGACACTATAATTATAGAGTAAACTAATCGCAGAGGCCAAGGCACTAAGGAAACCAGTTGACAAATTCCAATGTTTATAACATGGCACATGTCATTGTCAAATATTAACAGTTTTAGTGACATTCTGATAGCTTTATCTGGGAAGTATATTTAACTTTTCTTATTGTTTTATTAATTAAATATTTGAAATTATAGTTAAAATTGTGGTAAAATGCACATATCCATCAGAAATACCGCCAATCTGGTTAACGATTTGGAAGAATCTATGACATTTAGAAACTTCCTCATACAATGAAAAATAGATATAATTAGAATTATATGTGTGCAGAAGACATGTTAAATACAATAAAAAACAATATTTGAGTAAAGTTCCGTAATTTTTTGTTATAAAACGACGGTTCGAAAGTGATGTGCAATACAATACTTTTATAGTCTAATATGGAAATGGCGAGAGGTCTTGTGCTGGCCACAACAAATTTTTTATATATTGTACAAAATATACGGTTTAGGAAATTTAATTTTACCTAGTTACAGTTCTGTATTTCCCAATGTAAAATACGTTCCTTGTTAGAAATTAAATAACTGCTGCTGCTATATACGCACGGAATTGTATTGAACTAATCTTGACATTACAGTTACACGAGTTTTAAAAGTTGCAGCAGGAATATTTAAAATATATTCGCAAACTGTAAACAAATATGGCTATAACTATTATTGATAATATTTATTATTTGACAATACTGATATGACTTTAGCAAAAATCTGTTGTGGCCAGCACAAGACCTTCCGTCTATTTGATGTATTTTATACAAATCCCATACCAAAAAGACCTTGGAACAGTTTCTATATAGTACCATGTAAAATCGAACACGAACACATAGGTACTATTTTTACAAATTCCATACCAAAAGTTCATTTGAAAAGGTTTTATAAATCCAATAAAATTATAACATAAACATACACTAAGTAAAATGCACTTGACACTTCCTTCTTTCTGCTTCAGGTTTCCACTATTTTATTAGGGGTCGCTGTTTCCTCTTCTCTTTCACTCATTCTTGTCCAACGCATCTTCTTCACACAGTCCTTTCTTTCTCAAGTCTTCTGCGATACAGTCCTTCCATATTCTCGTTGGCCTTTCACTGCATGCCACTTGCGAGGAACACTATGACATATACCAATGTTTGATCCTATACTTTCCATATTTGGTTTTGCACTTGCAACAGACATCTGTCAATTATAATTTTCTGAATATATGAGCTGTTTCCATGATAAATAGCAAAGCTGACTAATTTTTGAAAATTAACTTCTTTGTAATTCTTTAACTCTACATCTATTGAATGTGAAGGAAAATGTATAATCAAACCGTATAGAGAATAGTATTTTCTTTAATATATATAATAACAAAATGTCATGAAAATAATATTTAACTGAGTTTTTTAAAGAAAAACTGTTAAAAACTTCAAATAAGGGTACTTCCGGTTGATCAATTATAACCAAAATCTAATCAACTCTTCATATGAATCTGCAGAAGAGGAATACGAAAGAATTATAATTTTTAGAATTGTAGTATTGGAGGACACACATACACACACACACATTGACACACACACACACACACACACACACACACACACACACACACACACACACATACATACAGACATCATCTTAAAAATAGTAAATTCGTATTGTAGGGACCCTAAAACGTACTTATTTTTTGACCAAAGACAATACCTTCCTTACCTAAAGGTGACGGAAGGTAATAATATTGTATTACTCCATTATAAAATTTTTAAAAAGGGTCTTTAACCAATGTTGGTTAATAGTTGAGTCAGTGAATACAAATTTCGTATTTGCCCCGAAATCTTATGCAACAGTTAAACACGGGAGCTTGTTGTTTTGCTGTTCTTGAAACCACTGTCTGCAGGCCGAGTGTCTATTTATTAGGGATTGAAATTATACAAATAATAATCTTATAAACAGGAATTTGCATTTACGCGTAAAAATTATTTGTTACATTTTTGTGTAAAATATGCATAAAAAATGTTAAATAAGTAGAAAACCTTGATAATGTATAATTTTATTTCTTCATGACGACATTAGATGACTTGATTTTTACAAATGTCACATTGCAGTTACTTTGTTGTAATTGTATACATATTACAAATTACAACATATTTAATATTAGAAGCCAAGCGCGACTAAGTTCTAATCCGTCACAGTGATTGAGATTGATATTTCTCAATGGCTTCTCTAATTAAACTGTTGTTAAGTAGAGTGGGTCTAGCAATGATTTTAGTATCTTCAAATTTAATTTGGTGGAATTCTGTAACAGACGATTTCCCAGGCTGGTTCAATCTGATCGATCGATGATGTTCACGCAATCTTGTAGAGACAGTTCTACCAGTCTAGCCGATGTAAACTCTCCCGCAGACACATGGAATTCTGTAATCCCTTTCAAAATGTTTTTTTTTTTTTTTAATATTTTATCATAATTTCAGTCGTTTTGGAATATATTTATGATAGGATTAAGAAAAGTAATTACAATGTGACATTTGTAAACAACAAGTCATCTAGTATCGTCATGAAGAAATAAAATTATACATTATCTGCATTTTCTACTTATTTAACATTTTTTATGCATTTTTTACACGTAAACGGAAAGAATAAGATTTAATGGTATTTCTTTGGTCGAATTAAAGGTTAATGAGATCTGCATTATTCAGAAGAGTATAAGTACAGATTTAATTTAAAATTTAGTTTTGATTAAACTTGCTCAGCTATAAGTTTGAAACTCAAAACTTTAATACAACCATTAAACACAGAAGCATGCTGTGTTGCTGTTCTTGAAATCAATGTCTGACGAGAAGAAAATCAGTCAGATGATAAAGACACGAATAAAAAGCGAATTCATTTATTTGATGAAGCAAAACAAATTATTATAAATGTGTACAATAGTTTAAAAAGCGACGAAAAAGAAGAAGCACCTTTATGAAAAACCGTGAGAGAAATAGTGTCTACAGGAATTACATTTAAATAAACCAAAATCGCAAGCAGGAAAATTAAGAATAAATAGTGATTTTGAAGCAGATATTATTCGAAGAAAAATATATACGAGGTCTGTCCGAAAAGTATCCGACCTTCCTTTATATTTCCCCGTTGCTGTTATTCTGCGTCATCGGGGTAGTGGCATCCTTCGAAGTAGTCCCCATTTGATTGAAGAATACGCTTCCAACGGCCTTTCTACTTTTGGAAGCAGTCTTGGAACTCGATTTTTGGTATTGCCTTTAGAACATTCGTTGTATTAGTTTCGAGTGTATCTTTCCAAATTGTCCTGAGCGATTTCAAGGCGAAGGTTTTTCTGCTCCACCGTTAGCAATTTCGGAATGAATTTCGCACACAGACGAACCATTTGAAAATTTTCAGTTAAAATCTTCCAAACACTAGTTGTCGGTATTCCCAGATCATATTCTAGTTCTCGCACAGTCAATCGACAATCTTCATTGATCACAAGTTGCACACGTTCGATATTTTTGTCGTCGAAGGCCGCCCAGAACGTGGGTTACTATCAACAGATGTGCGGCCATCTTTGAACCGTTTATACCAGTCTTTTATTTGTGTTTTGCTCATACACTCGTCCCCAAATGCCGTCTTCATCATTTCGATGGTCTCTACACAACTCTTTTCGAGTTTTAAGCAAAATTTAATGCAAATTCGTTATTCCGATCCTTCCATCATTTTTTACAATAGCAAAATGCGACAAACGTAAAAAACACTTTGTAAACAAACGCATGCTGCACGTAAATTAAGGTGATCCGACCAAAACTGTGGCATCTAGGGAATTCGTGAAACTTTGCAGTTGACACTTGTACCCGGCAGAGGGCGCTAAAATTGTCAGGCGCGAAGAAATGAAGAAAGGTCGGATACTTTTCGGACAGACCTCGTACGATGTATAAAAAAAAATATTTTAACTGAAATGTGATGATTGTGGATCTGTTCAACTAGAACTCTCAACAGAATTATTCACAGTATTGGGTTTTCTTTTCGTAAAATTAATAAACGTCAAGTTATTATGAAATCTACACGAATTTGAGAAAGGAATTTTTTGTTGACATATCCAGAAATTTTGTAATTTACAACTTTCTTCAGGATTACCTGCAGCAACGGTCTTTAGGAGCCTAAAAATTGGCACAACCTGTATAGTTTGTACAGAATTCTACCGTTATGGCATTGACTTACTAAGCCTGTGGTAGACCGGACTCAGCTGAGGATACCACTACCTGTCGCTTAAGGTCGGACTGCAAAAAATTAAATTTGCAAATCTCTGAATGCATTATGTATTTCTAAATTGATATTTAATGGATTTGCAAAATCAAATTACATCTTTGACCTTTGTTATAGATATGGAAAAAATATTGAAACATACCATTACACAGTCTCTATACAGTGTCCCACACTCTATCTTCAGTGTAGGGGAGATAGCCAATGCTAATCTTATGGACGTTTTCTGTACCATGTTGCCAATTTTTCAATGTAATGTAATATTGAAACATTCATAAATTTTCATTGCTATACCAAAATTAGTTAACACTGTACAATTTAATTTTTATGAGGATCTCTTATTTACCCAAGGGCTTATTGTAATCACCCGAAATTTATCTGCAGTTCTAAATAGTTTCCTTTACTGGGAAGCGAAAAGATGCGTTGGAACCGGGGTGGAAAATACATGTTGAAGCTATTTGTACCTGTAATAAGTAATATTTCAATACAATATTTAAAACCGCCCGGCATACAAATCTTCATCAAATGCATTAGAGATTAAAATATTAAAATATTATAGATTCAAATTGAAGATTATAAAGAAAGAATAAAGACTTATGAACTTTGTAAAATATATGCAGTATTTCTATCAAGCCTAAATATTAGAAAATTATCATAAATTAAATAAAAAAATAATGCTTAATAATTTTAACTCTTTATGAATTCATCATATAATATGTCGACATAAATAGCATAAAACATAAAAAAATATTCTTCATCAATATGGCATTGGGATAATGTATCGTAGGAGGAAAACAAAAAATTAGGGATTTCAATTCATCATATCTACTCGTATCTGCTCCAATCGGCAAGTATAGTATTACAAAAATGCGCTGTAGAAAATATAGTGTTAATTATTTCATGTAGCTCTATATCTTTCCGTAGAATGGAAATATGTAACATAGGGTATTTATATTGTTGACGAAGATTGTAAAATGTCCAATTAAGTACAAAAATGTTTTATATTATTTACTTTAAATTGACTAGAGTTTATATATTAATTATTTTCATTGACCTACGCTTGTTATGTTTTTATACCCTACTTATATTTTGTGTTTGTATTATTTTATATTTTTTGTAAATTGTTAAACTGACCAGTTTATTATTATTTTTTTTCTTTTCACCCACCTGTTTAGATGCACTGAAAGTACACCAATCATAAATACATTCAATGAAGTACCCAGAATATTTCATCTCTTTTTGGTCATATATTTTGCTCTTTCTATCTTGTAGACTAACAGCAGGTAAATTTGGCAACATGGTACTCCATAAGACCCTATACTGAACATAGAGTGTGGGACACTGTATAGTAACCATGGAAACAACTTGCATCTTTCTCTTATTAATGCATCGATGCATATGTCTCTCTTTTGTTATTATTAGATCATCTTTAGTTAAAGAAGACTGCTGAATTCGACCCATTATTATTAAAGAAGTTTTAAAAAAACTCTGCTTCATTATTAGAAAATAAAGTAAAATAAAAAAAACTATACCAATTAATGCTATTTTATTTTAGGAAATTTACTATTGGGTATGTTTTTATGACGATAAACAAAACCTTCAACTAAAATCTGGAATTAGTAATATTTTATTTTTTGTTCTATACTATTAGCGGTTATTAGATAGTAAATATGTAAATGTGAATGTTTCTAGGAATATAATTACATTGGTTCAATGCCACAGAGACGCATAATTTAATGAATGCATTTTTTTTTTTTGTTTGATTATTTAGTTCTACGTAGAAATAGAAAACGAAATTATATAAAATTCTTATAGATAATAGATACTTGGTGCATCACTATAAGGATTTATTTATTGACTGAAAGTGACTTGAAATACTTGAAAGTGTGTGAAACTGAGACATGAACGTTTTGAGGTAGAAAAGAGAGATTACCTATATTCTCCATTAGATTTCTAGACATCACACAACGCTGAACTGCTAGGCACTAACGACTAATGGTACCTACTGAAAAATTAATTTCAGTTCTTCGGTATAATGTAATATGTTTTGAAAGTGTTAATGCTAGAAATTCTATTATATTTTTGAAACGTTTTGATGTTTGAAAACGAAACGGGCAAATGCTAACTGTGTAAAACGACAGATAAATAACAGAAAGAATAACAGAATATTGGAAAGTTAGAATTAACAAGTTTCATTGAACTTGTACAGTAATTTAATCAGTAAAAACAGACGTACAATAGAGAAATTCTTCGTCTTTACACTCCTATGCAGTGATAACGGATGTGTCGATGCGTATTTCCAAACACTATCTTCGTATGGACATGGCTTCAAAAGTAAAACTTTTTTATTCATTTACAGCCCGATTCACAAAAAAGTTTAAGCTAATCCTCATTTTTGAATTAGTGAATTCTATTCTATTCCGGTATTTAAAATTTAATTTTCATGATATTATCAATAAAGGTAGATACTAGGAATAGGTTAGAGGTTAGACTATATTTTAAAATATAAACTGTCAAAATTAGAGTAGAATTCGCTAATCCAAAAATGAGGATTAGCTTAAACTTTTTTATGAATCGGGCTGTATAATAATATACCGATTCATCACCTTTTGGAGGGTGGGAAATACGGCATTCCTAACTTTAATGACAATCTCTTGGGTTGGAAATAAAAAATTTCACTTCCATCTCTTAGGTTGGAAATGTTTATGTAGGGGTTGCTTAGCAATATTGCCATAGATCCCTATAATTAAGTTTTTTAAGTTTAAAATGAGGATGATTGTGAACAAAATAGTATACATGATCTCGGTGGGAGTTTCATCACAGCCTCGCACTTTATCTCATATACATAAGCCCTTGGGTGTAATGAAACATTTCCCACCTCGGATGTAATATACTATTCATATTTCGTATTCACAAAGTCAATTTTGTTTAAAATTATTTGGGGTTTTTTACCTTTCGACAACTTTAGGTAAGGAAGGTATTGTCTTTGGTCAAAAAAATTGGTTGTGTTTTTAATGAATAAGCACGTTTTAGGGTCCCTAGACTACGAATTTAGCAATTTTACGATGATGTCTGTATGTATGTGTGTGTGACAAAAATTTCTCTAACGATAACTCCAATAATACAATTCTACACATTATTTTTTTTTATATCCTTCTTCTTTACATACATATATGAAGAGTTTAAATTTTGGTTATAATTGGTCAACCGAAAGTTTTCTTATTTGAAATTCTTAACAGTTGTCTTGAAAAAATTCAGTTTAATATCATTTTTTGACATTTTATTTGTCTATACAGTTTGATTATATATTTTCAATAAATATAGAGTTAAAGAATTATAAAAAGATTAACTTTCATAAATCAGCCAGATTTGCTATAATCATGTGAACAGCTAATATATTCAAATAATTCTAATTGACATATGTCAGTGCCAAGTGCAATTTACATAGTATATATTCGTGTTATAATTTTATTGGATTTATAGAATCTTTTCCAAGGTACTTTCGGTATGAAATTTATAGAAAATTCTGTATGTCCGTGTTACAGTTTTACTGGATAATCTTTTCCAAGGAACTTTTGGTATGGGATTTGTATAAAATACATAGAATTGACATCAGATTTTTTGAAATAGTTATACCTGTGTTCTGAATATATATTAAATTTAGTTGTAGAAAAAGTATTGTGTGCACCTTGTGCACGAAATATGTTCAGTGTTTTCGTTTCGAGTGAATTTTTTGACTTTTGTGCACTAAACATAAATTTCTCGCACATGGTACACAAATAATTATTCATTACTCATCGTGTCATATTTTGAACATTTATAAGCCCTTGAAAATTACATTTCAACGCACATACATTGACGGCTTAAAAAGAAATGTTTGCCCTGGGTATAAAGCTTTGTTTTTCCATAAACAGACAATACGTTGTTTGCAGGAAACGTATGATAAGAATGATATTTTATTTATTAATATTAATAAATGTTTAAGATTCTTATTGTTTACCTCTTCATTTTTTAATGGTAATGACTAAATATTTTTACTTCGTATGGTACTGCTTTTTTAATGTGTTATATTTTGTAATACAATATAAAACTTAACCTGATCTGAATTCTAAATTGAAATACGTATTATTGTTTGTCGCTTTGGTGCCAATTAATATTTTTTTAACCGTTTGTACATGGTAGAAAAATTCGAGTTGCTTATATGAAAAACTATCTTATTATGCACGCTACAGAAAATTGATTTAGGTCTTTATGGGCCAACTTTTTGAGACAACTTTAATAGGCGCTACATAAATTTTCGATCGTCCTTTGTTTTTGAGCTACAGGCAAAATTCGATTTTCGAATATCAGTGAAAAAATCTAGATACATTACTGAAACTTATTCTTAGAATGAATTGAAAAATAAAGAATAGATGCAATTAAAATATTTTGTATATCCCAGAAATATGAAATACAATATTTATGTCCTAATATGAAATTGGCGAGAGGTATTTTGTACTGGCCACAACAGATTTTTATTTTGGGAGCTGTGAATGAGGCTTAATATGGAAATGGCGAGAGGTTTTGTGCTGGCCACAACAAATATTTTATTAAGCAACCACTCCATAAAAAAAATCTGTTGTGGCCAGCACAAGACCTCTCGCCATTTCCATATTAGGCTATATAAGTATTGTATTGCACTTCGCTTTCGAACCGTCGTTTTATAACAAAAAATTACAAAACTTTACCCAAATATTGTTTTTTATTGTATTTCACATATCTTCTGCACACATATAATTCTAATTATATCTATTTTTCATTGTATGAGGAAGTTTCTAAATGTGAGAGATTCGTCCAATTCATTAACCAGATTGGCGGTATTTCTGATGGATATATGCATTTTACCTATAATTTCAAATATTTAATTAATAAAACAATAAGAAAGATTAAATATACTTCCCAGAAAAAGCTATCAGAATGTCACTAAAACTGTTGACTTTTGACACTGACATTTACAAACTATGTTATAAATATTGGAATTTGTCAACTGGTTTCCTTAGTGCCTTAGCCTTTGCGATTAGATTAATCTATATATTATAGTGTATTTATCTCTAAATCTATACAAGATATAGCCAATAAATTTTTTAAGTGTATTAGATGGACAATTTTATGTTCTTAAATAAAATAAATAAATATATCATCACGGCATATTATCCATTTCTGGGTGTGCCAGTATCTACAACACATGTAGACATCGGAAATGATGACGATATATTTTACCGTGTGGGCGCTTACCAGGCGTCACCTCACGGGCACTCATAACTGGTGTGGAGAGTGCACCACAGGGGTCACTTTTGTGCCATTTAAAATTGGAAATATTTGGCTGGATCGAACCCGGTTCCCCCGGGTTCGCGACCGGACACTCAGGCACGCGGCCACGGGACCCCATATTTTATGTTTTTTATATTCTTCAATATTTAAAAAAATTATATGTAGAAGAATTTGTCTAAGAAACTACTACTACCAGTTGTTCAATTGTTACCAAAACTTTTTCAGCTCTTCCCAGGAATGTCAGATTGAGGAATCCATAGTTAAACAGTTCTTAAGACTTATAGTTTTTGAGGAATCGTCCCTACAACATCCAGACATACACACACACACACACACACATACACACATCCACACATCCACACACACACACACACAAACACACACACACACACACACACACAGACATCATTTTAAAAATGTTATAATCGGATTATAGGGACCTTAAATCGTGCTTATTCACTAAAATCTGCATGAATCCAATACCTCTCTTAGCGAGAGATAAAAATAAAAAAAATCTTGCTTCATTCATTTTCAATAAACAAAAACTTGTAGAGATATTCTCCGTATGAAGGTATAGATTGAAAGAACGCAGCCGTGTAGCAGGTCCCGTTGACTCGCTCCAAGAATGAGGTTACTTTCCAGCATCTCGTAGTGGCACACATACACATACACCCATTCAAATAAGTATGCGTGAGCTAGTGCCGTTTGCAAAGTCAATGTCACGAGCTACAGGCGATAGTAAGCTCAGCCCGACTCTAGAGTCAGTCTCGCAGGATTCGTACGATCACTTTCTCACTAGTTTTATCTTTCCATTTGGTAGAAAAGTGATCGAGTCTGTATAATTTAACAGAAGTATTTTATAATAACGGAGATAATATGTATTTAGATTCCTTTCTCTTAAGCAGATTACAGAACTTCTTTTTTATAATTACATACGTATTTGGAGATAATATGTAAATCATTTATTTGTTGTGAGCAAAAAGTTACTTTCAGAAAAAAGAAATATTTTAGTAATATGTTGATTGTTTCTGCTTTTACTTTTCGCTGGCAAACAGTTTAAGAAATTGATACACCGGGCCTAAGTGCCGTTTTTTTAATCTCTGGTTAATATTTTAACTTCTAGTAAATCGTTTCGTTGACAGCAATGATAAATCTGACACTTTACAGTTCATTTAATTTAACTCTTGGTTAAAGTTTTAACCATATATTGAAAAAATCTATTGTGGCCAGCACAAAACCTTTCGTCAATGCGATGTATCTTGTACAATTCTATACCAAAAGTTTCTTGAAAAAGATTTTATATATCTTGTAAAATTATAATACGAACACACTATTTTTTACAAATTTCATACCAAAAATTCCTTTTAAAAGATTCTATAAATCCAATAAAATTATAACAAGAACATACGCTATATATTCCTTCTTTCTTCTTCAGGTTTTCCCTTTTTACATTCCGTCACCTTTAGGTAAGGAAGGTATTGTCTTTGGTCAAAAAATTCGGTGGTGAGTTTTTAATGAATAAGCACGTTTTAGGGTCCCTACAATACGAATTTACTATTTTTAAGATGATGTCTGTATGTATGTGTGTGTGTCCGTGTGTGTGTATGTGTGTGTGTGTGTGTGTGTGTCCGTGTGTGACAAATTTTTCTCCGACGATAACTGCAATACTACAATTCTAAAAATTATAATTCTTTCGTATTCCTCTTCTGCACATCCATAGGAAGAGTTGATTAGATTCTGGTTATAATTAATCCACCGGAAGTACCCTTATTTGAAGTTTTTAACAGTTTTTCCTAAAAAAAACGCAGTTAAATATTATTTTTTGACATTTTGCATTATACATATTAAACAAAATACTCTTCTCTATATGATTTGATTATATACTTTCCTTCATAGTCAATAGATGTAGATTTAAAGCGTTATAAAGAAATTAATTTTGAAAAATTAGTCAGCTTTGCACACGGACACACATACAGACATCATCTTAAAAATAGTAAATTCGTATAGTAGGGGCCCTAAAACGTGATTATTCATTAAAAACTCACTACTGATTTTCTTTTGTCCAAAGACAATACTTTCATTACCTAAAGGTGATAGAAGGTAAAAATAATAATATGTACCTAGTTGCCATAATAATGGCATTCGCTTTCATTTATGTAAATAACCTAGAATAACTATTTCTTATCATCATTTTTATTTTTATATCTAATTATCTTATGATGTACTAATGATAAAAACAATTAATAGATTTGAATAACAGTATTTACTAATCTTAACTATTCCACAACTTACTAATGATCAAAGTTTTCACATATATACAAAATTTCCATAATAAACATTAATTTATTTTCCTTAAAAATTTCCTTTTTGTTTTACACATAGAAACATATTATTTCTCGTAAATGTATAGAATAATTACTAAGATAATTAAGATAAGAATATGAACTAAACATTCTATTATTTATATTTATTCTGAGACCATGCATTATTGTTTTAAAAATTAGTGCACTTATTTTAATAGTTCTTACGCAGTTTCAAAACGAAATTTGATAAACATAGTTGTGTGATAACAGCGTATATGACAATATTATCAAGAGTTTTACACGTTTTATCAATATATTAAAATTAAATCTAAAATAATGCAATTGGTAAGATAATTATTTGAAATTGCCAAGTACGAGTAATGACATTTATATATATATATATATATATATATATATATATATATATATATATATATATATATATATATATATTATAACTCTGCCCGTGTGTGTGTGTGTGTGTGTGTGTGTGCGTGCATGCGTGCGTGCGTGCGTGAGTGTGTGTGTGTGTGTGTGTGATAAAAATTTCTTCGACGATAACTCCAAACTACAATTCTAAAAATTATAATTCTTTCGTATTCCTTTTCTGATTAACTTTCATAAATTATCCAGCTTTGCTATAATCATGGAAACAACTGATATATTTAAATAATTCTAATTGATAGATGTCAGTGTCAAGTGCAAAATCAAATACAGCAAGTATAGGATCAGAATGTCGGGAGTACGAGGAAGGCGAAAGAGAAGATGGAAGGACTGTATCGCAGAAGACTTGAGAGAGGAAGAACTGTGTGAAGAAGATGCGTCAAGTGCAATTTACTTAATGTATGTTCATGTTATAAAGTTATTGGATTTATAGAATCTTTTCAAAGGCACTTTTGGTATGGAATTTGTAACAAATAGTATGTGTTCGTGTTATAATTTTATTGGATATATAGAATCTTTTCCAAGGAACTTTTTTATAGCATTTATCCATTTTTATTTCAATACTTTTATTTCTAAAAATTCACACTTACACTTACGTAACATTCCCTTTACAATCAAATAATATTACTACCAAGTTTATATCTCTACCCATTTTTGAATTATTGCCCCAAAAGTCAATAAACCCCACATATAGATAAAAACTTCAAAATTTTCAAAAATCTAATATATATGTATTTAGATACTTCTCAATGCGCTGATTCCAAATTTTGAAACCGCAGGTCGATATCACTTTTCGTTCTCAAGATATTTAGATTTAAAATTTCGCTCAAAACTGCCCATTTTTGGGTAATAACCCAAAAATGGGTCGAAATATGAAATTGGCGACATCACCATTCGATTCTACGGACAAAAATACATAAGTATACCAATTTTCATAATGTTTGTCTAACCGGTTCACTTTTTATGAATAAAAGCTTGAAAATGGCCAAAATCTGAAAAAATTGTAAGGGGTACCCCTTACGATTTTTGCCATTTTTGACTATTTTCAGTTATTTTGCTTTAGAGATTGTATGCGGTGTTTAAAAATACTGAAAATTGGTGTACTTATGTAATTTTGCCCGTAGAATCGAATGGTGTTGTCGCCAAATTCATATCTCGACCCATTTTTGGGTTATTACCCAAAAATGGGCAGTTTTGAGCAAAACTTTAAATCTAAATATCTCAAGAACGAAACGAGATATCGACCTGCGGTTTCAAAATTTGGAATCATCGCATTGAGAAGTATCTAGATACATACAAATTAGATTTTTGAAAATTTTGAAGTTTTTATCTAAATGTGGGGTATATTGACTTTTGGGGCAATAATTCAAAAATGGGTAGAGATATAAACTTGGTAGTAATATTATTTGATTGTAAATAAATGTAAAAAAATAAAAGTAATGAAATAAAAATGGATAAATGCTATAAAAACTAGTGTTTTCTCTAAATTACTTGTTTATATCATAGTTGAACTTACTGATTTATAGTTCTGCGACTTATTTTTACTGAAGGTGGATGCGTTTACTTTCAAAATTATTTACAATTACTTTTCCATATTTACTACGAAAAGAAGATTACAGGGCTCTTCATTTTCCTAAAATGCATTAAAGAGGATTTTTATTGTTATGTGCACGAAGTTACCTTTGAACTTCACTTTCTCTTACAGAATTTTTAAGAGCTACATTATTCTATCTTCAACTATAATATTTAAATGATTTACTGTTAAGCTCAATTTAAGATTTATACATGTTGTGTTCTACTTTCATATAGGATCACACTAGAATGATAATAAGACACATGGATTATATTCTTTATAATTGACCCATAAATCATAATCGAAATACAACAAATTTATATAAAAATCGTAAAATACTGACAAGTAATATAAGTACTTAGTAAAACTAAATAATTAAAAAATACATTTTTCAGTAAAGTTATTACAAATTAAACAATTTATGTCATGGTGAGTATCGAATTGATTCTATTGGTTAGAAAATTTGAGAATCTCGCATATAAAAAAAAAATTTGTAGCTAGCACAAGACCTTTCGCCATTTCCATTTTAGGCTATATAAGTACATATTGTATTTAACATTTCTGGTACACACACAATATTTATAATTACATCTATTATTAATATGTTTTTATATTTTTTAATTCATTCTATAAATAAGTTTCTTCCTGCTCTTCTAAATGTTAGAGATTCAATTCAAATTCAATTACAAGTTTGGCGGTATTTCTGAAGGATGTAATGTATGTATCTATAATTTTAAATATTTAATTAATAATAAAATAAGAAATATTAAATTTCCTTCCCAGAAAAAGCTTTCAGTAATGTATCTTGATTTTTGATTGGTTTCTATGGAGTTATTTGGGCTATGGGATTATTTTATATATTTATAAATCTCTATCTCTAAATGTATAGAAGATATAATAAAAGTGTTCAATGTATCAAATAGAGAATTTTATATTTGTAATAACCATAAATTTCCAAAAAATAATATTTAGAAGATTTTTTTAAGAAACTACTACTTCCGGTTGTCCAATGGGGTATTCCACTCAATTTTTTTTATTATTTTAAATAAAACTTCATTCAGTTTGAAGCAATTTATAGTATTAAAAAATCTTAATTGTTCCTAGTTTCAGAGTATTTTATTTTCGAGAAATCAGTGTAACGTCACATTTCCTCTATACTTGTCTTTCTCACGCACACTGCTCTGAGTACGCTGCGAGAGAAGGATAACAATTGTATGACGTCAATTTTCCCTTTTAGCAAATGTGAAATATCTCGTAAAGTAATTATTTGAAAAATGTTTTCATTGTTTTAACTATTATTTATTGAGCCATACTTTATGTTAAATTGAAATTTTCTTAATTCTGTTGTTATGGTGGAATACCCCATTCTTACCAAAACCTTTTCAGCTTTTCTCATTAATGTCAGATTAAGGAATGCGTAGTTAAATTAGTCTTTAGTCTCATAGAATTTGAGAAATCGTCCCTCCAACATCCAGACACACACACACACACATACACACAGGCATTTTAAACATGTTAAAATCAAATTTTAGGCACCTTAAAACGTGGTTATTCACTAAAATCTGGATAGGCGATTTTTAGCATGAAACCAATACCTTTCTTATAGCCAGTTTTACAAACTCTGGTTAAAATTTAAACCGACTGTTAAATAAACAAAATTGAAACGAAACGAACTGTCAAATGACAAAATAATCATTATTGTCAATAATCCGATTCAATATTGTTTATTTAACTTACCGTTAAAATTCTAACTGGAGATTGTAAAAGTGGCTCTTAGCGAGTAAAAATTAGAAATAAGATTTTATTTATTTTGGGTCTGTTTGAATTTGTCACTTAGCAACGCACTCAGCCACGCGAATAAATAAATATATCTTCACGGCATATTACCCATTTCTGGGTGTGCCAGTATCTACAACACATGTAGACATCGGTAATGATGACGATATATTTTACCGTGTGGGCGCTTAGCAGGCGTCACCTCACAGGCACTCATAGCTGGTGTGGAGAGTGCATCACAGGGATCACTTTTGTGCCATTTAAAATTGGAAATATTTGGCGTCTGTCGGGATCGAATCCGGTTCCCCCAGGTTCGCGACCAGACACTCAGGCACGCGGCCACGGGACCCCATGGAGCCACGCGAATAAAGGACAAATTATGTTTTCTTTAATTGATATGGGTCAATAACACATATAAATTCGATTGTAACATATCACAAATATGTTAATCAATTTTGTATTGTATTCATATTCATTTCCATATATGTTACAGTATGCTGAAATTTGTATTAAGTATTACACTCGCAATCAACTTTTAATTACTAAACAATTAAACAATAAGGATTTGAATTTTTAATACCGTATGGAAATTAGTTCAAGTGCGTTTATTATCAATAAGACTTTATTGTAGTAGAACCTTGGTTAAAAACCCTGAAATACAAACAATAAATAAAAAAGTAATCTGTGCCATCAAAGTATGTACTTACAATTTATAATAAACTGCAGGTCCTTGCAAAAACTGAAGACTGTAGGATAATGGGCTACTTGCGTGGTACTGAAAATCCGATTTCTGTCACTATATACATAATGTTATATTGAAAACATAAATATAAAAATATAAATTTTATTTTAAAATAATTATTTGTTTTTTACTAAATTAAGAAAATTTTCTGTGACGTCTTTATATTGAACTGGGGAGGGGGAGCATGTTTAAGAATGTTATCAATAGATGGCATGGCGTGCGAACAAGTTTTAATTTTAATTTGACATTAGTTCATTTTTCTCTCTCTCTGGTCTCTTAAATACATTAATTACTTTATAAATAAACACATAGGTAGTTACTTGTAATTTAAAATATCGATACAAAAAATATAAACTAAAATACTAACCTCCAAACTATTATTGAAACGTCAAACAGGTGATCTACATTACCCGCACAAACATACCATTACTATGCGGCTTAATTCTACGTCATACATGGCGAGAATTCAAATAATCAAATTTCATTATTTTTTTTCTGGCTAAGTAATAAAAATTTTGTCAAAAGAAAAAATATGGGTAGCAAGTTTTTACATTCTATTCAAAAATATTAAATAAAAAAAAGGTACGCAAGTAGCCCATTAAAAGAAATACTGTTGTGGCTAGCACAATACCTCTCGTTATTTCCATTTTATGTTATATATGTATTGTATTGCACTTCGCTATCGTTTTATAATAAATTAATTACAGAACTTTACCTAAATATTGTTTTTACTTCCTTGTAGGAAGTAAAGGAAGTATTGTAATCGCGAAAAATTTCGGTTTTCAGATTTCAACGGAAATATTCATTTTGACCATCCCTGAATCCATTTTGACTAATTTCGTCTGTACGTACTTACTTATCTCGCATAACTGAAAAACGGGAAGCCGTAGAAAGTTAAAATTTTGTATTTAGGACTGTTATAATACCTGGTTGTGCACCTCTCTTTTTGGTCATTACATAACTTTGGGAAGTGGTACTCTACTTGAAGCCTATAATAGATTTTAATGAAAAACTATGTTAAAATATAATCCAAAACTTTTCAAACTTGGTATATAATACTTTTATATCAATGGGAATAACATAATAGATTTTAGTTAAAATGGTCTACCCGCAAGTGGTACTTTACTTGAAGCCTATCATAGATTTTAATGAAAAACTATATTAAAATATAATCCAAAACTTTTCAAATTTGGTATATAATACTTTTATGTCAATGGAAATAACATACAAGATTTTAGTTAAAATGGACTAACCGGAAGTGATACTTTACTTGAAGCTGTTATCAGTTTTTCTTGAAAAAATGGTATTATTTTGATTTTAATAATAAATGCTTCAAATAAAAGTTTTAGAGAATTGAATTCTGCGTCGAAAAAATCAAGTATGATTAAATTAGCTCTTTGTATAAGCGAGATATGTAAATTTAAAAATTATGTACTTTTCGGTTTCTGTAATTAAGTTTGCTATGAATTAGGACAAAAATAACAAAAAAATAAAGAATTTAATGACAATGTCAAAGTAACAGGCCTACAAGGAAGTCATGTGGTGTCCACTTCAGATATTTTTTTGTATTTAACATGTCTTTTGCCCAAAAAATATATTTTTTATGTCAAAACTACAACTGACGGAAATCCGAGAATTAGAAAAAACAAAATAAGAAGTCGAAAAAATTTTTCGGCGGTGTTTATGAAGTATTATGTTGTTGTTATTCTATAAAGTAGTTAATTTTATTTAAATTTCTATTATATACGTAAATAAAGTTTAAGATAAAAAATATTATGTGTTAAGTGTTAAAGTTAGTGTGTGTTCATCATTAATGAAGTGATCATCCATCGATAAGGCTGAACCTGCTGGATATAAAGTGTTACAACAGTACTGTCAAAAAATATGGCGACACCAAACAATTGTTCTGACATACTTCTGTGAAACACTAACTTTTCTTGCTATTTGTCTAAGTCACACAAGCAATGTCTGTCTTCTCTACAAACATAATTTTTTACACAAATACTAAGAAGACTTTTTTCTTGCTTATCTTTATTTGTAATTTTCAACAGGATCACTGCTTCCAATAATTAATTAATAATGAGGTGTTACCTTTGCTTTAATTGAAAGAATAAGAAAAAATGTTTTATTACCTGTATTTTTTATTTTCTCTTTATTGCCTTTGAAAATACACAGCCCAATTTTCAAAAAAGTTTAAGCTAATTTTAGTTTATATCTCTACCCATTTTTGAATTATTGCCCCCAAAAGTCAATATACCCCACATTTAGATAAAAACTTCAAAATTTTCAAAAATCTAATTTGTAATTTGTAATAATGTATCTAGATACTTCTTAATGCTCTGATTCCAAATTTTGAAACCGCAGGGCGATATCTCGTTTCGTTCTCGAGATATTTAGGTTTAAAGTTTTGCTCAAAACTGCCCATATTTGGGTATGGACCCAAAAATGGGTCGAGATATGAATTTGGCGAAATCACCATTCGATTCTACGTACAAAAATACATAAGTATAGCAATTTTCATAATTTTTGTCCAACCGGTTAATTTTTTATGAATAAAAGCTTGAAAAGCCCTGAAAATGGCCAAAATCTGAAAAAATCGTAAGATTTTTGCGATTTTTGGCAATTTTCAGTTATTTTGCTTTAGAGATTGCATGTGGTGTTCAAAAATTCTGAAAATTGGTGTACTTATGTAATTTTGCCCGTAGAATCGAATGGTGTTATCGCCAAATTCATATCTCGGCCCATTTTTGGGTTAATACCCACAAATGGGCAGTTTTGAGCAAAACTTTAAATCGAAATATCTCGAGAACGAAAAAACCCAACTAGCACAAAAGCTGCAGCTTACAACCAAATACCTGTATTACTATTTTATAATTGAAAATTATGCACCTTTTAATTATATTAAAGTAATTCAGAGTACCATTTTGCTTATAAAGCAGTTTGCTTCTATAAAATAGTTGTAAAAATATTCTCTCAACTTAGCAATATTTTTTTTTATAATACTTTTATAAAAGTGTGGAGAGGAAATTGATTTCGCCTTCTCAAGGTTCAATGTAAAACTTAGTTTTTATTTGATATTTGGACGTTTCGAGGGACCCAAGGCCCTCATCATCAGCAGAATTAAAAATTTATTTTAAATTAACAGTTTGCTTAAACATTGACTCAAGGGTCAATTTTAGAGATATTTTTGCATACAAGATTCCCAACTGCTATAGCCACATCACCTCCAAACTATTTACTTGAGGGATTAAAACTTGATCGTGTCTCCGACCCGAGGACAACCAGTAAGCGAAACTTTTTGGAGCAACGGGGATAACATTTTCAACCTCCATACTTGTTTTTTGAGGGATTAACACTTAATAAAGAGATACTTTTAAATTTTTTTTTGTTTGGATCTCACAATCCCATGTTTGTCACTTCGAAATCGGAGACGCAATCTGTCTATTATAATAGTTTTATAGTGGTTTTTATAATCTCTTATAAATCTTTAATATAGTATTACGTTTTCTCTATTAAGGTGTTACTATTAAGACCTTTATAAATAAAAAAATATAAAATATTTCACCTGTTTAAGCTATAAAGTGTAAATGACATTTCTTATAAAGACATTTTATTATAATTTTTTAATGTTCACTTAATGCAGAAGCTATAAAACTACAAAGAAATAAAAAGGCTTCTTATAAAACAGGAAGATGTCGAAAGGTACGTTTAGAAAACCATTTTAACTTTAGTTTTATTTTTTATCTGATGGGCCATTCGATATGTTTTTCCCTTCATCATTTAAAAAATTAGTAGCTCCTTCCTCTAATTCACCATTATTTATTTCAGTTCCTATTTGGACCCAGTGTATATTTTGCACTATTTGCTAAAGTTAAAATGGTTTTGATGAGACAGAGCATAGGTTCATATTTTTCGGTAAACGGTACTTCCTTACCCAAATAATTCGTTTGGGATTAATAATAAAACACGTTAACACATCTTAAACAATCTTAACCATCTCTAATCTACCTTAACACCTTAACTATCCTACCTATATCTTTCTCTAACTTTCTGCTCTGCGTTGACCTACTGCTGTGTGGTAAAGCAAGTTCTGTTGTGTCCCAGTGTGACGTACGTCTCTGGTCTGCACGTTTCTGCCCCTTCCATTGACGTACGCCCGTCGGTTTTATAAAGCGAGTGGTTGCAGCAACTCTGTACAGTGCTGTCCTGGCCACAATCAACGAGTGAGTGTACGTGAGTGCCGTTTTGGATTATTCACAAGGTAGGGAATATTTGATACTGTGGAGTGGTCGCGGAAGATTTTTTTTGTTAATTTTTTACCAATTTTTTGGTGCGTTTAGATTACAATATAGGTATTCGTTATTCAATCGGGATATAATTTTTTATTCTTTTTATAATATTGATAAATTTCTTAATCATAAAATAATTATTTAGAAAATTAAGAAATGAAAATGAACCATAATTTTAATGATATCTGATACCTGTTTATGATGAATTTTGAAAAAATAAAATAAAAAAAAAAACATGTGGCAAATGTATAAGGATATTAGGATATACATACAAGTATCGAAAGAGTTCATTTCGATACGCTTTTTACCTCTCGCTAAGAGAGGTATTGGATTCATGCTAAAATTCGCATATCCAGGTTTTATTGAATAAGCACGATTTAAGGTCCCTAGAATCCGATTATAACATTTTTAAAATGATGTCTGTGTGTGTGTGTGTGGATGTGTGTATGTCTGGATGTTGTAGACACGATTCCTCAAAAACTATAAGACTTAAAAAATATTTAACTGCAGTTTCCTCAATCTGACATTCCTGGGAAGAGCTGAAAAGGTTTTGGTAACAATTGAACAACCGGAAGTAGTAGTTTGTTAAAAAAATTCTTCTAAATATAATTTTTTGGGAGTTTTTTTATTAGATATTGAAGAACATAAAATTCTCCATCTAATACACTTAAAATTTTTATTATATCTTGTGTAGATTTAGAGATAAAGACACTATAATTTATAGAGTAAACTAATCGCAGAGGCCAAGGCACTAAGGAAACCAGTTGACAAATTCTAATGTTTATAACATGACATGTCATTGTCAAATATCAACATTTTTAGTGACATTCTGATAGCTTTTTCTGGAAAGTATATTTAATTTTTCTTATTGTTTTATTAATTAAATATTTGAAATTATCGGTAAAATTGTGGTAAAATGCATATATCCATCAGAAATACCGCCAATCTGGTTAATGAATTGGAACAATCTCTGACATGAAAATGTTATAAAATAGATATAATTAGAATTATATGTGTGCAGAAGACATGTTAAATACAATAAAAAACAATATTTGGGTAAAGTTCTGTAATATTTTGTTGCAAAACGACGGTTCGAAAGCGAAGTACAATACATATATAGCCTAATATGGAAATGGCGAGAAATTTTGTGCTGGCCACAACAGATTTTTGTTTTAGAAGATTGGATTAAAAAAAATCCTAACTCGGAGTAGACTATGAACAAAAAAACGTATGTCAATTTGAAAGTATTTAATTAAATGTCAATTTGACCCGAGATATTGTCAAAAATATTATCTAAAGAAATCAAAGCTTTTCTTCTTGAATCCTTATTTTAGAAAACGGTGAATGGCAATATATTCTGTTATAATAATCGGACATACGTTTTTGTGTTCATAGCCTACTCCGAATTAGGTTTTTTTCTGAACACACTGTACAATAGCGAACTCTAAGTGAAATAGTGTTTAATAAAGAATTAAAAAACACTCGCCATGTTTCACAAGATTTCGCATCTGGTAACTACAGACGCGTTTCGCTCTTATTGGGGCTCATCAGTGTGGTGAATTGTCTCTGCAAAAAGAGGCAGTTGTTTAACGGCAAATAGGAATGTACAACCCTCTACGAACCTTTTGAAACCGCAGTGATCAAATTTCAATTTCTATTTATTGCGAATAAGATTTTAAATTCCTTTCTAAACATTCAATTGATTATTGATGTCAAAATTTCGATTTGTATATTTTTATTTAAGTCAAACTTAAAATCTAACAGCTCGATTCTCAAAAAAGTTTAAGTTAAACCTCATTTTTGGATTAGTGAATTCTATTCTATTCCAGTATTTAAAATTTAATCTTCAAAATATTATGAATCTGTTGTGGCCAGCACAATACCTCTCGCCATTTCCATATTAGGCTATATAAGTATTGCACATATTTAACATTTCTGATAACATAAATTTTCAAAAAAATATTTAATTTTTTTTTTAAGAAACTAATATTTCCGGTTGTCCAATTGTTACCAAAATTTAGTCAGTTCTTCCCAGTAATGTCAGATTGAGGAAACTGCAGTTAAACATTTTTTAACTCTTATAGTATTTGAGAAACCGTTGATTCAACATACACACACATACATGCACACACACAAACGGACATCATCGTAAAAATATTATAATCGGATTCTAGGGACCTTATAACAAAATCTGAATTTGCGATTTTTAGCACGAATCCAATACCTACCAGTAAAAAGGTAGATACTAGTAATAGATTAGACTATATTTTAAGATATGAACTGTCAAAATTAGAATAGAATTCGCTAATTCAAAAATAAGGATTAGCTTTAAACTTTATGGGGTCCCGTGGCCTCGTGCCTGAGTGTCTGGTCGCGAACCTGGGGGTACCGGGTTCGATCCCGACCAACGTCAAATATTTCGAATTTTAAATGGCACAAAAGTGACCCCTGTGGCGCACTCTCCACGCCAGCAATGAGTGCCCGTGAGGTGACGCCTGGTAAGCGCCCGCACGGTACAAATATGTCATCATCATTACCGATATCTGCGATAAAGCAGATTGGCACATCCAGAAATGGGTAATATGCCGTGATGATATATTATTATTATTTTATAGCTTTAAACTTTTTCAAGAATCGAGCTGTAAGTGTCAGCAGTGCAACTGGGCATAAGAATGTTACAATTATTAAGAGTATTTGAAGGTTTTAGAATGCATAGTTTTTCTTCACTTGCAAAATGCTGCACAAAAAATGATGTATAATACTATATGACTATCAAACAATTTTTTATTGTAGTCACAATAATTATATATCCATTTGTGTATGCGAGGCCTGTTGCAATTTTATTATTGACTGATGTACTTATTAATTTTGAAGGTGGTCTACATTCTAATATATGTTTATTTTCCTGTATTGTGAAACATTACGGTACTTTTGCAAAAAAGAGATACCTAGGTAATTATAAAACATATTATGAACATTGGTTATCTATATTTTGCATTTCCGTGTTATATATTTTTGGTTTTTACTTCTCGCCACCTTTAGAAGAAAAGTATTGTTTTTGGTTAAAAGTTTGAATGAATAAGCACGTTTTAGAGTCCCTAGAATACGATTTGCTATTTTTATAATGATGTCTGTGTAGTATGTGTGTGTGTGTGTGTGTGTGTGTGTATGAGTGTAATGACGCTCGTTTTGAATCACATAACTCCATATTAGGCTATATAAGTACATATTGTATTTAAGGTTTCTGGCACACGCACAAAAATTATAATTACATCTATTATTAATATATTCTAATATTTTTTAATTCATTCTATAAATAAGTTTCCTCTTACTCTTCTAAATGTTCGAGATTCTTCAAATTCATTGACGAGTTTGGCGGTATTTCTGATGTGTATATATGTACCTATAATTTTAAATATTTAATTAATAATAAAATAAAAAATATTAAATGTGCTTCCCAAAAAAGCCTTCAGTAATGTTCTGGATTTTTGACACTGACATTTTTCTGTCAGTGATAAACATTTTAATTTTTCAACTGGTTTCCATGGAGTTATTTGGGCTGATTATTTTCTATATTTATAATTCTCTATTTCTAAATTTATAGAAGATATAATAAAAATGTTGAATGTATCGGATAGAGAATTTTATATTCTTTAATATTTGTAATAACATAAATTTCCAAAAAAATAATATTTAGAAGATTTTGTTTTAAGATACTACTACTTCCGATTGTCCAATTGTTACCAATACATTTTCAGCTCTTCGCATTAATCTCAGATTAAGGAATACGTAGTTAATTTGTTCTTTAGTCTTATAGAATTTGAGAAACCGTCCCTCCAACATCCAGACACACACACACACACACACACACACACACACACACACACACAGACACAGACAGACAGACAGACAGAGAGACAGACATCATTGTAATAATGTTAAAATCATATTCTTGTGACCTTATAACGTGCTTATTCACTAAAATCTGGATATGCGAATTTTAGCATGAATCCAGTACCTCTCTTAGTGAGAGGTAACATTGATACCCACGTAGAATAAATAATATGTATATTAAAAAATCTTTTATCCAAATTTGATGATATGCATCGATATATCATAGAAAAGGAATATTCATGATCAAGGAAAATAGTGAATGGAATAATGAATAAGTTATCATTCGTTGCGTTAGGTTAGTTAAGTTCGACTTTATCCTTGACTATAAATGTATTTACGTTTTACTCTTAATAATTTTTTTATGGAATCGTTAAATACGCGATTAATTTAATATATTTAATTTAAACTAATCTATTTCATTTCCTTAATTATAAATATTTACATTTTACTTTTTTCCATTTTTTTTTTTACATAATTACATATAAATATAGGTATACATATATTATGAACAAAGGCAGTATGAATAAAAAGGCCCCCCGGGCAGCCTAAATCAATAGGGCGACATTTAAAAAGAAAATTTGTTAAAATTTGTTGTTTTTAAGATAAGTACTTTTGCTCCGGGCCACAAATGCAGTTATTCGGCCTTGGTTATACTTAATGTTTATTTTATTCTCGGAGCAATTACTAGACAAATAATAGAAACTGTAAATAAAAGTTATTTTTGTTCCAGTTCAATAAAGTTCATGTTTTTACCACGAGTGTGGAAATGGCCACATGACTGGTAAATAGGAACTTTAATGCTGGCGTGTATATATACATTTGTAGGTTATGTACACACATTATATTCCCCTTGTACAAAACAGTTTCAATATTTGTTTTCCATGGGCTGCGTGATTCATTTAGAATATATTATTTTATATTTCTCTATTTCTTATTCTATAGAAGATATAATAAAAATTTTAAATGTGTCGAATAGAGATTTTTATATTCTTTAATATTTGTAATAACATAAATTAAAAAAATCTGTTGTGGCCAGCACAAGACCTCTCGCCATTTCCATATTAGGCTATATAAGTATTGTATTGCACTTCGCTTTCGAACCGTCGTTTTATAACAAAAAAATACAGAACTTTACCCAAATACTGTTTTTTATTGTATTTAACATATCTTCTGCACACATATAATTCTAATTATATATTTTTTTCATTGTACGAGGAAGTTTCTAAATGTCAGAGATTCTTCCAATTCATTAACCAGATTGGCGGTATTTCTGATGGATATATGCATTTTACCTATAATTTCAAATATTTAATTAATAAAACAATAAGAAAGATTAAATATACTTCCCAGAAAAAGCTATCAGAATGGCACTAAAACTGTTGATTTTTGACACTGACATTGATATCTGTCATTCATAAACTATGTTATAGACATATGAATATGTCAACTGGTTTCCTTAGTGTAGTTTCGCCTACTCGACTTATTATATTCCGATATTCTATATATTGTTGAGTCTTTATGTCTAAATTTATAGAAGATATAATAAAAAATTTAAATGTAGAATTTTGTTCGTCAAAATTAATAATATCATGTGTCATGAGTATCCCCTGTTATAAACATTGGACTTTGTCAACTGGTTTCCTTAGTGCCTTAGCCTCTGCGATTAAATTACTCTATATATTATAGTGTCTTTATCTCTAAATCTGTACAAGATATAATAAAATTGTATTAGATGGAGAATTTTATGTTCTTCAATATTTAATAACAAAAATTTCCAAAAAAATATATTTAGAAGATTTTTTTAAGAAACTAGTACTTCCGGTTGTTCAATTGTTACCAAAACCTTTTCAGCTCTTTCCAGGAATGTCAGATTGAGGAATCCATAGTTAAACAGTTCTTAAGTCTTATAGTTCTAAAATCTGGAGATGCGAATTTTAGCATGAATCCAATACCTCTCTTAGCGACAGGTAAAAATAATATATAGATTTTTTTAAAAAACTAGTACGTCCGGTTATCCAATTGTTACCAAAATCTAATTAGTTTTTCCCAGTAGGGTCAAATTGAGGAAACCGCAGTTAAACACACACACACACACACACACACACACACACACACACACACACACACACGAACATCATCGTAAAAATGTTATAATCGAATTTTAAGGATCTGGATATGATTCCTATAACTCTCTTAGCGAAAGGTAAAAATTTGACAATCCTTCGAATTTTGGTGAAAAATTAAATTTAGTTTTTCTTTCAACAGACATATTTCACATTACTTATAGATATTTCAAGGCCATCTTGATGTTTAAGCAAAAACAAATTAATTAATATTAGTAATGGAACAAAAAACCACCACACCTTCACTTTATTGGTAAATTTTCCTAATTGCACTTTTCATTTTCATACATTCTTTCTAATCATTACCATGAAAAAGAAATAAATAAATACGTAAATAGGCGAGAGAAATTTACGTGGAGATTCGAGCGATGGAGTAGAATAGAAACGCGAACATTTACATGATAAATAATCATGAAAGAGATAGAAGAAGAATGGTACATGTTCTTCGGCCGACATTTGGATGGTGCCGTTTCTGGGTAACCTAGTTTAAGAATTTTGGAGGTGGCCTCAAATATTGACCCGGAAGAGATTGAAAAGAGATTTGTTTTCACTAAAAAGATGACACAGATATTGGCAAATTGAATATGAAAAAATCTATTGTAGCTAGCACAAGATCTATCGCCATTTCCATATTAGGCTACATACGTATTGTACATATTTAACATTTCTCGTGCACACAAAAACACATATCTCCTTTATATATTTTTAAATTCATTCTTTGAACAAGTTTCCTCTTATTCTTCTAATGTTCATGATTTTTCCAATTTATTGATGAGATTGGCTGTTTTTCTGAAGGGTATGTAATATATGTATCTATAATTATAAATATTTAAATAATAATAAAATAAGAAATATTAAATGTACTTCAGTAATTTCGTTTATAATTAATAAATATTGTGGCACATCATCAAGAAGATTATTAATATATATTTTTATTTAAATACTTCAGTAATGTTTCTGGTATTTTGACACTGGCATTTATCTGTCAATTACAAACATTTTAATTTTTCCTTTTTTTGCACTTGTTTTCCATGGGCTGGGAGATTCATCACAATATATTATTTTAACCGTGAGTATTTTTAACGTGAAACATTGGGTTTGTCATACCCATGGTTACGACTTGATATTTGATTGACAGCAATGTATTTGCCCGTTCCATTTAAATGAAACATAGGGAACGAATCTGACAAAAGTATTATATTTAAACAGTGGCGTAATTAGAAGTCCAGTCGCCGGATAGCAAAACTTGTACTAGCGCCTATTAATATTTAATAAATCTAAATTCGATGCAAACAAGCACACATGGCTTAACATAATATAATATATATATATATATATATATATATATATTATATATATACAGAGTGCCCAGTATGTATGGAATGTAGTATATATCTCGATAAATAACGACTGTATATATTTTGTTTTATATAAGAGTTGTTTAAGACTCTATTACTTAATTTCAATACAAAATTTAATTTGCTTAGGTCAGGGCAAAAATGAAAAATATCGATGAATTCAAACAAATTTATTATTTATGTACAATAAAATAATAACGACTTTATAACATTTGTTCAAAATGATCACCTTTAACAAGCAAACAGGCACGATAACGATCTGCTACTGCCTGACATTGCTCGGGGGATATGGTTTCGCAAACTTGAATAATTTTTCTGCGTAGAGTGTCCAAATTATCTATCGGTTCATCATAAACTCTTTCTTTTATGGCACCACAAGCAAAGAAATCTAAAAGTGTTAGATCGGACGAACGGGCTGGCCATGGAACAGGTCCTCTCCGATCAATCCACCGTTGTGGATAGTATAAATTTAACCATTCTCTTGATTGTCCACCATAATGTGCAGGGCAGCCATCTAACTGTAGCCAAACAGTTTCTTTTTGCTGCTAATGTAACTTCTTCCATTAATTCATTCAAATCATTATTTTGAAAATTGTAGAACCTCTCTGAATTTAAACGATCTGGCAAAAAGAAAGAGCCTATTAAAATATTTTCAATAATACCAAGCCAAACATTACATTGAAATTCATAGCGAAAATTTTTCTCTTTAATAGCATGAGGATTTTCATGTAACCAAAGATGAGAATTTCTTTGAATCAAAACCATATCTCCCGAGCAATGTCACGCAGCGACCAATGCAGTGGCAGATTGTTGTCGTGCATGTTTGTTTGCTACAGGTAAATATTTTGAACAAATGTGATAAATAATAGTTATTATTTTATTGTACATAAATAATAAATTTGTTTGAATTCATAGATAATTTTCATTTTTGTCCTGACCTCAGTGCAAGCAAACTAAATTTTGTATTGAAATTAGGTAATAGCCAAATCATTTACCTATAATTAATCTAATTATTATGTCATAAATTAATAAGATAATATTTGATATCTCGTTATAAAGGTGATTTTTTAAAGAAACGCTGCTCAAATGAACTTGTCACCTTATTTTTACCTGTTTAATCCATGGTTCAAGTTATGCCGTTTAAATCTGGGACATTCTGTATATCATTTAAGCATTTGCACTTTTTTCACATTTTCGAGGTTTTTACAGCCGGTAGGCGCCTATAGCACCTTGGCGCCGGGTTGCGACGCAACCCCTGCAACCCCTGTAGTTACGCCACTGTATTTAAATATTGTAAGAAATTTAGCGGAGTCAGAAAACCACTCGAGAGCTCTAAACATATTTCGGGCACAAGGTGCACACAGTATTTTTTCTACATCTAAATTAAAATAATTATTTAAACAAAATTAACCTCTAATGACATCTTGTCAATATGACAGATAACCGTTGAATTTTCCTATAAGTTATTATTTGAAATTTGATTGACAGCAATGTATTTGCCTGTCTCATTTAAAATGACACATGGGGAATGAATTTGACAGAAGTATTATATTTAAATATTGTAAGAAATTTAACCGAGTCAGAAAACCACTCGGGCACAAGGTGCACACTATATTTTTTCTACAACTAATTTTAATTTAGAATGCAGGTATAATTATTTAAACAAAATTAACCTCTTATCAAATGTCAAATTCGTTCCCTATGTTTCATTTTAAATGGAACGGGCAAATACATTGCTGTCAATCAAATGTCAAGTCGTAACCAAAGATATGACAAACCCAATGTTTCACGTTAAAAAATACTCACGGTATTTATATTTCTCTATCTCTGTAGATAACTAACATAGTTTCCGTAGATTGTATGATGGCTTGGGCGATTTGAAACAGCAGAAATAAAATTGCACAACATTTTGTACAACCAGAGCACTCAGTGACCCGGCGCGCCTTGTTAAGGGGTTAATTAAATAAATATTATTTTCTCATTATATAAAAATCTAGTTCTCATCGATTGCACATATTTTTTTCTGTTCATGTTTAAAAATGAAGAAATAAATAAGAAAAATTAAAATTGCATAATCTTACATTAGAAAAAACTAGTTGCAGAAAATAAAAAATAGTTATTACAAACAATAAAGGTATCATAGAACAATTTTCTAAGAATATAATTGTTCTCAAAATAATATAATAAATTAGAAATAAGTCTTTAACATAGAAAATAAACAAAGAGAACCTATCTTTGCGGAATTGATCATTAATTTGCAATGAACAGAGTTATATATCTATCAAGAGCACATTGTTTTAACAGTACTTTATCTCTGTAATAATACTTTCATCGTAATGTAGCTTAAAGTCTCGTTAGAGGCAGAGGCACACATACTTCCATCTTCATCTATTACAAACGCCCTTTACTCTTATAAATTGAACAGTTATAAACCTTAGTAGGTAAAAGCTTTCTATTACTGCCGGATATGAACATGATTAGCAAATATAAATATAAATACCACTCCTTGTACCTATAACTTCGAGCAAATTGAATATGAAAGAATCTAGGTGATTTATTTTTATAAAAATACAATTACGGTTGAAAATTATTGCATTCGATAGCAAACATATGTTAAGTGCATAGTTAAATAGCATTGAAAAGACGTAAAGTAAAATTAACTGCTAATGAAATTACAATAAATATTTAATTATTATTGTTCTTTAACAGCATTTCTAACACATAAAACATGTGTTAAACATATCATCTACAAGATCCGCCCATAAACGGAAATGTCACATATCTGAAAACGAGTTAAAATTTGTAGATATTTTATTCTCCAGTTTTATATGAAAATAGGCATTTACGGTAGATACCGCACCTACCGAATGCGTTCGAAAACACAAGTAGTTAATTGTTCGAAAATTGTACCAGATCCATCTACCGGATCCATAATTTGTGGATCGAGTAATTCAACCGGTAAATGAAGAATCTAACTTCAAAAAAGGTAGAGTTGCCAAGCGAAGTTGAAATCAGAAGTAGGTTTCAGAAGTTAATTATGTTAATACAGAAGACGAGACGAGATAATGTTTAACTACGTCAAATTTCAAATCTGTTTCATTTTTCAACTGCATTTCATAGGTTATAAATCTACCCTGTTTATCACTTGCGTTCTCCCGGTAGCTGTAACCTGATGAACAGATGTTTACCGGTATATACCGGTAACAGTTTACCGGAAGAATTTTCGTAAATGCCTAATGCTATTGAAATATCCAAATACCGTCTGGTGTTTGTATTTCATGATGGCTAATCTTCGAGATCTGTAGCAGGACTTTTTTGCAACACACTGCTAGTATTCTCAGATATATACAGACATACAAAATATTGGTGGAATCATTTTCAAATTTTGTTATTGGTGCGAATTAAATTATATCTGCTGCCTATTTTTTAATTTTATTTTTTATTGTTTCTACATCCTTTCAGTTTGTAATTGAAATATTTTGTATGGAATATAATAGGTGGAATTCATTAGGGTGTATTTTAAGGTAATTTTGAAAATCGTGTCCGAAAAAATCTGATGTGACCAGCAAATTATCTTCCGCCAATTCTATGTATTTTGTACAAATTCCATACCAAAAGTTCTTTGTAAAATATTCTATACATCTACAAACATAACTATTTTCTACAAATTCCTTACCGAAAGTTCCTTGGAAAAGATTCTATAAATCCATTAAAATTATAACACGACCATACATATTAAAGCTGCGTCGGATGTCCTATTTTGCCATTTAGCCTTTAGGATTTAGGTCTTCTTCACATAAATTCAACTTCGAATGGCACACTAATGACATCCATTGGTTTGTATGGCAACTCTTTAGAATAACAAAAATGAATTATACAATTCGATCCAATTTGATGTTTGAGAGTAAATGTTAATAATATATTTCATAAAATAGAAGCTAAGAAGCTATTCTTTGACAAAAAAATTGACATTTTGTACAAATTATAGCAAGGAACAAGATTTGTTTAATTAGTGCGCGACAACTTTAAGACATAGTGTGCCCCTACAAAACCCTAAAATCTAATTCCTATAACACGAACATATACTTGACACTGACTTCTGTCCATTAGAATTATTTGAATATGTCAGCTGTTTCCATGATTATAGCAAAGCTGGCTGATATATGAAAGTTAATCTCTTTATAATTCTTTAACTCTATATCTGTGGAATATGAAGGAAAATGTATAATCAAACCGAATTGACAATAAAATATTCTTTCATATTGATAATCATATAAAATATCAAAAAATGATATTTAACTGCGTTTTTTCAAGAAAAACTGTTAAAACTTCAAGTAAGAAACTTTCGGTTAACCAATTATAACTAAAATTTAATCAGCTCTTCATATGGATGCAAAGAAGAGGAATACTAAAGAATTATAATTTTTAGAATTGTAGTATTGGAGTTATCGTCGAAGAAAAATTTGTCATACACACACACACATACAGACATCCTCGTAAAACCAGTAAAATTGTATTCCAGGTCCAGGGAATCTAAAACGTGCTTATTCATTAAAAACTCACCACCGAATTTTTTGACCAAAGACAATACCTTCCTTACCTAAATGTGACGAAGGTAAAAACTTGGTAAATATGATACCTGTATGTACATGTGGTCTCCCATCTTTTTAAGACCAACTTCTAATCAAGCTCAATTTTAATGGCATTCTCTACGCACATCAATGGTTTAATTGTTCATAGTCCAGTGGCGTCGGGTAATTCAGGGCACTATAATGCATTGTTGTTTTAATTACTGGTTCTAAGATATTTAGTTTGCGATATACATGGATGGTTATTACAAGTAATTGTTCTAAAGTATTATCAGATAATTTCTTTAATATGTTTTCCACTTAATATAGAAATTGGAGCGTCGTTTTAATAAAAGTATATGACGCATAGAAGACGAATAATAGCTATTAAACGTATTGATTAAAAAATTTCTACAATGTAGTTGGAATTCCGACAAGAATCGAATGAGTTCATTTATTGAAATTTCAAGAATATGGGGCCATATATAATGCAACATTTACTATACTGTTATTAATGTATTACTATGGATACTAGTTACTCTCGCTAAGAGAGATATTGGATTCATGCTAAAATTCGCATATCCAGATTTTAGTGAATAAGCACGATCTAAGGTCCCTAGAATCCGATTTTAACATTTTTAAAATGATGTCTGTGTGTGTGTATGTGTGTATGTATGTGTGTGTGTGTGTGTGTGTGTGTGTGTGTATGTATGTCTGGATGTTGTAGACACGATTCCTCAAAAACTATAAGACTTAAAAAATATTTAACTGCAGTTTCTTCAATCTGACATTCCTGGGAAGAGCTGAAAAGGTTTTGGTAACAATTGAACAACCGGAAGTAATAGTTTCTTAGAAAAATTCTTCTAAAAATAATTTTTTGGGAGTTATTTTTATTAAATATTGAAGAACATAAAATTCTCCATCCGATACACTTAAATTTTTTATTATATAAATATATAATTAAATCTGTTTAGTGATTTAGGCGTAAAATATAATTATCTACAATATTTATTTCAAACATTTTGTCTAAAATTAATTGGGGACTTTTGCGCAAAGAAAAACTGTTTTCCCATGTTAAACGCCTATAGCCAGATTTTTAATTAACACACTGTATATATACTTCTCTTAAAACTAGTATTTTTCTTTCTTCTGTGTTTAAAAATAAATAATTTTTACAAGTTATATTTCATTTTATAAAGTTTTTTTCATATCTATGACGTAAGTCTTCTGCCATTTCATTTTCACTATATCAGTGTTATATATAAAAACCATTTTAATAAAAAATTGTAAATGCACTCAAATATAAATTTTCAAATATGACTCATCAACAGGAAATAAATTTATGGATGCCAATATCAACTAAAAAAAAAAAAAATATTGTCAACTAAAACAATTATTTCTTATCACTTTGACGTATATACCTACATTATTATCATTATTATCACAACATATTTTATATTGACTACGTATTGTATAAATAACTATTTGATAAAATTGACAATATCATATCGAAACTATATGTTAATATGTAAATGTTAATATAAAAATTTCTATAAAAAGTTTATTGTTTAACAATGGTAATGTAACTGGTGCAACTACGTGTTTTATTTAGATTCTGATTTTTACTTTTTTATAAAGTTTTGAACTATGACGTGGTTGGTCAGTTTTAAAGGTCTGAAATTTCCAAATTTACTATCTATAGAGTCAGTTCTACCATGGGTTAAGCGTAGTACACTTACTTACATAATACCCTGTATGAAGACTTTCTAAAACTACAAATCGTATTTAGTTTAGATAAAAAATATGGTGGAGGACCCTAGTATATTATAATATGTATATAAAATAATCTGATGTTAACCAAAAAATAAAACTAGATCAAGACGAGGACATTTTATGACAACATCAACTGCAACCTAGCCATGACATGAAAAAATAAGACGAACGATTGTAATCTTTTACTGCCAAATTACACAGTCAGACCAATTTTGTAAAAAGTTATTACGGATATTACTACATATCATCGTTACAATCATATAACTTTAATTAAATATTATAGGTACTTCATATTTTTACGAGTATCTACTCTCCAATTATTTTATACATACCCTATACTTCTGTTTTTGTTTTTTCTAAGTCTCGGATTTACGTAAGCTATAATTTTTGACATTGAACATATACTTTTTTAATAAATAACCTTAAAATTAATTATTTTGTTTTCAATTTAATATAGACTATTAGCCATTATGATAACTAATTCAAACGCATGATAAATAATTAATGAATTTGTAGAAACGACGCTATTACATATTTTCAAATATTACTTGTAACATAAAATTTTATGTGTTTGGCTAAAAAATTTTTTTTTTAATATTAAAGCATTTAATTAGAAATTCAAATATATTTTTTGCATGATCAAATTCTTTTAATGTTTATAGATTTGGTTTTCAAGGCCGTATGTTATCTTTCCAAATTAGTGATTTGCAAGTTATTATGTTTATTTACCGATCAAAAGGCGAAGCGGTTTGTAAATAATAGTAATTTACGTAACAAGACCTGAAAGTGATACTTTACTGGGTGAGCAAGCATATTCCAGAGCGAGCTTTGGAAGCTTGTGAGCCCAGTATAGACACTTTCAGGTCATGTTGGGTACAATATTTTTTTTGCGATCCTGAAAAAAGAATAAAAAGTATTATTTTATTTTTTACTGCGAGCAAATAAGATATAAATAAACAACTGATCTCCATGGAAACATTTAGCTTTACCGGTCCCTGGATCGGTAAAGTACTTTCCGATCCCTTATAGACAACTTTCCGAGCTAGCTCAGCAAAGAAGGACTTTCCGGTCTAAATAGTGTTAAAAAAAGCTCATTTTCTGGGAGAGCGCAAAAAAAAAATATTTTTTATAATCTTCAAAATCATTCAACCGGTAGGAAGCACTGACTGCCCTTAATATTTAAATAACTATAACATAATAATTTAAAAATATCTTATGTGACCAGCACAAAACCTTCCGTCAATACGATGTATTTTGTACAAATCCCATACCAAAAGTTCCGTGGAAAAGATTCTATATATCCAGTAAAATTGTAACACGAATATATAGTATTTTCTACAAATTCCATACCGAAAGTTTGCTAAAAATAATCCTATAAATTAGAACTATATTATACAATAACATATGTAACGATTTATATAAGTTCATGTATCTTAAATGTGTCATTTGTACATAATCACAAGTACTCTTAAATTAATTATAGATAGTCTGATTGCATCTGAAATTACTGCAACAGTCATAAAATTATTATCTAAGTATCCGTTTTATTATCACATTCACAGTCGCAATACATTTTATTTCTGTACTTTCATGCATGAAAGCTGTTACTACTTCATCTTCAAACTGTGGTCAGTGGCTCATTAATTGTTCGTAGGACAATACTTGTGGTGAAAAATTAATGATTGTAGCTAAATTTAATATAAAATTTAAACATTTGATGTGGCCATCATGTTACCTTCCGTTAATTCCATGTATTTTGTGCAAATCTCAAACCAAAAGTTCCTTTTTAAAGATTCTATATATCCAGAAATATTGTAACTCGAACATAGACTATTTTCTACAAATTCCGTCCTGAAAGTTCCTTGGAAAAGATTCTATATGTCAAATAAAATTATAACACGAACATAAATATACTATGTAAAATGCATTTGACTTTGACATCTATCAATTAGAATAATTATTTGAATCGTAATTTCTTTATAATTTTTTATCGACAACTGTCAAATAATATACCCATAATTCAACCAATTTTCATCAATTAATGTCCATCGTTACTGTTGCTAATCGAATAATATTGACAGTTCAATGAAATAATATTATTCAATCGTTATGTCAAATTCAAATCTTACTTACCTTTCAGAAAGTACAAACAAAATTACTTTTTCCACATAAAAAGCAAAAGTTAAACAAGTTTTTTCATTTTCACACTTTTATTTCCTTCTTAAAAGGTTAAACTGTAACTGAATAGTTGGTTTTAAAATTTTCTGGCAATGCAAAAATTTAGTGCGTGTTCTTTATAATTAAATAAAAAAAATACTTTACATTTATAATATTTTCCTTCTTGGCTATTGGCTAGGTATGTTACATTCTAAATCAGCCAGAAACATATGCAAAACCTCAAACGCTACTGAAATGTTGTTTACTTATGTAAAATAGTTAAACACTATCTTTCATCTTATTTAAAACTCTCTAGTGTCATACTACTAATAGAAGAGAAGATTCTAATGTTTCTATATAAAAACACTATCAAATACCGTTATAAACATGATGAACTTAAATGTGTTTCATTGTTCTAAATTCACTTGTTACCTTTTTGCAAAACACTTTAACGACTCTGTAAATAATACTAAATCATTGAGATGTAACTTCATAATTCATAATCTTTCTCAGAAATGTAACTGATGATTAATGACTTTATAGTACTTTCGAATGAAAACTGTTTTAATTTATTGTGACATTCATTCTTTGTGGCATTTCAAGTGTCGTTGATGATGTATTCATTAAATTTAAAAGATACCTATATATGAAATGAAATATTGCATAATATCAAATTTTCTTTTTGTTCTTTTAACACAATCTCATTTTCCTAATACTGATTTCGTAAGATTTTCTGTTCTAGTACTCGTATAATACACTGTCTCAATTTATGATGAATTAACTGATGATGCGGTAAACTCCACTACCGGTTAGAGAATAACTGTCTTTTCCATATTGTAGGATATGACGACAGCTATTTTTACAAACAGATTCTTTTGTAAATGAAATATTTTGGTGTGGTAGTAATTACTTGCGGACAATTCAAGGTTAAAGAAATTTTAGAACGTTTTTAATTTTGAAATACAGGACAAATAAATTAAAGTAATTATAAATACGATAAAATTTAATTGTTTCCTTGAATATTTTATCGATAATAAACAAATAATTATTTTTATCTTCAAAATTTAAAATTTAAATACCATGTATTATATTCATGTTATTATTATTAGCCATAGTTATTATTATTTTCAAAATATATTGAAAAAAATAAGAACAAAAGATATTACAGTCGATGACACGAAAGAAAACGTAATTAGTCAGTTATATATATACTAAGTTCTTATAAACAGACATATATGAATTAAATATGGAGTCCCGTGGCCGCGTGCCTGAGTGTCTGGTCGCGAACCTGGGGGAACCTGGTTCGATCCCGACTGACGCCAAATATTTCCAATTTTAAATGGCACAAAAGTGACCCCTGTGGTCTCTCCACGCCAGCTATGAGTGTCCGTGAGGTGACGCCTGGTAAGCGCCCACACGGTAAAATATATCGTCATCATCACATTGATGATGTGAAATGTATTACATTGTAATAGTTTACGTATTTTACGTATAGAGGAAGGAAATGAATTAGTTAATTCTGAATTTAGTCTTTTTTTATAAATCTAGCAGTTGTTCATTATTTTGATTGTTTTTGACAAGCAATTTTCTTTAGATCTTTCCCGCTCTGTCTTTATACATGGCCCATTCGTATGTGAAAGGAATCATAGCGAAATATTTTCACGAATAGGAAAGTTAGAATTACAAGTCGTTTTTACTCTTATTGTTGTGCAAAAACTGACATGTGATTTATAAAGCAAAAAGAATATCAAATTTCGCTTTAATCTATTTAATCTCTATAATCGTTTTAGTTTTTTATATTAAGTGAACACATGTTTTTCTCAATTTTAAATTGAGCTTCACTGCAAATAAATACATTAAGGTGCAACCTTCAAATAAATATATGTGTTACTTTCTTTTAAAAATGTTTATTTATGAAACTAGTGCATTTTTTAAGTATAGCACAACACGTGCAAGTAGTATCACGAAACGCAGTCAATTATTACATGCAATACAAGCAACAAGTAAAATAAATGTGCATTTTGCAAAGTATTACATTATGGCACCAAGGAATATAGTTACGTAAAACAATTGGTCTTGTTCTTGGTCATTTTCTAAAATAGAGTTGAAAAAATTCCTGGATATACAGTCAAAATTTTATTTATTTTCAGCCTCGATTGTTTGGGCACCACTTATGCCTCCATCAAATGATAGATGAAATTTAAAAAAATTAGCAACTGTATAATATTTAACAAAGACAACATGTGTGTGTGTTCGTGTCCATGTGTGTATGCATGTGAGTGTGACAAATTTTTATCCCACGATAACTTCAATACTACAATTCTAAAAATTATGATTCTTTCGTATTCCTCTTTACATCCATATGAAGAGCTGATTAGATTTTAGTTACAATTGGTGAACTGGAAGTTCTCTTATTTGAAGTTCTTAACAGTTTTTCTTGAAAAAACGCAGTTAAATAACATTTTCTGACACTTTATGAGCGTGCCTGAGTGTCTGGTCGCGAACCTGGGGAACCGGGTTCGATAGCGACAGACGCCAAATATTTCCAATTTTAATTGGCACAAAAGTGACCCCTGTGGTGCACTCTCCACACCAGCTTTGAGTGCCCGTGAGGTGACGCCTGGTAAGCGCCTACACGGTAAAATATATCGTCATCATTACCGATGTCTACATGTGTTGTAGATACTGGCACATCCAGAAATGGGTAATATGCCGTGATGATATATTTATTTATTTATTTATGTGATTATCAATATGTGAAAAAATATCTTATTCTCTATACGGCTTGATCATACATTTTCCTTCATATTGAATAAATATAGAGTTAAAGAATTACAAAGAGATGAACTTTCAAATATCAATCATCTTTGCTATAATCATAGAAACAGCAGATATGTTCAAAAAATTCTAATTGACAGATGTCAATGTCAAGTGCAATTTCCATAATTTATATTCGTGTTATAATTTTATTGGATATATAGAATCTTTTCCAAAAACTTTTGGTATGGGATTTGTACAAAATACATCAAATTAACGGAAGGTCTTATGTTGGCCACAACAGATTTTTTTTGGGTAATTCAATGGTTATAGTTTTTTTTTGGGCGGTTTTGACATTTTCTCCGTTACAATGATGCAAAACTAATTTTACATCGTGCAAAATGTTATGTTCTATAAGATTTATTTGAAGCTTTTTTTACCTAAAATAATAAGGGAAGCAGGAATCAGGGGCCGCGGAGCCGGGGGGGCAGAGGGGGCTTCAGCCCCCTCTGTAAAATTTCAGAGGGGGCTAAGCCCCCTCTGATCAAATCTAATATTGGCCTCCAAATTTTCGTTTTTTTATAGATAACAAAACCAAATTTTAATATTTTCTTTTTGTAACTTGCCGCATGAAGTTTTTTCGTTTTATGTACGTCGTGTATCAACTCGTAGAGCTTCGTACAGTTTCTTGACTTTATAGTTCGTTACTATGGCAATTTGTTTATTTGAGATCCTTTTAGGACGCAAGGCAAAGCGCGCGGCGCGCTGTATTATTGTGTTATGTTTCAGTTGCTGACCGGTAATTTTTACTCAAAATTTTATTCACCCTAACTGCCTAACTACTATAGCTACAGTTTGAAAATACATTGGAGATGCAAAACACGCCTGAAAATAATTATTTTTGTAACAATTGCGGGAAATTAGTGATTCTAAAACGAATGGAAGTTCTCCAAAACTAGCGCAGCAAGTTTTAGAATTTGCACTAGAGCTAGAATCGGCTATATCCTGCATTCATTTTGAGTTTCATAACTATTTCCAATAAGCCAGTTATTTTTATCATATCAAGCGTTATTAAACGCTCTATTGGATATGCCTTCTTTACAAATATTTATTAATGATGAACTAAGATCAGGACAAAGCAAACATGGCCTGTTTAATTTGGATTGTTTTAATCCTTTTGGAAACAATTTATCTTTATAAGACAGTTTATGAAATTGCTATTTGTTAATTTAAAAAATCAGCCATACCTACAGAACGTTGTCACTCCCAGCCAAAGTCATTATTTGTTTTCATCTAAATTTAAAATACAATAGCACTACGGAGAAAATAATAATAAATAATTAAACATTAAATAACATTTTTAATTTCATTCAAATAAATATTATGTGACATTATATATATATATATATATATATTGAGCCCCCCCTGAGATAAAATCGTTCCGCGGCCCTTGCAGGAAATTACGAAGGTATAAGGCATTTACGAAAATTCTACCGGTGAACTGTTAGTCTTATGTACGGCTGTATTGGTGACCACCCTGTATTTTTCCAACGGTACTAACTGCACCTATTTCCGGGTAAAAGAAACTTAAAACATTGTTTAGTTAGAACTACAATGCAAATAAATTCACCCACTCATTTTGGAAGCGAAACTGAATAGACCGCAGCATTCCCCAGACAAATTCACTCATTCATTCATCGTCCCAGATTCAATCCCAAGATCCAAGTTCACTGTCTTCGCCTTAACCACGAAGAAGTAGGTCGCGGTGTAACACTTTCCATCTGAACGACACTTGATCACGTCTTTGCGGAAAACAACATTCGATAAGAGCCAAGTGGTGCGTACCTAAGGCTGAAAGTAGTAATTAAAACCATTGTCACTGTAGAATTATTGGAAAATGTAGGTAAGGTTCGCAGAACTATGAGATAATTATAGAAGAAGGAATGGAATAATGATATTTATTAAAAATCAAATTACTATGCAATTTTTACCTCTCGCTAAGAGAGGTATTAGATTCATGCTAAAATTCGCATATCCAGATTTTACTGAATAAGCACGATTTAAGGTCCCTAGAATCCGATTATAACATTTTTAAAATGATGTCTGTGTGTGTGTGTGTGTGTGTGTGTGTGTGTGTGTGTGTGTGTGTATGTATGTCTGGATGTTGTAGACACGATTCCTCAAAAACTATAAGACTTAAAAAATATTTAACTGTAGTTTCTTCAATCTGACATTCCTGGGAAGAGCTAAAAAGGTTTTGATAACAATTGAACAACCGGAAGTAGTAGTTTCTTAGAAAAATTCTTCTAAATATAATTTTTTGGAAGTTTTTTTTTATTAAATATTGAAGAACATAAAATTCTCCATCTAATACACTTGAAATTTATATTATATCTTGTATAGATTTAGAGAGAAAGCCACTATAATTTATAGAGTAAACTAATCGCAGAGGCTAAGGCACTAAGGAAACCAGTTGACAAATTCCAATGTTTATAACATAGTTTGTAAATGACACATGTTAATGTCAAATATCAACAGTTTTAGTGACATTCTGAATTCTGATAGCTTTTTCTGGGAAGTATATTTAATCTTTCTTATTGTTTTATTAATTAAATATTTGAAATTATAGGTAAAATTGTGGTAAAACGCATATATCCATCAGAAATACCGCCAATCTGGTTAATGAATTGGAAGAATCTCTGACATTTAGAAACTTCCTCATACAATGAAAAATAGACATAATTAGAATTATATGCAATATTCATTAATAAGATTGGCGGTATTTCTAATGGATATATGCATGTTACCTATAATTTTAAATATTTAATTAATAAAACAATAAGAAAGATTAAATATACTTCGCAGAAAAAGCTTTCAGAATGTAACTAAAACTTTTGATTTTTGACACTGATATTTGTCATTTGCAAATTATGTTATAAACATTTGAATTTGTCAACTGATTCCCTTAGTGTATTTTAGCCTACTCGACTTACTACATCCCGATATTCTATACATTATAGCGTCTTTATCTCTAAATTTATAGAAGATATAATAAAAATTTGAAATGTATCAGATGTAGAATTTTATGTTCTTCAATTAGTAATATCAAAAATTTTTAGAAATTTTTTTTAAGAAACTACTACTTCCGGTTGTCCAATTGTTACCAAAACCTTTTCAGCTCTTCCCATGAATGTCAGATTGAGGAATTCATAGTTAAACTAGTCTTATGTCTTATAGTTTCTGAGTATTTGTCCCTCCAACATCCACACATACATACACACATACATACACACATCCACACACACACACACACACACAGACATCATCGTAAAAATGTTAAAATCGGTTTATATGGACCTTAAATCGTGCTTATTTACTTAAATCTCGATATGTGATTTTTAGCATGAATCCAATACCTCTCTTAGCGAGAGGTAAAAAGGAGACACGAAAAGTTAACACACCTCTCTTCAAATGAATAGTGTAAACCGCATCAAAAACCCATCAAATAATTCTCGAATAATTAAACGTTTATATGGTGGTATATGAATCAGTTTTTCATCATTATCTAGTAGCCTATGAAAACATGTAACTTCATAAAGGCGCACAAAAAGCCTCATTTTATTTTTTATATGACAGCAAGTGAAAATGGGACTTGCTATATATACGACTATATTCAACATTTTCTTTTATAAATATGTAATTAATTATATCAACCTTCATTAGATATCTACCGAGACCTAACGGTACAACTAGCAATTAAACATTTCATTGTCACGTACGAATTAAAGAAATTATATACATAAGAAGTACTGGGCGAATAGAAAAACCATGCAATTGTTGAATTAGAATTAGATAATATATCATTTCCTCATAAAAAGCATAGCAACTTTATTACCCTTTTTATTTAGCAGGTATTTAGAGCAAATCGAATTTGTGTTGAGTTATAATGACAATTCTTATGTATTTGAATAAAATTCTAAACCGTTATTAAAATAAGAATAAATTTGCAATTTACCGTTCTCTAAAATTTAAGTATCAGGAAAGAAATTCGCAATCTGACATACACAGACTGTCCGGATTTCGAAGACTACTTTTGGGTTCTCGGGAAACTATAAAAGATATGACTTCGATTAACAACAACTATGGTGCCTTTCGTAATAATATATTCATAAATCCAATAAAATTATCACATGAATATACATTATATATGTATACTAATATAAATACTCTAAAAATGCGTACACTTACGAAACATTCTCTTTACAATCAAATAATATTACTACCAAGTTTATATCTCTACCCATTTATGAATTATTGCCCCAAAAGTCAATATACCCCACATTTAGATAAAAACTTCAAAATTTTCGAAAATCAAATTTTTATGTATCTATATACTTCTCAATGCGCTGATTCCAAATTTTGAAACCGCAGGTCGATATCTCTTTTCGTTCTCGAAATATTTAGATTCTAAGTTTTGCTCAAAACTGCCCATTTTTGGGCAATAACCCAAAAATGGGTCGAGATATGAATTTGTCAACAACACCATTCGATTCTACGGCCAAAATTACATAAGTATACCAATTTTCAGAATTTTTTAACACCGCATACAATCTGTAAAGCAAAATAACTGAAAATGGCCAAAAATCGCAAAAATCGCAAGGGGTACCCCTTACGATTTTTTCAGATTTTGGCCATTTTCAAGCTTTTATTCATAAATAATGAACCGGCTAGACAAACTTTATGAAAATTGGTATACTTATGTATTTTTGACCGGAGAATCGAATGGTGATGTCGCCAAATTCATATCTCGACCCATTTTTGGGTTATTACCAAAATATGGGCAGTTTTGAGCAAAACTTTAAATCTAAATATCTCGAGAACGAAAAGAGATATCGACCTGCGGTTTCAAAATTTGGAATCAGCGCATTAAGAAGTATCTAGACACATAAAAATTAGATTTTTGAAAATTTTGAAGTTTTTATCTAAATGTGGGATACATTGACTTTTGGAGCAATAATTCAAAAATGGGTGAAGATATAAACTTGGTAGTAATATTATTTGATTGTAAAGGGAATATTACGTAAATGTACGCATTTTTAAAGTATTTGAACAACTGTGTGAATTTTTAGAAATAAAAGTATTGAAATAAAAATGGATAAATGCTATAAAAAAGCGCATTGAGAAGTATCTAGATACATAAAAATTAGATTTTTGAATATTTTATATTTTTTATCTGAATATGGGGTATATTGACTTTTGGGGCAATAATTCAAAACTAGGTAGAGATCTAGCCCAGAAATGGATAACAGATATTTTAATGAATTTTCAGTTACTTATATTCAAGTATCTTCAGAACTGCACGTCAGAATACATTGTTGTAATTTTTACTTAAAGTATGATAGTTGATTAATACAAATTACAGTTTTTTGTATCTTTATCTATAGCAGTTGTAGTTAAATTATATAAAAAATGTGCGTCTGACACGAGATTCCGTACTGACTACATGTTAAATATTCAATTTTCAAAAATTAATTACTCAAAAACTACACGTCAGATCTCTCTCAAAAAATTAATTTTCTTGTAAATACTATTAGTTAATAACATATTAAAATTTTAGCTTCTTATCTTTACATTGCTCCAATGATCGTACCACACATACCACATACCAGTCTTTATAGTTTCCGAGATCCCGATGATGGCTTTCAAAATTCAGACATCCTGTACAACAATTAATCTTCTTTTAATTATTGCTAAATGTATGTTTTCCTATAATTAAGTTTGTGGAACAAGTAAGCGTTAGATTATTAACTGGAGTTTTTATGCACTAGAACTTTCACTTCACTACGTGCACTTGGTCTTAGAAACCTGCAAGAATCTTAATCCAGCTAATGAAAGTAGTTCAGATTATGTCAATCGAAAACAACAATTAAAATTCTGCACAAGAAAGCAGAAAGAATGAAATTTGCAACTTGATAAGATAAATTGTGAAGGGAATAAATTCATAATTAATGTTATGTTACTATTTCAATTAAAAGAAATCTTTGAATAAAATATTGCTTATAAGATAAACATACCTTATCTTTACACTTTCTGCTTCTAATTTTTAATTTAGTTAATGGAAGAAAAAGAAGAGACAAATGCCTCTCCATTTATAGAAGATCTGAAACAGTGTTTTGCTACCATTTTTTTTAAACAAAAGTGAATGTCCGGATTTCGATTGGCACCTTTTTATAAATAAATAAATACAGGGAATTTATTTTAACATGCAACATATGGCGAATCACTTCCATGGTTACTCACTATTGTCAAAAAATGACAGCATTGTAATATTTGTCCATTTGTAGTTTTGTATTATCAAAACTAATTTCCAATAAATTAGCCTATACATACGATTAACAAATAATCAAAACATGAATGTTGTACATCTTAACAAACTTTAACTTACAAAAATTCATAATTTTCATGTAATAAATGTTAAAAAATACCCCCAATCACTCTGAGGCAATATTCTAGTCGGGCGTAATAAGAATTGACACCATTTGTGATGTGTTTTGGAGGTATCTTCTGTGCTGCAATACTATTTATAGTGTTGCATTTTAAAATGGACAAATATTACATTGCTGTCATTTTTTGACAATAGTGAGTAACCATGTAAGTGATTAACTATAATGTTGCATTTTAAAATAAATTCTCTGTTCTGTAAATATTTTTTTTACTACTAGATATATACATATTATTATTGATTCATTATTGTTCCGTGAAATTGTTTATCTATACCTAGAGATCAATTACCTCCCGCTACCCTTGGTAAGGTAATAATATAGCTTGCACCATTAGTAAATACGTACAGTAAAATTTTTGAAAGAAGTCCGATCAAAGCCATCTACGAATTGTATCTATGAATTAAGATTTTGTGCTGTCAAATTTAGTAGTGTCTTTTACTTAGTTTTTATGAGGGTACATAATATCTTGTGTACCTCAAGCGACACTACTAAATTTTACAGCATAAAATCTTAATTCATAGATGCAATTCGTAGATGGTCTTGATCGGACTTCTTTCAAAAATTTTACTGTAGGTATGTTTTTAAATTAATAAAAATTAAATAGCGGGAGGTATTTACATTTTGACAATAATATGTAGCTAATATTACACTACTAACTTACGATCGAAGTAGTATATTTAATGGGGATTCCACCATTTTTTTTATAATTTCATCTGAAAATATTAAGAAAACTAAGATTATTGATGAAAATCCGGTGAAAAAATTCCTATTAATAAGCGAGTTATGGTCTCCCGAATTTTGAAAATATTGACGTGATGTCACGCTTATGTGTTTTTATATCAAACTGTTTTCATCATGGACTTAAATGTTCTTGAAATATATGCTATTTTAAGTTATATTTACATAAAATAAATGAATATTATAACACTGTATAAGTCTACATACTTTATAATTACAGATGTATTTAAATTATTAAGTTTAATGCAAGAAATTTATGTTAAAATAAAAACTGTTTGAAAACTGCAGTACAGGAATGTTAGCCTCTCCTAACACGCTATTTGTTATGCACGTATAGGCGGTCTTTCGGTAGCCAATCAAAATATTATATATAGATTTCATATTCGTGTCGAAGCGCTATAACAAAAAACTCCTTATTTCCGAAATATCTCAATTATACCATTTCATTTTTTTTATTAATATTCGTTATTCAACATATACATTCGTATTTTTTTTACTATTTTCCTTTAATTCGATTGAGCTGGAATCCCCCATTCCGGGATACTCATGCATCAAATGTTATATTGTGAATTGGAAGACGTAATCATTTTTACAAAAAAAATACGGATTGAAATACTAAATTTTACAAATTTCCAGCTAGAAGATAGTAGGAGGAGCAGATTTTTTTAAAAAATAACATTTCAACAGAACTCTTCTACTAAGACTAATTCTTTGAGGTACCTATTATATTTTTTTTCTCTTGCAAAAGATGTCGTTAAATTCAAACAATGAATTGCATAACTATGTTTCGTAACTTAACATAGTGAACAAGATATAATACAGATTACTGGATTTCCTAATTTAAATTATGTACGTTAAAGCAGAAAATTGTATTAAAATTGTACAATACAATAAAACATGTTTTTTTGATATAATTCCTCTATTCATTACACATTTGTGAATGTACATACACTCGTTTGTAATATTAATGATCAGATAGAAATTCATATGGCATGACTAATATATATTTCGTATATTTTCCCTTCATAATTTGTAACATTGTTTCCCACTTAGAGCCTGATATATTTTGAACGAAGAATCATGTACAGTGTGTTCAGAAAAGAACCTAATTCGGAGTAGTCTATGAACACAGAAATGTATGTCTGATTATTATTCAATTCAAAAGTCAAGTTGTCAAAATTGATCGTGAAATGTAATTTTAAGGAGAAAAGATATTAAAGAACACAATATTGCCATTAAGTGTTTTCTAATTTATTTCTTTTGTTAAAAAAGAAAAGCATTGATTTCTTTAGATAGCATTTTTGACGATATCTCGTCTGAAATTGACATTTAGTTAAATACTTTTTAGATTTTGCGTTCATAATGAAGTCATTACGATACGCAATTGCGTATCGTAATGGCCTTCATTTCGATACGTATTTTTTTGTTTTAGAAGGTTGGTAGGTACTAGATGACATTTACTTAACCTTTTTTAACGTAATTTACTTAAATTTAACCTTCAAATGGTCAAATAAGTAATAATTGAATGTGGTCAGTTCAGTGATACCAACTACAACATTTCACTTGCAAATTTCCTTAAATTGACTCGGTTTAATATTAGCAGTTTTTTACAATATTTTAGTATGTAGAAGGCGCAAAATCTAAAAAATAGTATAAAGAACTCATTTTATAAGACTTTTTTTCGCACTTGTCAATTAGAAAACTCGCCAAGGTTCGTTTTCTAAACTTTGACGCGTGCGAAAAAAACATGTCTTATAAAGCTTGTTCTTTAATATACTATTAAAATTGACATATGTTTTTACCTCCCGCTACCCTTCGTAAGGGAGTTATAGGGATCGTGCTAAAAATCTCATATCCAGATTTTAGTAAATGACCACGTTTTAAGGTCCCTAGAATCCATTTTTAACATTTTCACGATGATGTCTGTATGTGTGTATGTGTGTGTGTGTGTGTGTGTGTGTGTGTGTGTGTGTGTATGTATGTGTATGGATTTTGTCTTCGCTCTAACTCAAATACTATCATTCAGAAATTTCTGAAACCTTGTATTTCTATCCTATTTTAATATGAAAAGAAGCCATTAGATTTTGGTGTAAATCGGATAACCGGAAATGGCACTTTACCTGAAGCTCACAGTGGTTTTTCTTCAAAAATTACCATTAAATGCCATTTTTTCGAATTTTATGTCTTATGAAAATTAAAGATTATTGAATTTTCTACGGGAATACATTAATACTTTTTCTATATATTTTACAAATGAATGTAACTGACAGTATATATCACTGTCAGAAAACGTATCACTTCAAATTAATAATAGTGACATTTTAAAAAGAAAATAGTAAATAAAGCAATAGTTTTTTGCAATGGAACAGTTTGCAGCGTTAGTAAATACGTAGGTATGTATTTAAATTAATAAAAATTAAATAGCGGGAGGTTTTGTGTTGGCCACATCAGATTTTTTTTGTTCATAATCTACTTCGAGTTAGGACGTTTTTGAAAACACTGTATAATAGTGTAATGGTAATATTTAACTTACATTTAAAACTAAATATCATAGAATGGTTTAATCAAATTTCATATATTGTGATAAAAATGATTGTTTTACCAACGTCGTTATACTCTTATAGTTCTCGAGATAGTAATAAAATGAACACCTGTAGGGTTTTTTTTTAAATAAAACTGTTCTTTTAAAATTATTAAAATATCTTTCAGAACTCATATTATTAATTGGAATAATACTACCTTTTTTTAGTTTAAGTTCTGTATTTGTTACTTGTTGTTTTTGTTATTTCACATATTTATGTCAATGTATCCCCTGAAGAAGGCATCAGTTTATGGTGCCGAAACGTTGGGTTAAAATAATAAATACAGAACTTAAACTAAAAAAAAGGTAGTATTATTCTTGTAAAACTTAAAAGTACTGTTGCATTTGTGTGTGTGTGTGTCCATACGACAATTTAAACGTTTAAACAAATCACAAATATAAAACTCTGTCACTTGTCTATTCATATTATTTTGCTGTTATTGATTCTTATATGATTCTTTCAAAGGGTAACAAAAACGAGACTATTTTTCCAAGACAAAACATGGCAATGTCGATCAATAAACTAAAACTGGAAATACCTGCAATACGCAAAGCGTTTATTGAAGATTAGGTTGTATTTAGGGGTTTATCTTGGGCAGTTTTGTATCTTATTCGAAATAAGTACTCCTGGGGTATAAATTGTACTTAGTTTCAAATTTATGGGCCGTCTTAGGTATCTGACAAATAATTTGTCCAAAAATAAAATAAAATTTCCGTTTTTCAATAAAAACTGTACTGGCATTAACTTTTTAACAATTTTAAATACACAATGATTAAAAACCCATTATTATCATACATTTATTTACTTATTCTTCTCTCTTGTTTCAGTTACCGTTCCGTCATCTGTTCACGATGACCCCAAACATGTTGGGCGACACGGGCCTGCTCCTAGCAGGAGTGACTGAGGAACCCACCAAAGGAAAAGACACATCATGTGCGGTCACACAGAGAGTGAAGCCTGCAAGTACCCCCAGTACATCTACACAAAATGTTGAACCCCAGAAAGATGAGTACGAATGGAGAATTGTCTGGAGGAACGTATTAGGGATGGTGTATCTACATGTTGGAGCGTTTTACGGATTGTACTTAGTGTTTGCAGCCGCAAGTCTTGGGACTTTCCTATGGGGTAAGTGATAATAATTAAGTAGAGTAGAATAAAAGATTCAAAGGCCCGCGCATTATAAATGATTCCCGTACCTGGTTAGCAAGTATTATTATTTAAATAACGAAGACAGATTTGCGAAAAATTCATGAATCTCTTTGGGATTTGAACCCAGGGCCTTCCGATATCTAGTCGGACACTCTACCAACTGAGCTATGAGATCCCGTGAAGTTCTTGAATTTTTCGCACGTCGCATACATCGTTGTAGACAAGTTCCGTCTCCTATTTGGAGTATCGTCACCCGCACAACACCGCGACATCACCTGCAGCAGTGTATTGGCACTGCAGTATTATTTGTGTAAAGAACTGTTTAGATGTAATTCAACAGTGAATTTCTGTAACGTAAATTCATCACGTCGTTTCTTTATTCACTGCTAAATTGCAAACGAAATTCATCATACCGTTTCTAATTACCGCGCACTATCCATCGTAAATTCATCGCATGCATCGGCTTTGACTACCGATAGATTTTACGATTTCCGATGGTTCTGTAGTGGGGGGTCTAACGAAATGTTTTTAGATTATATTTTTGACATTTGCGTTTGTTTCATGCTTGCGAGTGTAAGCAAAGAAAACCAAATACATAGAGATGGTTATAGATGTAAATGATTTTTATTATCATTATGACTTCCATATCAGATTCTTCATTGTTCGATGAAGAATCTGATGATTGCAATAAAACGACGGTTCTTTTAACTATAAAACTTTTCATATCTGTTAACTGGTAGTTAACTATCAGTAGATAAGTAAGGTTAGGAGATTCATCGCACTTTTCAGCAACCGTTCCTTTATTCGGTTGCAGCGGCTATCCATCGGATCCATCAGCTATTCATCGTGACGTCATTTTCAATTTCTGATGGAATTCAGCGTATGAATAGTTGTTGAATAAAGAAACTCACTCATACTTATGGGTCAATTCTGATCACATCTGTAAATCTTACAGATCTGTAAATCTGTAAATAGTGAACAAAATCGCAACGAAAGCTGCCACTCTTATGTGTAATTTTATATTACTCAACAAGAATAGATGTGATTTTGTCTCTTTTCTACAGATTTACAGATCTGTAAGACTTGCAGACGTGAACAGAATCGACACATTAGTTTTACCAACAATTGAAGAAAAACTGAAAAACTTTAAACGGATTTAAGTCGTAAGGTTGTTAGGTTTTATTAAGTAGATAAATTCCATAATGCAAAACACTTGAAAATTCAACCAATGGGAACAGTATTATACTGATAAAACCCCGTTCCCCGATAATTTTCCGCTACCAAGTAAATAAACAGTTGTTATTGTTTATAACTGTCAGTATGACAATTAATTTGTCAAGTTTCATTTTGCGTTGTCTTTGGAATTTATCTCACCAATTACCACACGACCTCAGATTTTCTCAGACAAACTTTTATTTTTAAGCACTCATTTTTTTGCTTTTAAGCAAAATCACTCAAGCAAACAGACATTAGGTAAAACCCCTCCTCTTTCGGAGTCGGGATTTACCATGCAGTTTGCTTTCGTGTTTGTTGCTAAGCAAAAAAAATTCGTGCAAAATAAAAATTTATCAATGAAATCAGGAGGTCTTGTGATATTATTTCTGATAAAATGTCAAAGAAAAATAGTAATATACGATAAAAATCGATTTATCCGATAATAAATAATATGAAATTATTAACATATAGATTTGTATTAGGTACTTTTATTCCGTTATATTTTTAATCTTTAGCTAAAAAATTAATTTAAAATTAAGTTGAAAATTTTCATTTTAAATAAAAAGTAAAGGTTTATTTAATTATTATTACGAATTTATAATCAGCCGAGTTCGTTATTTGCATATCGGCCGTGGGGCGTTCAAGATTTTTCGTAATAACATAAAATTTAAACATTTAGGAATATAACAGTATGGTATGGATATGACAAAAAAGTATTTTCGGGACGCCGGGATTTTTAGTTGAAAATCGAAACAATCCTGGAAAACCGGGACCTCTGGTCCCCTATAGTTACATAATTCCTCCTTTTCTTCTAGCTTTGTGTATCGGGTGGCTAGCCGCCATCGGCGTTACAGCAGGCGCCCACCGCCTATGGGCCCACCGGACCTACAAAGCCACGTGGCAGCTCCGTTTACTCCTTATGGTCCTCCAGACCATTTGCTTCCAGAACCACGTTTATGAGTGGGTAAGGGACCACAGAGTGCACCACAAATACACAGACACGGATGCGGATCCACACAACAGCAAGAGGGGATTCTTCTTCTCCCATGTGGGATGGTTGTTGGTGAGGAAACACAAGGATGTTAAAGAAAAAGGAAGGACTGTGGATATGAAGGATTTGGAGACAGATGGGATTGTTATGTTCCAGAAAAGGTAGGGAAAGATATTAATTAATAGGTAATTTTAAGCAGAATAAAGTTTTCCCAACCTTTGTGATTTAAAACATTTATTTTCTGTCACTGACAAAAGTCAAAAATGCTTCTACTTTTCCACCGAAGCATGTTGAGTTGCCTATATTGAGTACAGTACTACATTATACATGTGCTAAAACAGTGTTTTCCAAACTTTTTACTTTCGCGACGCTCTTCAGACAAAATTGTAAATCTGAAGCCAAGCTACCAAATGTCACGTGATAAGGTACAGAAGATTTGATATTGGAGCAGGGTATTTTCATAATTTAGAAATCTGTTGTGACTAGCACAATACCTCTCGCCACTTCCATTTTATGTTGGATAAGTATTGTATTGCACTTCGCTGTCGAAACTTTGTTTTATAATGAAAATATTACAGAACTTTCCGTTAATATTGTTTTTGTTATTTTATTTAACATATCTTTTACACATATACAATTCTAATTATATCTATTTTTCATTGTATGAGGAAGTTTCTAAATGTCAGAGATTCTTCCAATTTGTTAACAAGATTGACGGTATTTCTGATGGATATATGCATTTTACCTATAATTTTAAATATTCAATTAATTATTATGGGGTCCTGTGGCCGCGTGCCTGAGTGTCTGGGCGCGAACCTGGGGGAACCTGGTTCCATCCCGACAGACGCCAAATATTTCCATTTTTGAATGGCACAAAAGTGACCCCTGTGGTGCACTCTCCACACCAGCTATGAGTGCCAGTGAGGTGACGCCTGGTAAGCGCCCACACGGTAAAATATATCGTCATCATTACCGATGTCTACATGTGTTGTAGATACTGGCACGCCCAGAAATGGGTAATATGCCGTGATGATATATTTATATTTTATTTATTTATTTATTTATTCAATTAATAAAACAATAAAAAAGATTAATTGTACTTCCCAGAAAAAAATTCAGAATGTCACTAAAACTGTTGATTTTTGACACTGATATTTATCTGCCATCTGCAAATTATGTTACCAACATTTGAATTTGTCAACTGGTTTCCTTAGTGCCTTAGCCTCTGCGATTAGTGTACTCTATAAATTATAGTGTCTTTATCTCTAAATCTATACAAGATATAATAAAAATTTTAAATGTATTAGATGGAGAATGTTATGTTCTTCAATATTTGTAAAAACAAAAATTTCCAAAAAATAATATTTAGAAGAATTTTTTTAAGAAACTACTACTTCCGGTTGTCCAAATGTTACAAAACTCTTTTCAACTTTTCCCATGAATGTTAAATTGAAGAATACGTAGTTAAACTGGTCTTATGTCTTATAGTTTTTGAGGAATCGTTCCTCCTAAATCCAAACACACACAGACATCATCGTAAAAATGTTCTAATCGGATTGTAGGGATCTTAAATCGTGCTTATTCACTAAAATCTGGATATGAATTTTCAGCATGAATCCAATACCTCTGTTAGCAAGAGGTCTTATTATTTTATATTACCGATAAAATGACCTAGTAAAGACTACAATATTCCTTTTGTATAAAAGCAACACAATATAACTCTTGTACATATTCAATAACTTTTAATTTTCTAGAACATATTTCGTGTTGATGCCACTACTGTGTTTCGTATTCCCCGCTTACGTACCATACTATTTCTGGGGAGAGAATTGGTGGACAGCATGGTACGTGTGTGGTATCTTCCGATACACTCTGAGCCTTCACATCACTTGGCTAGTCAACTCTGCTGCTCATATTTACGGATACAGACCATACGACAAGTAAGTTATATAAGTTGCCTACAAACTTATCTCTTATGAAAAGTGCAAGCTGAACTCAATATCTTTAACTGTTTTCAAGATAATTTATATAATACATGCGAGCGAATCTTTTGAAAATATATGTCAGAGACGCAAATTTGTACTCAAATAAATTGCATATCACAATCTTTGTTTTCATATCTTTACTTTAGGTAGAGATATTGGCAATTTTGTGAGTATTAATTTATTTATAACAAGTTCACTTTTTTTACAAATTTCATTCAACAAACACTTACATTACAAGAACAAATGAAATAGTTATTTTTGCACTATTGTTTTTTTAAATGTTTACCGATAGGGTTTTCAAGGCAGTAAGTTTTATTTCAAATTACTTATTTTGAAAATAACAACCAATTTTTTTTTTATACGTCAACATAATTTAATAATACCTCTGGCTTTTTGACACTCACATTTATCTGTCAATTACAAACATTTTAATTTTTTCACTTGTTTTCCATAGGCTACGAGATTCATTTACAACTTATTATTTTATATATTTATATGTCTCTATCGTTAACTCCGTAGAAGATATAATAAAAATTTTAAATGTATCGGATAGAGATTTTTATGTTCTTTAATATTAGCAATAACAAAAATTTTCAAAAATTAATATTAGAAGATTTTTTTAAAGAAATTAGTACTTCCGGTTGTTCAATTGTTACCAAAATCTAATCAACTCTTCCCAGGAATGTCAGATTGAGGAAACTGCAGTTAAATATTTTTATATATACTGTTTGAGAAACCGTGGTTCCAACATCCACACACACATACACACACACACACACACACACACACACACACACACTCACACGGACATCATCGTAAAAATCTGTTGTGGCCAGCACAATACCTCTCGCCATTTCCATATTATGTTATATAAGTATAGTATTGCACTTCGCTATAAAACCGTCGTTTTTTAACAAAAACATTACAGAACTTCACCCAAATATTGTTTTTATTGTATTTAACATGTCTTCTGCGCACATAAAATTCTAATTATATATATTTTTCATTGTATGAGGAAGTTCCTAAATGTCAGAGATTCATCCAATTCATTAGCAAGATTGGCGGTATTTCTTATGGATATATGCATTTTAACTACAATTTTAAATATTTAATTAATAAAACAATAAAAAAGATTAAATGTACTTCCCAGAAAAAGTTTTCAGAATGTCACTAAAACTGTTGATTCTTGACACTGATATCTATTATATTTGAATTTGTCAACTGGTTTCCTTAGTGCCTTGGCCTCTGCGATTAGACTATTCAATATATTTCATTGCCTTTATCTCTAAATCTATGCAAGATACAATAAATATTTTAAATGTATCAAATGTAAAATTTTATTTTTCAATAGTAGTAATAACAGAAATTTTCAAAAACTAATATTTGGAAGATTTTTTTAAAGAATCTATTACTTTTGGTTGCCCAATTGTTACCAAAATCTAATCAGCTCTTCCCAGGATTGTCAGATTGAGGAAACTGCAGTTAAATATTTTTTAAGTCTTATACTATTTGAGAAACCGTGATTCCAATATTTACACATCCGCACATGTACACACACACACACACACACACACACACACACACACACACACACACACACACACACACACGGACATCATCGTAAAAATATTATAATCAGATTATAGGGACCTTAAAACGTGCTTATCCACTAAAATCTGGATTTGCGATTTTTAACATGATTCCAATACCTCTCTTAGCAAGAGGTAAATATATATATATATATATATATATATATATATATATATATATATATATATATATATATATTTTAATCGTTATTTATTGAGTAGTAGTTTAAATACAAACTGGACACTTTATTATATTTTGTTATGGTGGAGGACCCCATTTTGATCAAACATCTTTTCTCTAGTACAATCTCCCCCACGGAAAACAAAACCGTCTCCCTCTTCGCCGCTGGTGAAGGCTGGCACAACTACCACCACGTCTTCCCCTGGGATTACAAAGCAGCTGAACTCCCAACCTACTCCCGCAACTGGACCCTGGGTTTCTTGAACCAAATGGCGCGTATGGGTTGGGCGTACGAACTGAAGACTGTCCCCCAACGGCTGATAGCCGCTCGAGCTGCCCGAACCGGAGACGGAAGCCACGCCTTACGCCAAATGCAGATATGGGGATGGGGAGACGAAGACATGCCCGCAGAGGATAGGGAGTATTGTCAAGTTTTATTCCCAAGAAAAAAATAATTTGTAGTTTAATGGTATTTATATTTAGTGGTAATAAAAATGTGATCAGGTGATATGTTTATTATTGTTCTTCCTTAGACTAAAAGGCACGGAAGATCACGTGAGCTGTCATATGTTTTGTTCTTTCCTCACTTCAGACTCGATGTTAAACTCTGTCCCATGCTAACTTCAGACTATATTGTATAACGCAGTACGCATGCGTCAGTTTGAAATGTGACAACTATGCATTGCACAAAGTGAGAGAGATAGTAAAAAGAGATGTTTTCAATGCGCAGTTGATTTTCTGCGCATAGAGATGAGGAAATGATAAAATTGTGTTTTAAATTCAAAAAACTTGGTATGAAATCAGATTCCTTAAAATGTTTGCAACAGACAAATGCGAATTGCTTTACTTCTGTATTAATTTTTAATGAAATTAACCACTTTTTTCTCATTTCTGGGTTCTTCGGAAATCTATGATACGATAATAATTGGGATGACGCATTATAAGAAGCTAAGGAACAATATTTTCGAAATAATTTGCGTTTCTTAACACATTTTACTTCTATTTGTCCCATATTTTTGATAATTTTTTAACTTAAAACATTTCAACAACGCTTCTCAAACTAAGCACATTCATTACATGACAGAAAATCCATTGTTGCCAGTTGCGTTTATTATTAAATTTTACTATTGTTTAAAACTTAATTTTGACACAAAATTAATTTTTCTTTATTGGCTATATCATATTTAAATTCAAAATTGCAATAATTTGTTTGTTTTGGCATTATTAGAATATTTTTTAATTAATACAATCCGATTTAATTATATATCAAATATGTGGCAACAGAACATCATCTCTACAAAGCTTTACAAAAATACCGCTAGATGACAGACTTAAAATGACGTCATAGGGCAATTACTGTGCAATGCATCCATTCAAACGGACGCATGCGTACTACATTTAGGCTGTGACCGACGTTGCACTTTTATCACCCTAATATCTAAATCCTAAATTTATATGCCCTAAATCTAGTGGTTATTTAGGATTTTAGGAATTAGATTTTAGGGTTTTGCAGGAGCACACTATGACGCGCACTAATTAAACAAATCATGTTCGTTGCTATAACATGTAGAAAAAGTCAAATTTACTGTCAAAGAATAACTTCTTAGCTTCTATTTTATGAAAAATATTATTAACATTTACTCTCAAGCATCAAATTGAATCGAATTGTATAATTCATTTTTGTTATTCTAAAGTGTTGCCATACAAACCAATAGATGTCATTAGTGTACTATTTGGAGTTGAACTTATGTGAAGAAGACCTAAATACAGTCTGAAGTTAGCTGGGACAAAGCTCAAAATCGAATCTGAAGTGAGGAAGGGACAAACATATGATAGGTCACGTGATCTTCCGAGCCCTATTGGAGTCAGCAGAATACATCAGCAGAATTTTTACAAACTAAATTAATGGCAGCCATTAAGACATGTCAAATATGTAAACGTCAAAAGTTATAAAAGGTATTCTCACACTTAAATTTTGTAATTTTATTTGAAAATGTGTGAAATATAAACGAATTAAAGAAAATGAACATAACATACATCAAAAAGTCCTGTGTCAAAAAGTGGAAAAGAATAAAAATTCAAGACCTATAAAATTTTTGGCAGAGAAGATAAAGTTGAGACTGAACTAACTTAAAAATCGTTCAGTGTGTTCAAAAAAAATCCTAACTCGGAGCTAACTATGACCAAAAAAACGTATGACAATTTGAAAGTATTTAATTAAATGTCAATTTGGCACGAGATATTATCAAAAATGTTATCTAAAGAAATCAAAGCTTTTCTTCTTGAATACTTATTTTAAAAATAGAAATAAATTAGAAAACGGTGAATGTCAATATTGTATATCCTTCTAATTATTTTTTCTCCTTAAAATTACGTTCCACGGTCAATTTTGACAACTTCACTTTTAAATTGAATAATGATAAGAGTATAAGACATACGTTTCTGTGTTCATAGCTTACTCCGAATTCAGTAAACCCTCATTCAGAATGTAAATAAATTGACATGTCGTAGTAGTCGCCATGACAGATGCGTTTTAACGCCGCCAATGGATTCTGCGGGTTCCAATACTCTAATCTAGTTAAGAATGGACTAGCCAGCCCGTTTTACACACAAAAAACTTATGAAAACATGCTTGACAGCTCGAAACGTCAAAATTTGATCATTTTCAATTCTTTACCAAATCAATAGTTACATAAAGTATCATAATAGTGTGGTTTACAATAATATACATTTTATTACAAATTTTTCGGTATTGTAAACTTGTGCAAACCAATAGTACAATAACAAAACAATGTCTAATAAAGAATTAGAATTCAGCATCTGCGTTTCGCTGTTATTGCAGCTCATCAGTGTGGTGTAACCGCCGTCTCTTTGCAGAGACAATCCACCAACTGGAAACGGCCAGAGACCAATCAAAAAGCTGGAATATTACTCCTAACTACATTCTTAACTGAATTAGAGTATAGATCTTTCTGCTTAGTGCACATTGAAAAACATTGCTATTTGTTTTCTGTAAAATTAAATGTAACCAGAAGTTTCCTTACAGTTAACGGCAGGGTTAAAATGTATTAAGTTTTTAGGAAACTGTCTGCTATTCATTTAATTTCTCATCTTTGTTAATAACAATGAAATTTGTAAATAATTTTCTATGTTTATTTGTTTGTTAAAATAATTATCATTTAAGATTATATAATTCGATTTTTTGCTTTCAGAAATAAAAAATGTACAAAGTGACTAATAAATAACACAAAGATAATGTGGAAATAAAAATATTATTTCAAATATTTTCAAGCCTTTGTTTATTTTCTAGCAAATTTAAAATGAGCGAATAAAGATAACAACTTGTAATTAGCCTATTTGAATTCAATATAGTCGTTTTTATAAGAAAAAGTTAGTTTCAGAATTTCAGGACAGCTGAAACATATTTAAATACATCATTTTCTTCATAAATTTCCCAAACTCTACATACACTTTTTAAAAACTCTATGCTCTTCAAGGTATGTAGTGGAACGCAGCCGTTCTCAGTTACTTGTCATTAGCAGCCAACGTCATCGCTAAACGCACATCTCCATTTTCGCTGCGAGGAAAATGCATTTTTTATGCGGAAAAACTTGGGAAACTGGGGAAAACTTATGAAGAAAAGCAAGATAAAGTGTTTATTCAACTTTTGTGATAATAATTTGCACGGGGACCTATCGTTTAGTTTGCGAAAATATGAAATTAGTTAAGTGCTTGTGTGCAGATGAAATTGTAAGTCCATTTTTAGTTATTTATTTATTTAAATAGTTACAGACATACTTCAAACTACTGGAAATATAGGTTTTTCATAAATTCTAATCATTTTCTTGTGTATTTTGTAAGGATTCGTGTATTTTGAAGTATATTTCCGAACATTTAATTGCATTTTAAGCATCTATTTTTTTCACAAAATGGTAGAATTTGTATGTAAAACATATAAAAATGTCTATATTTTACGTTGAAATACATATATTTTCTTTATTATTGATTTTGTGCATAAATTCCAAGATTTATTTGGCAAAAATCCGTCTCAAACTTGTTCGCTCCGTGTATTATTGCCGCGGAACGCCACTGTCGGTTCACCAGTCATTTGTTTCTTGTCAACAAACACGAGTAGCCATCGTATTTATGTTATTGAAGTCTCGTGAATATTATTGTTTTAATAGTGAAATATCGTTGTATATTGTTGCAAATTAGCAACAATGGTAAGTTTAAACAATAGTTTAACTGTTTTAATAGTTATTTTTGCTGATAACATGTTTTATAATTGAAATATTTGTATTTTAAAATAAATTAATTTTCCTGTTCCAGTGAATGAAAAAATGTTTCCTGAAGGACCGATCCATATTGAGGGTTGCTGATCTTTGGAGCCGTTCTGGGATACCGAAGCTGTGTTGCTGGTAGCAGAGCTGTGTTCATCAAAGTAAGTCGTTAATATATGTGCCTTCTTCACTATCGCTTTTTTGCTATTTCTTTCAGCTTAACACAAAAAGTAAATTCATTTTTCTCTTGAAAATATGTTTTATGATTGTTGAATTTAATTCAAATAAACATATTTTCTTCTATACTTCATTTCCGAGGCACATTGTGAATGTCTATCTATGTTATTAACATCGGGCGTCGTAACTCGATACGATATCGTAAATAAATCGGCGAAACTTGTAAATATAGTTAGTTTTTTTGATATTTGAGTTATTATAAATAAATATCCGTTCGTTCAATGATAGGTTTTTTCCCCAAAAATTGTATTTGTTTAAATGTATTTTTAAATAAATACAGTATACAATACAGGGTTCCAACGAAGTTTCCAAGGAGTGTAAAGGCTGGTTTTAGCCTTTGATCAACAGCAGGGCTTGTCTAAAGCTTTGTCTAAGGCTTTAAGGACTTTAAGGCCAATCTACAACCACAAGAAGGCAGCAAATAGTTGGAAATATTTTAGTTATTAAAGTCGCGATTAATTTTTTTTTGCCAATATTACATTAAAATTAAATTCATTTACATTTTAAGGTTAGGAGAAAATATATGTAACTAAAGTTTCGCCGATACATTTTCGGGTTCGGTTCGGTTTCCGCGTTATTTAAGAATAGGGTAGCGTAGTTTTTATTTGGAGTGTCTACCTCATTATTTAATTTAATACTGCACATCATTAGTTTTTAAATAATAGACTAGAAATGTAAAATAGTCGGGTTCAAAACTTCATCAAAAATCTGTTGTATTAAAAATATTTTTTTAAAGTTTAGATTCAAAAAAATGTTCAGTAGACTTACAGTAAAAATATATTGTATATGTACATTTTTGTTTAGTGTGGTTTGCTACCCTTATATTTCAGTTTTTATTAATGGGTCCTCAACTATAGTATAAAATTAAAAACATGGGTCATTTGTATTAAAAATTGATCTTAAAAATGTGTGATAAGAACTATTAATGTTTAAATAAATTATTAATTTTTAAAATATTCGAGTTTGTAATGCCATTAACATCTACGTCACACGCATCTACTCTATTCCAAATTCTTACTACTTCAAGCCTTCTGCTTTATTTGTTGGTACAAGATATGTTGAATGGAATATGCTGTCAGTGGCAATCAAACTTAGATTGTTGTATAATATTCTTAATTTTTTATTAATTGTTTCTTTAAATTGTTTATTATCATAAATATTTCCAATTATTGACCACGAAAATTACATTCTATTCCAAATTTTGATAATTTCAAGCCTTCAGCTATCGCCTTTTTATAAGTGAAAGTTATTTTGAATGACGTAGCTGCCAGTGGCAATCAACGTGATTTTTTATTATTATAATATACGTAGTTTTTTTTATTAAATTATTGACCACGATTATTGTTTTAACCATACTTAAATATTTTTATGAATCTTAAAATAGATTTATTTATGTGACTACAATTATTACGTTATAAAATATTTTGAAAAATATTACAGCTTAACAAATAACAATTAAGACGTTTACATATATTTAAAAAATAGTAGTTGAGGACCCTGTTAAAGACGTACAAATATTTTAATATTTATATATATTTAATTTTGATTTAACAATTTTATTAATTTTGTAGTAAATAATTCAAAAGTGGACATTTCATTTAGAAACGAAACTACATTTATCAATGATCGATAGCACCGGCTATAGATCTTAAAAACATTAGATTTTTCGCGATTTCAGATAAAGAAAACATAAGTTGAAAAAACAAGAACTCCCCCCTCCCCTGCATGCTTTTGCTTTTTTTCAGTTTTCCTCTTTACTATCCAAGCAGCTCTTTCTAGTACGCCCCTGTTAGATTAAAATCAATCTCCCAAGAACGACTGGGACCCATTGGGCAAACTCAGTCGTTCTTTTCGCTGCTCCCCTCTGGGATAGGGCAGTGGGGCCTCTGGGAAGGACGCCTGTACCCACACTATGGGCCGCCGGACTGAGTAACCCCCTGTACTGATTCCCAGTTTTTAAAGTATTAATTTACAGTTTTAAACAGTTTCGATAAGTTTACTTGCATTTTAAAGTAATAGTTCATAGTTATAACTTATAAAATTGTAGTTACACACACTTGCTTTTGTATTAGTTTTGCAAACACACACACATACACCAAATAATATATCTATTGCAGTTAATAGATATATGAAGAAAATGCGTTTTTAGTATTCGCGTTAGCTTTTGAATAATTTTATCCGTTCGTCGCCGCGATTTCGTCCGTATATATTGTTGATTTCTTATGTATTTATGTATGTATATTATGTATTATTATGTGTAATGTGGTTAGGGCGTGAGCAGTTTCAACGGGGCCTCCTGAGCTAACTTTTCCCTTTCAGGTGCACAGCCGCTAGCCGGTAGGGCGTCTAGCGGTATTTGCATGTTGTGCCCTTTTCCTTTCTCGCTGCAACTAAAGTTGTTGGCTTGAAAGAGCGTTAACTGGACTTAGTCCGGGGCCTGGTCTGCCACACTCGCGGTGGTGCGAACCTCTTAGCCATTGCGGTGGATGCATCCGTGGCGGAGGAAGACCCTAGGGACGTACACACTTTACACAAACTCAACACCGTCGTTGAGTACACATTGTTAGGTTCCCCCATTTTAATATGTATATGTATGTTTAGTTTTAAGTTTTATCAGGAGGCCCACATCATCGTTTATTTATTTGTGTTATATATGTATGTATTTATGTTTATTTCTTAGTTAATATGTTAGGTAGGATGTTTAAAAATAATAATAATATTGCGATAAAACTTAAATTAAATTACGACGAAAATTTGAAAATTTTAGATAAACTTGAAAAAAATATGTAAATTTTATTTATTTTCTATCAAATCATTAACTTATTTCGAAAATAAAGATAGTAACTTGTAATTAGCATTTCACACTTTCAGGAGGATCGTTTTCATAGAAAAAGTTAGTTTCAGAATTTTGGAACAGCTGAAACAATATAATATACTCGGTACTTTATTCGCTCTATACTCTAAATTAAGAAATTAGTACACTACTTTAAAAACCCTATGCTCTTATGCAATGCATACATATATGAAACTCTGCCTGCCTACAAAGTTAGGAATATTACGGAACCTCCTGGGTACTTTATGAATATTGCGGCACGTCCCGCGTTCAGAAGTAGATGAATTCGAGGTTTTCGAAATGCCGAGTTACCCAAATACTGAGTAGCTGCATTTCTATCCGAACGTAAGTCAAAATGTACCTCTTCGTTTCTGTTACTCTTTGATTTTTGATAAAATTTCAAAATAAGCTGGTTCACATTTCTTAGAAATCTGTTGTGGCCAGCACAAGACTTCTCGCCATTTCCATATTAGGGCACAAAAGTACATATTGTATTTAACATTTCTGGTACATACAAAAAAAATCTAATTACATCTATTATTAATACAATTTTATATTTTTTAATTCATTCTATAAATAAGTTTCTTCCTACTCTTCTAAATGTTCGAGATTCTTCAAATTTATTGAAGAGATTGGCGGTATTTCTGATGCGTATATGTAATAATGTATCTATAATTTTAAATATTTAATTAATAATAAAATAAGAAATATTAAATGTATTTCGCAGAAAAAGCCTTCCGTAATATATCTGGATTTTTGACACTGACATTTTTTTGTTAATTGCAATCATTTTCATTTTTCAACGGGTTTCCATGGAGTTATTTGCGTTGTGAGATTCATTACAACAGATTATTTTATACATTTATAATTCTCTATTTCTAAATCTATGGAAGATATAATAAACATGTTAAATGTTTCGTATGGAGAATTTTACATTATTTAATATTTGTAAAAACATAAATTTCCCAAAGATAATATTTAAAAGATTTTTTTAAAAAACTACTGTTTCCGGTTGTCCAATTGTTACCAAAACCTTTTCAGCTCTTCCCATTAATGTCAGATTAAGAAATACCTAGTTAAGTTAGAGAAATAGACCCCCCCTCCCACCCCCAACACAATTCTGAACAAATATGAAAAAATATTGAACAAAAAATATTTTTTGCTGAACAATTACTATTTATACTGAACATAAAATACTGAACAAAACCAAATAATATATTCAGCAAAAATATTGAACACGTCTACTTCAAATATTAGTGTAGTGTATATTACCAGCATATTATGTATGTAAAATAATTTTCATGTAGTATACTATCAGGAAATTTTCGTACGAGAAAATTTTTTTAATGACTAATTTCATGAAAATATATCGATCAATAAACGTTAGTATGAAAATAAAAGCAATATAATTTTTCTATGTGATTATTGTCATTTTTATTAATTACCCAATTTTAATATACAAATGATTTTCTTGTTCGTATTTATTGATAAAAATGGTTCATATTTTATATATACTTACCTGCATTATTTGATTGTAGGGACTATCAAACGTGCTTATTCATTAAAAACTCACCAACGAATTTTTTGACCAAAGACAATACCTTCTTTCAATTCAATTCAAAAATGGGTAGATATATAAACTTGGTAGTAATATCATTTGATTGTAAAGAGAATGTTACGTAAGTGTACTAATTTTTAGAGTATTTATATATGAGTATACATAATGTATATTCATGTTATAATTTTATTGGATTTATAAAATATTTCCTAAGGAATCTTCTGCATGGAATTTGTAAAAAATTGTATTATGTTCGTGTAACAATTTTACTGGATATATAGAATCTTTTCCAATGAACTTTTGGTATGGGATTTGTACAAAATACATCAAATTAACGGAAGGTCTTGTGCTGCAATAATCAAGTTTTCTGATAATTTTTTTATGTGAAGGTTCAACATTGTAAATTTCCTTCCATTTTACGATGTTTAGGTATAGTAAAAGAGACAAACGATAAATACATATTTATTGTAAACAACAATATATTATAAACAAAATATAAAAACTACATTTTATTGCACATAATACTAAATTATTTTGCCGTTTCTAAATGCATACATTAGATAAATTATATTATAGTATTAACATATTAATCTACATAATTTTTAAACAAATATTCTAAGAAATAACGATCTACAACAATTAAATATTTACATACCATTTTAATAAAGAATTGGAACACATTAAATACATATTTTAGTTATACTTTAATACTATATAAATATTAAATAAATAATATTATTTAACTTACATACACACACATCATCTATACGTACATACTCAGGAAAGTATTTGAAATTTATATTTTAATACAGCGTGTTCAAAAACAAATCGGAGTAGGCTATGGACAAAAAAACGTATGTCAATTTGAAAGGATTTACCTAATTAAATGTCAATTTGACATGAGATATTGTCAAAAGTGTTATCTAAAGAAAACAAAGCTTTTCTTCTTGAATCCTTTATGTAGAAATAAAAATAAATCAGAAAACGGTGAATGGCAATATTCTGTATCCTTCTTTACTATCTTTTCTCCTTAAAATTACATTTCACGGCAAATTTTGACAACTTGACTTTTGAATTGATTACTGCTCAGACATACGTTTTTGTGTTTATAGCCTACTCCGAATTAGACTTTTTTCTGAACACACTGTATTTTGAAGAGTTATTATCTGCCATTTGAAATTAACTTGCGTAAATAATCAATTTTTTAAATTATCGTTCTGAGTGAAAATATAAAATTAACCAAAGAACATTTCCTTTAGTTTTTGGCGAATGTATACAGCGTGACCCAAAGAAACGTATGTCTGATCATTATTCAGTTCAAAATAAATGAAATTTTAAAGAGAATAGATAATAAAGGATATAGAATATTGCCATTAACCGTTTTCTAATTTATTTTTATTTTAAATTAAGGATTCAAGAAGAAAAATTCTGAGATCTTTAAATAACATTTTTGATAATATCTTGTGTCAAATTGATTTAATGAAATACTTTCAAATTGACCTACGTTTTTCTGTTCATAACCTACTTCGAATTGCGTTGTTTTTTTAACATTGTATATACAGGGTGTTAAAAAATAAGTGTCCCAAATTATGAGAGCATATAGTACTGACCAAAATGAGTAAAAAAAGTTTAATAAACATGGGTCCGATCTTCAACTATTTTCGAGATAAAAGGCAATGAAAAATGAGTAAGAGTTACGACTTTGATTAAATGAGACATTTTGTTTACCTTCCAGAGGTCATCTTAGATGTGTTTTTGTTTTTCAAAAAAAATCGAAAAATGTAGTAAGACAAAAGTTGTGGCGCCCTTGGCCAATATTTAGTTTTCAAATAACTTCGTAACTATTAGAAAGTGAAATAATTGTTTCATATAAAATGTTATTGTTTTTTTATAGTCTATTTACTGGCATAGACAAAATTTTGTTCAACCACTATCTTCATCAGTTTTTCTTCGATTCTAATACAAAATGGCCTCTTTCTCAAAAACAGTTGAAGATCGGACCCAGGTTGATTAAAATTTTTGTACTCATTTTGGTCAGTAATATATGTCCTCATAAATTGTGACACTTATTTTTTAACATCCTGTATGTAAAAGTAACAGAACACCCCCCACACTCACCTGATTTGACATGTGGTTATTTTTATGAACTTAAAAAAAATTACGAAGAAGATTGTTACTGTAATAATAAAATTCATAGTTATTTTGAAAGCAAAGGGGGAAAAATAAAATATTTGATATCAATATTCGATCATATTTATGACGGCAACTTCCGGAAAGTTAATAGATCATGGCGTTCCAAGCGTTTCCGGTTACTCTTCCAAATATTAATGAGTTTATTCTATACTAATCACACCCAAATAAAAGTTTAACAACAATATAAGTCTTGTAAGCACTTAAATTAAAAATATTTTTTATTTATCACATTCTATTACATGAAATCATCCTTTACGTAAAATGGCGGCATTTTATGCTTACTCGTCTTGTACCCATAATTCGGATACACCACTCTTCTTGATGGATCCGGATCAAAAATAATTCCTCTTATTAGGGACACCAACGCCGAGACAAAAGCCATATTGGTCAAACTTGTCACCAGCACAACTCCCAGTTGTAAAGGAGGCAAGATGTACGGCATTATCCCCGTCATGAACAACGCCGGAAGTAGCAGCAGTTGAAGTAGCTTCGTAGATGGCATCGGCATTTTGCGCGGGGAATTCGAATTTCGCGAGAGGACTTTATTGGCGTAGTCCAACGTATGGGTAGCGATTTCGATAACGTTTGATTTTTCCTGCTCAGAAAAAAGATTTGTTACTGATTTAAACACATTGTTGATATTTTTTATTAAACCTGGTTTTTTATTGGGTACAGACGGAATTAAATCGAATATGTCATTCATGTTGTCAAAAATATTTCCGGCATAACTTAAAGTGTTCGCTGCATTGTTATAATAATTGTTTAATACACTTACAATGTTATTAAAAGTTTGTTTCATTTCAAAATTATTCACAACTCCGTCAAAATAAGTCACTACATTGTTTTTTCGGAAGAAGTTACTGTACATATCATCGAACCAGCTAAATATGTCGTCACCGGTTCCTTTGGCTCTAGGATGAACGCGAAGTAATGCGGTTTCATGAAATTCTGAGGCACTGACGTAAACAAAGAGAATAAATGGAACACAAAAACTTAGTAAGCGCAAACACATTTTGACCGGACGAGCGTCAGATGTAAACTGAACGCAGATGGCTGATGATCGTACCTATGTTAGTAAAGTAGTTGATATACTTTAAGGAGGATACACACTTCCACGCTTACGGCATTATTTAGATGACTGGTCGAGGAAGAATTAAAGCATTTCTATATACCGTGAGTATTTTTTAACGTGAAACATTGGGTTTGTCATATCCATGGTTACGACTTGACATTTGATTGACAGCAATGTATTTGCCCGTTCCATTTAAAATGAAACATAGGGAACGAATTTTACATTTGATAAGACGTCAATAGAGGTTAATTTTGTTTAAATAATTATACCTGCATTCTAAATTAAAATTAGTTGTAGAAAAAATATAGTGTGCACCTTGTGCCCGGGTGGTTTTCTGACTCGGCTAAATTTCTTACAATATTTAAATATAATACTTCTGTCAAATTCATTCCCCATGTGTCATTTTAAATGAGACAGACAAATACATTGCTGTCAATCAAATGCCAAATCATAACTTATAGGAAAATTCAACGGGTATCTGTCATATTGACAAGATATCATTAGAGGTTAATTTTGTTTAAATAATTATACTTGTTTTCTAAAATTAAATTTAAATGTAGAAAAAATAGGTACTGTGTGCACCTTGTGCCCGAAATATGTTTCGTCCTCTCGAGTGGTTTTCTGACTCCGCTAAATTTCTTACAATATTTAAATCTAATACTTCTGTCAGATTCGTTCCCTATGTTTCATTCATGTTTAAATCATAGGCTCCCGGATTTATTTTTTTCTTTCATAGTGTATGTTCATGTTATAATTTTATTGGATTTATAGAATCTTTTCAAAGGAACTTTTGGTATGGAATTTGTAAAAAATAGTATGTGTTCGTGTTATAATTTTATTAGATATATAGAACTTTTTTATAACACTTATCCATTTTCATTTCAATACTTTAATTTCTAAAAATTCACACAGTTGTTCAAATACTCTAAAAGTTCGTACACTTACGTAACATTTTCTTTACAATCAAATAATATTACTACCAAGTTTATATCTTTACCCATTTTTGAATTATTGCCCCAAGAGTCAATATATCCCACATTTAGATATAAACTTCAAAATTTTTAAAAATCAAATTTTTATGTATCTATATACTTTTCAATACGCTGATTCCAAATTTTTAAACCGCAGGTCGATATCTCGTTTCGTTCTCGAGATATTTAGATTTAAAGTTTTGTTCAAAACTGCTCATTTTTGGGTAATAACCCAAAAATGGGTCGAGGTATGAATTTGTCGACAACACCATTCAATTATACGGGCAAAATTACATAAGTACACCAATTTTCAGAATTTTTGAACACCGCATACAATCTCTAAAGCAAAATAACTGAAAATGGCCAAAAATCGCAAAAATCTAAGATGTACCCCTTACGATTTTTTCAGATTTTGGCCATTTTCAGGGATTTTCAAGCTTTTATTCATAACAAATGAACAAGTTGAACAAAAATTATGACAATTACTATACTTATGTATTTTTGTCCGTAGAATCGAGTGGTGTTGTCGCCGAATTCATATCTCGACCCATATTTGGGTTATTACCCAAAAATGGGCAGTTTTGAGCAAAACTTTAAATCTAAATATCTCTAGAACGAAAAGAGATATCGACCTGTGGTTTCAAAATTTGGAATCAGCGTATTGAGAAGTATCTAGATACATAAAAATTAGATTTTTGAAAATTTTGAAGTTTTTATCTAAAGGTGGGGTTATATTGACTTTTGGGGCAATAATTAAAAAATGGGTAGAGATATAAACTTGGTAGTAATATTATTTGATTGTAAAGAGAATTTATAGAATATTTTCCAATGAACTTTCTACATGGAATTTGTACAAAATATATCAAATTAACGGAAGGTCTTGTGCTGGCCACAACAGATTTTTTGAATTTCATACAGTTCGAATTGTCAGTGCTGATTTTTTTGACTTCATTTAAAAGTTCTCTCAATTGTTTGGAAAAATACTATTTTATTGACTTTCGACAAAAGGAACCGTTTTCGAGATAATTGAAGTTACAAATTATTTGGTGATATTATTGAAATCATTTAATATAATTATTTATATAACTCCGATTTAGCTTTGGGCTAATTTTAACCGATATCTCAGTCCCAGATACTTTAATCATAGTGATTTGTGGTACAAGTGGGTAAAGATATATTTTATCTACAAACGGAAAGTTTAGAACACAAGGTGTTAACCGAGTGTGCTAATTTCCGCGAGTTGATAAAATGACATTAAATACAAAGAAATATTTTTGGGAAATATTCATGAACTTCACCGGGATTTGAACCCAAGACCTTCAATCCAGTATATCTTGTCGCACTAGACATTAGACCATAGTAAGGTCGTGGTCTCTATTTTTTTATTTTACCAACAAATTAATAACTCCCGAGAAAATATTTAATAAAATATTCGAAACATCTTTGTAAAACTTATTGGACACGGCGTGAAACTATCAACCACTAACAATTAATTCATTAAGCACTGGCTGAAGTTAGCTTCTGGTAGTTTTCGTTGCTTGAACCATGGATAGCACTACGTAAAAAGTATGTTTCTGTATTTCTGCTGTCAATTTGTAGTCGCAGAAAAAGTATAGTATGTATATGATTCATTTTTTAAACTCTTTAGATAAAAGTTTTCTATATACACGCATCAATAAAACTTGTATGAGCAAAGAGATGTTTATAAAAATTGTTACAGAATTTACTATTTTATAATGGGGGATTCCACCAATTTTTTTTATAATTTCATATGAAAATATTAGGAAAACTAAGACTATTAATGAAAATCCGGTGAAAAATTCCTATTAATAAGCGAGTTATGGTCTCCCGAATTTTGAAAAGATTGACGTGACGTCACGCTTAAGTGTTTTTATATCAAACTGTTTTCATCATGGACCTAAATGTTCTTGAAATATATGCTATTTTAAGTTATATTTACATAAAATAAATGAATATTATAACACTGTATAAGTCTACATACTTTATAATTACAGGTGTATTTAAATTATTAAGTTTAATGCAAGAAATTTATGTTAAAATAAAAACTGTTTGAAAACTGCAGTACAAGAATGTTAGCCCCTCCTTTCGAATTTGAATTTCTTAACTTCCATTGGTAGTAACCCCCACCTCCTAACACGCTATTTGTTATACATGTATAGGTAGTCTTTCGGTCGCCAATCAAAATATTATATATTGAATTTATATTCGTGTCGAAGCGCTATAACAAAAAACCCCTTATTTCCGAAATATTTCAATTATACCATTTAATTTTTTATTAATATTCGTTATGCAGCATATACATTTGTATTTTTTTTACTATTTTCCTTTAATTCGATTGAGCTGGAATCCCCTATTATGATATGCTTTTCAGTAATATGAATAATAGCTGTAATCTTTAATGGCATATTTATTTAAATCTTGTAAATTGTATCGCGCACTTTACGGATATTTTACGTTTAAAAGAATAAATTTCACCTCAATGGGGTATTCCACCATAACAACAAAATTAAGAAAATTTCAATTTAACATAAAGTATGGCTCAATAAATAATAGTTAAAACAATGAAAACATTTTTTAAATAATTACTTTACGAGATATTTCACATTTGCTAAAAGGGAAAATTGACGTCATACAATTGTTATCCTTCTCTCGCAGCGTACTCAGAGCAGTGTGTGTGAGAAAGACAAGTATAGAGGAAATGTGACGTTACACTGATTTCTCGAAAATAAAATACTCTGAAACTAGGAACAATTAAGATTTTTTAATACTATGAATTGCTTCAAAACTGAATGAAGTTTTATTTAAAATAATAAAAAAAATTGAGTGGAATACCCCATTCATTGACGAAGTATAACACATGGCATATGTCGTTTTGGTTGTTTAAGTTTGCATGTATATACTGTTAATTATGTACATAAGGAAAATTATACATATTCACATACATTATGTACATACGAATGCGTTATTATATATATAGTAATACCAACTTACGATCTCTATTTATAAATCTGTAGTCAATGTACTTTTAATATATGATGATATATTTCTAATTAAAAAAATGCAGAAAAGCATAAAACCGCAAGTTAGAAATAACTGTGTTTAAACTAATTATAAAATTACTGTTATGACCAGATGATCATTTATAATTCATTTCCTTATTTTGCCTATGAATTTTCTGAATAAATTAAATATTATCTAACTGTTCAATTATATATTATCTATAAAACTTGTCTATTAAACAAGCTATAGCATATCTAAAAATATAAGTAAACAGTGATATGATTTGCTGTTATTACAGTATTGCAGCTCTATTAATTTTATATTATTAAAAAGTATAATTATTTATTAAAATAATTTATAAGGTGCGTTAAAAATAATATTTGTTTTCCTAACGCCAGTGAGTAGGTACATCATTTTATAAAATATGCCTACAGTTTTGTGCTAATATAAAAATCTGATGTGTCAACATAATACCTTCCACTATTTAATTTTTATTAATTTAAATACATACCTACATGCTAGTATTTGAGTTAGAGCGGAGACAAAATCCATACACACACACACACACACACACACACAAACTTCATTGTGTAAATGTTAAAATTGGATTCTAGGGACGTTAAAACGTAGTCATTTACTAAAATCTCTCCCTTTACCAAGGGTAGCGGGAGGTAAAAATAATTATATTTACAATTTTTCGAAACTTTTAACTTATATTTAGAACACATATTCAGGTCCATTGTCTTACAAAAATTTGTATTGAATTCACGTTTTTACAACATGTTCTTCAAAACAATACTACAAAAATTAATAATTATTCATAACTGTTTCATTCTTTTTACTATACACCAATAGCCTACTAATGCAACAACTTGTCTAAAAATTTTGAGACCCTCTAGATATCTGCCTTTAACTGATGCCTCTGAAATTTCAAATTAACAAAACATGAAGAGTGTGTTCAGAAAAAATCCTAATTCGGAGTAGGCTATGAACACAGAAACGTATGTCTGATCATTTTTCAATTCAAAAGTCAAGTTGTGAAAATTGATCATGAAATGTAATTTTAAGGAGAAAAGATAATAAAGAAGGATACAGAATATTGCCATTCACCGTATTCTAATTTATTTCTATTTATAAAATAAGAATTGAAGAAGAAAAGCTTTGATTTCTTTAGATAACATTTTGGACAATATCTCCTGTCAAATTGACATTTAATTAAATACTTTCAAATTGACATACATACGTCTTTTTGTTCATAGCCTACTCCGAGTTAAGATTTTTTTTGAACACACTGTATAATCACGTCATAGTTAAACTCGAATTTTTTTTTCCACGGTGAACAGATTAAACCATATTATCAATCTTATTCGTACTTTCCTTTCTGTTCGATGTTCATCCAATTACACTGCTAACCTGTATTTTTATCTTGACTGCTTCCTATAATTAAAATAAAAGTAAAGTTTTTGAATAATAGTAATTCCTTTAAGTATAGGTACTTCCATTCTAATGAAATTAATTTCAGTGGTGCAGTTGAATATAATATAATTAGAAAATAATGATATAGTCATAATTATCTACTTTCGGCAAAATCTTTAAAGCTCTAGTAGTTCAACAAATAAAAGTACCATTACAAAATCTTATTATACATGAGCAACATGGATTTTGTACTGGCAGATCAATATTAACAAATTTAGTTCCGTTCAAAGAATTTTTAAGCTCAAATATGGACGAAAGGAAACAAGTAGATGTAATATACACGGATTTTAGTAAGGCGTTTGATCGGGTTCATCATCCTTCACTTATATACAAACTGACTAAACTTGGAATACATGGAACGTTGTTAAGATGGATTGAGTCATATATATCTCATAGGTCCCAACTCGTTTACTGCAATAGATATAAGTCTCGATCAATAATAGTAACATCTGGAGTTCCTCAAGGTTCGCATCTTGGTCCTATTTTGTTCAACCTATTTATAAATGATGTAACTATTTAATTGGAAAAATACAATCTTTTTTTTTAGTTTAAGTTCTGTAATTTATTATTTTAATCCAACGTTTCGGCACCATAAACTGGTGCCTTCTGCAGGGGATACAATGACATATTTTTTGAAATAACAAAAACAACAAGTAACCAAGGTAACAAGAAATGTTCATAAATGTTTCCTTTTTTATGTATAAAATTTTCTAGACAATATATGCATGTCCGGCAAAAACATGGACGGCGAACATGCAACTTCTCAAGAAAAAATCTCCTTTTGCCAGAGGAAAAACCGTCCAAAAAACTAGCAGAGAAGTGATCTGTATAACTCAGAGACGCTTTATCGGTAGCGAAATACCGCAGCCGTACTCTTTATTAACAGATGTTAGAAAAAGTTTAGAAAAAATTGTATACATATTACAAATTACAACATATTTAATATTGGAAGCCATGCGCGACTAAGTTCTAATCCGTCACAATGATTGAGATTGATATTTCTTGTTTTATAAATCTCAATGGCTTCTCTAATTAATCTGTTGTTAAGTCGAGTAGATCTTGCAATAATTTTCGTATCTTCAAATTTAATTTAATTCTTCCAAGGCATGTTCTGCAACGGACGATTTCTCAGGCTGGTTCAATCTGATCGATCGATGATGTTCGCTCAATCTTGTAGAGACAGTTCTACCAGTCTGGCCGATGTAAACTCTCCCGCAAACACATGGAATTCTGTAAATCCCTGATGATTGAAGAGGGATGACGTCTTTCACTTGTTTCAACATATGACAAAGTTTAAGATATGGTGGAAACGAAATCTTCATGTTCTTCTTACGAAGAATTCTACCAATCTTGTCCGTTACGTTTTTTACATAAGGAAGCGATGCATACCAAATTTCATCCAAATCGAATGAAGCGTTCTGTTATTATAAGCAAATTAATTTTATTTCGAAGAACTTTGAAGCAGAATACTGGCTAAATGGTACACTTTCCGGTAGAAGCAAGTTTAGTTAAATCGTCTTATTTTAGCCTCAGGAATATGTCTCCATCTTTTAGAGACACCTGTATAATCTCATTTCTTTCTATTCCACCTTCAATCATTATTATTTCTAATACTCAATAAAAATGAGTCTCCTTGTATAAATTTGTAAATTAATTTTTAGGGGACACACGATATTCTACTTTACGGATACTTAATACTATTATTGCGATTGCATTTGCACTAAATACATCATTCATTAAGAAAATGCGTAAATCAGATTGGCACAGACCAAGCAAAGGATAAAATAATTCGAACACTCTCACTCTAACACATATTTCATTATTTTAACCGTGTTCTCCTTATGTATCTATCGTTTAATCTTCTATTATTCTAATACTTCCGTATGCCAAAATCGCTAATGTGTCACACTCTCTGTAACCCAGAATGAATTACATACGAGACGTGAATTTCAACCACAACACAAATTACGTGATATATTTTTTAATGAAAGAACAATACAAAGGTTTAAATACCTGTACCAGCCAAATTTTAATCAGTTTGAGTTGAACAATCAAAGAATAATGGCGGGAAAAATTTTCATAATTTTGTTTGTAGTTTTCTGTGTAGCAAAATGTGAGGAAGATGGTGATATTAATCCTAAAAGTGTTGAAGAAGGTAGGAAACTATTAGTGCTGTGAGGATCCGACAAAACATGGATCCGAGGTCCCGGATTTCAAAATATCCGGTTCCTCGGATATCCGATGTTCGGATATTGAAGCGGATATCCGTAAATTTAACTCGGATTTGGATTCGGATCCTGATTTGGATCCGGATCCCGATATGGGTCCGGATCCTGATATGGGTCCGGATCCTGATATGGGTCCGGATCCTGATATGGGTCCGGATCCGGATTCGATGTGTTGTTTACGGATCCGGATCCGAATTATAATTCTGGATCCGATTCATCATTTTAAATGTAAAGGCAAACAAATTCAAACCGTTACAGTGGGTCTGTTTATCTCTACAGCGGTCTGTAAACAGCAATAAATTTTATAATACCCCTCTAAAATAGACAGGTAGCTGGTGCAAATACGAGAAGGATATTTCTTGGGATATTGAATTCTGTAGTTTTAAAATTTTAACATTCATTACAACAAATACTTCAAAGAAAACGAGATTAAGATTAAATTTGAGAAATAATGGATACAGGTTCATTGCAAGTGTCGAAATACCTATTTATTTATATCGTGCACGTGTTTCACATAAAAGGGATTGTTTTTCCATGTCTAAAATCCGATACTCATACTCATATTCGGATCCGGATCCAAAACCCAATACTCAGATTCGGATCCAAAATCCGATACTCAGATCCGGATCCAAAATCCAAAACTCAGATCCGGATCCAAAATCCGATACTGAGATTTGGATCCGAGATCCGGATAGTTCAACATTCAATTATCCGGATATCCGGATATTTTTGGATCCGAAACCAAAACTATCCGGATCCGGATCCCACCACTAGAAACTATTGATGAGACCTAAAATTTAGACAACCAAAGACAGATTATTTGCTTATTAATTTTAAGGTAGATCATCCGTGATATCTCTACTTAACTCATTAAAAAGTTTTATTGTTACTTTAAAAATTGATAAAATAATTTTTAGCTTCCGTTGTTGAAAACCAAATGTATAGTTTACCTTTTTTAAAATTATTCTTTATCGTAAGTTTTATTTATGACTTCAATAGTCAATACGAATTGGAAAATACAAATTTTCTACGATTTTGTTACAATTTTTTTTTCTTATCATACGAGGTGTGGCAAATAAATAACGAGATTTATTTTTTCGGCTTTCCTGTAAATTTGGCAACATTGCAGGCTATGTCATATAAATTTGTCATCTTCCCTCCATCCACTGTTAAGATTTCAAGATAATTAGGCAAACCGTTCGGCAGTAGCCTTTGATTGAAGTTAACTACTTTCTCGTACTCCGCCGGAATTATGTTAGTGTCAATATGAAATTCTGTGTGAAACTTAAAAAATCCGCTGCAGAAATGTACGAATTGTTGAAGAATGTTTATGGTGATGAGGATCTATCCAGTACTCAAGTTTTTGAGCAGTTTAGAAGATTTAAAGAAGGAAGAAAAGAGATCGGAGACGATTAGCGTTTCGGGCGTGCACTAACATTGTTTTTTTCGAAATGCGAGTGATTGTTCACATGAATTGGGTGCCTGAGGGGTATTTCGTTAACCAAGAAGGTTTTGATAACCCTCATGCACAGGTGAGAAGAAAAAGGGCTGAAGACAACGCGCCGGAACAAAACGCCCTGTCCGGCAAGACATTTTTGACGAAATACAAAATCACCTTAGTGGTACATCACCCGTACTCACTGACCTAGTGCCATGTGACTTGCTTTTATTCCCAAATTGTATATCTGCGTTAAAAGGCTCAAATTCGGTGCCGAGATGTAGTTAGTTTTGGTCAAAAATGAATTTGATTCTGAAACGGATTCGTCTTCTCATTTTTCATAACTTGCGGTGATATTTCCGGTTCCGTTCCAAAACTCAACTAATCCTTATGATATTTATGTTAAATGTTAGCCTATCAGAGAAGCGGTTTGGAAGTCACGTGGTCTTAATGGGTATACATTTTGTATGCAGTATCAAGTTTTGGGAAGCCGTTGATACGATCACCGATCTAATTGTCTTTAATTTGTAATAATTTGGCTAAAATAAGAAATGGATAATAGAATAATCTTTTTTTTTAATTATTGCGCCCCTTTGGTTGACCAGACACGAGTCGCCTCTGGTATACATTTCACCTGATTGGAATAATAATGTCTTAATACCATGTCCATATAATTACATACAAAATATATGCAGAACGAAAAGAGATATCGAACTGCACATGGAAAAATTAGGATGCACATATAGAAAAAATCTACATAAAAGAAAAAAGAAAATTCGACCTAAAATTTGACTACCTATTACAGTTTTTTTCCTTTTAAATTTCTTAAATTAAAAGTGATACAAATTTTACTTTTTGAAATATTAGTCTGAAGTAGGCCGCACTAATTTCAAACAAAATTAAGCCTATTCATATATTTTCTCTCATATATTAATAAAAAAAATGTTCAATTTATTTTTATGACACATACAAATTGTTGGACAATTGTTCAAATTTTGTTACACTTTCATTTCTTTAAATAGATAATTATAAAAAAAACGGAAGTATAGCGTTTTTTTTTTCTCTGACAGATTGTAAATGCCAAAAAAGCAATTTATTATAAAAATTGTACACCTTATTAAGATAATTACTACTTAGTTTCACTAAGCAAAAGCAAAAGCCGTTCATTTTTGATGAGTATACACCAAATACTGAGCACAATATAATTGTTTTGAGATAAGTAGTTCTATCTGAATAATATTTTGATTTAAAATTAATTCTACAATGTAAAATATGTACATAATATAAAATTCAAGTTTACACTTCTTTAGGGGTCATTAATTTTATTTAAATGAGGATGTTTATTTTTTATTACCGTTAGATATTAAGGTCAAAGTAATAATATTTATATAGTCGTAGTCGTCATTCCTTGGTAATTAAATTCAAAAAATGAAATATAAATAAATGAAATTATGGAAAATACAAAATAAATTTTCTTTATATTAAATTTTATTTTATGTAGAGCCCAAACTCATAGTAGGTCGACCGGTTTACATTTTTAACAAACAAATGGTAAGAAATTGGTACAAATTTCTTTCGACTAGTTTATAGATTTTATACTTAATGATAATAATAATATATATCATCACGGCATATTACCCATTTCTGGGTGTGCCAGTCTGTTTCCACAGATCTCGGTAATGATGATGACATATTTGTACCGTGCGGGCGCTTACCAGGCGTCACCTCACGGGCACTCATTGCTGGCGTGGAGAGTGCACCACAAGGGTCACTTTTGTGCCATTTAAAAATCTAAATATTTGAGTTGACGCCTGGTAAGCGTCCGCACGGTACAAATATGTCATTATCATCATTACCGATATCTGCGATAAAGCAGATTGTGGCAAACTCAGAAATGGGTAATATGACGTGATGATATATTTATTTATTTAGATTTTATACTTACAAAAACTAAATATGTCTTTCAAGTGCTTATTCTGCTATGTCTTTAATATTGCTTGATTTACATAACACATTTAATAATCTTCAATTTTTATAATAACATAAATCGCGAAAAAAAAAACATTTAAAGGTATTTTACAAAGAAAAACTATTAAGAGCTTCAAGTAAAGTGCCGTTTCCGGTTATCCGATATACACAAAAATTTAATGGTTTCCATATTAGAGTACCCACACACATACACACACACATACCCACACACATACACATCATCGTGTAACTGTTAAAATTGGATTCTAGGGACCTTAAAACGATCCCTATACCTCCCTTGCCAAGAAAAGCGGGAGATAAAAATTAGAATTAAATGAAGAGATAAACATTCAAAATATATAAATTTTAAAAATTATTTTTTTCGTTTATTTCATCTTAGTGGCATGTTGTAGGTACTATTTAAAACAAAAGAACGTAAACCAATCACAAATTCCTATCTTTGAACAGTATTATTTGCCTACAATATAGACCAATAAAAATTTCTTTGACCTCAATACTTGAAATTTAACGATGATAAAAAGTTGTTGGAAAGGAACACAAACTAGTTATTCATTGATCATTTCACGTTCGGAACTTATTCACAAAAACAATACAATAAAAATCTAGATGTATTCATTTTCGATTATATCAAGACTAGATTTCAAAACACTAAATTTAATCACTTCACTCTAGATTCTAGATATAATACTTTTATAAAATTCAGCTTTACAATTTAAAGTTTTCTTCAAATCTTTTTGATTTGTTATTGCCATTTGATTTATCAATTTTTTTGTGTATAAAATTCCATGTGGTGAATGTGAGGATGTTTATGTTGGGCAAACATCTAGAACATTGAAAGCTAGAATCACATTACACAAAAATTATTACAGATTAAGACCAAATGTCTCTGCTCCATCATAACATTTTAATGACATTTCTCATCGTATCGACTACAATAATTCTATACTTGAAATAGAAACCAAATCTAGTAAGAATAAAAAGAATCATACTATGAATATAAGAAGGATATTAGTGGTCTGAGTTTGAGCTCTATTTATTATTATATTCTGAAGTATCATGATTTACATACAAATATGTAGATCCAATATGTTAAATAATTAAACTCATTAAATAGTAATTAGGTACACCATCGCTCATTATTTTACATGTAATTAAGTAAATTGTTAACCATTGTAGTTATCCTGAGGAAGGAATAAAATAATTATGAACGCTTAATAATAACTTGCAAGAGTTCCATCCTTGCTGAATACATGTGAACATTTCGTTTTCCATATAGCCTGTCTCTAAAATAGGGGGACATGGCTTAACCACAGATTCCTGAAGCTAAAATAAGACGATTTAACTAAACTCGCTTCTACTGGAAAGTGTACCATTTAGCCAGTATTCTGCCGCCGATAACATGAAATTATTTTTTTCAGAAAGATACATTCAATTGTAAATTTTTTTCTCTCTGTATAATTTGTAATATCTGTTACGGTTCACACAGAAAAAAATAAAATCTGAGTGCCTGTATTTCTAAATTTTTAAAATAAATTTTATTCAATTTTGACGTTTTAAACTGTCATTATTAACTCCATAGCAACAATTATAAGTAACAGTTTTTTCACAAGTGAATTAAAAATTTTTAAATCACTCTCATATTTTTTTTAATTCACTCTGCAACAAACAATGCATTTAAAATAATATCAGGCACGAAATTAACACATACCATAGTATTTATCAGACATTATCAGCCATTTTCATTATTTTTCACGGCACAAATGACAGACAATAAAGCTTTTTAAATAGATGACTTGACATCTATCATCAACGATTGTCATGCACAGTCTGCTAACTGATTAGTTTTTTGTTTTGTCAAAATTAAATATTTTAATGGTTTTTATTATTTCGTCAAAATTGAATAAAATATTGTACAAACCACGTGAGCTAAGAATGTTTATTCACTCGAATAAATTAACCCACTCGTCCTTACGGGCTCGTGAGCTAAACTTTCTTCTCACGAATAAACATTACCTTAGCTCACTTGGTGTGTAAATATCTATTATCTAGCAATTTGTCCAAATGCAAAACACCCAATTTTTAATTACAGTAACGAATTATCAATCTTAGTTTAGGAGTAAGCTAAGATATGTAATCGTCTTATTTATAATAATGGTAGTAAAATATTATTAGGTCGAACAAACGGATGTTACAAATTTTAGAATATTACAAATACAACTCATAAACAATTGTTACTGGCATTAAAAATTAGTTTGACATTTGGATAGACTGCTAGATTAAATTCATTTTAAAAAACTCACGGTTCAGTCACTCAGATTTTATTTTTTTCTGTGTGAACCGTAACAGATATCACAAATTACATACAGAGAGAAACGTTTACTATTGAATGCATCTTTCTGAAAAATATATAATTTAACGTTATCGGCGTGGCTATTAAAAAGTTACGGTCTAATCAATGTTGGGACACTTAAGTTGCATACGCTAGTGGTTCATTAATAATAATAAGTATCATTTTAAAAGATGACATAACCATATGAACTGTCATACCAAATTTCATCCAAATTGAATAAAGCGTTCTGTTATTATAAGCAAAATTAATTTTTTTCGAAGAACTTTGAAGCAGAATACTAGCTAAATGGTACACTTTCCGGTAGAAGCAAGGATAGTTACATCGTCTTATTTTAGGAATATATAATCGTCATTGTATTCCGATTAGAGAAAAATTTAGTGGGTGTATCAGTGAAAGGTTTTCTGGGCCTTTGTTCTAGCAAATTCTTTTAAATTTTGTCAAGCTTTCGTGTATTTGGTTTTGCACTTCATCAGGACAGTTTTGGTGAAATTATTTTTAAAATGACATAAATTTGGTATCGCGTATACTATACCAATACTGCATTTATAACTCCTAATTTTGTACATCATCTTCATGGTTCCCCAGGTCGCACACTGGTCCACCACGCCATGAAACGCCTCTCCATGCTCCTCCCCGCCTTCATGTTCAAACTGGGCATCATGTTCACCATGTTACTAGTCGCAATGGTCACCTCCACCAAGAGTCTTCTAGTAGGCACCCTCCTCTTAGCTTTGGGCGTGGGACACTTCATCGCCACTAGGTTTTCAAACGCCGTTATACCAGCAGCATTACCAGCGGTACATGCAGCGCCATTAGTGAATGGGTTGTCCCATCTACATCTGGGGCCGGTGGGACATTTGGGGTACCATGGACACCTGGTGGATAGAAGTGATACTGGAAGTAGTGGGTATAGTGGAAGTGGATATACTGGGCAGTATGCGAGCCAGTATGGGGGCAGTCAAGCGTATGGTGCATGGAGGAATTAAAATAATAATGGTTAATTAGGAATATATGAATAAATTTATCATCTGTGTGAATAACCTGGAGATTTCAGCTAGTATTACTCCAAGATCAAAATATGACTACATACCGTGAGTTTTTTTTTATCAGTGAACATGGGCGTATGTCATTACCATAGTTACATTTAAAATGATTGACAGCAATGTATTATCGCGTTTTTTTTTTAAACTCGACATAGGACGTGACATGTAGTATATCTGTCAATGTCATCAAATTGTCATATTTCAAAATGTATACAGTTGAAGAAAAAGTTCAAATTGTATGGTATAATTCTATACTCTGACATAAACCTAAGGCAAGAAATAATTAATATAAATTATATTTTATCCCTATTTTTGAATTGATCATTATTTATTTTGTCACCATTGTAAATACAATTTTTTAAATGGCCCTAAAGAAAAAAAAAATCGTTTGGTGCAAGATCTGGTGGCATTGCAGGCCACTCCACTTCTCCACCACGTCCTATCCAGCGTTGGGGGAATACCTGGTGCAGATATAAGTGAAAATTTTGACGACTCCAATACCTGCAATTTTGTGAATTTACTTCCCGATTAATATAAAATGTCGCTTCATCCGTAAATAAAATTCGATCCAGTAATATTTCCCCACTATTAATTTTGTTCAGCATATCTTCGCAAAAGATATTTCTTCGTTCTATATCGTTGTGTAATAACTCTTGGTGATTTTGATATTTAAAACTCTTAAAATGTTCTTGTCTTAAAACCTTGTATACTAGTATTCTTAATTTCAGAAAAAAAATTATTGACAGGGTGTTGTCACTTTCAATTAATTGCATAATTTCTTGTTTCTTACTATTAACTACAGTACTTGGTCTGTTTCTCTTCTTGTGCTGTTTATTGACGTATCCTTTAGTTCTGTAGTCATTGTAAATTTTTCTTATAGTTGTTGGACTGGGTCGCTTATTAAAAATTAATGCACATAAGTCAGAAACTTGTTGTAGACTCGTTATAATTACTCCAATTTACAATTTGAACTTTTCTTTAACTGTATACATTTTGAAGTATGACAATTTGATGACATTGACAGATATACTAAATGTCACGTCCTATGTCCAGTTTAAAAAAAAAAACGCGATAATGCATTGCTGTCAATCATTTTAAATGTAACTATGGTAATGACATACGCCCATGTTCACTGATAAAGAAAACTCTCGGTATATGACTATAAACAGAAGTGCCACCATTAAACTCAATATACAGAGTGTCTCTCAAATAGGGGGACAGGGCTTAACCACAGATTCCTGAGGCTTAAATAAGACGATTTAATTAAACTTGCTTCTACCGGAAAGTGTACCATTTAGCCAGAATTCTGCTTCAAAGTTCTTCGAAAAAAATTAGTTTTGCTTATAATAAAAGAACTCTTTATTTGATTTGGTTGAAATTTGATATGACAGTTCTTATATAGTTATAGCATCTTTTAAGATGATACTTGTTACTATTTGTATTAGTGAACCACTAGTGTATGAAACTTAGGTGTCCCAACATTGATTAGACCGTAACTTTTTAATGCCCAAGCCGATAAAGTGAAATTATTTTTATTCACAATCATTATAGTAATATACAGATTCCTAACCCTTTGGAGGTTGGAAAATACGCCATTCCTAACTTTAATGACAATCTCTTGGGTTGGAAATAACAGATTTCACTTCCATCTCTTGGGTTGGAAATGTTTATGTAGGGGTTGCCTAGCAACATTGCCGTAGATCCCCATAATTAAGTAGGCTAAACAAATTTTAAGACAGCTGTCAAAATATTAATAAAATTAAAGGTTATAATTCATTGACTTATTTTGAAAATTATTGATTTAAAATGAGGATGATTGTGAATAAAATAGTATACATAACCTCGGTGGGAGTTTCATAACAGCCTCGCGCATTATCTCACCTCGAGGCTTCGCCTCTCGGTAATATACATAAGCCCTCGGCTGTAATGAAACATCTTCCACCTCGGATGTAATATACTATTTTTCAGAAAGATACATTCAATAGTAAACTTTTCTCTCTCTGTTTGTGCATAGTAAGCTTAAAATTTAAACCTTGTTGGCTCATATAGCCGTAAGTGGCAATACAGTTAAAAGTTCTTGCGTAAATGGTTGTAAATTGGAATTAAGTCTATTTTTGGATATTTCTTTTAAAACTAAATTTAATATTCGTAAACGTGATGATTAATTTATTTATATAAATGACTGAATGTATATTTGAGTGTCTGTATTTATTTATTTATTTATTTATTTATTTATTTATTTATTTATTTATTTATTTATTTATTTATTTATTTATTTATTTATTTATTTATTTATTTATTGTATGATTGTTAACTTATTTAATGTATGTATATACAATTATCTTTTATGCATAAAAGATATTTTGTATTGTACTAAATAAATGATTCAATATCATCAAATACCTATGCATGTATTTATTAATATACCTGGATTATCCATATGAATGTTATACAGAAATGAGGCATGCTTCATGTCATCGCCTTTCCCTTTTTGATAATATACGTGTTTAATGTGTATTTAGTACAGATAGTCTTATTTTCTATAAACTGGGGCACAAAATCGACAAATATGAATATAGTTACGGTTAATATTTTCTTTAGTAAACAAGATGAAATAAAATATAAATCATAAATAATATTCAAAATTCAATATAACAAATAAATTCTAAATTATTATTATAATGAGATCTTACAATAAAAGATAACATATTTTTTATTCTGAAATTCGAATAAGTACCTTCTGTATTAGCAAATATGATTTTTTGTTCTAATTCAGTTGCAATTGAAAAGTTTACTATGTTTGAAAAGGCGTCAAATTACACTGCCTGTGCCTGTGACGTCCAAGAAGTTTTAGCCAGTGACAGGTCTAGAAATATAAAAATCTGATGTGTCCAACACAAAACCTCCCACTATTTAATTTTTATTAATTTAAATACATACCTACCTACGTATTTACTAACGCTGCAAACTGTTCCATTGCAGAAAACTATTGCTTTATTTACTATTTTCTTTTTAAAATGTCACTATTATTAATTTGAAGTGATAAGTTTTCTGACTGTGACATTTGCTGTCAGTTACATTCATTTGAAAAATGAACTTTGTAACAAAGGAATAGTTTTTATCTTAGGCTTTGCGACTAATAAAAAAAATTATTTTTAAATTTATCTGTAAAATATATAGAAAAAGTATTAATGTATTCCTGTAGAAAATTCAATAATCTTTAATTTTCATAAGACATAAAATATAAGCCAGTCCCTCATTGGTGTCAATTTTGCTGACGTCGTCAGGCGAAATAAGAGGCGGCAATTTAAACAATCATATTTTCAAAAACAATTTTTTCATGAATAAACAGTAATATGAAAAACAATAAAAAATACGGGTGAAATATTTATTCTTATTCTTTCAATTAAAGCAAAGAAAAGAAAATCGTGCAAAATCTCATTCTCTATTTTTTAATTTTGTGTGTTTCATGCGAAATAATTAAAATACATATTATTTTTTTAATATTTTTTTATTTGTTCCTCGAAAACGGTAAAAAACAACGAATGTTTCATACATTGTTCACTTTACAAAATTGTCTATGAGTATGTGTCATGCAAGAATTTTTCCGATGAGTGAATTTTAAATTGTAGCTGTTGCTACAATTTTCAAATATCAAAAATGTGACACCACAAATCATTGAAGTGATGCCTGCCAAATTTTCCATCGTTTTTACCAATATACTCATAAATTGACTATTGTATTCTTTATATAGTAAACATTTTCCAGCGTACTGAAACAATTACCGAACAAACTTTTCTCAGTATACAGTATAGCATCCTTAATAAAGTATGTAATAAATTGCTATCCTATATAAGTATGTGAAGTAATTTGTGACTTAGTTGCGAAGCATAACCGTAACCGTAGGAGCAAGCTGCATTCCTTAGCAAACACTCTAACCTCCTGTCTCTATCCTCCATCGGCTAGTCTTGAAAAACAAACAAAACTGACACAAGATCTCGTTTACCAGTTACATTTCATCAAACTGGATCTAGTGGTCAGTGGATCAGGTTTCGTCCGACGAAATACTTCCCAAAATCGGAGTCGTCCTAAGATCGGACTTTATTCAGTCATGAGAGTCACATGCAAAAGTTTCCGTAACGCTAACGGGCGAATCGTGAGTTGACCCACAGATCAACGTTGATTTTGTATCAATCCAATTCAAGGATCAAGTGTTCCTAGAAAAATTGCACCATCTTGTTGTTGTCACGGAGAATTTATAAATCAACAAAAAAGTTGTTCAGTATGACAGAAAGAGAATAATTTTATTATTCCTAAATGTTTAAATTTTATGTTATTACGAAAAATCTTGAACGTCCCACGGCCGATATACAAATAATGAACTCGGCTAATTATAAACCTCAGTCGCGTCCGTTATTTGCCTCATATCGGCCTAATGACGTTAATAACTATTTTTTAATGGAAAATATAATTACCACGAATAAAATTATACGACAGTAACTGTCAAAAACCAAAACAAAACTGTGAAACTGTTGATTATGATTCCTTCATACTGAAATCAAGTTGGTGAATGAGAAAATACGTTGATTTATAGATCAGCTTGATTCCCTAATCAACTGATTATTAATCAATAGAATATTTAATGCGAATTCGGCCGTAAGTGAAAGAATTTATAAAAAATTTAAAAATCATTAAGTATATTCAAGAAAATTATAATAACATATTTTCTAACTTTCGAAAAGAATTACTACAAAAGTAGTTCGTGTCTGGTTACTCCTTTAGTTTTATTTATAAACAATCATGTGAAGTGTCATTAAGTAGTTTTTTAAGCAAACCTGACGTTAATTGCATAAATTATAAAGAAAAATACTCCCACCATTTCTAATGCCAACGTAGTTTTACTTTATTTTGGGAATAAATATCTGAACTGAAGTTGGTTAACCTTTTTAACCATTTTAAAATTTTAAAAACTTGTGTGAAAACTTAAATTTAATATACACCTTAACATTGAAGTTCCTTTTTATTACTCATATAGTTTATTTTCCTCGGAATTTGTAAAAAATAGTATGTGTTCGTGTTATAATTTTATTGGATATATATAATCTTTTCCAAAGAACTTTTTTATAGCATTTATCCATTTTTATTTCAATACTTTTATTTCTAAAAATTCACACAGTTGTTCAAATACTCTAAAAATGCGTACACTTACGTAACATTCTCTTTACAATCAAATAATATTACTACCAAGTTTATATCTCTATCCATTTTTGAATTATTGCCCCAAAAGCCGATATACCCCACATTTAGACAAAAACTTCAAAATTTTCAAAAATCTAATTTTTATGTACCTAGATACTTTTCAATGCGCTGATTCCAAATTTTGAAACCGCAGGTCGATATCTCGTTTCCTTCTTGAGATATTTAGATTTAAAGTTTTGCTCAAAACTGCCCATTTTTGGGTATTAACCCAAAAATGGGTCAAGATATGTATTTGCCGACAACACCAATCGATTCTACGGATAAAAATACATAAGTATAGCAATTTTCATCATTTTTGCCCAACCCGTTCATTTTTTATGAATAAAAGTTTGAAAACCCCTGAAAATGACCAAAATCTGAAAAAATCGTAAGGGGTACCCCTTACGATTTTTGCGATTTTTGGCCATTTTCAGTTATTTTGCTTTAGAGATTGTATGCGGTGTTCAAAAATTCTGAAAATTGGTGTACTTATGTAATTTTGCCCGTAGAATCGAATGGTGCTGTCGCCAAATTCATATCTCGACCCATTTTTGGGTTATTACCCAAAAATGGGCAGTTTTGATCAAAACTTTGAATCTAAATATCTTGAGAACGAAAAGAGATATCGACCTGCGGTTTCAAAATTTGGAATCAGCGCATTGAGAAGTATCTAGATACATAAAAATTAGATTTTTGAAAATTTTGAAGTTTTTATCTAATTGTGGGGTATATTGACTTTTGGGGCAGAGATATAAACTTGGTAGTAATATTATTTGATTGTAAAGAGAATGTTACGTAAGTGTATTAATTTTATTGTGTTTTAAGAATAAGTTTTATATTTGCAATAAGTCATACTTCAAGTAGCTCGATCAAATTTTACGGTCTAAACTTCCCCGGACAAATTCCGTTTCAATTTTCTTCTGCCCAGTGATTCTTCCTGATCTTGATCTTGAAGCAGAACGTGAACGCGTTAAGTAGCTTAAGCGAGCGCGATGTGCGATTGTTCGCTTCTTGAGCAGAGAGTCAGTTGTTTTTTGAGTGAATAGCGTACGATGATCGACGTTAGACTTGTAGTAGCTCTTTGTTATTTGACGGGTTTTGTACTTTGCCTTGAAATGGAAGATTTGCAAGAAAAACCAGTGACATTCGATGACAGAGAAGATGAAGATATAATTCAACAGTTATTGGGAATAAAAGAAGATAATAACTCCGCAAACACACGTATGTATTACAGACTTATATTTTTACTGTCTAGAATTTAATGTACCGAAAACATTTACGGAATAGAAGTGTAGTAAAAATGTTTTTATAAAATAGTGTGTGTAGGATTGACAGCATGTATTAATAATTATTATTCTTACATGTGATAAATTGTAGATCGATAAATGAAATTGATAAATATCTCAAAACCTCGATGATTTTATCCGTAGTATCAATTATCATTATTTATCAACTACTGTCGATAATTATCGATTATTGTAGATAAATATCGGTATTTGTAAATCTAAATTAATAAATATAGATACACATAGATATTTATCAATATGCAATTATTACTCTATCAATGGGAAACTTTTAAAGGGATATTTGTACATTAAAAGGTGATTCAAAATCTTTTCTGTATTTTCTAAATTTATTGAAATATTTTTAATATGAATTACGTACTAAATACATTTTACTTGTCAGAAATTATTATACAGTATGTCTCTCAAATAGGGAGACGTGGCTTAACCACAGATTCCTGAGGCTAAAATAAGACGATTTAACTAAACTTGCTTCTACCGGAAAGTGTACCATTTAGCCAGTATTTTGCTTCAAAGTTTTTCGAAAAAAAATATTTTGCTTATAATAACAGAACGCTTTATTCGATTTAGATGAAATTTGGTATGACAGTTTATATGGTTATGTCATCTTTTAAGATGATACTTGTTGTTATTATTAGTGAACCACTATTGTATGAAACTTAGGTGACCCAACATTGATTAGACCGTAACTTTTTAATGGCCACGCCGATAACATAAAATTATTTTCTTTTCAGAAAAATACATTCAATAGAAAACTTTTCTCTCTCTGATTAATTTGTGATATCTGTTGCGGTTCAGACAGAAAAAAATAAAACCTGAGTGACTGCACTGTGATTTTTTTTTAAATAAATTTAATCTAGCAGTCTTTCCATTATAAAGTTTTCTTCAAAATAATACTACCAATGATTTGTATCTTCTCTTCCTGGGTATAATACTCCATTTTCAATAATGATAACTCAAACAGTACTTTTCTGACAGGTAAAATGTCATTATATTTATTTGTAATTTTACCTACCAAAAACGCTCTACTTTGAGTTAATGATTGTGATGATGATAATTATTTTGATGAAAACTGTATTTTATAATGAGCCTGTTTCACATTTTTCAAAAACTATTTTAAATGAATGTTTATGCAATGATTTTCTTAGTAATAATTTTTATTTTAATAATTTGTTGTTATTTGTGGAAAGAATTAAATAAAAAGATTGGCGTCCTGAAAAACTACCCCCCACTCCTGTGACGTAGAAGTACATACATTACATCATTAATAGCCAATAGGAAAATAGTTTTTCCATCACCTACTTTTATTCATATTACTTATATCAATAAACGTAGGCTAAAGTTTGTCACATGTTAATAACAAAATCTTTTAATTTGACATTTAACGCTGACATTGCTCATTGTAAATGAATAATAAAGTAATAATGGCTAATTCAAATTACACTCAAGCTAAATCGGACAATTAACCGAAGGTCGATAGCTGGATGATAGTTGAATTTATATCAGAACGATTGTTTTACTGCTACCGAAATAAGGGGTGTTAAAGAGTTGAGCTAAAATAAAATATAAAAACTGAATTTATTATATAAATTGATAATATATTTTACTTTAAAGTTCTGGTCGTGATTCTTATTTGACAACTTTGACAATACACTTGACACCTTAGAACCGCTGAAGATGTATGTACTCTGACGTCACATTCTGTTTCAGATCACGTGACTTATTCAAAATTTTATCCAAATTTCAAAAATTAATTGTAAAATATCTAAAGGATATTTCGTGATATTTTCAAATTTGAGGCTCTTAAAGAACAATATCTTTTCAAATTTAATACTTAGAAGTCATATAAAAATTCTTGCAACAGCCCTATTAGTGTAGTAGACCAGTTTAAAGATGTATTTGTTTTTTCAGAAAAATGCTAGGGTCACTAGATAAATGCAAAAAATTCAAATTTTCTGATTGTTATTTTTACTAATATCTTCTAAATATGGTTAGTACTTCTTTAGGACCCCTTTTTTATTTTCTTTCGAACGACGATGCTCAGATGTTTTTATCACTGTTAGATTTCGTGTTACGAGGTCAAAATTTTAGTTTTTATATGGATACCATGGTAGAAAGTTATACCAATGAAATAGTTATTTACTTACTAAAGCAGGGAAGTTCGTCTTTTTGTGACGAATATAGAGATAACCATAATGAGTTATGAAAAGACAAACTTTAATGATGAGATAAGTATTAATTTTTTTCTGAAATCGTATAAGAATTCAAAATTACTGAATGGTACATATAATCATTTTTTAAATGGCAAAAATGCATCAAATATTAAATTCATAGGAAATATTTGTTCATCAAATATAATATTCCAGATTCATTATCATCACGTCACCTAGAATCATCACTATCATCTCGCCAACTCGATATTTCATCATCATCATCATCATCGTCTAGGAAGAAGAAGCAGCCATCCCTCTTCGAACGAATTTTACCTATGTTTGTAATTCCATTCCTCGTTCAATCATCATTTCTTCCCATGATTCTAATGTCCTTGAAAGCAATGTTGTTGAAGAGCTTCATCATAGGGAAACTGGCCATCATCTTAGGGTTGTTTAACGCCTTGAGAACGGCGTCCAGAGAACCCCAGGTAGATGAGAAACAAGATTTAAATATGCAAGATTTGATGAAATATTATGGGTATGGAAAAGAAGAAGTTGGAGCCTATATACATCATTAGCAGGGAGAAAATGAGTAGTAAGAAATGATACTTCGGTACGCCACAACTGGGCGATGGTTAAGTAGATGACGGTTATCTGGGCGACAGAAATATAAAAATTTTGCACGCTCAGCAGATATACAGTTTGGTAGACTTTTTCATAAAAAATATTAAACAAAACCTAACCTAACGTAAAATTTTGTAATTAATTAAAAATCTGGCCATAGGTGTTTAACATGGGAAAACAGATACTTCTCAATGCGCTAATTCCAAATTTTGAAACCGCAGGTCGATATCTCGTTTCATTCTCGAGATATTTAGATTTAAAGTTTTGCTCAAAACTGCCCATTTTTGGGTATTAACCCAAAAATGGCCGAGATATGAATTTGGCGACAACACCATTCGATTCTACGTACAAAAAAAAACAGAAGTGTATCAATTTTCATAATTTTTGTCCAACCGGTTCATTTTTTATGAATAAACGCTTGAAAATGGCCAAAATCTGAAAAAATCGTAAGGGGTACACCTTAGATTTTTGCGATTTTTGGCCATTTTCAGTTATTTTGCTTTAGAGATTGTATGCGGTGTTCAAAAATTCTGAAAATTGGTGTACTTATGTAATTTTTCCCGTAGAATCGAATGGTGTTGTCATATTCATATCTCGACCCATTTTTAGGTAATATCCCATATCCCAAAAGTGGGCAGTTTGAGCAAAACTTTGAATCGAGATCGAAAAGAGATATCGACCTGCGGTTTTAAAATTTGGAATCAGCGCATTGCGAAGTATCTAGATTTTCAATTAATTTTGTAATTCATTAAAAACCTGGCCATAGGTGTTTAACATGGGAAAACAGTTTTTCTTTGCGCAAAAGACCCAATTTATTTTAGAGAAAAATGTTTCAAATAAAAGTTATAAATAATTATATTCTACGCCTAAAGCACCAAACAGATTTAATTTTACACGTTTGGTAACCTATAAAATCTATTAATTAAATTCTCAAAATTCTGTTTGGTCAATTATTACCTATAATAGGATTATATAATTATTTTTTTCTCGGCGTTATTTGGCTTTAACACAATTCGATAATAATAAATAATAATTCATGTTTTATTCATGTTTAAAATAAAAGAATGTAGACTTGATATACATCGTTGAAAAGCTTATAAAATAAGGAAAAAGATGAGATTATTTTCAATATATGTGTTCCCATTTAAAAAATATTATCTATTTGTTTATAAAAAATGGGGAGGGTATGAAATATTGTTTCTAAAGGACGATTATTACAATTAGGATATAAAAATATTGCTACTAAAAAATCAAATATTTGGGTTTACAAGTATTATAATTTATTTATTTATTTATTTATTGTATTATATGTTCATAATATTATTTGTTTATATTAGTCATTAACATATGTTAGTGCGTGTGTATGTGTCTATCCTTATATTTTATAAGAGGTATATTTTTTTTACCTTTAGTTTTAATTACGAGTATTATATTTATATTTGTTCATAAATAATATCTAATACTTTCTTTTCATACGAATGCAAAATTATTGTTGTTAAATATTGTTTGAAAATTGTTCATATATTCTCATGTAATTCATATGATTAAAGCAAAGCTCAATAAATATGTATGGGTTATTAATAATAAATCAATGGAAATCAATCATCTAAAATTACAGGATACTTATAAAGAGTATATGAATTACTTATAAAAAATACATTCATGCGACGTTTGATAAGAATTTATTATACTGTGGAAATCTACGTAGTAAAAACTGTATCAGAATTTTTATAACTATATTTGGAATATTGCAACCAGATCTAATTAAATAAAGATCTTATAGAAATAGATTATATTTTAGATATACTATATTTTTAAAATGTATTACAAAATTACAATGTAAATAAAGCATTATAAAAACAAGTAAAATTATCTCTACCTTAAAATTATTTACCTTTTTCCTAAGAATTTGTTTAATAATTTGCCATTTTCCTAGACAATATTCGGCAATTTCAAAATAAAAATGTCCTATGTTTTATAAATAAATATCAAAGGATCATCCCTAATATAAGAAGGTAGAAATATACACATAAACAGAAACGTATTTTAATATTTTTATACGCATATAATGTCCACGAAGATAATACATTTAAAAACTTTATTTTATAAGTTTTATTAATATTTTAATTCTAATGCTGAACTGTACTGAACAATGAATTCCTCAATCTGACATTCAATGTAAGAGTTGCAAAAGTTTTGGTAGCAATTGGATAACCGGAAGTAGTAGTTTCTTAAAAAAAATCTTCTAAATATTATTTTTTTAATTTGTTTCTTTACTAATATTGAAGAACATAAAATTCTGCATTTGAGACATTTAAAATTTTTATTATATCTTCTATAGATTTAGAGATAAAGACACTAATATATATATATATATATATATATATATATATATATATATATATATATATATATATATATATCCCGTGGCCGCGTGTCTGGTCGCGAACCTGGGGGAACCGGGTTCGATCCCGACAGACGCCAAATATTTCCAATTTTAAATGGCACAGAAGTGACCCCTGTGGTGCACTCTCCACACCAGCTTTAAGTGCCCGTGAAGTGACGCCTGGTAAACGCCTACACGGTAAAATATATCGTCATCATTACCGATGTCTACATGTGTTGTAGATACTGGCACACCCAGAAATGGGTAATATGCCGTGATGATATATATAGAATAATCGGATGTACTAAATCGCACAGGCTAAACTACACCAAATTGATAAATTCAAATGTTTGTAATATAGTTTATAATGACAGATAAATGTCACTGTCAAAAATCAGCAATTTGTGACATACTTTTAATCTTTCTTATCGTTTTATTAATTAAAATTTAGGATTATAAGTAAAATGCATATATCATATTTTGATATGTATTATAGATTATAGAAAAATATATTAGAATGAAGAAAATAGAAAGCATATATTTATCATACATATTTTATCAGAAAATAAGTAGATATCAAAATGCTATAATATTTTTATTAGCATAGAATTTATATATTATTGTTACACATTTAAATAAATCTTCTATACATTTCTGTGTCATAGTTCTCATATGAGATTAAAAAGTTGCTAGTAAAACTATTCCTCTTCATCATGAAACCCTTATCCTTCAACGTTTGGGTTATGCGTACCCTAGTCCTATACCCATCATCCCTAACCCCTTCCTACTTACTCAAACACTTCCTAGTGACCATCTCCATACTTCTCAATCCCTATTTCATGGCCGTGGGTGCCATAAGGCAATTAGGACATCTGGACGACATCGTCATATTGCTGGACCACGTGATTGGTCTAGGTTCTGTCGGGGCAAGCATCTACATGGCCGAATGCTTCATAAGGAATGTTCAGTGTGTGAAAGAGTTAGTGGAACAAATTGAAAGGCTGGGAAATGAGTATGAAGCTAATGAGGTGGTTAAGAGTACGGAGAAGAAAGTTAGAAAATATAGCAAGGTACAAAGAAATTAATAAATATCGGTTTAACTATGAAGTATGTTTGTACAGGAGTGTGTAGCGAAAGATGATTTTTGTGTAACTATTATTGTGATCCGGATGCGGTTATTCGCTCCCGAAAATCGGTCACTTTAATATGTTATTATGTATGAATACGTTTATGAACGTGGCTGTGGTGAAAGACGTATGCATGGATAGGAATGTGTAGCGAAAGATGATTGTTGCGTAACTATTATTGTGGTCCGGATGCGGTTATTCGCTACCGAAAATCGGTCACAATAATATGTTCTTGAATGAATGTTATGATGATTTTGGGCAAGGCGGAAGAAGAATGTTTTTAAAGAGTTAAGTGATTCTGTGGAGCTCTTGCTTTCGTCCCTTTTCTTATTATTTTCGGGTTTTTGCTAACCCACTAAGTGGGAAACGCGTGATTTTATGTATGTATGTATTTTTTTATTTATCTCTAGTTTAATATTAATGGCATCATCCTCTTCTTCTTCTCCATATTCCTGATACCTGCTGTCGAATTTGAGAGATCTTTTTCTCAATATTAATTTTTAATTCATTCAATTTATTCCTTCTGTAACAATACCAGAGTCGACTATCCACTTATTAAAAGCGGGATTACAGTCGAACGGAATTCGGTGGACAGGAAAAAATTTCACACTCTTTTTAATATGTCAAACTTTTGGTTGATTTGAAACCTTCCTCAGGACTATTAATTTGAGATTCGGTAGTAAGATTTCAAATTTAAACTTTGTCATAATAAAATAACAAAATTTTGTAAGAAGTTTTACGTAACGTTACATTTTTTAAACCGAAAAATAAATGTAAATGTTGAACATGGCCAAGAACAACCAGAGAACCTGGTTTTCTGGTTGTTCTTGACTTATATTTTAAAGAAATGTCAAAATTTTTCCTGCCCACTGAATAGGGGATTCCAGCTCAATCGAATTAAAGGAAAATAGTAAAAAAATACGAATGTATATGCTGAATATTAATAAAAAAATTAAATGGTATAATTGAGATATTTCGGAAATAAAGGGTTTTTTGTTATAGCGCTTCGACACGTATATGAAATCTATATATAATATTTTGATTGGCGACCGAAAGACCGCCTATACATGCATAACAAATAGCATGTTAGGAGGTGAGGGTTCCTACCAATGGAAGTTAAGAAATTCAAATTCGAAAGGAGGGGTTAACATTCCTGTACTGCAGTTTTCAAACAGTTTTTATTTTAACATAAATTTCTTGCATTAAACTTAATAATTTAAATACACTGTAATTATAAAGTATGCAGACTTATACAGTGTTTTAATATTCATTTATTTTATGTAGATATAACTTAAAATAGCATATATTTCAAGAACATTTAAGTCCATGATGAAAACAGTTTGATATAAAAATACATAAGTATGACGTCACGTCAATCTTTTCAAAATTCGGGAGACCATAATTTTTTCACCGGATTTTCATCAATAGTCTTAGTTTTCCTAATATTTTCAGATGAAATTATAAAAAAAAAATGGTGGAATCCCCCATTCCGTTCGACTGTAATCTCGTTTTAAATTTGTTTTCTTATATATATTCTGCATCAAATGACACTAAACCTATGTAGATTACTTATAAATTAATTACTAAATTTAGGCTCGGTTTTTCCATCTCTGTATAAAGTGTCAGTTAACTTAACATAATGTAATTAACATGTATATAAATTTGTCAATTTACGCTCTAAACATTCCTGTACTGCAGTTTTCAAACAGTTTTTATTTTAACATAAATTTCTTGCATTAAACTTAATAATTTAAATACACTGTAATTATAAAGTATGCAGACTTATACAGTGTTTTAATATTCATTTATTTTATGTAGATATAACTTAAAATAGCATATATTTCAAGAACATTTAAGTCCATGATGAAAACAGTTTGATATAAAAATACATAAGTATGACGTCACGTCAATCTTTTCAAAATTCGGGAGACCATAATTTTTTCACCGGATTTTCATCAATAGTCTTAGTTTTCCTAATATTTTCAGATGAAATTATAAAAAAAAAATGGTGGAATCCCCCATTCCGTTCGACTGTAATCTCGTTTTAAATTTGTTTTCTTATATATATTCTGCATCAAATGACACTAAACCTATGTAGATTACTTATAAATTAATTACTAAATTTAGGCTCGGTTTTTCCATCTCTGTATAAAGTGTCAGTTAACTTAACATAATGTAATTAACATGTATATAAATTTGTCAATTTACGCTCTAATATTAATGTGATATTTTCATTTTATCTTACATATAAATTAACTGACACTTTATCCAGAAATAAATGTCAGTGTCAACAATGCAGAGATATTTCTAAAGGCTTTTTCTGGGAAGTACATTCAATATTTCTTATTTAATATTACTTAAATTTTTCTTTGTGATGACTTTTATCGCCTACCCAAGGTGATTCTTTTGTGGAAAAAAGAAACAAAAAACTTTTTCTTTTTCTTTACTTTTTGTTTTTAATTGGACATTTTGAGAGTCCAACCGACTCCTCCTATCTACGGCAGATTATCAAGGCAAATTTACATTTTTGACTAATTTTGGAAACCGTGTTGTCTCATAAAATCCTGAAAGATCGTGGCGTGAAAGTCTTCACCTCTATTCTTGGTTTCTGAGGCCTATGTTATTAAACAGTATTTCAATGAAAATGTGCAACCACTTTTTACTAAGACTGCATGGTAAAAGTGTTTAGTTTAAACTTAATTATTTAAAATTATAGATATATAATATGTATAATTTATACCATTTAGAAATACTGTCAATGAATTGGAAGGAACTCGAACATTTAGCAGTAGGAGGAAAAGAATAGATCTAATTAGAATTTTTTGAGGGTACCAGATATATTAAATACAATATGTACTTATATAGCCTAATATGGATATATGAAAGAGGTTTTATTCTGGCCGCAATAGATTTTTTTCTATAATGTATTAAACATAAAAAAAAATTAATTTATTTCTATTTATTACAGGGTATACTTTTGTATGGGATTATTGGAAACTTATGTTATGCCCTTTTTCCATTAGTAACAAAATCACAATGTGAAGAAAGCCGTCAAGCAAGTGAATTAAGCACACAAAGAGACCCTTGTGGTTTAGTTGTTAGAGTATGGTATAATTTTGATATAAGTAAGCCACCAATATTCTACATAGTATTCTCCTTGGAATTATATATTTGTTTAATCGTTACTATTATTGTTTTGGCTATAACTATGGTATTGGTAAGATTTTTGTAAGTAGGTATATTATAATATTATTATTGGTAAATATTTTAGGTAGGGTTGCTTATGTATGCTGTTGCCTTTCTGAAAGATTGTGGAAAGAAAATTAGGGAAAGTTGTAATGTGAAAAGCGATAAAATGAAATTGAAAAATGTTAGATTTTGCATTAGATATCATATCGCTATTATCTTGTAAGTAATGGTACAGTTTTACTGTTTACAAGACACAATGAAATTGTTGTAATTACGAAAATCAAATAGGCTGGGAAAAGAAAATTTGTCCTTTTATTTTCATAATACATATACTATACAATGTCGCTATAATTGGTTCTCCTATTACCGAGGATGAAATCTGCACGAGCGAGCGAAGCGAGCAAGGGTTGAAATCATCCGAGGCAGTAATTGCCATTGTAGCGAGTTGTATAATGTATCTTGTTTTCATAACTTATTAAGTACAAATTTTTTTCTAATTCCCCTAGTTTAACTCCATTGCAAAAATATTTCATCTACAAAATCTGCATATATACAAAACTGCTATTTACAAAAATTCTAGATAAAATATCTAATAATACGAGTAGCATACTATTTATTGTAGATATTGCACAAATGTAACTAAAGCCTTTAATTCAATGATGCTAATGCATATAACGTTAACAAGTTTCGAAATAAGTGTCCTAGGTTTCGAAATACTTATGGTTAACTCTCGAACAGATTCTTTTCGATTTGGAATGCATTTAGCTGGCTGGTTAGTTCTCCTATACTTGATTTGTTTCTACGGACAGAAGCTCATAGACGAGGTACCTACTAAACTAAGGCTGTGTCCGATGTCACATTTTGGCATTTAGTATTTAGGTCTTTTTCACATAAATATAACTCCGAATGGTACACTAGGGATATTCATTGGTTTGTATGGCAACACTTTAGAACAAAAAAAAAAATCTGATGTGGCCAACACAAAACCTCCCGCTATTTAATTTTTATTAATTTAAATACGTACCTACGTATTTACTAACGCTGCAAACTGTTCCATTGCATATAACTATTGCTTTATTTACTATTTTCTTTTTAAAATGTCACTATTATTAATATGAAGTGATTAGTTTTTTGACAGTGACATTTACTGTCAGTTACATTCATTTGAAATATGAACTGTGTAACAAAAAAAAAATGGCTGGTAGCACAAACCTTGTTTTAACTAAAACGCTGTTTTAAGAAATGTCAAATTTCATTATTTAATAATAAAAATAAATAATATCAAATTTATCAAAATATGATTTTAAAGCAGAACATAGTTTGTATTCAAACAAGAATTTTTTTAAAAATCGTTCTTTAAACATATGGGTAAAATAAAATATTGAAATTTGAATTTGACATTTCTTAAAACAGTGTTTTAGTTAAAACAAGGCTTTTGCTACCAGTCAACGTGTTTATCTAAAAAAATATTTTTAAATTTATCTGTAAAATATATAGAAAAAGTATTAATTTATTCCTGTAGAAAATTCAATAATCTTTAATTTTCATAAGAAGAAAAAGCATTATGAACTTCAGGTAAAGTGCCATTTCCGGTTATCCGATTTATACCAAAATCTAAGGGCTTCTTTTCATATTAGAATAGGATAGAAATACAAGGTTTCAGAATTTTCTGAATGATAATATTTGAGTTAGAGCGAAGACAAAATCCATACACATACACACATAGACATCATCGTGAAAATGTTAAAATTGGATTCTAGGGACCTTAAAACGTGGTCATTTTCTAAAATCTCGATATATGATTTTTAGCACGATCCCTATACCTCCCTTATCAAAGGTAGCGGGAGGTAAAAAATGAATTATACAATTTGATTCAATTTGATGCTTGAGAGTAAATGTTAATATTACATTCCATAAAATGAAAGCTAAGAAGCTATTCTTTGACAGTAAATTTGACGTTTTGCACAAATTATAGCAACGAACATGATTTGTTTAATTAGTGCGCGTGAACTTCAAGGCAGAGTGTGCCCCTGCAAAACCCTAAAATCTAATTCCTAAAATCCTAAATAATCACTAGATTTAGAGCACATAAATTTAGGATTTAGTTATTAGGGTGATAAAAGTGCAACATCGGACACAGCCGAAAAATGTCCCACTTTACTGGTAATAATAAACAAAACATTTTTACAGAGTACTAGTGTAGGTTGGAATGCATACTGTACTGAATGGTATAACACTCCTGTGGAAATACAAAAGGATTTAAAATTAATGATTTTAAGATCGCAGAAACCTTTGACTTTGACAGCTGCGTCTTTGGGAATTATGTCTTTGGAGACGTATTTAGGGGTATTATATTAATAAAATAATTAAAAGATAAAATAAATTGTATTTTTTCAGGTTATGAGTACGGCGTATTCATACTTTACTTTATTGTTGAACATGAAAGAAGATTAAAAATATTTATATTTTCTTATTTTATTAAATACACTGCACATACACTGACTTGCAAAAAAAAATCGCACACACCTTAAAAAACATATAACCTAGTTTTTATCAATTCTCAAACCATAACACTGAGTCCCAAATATTTTATATTTCAAAAGATGTATAATGATGTGACATACTTTGAAACAGTAACATCTTGGAATCAGCTGTTTTTGCAATAACATTTAGAATGAAATTATTACATTTCTGTAACAATTAGTTCAATATAGTAATTGGAAATATATGAAACAATGTTTAAATATTGATTTTTTACTAATAAGTCACAGAAATATTTAATGAAATAGTTCAATATGTGCCCCTATTCCCAGAGCCAAATCTATAATGAAAACATTGCAAATTTTGACAAATTAAGAATAAATAATGAAAAATTGTTTATAGAATATTATAATAAGTATCATTTTTTGATAAAAATATATTGCAAAGTTATTTAAACAAATGCATAAATAATTAGTAAAGGTATTATGTGACCCTGACATATTACAACAATTTGTTATTAATTACAGTAAAAGCAAGCATGGAATATTAAAATAGGATTAATAAGGATCATTTTTATTCAAAAACATATTACAATACTGTTTAAACAATGCCAATATCAATAATCCACTATTAACAATTTTCTTTGTTAACAGCTGACCATTCCAACTTCAAGTCGTTGAATTTTCACCAATTTCTCGGAAATATGAAATTCTACAAATATTTTAAGTACTTTTTCATGAATGGCATATAAAATGACATATTTTTATAAAGATTATTTATCATTTAATGATAAGTAATAATTCCACATCATCCATCATCAATCTGAAGTTGGATATCTTCTATCTCTCTCCAACACACGTCCTCTTACGAAGGTATGCGAGTCATCGCCATGATTCAGTCTAGATTCAGCTCTCGTTGTGTCCGCGTCGCTCTGCTGTGCGAAGGCGCCATCTTAGTTTCTCGTTGTGGGAGTTGTGCACAAGATTCCAAGTTATTTCGTGTACATTAAACGTAACTGGGAATTTATCAACAAAAACAATTATTATATAAACAGTGTTTACGATATTTTAATGCTATTTGATGATGAAATTGAGAAAGTGTACGTTTGTTATGGGCTTAGCCAAGAGGAGGACTCTTTTGGTTACGTTTACGGTGTTTGGTTTATCAAATTTATGAACATTTACTGATGTTTACGAATAATGCTGCGCTGATAATAGTGCTGAGAACATTTAATGCAATTGAAGAAGCTGTTTGCTGCCATTTTCACTTGCTATTTCTGTTTTACTGATCCTAGATTAATATTAAAGGTAAGTGAAATTATATATTTTTTTATTATCATTTATGCATATATACGAGCCCCATCGCACATTAGTTGGCCCATCCGCTTTAATTTAATTTTATTTAGTTAATCAGCCCGATTCTGTAAAAAGTATCTAACATTGTTACTCGTTAGCAACGTTACTATGAAGTTACTCTGATAGCAACTGTCCTAGTAACTGAATACATATTTCGTATTTTGTAATTAAATGTTTAGGAACGTTACTACCAGAGTAACTAAACAAACTTAGTTACTAAGTTAGCAGTGAAATGAGGAACACGAATTGTGGTGCGCATGCGTATTTCTTCTTCTGCGTGTGTTCTAATCTGACAAGTGGCATTTCTTAGTGTTTACAAGTGAACAAGTGTTATACCTTTTTGAATCATGGTATATAACAAGTCTAGGGCTTCAAGAACAACCAACGAACAGTTGGAAATATTAATAGCTTATTTAGAAAACCACAAAATAATGCTCGAAATAAAAACACATCCTCTGAAAACTAATGAGGTTAAATTGTTATGGGAAGAACAATTTTTTAAATTTTACATCCGAAATTAAGAAAGGATTACTCTCGTCTCTTACGAATCTATTTTTTAACCTATTTCTTCTTCTGTGAAATAAAAATATTAATATAAATTTATCCAATATCATAAATAAACATTACCGAAAATTATTTACAGTTACTTATTTATACATACCGATTTTTCAAATCTGCCAATGCTCTATGAAATTCAAAATTTATCCAAATTCCAGCCATTCTGAAAGGTTACTACACCTTAAATGCTACGTTTGGCTAGTCTCTAGCGTAATAACTTGTTTAACAACTAAGTATCTAAAACTGTAATGACTCTGTGCTTAGAGAATACAAAAAATAACAAGTTACTGTAGTAGTAACTGACCTTCATTTTAAAGACTATTTTAGTAACTTTATTCTAGTAACTCTTCTTACAGAATCGGGCCGAATATATGATATAAGTAATAACTAACATAAATTATCTACAATTACAGACATTTTGTCGTTCTACTGACATAGCAAGATATGTTTTCTAAATGTAGGGTGGAATTAGTACTTAGTTTTACCAACTAATTTAACCTTCCAGTGGTGGCATGGAGTCTATGAAACTCCAGCGATTTTAATTCTTCGTTTATTTCCATAATTAATAATATGTATTATTTGTTCTCATTATATTTATGTAATATACTAGTGTAGCTAGTCTAATTAATTACCCCTAATAGCACGTAATATAAATTGCAATAAAATTATATAATCTGAACTTTATGTATTTGAAATATAAATTATAAACTCATAGGTATTTCGATAACGTTTTTATTGGTATAAAATTTTACTTTCGAATATTCATAAATAATTTCATTTAAAGTTAATGCCTTATTTTGTTTTATTTTATATTTTTAAATATTTTTTTATCTGCATTGAATTTGCAAAATCCAGCGTAATTACGGTGATAGAATTCCAAATTAAACGCGTTTGTATTGGTCTGCAAGGTTCTAACTCACTTGTCTAGCAGCCGCCTTCAAGCAAACATGCATTGGATTTTGCTGTGAAAAATACATTTATTGTTAATATATTATTGTTTTAATAGTGAAATATTGTTAGCTATTGTTGCAAATTAATAACAATCGTAAGTTTAAATAACATCCCAACTCTATTAATGGTTATATAAGTTGATAATGTGTTTGTATCGTATAGAATAAAATGTTTCATAATTATAGTTAAGCTTTGAGTGCAATTTTATAAATTATTAAATATTTCATAGTAAACATATTGGTAACAAACTAAAATTTAAACAATAACAAATGTTTTTAAGTAATTTATTTGTTAGAAATTGATTCAGATGCATTCTTTAACAAACAATAATTTAATTTTTATATATATGTCAATTTGCAGGTGAATGGAAATTGCTGAGTTCCCAAGTAATTGAGTACGAGTTTACAGAGAGATGCCGAGCAGTTGAGTACGAAATTATAGAATGCCGTGTGGGTACCTGAGATCTTCTAATGTAAGTCATGTATTTTTCTCTATAGATATTATCAAGGGCAATGATATCGCAAAGACACAAGAGCCATTTTAACAATAACAATTGAGGAGCTCTTGGCAAAAACAAAAAGAGTTTGGTAAAACTGTTTTTTGGAAAAGTATCTTAGTCACAAATTATTACATTTTAAAGTTTGAGCGTTTATACAAAAACGGCTTTAAAAAGTGTCTAATTAGTATGTCATTACTCATCAATGTTTATTGTATTTTTTCTTAACATCCATTAAATAATTTTCTAATATTTAAACACGGTCCTGAGTTAAATTAAAATGAACTACGATTATTTTTGCTAAGAGCTCTTCACTTAGTTTTTATGCCTACTATATTCTTTATGACCAGTTGCACATTTTATTATAAAGGCGTATTACATATAAAAATAAGTGGAAAAACTTTTTTAGTGAATGAACCAAATTACAGACTTTTAAATCATACAGTTGGCCCACGCGCTTTAATGATTTTATTTAGTTATTATATGATATACGTAATAACTAACATAAATTATTACATTTTGTCGTTCTAATAACACATAGCAATATATCTTTTCTAAAATTGTTATGTAAAATTGAATAATATTTCATTTCACGTAAGAAAATAGCAGATGGCGCTCAAGAGCCTACCTTTTTTACATGCATTAAATAAATAATTTAAAATCGTGAAACCAAACTTGGTCAATAATAAAAATATTTTTATCTGTAAAATGTACGAGCCCTACATCAAAACGTGATTAAATATCACTTAATTCTGTCTATTTTATTTGATAATTGTCAGCTGACAAGCGATATTTTTTTGCTTTTGTAAACTAGGTTAATATTCTGACCAATCAAAGAGCAGAATTTATATTCCTATGTAAACCAACGCTATTTTCTTACGAGAAATGAAGTATAATACTTAATTTTACCAACGAATTTAACTTTGCGGTGGTGGCTTGGATTCTGTGTTCTGTGGGACTCCAGCGATTTTAATTGTTCTTTTATTTCCATAATTAATAATATAAATAATATTATATTAATTTTACTAATAACTTTTCGACGTCTTTGTGATTAAGAGGATTTTTTTTAAAATCTTTATCCACTCGAAAGTATTTGGAACATTGATTTTGATAACTTATCTTTAATTTAATATATAATTTTCATAGTTTTAAAAACTTTTGAGATATTTCTTTGAGTCAACTCATCAACTCAAAATATTTCATTGCTAGTGTTAGTCTGGTTGGTAACACTGTGCCAGCCCAAACACAACGTGGTGATAAAATGCATTTAGTGTGATTTTATGTTCATTTATCGTGGAAAAAATATGAAAACTAGAAGAATTTCATATAGAAAAGTGAGATAAAGGGTTAGTTGAACGTTTGAGATAATAATTGTTATGGGGGTCGATCTATTAATAGCAAAAAATAGTTCAAGTTTTACTACTGTATTCATGTTTACATTTATATTGTAACAAATTAATAATAATAGTAAGTATCTATATTAATAGTTATCTATGTTGATAATGTGTTTATTAAAAAAAAAAACAAATATTTCCGAAGGTCAAGCTGTTTAGCAAGAACAAATTTATATATATATTTTGTCTCATGCAGATAAATATAATTCAGAATAATAATTTTATTGTTTATTCAATTTATTTTTTTCGTATATTATGCTGTTTGCAAATATTATTAATAATTTCATGACCTACATTTTTGGTTAGCGATATTTTGTTAAGTACTTTTGGCAACACTGCTTTCCTTCTAAATCATTACACAAAATGGAAGGACATGTTGTGCTATTGCATTCGATGTGATTTATCGTTATTTTCCTTGGAAAAATTACAGTAAATTAAGAAAATTTATAAGAAAACGTGAGATAAAGTTATTAGTTCGACGTTTGAGATACTATTTATTACCATGGTTGATCTTATTACAATAATGTGAGTAAAATATTTAGACGCTATTGTCGAACTCGTACATTCTTAGGTCGTGAGTTGAATTTTATTTAATTTACAATTAAATCACACGATATCTACTTTAAAGAGTTGTTTTCCATGATTTTATGTATTACAACGTGTTTGAAATTTTATCTATCAATATTTTGTCTCATACAGACAAATATCTTTCAGAATAAAATATAATTTTATTGTGTATTACAATGAATTATTTTCTTTTCAGTTTTCAGTGTTCGGAATGAAGCTAGAAATCTAAAGCCTGATTTGTAGATGGCATAGAATAGAATGGGAATAGATATTTTTAAGACCATTTATAGATTGCATAGAAGAGTTTGGAATAGAATGCCGTCACTATTGTGACACGTATACACTAAATTAACTATATTTATCGGTAATTTGAATAATGTTATTGTTTGTTTTTGTTATAAAATACGGTATTTCTGCAAAAGAACTATTGTCTGCAGAAAGTTTTTACGCTTCTTGATGGGCCAAAAGCCAATCACTCGGAGTAGGCTATGAACAAAATAACGTATGTTAATTTGAAAGTATTTAATTAAATGTCAATTTGACACGAGATATTCTCAAAAATGTTATCTAAAGAAATGAAAACTTTTCTTCTTGAATACTTATTTTAGTAATAGAAATAAATTAGAAAACTGTGAATGGCAATATTCTGTATCCTTCTTTATTATCTTTTCTCTTTAATATTACATTTCACGATCAATTTTGACAACTTGAGTTTTGAATTGAATAATAATCAGACATACGTTTCTGTGTTCATAGCCTACTCCGAATTAGGTTTTTTTTAACACACTGCATTATTGCAACACGCCGATGAATGGAATAGAATACGAAATAAAATTTGGTTATATCCTATTCCATTCTATTCTATGCAATCTATAATGCTTAAAAGGAGCATAACAGAGAAATCTTAGCGGTTTCGGGCAGCAAGAAATAATCAAAATGTGAGTGAATATTTATCTTTTTCTCTTTATATTTCTGTAATATTGGTCAAATTAACTACCCTTAATAGCACGTAATATAAATTGCAATAAAACTATATTCACATATTCTGAACTTAATGTACCTATTTGCAATATAAATTAAAAACTCTTAGGTATTTGGTATCATTTTTATTGGTATAAAATTTTACGTTCGAATATTCATAAATAATTGCATTTTAAAGTACATCCCTTATTTTGTTTTATTTTTATTTTTTAAATAAATTTTCTATCTGCATTGAATTACCTAACAAAATCAAGCATAATTACCGTGATAACATTCCAAATTAAACGCGTTGGTATTGGTCTACAAGGTTCTCACTCACTTGTCTAGCAGCCGCCTTCAAGCAAACATGCATTTCATTTTGCTGTGAAAAATGCATTTATTGTTAATATATCATTGTTTTAATAGTGAAATATTGTTAACTATTGTTGCAAATTAATAACAATCGTAAGTTTAAATAACATCCCAACTCTATTAATGGTTATATAAGTTGATAATGTGTTTGTATCGTATAGAATAAAATGTTTTATACTTATAGTTAAGCTTTGAGTACAGTTTTATTAATTATTAAATATTTCATAGTAAATATATTGGTAACAATCTTAAATTTAAGCAATAACAAATGTATTTAAGTAAATTATTTATTAGAAATCGATTCATATGCATTCATTAGCAAACTATAATTTAATTTTTATTTTTTTGTCAATTTGCAGGTGAATGGAAATAGCTAGAGTCCCGAGTAATTGAATACGAGTTTGCAGTGAGATGCCGAGCAGTTGAGTACGAAATTATAGAAGTGCCCTGTTGGTATCCGAGACCTTCTAATGTAAGTCATGTATTTTTCTTTATAGATATTATCAAGGGCAATGATATCGCAAAGACACAAGTGCCATTTTAACAGTAACAGTAACAATTAAGGAGCTGTTTTTTGCAAAAAGTATCTTAGTCACAAATTATTACAATTTAAAGTTTGAGCGTTTCTACAAAAACGGCTTTAAAAAATGTGTAATTATTATGTAATTACTCATTAATGTTTATTGTATTATTTTTTAACATCCATTACATAATTTTCTAATATTTAAACATGATCCTGAGTTAAATTAAAATGAACTACGGTAATTTTTGCTAAGAGCTCTTCACTTAGTTTTTATGCCCACTATATTCTTTATGACCAGTTGCACATTTTATTATAAAGGCGTATTATGTTTAAAAGTAAATGGAAAAACTTTTTTATTGAATGAACCAAATTTCAATAATTAATCCTATTATTGACTAGTAACTACAGACTTTTACGTATCATGAAATTTACGGAAGTCGAATTGTAAATTGCTTAACGATAACTTTGTAAGGAACTGCAATATGTACAGTCATACAAAAAAGTTTCCTTACGACAATCTGTTTTAGGAAAAATAGCAGTCTAAAACTCAATGGCTGGTAGCACAAGCCTTGTTCGAACTAAAACGCTGTTTTAAGAATGTCAAATTCAAATTTAATGTTAAATTTCAGCCTTATGTGTAAAGAACGATTTTTTAAAAAATATTTGTTCGTATACAAACTATGTTCTGCTTTAAAATCATATTTTGATATATTTGATGTTATTTATTTTTGTTATTAAATAATGAAATTTGAGATTTTTAAAACAGGGTTTTAGTTACAACAAGGCTTGTGCTACCACCCAATGTATTTAATATTTTTTAATTCAAAATGAAAAGCATTATGTCAAATTATTATACAGTGTACTAATTAAAAATCTAGCCATAGGCGTTTAATATGGGAAAAGTTACTTTTATTCAATTGTTATTAATGACGTGCATCGGTTTTTTGACTGATTTGGGTACTTAGTGATTTAGATGCAGAATTGAATTATCTGTAACTTATTTCAAAACCAAATTTCTGACAGTTCAAACAATACGCATTTCTTTGTAACTTTGTTTCAATTCCATGGCTATCTGCTACAAATGAGGAATATTTGTACAATTTTAAATTCTATTTTACAACATGTACCAAACGTGCAAAATTAAATCTGCATAGGGATTTAGGCGTAGAATATAATTATATACAACTTTTAATTGAAACTGTTTAATGTTAAACACCTATAGCCAGATTTGTAATTAACATCCTGTTCGTATTTTTCACTAAATTTTGAGTAAACTACGAATGTTAAAATTGACAAAAGATATACTTGATTTGTATGTGTAATATTATTCATTTCAAATACATGTATTTGGGGTTTCATATTGTTGCAAATTAATATTAATAAGTTTAAATAATGCTACAGCTATTTTATTATAATATATTTTGTATTTTACGAAAACTACTATCACATTTCTGGGCTATTTTAACAATATTTCTCTTAATTTCAGCATTTTTCAAACATCTATATTCCGGCATGTTCATTCTTTGCCATGTACTCGCAGAGAAAATGACTTACAATCTTTTAGTGCGACAAATACATAGGCCCGTATTCTCTCATCTTGAAGTAGCGCCATTTCCGAAAAATCGCAACTTTATACTTCATTTTACGTAAGAAAATAGCGTTGGTTTAGATAGGAATATATAAATTCTACCCTTTGATTGGTCAGAATGCTAACGTAGTATACAAAAGCGAAAAAAATATCAGTTGTCAGCTGTCAATTATCAAATAAAATCTACAGAATTAAGTGATATTTACCCATGTTTTGATGTAATTTTTAATATTCAGGACTCGTACATTTTACAGATAAAAATATTTTTATTATTGGCCAAGTTTGGTTTCATGAATTTGAAATTATTTATTTAATGCATGTAAGAATGGCCTGCTATTTTCTTACGTGAAATGAAGTATAATATTAAAAATTAGAGAAATAAAAATAAATTAAATTGTAAATAGCTATTATTTAAAATATTATAGGCTTCATTTACAAAAATATCAAACCTGTTCTTGTCTATTCGTAAAATAAAATAAAATTTAAAAAATCGAAAAAACACATCCAAAGTAGCGCTACTACAAGACGTGAGAATACGGGCCATAATTTTGTGGAGGAAAAACTAGGAAAAGCGGAGAAAATTTACAGAGAAAAGCGAAATAAAATGCTCATTTAACATTTGTGATAATAATTTTGTGGGAATCGATTGTTTACTGCAAGGAAACAACCAAATTTTCGTGGCGTTTGTGATATGTAAGTAGAATTTTAGTTATTTTCTTATATCTATATCTATTTGAAAGTATTGGGAACATAGTTTTTGATAACTTATCCGTAGTTTAATATACATTTTTCATAGTTTTACACTTTAAAAAATCATGTATAATTTGTTCGTCCTTGTATCAAGCAGTCTTAATTATTGTCGTATGTTATACAACAGGTGATTGTGATAGACATTTTGTGTTGTACCAGATATCGCGTTTTTATTGATTTAATATTGAAATATAGTTATTATTGTAGCAAATTAATAACAATCGTAAGTTTAAACATTGTTTCAACTATATTAATAGTTATTTTTGTTGGAAATATGTTTTTTCTTATAACATATTACAACTTCAAAAATTATTGTTCCCTAAAAATATTCTGTCTGATACATACAAATATCATTCGAAATAATTATTGTATATTACAACGAATTATTTTCTTTTCAGTAGAAATCAATGAATCTGAACTTTATGTATTTGTAACAAAAATTAAAAACTCATTAGTATTTCGATAACTAAATTTGGTATCATTTTATTGGTATAAAATTTTACGTTCAAACATTCATGAATAATTACATTTTAAAGTTCAGCCCTTATTTTACTTTATTTTTATTTTTTAAATAAATTTTCTATCTGCATTGAATTAATATCAATCGTAAGTTTAAATAACATCCAAACTTTATTAATGGTTATATAAATTGATAATGTGTTTTTGTCGTATAGAATAAAATATTTCATAATTACAGTTAAGCTTTGTGTACAATTTTATAAATTATTATATCTTTCATAGCAAACATATTGGTAACAAACTAAAATTTGAATAATAACAAATGTTTTTAAATGATTTATTTATTAGAAATCTATTAAAATGCATTCAGTAGCAAACAATAATTTAATTTTTATGTTTTTGTCAATTTGCAGGTGAATGGAAATTGCCGAGTTCCCGAGTAATTGAGAACGAGTTTGCAGAGATACCGAGCAGTTGAGTACGAGTTTGCAGAGATGCCGGGTACCTGAGATCTTCTAATGTAAGTCATGCTAAATAAACTCTTTTTTCTCGTTTGATAATAAATGAATAAATCATCACGGCATATTACCACCCATTTTTGGGTGTCAATCTACTTTGTATATAGATATCAGTAATGATGATAAAATCATGGGCAATGATATAAAGGCTTAAGCACTATTTGACAATGGGGTATTTTTAATGCAGTAAAATTTAAGGTAAACAATCTGATATGATCAACACAATATCTTAATTAATTTATTTTTTATTATATTAAATGCATACCTACGTATTTACTAATGCTGTAAACTATATTAAGTTCCTTTGCATATAACTATTGCTTTATTTACTATTATTAATTTGAAGTAATTAGTTTTTTGACAGTGACATTTATACATTTGAAATCTGAACTGTGTAACTAAGGAATTGTATTTATCTTTAAAAATAAATAAATACATACCTTCACGGCATATTACCCATTTCTGGGTGTTGCTTTATCACAGATATCGGTAATGATGATGACATACAGTGTGTTAAAAAAAATCCTAACTCGGAGTAGGCTATAAACAAACAAACGTGTGTCAATTTGAAAGTATTTAATTAAATGTCAATTTGACACGAGATATTGGCAAAAATGTTATCTAAAGAAATATTCTAGAATCCTTATTTTAGAAATAGAAATAAATTAGAAAACGGCGAATGGCAGTATTTTGTATCCTTCTTTATTATCTTTTTTCCTTAAAATTACATTTCACAATCAATTTTGACAACTTGAGTTTTGAATTGAATAATGATCAGACGTACGTTTCTGTGTTCGTAGCCTACTCCGAATTAGGTTTTTTTCTGAACGTACTGTATTTGTATGGGCGCTTACCAGACTTCACCTCACGGGCACTCATTGCTGGCGTGGAGAGTGCACTACAGTATATCTTTAAAACATAGGCTCCGGGATTTATAAAATAGATCTTTTTATATACATATTTATCTATAAAATATATAGAAAAAGTATTATAGGTAAACATCAAAATTATTATTATTTTTTAAATATGGCGTACCACTCCAAATTCAGATTTATTTCATAGCTAAGGATCCTACTAATCACCCCGATAAAGCCATGTAGTTTGTTATCCGTAAAGGTGTTGTTTATTATTATTATCGGGAGGTGGTTCATCCTTGGCCCTGTACTGCGACCTTTCTGGTCTATAGTACCCTCCGTGTTTTCCTCCTATTCTAGGAGGCCTGTATGTTTTGTGAACTCCAAGATTTTCTTTAGAGTGATGTCCTTTAGTGTCTCAGTGTGCAATTTCTTTGCTCCTAAAAGACTATGTCTGCTTGCCATAAATGCTTCGCAGTGACATATTAAGTGTTCAGGAGTTTCATCCTCTTCTCCATATCCTCTGCATGTTGGTTCTTGTTTGAGGCCCAACCTATGCAAATATTTATTTAATTGACAGTGTCCTGTTACCAGTCCTGTTATTAGTGTAACATCTTGCTTGCTCATTACAAGTAAGTTGTCAGTTCTTTTCTTGGATGGCTCATTCAGGAAGAGCTTGGAATGTCTCTGGCCTGATATGGCTGTCCAATGCCGTTTGTGTTAATTTCTTGCTTAACTGTTTGCGCAGTTATTCCGCAGGCAGGTTCTGGTCCTATAAAAGGTGTATTTGTCCCATTTTTTGCAAGATGGTCGGCTGCCCGGTTTCCTTCAATTTCTGGCATTCAATCCGTGGATGCAGTCCAGAATTAATCCTGAGCCTACCTCACATGAGTTTAGTGCCTTAAGTGCGACTTGGCTGTCTGTTACTATGGAGATTCTTCTTTTGTGGCAGTTTTTCTCCAATAGTAATTGCAAAAGTCCAACCGATTGGTTGTGTCTTAGTCCCTTTGCCCCATGTATTCCAGCTCCGGTTCCATTGGTTTTTTTGGAGCCGTCTGTATAGATGACTATGTCATCTTTTTCCACTGGACTTTGAGAATGTTTCCATGCATCCCTTTCAGGGGTGTTGTAGTTTATCCTTAAACAAAATTCAATACCTCTCTTAACGAGAGGTAATAAAAATGTAAGAACCCTTATTTGTACAAAAAAATACGAGCTTTTTTTTTGTAAAATTTTGATACAGGACACTTGTGGTGACCTAGGCACGGAAATTGATTAAAACAATATTTATGCTCACTATATACTTTATTAAACTCCTCGATGTTCACAGTGCGAGTGTCTAAACACAACTAACTATACAATTTGCCCAAAATGATTATTATATATTTAAACACATTAAATACATTATATTGCATCACTTCACAGTAATTATATGTTTCCGTTATCGGTAGATGTGTAGGCGGCCGGTCTCCACAACACTGTTTCCGAGAAAATAACCAAAAATACTAGTGGAGGATCCATTAGAATTTATTATTAACTCGGTCGGTAATTAATTCTATGGACTTTTGTATATATGTGTACAAATTTTCAATTGTCGTCCCCAGCTGGTACAGTCAGACAAAGCAAAAACCCAAAAAATGGCAACTTCAAATAGTCAGTAGCCCAGTAAAAATCCGATCTCCCTGTATTTAAATGAAAAGTATCATCCCTTAATTCGGACACGCTGATTACGGGAAAAATAATAAAAAAATTCTCTATGCCTCTTAGTTTTCAAAATAGAAATTTTTATGTTGACTAGAAATCTCTCACGATTTTTTCGCTTTGTTGGCCTATAACTAATGAACGGTAGAAGATATATTGACGCGCTTTGCGCCATTCGATTCTATGGACATTTGTACATATATGTACAAATTTTCAATTGTCGTGCCTGCTGATACAGACAGACAAAGCAAAAAACAAAAAATGGGACTTCAAATGGTCAGTAGGCCAGCAAAAATTCGATCAGCCTGTATTTAATGGAAAAGTATCATATTCCCTTAATTCGAACACACTAATTACGGGAAAAATAACTAAAAAAATCTTTGGCCTTTAGTTTCCAAAATAGAAATTTTTATTTTGATTAGAAATCTCTCATGGTTTTTTCACTTTATCGGCCTATAACTAATGATCGGTAAAAGATATATTGACGCGCTTTGCGCCATTTGATTCTATGGACATTTGTACATATATGTACAAATTTTGCAATTGTTGTGCCCCGCTGATACAGTCAGACAAAGCAAAAAACAAAAAAATGGGAACTTCAAATAGTCAGGAGACCAGCAAAAATTCGATCACCTGTATTTAAATGAAAAGTATCAGTTTCTCTTTATTAGAATTTATTAACTCTGTCGTTAATTAGTTCGAATATTTTGGCGCTGATGTCAGAGCGAATGTTATATAGGTTGAATAGTACAACAACCTTCTTCAATCGCCATTTTGAACACGTTGCACATTTTGTTTTCGTTTCATCTACGCTCTTTGATCCATAAAAGTTGGATTACTTCAGTGATTATATTGAAAATTTGTGAATTTTTTCATCTTTTTATGAAAAAACGATTAGTAAAATAGTCAGTGGTGTATCTATTCGTTTTTTTGACTAAATTTTTTAGCAAAGTTTGAAGGATAAAACGGACAAAAGATTTACTTGATTTGTAAGTGTAATTTTATACATTTAAAATATATGTATTTGGCGTTTCATATTGTTGCAAATAATAATAATAAGTTTAAACAATATTTCAACTATATTAATAGTTTATACAACTTTATAAATTATATTTTATCTATCAATATTCTTTCTCAAATATACAATGTCATTCGAAATGTTAATATTATTGTATATTACAATGAATTATTTTCTTTTCAGTAGAAATCAACGAATCTGCTATCTTCAGACCACTTGAAATAATATCCAGAGTCGTGATAGAAATCTAAAAGAGCAGAGAACAGAATTCTAGCGGTTCAGACAGCAAAAAAAATCATCAAATGTAAGTGGTTATTTTTATCTTTATTTCTTATTTTATATTTCTGTGGTCATTATTAAATGTATTTATTTATTTGGTTGGAACAGCTAATATTGTTGGTAATGCAACAATACTTTAAAATCTACGAGTCGAATCGTAGAATAAAAATTAACTAGTTCAAATCTAGTTACTGGCCAATACTATTAAAGTTGATTACCTGAAACAGTTCTATCTCTCTAGCGCATGGAATATCATATTTTCATCTGCCACTCGTGTACAGTTAAAGATAAATACGTTAAAATAAATATATTTGGTGTTTTATATTGTTGCAAATTAGTAACAATGTCAGTTCCTATTGTCAACTCTAAGCCTACTCATCATAAACAATGTTTCATCTATAGTAATAGTTATTTATGTTGCTAAAGTGTTTATTTGCAAAAAATCATGCGGTAAAATATTTGCTAATGTGAATTTTTCAGTACTTTATAGATTGTTTCTATTTACGAGCTCAAACTCATAATAATTCAACCGATTAACATTTTCAACAAATTATAAAAATCTACACATATTTCTACAAAATTCTTTCTGCTACTTTGAATATAGACTTAAAACTAAAAAAAAAAAATGGGTCATCTTCTAGTCCAGATTTAGCTTCTGTCGAGACCTTTTACTTTTGCCACAATGAAAAACATCTTAAAAACCAAGTGCGTACAGTAAAAGCTACCTTGCAAGATATGTGGGACAATACTAACAGGAAAATGTTCGACTTAGGGATACAATGCGTAATACAATTAAAGCTGGTATAACTAATAAAAGCGATGTAACCCAATATTAAATGGCAGAATACTTTGAATAACATATTCAGTTTTTGTAAGTTTAAAATCTATGTTTTAAACTAATCGAAATAAATTTGGATAGGTTTTATAATTTGTTTGTTGAAAATGTTAACCGGCCGTATTAATTTTAAACAGTTGAGAAGTATTTAAAATAGTTTCCGGCAATTCTGAATACATTTTTGGCAGTTGAGAACAATTTAAAATAGTTTCCGGTAATTCTGAAATTTATTTAAACAGTTGAAATGTATTTAAAATAGTTTTCAGCAATTCCGAATAAATTTTAGACAGTTTAGAATAATTTAAAACAGTTTCTAGCAATTCTGAATAAATTTTAGATAGTTGAGAACAATTCAAAATAGTTTCCGGCAATTCTGAATAAATTTTAGACAGTTGAATAGTTCCCGCAAAAGATACAGCCAAAATTCTTTCAAATTTGAACTCAGTCATGTTTCTTTGATACACAAATTAAATTTTATTAATTACTATTGTTTGGTTGAAGAGTTATTGAATAAAAGGTACAGGACCACCGCGGAAAGTAGTTTTGATATCAACTATAATTATTCAATAATTTAAAAAACATTTCGGGTGTAAATTTATTGTATATAATTTATTATTTAGGTAGGTATATGCAAGTATATATCAAGTTTCATGTACAACTGTTGAGTGGTTTACGTTATATTAACAAAGATATAAAAAAAATCTGATGTGGCCAGCACATGACCTCCCGCCAAAAGAAGAAAAGTTTGTAATACAAAATTTTGGATTATATTATATTATATTTTTCCTGAAAAATCTGTAAGCAAATACCAACTTTGCAAAGTTTTAGATCATTAATATATTTTAAGGAAAAATCGTTACACTCACATTATTGTCAAAATCAGCATCAACTTCTCCTTATGCTCTAAAACGCAATCTTCGCCGTAGATGATCCATTTCGTAAATGTGTAGTTGCAAACTATTATTTGCCACTTTAACATCACGTTCTTATTTTGATATAATAGGTACCGTGAGTATTTTTTAACGTGAAACATTGGGTTTGTCATATCCATGGTTACGATTATTTGATTGACAGCAATGTATTTGCGTGTCCAATTTAAAATGAAACACAGGGAACGAATTTGACATTTGGCAAGACGCCAGTAGAGATTAATTTTGTTTAAATAATTATACCTGCTTTCTAAATTAAATTAAGTTGTAGAAAAAATGTTGTCTGTACCTTGTGCCCGAGTGATTTTCTGACTTGGGTAAATTTCTTACAATATTTAAATATAATACTTCTGTCAAATTCATTCCCTATGTTTTAATTGAGACAAGCAATTACATTGCTGTCAATCAAATGTCAAGTAGTAACTTACAGGAAAATTCAGCGGTTATCTGTCATATTGACAAGATGTCATTAGAGGTTAATTTTGTTTAAATAATTATACCTGTTTCCAAAAAATTAAATTATGTTTTTTGTGTGCACCTTGTGCCCGAAATATGTTTAGTGCCCTCGAGTGGTTTTCCGACTTGGTTAAATTACTTACAATATTTAAATATAATACATCTGTCAAATTCGTTCCATATGTTTCATTTTAAATGGGACACGCAAATACATTGCTGTCAATCAAATGTCGAATCGTAACCATGAATATGACAAATCCAATGTTTCACGTTAATAAATACTCACGGTATAATGCTGCAAACATCAAACTTAAATCGAATTATCCTGTATATCTAATATTTATGTATGATGGAAAATATATTATTTTTAAAAACCTTAATTTCATTAGAATCATATTTAAACTACTAAATTCTTCTTAACACGGTTTCATTAGTAATTTTAATGTACATAACTGCTTCGTGAAAGTGGCATTTGTTTAAATATTGTTATTAAAGTATTGTTTTCATTTGACGCAGAGGCAAAGTGATGTACAAATATAAATTATTTTATAATTTAATATTTAAAGATTTACTAAATGCTATTATCGTAGAATTGAAGATTGTGCCATTATATTCAATTTGTATTGGTAAAAGTTGCTAGAATTTTTTTCAAGGAAAACTGTTAAATGCTTGTATAAATGATACTTCCGGTTATCCGATATACACTAAATAAGCTCTTCCCACATTAGTATAGAATGAGTATACAAATTTTAAAATTTTGTGATTGATAGTATTTGAGTAATCATGTCCACACGATCCACACACACACACACACAAACACACACGCACACACACAAACACACACGCACACACACAAACACACACACAACCACACACACACACACACACACACACACACACACACACACACACACACACACACACACACACACACACACACACACACACACCTACAGACAATGATAAAATCGGATTATGGGGATATCAAAACGTGCTTATTCACTAAAATCTCTATATGCGATTTTTAGCACGATCCCAATACCTCCCTTACCTAGGATAGCGGGAGTTAAAATCGTTCATAATTTACAAATTTGTTAATAATTTTTAAACCAATCAACTTGAATTAATAAAACTGTGTATACGTATCAAAGAAACATGGCTGAGTTCAAATCTGAAAGAATTGAGCCCATATTTTTTACACATTATTCAGTTTTTGTAAGTTTAATAGTATATTGTATAACTAGTGCTGAAAGTTGGATATTTCACACCAGTGTGAAGTTCGGGCCACGAGCCGAAGGCGAGTGGTTTAATCACACGAGTGTGAAATACCCTTTCATCACGTGTTGTATACGATACTTTTCCTACGACCACAAAAAAAAGCAATATAAAATTTACATAAAAATGGTAAAACAGTTTGTTAACATCATTGCTATCAGAATTCACTAAAAATTATGTTAAAATCTGATAAATCAGGGATCAGGATCCAACCTTCTTAATCCGTGTAAATTCAGCAAATTATCTGCAACAACAGTCAAATTTTTAAATACAAATTGTTAAGTTAGTTCTCGCAGTTATCGCCGCGTGTGATAAAGTCATATCACACAGCATTGCTAGTGACGTGCAATGACCAACTTTTAGTAATATTTAGCGTGTGAATTTATGTACTTTTCATAGTGGTCGTCGGAAAAATCTATTTTAAACTATCGAAAGAATTTTGTAGAAATTTCTCACTATTTACGTAGGTTTTATAACTTTGTTGAAAATGTAAATCTGCCGAACTACTATAAATTTATCAAATATTTGTACATTTGCAACCATTTAAAAACTGTTGGATAAAATATCGCATTGTACACGTGGATTCATTACATATATCACATTACATAAATCATTTAAATAAAATCTGTTGCGGTGAGCACAATACCTCTCGCAATTTTAATTTTGTTACTTAAATATCGAATTTAACATTTGTACACACAAATAATTATATCTATTCTTTCATTCTATAAGGAATCTTATCCTACTCTTCTAAAATGTTCAAGATGGTTCCAATTCATTGACGGGATTGGCAATATTTCTTAAGGATATAAGTACTATTACTATTAATATACATACGTACCTACGATTTTATATATTTAAATAATATTAAATAAGATACATTAAATGTACTTTCCAGAAAAATCTTTCAGTAATGGTAGAAAACTGTTGATTTTTGACACTGACATTTATCTGTCAATTACAAACATTTGAATTTGACAACTAGTGTAGGCTGGACTGTGCGATTTATTGCAATAGATTAATCTTTATACACACAAACACAGACACACAAACACATACACAGACACACACACACAGACACACATACATACACAAACACACACACACACACATACACACACGTACGGACACACATACACAGACACACACAAACATACACAGACACACACACACAGACACACCAATACACAGAAACACACAAACATACACAGACACACACAGACACAGACACACACACATACACACACATACACACATACACACACATACGCACACACATACATACACACATACACACACATACGCACACACATACATACACACATACATACATACACATACATACACACACACATACACACACAGACAGACACACACACACACACAGACAGACAGACACACACACACATACACATCATTTTAGCATAAGTCCAATATTTCTCTTAGCGAGAGGTAAAAAGTGATATTTTCTCAAGTGTCTTCCGTAATGAATACTCATTTGCCAAACGAAATTTTATCCAACAGTTTTTTAAATTGTTTAAAGAATACCACTATCTAATAATTAATATTTAATAGGTGGACCTTTCTTTGGTCTGATGCATGAAAAAACGTGGAGAATTTGGATACAGCTTACGAGCTTTGGATTTTAACACTACAAAAGCTGCTTTAGTTTTGCAACTTTGGTATCTTGTAAGGATAGCTGAGCACCAGACAAATCTTCGACGTAGGCGGCCATCGATGGATGAACTGGTACGAAACTTTATTTTTTTCATAATTGTAACGTTTATAAAATATTATCTCGTTCTTATGATCAACCATGAGAACTTATAGTCAAAGGAATATGACTATATGCCTAATTATCATCTTGTTCTCATACTCAGCCATGAGAACTTATAGTTTAGGGAATATGACTATGCATAATTATTATTTTGTTCTCATACTCAACCATGAGAACTTATAGTCAAAGGAATATGACTATATGCCTAATTATCATCTTATTCTCATACTCAGCCATGAGAACTTATAGTTTAGGGAATATGACTATGCATAATTATTATTTTGTTCTCATACTCAACCATGAGAACTTATAGTCAAAGGAATATGACTATATGCCTAATTATCATCTTGTTCTCATACTCAGCTATGAGAACTTATAGTTTTGGGAATATGACTATACATAATTATTATTTTGTTCTCATACTCAACCATGAGAACTTATAGTCAAAGGTTTATGTCTAAATATTATTTTGAACTCAAATTCAGTTTTGAGTACTGTAGTAAACGAAATATAACTTTCCTTATAAAATCAAAACAATTTGAAATTGAAATATCGACTATTTATCAATAAAATCAATATCTGGGAACAAATGATTAGCATTTATCTTTCAGGAATCGGACATCTAGAAGACTAAAAAGTAGTAGCTTTATAAGTTTTAGTATTATTTACGTAAGAATGGCATTGCGCTCAATAAAGTATATACTTGTTAAAGATACGTAATTGAAGTGGTTTTTTTGGTTATACAATCTGTTCATGAGACAACATATGTAACTCTGTTTAGGAAACAATTTGAAACTGTCAACATAGTTCGTATACATTGACGGGTGTTCTAACATTTTTGTGTTTAGTGTTGATTTATCAATTCATGTGCGTTTCTTGATGCGGGAAAAGATACAGATTATGAAGCGAATTGAACTTGTGCAATGCCATTCGTACGTGAGGAATACTATAGTTTTAAGTTCTTGGAAATGTATTTTCAGGTTTTAATTAAACTTTGGCTCATCGCGCCGTCGAGCAAACACGCGTTTTCTTTAAAAATTAAAAATAAATTTATTAATTTGAAGTGCAGTCCGTGGCGATCATCCTAAAATCGTGCGTCTACGGTTGCAGCGGTAACCGTACGCGTGGCTTACCCAGACGGTAGCTAGGGAGAGTGCTTGGGAAAAGAAAATACGGACGTATCGGGGGATGCTTGCAGGTGGATGGATGAGTGAGTCAGGAAGGAGGTAACAGATTCGAAACTTTGATGTGGGTGTTCGGGTTCCTTATTCAATTAACTTCACACGGTCAGAGGGGCTGGGTAGGTAGGGTTCGTGCGCGATAGCCATAATTGAGTGGACTGATATGTGCAACGCACCGTATTGTGAATCCTGTTGTTATGGTGGATCGCTTCACACTTGTGTGAATGTTTCTAGGGACATTAATCCATAGTTGGCACAGAAAGCTTTCTTATGGCCTTATGTGCTCTCCTCATCCGGAGGCAACGTAATCATCATTTAATGGTAATGGCAACGAATAGGTAAAGTTTTTGTTTGAATTAACTTTGTTGAGCACACGGGTTAATAACCGCGTTCGGTGTAGGGTATCCGCGAGAGGCGCGGGCGAATGTCTCCGGGAGTAGCTAGGTAGGTTGGCGTGCACCCTAGGTAGTTACATGTGACTGCTGCCGTGCTCTCTACCTAGTTCGAGTATTAGGCCGTAAATGCTCTGCATCGCGTGGGGTCGGCTTAACCCCCTCGTAAACTTCCGTGAGAACCAACAACGGCGTTCGACGCCACGGTGTTCTCACCATTTGCTTAGCTCGTACTCTTTCTCTCTCACACGCCTTTAGCTTAGTTTAATCTAGATATAAGATAGTTCGCGTAGACATAAGATAGCTTAGATATAAGTAGGAAGGGTTGTTTTTGCTTTTCGAGAGAGAGAGAAAACTTAACGTAACTTCACATTTTTAGACTTGCTTTTCTTTGAAATCGATATTAACGTAAAATAGGCTTTTTTAGACTTGTTTTTCATTGAAATATCTCTTAACGTAAGATAGGTTATTTTGTGCACTTCACTAACTTAATTTGGGGGGGAACTACAATAATTTAAGTTAGATCATAAGTATTATTGTACACGGAACTGTATTTAATAAATGGTATATATATAAGGGAACGTGGGTTTGGCATTTAAGGGCGGTGTTTCCCTTATATATACTATTTATTAAATAAAGGGTTTCGTTTTTAGTTCTAAGATAGTTTTAAAGTTAAAAAAAAAACTCCCCACCGCCACTATCTTCAAGATTGCAGTGCCGATTGGAGCCGCAGACCATGGCTTCTTCTTCATTTGTTTAAAATGTATGTACAATAAAACAAACTTTTATTGCGTTTATTTTAAATTAATACCCATGTTCCTTTAGTTGTCAAGTAGGTAGTTTTAGTAAAAAATTGTAATTATTATTAAGTATTTAGACGCGGTCAGGGCAAAGTTAGATTTTAAGTATTGTAAACGAAGCTTTGTATTAATAAATATTATATATTTTGGTAAGTGGGAGGTTTGGGTGGTAACAAAATATATAATATTAATATGAAGTTTCGGAAACGGTCTTCAACTGAATAAGAAATCTTTGTACCTTTAAAAATGGGAACAAGGAATCTTATTTAGGGACCACCAAGATTTCATTTGTTAAATTACTATTGTAAACGAAACTCTACAATATAGTATCATTTTACTTTAAAACTTAAATAATTTAAATGTAGAATTTCGTATTAGTTATAAAACTGAAATGTTTGTTACCAAATAAAATTGTGGTTATATTATTTGTGTTCAATTCTATTGCATCTTTATTCAGTCACAGAATAAAGATACAAAATAATTAACAACAAATAATACAACAATAGTAATGATAATTTTATTTGGGAACAAACATTTTAGTTTTATAACTAAATCATGTTTGACACTATTATAAATTGTTATTAGATTTGTTGACAAATTTAGTAACAATTGTGAACAGAATTATAACACAAAAGAAACTTAAAAGACACTTGTGTTTGAAAATTCTGTTCATAATTATTTCTCACTAAGTTTGTATAACAAATTTGGTGACAATCTTTTAACGTTGTCAAACAGGCCTTAGTTGTAAATTAGAAATGTGTTTTACAACGTATATCTGTCATTACAATTTGATTGTAAATATTATAAACTATTCTACATTTTTATTTTGTAATAAAAGTAACTTATATTACAAAATAAAGATGTAGAATAGTTTATAATATTTACAATCAGAATAATGATAGTTTTACTTTCTGAAACACATTTCTAACTTACAACTAAAGGCCTGTTTGACAACGTTAAAAGATTGTCACCAAATTTGTTAAACAAACTTAGTGAGGAATAATTATGAACAGAATTTACAAACACAAGTGTCTTTTAAGTTTCTTTTGTGTTATAATTCTGTTCACAATTGTTACTAAATTTGTCAACAAATCTAATAACAAAATATTATAATGTTAAACCGTCTCTTGTAATAGCAATAAACTTTAATTTTTATAAGAAAAAGTCTTGTAATTTTTTGATATAATACAAATATATTATGTTTAAAAATTGATTTTTTTTCTAAGTCCCTACACGTATGTAGTTTTTAAAACGGCCACCAGGGGGCAGCACCTGTCGATAAATGTTCCAACTTAGAGGCAAATTTAACCCAAAAAATTTCATTTGTGTACATACGTACGTACATACATCATTTTCGGTTATACCTAATGGGAATTTGTTACTTTTAACATGGGACGCTTATTTTTGGGTGTTTTTGCATTGAAAATCGGATGTATACTTGATTGGGAATTTAAATTTGCCGCAAAATACAGGGTGTAAATTCCCAATAGGTATACATCGTTTTTAGAGCCTTTTCGTCCCATTTTCCCAACTCAAATTCCCATCGTAAACGTCCCATATTTAGTGGGTTAAATTCCCATTAGGTATAACCCTAAAATGATGTATGTACGTATGTATGTTCAAAGCGAAGTAGTATTTCTGGTTGCCCATATTTTAGGCGCAACCTCCTTTCTAATAGGTTCTGCCCTCTAGCGGCCATTCTAAGAACTATATACGTGTAGGGGTAGCAAAGGGGTAAAAAATAAACAATTTATATCTTAAATTATATTTTATTGTGTAATATTGTACATTAGGGATAGTTAAGTGAAATACAACAATGTAAAATACAAATAAACAATAAATACAAGTAAAATGTACAAAAACTATTATTTAAACATCCCTATTTCTAACTTTTCAGGATAAGGGTAAGTATATTATTTATTTACAAAGTACATTAAGGGTATTTACATGAAATACAACAATGTAAAGTGCAAATAAATACAAGTAAAATGTATACAAACTATTATTTAAACATCCCTATTTCTAATTTTTCAGGATAAGGGTAAGTATATTATTTATTTACAAAGTACATTAAGAGTAGTTACATGAAATACAACAATGTAAAGTGCAAATAAATAATAAATACAAGTAAAATGTATTACAAACTATTATTTAAACATCCCTATTTCTAATTTTCAGGATAAGGATAAGTATATTATTTATTTACAAAGTATATTAAGGGTAGTTACATGAAATACAACAATGTAAAGTGCAAATAAACAATAAATACAAGTAAAATTATACAGACTATTATTTAAACATCCCTAAGCATATTTGTTTATAAAATACAAATAATAATACATACAATTTAAGCCATGACCATAATAAACAATAAATATTTCTTAAACCAATACATTTTTATTTAACAATCCGTCATTTATTTCAGGGGGATGTACCACAACAAAGAGACAGGGAAGTATGTAGTTATGTAACATTTATAAGGGAAATAAGACATGGGAAGTTTTTTATGTTCATTCGTGTTCTACGGATTGTAATTAGTCTAATAGAACTAGTCCGGCCCTTTTAGCTTTTATAGTTTTGGAGCTATAACACTTTTTTTAAACTCAATTTTACTCAGTTTTTGAGTCGAAAATTTTTGATGGTATCAGGATAACAGGAATGAAAAGAGTTCTCATATTTTAAATGTGACGACGGATTCGTGTTCTTCGGGTCGTAATTAGTCTAAAAAACCCTGTCCGGCCTTTCTAGCTTTTGTAGTTTTGGAGCTATAACACTTTTTTTACACCCAATTTTACTTAATTTTACTCAGTTTTTGAGTCGAAAATTTTTGATGGTATCCGGATAACAGGAATGAAAAGAGTTCTCGTATTTTCAATGTGAGACCGGATTCGTGTTCTACGGGTCGTAATTAGTCTAAAAAACCCTGTCCGGCCCTTCTAACTTCTGTAGTTTACGAGCTACAACACTTTTCTTAACCCAATTTTTGGTGTCAATGACCTGAATTTACTCAGTTTTTAAGTCGAAATTTTTTGATGGTATCCGGATAACAGGAATGAAAAGAGTTCTCATATTTTAAATGTGACGACGGATTCGTGTTCTACGGGTCGTAATTAGTCTAAAAAACCCTGTCCGGCCTTTCTAGCTTTTGTAGTTTTGGAGCTATAACACTTTTTTTAAACCCAATTTTACTTAATTTTACTCAGTTTTTGAGTCGAAAATTTTTGATGGTATCCGGATAACAGGAATGAAAAGAGTTCTCGTATTTTCAATGTGAGACCGGATTCGTGTTCTACGGGTCGTAATTAGTCTAAAAAACCCTGTCCGGCCCTTCTAACTTCTGTAGTTTACGAGCTACAACACTTTTCTTAACCCAATTTTTGGTGTCAATGACGTGAATTTACTCAGTTTTTGAGTCGAAATTTTTTGATGGTATCCGGATAACAGGAATGAAAAGAGTTCTCATATTTTAAATGTGAGACCGGATTCGTGTCCTACGGGTCGTAATTAGTCTAATAAACATTGTCCGGCCTTTCTAACTTTTGTAGTTTAGGAGATATAAAGCATTTCTTAATTAAAAAGTGTCGCATTTTGAGTCGATAATTTTCCATAGTATCCGGGGAACAAAAATGAGAAAGATGGTTATTTTATTGCTTATAGAGCTTAAAAAATAAATAATAAAATTTTGGTGTAAACAAAAAAAAAATCAAAAAATGTTCTAAAATTTTCAAAAACCCTTATTATAAAAAAATTTGCCCTACGCCCTTCAAACTTTGGTATGATGTAATTTGACCCTATATTACTCATTCGAATTCCCTTAAGGAAAAGCGTTTTAAGGAAAACGCTGAAAACCCAGCCGTTTTCGAGATATGGGCCCTTAAAGTTTTTTAAAGGGACCAACACTTAAATTCGTCCATTTATAGGGCTAAAGGGCCGGGAAATAGCGAATCGGGGGGATTCGAACCCGCGCTTTCCATTGGCTTGCACAGAATTGATAAAAACCCTTTGGTTTACAATATATTTGCCCTTCAAGTTTGTGGCGAAGGGCCTGCGCTAATTCCTGAACTAAAAGAGCTAGAAAATCCGGACAAGTGTTGTTAAACCTACTTGGAGCTGCATAAATGAAATCCGTGGTCTAATTTTCCCTAAGGGCTCAAATAAGCCCTTAGCCCTTTATAAAAGGGCGGACTCCTATCGGATGGTTATTTTCGTACCTAGAGAACTTAATACTAAAAGATAGCATAGGAAAATTCGGAAAAATCCTTAAATATTAAGATATTTCCCTGTCCCTTTTGTTATTACATAGGAAAGGTAAGGAAACTACTATTTTATTTATTTATTCTTATAAAAAGTCATATTTTATCATCATCCAGTGTTGTAGTCACCGTATCCTATTGCTGGGTGTACTAGGCCCTTCGCAGAACTTGTAAACAAACATAAACATTGTTTACTTTGAGCGCCAAAGTACAAAAGATATAAAAAATAAACACTTAATTAGAGTGGGGGTATTACGTGATAATATTAATATTATGTTTTTACAATAAAGACTTCAGTTCCTTTCAGTTTTTGGTGATGTGAACATCGTGTGCTTGTGAATAATCGTGTAGTGCCATATAGCAACGAAAAAGTTTGAAATTTTTATTGAAATCGTTCTCTATTTACATCGTATAGTTCGCTATATATTTTAAAAGTGTTAGATTTACTCTATAAATATTTTAAAAAATATTTAAATAGCTTTAAATAATTGTCATTTTGTTTAAACTTTTAAAAATAATCCAAATTTAATAATTTAATAGTACACTAAATTTAAATGTTCATATGTATATTATTGTTTACAATAAAATCTAAATATTCAAAATTCATTTTAACTTATACAACGTATTTCTGCTTCTTATAATTTTAGATATTTAAAATGTTGCATAAGACTCTGTCCTTCCGTTAGTGTTCATTGTTTAATCCTTATTCAAAATTATATTGTGTCGTGAGTTAGTTTACTATACAGTTGCTGTATATTTTAAAAAAAGTCTTTCCTATTATTAAATGTGTATAATTGTCCGTAAAAGTGTTTTACTAATACCAAGTGTTATACAAGTTATTCTAATTGAAGTAAGTGTTACGTAATATTTACTACATAGTGTATTCTGATCTGTGAAAATCGCCGATGATGATATATTACAGTGATGATACAACAGCGGATGATATATTATGAAAATTCACCATAGGTAAGTATGAACCTTTGATATTACATTTACATTTCTTCTAAGTTGTTGAACACAAAACAAATGTGTCTGCCAATAACGAATTTTATGTAAAATATAAATTTTTACTTCCCTATTTAAGTACTATCGTTCTTGTAGTAGTAATAAATGAAAATATGAAAAAGTGTACAGAGAAAATTTGACGAAAATACATGTATTTTAACGCCGCGTAACTCCTAAACTAATCGAAGTTAAAAATTATAATCAGATGTATCTTACAGAGCATTTTATGTAGATTCCAAATTTTCATTGGACAAGTTGCTATCTTTAACTATGTAAGAGTAATAAATAAGAATGTGAAATAACAACGCATGACAAAGTTTGGTGGAATATACAGTTTAACTCTCACATTTATATTTCATAGAACTTGAAGTATGAAAATCAAGCGAACCGGTTCACGACTTCACGATACCGTAGGGGATGGTTTCCTGATCCAGACAACGAAATCATATCCACCAGGTCCGGAGAGAAGCCCCAGGATACTGTAGACACACAAACGGGTTCTCCAAGTCGCGATGTCTGCGTCTCTTACCACTGGAACGTCGAAAACTTGATGATCTGCAAAAAAAATGATTTATTAATAAAATTATAAATGTAATAACTTATTTATTGTATCTGCACTTTGTGTTTGCATTAATAAAACCACTTTTCTATTCATATTAATATGTAAAGTTGAAATATTCTATAGAAAAGTATTTGTCAACATTTCAACAATTTTAAAACGTTGCTTATGTATACAAAGATGCATGTGCAAATCAAATTTGAAACATACAAGTTCCCATCTTACTTAGTTTCAGAAATTTTGAGCCCTAAAGTTGGAATTTCCAATTTAAATTCCTGAAACTTACTATATACATGCAGAAAACATCTCCCTCAATTCAAATTAAAATCTGCAAGTCGCTATCTCACTTAGTTTTTAAAATATTTTATTTTTATCATGGTATACACAAAAGACATTTTTCTATCTTGAAACAAACATAACTGAATTCTTTTTTTCAGTAATTCGAATTCCTGAAACTTAGCGTACATATAGAAAACACCCCCTGAATTCAAATTTGAAAACTGCAAATTAGTATCTCACTTAGTTTTTAAAATATTTTACTTTTATCATGGTATACATAAGACATTTTCCTATCTTGAAACAAACATAACTGAATTCTTTTTTTCAGTAATTCGAATTCCTGAAACTTAGTGTACATATAGAAAAACACCCCCTGAATTTAAATTTGAAAACTGCAAGTCGCTATCTCACTTAGTTTTTAAAATATTTTAGTTTTATCATGGTATACATAAAAGACATTTTTCTATCTTGAAACAAACATAACTGAATTCTTTTTTTCAGTAATTCGAATTCCTGAAACTTAGCGTACATATAGAAAAACACCCCCTGAATTTAAATTTGAAAACTGCAAGTCGCTATCTCACTTAGTTTTTAAAATATTTTAGTTTTATCATGGTATACATAAAAGACATTTTTCTATCTTGAAACAAACATAACTAAATTCTTTTTTTCAGTAATTCGAATTCCTGAAACTTAGCGTACATATAGAAAACACCCCCTGAATTCAAATTTGAAAACTGCAAATCAGTATCTCACTTAGTTTTTAAAATATTTTACTTTTATCATGGTATACATAAGACATTTTCCTATCTTGAAACAAACATAACTGAATTCTTTTTTTCAGTAATTCGAATTCCTGAAACTTAGTGTACATATAGAAAAACACCCCCTGAATTTAAATTTGAAAACTGCAAGTCGCTATCTCACTTAGTTTTTAAAATATTTTAGTTTTATCATGGTATACACAAAAGACATTTTCCTATCTTGAAACAAATATAACCCTTTCTATCAACCCTAAAGTTCATAAATTATATTTCGCGGTGTTTACAAATACTAATTTAAAAAAATCGTACGAGCGACTACAAAATTATGTAATACATAGACATCAACTATAATTTATACTCATTATTTTGATTGTTGACTACCATTGTTATCTAATGCCTAACTGTTACATAGATCAATTTTGTCAGTTTGTCAGTTTCATTGTTACAGTGCTAGTGAACAGACGTGTGGTGTGCTCGTGTACTGTGCCTTCGAGGACGACTTCCTAGTGCCTGGAGAGGACTTTTGGACATCTTCAAGACTTGGACTTATACTTAGGGAAATAATTTATTCATAGTAAGTTTCTTTTTATATTTTTAAACTACTTTTAGTAACCATTATTGGATATATTAGCCATTATTTTTAACGACTATTTCGGGTGTATATATACTTTATATTTGAATTATAATTGATGTTGTGTGGAAAAGAATTTGAGTTAATTTAGAATTATTCATAGTGTTAATATCATATATTGTTGGACGTACTATATATTTTACTACAAATATTTTATATTTAAATAATTAAAAATTTAAATGTTCTTGTTAATATTAAATTTCTCACACTTACTTTCATATTAGGCATTTTATTTTTAATAATTACAAACGATTGAAACAGTTCTAAATCCATCCGTATTATTATCTGTAACCACTTATCCAAATATTATTTCGATTATACTTTTATTGTTACAGAAACATGTAACAGAGATGAATTACAATCCTTGCCAAGCCGTAGAAGGATGTGAGTGAGTTGCAGAAGGATATCTTTCCTGATTTCAGCGTTGGAGATGATCATATTGTTGCAGAGCATAATACTGAAGACACCCCAACATGTATTGGTGCCCCTCAAGACTTATAAGATTTATGTAAATAAATAAATAAAAGTTATCCTCCTAAATATTATGTACTCGTATAACTAATACATGGCTAAAAAATTGGCACAAAATCAATTCATGTCATTATATATCTTCATTGTCATATATTTTACAGTTCATTATATAAGAAATTCACATACCATAGATCCATGCGTACACAAGTTCAAATATTTCTTATGTATACATATTTGAAACAACCCCCGAAATCCAAATTTGAAATCTGCAAATCGCTATCTCACTTAGTTTTTAATTTATTTTATTTTTATCATGGTATACACAATAGATAATTTATTTAGCCATCTTGAAACAAACATGAATATTTTTTAAGCAATTCAAATTCCTGCAACTTTACGTAGCTATAGAAAACAACTATTTCACTTAGTTTTTCAATAATTTCGTTTTAAAGTTAATATATACAATGACATTTATTTTGCCATGATTAATGAAAATTTGTACAAATATGAGTTTTATTTTTGCTTACTCTTACTAAACTAGCTAGACACGGTTATACAAAATTGGTAAACATATGTAGAAAAGTCCGTAGAATTGAATGGCGTAACGCCCGTCAATGTATCTTTTACCACTCATTAGTTATAGGCCGTCAAAGTCAAAAAATATTGTCACTTTTGCATTAAAAATAAAAATTTCTATTTTAGAAACTAAGGCCTAGAGATTTTTTTCATTATTTTTCCCGTAATCAGCATGCTTGAATTAAGAGATAATGATACTTTCCATTTAAATACAGGCTGGTCGGATTTTCAGTGGACTACTGAATTGTTTAATGTTACCATTTTTGCGTACTCTTACTATACTAACTAGACACGGTTATTCAAAATATGTAAACATAGTAGAAAAGTCCGTAGAATCGAATGGCGCAACGCCCGTTAATGTATCTTTTACCATTCATTAGTTATAGGCCGTCAAACTCAAAAAATATTGTCAATTTTGCATTAAAAATAAAAATTTCTATTTTAGAAACTAAGGCCTAGGGAATTTTTTCATTATTTTTCCCTTAATCAGCGTGTACGAATTGATGAAAAATAGTCGGACTTGTAGTGAACTACATATACCTAGTATTATATTGTTTAATTTAATTTTACAGGGGTAGTTTTCATCAAAACGAAGATTTAACAGCTAATCCCCATGGGCGAAATTACAAGAAATATCTACTAAAATGTAACTCACCATTGTTGAGTGCTTCAGGTTACAATGTCGGAACTCCAAGTCGCTAAGTCTGCAACACCAGGATGTCGGCTTTTCACACGGCTGCATCTGAAAAGGACACACATATTTAAAAAAATGTTATAATAAAAAAAAGGTAATTTTGTATTTTGTGTACTCAAATTTTTTTCGCGCTACTTCTACATTCATAATATTCAAAACACGTGAACGAATTACATAATACATAAGAAGCAATTATTATTTATAATGACTCATTATTATTAAATTGTTGACTTGTATTTCTACGGGGTAAATTATTTAACACCCTAACTATTACATGGATTAATTCTTTCAGTTTGTTTGTTACAGTGCTAGTGTAAAGACGTGTGTGTAGTGTGCTGGTGTACTGTGACCACGAGGACGACTTCCTGGTGCTTGGAGAGGACGTTAGGATACCTGCAGGACTTAGAGTTATATCCATAGATTTCATTTATTCAAAGTGAGTTTTTTTTTTGCTTTATAATACTTCATAGTTGTTTCTTTTTATTTGATATATTAGCCATTAATTTGGAGGGATTATTCTAGTATAGATACAAGATATAAACTATATTTAAATAATTTTTCATATTATATCGAAAATAGTTTGCATTATTTGATAATTATTTAATATTTCTACCATATACAATCTTCTAACATTTTATTCTGTAAATACCATGTATAAAGCCCCATATAGTTTTATGGCAAAGATATTTGAAAAAAAAATGTTTTCTAATGTTAAATATCTGCCATGAATTGTGTTCATCTTGTATGTCCTATATATTTTACTACATAATTATATTTTGTTCCATATATACGTAATTATGAATGTATACGATAATACGACAAATGGTGACGTCCTTTTTTTATTTGTGAAATTACATAACTTATACCTCATTATTAAAATACTTTAATATCGTACACTATGCATTAAAATCTATAATTATTGATCGATTGAAATATTTATTCATTCTTTTGTAATATTGAATATCTCGCACTTTCTTTGGTATTAATATATCTTTTTAAATAATAATTATATATACTTCAAATAATTCTTAATAATCTACAAATAAAATCATATTATTTTCTATGACCATTAACCACTAATTTATATTTGTTGCTTTCGAGTATATTTTCTATTGTTGCAGATAGATAAGCTGTGCTCTTAAACAGACGATACTGCAAAAGTACCCGAGAGAGTTGCAGTTCATGAATCCTGATTTCCGCATTGGAGACGGTCACCCTGTTGCAGAGCATCGCACACCAAAACAACCCCAACATAGATTTTGTACACCCTAGTCATATTTATCAAATTTATGTAAATAAATAAAACCTCACATCTATACACTACTTATGTTATATAACCATTTAACATGAAAAATCATCTACTCTACTAATAAAAACTTTATAAACAAATGTTGAAAACACTCATACATATAAGCATATTTAAATGACAATAAAATCATATCATTATACAATTCCCATTTTCATTTTCATAATTATATTTCAACATCTCAAAACGTATTACGTTAGGTTCTCATACATTACAAACACATATTATACATACATACATACATATTATTTCAAGGGTACAAGAAACGAAAGAGCTAAGTCTAAACATTACTGATTTTTTTTTTAACGATTCATACATTTGGAAAATAATTATACATATTCAAAATAATTTCCTACATTCATATTTGAAAAGTACAAATGGCTATTTCTGTTAGTTTACGAGATATTAATTTTTAAACTTGCTATTGTCAATAGAGATGTACTCATCTTGAAACTAGCATTACTGAAAACTTTTTCAGCGATTTATATATTCTAAAATTAAGTTTACCATATAGTAAATAAATTCCTTAATATCACTTTGAAAAGTACAAGTCGCTATATCTCTTAATTTTCGTGATATTCATTTCTAAAGTTACTATTTTCAATAAACATATACACGTCTTAAAATAAACATTACTGATTTTCTTTTCCAGTGATTGAAACATTTTAAAATTATACATATAGAAAATTACTTTCTATATACAAATTTAAAAAGTATGAGACGCTATTTTTCTTAGTTTTCGTGATATTCAATTTCAAAGTTGCTATTTTTAATAAATATAAACACGTTTTGAAATAAACATTACTGAAAAAATTTTCAGCGATTTAAAACTTTTTAAATTTGTATAAATATACGAAGTAACTCTCTACAATTAAATTTTGAAAATGCAAGTCGCTTTTTCTTTTAGTTTTAGATATACCTGTTGTGAAACAAGCATTGCTGAAAATGTTTTCAGCGATTCCAAAGTGCTGAAATTACGTTTACTTATAGAAAATAATCCAACAAATAAAAATAAGATTAGGATAATTTGCTATTACTCTTAGTTCTTGAAGTATTGAATTTTAAAGTTATTATGAACAATATATGAATCAATAGTACATATTTAAAACTTTAAAATTTCAATATCTCGAAACTATATAAGTAATTGGGACTTAGCTCTATTTTTCTGTACCATCTTTTGCATCCCCTACATACATACGAGTACACACTTGTAATAAAATACTCTGATCGTTCCAAATAAAACATAGTAAGAAAAAACCTAATTTGTATTATTATATTTAAAATATACTTAATAACATATTCGCACATTGAAAATAGTTATTTGTGTATCTAGAGCGGAAAATCATAATTTACACACATACTTTTTCTACGTCCGTTGGAAAAGATGATAAAAACATTTTGCTTTCAAATCACCTATGTACCACGTCTTCTAATTAAAAACTGTATCACAAAATAATTATCTCTCCTGCAAGAATGACGTAATAAGAGTTTCGACGTAATTAAAAACATTACATTTTAAACTTTGAAATGCATTAATTAAGATATAAAACTGATAAATTGATACATTATCCCTAATTATATAGATCACAAAATTTTGGGCCTCATATTTCGATTCCACAGAGTTAATCAATATATTAACATTTACATGTTTGATATTTATATATATAATTTAAAACAAATACAGCCAATAGTTCAAAAATATTTTATATATTGTTTGCATAATTGAAAATTTTTTAAACTTCATTTTTATATTAAACAATTGGATTAAAAAAAAACCATCTCAAAATTTTCTTTTCATTTTGTTTAAACTTTAGTTTACATTTTTTTAAATATATCTTTTAGTTATGTGCGATTTCGAATTTGAATCCCAAAAGTTTATAGCAAGAGAGATAATTAATTTTGAAGTTGTAAAATATATTATTTTAAACAGAATATATTTTCAATACCCAAAAAATGTTAGGGAAAAACTTTGTAAGGATTTTCTGTTATAAATAAATATATGATAATCTTATACATTTCTTTTTTTTTAAACAAATGATCCTTATAAAAGTTTCAACAATTAAGCGATCGATTGTTGTCAATCATATATGTTAGCCTACTTGTATATTTCAATAAATCAGAATAAAGAATTTATATCATATGTTCTCATATATATAATTAAAAACAAACCTATATATCAAATATCATCTTTCAAAGTGTTACAGATCAAGATACATTTATTTATGTATATAATTGTCATTCGCATATATCTCTGTATTAAAACAATATCTTTGCAAAATATAGCAATGCATTATGTAAACCATTATGTAATATATTTATGACCAATAAATACCGATAAAATAATATACATATGTATTTCACTCTAACACCCTATTTACGAAACAAAAAATTGCAATCCAAAGATCTAAGTTCATATCCCGCTTAGAAACCAGTTCACAACCTATAAATCCACAACCAGAACGACGACCAACAAAAATCTCCCATCCTAAAGATCCAGGTTCGAATCCCGCTTACTAGCCACCAGGAACCAGCCGAGCATCCCATCCTAGCTACCAGCAACCCGCCCTAGCCATCCACGAGCGCGCCTAGGCTACGAGCCGAAGGCGAGCACGTGGGTGCTAGGCGGGTTGCTGGGAGCTAGGACCGGATCGCTCCGCTGGTTCCTGGGGGCTAGCCAGCAAAAAATTTCTAGAAATCTGTATATAGCTTGATATAGACGTTATTACGTAATTTTACGACGAAGAGTGTACGGTAGGACGCCAACACTCGCGCTGCACGAATGGCTGTAAATTCAACAGACAGCCAGTATTATACATAGCTAGAAATCTGTGGTGGGAGACCTGAGATTCATGATTCGATCACCAGGCCTTACTACAGCCTACCGTATTGTCAGAAATTTGAATTTTTGTGGGTGAATACATTTCGTTCGGCAAGAGAGCTCACAAATTCTCGTTTTCGTGACTAGTAGTCTTGCTACACGCTGAACATTGCCGAATCTACAATTTTGTCAGCCAGAAGCCTAGCAACAGTATTGCGATCGATGGATTTCTGAATTTTGGTGAGTAAATGCCTTGCGATCGGCTGAAAAATCGTCTGAGACCTCAAAAATGCTCGTAACGGCAGTAAAGTGCTACTTTTCGGCCGCTACGGCCCTAAAACGTCGATTTTACACGATTTTTACGATTTTGACGACCAGAAGCCTTGCTGGTGCTCGTGGCACGGATTTTGCTGGCTAGAAATTTTGTCGTGTAGGCTACTTGCTTTTCTAATCTGCTGTGCACTACGTTGAAATTTAGGCGCTAAAATTATTCATGCAGGTTGCAGATCGGCGATCGCTTTGCGGTGCTCTCGAATCGTTATTTTGCTGGTTATTTACCTATAGGCCGCAAATCCTGCTGATCTCATTTTGATGATCTAGTTCGTATTTTGGTGAATTGCTGGGTGCTGGAATGTAATTTTTGAGGATAGGAAACAAGGTTTTTGAATTGAGAAATTGTATTCTTTTTTACTGTTTTTATTGATCATTTATATAATACATTTTATTTGTGTTACATATTGTAATATTATTCTATGAGGACTTGTAAATAAATCAATAATGAAATATATATCGCCAAATATTTATTAAATCGTATCGTATAAGTTATTACATAATATTACAGATTTTTGCGAGTATAATGTATAACATTTTTTTCTAAGACTTATCGAGATATAGATTACTTTAATATAACTATGTAAATACTTTCAAATAAATAATAGTGATGCAAAGATTTATATACAGAGATACAATTAAAAATAGATCAATAATTTAATATAAAGTTTTTTAAACAAATATATGTTTAATTTGAATATATTAACTACTATAGTGTGACTATGTCTTAGAAAAAACTGTATCAATAGGGAATAAAGTAGAGCAATTATAATATAATACTGATATATTCACTATCACAGATTCACTATCACATATTAAGTTGTATTTTTCACCAAATTACACACATTAAAAATCTATAATTTAAAGCAAGAACAACCAATGTTAACATTTCATGACTTTGAAAATGAGTGATTTCAAATAAACGAGTAATTTTCAGTGTTAATAAAACCAGGATTACATTAACACTAGGTACTATTAATGTTGATCATTAATGTTACTAATTCTCTTATTTAAAGTGTTTATAGTACTAAAACGCTACTGATATGTCCACATTGGTTATTATTGCAATAATGATTTTCTTATCTAAAGATGTAACATCGGTTCAGTGTTCTTGAGAAATTTTCATTAGCATTTCAACGCGTAGAACATACGATTTATTGTCCAGTTTATGTATAATGTACTGAGCAATAAATAGATCAACATATAAAATAAAAATTTTCATTATTTAGAGAATGAATGTTGTTTTACTAAGTTTTAAACTAATAGTTATGGGCGTTTTTTATATCAAATGAAAATAATTCGTCTCTACATCATTGTTTGCATTGTTATGTAGTTATATAGGTTACTGTAATCGAGATTGTAATATATGTAAATACTTTCAAATATATAATATTCAATTCAATATTAATTTAAGTTATTTTCTAACAAAATAATAAAATACACCCACTTTCAGTTACAAGAAACCGCAATAAACCTTTCTCGACAAGGAGAGGTTTCTCGTGAGATAGCAGACTTCCTAAAGATCGATAAAAGCACAGCAAATAGAATTATTACCAAATATAAATTGCCAAAATCATTAGCTGATAAGCCAAGATGTAATAGAACCCCGTAAACCAACAAAGCGAAAGGATAAAATAAACTAAAATCTAAAGTCGGGTTTATGCAGCAATATCATAGTCATTGTTATAGTTGCAATCTTAGTCTTAAGAATTAGAATATGTTTTTTATAATAGAGCTGTATATGTAACGTCGTCATAGTCAGTATCATGAACATGAGCATAATCACAGAATTGGATTAATTTTAATTTTATGTCTACGACTATGACGACTTACAAACTGCGCAAGCCTGAGAACTGTCAGTATCAGAAAACATGACCTCTATTATTATTGTAATGTTGTTTATTTATGAACAAACTATTTTTTTCTCTATTATATGTTAACTTATCCATATTTATTTATTCGACAAGTACAATATTTATTATAAATAAAAGTAAATGAGGTTAGAAAGTGACATATTAATAGCCATAACAAATATGCTGCATAAACGACCACCTATCTTAAGACTGTTCTTATTGCATAAACCCGGCTTAAAGCAGTAAAATAAATTTTAAGTCAACAAAAGTCCGAATTCTAGTTTGACCACCCTAATCTCTGAATTTAAATCCATTAAAACATTTATGCCAGAAGTTAACAATACGCGATGGAAAAGAAAAACAAGTCTGAATTATGGAACGATTTAGAAAATAAATGACAAGATGTACACCACAAGACAGTATAATAAATTTAATTTAATCAATATCTGAGTGTATTTTGCAGAGATTGTATCAAAAGGAATGATGATAAACTATTAAATATGGAGAACAAAACGAAAAAAGATTGAACATAATATTATTAGTTGTTTTGAAATAAGCATATTTTTGGCGCAATATTTTTGCACAGCACGATAAACTATTTTGTTACTACATAATTTTATTTACCTACATAGTTTCTGGTTTATAATAGGAACATATTTTATGCACAAATGCATATGTTTATTAATAAAACTGTTTGATTGTTGTATCACCTTTATGATATGATATGATATCTATAGTGTTGCACAACACTATAGATAAACACTGCATTACATAACATTATACAGATATTTCGATAAACTTGCGTATGTTATTCAAAAAGCAAGATTAAAAATACTCCAATGTAAAAATGTATTAGCTGCTGTTTAATGATGAATTTGATACCTATGCATATTTAATTTAGAACTTAAAGATGTACGTAGCGTCATTAGATATTTCAATATGATTTTTGTCCTTAAATTTATTATAAAATTAAACAATATACCTATCAAACTGTAGCTAGAAATATACACTACACGATTTTACGTTTAAGTTCTTAAAAATATGATACTAAAAGATGCAAATCATATACGATCTTGAAAAAGCAAGGTTAGACATTCTGCGTCATGTAAGAATGTATTAATACTATTACTAATGTAAAAGAATGTTAAATGCAACAATATATTACATATATTAAGGCTGTTTTATGATGAATTAAATATACAAATACATATTTATATAGAACTTGAAGATGTAAGTAAGTTTACGCCAATATTTTTGCCCATAAATTTATTAGAAAATCAAGTAATTTACCTTTCAATCTACAGCTAAGCATTCGAATTCAACTGCTCCAAGTCCATTTCACAAATATAACACGTAAATAAGTTATTTTAATCACAAAATATATCACAAAAACATAAAACCACTTCTTTACATCAACCTGCTTGCACAACATGTGACGCAGTGACGTGACGCTTAGCGCTTGCGGCATGGTCTCATGTGATTGGTGATAATCTGGTGAAACTAACGATTTGATTGGCAAAAATAACGAAGCTTGTGATTGGTGGAAATACAGGAGAATTCGAATACAATAAAATCATATCGATTTTGAACGGATGAAGAGTATTTATTTGAAAATAATTATTAATTTAAGATTTTTAAATAGTAATTTGTAATTTAAATTCATCATACAAGAGCGTGCATCAATTTTTACCGAAAATTATACACAAATAATAACATAATACAAAAAATATTATGAATTAATTTGGTTTTATTGAAAAGTAGATGGCAATGGACATAAATACCTTTAAAATAGGGTTTATGGGGAGGGCATAAGGGTGCATTTTTTTCGGGAAATTCTTCTCGATGTCTCAGGATTCATTCTCCAACGATGATACTGGAAGAAATCAGGTTTCATGAGGGTACATTCGAAAGGTGTATCGGCCATACTGCATAGAACCCTGTAACATTCAAAATAAATAAAAATTAGGATATTTTAAAGATAAAATATATTTTAATATTTAAATTTAAAGTGTCCAATCCCTATTTTTTGTTTTATAAGCAAAGACATATTGAAAATCCTCATTCCTCATAAAGATATCTAATATTTTATTTCAAATTGCTTGAATTAAATTCATTGTTAAATAACTTATCATAATTTTCTTTTTACTTTATTTGTAAAAGATGAAAAACCACCACCACCAGATAATGACCAAGAATGGCCCAATTGGAAAATTTTAAATCGCCTATGAAGTCAAGTAGGAAAATATGAAATACATTTAGGTATAACTGGGGGTACAAAGTTGAACCCATTTTGCCATTGTAGTCAAGAACAAATAATGACCCACCTGCTGACGTGCGCCATCTTAGAAGAGGAATGCACGAGAGAAGATCTGGCTAAAGGAACATCAGCTGCTCTAAATTGGGCTACTTTCTGGAAAATTAGTAAATTGACAATTTTTGTATTAGTTTATTTTCGATACATTATGTATTTTTACCTCCCGCCACACCATAAGTAAGGAAGGTAACGTTTTCGGTCAAAAAATTCGATAGGGAGTTTTTTCAGTAAATAATCACACATTTTTACATTAATGTATATAATTTGAAACATATTAGATTTTGACTTTGATAAACCGGAAGTGGTACTTTAAGTAAAGCTCTTAAAAGATTTTTGAGGAAAAACATAATTAAATATAATCCAAAATTTCGTATTACAGATTTTTATATTGGAACAACAAATTAGATCAACTGGAAGTGATACTTTAGTTAAAGATCATTGCTATTTTAAACATGGAATTGGCGGGAGGTCATCAGATTTTTTATAACTATATTCCGCAAAAAGTATTTTATTTGTTCATTTATTAAAATAATTGCATTTAAATAAAAATTATCGAATTGATATGTGCCAAAATAATTATTTTGTTAATATATTAACCAGAAACAGATATTAATTCGTTAATTTGTGGAGACGTTGGTCCCACCCCAATTTGGGTATGGTTAAGCCCTGCCACCACGACAAGGTCTCTCCACTTGGGCAGGGAACCCTGTCCAAACCTCCTGCGATTCAAAGGAGTTGAAGACAGAGCCACCCCAGCCTAAACCATGACTGGGGTGTCCTACAAAACCCTAACGATCTCATACCAACTATAAACAGAATCGCCCGCGCCTGAAACCCTAACAAAAATGATAATGAGATGAAATGAACCTATTTGTGGCTTGTTCACGGACGCGGCCTGCTGGGGCCAAGCGCGTTCCAACCACTGATATGCATACGCCGATAAACTATTGCTCATCGTCATATTCCATACAGTGTTTGGACCTACGACCGCGCCCTCCCCATTCCGCGAAAACCGACCCCGTGCAATCCTTACGGAGGGTAAGTTTTCTTGGACGAGGGTTGCTCACCTCACGATAAAAAACAACTTCATTGTGATTACGAAATTAGCTGCTGGTACTAATTTTAGTAATCTGCAACAAAGCTTTTTTTTATCATGTGTAAAGTCCACCGAACATTTTCATGCCCGCGAGAGACTTTCGGCGGAATTTGATGAGTATTCATTGCACAGTACTAAAAATACTGGCACGCCAAATACCCAGTGCGCTAGGAAAAAAGCATAACATATAAAATAAATATATTATATCATATTTATATTATATACGAGCATATATAATATAAGATAATATAATATAATGAAACAATCCCAAAATCCCACCCCAAATATATTATAAATCAATTTTCGCGAACGAATTTATGGCAAACATTAAACCTGCAAACCCCAAACTACAGTTTATAAAAAAATATTCCTGACAAAACAAAAAATAAAATTAATATCAAAATCTATTCAAAATTTCCCGTACGCGGTTCGCAACAAATTTCGAATATATTCGCGTCTTTAATTCGCATTGAAGTCTTGCTCCTTTCTCGATCCCTCGTTGTCCCCCGTTGTCCAGGTCCTGGGTTCCTGGCCTAATCGATCCGGACCTCATACCGGATTACACGAGCTAATAATAAAAAGAAAAACCAAATCAATCCGGACCTCATGCCGGCATGAAATCTACCATTTAAAATTTAAAGTTAGGATGACAATTATATCCCACGGTGTCTAGAAGGACGATGATGTCCAGGTTCAATAGGACCCTGGCCTGTACGATGTCAACGGAACAGAAATGATCCGGACCTCATGCCGGATATGCGAAAGTTAGCGACCCGGATCTTATACCAGGTTACGCGAGCAAATTCACCCGGGACGAAAGTTACAATTTAAGTTAGATTTACAAGTTAAAATTAGGATGACGACGCGCCCCCTTAAACTAAAACTTAACTAGGCTGTACTGCAATGAATGTTTTTATATAACTTATTATTCATTTCATTTTAATTTTAAGATTTGTATAAATGCAAAATATCTGTATATTATAATGTTCTTTACCCCAAGTTGGGTGTGGGATCTTTTCTATTAAGACCCAAATAATGTCATTTCAACTGAATGAAATAGATTCAAAATTTTCTTTCAAACATATATAAATATTGCAAAATATTATTGTCTTAATAAAAATGTTGAAATATTATGTCTTATCAAATATTTATCAATGCTAAATAAACCTCAATCACACAGGACATTCAGGGGAACATTCATAAATAAAAATTGTCTTTTGTTTTCATATATTCTTATTTTTTTTTGTTGTATTTTTTTTTGTTTTACCCATATATACGATCCACACTCACGCACACCTTTCATTCTTAATTATATTCGTATTCTCATTTATTAATAATAATAATTGAACATTCATTGCAATGTACAGCAACTTCCCAGCAAAATTGTAATTGGTAACACTTTAAAAATGTAAATTATATATTTGATAATAGATATTTATAAACCAAGTGAGCTAAGATAATGTTTATTCATGAGAAGAAAGTTTAACCCACGAGCCCGTAAGGGCGAGTTGGCTAATTTCTTCGACTGGATAAATATTCTTATCTCACGTAGTTTATAAAATGTTGATTCAATTTTGACAAAATAGTAGTAAGAACTATTACGAATTTAATTCTGACAAAATAGAAATGCAATACGTTATTCTGAATTTGTAAAAAGTTAAAAATTATGTATCAGAAAATTGGGTCAAATACTTAAACATATCCTCTGTTTCATAATTGTTGAGTGCGGGATTTGAATCCAAAATTAATTGGCATACAACACCAGTAAAAAATACAGAAAAATCAATTAAAAGAATGAGTTGGTATTATTGAATATTAAAAATTAAAGTGAAACAATTTGTAATGATTATTTTGCAGACTGGATTTTCCCAAGTTATTATTATAGAAATATATTCAAATAATTGTTTATAAATAAATAACTGAAAGAAAAAACTGAGTACAAGTATGGCGCCCTATCTTATAACTAACTTATCCTAAGCTAACTTATGTCTACCTTAATTAAAGCTAGTTTTACAGTATAAAATTTCCTGGGCAATTTTATACAGCAAGATTTCGCTTACCCAATCACTCACACACTGTCATTCCTTTATATGCCACATTGTACTCAGTTTTATATTTATTTAAAGTTGAAATCAAAATTTATTTTATACAAGCCTGTTTAACAGTAAATACTTATACCATTACTGGTTACTACCCATATTGGGTGTGTCATTTAATTATTTTTTATTTAATAGTTTCTATATGTAAATAAATAAATGGGAAAATCCATGTCAACAATCTATGAGATATTGTGCAAATAAATTTTGAAATTGTAAGTCTTAAATATTTAAAAAAATATATAAGTATACGATTTTAACTATTTTATGTATTATGTAATACTAGTAGAAGTACTGTATTTTAAAATATGAATTGTTATACTATTCATTGCAATGTATTTATATCTTAATATGGGTATAATACCCATATTAAGAGTACAGCAACAATTATTAAATTGAGGAATATGTCAAGTTATTGACCTAAAATATTTAAAAAATTGATATAAAATTTAGATTGTAAAATATCAATTGTTATAAATTATTTAAATTAATGGTAGAAACTTGAAATATTAAAATTGAAGTAACAAAAATGTAGTAATGATGAATAAAAGTGAACTTGAATTGTATTTTTCATATTTTAATTGAGAATTAAGCAGCAAATATGATTTTATTAGCAAAATGTGAAAAAAATATTTTAATGTAAAAACTGTAAACTTTCAATTTGCTGGGAAGTTTGTTTTCACATACCTTGTCTCAGGATAAACCTGGACTTTTTACCAAACTACCGTTAACAAATATGAGCATCCCACGTCGTCCTTCTAGGCCCTGGGTTGATCTAGGCGCACTTTAATTTAATGAATTTAATTCTATAATTTATTTTAAGGGTAGAGGTAACTACCACAGATTTAAATACTATGAAATACAAAAACAAAAAAAAAGGAATGGTCGAGCACGGTCCAGCAAACCAGAAGAGTACAACCATCCTTTCACTACGAAAGACAAATCGTAAATGACTGTTTACTACTTTAGGAGGTATATTTTTTAAAATAATTAGTTATCTAATACTTCTTAATGATGTAACAACCGGCAAAAGGCTTGTGCTGCAGACAGGAATAAAAAATTAAATAATAATTTTTAATAGGAGATAAACTTACGTAATTGTAATAGTATACTTTATATATATTTATAAATAATAGATATTTACATACCAAGTGAGCTAAAGTAATGTTTATTCATGAGAAGAAAGTTTAGCTCACGAGCCCGTAAGGGCGAGTGAGTTAAATTCTTCGAGTGAATAAACGTTCTTAGCTCATGTGGTTTGTACAATATTTTATTCAATTTTGACAAAATACTAATAAAAACCATTATAATATTTAATTTTGACAAAATATAAAACAAAATAAAAAACTGATCAGTTAGTAGGCTGAGCAAATGACAATCGTCGCTGATAGACGTCAAGTCATCTATTTAAAATGCTTTATTGTCTGTTATTTGTGCCGTGAAAAATAATGAAAATGGCTGATAATGTCTGATAAATATTATGGTGAGTGTTATTTTCGTACCTGATGTTATTTTAAATGCATTATTTGTTGCAGAGTGAATGATTTAAAAAAAAAAAAGTGAAAATATGAAAATAACGGACACCGGCCGTTATTTTTAAACATGTGCCCATAATTAAGAATCAAGTGTTCCTAGAAAAATAACAGCATCTTGATGGATCGTTGTCAAGGAGAATTTATAAATTAACAAAACACTTGTTCAGTATAACAGAAAGAGAAGAATTTTATTATTCCTAAATGTTTAAATTTTGTTATCACGAAAAATCTTGAACGCCACTTGGCCGATTTGTAAATAACGAACTTGGCTGAGAATATAATTCATTAGTCACGTGACATGTTTTCCGCCAATCAACATTCAGAATTTCCCTAGTTACATGTTTATCACAGCGATGATAAAAAACAAAGAAATTATCACATTACTTACATTCGTTACTAAGGGATTTTTTACAACATTGACAGTTAATTTTAACAAAAATTCATTATATTCTCTCATTAAATATAAGCAGCACATTTCACTCGTCCTTCGGACTCGTTTTCACTCGAAAATATCATCGATGATAATCGTATCATTTGTTATATTACGTATGATTATAAACCTCAGCCGCGTCCGTTATTCGTCTCATATCGGCCTAATGACGTTAATAACTATTTCCCTATATTTTCTAATATGTAGGATATTTATTAATTGTAGGAAGTTGCACAGATAATAATATAAAACCTAGTTGTTGGATAAAAGCTAACTTCACATACAACCTTGACTTGACAGCTGTCAAACTATGTATTGAAATGTACGATTTTTACTTAATTTTGTGATATACATATTTTAATTTCCTTTAAAAATGTACTGCAAATTAATATTTTGAAGGTAATTACTATAAAATGTTTCAACATTCTATACAAATCATACAAAACCAGTAAATATTTTATATATTTTAAGTTGATACCTAAAAAACAATGGCCCAAAATACTCGGGGACAAAGCTCCCCTCCTAGTTACATAGACGGAATATCTGTGAAAATATCAGAAAAATATAAACCGCCTAAACGAATTACTTCAGCACTGAGTTACTCCCAAAGATTAACCTTAAATAAGTTAATTCAAGACCCGTTTCTTTCCTACGACTTCGCTTTGGAAGAAAGCATCAAAAATCGAGTGCACGAATGGAGAAAAGTTCGAACAACTACAGCAGAAGAGCGCAAACAAAGACTGCTTAACGTTACTACCGACAAACCAGAGGTATTAAACACTATAAACACAAACTCTGATAGCGATACAACAAGTAGTGATGTAAGTAACAAAGATTCCATTCCGGAGAATTCGCATACTTATTACTCAACCGAATCCGGGGTTCTAATCCCGATGACTGTCCAACAGTCTGTTTCTCGTCCTATTACCGTTAAAGGCTTCAATTTTTCCGAATTCGAATCGGACACGTCTAGCCCTTTCGACAACATGGAACTAAAAACACTAAACGACTTAGAAGAACTCGCAGAGGTCTTAAAAAGAGACAATTCCACTGTAAATACTTACCTTCCTCCAGTCAAAAAAGAGAATCATATAAATGGATTCTACTATCATTCTCCTTTTTCAAAGCTGTACCCAGGCACGCAAACTACGTCGACGCAGATTCGAAGCGTGACAGAAATCATGAAGTCGCTGGAGAAGGAGATAGCCAGTAATCATATCACAGAAGAAAAAAAGATAGTTGCAAAGAAACAAACAGAAGATATGTTAGACAATCCGTTTAATTCTTTGTCTTCTGAGCTGCAAGAAATGGCGAAAACTATAAGCTCAATGGGGTTTCCTTTGGATAGGGTTGCAAGGGCATGTCAAGCTCTGGACGGTAACCAAAAGAAGGTAAGTTTTTGTATACAGAGTGTTCATCGTAGCTATAAAGACGGTTAAATGGCCAAACAATTTCTATTTCACTAAGACAAATTTAAAGAAAAAAGAAAATATTTTTTTCGTCCAATGATTCTCAAAATATAGGAGCCATTTTTTTATTTTAAATGAGAACATATATTTTTTATTTCCTCATTCGTTAGAGTATTTAATTCTGAATTCAGTGATATAATATTTTTAGATCTTTACAAAACGATTTTTTTGAGAAAAATGCATGTAAAGTTTTATACTAATTTGATTAAAATATGGCTAAGAGTGCCATGAATGAAAAAAATGAATACGTGTTGATTTTTTTTTCATAGAATTAAGAGTGCCCTGACAAAAACAAATGAATACTTTGTTTTTTTAATCGATTATAAATGTCGCAAACAAAATATTCGCGTATTTCTTTCATGGCACTCTAATTCCATGCGAAAAAAATTAACTCGTATTCATTTTTTCCATTCATGGCACTCTTATTATAGCCATACATATTTTAATCAAAATACAGAGAATTTATTTTAAAATGCAACATTATAGTTCATTACTTCCATGGTTACTCACTATTGTCAAAAAATGACAGCAATGTAATATTTGTCCATTTTAAAATGCAACATTATAAATAGTATTGCAGCACAGGAGATACCTCCAAAACACATCACAAATGGTGTCAATTCTTATTACGGCCGACTAGAATATTGCCTCAGAGTGATTGGGGGTATTTTTTAACATTTATTACATGAAAGTTATGAATTTTTGTAAGCTAAAGTTTGTTAAGATGTACAACATTCATGTTTTGATTATTTGTTAATCATATGTAGGCTAATTTATTGGAAATTAATTTTGAGAATACAAAACTAGAAATTTTGTATGTTGCATTTTAAAATGGACAAATATTACATTGCTGTCATTTTTTGACAATAGTGAGTACCCATGGAAATGATTCGCCATATGTTGCATGTTAAAATAAATTCCCTGTATAAAACTTTATATGCATTTTTCTCAAAAAAATCGTTATGTAACGGTATTAAAGCATTATATCACTAAAATCAGAATGGGGTAGTGAAAAATTTATATGTATTTTTAAATTAAAAATCATAGTAACAGCGTAATAAATATTTCCAATTCTTAGTATTTTGTATCACTTCTTTCAAAATAAATATAAAAGTTATAGTTTCTGTAAACATGTGCTATTATTATAAGCAGATAATTTTTATATTTTCAGTGTTTTTGAACATATTTTTGTGTGTTTTTTAGATTGTGGAACACTTGCTAGCAATGTCAGACTTATTGGATCTTGGCTTTTCCGAACAAAAGGTCGTCATCGCGCTTTTAAAATGTAACAATGATCGAGACAAAGCCTTGGATTTATTAATAACATAGGAGATCTGTCTTATTATTTATGCAATAACAATAATGTTTGCAGTTTTGTATTATGAAAATATTAGAAATTAAAGCTGTGGTATGGAAAATTTAAATGGGACTTTTTTCTAAACCCTTTCCACATATACATTTTTTTAAAAATATATTACATCCTGAAAACATTAATGTTTAAATTTATTAAGAAACTGTGCTTTTTTGCTGTAATATAACTAGATATTCGAAAAGTTGCGATATTATATTTTTAATTTTTGAATACCTTAAATATCAGTAAAGCCCTTGATTGATTATTGTTAATTTATAAAATATATTTGCTACTTCAATAAATATGAATTATATATGTATAATAAAACCGATTTATTAAAACCAAATTAATTTTATAATAAATACCTATTTTTAATACAAATGAAAAATTCGAATAGTTCACTTATCGAAATGTTAAATAATTTAGAATTTAGATATTCAAACAGTTTAACATGCGGATAGTTAGAAAATATTTATTTAAATAAACATTTTTAGCTCACGTGGTTTATGCAATATTTTATTCAATTTTGATGAAATAATAATAAAAACCATTATATTTACAAATATAAACATATCTTAGAAAACAAATTTCATTAAATGTTTTTAAATCTCTCGAAACGTCCACAACTTAATAAAAACAGTGTTTTTTTATTTAAAATACACCTTGAGAAGGATAAACTAAAATTTCCTCTCCATTCATTTTTACGGATAAAAATATATATTATTGCTAAACTTTGGTTTTAAATGCATATAAAAACGACCGGCTCTCAAGCGCCATCTACTATTTTCTTACGTGAAATGAAGTATAGGATTTTTGAATACACTATAGTTTACAAACAGCTGTAAATAAATAATTAAATATAATGGTTTATTACTTACTATTTAGTATGTTCGTTGATGATTACGTGTGTCGTCCAAGTTTCTGATGAAGCTAAAAGAGTCAGCGATGCGGATAAATAATTTGTAAATAACTAAAACGGGTCGCTCTCGCAATGCTCTCAAAATGAAACCCAATATATAATATATTCCTTAAATCAAAATAGTAGAATTAATATCATAAAACATTTATATTTATTTAAAAACAAAAAACATCTTTCATTTCATTCACTTATATAAATAAATATATCACCAGCTCAACTCACCACCCTTTGGCTAGTCCCACGGTGTATTTTTCCACACGTTCTATAGTATTTTGTGTGATCAAACAATAAAAGAAAAAAAATCATAAGTTTTGTGTGAAACAGGTGGCTCCGCATTGCCTACAACTCCTCCCATTTGCTACACAATACAGAAATCACCGTTTCTTTTTACATTACTGCACTAGCAGACAAACACGTCAACCAATTCCTTTCATAACTGATGGATAGCAGACTATTACATCCGGTATTATAAACGCTACAGATATCCAAATGCGTTGGATCTGTAGCTTTGCGCAAAGCAGAATCTGTGTCCCAAACTCGCACACAACCGTCGACTGAAATTGCGGCTAGGTGCTTGCAGTCGGGGGACCAAGATAAGGAAGATATTTGGCCCAAACAGCCTGATAGAGAAGATATTGGGCGGGCAGAAGCTAGGTCCCAGATTGTTATAATTCGGTCGTCCCCTAAAAAGAGATTTTGTTCTATTTTACATAGTAAAATTTGTTAGTTCACATTTAAAGAATAATAGAAAATATCTAAAATCGTTAAAATATTTATTTCCAAAAATTGTTATTCTTTTGCACCCTATAAAATCTTTGAAAGTTGTGACGTACATATCAGGTTTCTACTTTTTCTGGGAAGTACATTTCTTATTTTATTATTAATGGGGTCATTTACCATATTTTTAAATTTTTTCTTCTGAAAATAAACGAATTTTGACAACGAATGTAGCAACTAAACATATCATATTTTTCCCAACGAGAAAAATTCATTTTTATTACTCGTAATAATCTACTAATGTCAAGTAAAATTCAGAAATTCAATTGTTGCACTTTTTTGTTGTTTGTTGTTTCCATAGCAGTCTTCGATTTACTTTTTTCAATTTAATTTTAGTATAAATAACAATTTTTCTGTTAATTATAAAAATAAATTATTATTGTTTTATATCATTGTAAAGCTAAAAAATAATCTCTATTTAAAAATGCCATAGCTTAATATGACCTCCATATGAAAAATAAAAGTTGCTATCAGTATTGTAAATGGTTAGATATAAAAAAAATTTGAGTAATTCTGCAAATTCACCATACAAAAGTGCCTTAAGAAAGTGCAAACCAGAATATCGTATTGTTTCATATAACAAAGTTATAAGCAAAAAAAGAAAATCGCTAAATTTACATTTTCACCTGTATCTAGTGACCTATGCATTTTTCGCAAATAACAAAACACCATTAAAATAGCCTCCTAATGGGGCAACTTTTGTCTAACTTAAACAACCTCGTAGCTATTACGGTTCTCGAGATACCAATGCATTCGTACCTTAAATGGGACACCCTGTATAGTATTTAGTCTTTGTCCGATTTAACAATTATTTGTAATAACAGAGAAATTAATTTTTTAAAGTTGTATCTGTTACTTGAATAGACAATTACAAAATTGACGTCACTGCAGGAGAGAGATAGAAGATCATGCATCCAAACAAACCTCCCCTCGTTGTCTTACGTCCCGTTCCCTGTTTCTATCTGTTACTGTGTTCGCTGTTCGCATCTGTTATTCAGTGTTAAACCTAATTATTTATTGTGATTTGTACGTTGCGTTTAACAAAAATGAGTTTAAAACCAGAAGATGTGTCTGGGGCAACTTTTTTGTTTGATAATATTGAAGATCATTCGATTATTCAACTAAAACGATGACTAGAGTGTAGAGTCTACGGTTGATGACAGGTAACCATAGCAACCTTGATTTCTATGCTTTGCCGTTAGAGGCGCTCGTGCAAATTGCAATTTTGTAAGTGTCTATTCCTTTTTGATGACGTAGAATTCACGGAATGACATTAATCACTCACATCGTATCACGTTTGCTTGAAATCGCGTCGAAATGGATCCTTAGACTTATTAAAACCACCAAGTACAAAACAATTACATATTGCAGACCTTATAAAACACTGGCGAGAAGAGAACAGTTCTATTTCTTCAAAATAAATAAACTAACTTCTCTTTTACAGCGGAGTTACTGAACACCTGTCTCCCAAATGTCAAAACTAATCACGCTATATCTCTCTCCTGTCTCTTTCTAGTGTCAGTGATTGTGACGTCACAGCTTTCAAGGACATTGTATAGAGGGCAAAATAACAGTTTTCAGAAATGAATTACATATATTAAGAAATTTATTTATAAGGATTTCTAGTATTTTCTATTATTAATATAAACACTAAATTCGTTTATGGTAAATGACCCCATTAGTTAATAATTATAATACTCATAATATGTAACTCACCAGCACTGGCCAAATACTGTCCATCTGGGCTAAACTTAACCGAAAACACAGGTTTCTTCCCCACTAATAACCTCACTGTTTTTGGATCAGTTACAGACCACATTCTCACTGTTGTATCGGTCGACCCACTTGCAAAATACGAACCGTTTGGATGGAAATTAACACTCTAGAAAAAAGACAATTATTATTATTCTCTCACAATTCTAAAATAGTTTTAATGTGATTTATAACTTACTGTAACATCTTTTGTATGTCCTGCTAAAATACGATGTGGGTATATATGATCTACAGTCCAAAGGCGGACAGTTTTATCAAAAGAACCTGTAGCTATGTATAAAGAATATGTGCTAACGTCTAAACACCAAATTGGGTAATTATGACCCCTAAAAAAATTAATATTAATTGTATGTATAGTTGTCTCATTTTTCATGAGATATCTCAATAAGTTTGCTCACTATTGGTAACTTTTTTATTTGAAGAGATACGAGGTTGGTTAAATTAGCAAAGTTTGTGCCATTTTATACTTGAAAATTGGTCATGTAGACAAAATAAAAATTGTGTCAGCGGTTCCCAAAATTTGGGACAGAACATATATTTTTTAAATGGAACTATATACTTTTTATTATCTTATTAGAAAGAGTATTTTTTTCTCTTTCCAATAAGGTAATGTTGTTTATGTACGATTTTTTCAAATAAACGAGTTATTTACGTTTCAAGATAAAAATTATCTTTTATTAGTTTAGGTCAAGTAAACTATGGAAACAATTGTCTTTTATAAAATTATTATTTTAGTAATTTATTTTACAGTAATAACAAAACAAAGAAAATATTCAAATTGAAAGCCATTATTTCTTTAGCACATTTAAACTCTTTTGGAAAGAGAACCGATCGTTCTACGTAACTAGTGTCTAGATATAACTTTCTATATAGCACGATCATATATCATATCTAACTTTTCTTCATTTGTAAAGTTATTAAGCATTATTAAACACAGAGAACTTTACGGGAGAAATTGTTAAACGTTAAACAAACAAAGAATCAATTGTTTCCATAGCTTACTTGACTAAAAAACTAATAAAATAGTTTACAAAATTTAAATTTTTACCGTAAATGACTTGTTTATTTGAAAAAATTGTACATAAACAACATTACCTTATTGGAAAGAGAAAAAAATACTCTTTCCAATAAGATAATAAAAAATATATGGTTCCATTTAAAAAATAATATATTGTCCGAAATTTTGAGAACCGCTGACATAAATTTTATTTTGTCTATTTGACCAATTTTCTAACAAAATGGCACAATTTTGCTCATTTAACCAACCTCGTACCTCTTCAAATAAAAAAGTTACCAATAGTGAGCAAGCTTATTGAGACACCTGTATATTAAATTGAACAATATATTTTATATAAAATAACAGTCTTACTTGTATATGGCAGCGCAAGAGTAATCCGAAAACTTCCAAGATCTCATCGTTGTATCTTGTGAAACACTTAACAAAATATCGGATTCTGGTATAATTCTAACATCTTGAACGCTATCGCCATGCCCTCTAAGTATTGCTGCTCCAGTAGCAGTACTAAACAACAAATTTTCATCTCATATTTAAGAAACAAGAATCAACAATTTGAAATCAATAAACTTAATTTTTAAAATATCCGACAACTGATTGTTTTAAAATGATTTCTACTTACAGTGGACTTTCGCTAAATGGATTCTCAGCATCTTCTGGTACATTATCACAGGCTAAAGTTATCTTGGAAGCATTTCTGCTGAAGTTATTGCATGGGAGAATTGAGTTACCGATAGACCAAACGAAAATTTCGGAGGTAGAAAAACCAACGATGGCTTTTTCGGCAGTGCCATCTACAAGACCACATGTTGCGCTAAAGAAACAGAAAAACTGTTGAATGAAACAAAAGACTAGCAATGGGGATTCCACCATTTTTTTTTATAATTTCATCTGAAAGTATTAGGAAAACTAAGACTATTGTTGTATTATATCAAACTGTTTTTATCATGGACCTAAATGTTCTTGAAATATATGCTATTTTAAGTTATATTTACACAAAATAAATGAATATTATAACACTGTATAAGTCTACTTACTTTATAATTACAGGTGTATTTAAATTATTAAATTTAATGCAAGAAATTTATGTTAAAATAAAAACTGTTTGAAAACTGCAGTACAGGAATGTTAGCCCCTCCTTTCGAATTTGAATTTCTTCTTCCATTGGTAGTAACCCCCACCTCCTAACAAGCTATTTGTTATGCATGTATAGGCGGTCTTTCGGTCGCCAATCAAAATATATTATATATTGATTTCATATTCGTATCGAAGAGCTATAACAAAAAACCCCTTATTTCCGAAATATCTCAATTATACCATTTCATTTTTTTACTAATATTCGTTATTCAGCATATACATTCGTATTTTTTTACTATTTTCCTTTAATTCGATTGAGCTGGAATCCCCTATTGTGTTTCATTATTGACGAAGTTTGGTATCAAGGATTTCAATTATTTTTTTATGAAATCGTTATGTAATCTACTATTTCCCTGCCTAGGCAGAGAAGTAAAATGCAACGTTGTCATATTTATTTTCACAAACATATTTTATATTTTAATATGCAATACAATTTAACAAAGTATTCCTTAATCTGACATTAATGGGAGGAGCTGAAAAGGTTTTGGTAACAATTGGACCACCGGAAATAGTAGTTTTTTTTTAAAAATCTTCTACATATTTTTGGAAATTTATGTTATTACAAATATTGAAGACAAGAGTATAACATTTTTTATCTGATACATTGAACATTTTTATTATATCTTCTACAGATTTAGAGAATTATAAATATATAATATAATCAGTTGTAATGGATCTCACAGCCCAAATAACTCCAAACATTATTGGAAAGAGCTGAAAAAGTTTTGGTAACAATTGAACAACCGGAAGTAGTAGTTTCTTAAAAAAATCTTTTAAATATTTTTTGGAAATTTATATTATTACAAATATTAAAGAATATAAAATTCTCTATCCAATACAATGAACATTTTTTAACAATAATCCGTTGTAATGAATCTCACAGCTAAAATAACTCCATGGAAACCAATTGAAAAATTAAAATATTTGTAATTGACAAAAAAATGTCAGTAGCAAAAATCCAGACACATTACTGAAGGCTTTTTTTGGGAAGTACATTTAATATTTATTTTATTATTAATATTTAAAATTATAGATACATATATGTACGCATCAGAAATTCCGCCAATCTCGTGAATAAATTTGAAGAATTTCGAACATTTAACATTTAGAAGAGAAGTATTTAAAGAATGAATTAAAAAATATATGTAATTACAATTTTTGGGCGTGTACCAGAAATGTTAAATACAATATGTACTTTTATAGCCGAATATGGAACTGGCGAAAGGTCTTGGGTTGGCCACAACAGATTTTTTTTTATTAAAAATATTCCATTTTCCTATTTGCGTTATATTTTCCCACCCTAATTAAAATGCGAATAAAATTTCTGCTTTTTAACCCACGTACAAATTACAAATTTGTAATGTTTTGTAGTAATCAGAGAAATAGATAATAAATTATAAATATACTTATTAACTAAAAAATAAATGCTTTTTGCTATAAAGGAGTTGTGAAACAAGGTACAGGAAAGTATCATTTATTTCTTACGAATGTTTATTAGCTAAACAAGAACAAACATAATCAACAACATTGCGAATACTGATACAGTTAATAAAAATCTGTATAAACAATAAATATTAAATTACAATACTGCTATTAAAGCTTAAACAACTACACCATTTATTCAAAGTCCAACAACCGCTGTTTGTGTCTAGTTAAGGCTTCTTGATGAAACCTAATTTGCTCTTCATGAAAAATGAGCTTCTCTTTTATATCTTCTTTTAATCTTTTGCGATTATCTTCATTGTATTCCTCATCTTCATCTTTAGGAAACTTCTCTTTCTTCGAAAAATTTAGAATAGTTTGTTTCAATTGCTGTTGAGCAATTTGTTTCTGCAGTTCAGCTGTTTCACGGTGTAATTTAGCAGTTTTAACTTGCTCTTCCATTAGCTGCAATTTTTTGTGCTGTTCCAGTTTTTTCGATTCAAAATACATCGCTAAGGAATGAATAACATCGTCGTCTTCATCGGGCGGTTTTTCCCGATCTGGGGTTTTGTCAAAATCGGATCTTTGTTGCTGGGCGTTAGCTAAAGCGGCTAAAACGTATTCACGTTTCGCGAAGAAGTCTAGTTTGGCTTGTTCTGTCAACAAACTGGGAGAAGAACAATCGAGGTTGAATTGAGGGTAGAAAAAGTTGATTCCTTGGTCGTCATTTTCTGTTTTGACTTCCGTTTCGCATAAAAGCGATGGGGCGGTGTCACACTCAGAAGGGTTTGGGCTTTTGGGGATGTTTGCTTCAGATAAACTCCAATTTATTTCTTTTGTACTTGCATCTTCTTCGGATTCAGTGCCGTTCATGTGTAGGAAATACTTTCTGGCGCTTTCCATGACTCTCCAGACTTCAGCGGACATTTGATTAGGACGTTTTTGATTTGCGATTTCAGGTCCGTATTTTTTTAACCTCATAGCAAAGTCTTGTAGATCGGCACGAGCTTGACACTTCATTCTCTGCCACTGTTCTTTTAAACGACTTACATCTCGTTCGATGCCCAAAGTAGCGACAAATTCTTGTCGGATTTCTTTCCAAGCGTTGCCTTTTTTCGCTATGGAAATCTGGTCTCCTCTTTTGCTTTCCAAAACATCTAAGCGGTCTTCGCATAGTTTTAAGAGAAGTATTTTTTCCTCAGGACTCCAGTTTTGAGTTCGCTCTCGCTTTTTAAATCTATGTGTCATCACTCTGATGAATTACACTTTTATTAAACAATTATTAACCGATAACATTTATTGTTTAATGTTGTGTGATAAACAGGTTATTTTTGTTGAAAATACAAGTTTAGTTTGTACTTAATACAGACATAAAATTAAATCGTTTTTACGTTTGCAGTTGATAGAAGACAATCGATTTTTAATACTTGACATATACATGACAGATAAAAGGCGTCATAAGCGGGGAAATAAAAAAATATGATATTATAACTTACCCTCAATCCATTTACATAAGTAAAAAAATCGTTAATTTTGTATAATTTGCACGAAAAATACATTTTTCTTTGTTAACACACAATAAAAATGTACAATTAAACAATAATAAACGAATTAAAAACATCGACAAGCTCAACAATTAATCAATAATAAGTCATAATTACAATTAATGCAATTGTTATTGAATTTACAATTTTGCAAAAATAAAACCATATTAAACGTTCGTATAAATAATTCACCTTTATTGCGACTTAAACAATAGTAATAATTAATTTTTTTCCAAAAAAATCTCTGTACGCCACTGATACTTATTGAAAAAGACCGGAAATTCGAATTTGAGGTTATGACAATACTTATACGTCAAACATCTGTCAGATTTTTATCGAATACGTATTTCTATTTACATTTACAATAAAAATGGACATAACTGTCCTATTTAAGGCTTGTGTAAAAACAGTTCGTACTAGAAATAAATCTTTAGGAGAAAAAGACAAAAAAACCGATATATTGAAAACTTCTAGAGATGTTAACCTAACAAAAGCCAAGGAAATAATTAAAAATATTACCACATTACGGGATTTTCTAAACGAAAATCGCAAAGCTTATATTAGTGTAATTAGTCATTTTTCTAACGCTCAAACAATTTCGGATGGTGACAGAGAAGAAATAGACAGCAAATCAGAAGAAGTTATGAGTAAATGCACAACTTTATTACAAGAACTCCGTACAGAATGTTCCAAAAAAATACAGACAAAACAAGTCGCAGAACATTACGCAAATGTAATACTTTCTGTAGAAAATTATCTTAAACAAATTGGTAAATTTTACGCCGAACAAAAGGCGATGAGAGTCAAACGTGCTTTGGACAACCGAAAAATATCCAAACTAGAACTAGAAGCTAAAGAAAAACAAAAGAAAGAAAAAACAAATGACGACACAATTCCAAAGCCAACTCCCATCATTCCAGATAATTCTCTCCCGATTAACCCCGAAGACCAATTATCCACAGAAGAAATGCAAATGTTCGAATCGGAAAACGAATTCTTGTTCAATGAACTAAATTCCATGTCGGAAGAAATTCAACAGATTGAATCTAAAGTTGTTCATATTTCCGAGCTGCAAGAAGTGTTCACGGAAAAAGTTCTGCAGCAAGAGAAAGACATAGAACGTATTGCGTCTACGGTTGTTGGTACTACGGAAAATATGAAGGACGCTAATGACCAAATACGGCAAGCGATTCAAAGAAACGCAGGACTTAGAGTTTGGATTTTATTCTTTTTACTAGTTATGAGTCTATCTCTATTATTTTTAGATTGGTATAACGATTAAAGTATTTTATTGTATTGTTATTTTATATGGGGAATAAATAATAAATGTTATTACATGTTAATTCTGTTATTTTTCATTATATTTTTTTTAATCATGTATACCTTAGTAATGTGTGTGACATAAATTGGAAAAAAGAGTAAAATAAAATATTTTTTGGCTTACTTTTCTTGTGTGTTGAATACATTCACTAACAAAACAGGCGGTGGTTGTTGATTAACCGACATTATAGCTTCTTTCAGTTCTTGAAATTCTACGTCTAATTCTTCTTCCAAATCCCCATTGCAAGACATATTATCGTATTCTTCTTCCTCGGATTCAATGATCACTGGTGAAATGATTTCAATATCGAACCAGGTTTGGAAGGCCTGAAAAGTAAAACCCTAAATTAGGTATACAATAATCTACATAACGCCTTGTTAAAACACTACTAATTGTTTCTAAGTTTCGTTTAGATAAATTTTTACAGAAAACAATTTTTGGACTGCATATTTTTTACACTAAACAATTGTATAATTTTGTAGAACAAAATATATAACTTACTTGTAAAATCAAAACATGGCCATTTTTCGCCAAAAAATTCTTCAAAATATTGATAGCCTCTGTGGAAATTTTAACTTTGTGTTTAGACGATCGAAAAGTTTTAATAATCGGTTTGGTCTTTACATCCAAATTTGTAAATTCTTTAATAACCTGACTGCAAAATTCGTTCTCTAAAACATCACATCACATTTCAAAAAATATAAACAATTTTAACTAACATTCTCTTACCTGATATACCTTTCTGTTCCTGATAATATTTCAATAACAAACTGGCACTTTGCTGATGATTTCCTTGCAGTAAGTCGAGATAAAGATGGCAAAACAATGGACAAACAAATTTGGACAATTCATTTTTTAATGTTTCAGGGAGATTGTTAATAAAAGAAATGAATTTGCAAAAATATGGCTCTACTTGAATAGGATTTGGGTCGTTATTAAATGTATTACGGAAAGAAGAATTACTGTATAAAATGGAGTTTGGACGTGCTGTTTCTTTTTCTACTAATTGAGAAATTAGTAACTGATCGTATGAGATGTTTTTCTTTTGTATATCGTTTTCCTGAAGAAAATATATACCATTTAAATGTTTAAAGTAAATCACGAGAATCTAACGATTTAAAATTTATATTCTTAAATTCATGTTTAATTAAAATATATTGTACAATTATAGTTTTCTCCAATTTTAAAACCATTAAATCCTCGTATTTCATTACAAATTTATAACATACTGTGTATTGTCGGGTAGACAAATATGTTCCAACAGCCTGTTTCGCTGCCTCATATTTTGTACGTTTATGTTTTGGAAAAATTTGATCGCTTCTACTTCGCTTGACAATTTCTGCCATTTTTGAAAACAAACATGTTTTGTTTTTGAGGTTACGCAGTTGCACCTTTTGAAAATCATGCAACCGTCGAATAGCTACGTTCGTTCACCCCAAACTACAATTATTTTTATTAAATTACAAAATAATAAGCTTGATATAAATTATTCTACAATTTGTATTACTTTTTAAATAAAATAATATATATATGTAACCAGGAATTATTTGAATTTTAAAAATTTTCTCCCTTTTGCTAACCTTTTTCTTGCGGCATGTGTCTTCGACAGCTGTCACAAATTAGTAACCTATTTTAATTTATTAAAAATTGTGATAAAAGTATTTATTCACAATGGCACAAGAGCTAGGTGAAAGAATACTTCAACATTTAGAAGAAAATGGCAAAGTAGATACTTTAGAATTAGCAAAAATATTTAATGAAGACCACCAAAAAGTCATCGGTGCTTTAAAAAGTATTCAAGCTACCGGTGATCTTATAAATGCGGAAAATAAGAGCGAAAAGTTTTGGGAATTGACCGAGGAGGGACAGTCTGTTGTACAGAATGGTAAATATTTAATAATTAAGTTTAAAAATAGTTGCATCATCTTAATTTGCTTGGTAATTACCCTAAGAATAAAATATATCATCTATTAGGTCTACAAGGGCGGACAGCAGTATCTTGTTTTATAATTTTCATTTATTTTTTTCACCTCAGTATATTGAGGGGCTCTACGGAAAAGTTTGTGACAAAATTTAAAATTTGGAAAAACACTTTTTTTCCATGAACCTAAGGTATTATTTCTTATCCTACACTTATTTTTAGATAAAAATCTGTTGTGGCCAGCAAAAGATCTCTCGCCATTTCCATATTAGGCTACCTATATAACTAATTTAAAAAATATTTAGAATATGTTTTTAAAGAAACTATTACATCCGGTTTTCCAATTGTTACCAAAATCTAATCAGCTCTTCCCAGGAATGTCAGATTGAGGAAACTGCAGTTAAATATTTTTCACATACACACACACACAGACATCATCGTAAAAATGTTATAATCGGATTATAGGGAACAAAACGTGCTTATCCACTAAAATCTGGATATGCGATTTTTAGCATGAATCCAATACCTCTCTTAGCGAGCGGTAAAAATCTGGTGTGGCCAACACAGTACCTTCCGTTATTTAATTTTTATTAATTTAAATATACTTACATACAGGGTGTCTCAATAAGCTTGCTCACTATTGGTAACTTTTTTATTTGAAGAGATACGAGGTTGGTTAAATTAGCAAAATTGTGCCATTTTATATTAGAAAATTGGTCATGTAGACAAAATAAAAATTGTGTCAGCGGTTCCCAAAATTTGGGACAGAATATATATTTTTTAAATGGAACTATATATTTTTTATTATCTTATTAGAAAGAGTATTTGTTTCTCTTTCCAATAAGGTAATGTTGTTTATGTACAATTTTTTCAAATAAACGAGTTATTTACGTTTAAAGATAAAAATTATCTTTTATTAGTTTAGGTCCAGTAAACTATGGAACAATTGCCTTTTATAAAATTATTATTTTATTAATTTATTTTACAGTAATAACAAAACAAAGAAAATATTCAAATTGAAAGCCATTATTTCTTTCGCACATTTAAACTCTTTTGGAAAGAGAGCCGACCGTTCTACGTAACTGGTGTCTAGATATAACTTTCCACATAGCACGATCATATCTAACTTTTCTTCATTTGTAAAGTTATTAAACATTATTAAACACAGAGAACTTTACGGAGAAATTATTAAACGTCAAAAAAACAAAGAATCAATTGTTTCCATGGCTTACTTGACTAAAAAACTAATAAAATAGTTTACAAAATTTAAATTTTTAACCGTAAATAACTCGTTTATTTGAAAAAATTGTACATAAACAACATTACCTTATTGGAAAGAGAAAAAAATACTCTTTCCAATAAGCTAATAAAAAATATATGGTTCCATTTAAAAAATATATATATTGTCCCAAATTTTGAGAACCGCTGACACAAATTTTATTTTGTCTATATGACCAATTTTCTAATATAAAATAGCACAATTTTGCTCATTTAACCAACCTCGTACCTCTTCAAATAAAAAAGTTACCAATAGTGAGCAAGCTTATTGAGACACCCTGTATACTAATGCTAAACTATATTAACAGGGCTATTCTGTAAGCGATCGTTATGACATATCGAATCGTTATATCGTTAAAATAACGATAATTGTTAAAGTGGTATTCTGTAAACAAAAATTCAATTGTTCATAACGACAAGATGATAACGATTTTCGTAAAATCGTTATTTTTTAACGACAAGAAAAAACTGATCGTTATGTTAACGATTTGTTGCATTTCAATCACATTTCAATATTCTTGAAATATTAATTGCCATTATAATGAATGGTGATCCCAAATTATTATTATTTCTTCACTTTTTCGAAGAAAATAATGAAAGGTAATTATATATTTTAAAAATATGTCAGATTATATTCCAATTTTACTAAATATATTTAACAGGAAAAATCTTCGAAAAATTCCTAGGGCTTTAAGAGATAAAAGTGATCCTTTTACTATTCCACAGGAAAATTTAGAAAATTATTTAGATTATCACGAGTCGCCGCAAGAGATTTTACTGAACTGTTGCCATTTCTAGAAGCAAATACAATGATAACTGCTATACCAAATCTCCTAAAAGTGCTCTATATTAATCATACTTTTACATATGCTTTATTTTGCTGAGTGCATTTAATCCCCTAGCCAATTCAGCATATGCTTCTTCAATCTGATTTGGATTCTCTGGATAATATTTATTTGTTCTCAGAGCGACATTACTTGCAAGAAAGTCTACATAATAGCATATTGTTCTTTTGTAGTTTTTGAGGCTCTCGTTTACTTATCCATATCTAATATAATAGAGAATAATAATAAATAGCCATTAATAAAATGAAATAATAATATAAATCTTCACCAACAATTTTCAAAATGAAATTTAAATGTCAGTTTTAATAGTGAATTGAGTAAACAATGGTACCAATCGCAAAAAAATTATAACGATTTCGTTATCAATGAAATTCAACGATAATGTTTTAACGATCGATCTTACAGAATACAAAAATTACGATTTTCGTAAAATACAAATAACGATTTTCATAACAACGATTATCGTTATGATAACGATTCGTTAAGCGAATGTTTTACAGAATAGGCCTGTATGTACCTTTGTTTATAACTATTGCTTTATTTACTGTTTTATTTTTAAAATGTCACCATTATTAATTTGAAGTGATTAGTTTTCACGAAAATCTGTTCAGAGCTTCAAGTAAAGTATCACTTCTGGTTTATGAATTTTAGCTATAATCTAATTTGCCAATAACAAAAATGATGACAAATAAGGAAAAACAAAAGACTATCTTCAGTTGTTTTCCATTGTAACCGGCCACTATGATTTTAATTCTTCATATCCATCTGTACTTAGATGAACTAAAGCGTCTTCTGAGTTATTTATGAATATATTATTTGTGTTTCAGGAAGTCACGAAGCGTGTGTTTACAAGGCAGTCCCTGAAGAAGGCATATCTCAGGCAGAAATTATGAAAGTAGTCCCAAACGCGAAAGTAGGCTTCAGCAAAGCTATGTCTGCCGGTTGGGTCGTTGTTGATAAAAGTTCAGGCGCACCTATTGTTAAGCGCAAAGTTGATAGCATCACAGATACCGTTAGATTGCATTTAAAAAGTATTTGTTCGGGCTATGATAACGAAATTCCCGATAAAGTCAAACAGGAATACAAAAAGAGAAAACTAATCCAAGAAATGGTAGTTAAAAGTTTTGTTTTAACAAAAGGTCCAGAATTTTCTACAGAAATTAAAAAACTGGAGACCGATTTAACTTCGGATATGCTGTTATCAGGTAGTTGGAAGACTTTAAAATTCAAAGACTACAATCTAGACGCCCTTGGCGCGCCATTAGACTGCGGCTATTTACACCCTTTATTACAAGTTCGTTCAGAATTCCGTCAAATTTTCCTCGAAATGGGTTTTACCGAAATGCCTACGAATAACTTTGTAGAAAGTTCTTTCTGGAATTTCGACGCCCTTTTCCAGCCCCAACAACACCCTGCTAGGGACGCCCATGACACCTTCTTCATCTCTGATCCAAAAATTTCGAATAATTTCCCTATGGACTACCTCGAAAGAGTAAAAAGAGTTCACAGTAAAGGTGGCTATGGAAGTCAAGGATATGGTTATGATTGGAAAATAGAAGAAGCCCAAAAGAATTTATTAAGAACACATACAACTGCTAATAGCGCTAGATTATTGTACAAGTTAGCACAAGAAAAAGAATTCCGTCCTGTAAAATATTTCAGCATAGATCGAGTTTTCAGGAATGAAACTCTAGATGCAACGCATCTAGCTGAATTCCATCAAGTTGAAGGAGTAATCGCTGACTACAACTTAAAACTCGGAGATCTAATTGGAGTTTTCAACGAATTCTTCTTGAAACTCGGTATAACCGAGCTAGAATTCAAGCCAGCGTATAATCCATATACGGAACCAAGTATGGAAATATTTTGCTTCCATAATGGGCTCAAAAAATGGATAGAAATAGGGAATTCTGGGATTTTCAGACCGGAGTTGTTACTGCCAATGGGTTTACCCGAAAATGTGAATGTAATAGCGTGGGGTTTATCCCTAGAAAGGCCTACTATGATCAAATATGGGTATAATAATATAAGGGATTTGGTTGGGCCCAAAGTAGATCTTCAAATGGTAAAAAATACAGCCCTGTGTAGACTAGATAAATAATTTTTAAATATTGTGCAGATTTGTATTAAGATTTATTTAAAAATAAAGTTATTGATTTGAATATTTTTGAACATATTTTCTCTATTGGTATTGGATTCATGCGAAAATCGCATATCCATATTTTAGTGAATAAGCACGTTTTAAGGTCATAGAATCTTATTTTGGAGGGACGATTCACAAAACGGTTTAAGCTAATCCTCATTTTTGGATTAGCGAATTCTACTCTAATTTTGACAGTTTATATCTTAAAATATAGTCTAATCTATTCCTAGTATCTACCTTTATTGATAATATCATGAAAATTAAATTTTAAATACCGGAATAGAATAGAATTCACTAATCCAAAAATGAGGATTAGCTTAAACTTTTTTGTGAATCGGGCTGTATAAGACTAAAGATCAATTTAACTACATATTTCTTAATTTGGCATTAATGGGAAAAGCTGAAAAGAATTTGGTAACAATTGGACAACCAGAATAAGTAATTTCTTTAAAATACCTTCTAAATTTTTTTTTGGAAATTAATGTTATTACTAATATTAAAGAACACAAAATTCTCCATCTAATACACTTAAAATTTTTATTATATCTTGTATAGATTTAGAGATAAACACACTATAATATATAAAATAATCAGTTGTGATACAGCGCAAAGGCATAACTACATTAACATAGTTTGTAAATGGCAGATGTCAGTGTCAAAGATCAACAGTTTTAGTGACATTCTGAAAGCTTTTTCTGGGAAGTACATTTAATCTTTCTTATTGTTTTATTAATTAAATATTTAAAATTATAGATAAAATGCATATGTCTATAAGAAATACCGCCTATTTTAATACATTTATTTAAACTCAACCGTTTTTGTTGTCAACCAACCTCCACTAAGCTACCCGAGGCTAGCTCCTTGTCCAACCGTACCGAGGCACCCGAGTAAACCGTTCGTTTCCGCGCTAAGAAGCCGTACTATGCGCGCCTCAGAGCCGCAGGCCGTGGGGGCAATGTCACAATAAATATATAAAATAATCCGTTGTAATGGATCTCACAGCCCAAATAACTCCAAAGAAAACAGTTGAAAAATTAATGTAATTGACAGAAAAATATCATTGTCAAAAATCGAGATATATTATTGAAGGCTTTTTCTGCAAGTACATTTAATATTTCTTATTTTATCATTAAGTAAATATTTAAAATTATAGATACATATATTACATATACGCATCAGAAATACCGCCAAATTCGTGAATGAATTTAAAGAATCACGAACATTTAGAAGAATAAGTGGAAACTTATCTATAGAATGAATTAAAAAAATACAGAGTTATATGTATTTATAATAGATGTAATTAGAATTTTTGTGTGCAATTTATATAGTATATATTCGTGTTACAATTTTATTGGATTTACAGAATTTTTTTCAAGGAACTTTTGGTATGGGATTTGTACAAAATACATCGAATTGACGGAAGGTCTTGTTGGCCACAACAGATTTTATTTTACTAATTTGACATAGGGATGTTTATAAAAACGAAAGGTATCGTATATGTATCATCATTTATTTAAAAACTTATAAAATGTCATTTCTTCTGGCAACTCAAACATTTACCTTTCTTTCGCCGCCTTCTCGGGGCCCTGAGCATTTTTTCCACTTCTTTCCTCTTCATTTCTTCATCCAGGTTTTTGTTTTCTCCTTGCTTTTTCAAGAATACTGGGATGTTTCTTCACATACTGCTCCAAATTATACAGAGATCCAAACATACTAATCTTTGTTCCAAGACACATTTCCTTTTGAGTTTTGTTGAGGTTAAGATCGCATTCCACCGGATGAAAGACGTGAATTAGACCAGGGTCGGGTGTTCGCATGATTTTGATCTTATTCTTTATCGAGTTGTGGTAGAATTCTACGTCTTCGAAACCCCAGCCTGTTATGTTTGTGTTAAAACCGCCGATTTGTAAAAAGTCGGTTTTGTAAACACTTGCTATGCCGAAACCAAACTGGCGCCAAATGCCGTTAACATCTGTGATGGTAAAATCATTTTCTGGATGAGCGATATTAGAATTTAAATTGAATTTAGGGTTGTAAACAATTTTTGGGTCGTATTGACTGTAAACTATAGGAAAATATAATTGTTTGTGTTTGATTGTATTAAGTCGAATACGTAATAGTGATTCTGTGTTGAAAATTATATCAACGTCTACAAAAAACATTAAATCCGTTAGGGAACAAAATTCTGTTCCTTTTTGAAGAGCTGGAGCTCGAGAAAATTGACCCGGCATGTTTAAAATTTCTAATTCAATTTTATAATATTTGTTTTTTAATTCGTCAACAATGTTTAAAGTTTTGTAATAATCATCAAATTCTACATTATTTTTATATAAAACTATAATAAGTTTCGTGTTTTCTTTGTTTTTAATGCAAACATTTTCATATAGTTTCAAAAACCGAATCAATGTCGTATATCTACCACTTAGCGGCAAAATAAAGGTTATCTTTTTGTCTTTTTGCAAATTTGATTCATACATATTAAAAATATTAGGAATTTTCCGTAAATTCTCTCCAATGTACGAAATGTGTTCATGGAAAACTTCTTTTATTTGGTGTAGCAGTTTCGGCGTTTCATAAGTCGAGGTTGATGTATAAATATCTTCATCTAAATAATTTTCTTCGTGTATTTCTAATCCAGTGAATGTTTGTTGTAAATAAGCGTGCCGTCTAACAGGTACAGTCATTTTATGGCCCCGATATTTGCGATATGTGAGTAATAGATCTAAAATTGTATCTGCTCCGTGAATTGGATCGAGGCGCCAATATCCATAGATTAATTCTCGGTAATCGATCACACGACCTCGTTGTTTTGAATAGAGATTGATTATTGTCATTACCTTGAAAGACAATAAACAAAATTAGCACATATCGGAATATAACAAACAATAGTTATAATTTACAGTAGTCACTTTTCGAAATGATTTTGAATTTAAATGTAAAAAAAAAACTTTCTTCGATATTTTAAGAGAAAATTAATATGAAAAAAATATTTAATGTTAAATTTTATTACATCTATAAATTTTCAGGTACAAAAATACCGTGAGTATTTTTTAACGTGAAACATTGGATTTGTCATATCCATGGTTACGATTATTTGATTGACAGCAATGTATTTGCGTGTCCCATTTAAAATGAAACATAGGGAACGAATTTGACATTTGACAAGACATGATTAGAGGTTAATTTTGTTTAAATAATTATACCTGCTTTCTAAATTAAATTTAGTTGTAGAAAAAATATTGTGTGCACCTTGTGCCCGAGAGATTTTCTGACTTGGGTAAATTTCTTACAATATTTAAATATAATACTTGTCAAATTCATTCCGTATGTATTAATTAAAACAGGCAATTACATTGCTGTCAATCAAATGTCAAGTAGTAACTTATAGGAAAATTCAGCGGTTATCTGTCATACTGACAAGATATCATTAGAGGTTAATTTTGTTTATATAATTATACCTGTTTCCAAAAAATTAAATTTAGTTGTAGAAAAAATTTGTGTGCACCTTGTGCCCGAAATATGTTTAGTAATCTCGAGTGGTTTTCTGACTTGGTTAAATTTCTTACAATATTTAAATATAATACATAATATGTCAAATTCGTTCCCTATGTTTCATTTTAAATGGGACACGCAAATACATTGCTGTCAATCAAATGTCGAATCGTAACCATGGATATAACAAATCCAATGTTTCACGTTAAAAAATACTCACATATATCCAAAGATTGAAAAAAAAAACTCAACAAAAGTCTTATGTTATATTTTGTAAAGTTACACTTATGTAATTTAATAATAAATCATTATGATATATTTATTTACGTACAAATAAAATAAATAAGACATGTGAATATAACATTCTTAGTATTAAATTACAATATTATAATACAGTAATATGATATTCTGGGATGCATCAATAAATAAATAAAAATAAAAAATGATCTTTATAAAAATTTATAGATCTACGTCTAAATATTTTAGTTTTAACAAAAAAACATTAGAATCCCATTCCATTTTAAGTCAAAAAAATCTAACAAAGGCCCATTCTTCACGACTTCGTTCCAGTTTTTTGTTCTATTCTATCCAAACAAAAAATAAATTCAACCTTACCTCTCTTACAATGTCATCTAGGCCTTCCCTAAGCGAAGAAATGATTTTATGCCGCGGGTTGAATTCGCCGAGAGGATAAAGCGTCTTGCCGACGATTAATTCCCATTCTAGTGTGTCCTCCAAGTCTTCTGGATTAAATCTGGTTAAACCTGGGGCCGTTCCTGGAAGAAAATTATACTTTAAGCACATCACTACAATAGAAATATCTGTCTTTATTATTAGAAACATTTTTCTAGATTACTACACTTGCCGTCTAATAAATACAAATTCTTCATAAATTTAATTAAAATTGCAAAAAAATTTCTCACCGTATACCCCTCGATCATTGATAAATACTTATAATTTTATCACAACTTCCTCAAGCACGTTGCTTGGCGTCGGGCGGTTATTAAGCAACGCGCGTTTGGTAATTGTCATAAAATTATTTCGTATATCAATGTTCTCGGGATATTATACAGAGAATTTATTTTAAAATGCAACATTGTGGCTCATCACTTCCATGGTTACTCACTATTGTCAAAAAATGACAGCAATGTAATATTTGTCCATTTTAAAATGCAACATTATTAAATAGTATTGCAGCACAGGAGATACCTCCAAAACACATCACAAATGGTGTCAATTCTTATTACGACCGACTAGAATATTGCCTGTGTGAATGGGGGTATTGTTTAACATTTATTACTTGAAAGTTATAAATTTTTGTAAGCTAAAGTTTGTTAAGATGTGCAACACTCATGTTTTGATGTTTTGTTAATCGTATGTAGGCTAATTTATTGAAAATTAATTTTGAGAATACAAAACTACAAATTTTGTATGTTGCATTTTAAAATGGACAAATATTACATTGCTGTCATTTTTTGACAATAGTGAGTAACTAAAATCAGTTTTCGTTATTATCTAGTAACCTAGGAGAAATTTTGCAACGCAGGTAGTGGCATCTTGTGGCGAGAGAGGTAAACACCACATATTATACAGTCAAGCCACTTTATCTCATAGGCTACTCTTTAAATAAACATGATCTATTTGTGGCAGTGTTAATATCAAATTTCGGCAAAAATAATACCCTATTTCCTCACCGAGTATATCAGGGTCACCTAGATATCCGGTCTGCCCAATTCGTACCGGAAACAGCTGTATTCTGTCGCTGAGTTTGGCATTGGTCAGCTGAGTGTTGTTGATGTGCAATTGTCTCATGGATAACGCGATGTCTCGATGTAGACTGACCTTGTCCTGTTCCAAGGATTGAATAGTTAAGCCCTAAGAAAAAAATACAAACTTGAAATCGTGAGAAAACGGTACGGTCTTAAAGTGTGAAGGAAATACTTAATTATATATTTGTAACAACGCTACGTTGTAATTACTGTTATTACAGTATTGGGTTACGAAGAACTTGTTTTTGAATAAGAAAAGTGAAACTACAATAGTTTGTTATGTAAATTTATGAACTCTATTATAAATAGTGCTGTGCGATCTTAGAAATTTGATATCGATCTTTTACACTTACGTTACATTCTCTTTACAATCAAATAATTACTACCAAGTTTATATCTCTACCCATTTTTGAATTATTGCCCCAAAAGTCAATATACGCCACATTTAGATAAAAATTTCAAAATTTTCAAAAATCTAATTTTTATGCAACTAGATACTTCTCAATGCGCTGATTCCAAATTTTGAAACCGCAGGTCGATATCTCTTTTCGTTCTCGAGATATTTACATTCAAAGTTTTGCTCAAAACTGCCCATTTTTGGGTATTAACCCAAAAATGGGTCAAGATATGAATTTGACGACATCACCATTCGATTCTACGGACAAAAATACATATGTATAGCAATTTTCATAATTTTTGTCCAACCGGTTCATTTTTTATGAATAAAAGTTTGAAAACCCCTGAAAATGACCAAAATCTGAAAAAATCTTAAGGGGTATACCTTAGATTTTTGCGATTTTTGGCCATTTTCAGTTATTTTGCTTTACAGATCGTATGCGGTGTTCAAAAATTCTGAAAATTGGTGTACTTAGGTAATTTTGCCCGTAGAATCGAATGGTGTTATCGCCAAATCCATATTTCGACCCATTTTTGGGTTATTACCCAAAAATGGGCAGTTTTGAGCAAAACTTTAAATCTAAATATCTCGAGAACGAAAAGAGATATCGACCTGCGGTTTCAAAATTTGGAATCAGCGCATTGAGAAGTATCTAGGTCTACCCCTTAAGATTTTTTCAGATTTTGGTCATTTTCAGAGGTTTTCAAACTTTTATTCATAAAAAATGAACCGGTTGGACAAAAATTATGAAAATTGCTATACATATGTATTTTTGTCCGTAGAATCGAATGGTGATGTCGTCAAATTCATATCTTGACCCATTTTTGGGTTAATACCCAAAAATGGGCAGTTTTGAGCAAAACTTTGAATGTAAATATCTCGAGAACGAAAAGAGATATCGACCTGCGGTTTCAAAATTTGGAATCAGCGCATTGAGAAGTATCTAGTTGCATAAAAATTAGATTTTTAAAAATTTTGAAGTTTTTATCTAAATGTGGGGTATAGTGACTTTTGGGGCAATAATTCAAAAATGGGTAGAGATATAAACTTGGTAGTAATATTATTTGATTGTAAAGAGAATGTTACGTAAGTGTACGCATTTTTAGAGTATTTTTACTGTATATATATATATATATATATATATATATATATATATATATATATATATATATATATATATATATATATATAATAAACTTTTGGTATGGGATTTGTACAAAATACATCAAATTAACGGAAGGTCTTGTGCTGGCCACAACAGATTTTTTAAAATTATTGTTTTTCTCCAACAAAACTCTCATTCGTTCCAAAACACACTACACTCTTAAATTACGTTCCCTATACTCAAGTACTCTGTACTCTTGATTTTGGAACGCAGCCCAGTTAACCGGAAATGCATTATACAAATGTATTTTTCACTTGTTTTTCATTTAATGACTGTTCTAATTTTATTGTTCATTTCGAAATGCAATGAGAGAAATTAATTAGCCAATCAAATCAAAAAGATCGTAAATCAGACAAAAAACAAATTATCTCATGCAATAACAGCCGCAATGTTTCAAGCGAAATTTTATTGTTTACAAGTTATTTGTATTGTAATGAGTACCCATAAACTTTAGAAATACTTCTTAGAATTCTTAGAAATAACATTTGAAAGTAATGGTGAATATTATATAACTATTTTTTGAAAAATATATGGAAACATTTTCGCATCTGTACGGTGGATGTAGAAAAAGATAATAATATTCAGTCATGTTTATGATTCTATAAACAACTGTTTACAATTTGCTTAAGCTGTATCCGATGTTGCACTTTTATCACCCTAATATCTAAACTAAAGCCTAAATTTATATGCCCAAAATCTAGTGATTATTTATTGTTATAACGAGGAAAAGACTCCGTCAACATCTAAAATTGGTATAAAAAGAGAGGGGATTCATTTATAAGTCAAAGTATGTACAGTATCAGTGTCAACTAAACACGCTTTTACTATGCATATAATTCATCGTATACTCTTCAGAAATACCGTCAATAAATTGGAAGAATCTCGAACATTTAGAAGAGTAGGAGGACACTTGTTCATAGAACGAATTGAAAAATAAAGAATGGATGTAATTAGAATTTTTTGTGTGTACCGGAAAGGTAAATACAATACTTTTATAGCTTAATATCAAAAATCTACATCTTCTTTAATTAATTTAATATAGGTAAAACATGTTATTATAAGTTTATTCATATGAGGAAGTTTTATTTTTGTGGCAGTAACAGCATAATTTTAAAGCAAAACATCAATTAGAACGAAGATCATGAGCATGAGCTGATGTATTCGAATACAACTTTATTTGTATTTGTAAAACTAGTTAACAAGTTTGCTTAGCTGTACTGAAGTTAAAAGACTTTGCTATGCTACATAAATATCATGGTAAATGGACCGAGAAATATTCAGGTTTTGCTTATAAGTTTTTGTTGTAATAAGTGAATTATTTCAAATTATAATCTGAACAACTGTAATTTCTGTAATAAATTTTCAGTAATATATATGAGTGTCCGTGAGACGACATTTTATAAACGCCCTGCTTGGTAAAAATATATGGTTATTACTGTGAACTGAGTTAAACAGATTAACACGTTTAGCAAAGGGTAACAAGATGTCAATAACCGACACTTTAAAGATCTATTCTACTTCTATATATTTAAAGGTTACAAAAGACTATACGAATAGTTCTGTATTATTATTTTTTTTTCAATATATATACGAGGTCACGAGGTGTGGCAATTAAATAACGAGATTTATTTTTTCCGGCTTCCCTGTAAATTTGGCAACATTGCAGGCTGTCATATTAATTTGTCGACTTCCCTCTATCCACTGTTAAAATTTCAAAATAATTAGGCGAACCGTCCGGCAGTAGCCTTTGATTGAAGTTAACTACTTTCTCGTACTCAGTCGGAATTATGTTAGTGTCAAACTTAAAAAAAACCGCTACAGAAATGTACGAATTGTTGAAGAATGTTTATGGTGATGAGGGACTATCTAGTACTCAAGTTTTCGAGTAGTTTAGAAGATTTAAAGAAGGAAGAAAAGAAATTGGAGACGATTAGCGTCTCGGTCATGCACTGATATTTTTTTCAAAATGCGAGTGATTGTTCGCATGGATTGGGTGCCTGAGGGGCATTTCGTTAACCAAGCATATTACAAGAAGGTTTTGATAACCCTTCATACACTGGTGAGAAGAAAAAGGGCTGAAATGTGATGGATTCTCCATGAAGACAACGCGCCCTATCCACCAAGACATTTTTGACGAAATACAAAATCACCGTGTTGGTACATCAACCGTACTCACTTGACCTAGTGTGCCTTGTTGATTAAGCTTTTTACCTCTCGCTAAGAGAGGTATTGGATTCATGCTAAAATTCGCATGTTCAGACTTTATTGAATAAGCACGGTTTAACGTTCCTAGAATCCGATTATAACATTTTTAAAATGATGTCTGTGTGAGTGTGTGTGTGTGTATGTATGTCTGGATGTTGTAGACACGATTCCTCAAAAACTGTAAGACTTAAAAAATATTTAACTGCAGTTTCCTCAATCTGATATTCCTGGGAAGAGCTGAAAAGGTTTTGGTAACAATTGAACAACCGGAAGTAGTAGTTTCTTAGAAAATTTCTTCTAAATATAATTTTTTGGAAATTTTTGTTATTACAAATATTGAAGAACAAAATTCTCCATCTAATACACTTAAAATTTTTATTATATCTTGTGTAGATTTAGAGATAAAGACACTATAATATATAACAGATTCTAATCGCAAAGGCTAAGCCACTATGGAAACGACTTGACAAATTCAAATGTTTATAACATAGTTTGAAAATGACACATGCCATTGTCAAATATCAACAGTTTTAGTGACATTCTGAAAGCTTTTTCTGGGAAGTATATTTAATTTTTCTTATTGTTTTATTAATTAAATATTTGAAATTATAGGTAAAATTGTGGTAAAATGCATATATCCATCAGAAATACCGCCAATCTGGTTAATGAATTGGAAGACATGTTAAATATAATAAAAAACAATATTTGGTTAAAGTTCTGTAATTTTTACTTCCTTGTACGAAGTAAAGGAAGTATTGTAATCGCGAAAAATTTCGGTTTCCGGATTTCAACGAAAATATCCATTTTGACCATCCCTGAATCCATTTTGACTAATTTCGTCGTGACGTCTGTACGTACGTACGTACGTGCGTATCTCGCATAACTGAAAAACGGGAAGTCGTAGAAAGTTAAAATTTTGTATTTAGGACTATTATAACATCTAGTTGTGCACCTCCCTTTTTGGTCATTACATTTTAATGAAAAACTATATTAAAAATAATCTAAAACTTTTAAAATTTGGTATATAATACTTTTATATCAATGGGAATAACATAATAGATTTTGGTTAAAATAGTCTAACCGGAAGTGATACTTTACTTGAAGCAGTTATCAGTTTTTCTTGAAAAAAATAGTGTTATTTTGATTTTCATAATAAATGCTTCAAATAAAAGTTTTAGAGAATTGAATTCTTTGTCGAAAACATCAAGTATGATTAAATTAACTCTTTGTATATGCGAAATATGTAAATTTAAAAATTATGTACCTATTGGTTTCTGTAATTAAGTGCTAGGAATTAGGAAAAAAATAACAAAAAAATAAAGAATTTAATGTCAATGTCAAAGTAACAGGCGTACAAGGAAGTCATGTGGTGTCCACATCAGATATTTTGTTATAAATCGACGGTTCGATAGAGAAGTACAATACAATACTTAGCCTTATATGCAAATGGCGAGAGGTCTTGTGCTGGTCACAACAGATTTTTTTTACTCATTTTGGTTAGTATTATATGCCCTCATAATTTGTGACTCTTATTTTTTAACACCCTGCATAATAAAGCATTTGAAGCAAGTCATATTAGATGAAAATAAACGTATGAGGAAACAATTATATTTATATGTAGAAGAGTCCAATTTTTAATGTCAGTTAATCTGTTAATACCGTAACCTACATTCGTCAATAAATAAATTGCCGGGTCCGATATACTTAGATTTGTTTTATTTGATAATGACACTATCTACATAACTGCTTAGATTGTTTATGCTACTGCCAATTTGGTTTCCGACCGGACCGGTATAGAAAATAGACAGTATTATCTCCTAGATAAACATTCAAGATCATTTCAATTTTGCTAGCGCCAGCATTTATATTATTTTCTATCATTATGTACTTAATCGCAAATGTCTTTATCAAATGCAAAAACATATTATAAATTATTTTCATATGTAAACACCTGATCCTGATACTATTACTCACTGTAAGATTACAATTCTTGGTATTCAAATTTTGTTTGTCATCATTAGAATCTTCGAAACTAAAGAAGTTACGACTTTTGCTAAATAATAAAACATTTGGTACGCTTTTGGTTTTTTACTTCTCGCCAAGAGAACTATTGGAATCATGTTAAAAATCGCATATCCAGATTTTTGTGAATAAGGACGTTTAAAGGTCCCTAGAATCCGATTATAATATTTTACGATGATGTATATATGTATTTGTGTGTGTGTGTGTGTGTATGTATGTTGGAACCACGGTTTCTTAAATATTATAAACGGTTTTCTCAATAAGACATTACTGAGAAGAGCTGATTAGATTTTGGTAACAATTGGACAACCGGAAGTACTAGTATCTTAAAAATAAAATTCTAAATATTATTTTTTGAAAATTTATATTACTAATATTAAAGAATATAAAAATCTTTATCCGATACATCTAAAAATAGAGAAATATAAATATATAAAATAATATGTTGTAATGAATCTCATAGCCCATGGAAACCAGTTTAAAATTAAAATGTTTGCAATTGATAGATAAATGTCAAAATCAAAAATCCAGAGATATTATTGAAGACTTTTTCTGGGAAATACATTTAATATTTCTTATTTTATTATTAATTAAATATTTATAATTATAGATACATATATTTCATATACCCTTCAGATATACCGCCAATCTCATCAATAAATTGGAAGAATCTCGAACATTTAGAAGAATAAGAGGAAAGTTGTACATAAGATGAATTAAAAAATATAAAAATATATAAAGATATATATTTATATAGCCTAATATGAAAATGGCGAGAGGTATTGTGCTGGCCACAACAGATATTTTTTTTTTCAATAAAATACGGAAAACTGTTAATATTAAATATGGATATAAATAAAATATTAGAAATATTTTAACAAAACGCCCGCAAGGTACAAATATATCAAAATTTGGACACCCTGTACATCAACTCTTCTCTTAATATATAAAACATTCATGCTAACTTATTTAAGACACATTTTGTTACATATTTGTATCTCATGAATTTTAAATCTCCTTTTAGTGTCCCATATCACGTAGTGTTTGTATACAAGCCACCTGGTTGTTACCCAGTACGCATATTAACAAGCCTTACCTTAACGTAACTGTGCAGACGGTACATATGAGATGGTTGCTTGACAGGATGCATTGTGATGGCTCTATGGACTTCCTTCTGCTTTAAATCGCCGGTAAATGCTAGCCCACCGCTCTGATTATGATAGAGAATATTCTGCATCTGTAAAGAGAAAATATACGAATTAATTTCTATAGTTACATGTCTATCACAGCGATGATAAAAAACAAAGAAATTATCACCTTATTTATATTCGTTACTAAGGGATTTTTACAACATTGACAGTTAATTTTAACAAAAATTCGTTATATTCTCTCATTAGATATAACCTCGTGATATGATTAATATTCGAATGCTCGTAAAACCGAAGCAGCATATTTCTACAACTCGGTTCCACTTGAAATAATCATCATTGATAATCGTCACTTGTTACATTACGTATGAAAGAAAACAAAATTGTATTCAATGCAGGTATCACAAAGGGTTACAGATTATAGTGACTACCGAATTATGGACAAAGCAACAAACATTTTATTTGTTTTTCTACGTTCTGAACCAATCACACACAAACTTTCATTTCAGATTCGACATATTAAGTAAGACCGAAGGATAAAAAAGCTTGACCGGAACATTTTCTGATCTGACCAAAACCCGCTGACCATGGGTAAACTAACAAACAATAGGCTATTCCACGACATTTTTTTCATTTTCTAGATCTCGCTAAAAGAGGTATTGGATTCATGCTAAAAATCACTTATCTAGATTTTAGTGAATAAGCACGTTTTAAGGTTTCTACATTTAGAAGAATAGGAGGAAACTTATTTATAGAATAAATTAATAAATATAAAAATATATTAACAACAGATGTAATTCGAATTTTTATGTGTGTACCAAAAATGTTAAGTAAAATACCGTGAGTATTTTTTAACGTGAAACATTGGGTTTTCATGTCCATGGTTACGATTTGACATTTGATTGACAGCAATGTATTTGCGTGTCCCATTTAAAATGAAACATAGGGAACGAATTTGACAGATGTTAGCTAAGTCAGAAATTTAGCTAAGTCAGAAAACCACTCGAGAGCACTAAACATATTTCGGGCACACAATATTTTTTTGCAACTAAATTTAATTTTTAGAAAAAAGATATAATTATTTAAACAAAATTAAACTCTAATGACGTCTTGTCAATATGACAGATAACCGCTGAATTTTCCTATAAATTACGACTTGACATTTGATTGACAGTAATATATTTGCCTGTCTCATTGAAAACATAGGGAATGAATTTTACAGAGTATTATATTTAAATATTGTAAGAAATTTGGCCAAATTAGAAAATCACTCGAGCACAGGGTACACTAAATTTAATTTGGAAAGAAGGTATAATTATTTAAACAAAATTAACCTCTACTGACGTCTTATCAAATGTCAAATTCCTTCCCTATGTTTCATTTTAAATGGGACACGCAATTACATTGCTGTCACTCAAATGTCATATCCATAGTTACGATTCGACTTTTGATTGACAGCAATGTATTTGCGTGTCCCACTTAAAATGAAACATAGGGAACGAATTTGACAGATGTATTATAATTTAAACATTGTAAGAAATTTACCCAAGTCAGAAAACCACTCAAGAGCACTAAACATATTTCGGGCACAAGGTGCACACAATATTTTTTCTACAACTAAATTTAATTTTTAGAAAACAGGTATAATTATTTAAACAAAATTAACCTCTAATGACATCGTGTCAATATGACAGATAACCGCTATAAGTTACGACTTGACATTTGATTGACAGCTATGTATTTACCTGTCTCATTTATAACATAGGGAATGAATTTGACAGAAGTATTATATTTAAGTATTGTCCGAAAATCACTCGGGAACAAGGTGCACACAATATTTTTTCTACAGCTAAATTTAATTTAGAAAGCAGGTAGAATTATTTAAACAAAACCTCCACTGACGTCTTGTCAAATGTCAAATTCGTTCCCTATGTTTCATTTTAAATGGGACAGGCAAATACACTGCTGTCAATCAAATGTCAAGTCGTAACCATGGATGACAAATCCAATGTTTCACGTTAAAAAATACTCACGGTACCTATGGCTTATATCGCGGGTGATTGCATATCTTTAGCGCTTGTAACATTAGGGAGGAATTATATTTCTGGGCTGTGGGGTGTAGCATTCAGGAACTGTAATGGCATGCATAGTACATCTGTCAGTTGTTTAAACTTTGAGACAGGATTTAGTAGCGAATAATGATCTGAGAACCACAGAACATACTGGTACATTACTTAAAAGAGTTTATGTTTTCTCCATGTGCAGTCTACCAAGAATTCTATGTTCCCAGTGACAATTAAATTTGAATTCAGTTTTTTACACTTTTAGATCTTTCTAAGCCAGTATGTTAAAAAAATCATAACTCGGAGGAGACTAAGCAAAAAAGTATTTAATTAAAGGTTAATTTGGCACAAGATATTGTCAAATATGTTATCTTCAGAAATTAAAGCTTTTCTTCTTAAATCCTTATTTTAGAAATAGAAATAAACTAGAAAACGGCGAATAGCAATATTCTGTATTGTTCTTTATTATCTTTTTTCCTTAAAATTTCATTCACGATCAATTTTGTCAACTTGACTTTTGATTGAATAATGATCAGACATACGTTTCTATATTCATAGCCCACTCCGAATTAGATTTTTTCTGAACACACTGTATTAAAAACATACTGAAATTTATTCTTGGATATCCATATAAAAATAAATTTAAGTTCTTTCAATTACCATTAAAGAAGATTCAATTTTATTTAGTTTAAATTATATTTTTTATAGCTGTTGTAAAAAATTAATTGAATGTAGAGTTAAAACCTTGTTGTACGTCTATGGTAAGTACAGTTTTGTTCTTCAGCTGATTCTCATTAAATAAGCAATAAAATGCGAATAAACTGCAATGCGCAGCACAAGACAGAAAACAGATGTATAAACATTAAAACACACAAGTCTAATAAGAGAATAAGACGTACTGTTAGATGGAAACTACAGAATTGTATATAGTTAACAGAAATTTTTAATGTTCGCGCATAAGAGATTATTTATGTTTATTTACAATAAGTTCTTTCTGGAAAAAACTATAAAACATTACCAACCTAAAAATAGTGAACTCTTTTAGTTTCTATAATGGGGGATTACGGCTCAATCGAATTAAAGGAAAATAGTAAAAAAATACGAATGTATATGCTGAATAACAAATATTAATAAAATAAATGAAATGGTATAATTGAGATATTTCGGAAATAAAGGGTTTTTTGTTATAGCGCTTCGACACTAATATGAAAATATTTTGATTGGCGACCGAGAGACCACCTATACATGCATTACAAATAGCATGTTAGGAGGTGGGGATTACTACCAATGGAAGTTAAGAAATTCAAATTCGAAAGGAGGGGCTAACATTCCTGTACAGCAGTTTTCAAACAGTTTTTATTTTAACATAAATTTCTTGCATTATACTTAATAATTTAAATACACCTGTAATAATAAAGTATGTAGTCTTATACAGTGTTATAATATTCATTTATTTTTACGTAAATATACCTTAAAAAATCATATATTTCAAGAACATTTAGGTCCATGATGAAAACAGTTTGATATAAAAACACATAAATGTGACGTCACGTCAATCTTTTCAAAATTCGGGAGACCATAACTCGCTTATTAATAGGATTTTTTCACCGGATTTTCATCAATAGTCTTAGTTTTCCTAATATTTTCAGATGAAATTATATAAAAAAAAATGGTGTAATCCCCCATTACAGTACATATATTATAGTTATTTACTTATCTAGGCAGGGAAGTTCGTCTTTTCATGACGAATAATGAGTCATGAAAAGGAAATTTAATGACGAGATAAGTATTAAGTTTTTTTCTGAAATCGTGTAAGAATTCAAAATTACTGAATGGTACATATAATCTATTTTCATTTAACAAGTAAATCACATTGAAAACTTGAACTCTTATTTAAAATTGTATAAGAATTTAAAACAAATGTATCCTGGACATCAATGATTTTAATTTTATATTGTATTACATAAAACGTAAAATGTGTTTGTGAAAATAAATATGGCAACGTTGCATTTTGCTTCCCTGCCTAGGATAGGCAACCATTTATGATCTAATATATTTTTTTTTGACTATTTTTTCATGAAGCATCAAGTGAACTTTGAAGGATCGAAGACATTTCAAGAAGGAAAAAAAGAATGATTGATTAGATTGTTAAGATTTGATATAATTTGTATTTTTTTAATAGTGTGTTCAAAAAAAAAAACAACAACTCAGATTAGGCTATGAACAGAGAAACGTATGTCTGATCTTTATTCATTTCAAAAGTCAAGTTTTCAAGATTGATCATGAAGTATATCTCCTGAAATTGCGTTACTTCATAGTAAACAGGCCTTAAGATTATTGTAGTTCCATAATAGTTCGAAATAAGATTGCATGCAATCTGTATAACTCTTTTCATAAAGATTCTAAAACCTATGTTTACGTACCAATACATGACGTCACACATCTAGTTACTTTTATTCAATTTTTATTAATGACGTGCATTGGCTGCTTGACTGATTTGGGTATATAGAGATTATTTTGTTTTCAAACAGTGGACTGGATATTTAATTTATTTATTATAAAATAAAAATTGCCAATTTATAACAGCATCCAATAGTAGTTTATGCCTCATTAACTTGCACAGGTCGTTCACAAGTACAAATAGAAATGGCATTTAAAATTGAACGAAACTTGTTGCTAATATTTACATTACTTATCACGTAGGTGTTATGAAACGAAATGCTGTTCTTTGCCTCTATTATTCTATTATGCGCAAATATTTGTCATTTCACAGATGATCACACTGAAACTTGCATTCGTTTTAGTACTTATCACTAATTTACGCACTGGGTAAAAAATAAGCATTGAGCATTTGCACTAAGTTTCTACGAAAGAAAAACCCATTAACCATTTTAAAAACTATATACGTATTTCGAGAAATATGTTCTCTTCAAAATCTTCATATGATAAACTTTGTTGAATTATTGATGAGAATTGTTTATTTTATTTCAAATGTATGAAATTCATTTTAATAAAGAATGCTGAAAAGGGTAGGTAACATTAGAATCATTCATGTAGTCAGTTTAGGAACTAGACCTAGATATACAGTATTGGCCACAAAGATAGCAACTTAAAAAAAATTCAATTGCTCTAATGTAAAAACTGGGATTTCAGAAATAAATTACTGCAGTATTAGTGTCTTGAACCAAGTTTAATTTACATTAAAATAATTTGCATTATATTAACAAAAATTGATTCACTTGATAACAATTGGAGATTTTATCAATCGAAACTTTGTGTAACCCAAAAAAATAAAGACAATGAAAGTTCGAAATATTTCTTTTATTCTTAAAAATTGATTTATGTGCAAAAAATATTTTTTATTTGGACATAAAAATAAAAATAGCAATTTTTGTAAAATTAATATAAAAACTAAATTTTCTAATATTTAGTGTAATAACCGGAACCACGAGAATTTATTACTTCTTCTCGTTTCATCATGAATTCAAGTAATTTTGTTATTACATTTCTATCAATTAATCTTAGTTCATCACTAAATAATACTCTTTTCCACATGTTAGTTGTCCAGTTTACATGATTTTCTGCAAAAAAATAATCGGTCCTTCACGTTCTTCTTCGAAAGAAGTGGTTTCTTTGCAGGCCGACGACTATAAAGTTCTCCGGCAACTAATATTCTTCTTCCCTGTCTTGAAGATATTTTATCTTTAACATTACTTAGTACAAAGCCTAAAATTTTCTTAGATGATAACAACGGATTTTTAACGATATGTGTTTTATCATTCTGTCGCTTCGGTTTGATGTTTTTTTTTTGTCTACTACAAATTGTAGAAGGCTCAATATTACCCTTCCTTCGAAAATGAATTATTATTCGTGCTATTTTAGATTTATGCAAATTAAAGTTCTTCGACATTTTATTCCGCGAAGCACCATTTTCATATGATTTAATTATTAAATTGTGAAATTCTTTAATCAAAGTCTTATTACGACCCATAATTTTGAAGTACTAATTTATATTTTTTAAACAATTATACGATATAAACGTTGAAATTGAGAAAATAAAGACATTCATTATGTAGTTGCTATTTTTATGTCCAGACAAAAGTAAGAATTATGCAAATTAAATAAATTCTATAAATTTAATATAAATTATTTTACAAGAGGTTATTCTTTATGTAATTTATTTTCAATATTCTTTTGTTCACTTTAGAGAAATAGAATTTTTTTAAAAGTTGCTATCTTCATGGCCAATACTGTATGTAGAAACTAATCTACCTAACCTTAACTTTCTTTCAACATAGACATTCTTAAATAAATCAAACAATCAAAGTGCAATTTCTTGGTCTATGTGCCAATCTCTCAAAAAGCATGAATATTTAACTCTGTACATGAATTAAAGTCGTTAATTAATTGCACACTGTATTTAATCTTAATACAGCTAACCTAATAAAAATTTAATACGTAATTTGTCCGTTAGGTATTTGTCAATATAAAACTCGTGTTGTAAAATAGCGTCTACCGCGCGTATAAAGTAAATAACTATTTCTCACCTCATATGACCAGGTACACTGGACTCCGGCGTACATCCTCACACACCTTCCGAGTTCCACATCTTCATGACTCGTATACAACCTCTTCAGACATTTTTCTATATGCGGTGCAATTCTTTTCAGGGTCTCCCTACTGAGTATAACTCCTGGCCCTCCCATGCAGAAATTTTCATCGTGATCCAGAGAGAGTAGGCCAAATTCTTCGCTGTTTCCTCTCCCAGCTTGACCGATAAACCAAGGCCGTCTGCTATCAACGCTTCTCAAAAGAGTTTCTAGTTTGTCCATCCGTACATAGAGGTCGTCGTCAGCGCGAAGGAACCATTCGAATTTGTCAATGAAGTGTTCGTACATATAGTAGAGCATTTTGAAGGATTTTTTTTGAGGAGGGTAGGAGTCATCAACATCTTTTAAACTTACTAAAGGAAGAGTGGAACTATAGCTAAATTCACTGCTGAAAAATGCGATTTTTCCGGGAATTTCACTACCCCATGTTTCATAAACAGCTTTAGCTCTGCTGTTTAAATATTTTTCAGCAGTCATAACTCCTACAAATATTAAATTTTTGTCGGAGTTTTCAATAGTTTCGTTGGATTTCAAGTCTATGATTTCTAAAGGGTGCAATTTTTGAAAGTGATGCATTTTTGGACAATCTAACCTAACATCGTAGTATTCTCTGACTAGATGGCTGAAGAGTATTCCGAAGAATAGGCCCAAAATGCTTTGAAGGCCCTTTTTGCGGCGAACCATTTTAAGGCACTAGAATATCCGTGTATATGTCATTTTAAACACACATCACTTCACTGTCACATATGATGATGAAGATGATTAGATGACTGATGTATCTGAAACAGAAAATATAAATAAAGAATTAGAAAACATTCGATATGTTTCACAAGATTTTAGCATCTAAATCAACCTCTCTAGCTAGAAACCGCAGACGCGTTTCGCTGTTATTGCAGCTCTTTAGTGATAGATAGATGTGATAGATGGCTTAAGAGGTAATTAACCATATACAGAGCCATCTATCGAAGAGTCGCCGTAAAGCACTGACATCTATTGATAGATGGCTCTGTGATTAGTTATCTCTTAAGCTATCTATCTAAAAGAGGATAAATGCGGAAATGGACACTCTGATATTTACACAGAGATGAACAAGCACTCCATTTTACAAATGGTGCCTGATAGAATCAATAAAATGTACACCATTGACAAAACTTACAGGATAATAATTCCTGAAAGGGATGCATGGGAACACTCTCAAAGTCCAGTGGAAAGAGACGACATAGTCATCTATACAGACGGCTCCAAAACAACCAATGGAACCGGAGCTGGAATACATGGGGCAAAGGGACTAAGACACAACCAATCGGTTGGACTTGGGACAAATGCAACAGTATTCCAAGCAGAAGTACACGCAATTTTAACCAGCGTGCAATTACTGTTGGAGAAAAACTACCACAATAGAAGAATCTCCATAGTAACAGACAGCCAAGCCGCACTTAAGGCACTAAACTCGTGTGAGGTAGGCTCAGGACTAATTCTGGACTGCATCCACAGGTTGAATGCCTTAGGAGCGACGAATAAATTAAGATTGATATGGGTACCCGGGCATTCAGAAATTGAAGGAAACCAGGCAGCCAACCATCTTGCAAAAGATGGGACAAATATACCTTTTATAGGACCAGAACCTGCTTGCGGAATAACTGCGCAAACAGTTAAGCAAGAACTTAATAGTTTGCTTTGGCAATGGCACAAACGGCATTGGACAGCCACATCAAGCCAAGCTCTTCCTGAATGAGCCATCCAAGAAAAGAACAGACAACTTACTTGTAATAAGCAAGCAAGATGTCAGACTAATAACAGGACTGGTAACAGGACACTGTCAATTAAATAAACATTTGCATAGGTTGGGCCTCAAACAAGAACCAACATACAGAGGATGTGGAGAAAAGGATGAAACCCCTGAACACTTAATATGTCACTGCGAAGCATTTATGGCAAGCAGACATAGTCTTTTAGGAGCAAAGAAATTGCACACTGAGACACTATAGTCTATAGAAAATCCTGGAGTTTACAAAACATACAGGGCTCCTAGAATAGGAGGAAACACGGAGGGTACAATAGACCAGAAAGGTCGCAGTACAGGGGCAAGAATGAACCACCTCCCGACAATAATAAAATAAGCTATCTATCTTACATGGGATGAGCTGCAATAACAGCGAAACGCGTCTGTGGTTACCAGCTGGGTACGGCCAGAATCTGATGATGACCGAAATGTTGATTCGGATGCTGAAATCTTGTGAAACATGGCGAGTGTTTTTTAATTCTTTATTAGATATTGTTTCACCTACAGTTCGCTATTGTACTTTTTTTTAATAATATAAATGTTAATTATGCATATACGTATTTTATATTAAATACAGTTATATTTTCTGTTATTATAGTTATTTACAAGTGAGTAAAGCTAGTCTTTAGTCACAGAGTCAGATTTATATACGAGTGCAGCGAGGGTTTTAAGACTCACAAGTGACTAAAGGTGCTTTACGTCTTCTTCAGGTATCAGTTAATGGTGCCGAAACGTTGGAAATAATAAATTATTGCAGAACGTAAACAAAAAAGTTGTAATTGCATTTAATTTACAACATCTGTTTAAAAACAGAGTTGACTCATTTTATTATTTCTCAGAAACATCTGTCCCTTCTTTGTGAAATTTTGACGGTCACTGTTTGACTAAGACAGTCGTTTACTCTCGAACCGGATACATAAAAAAACCCACGAAAAAATCTCCACAGTTTGCAAAGTAAAGCATCGCGCACTCTGCTTTCGTATGCAGAAATAATACACAGTCTAATAATAGTCAATTCAACATTCTATACAAGCGATCAAGCAAACATCTCCCACTATAATACGGGCAAAGATAATGCAGACACTCCGGCTAGGATAGAATATCAAGACGAGATAGGTATCCTATAACATAGGTGTATGATAAAGACGGAGGTTTCTCTAACGATAAAAAAATCTGTTGTGGCCAGCACAAGACCTCTAGCCATTTCCATTTTATGTTATATAAGTATTGTATTGCACTTCGCTATTGAACCGTCGTTTTATAACAAAAACATTACAGAATTTTACCCAAATATTGGTTTTTTATTGTATTTAACATGTCTTCTGCACACATACAATTCTAATTTTATCCCGTGGCCGTGTGCCTGAGTGTCTGGTCGCGAACCTGGGGGAACCGGGTTCGATCCCGACTGACGCCAAATATTTCCAATTTTAAATGGCACAAAAGTGACCCCTGTGGTGCACTCTCCACGCCAGCTATGAGTGCCCGTGAGGTGACGCCTGGTAAGCGCCCACACGGTAAAATATATCGTCATCATTACCGATGTCTACATGTGTTGTAGATACTGGCACACCCAGAAATGGGTAATATGCCGTGATGATATATTTATTTATTTATTTATTTCTATTTTTCATTGTATGAGGAAGTTCCTAAATATCAGACATTCTTCCAATTCATTAGCAAGATTGACGTTATTTCTGATGGATATATGCATTTTACCTACAATTTTAAATATTTAATTAATAAAACAATAAGAAAGATTAAATGTACTTCCCAGAAAAAACTTTCAGAATGTAACTAAAACTCTTGATTTTTGACACTGACATCTGTCATTTACAACCTATGTTATAAACATTTGAAATTTTAAGTGTATAGATGGAGAATTTTATGTTCTTCAATATTTGTCTCTTAAATAGGGGGACTTGGCTTAACCACAGATTCCTCAGGCTAAAATATGACGATTTAACCAAACTTTCTTCCACCGGAAAGTGTACCATTTAGCCCGTACACTGCTTCAAAGGTCTTCAAAAAAAAAAAAAAATTGCTTATAATAACCGGACGCTTTATTCAATTTGGATGAAATTTGGTATGACAGTTTATATGGTTATGTCATCTTTTAAGATGATACTTGTTATTATTAGTGAACCACTAGTGTACGAAACTTAGGTGTTCCAACTCCCAACTTTGATTAGACCGTAACTTTTTAATGGCCACGCCGATAACGTGAAATTATACATTCAATAGTAAACTTTTCTCTCTCTGTTAACTTGTGATATCTGTTACGGTTCACACAGAAAAAAATAAAACCTGAGTGACTGCACCGTGAATTTTTTTAAATAAATTTAATCTAGCAGTCTATACAAATGTCAAACAACTAATTTTTAATGACAGTATAAAGAATTATGTTTAGTGCTCTCGAGTGGTTTTCTGACTCCGCTAAATTTCTTACAATATTTAAATTAGGGAATATTAATACTTCTGTCAGATTCGTTCCCTATGTTTCATTTTAAATGGAACGGGCAAATACATTGCTGTCAATCAAATATCAAGCCGTAACCATGGATATAAGAAACCCAATGTTTCACGTTAAAAATACTCACGGTAGAATCTTTTCCAAGGAAATTTCGGTATGGAATTTGTAAAAAATATATATGTTCGTATTACAATTTTACTGGATATATAGAATCTTTTCCAGGGAACTTTTGGTAAGGGATTTATGCAAAATGCATAGAATTTACATCAGATTTTTTCTTGTTAGTTTTTACCGAGGTAATTATAGGTACTATCGAGTATAGGATTTGAAACTACAATTTCTCCCTCCTTTATAATACTATTACACCGTCTACTATTTTTTATTTCTACTAGCAGGTAAAAAAATCCTATCAACTATGAGCATCTTCGAAAATTATCCTTATAAAAAACTGGGTACCTGCGTTTCTTACAATAAAGCATACATGTGTTTGGTGTTTGTGTTTTGTTTATAAACATTAACACTTATTGTTTATAATAAAAGCTTAAAGAGCATTGCGCAAACACAATTTAAATTGCTAATAACACAGTAATTAAACCAAATAACTTTAATAGAGGCTTGCGATACAAAAAGTGAATTTATAATATAATAAGACATGCAATATGTTTCGCTGGTGTCAGACATTTTAATTTATTTTTGACATTTGAAATTGGTTTTTTCTTCTTGTATACAAATACGTTGTAGTTATTTTAGCAAAATAACATTTTCTTGATTCAACAGTATCTTCCTATAGTTATTATTTAAGGAAGTAGAAATACAATATTTACAGTAAATTTAAGGATAAAAAAAATGTTTTCAATCGTACAATATACGTATAACGTATAGTATTTGCAAATAATAATTACAATTCCTAGCATATACAGTGTGTGAAAAGATAATAAAGATTCCAATGAACTTTTTTATAACATTTATTCTTTTTTATTTCAATACTTTTATTTCTAAAAATTCACACAGTTGTTCAAATACTCTAAAAATGCATACACTTATGTAACATTCTCTTTAGAATCAAATAATATTACTACCAAGTTTATATCTCTACGCATTTTTTAATTATTGCCCCAAAAGTCAATATACCCCACATTTAGATAAAAAATTCAAAATTTTCAAAAATCTAATTTGTATGTATCTAGATACTTCTCAATGTGCTGATTCCAAATTTTGAAACCGCAGATCGTTATCTTGTTTCGTTCTCGAGATATTTAGATTTAAATTTTTGATCAAAACTGCCCATTTTTGGGTAATAACCCAAAAATGGGTCGAGATATGAATTTGGCGCCATCACCATTCGATTCTACGGACAAAAATACATAAGTATAGCAATTTTCATAATTTTTGTCCAACCGGTTCATTTTTTATGAATAAAAGTTTGAAAACCCCTGAAAATGGCCAAAATCTGAAAAAATCCTAAGGGGTACCCCTTAGATTTTTGCGATTTTTCGCCATTTTCAGTTATTTTGCTTTAGAGATTGTATGCGGTGTTCAAAAATTCTGAAAATTGGTGTACTTATGTAATTTTGCCCGCAGAATCGAATGGTGTTGTCGCCAAATTCATATCTCGACCCATTTTTGGGTTATTACCCAAAAATGGGCAGTTTTCAGCAAAACTTTGAATGTAAATATCTCGAGAACGAAACGAGATATCGACCTGCGGTTTCAAAATTTGGAATCAGCGCATTGAGAAGTATCTAGATACATAAAAATTAGATTTTTGAAAATTTTGAAGTTTTTATCTAAATGTGGGGCATATTGACTTTTGGGGCAATAATTAAAAAATGGGTAGAGATATAAATTTGGTAGTAATATTATTTGATTGTAAAGAGAATGTTACGTAAGTGTACGCATTTTCAGAGTATTTATACATATGAGTTCGCCTTTGCCCAACTGATCGTGTAAAAAAATGGGGAACAGTTTTTCAAAAATATGTATTTGCTTTCAACATATCGAATATTTTATTGAGAATATAGTAGTACATTAGTAGTTAATGTTGTATAAATGTGTTATGTGTTGACATATAAATTAAGTATATTTATTGTTTTGTAACAATTATAGTAATTGTAGAAGTAATGGAACTACTTATTTAATTGCACAATTAATAAATATAATTACGAGTATACATACAATGCACTTCCTATTCATTCTTTGAAAATTTCAGGACAGTATATTAGTTTTATGAAGATTAGTTATAAGTATAAATAAATATATCATCACGGCATATTACCCATTGTTGGGTGTGGCAATATACTTTGTACGCAGATTTCGGTAATGATGATGACATATTCGCATCGTGTGGGCGTTTGCCAGGCGTCATCTCACGGGCACTCTTTGCTAGCGTGGAGAGTGCACCACAGAGATGCAAGATCTAGTATCTAGTCTATAAAAATCGATCTCATACATTGATCGAAAAGAAAAATATGAAAGGAAAGAATTTATACTGTAGACAATGAATTTTCGTCATAGCATAAGACCTCAATATCAACAGTGTAAATGCCTAATGAACTTTCACATTTACAATTTATTTACAGTGTCCAATCAACCTAGAAACTTATCTTATATACAGCAAGACATGTTGCAGATAAGCACTAATTAAAAAATTGTGAATTAATTAAAGAATAAGGGTTTGATAAAAAACCAATCAGAAAGTATCGAGAATTTTTAATTATTAAAAAATCTTTCAGAACTCATAATAACAATTAGAATATTATATTATGCTACCGTTTAGTTTGTTCTGTGTATATTTTAATTTAAACCGACGTTTCGGCTGCATAAACTGCTGCCTTCTTCAAGGAAAACAACATAAATAGGTACACAACAATAGCAACAAGTAACCAAGGTAATACAAAAAATACATATATAATAAATGTTATTTGGTAATTATATATTTTACTTGGTAATATTATATTATTATATATGTATTTTTTGTATTATGTACCTTGGTTACTTGTTGCTTTTTGTTTTGTAACAATTTATTTATATGGGGTCGCGTGGCTGCGTCCGTATAGTGTCTGGTTGCCATAATCTGGTACCCGGGTTCGATTCCGGCCAGTGCAGACTTTTAATCGCACAAAACTGATCCCTGTGGTGCACTCTCCACACCAGCTATGAGTGCCCGTGAAGTGACGCCCGGTAAGCACCCACACAGTAAAATATATCGTCATCATTACCGATGTCTTCATGTGTTGTAGATAAATATTTATTTATTTTACTATTTGTTTATGTCATTTATGTTGTTTTTCCTGAAGATGGTAACAGTGTGTGCTGCCGAAACGTTGATTATATTAAAATATACACAGAACATAAACTAGTATTATTCTAACTGAGAATTTTTATACTTTCGGTATGGAATTTGTAGAAAATAGTATGTTTGATGTTACATATTATTGTATATTGGATCTATAGAATATTTTCCAAGGAACTTTTGGTATGGGATTTGTATAAAATACATAGAATTGACGGAAGGTAATGTGCTGGCCACATCAGATTTTTTGTTGCTGTATTGCATCCATTTAATTTGAATAAGGACGCTTTCTCCATTCATGGGGTCAAAAGAATTCAATACAGATATGATCGATTAAAAAACTTCCTTGATCGATATAGCTTCCCGTAATCTGAAGTTCTCTCTATGAACAAAGCTAACTTCAATATATGAGAACCTACATTATACAGAATAATTATCTATAACCAAGAGATTATGCTGATTTTCTTTTATTCAAAAAGAAAATCAGCATACAATCTTAATTTTTTGATATGAAAATGTTCGAATTTTTTGCTTCTAGTAGACCCGAAAACAATTTAAAGTTTTGAACATTTTGTCATTCCAAATTTTGATAATAAATCTGAAGATTAAATTCTTGCGCTTACCTAAGGTTTGACTGAGCTACCCTACCCTAGGTAAGGGAGGTATAGGGATCGTGCTAAAAATCGTATATAGAGATTTTAGTGAATAAGCACGTTTTGATGTCCCCAGAATGCGATTTTAACATTTTTATAATTATGTCCGTAGGTGTGTGTGTGTGTGTGTGTGTGTGTGTGTGTGTGGTTCGTGCCGACACAATTACTCAAATACTATCAATCAGAAAAGTTTGAAATTGAGTATACCTATTCTATACTAATGTGGGAAGAGCTCATTAATTTGTAGTGTATATCGGTATCGGATAACCCGAAGTATCAATACAAGCTTTTAACAGTTTTTCTTGAAAAAATACATTACATATAATTTTTCAGCAACTTTTACTAATAAAAATTGAATATAATGGTACAATCATCAATTCTACCATAATAGCATTTAGTAAATAACTTTTTTCTACTCCCATGCGTGAAGTGAGTACTTCACGTATCAATTTTTATGTGAGAAGTTTGATTTTTTGCATACCGTGCGTGAAGTGTTACTTCATTCATTTAATAACATTTCACGCACCGCTTTTTTTTAAATATTACAAACTGAATTGTATTTTAATAAAACAAAGCTGTTAAACACCAGTAACGTTGGTAACCATGGTTACACAAGTCGATAATACAGAGGCTTTACGTTAAAAGAATGACAATGTGAAGAAAAAATATATTTTATTGCAAGGTCGTAGAAAAAGTATAGTATGTAACACATGTGTGAAGCCTATTTTACATTCGGGTGGTTTGCAACACTCGCCTTCGGCTCGTGTCGCAATCTCCACCCTCATGTAAAAATTTCAGCTTCACACACTTGCCACATAATATAGGTACTATATTTTTATACATCATCTTGCCTATGCGTCAAATAAAAACATAATACTTTTATTACAATTTTGACATATTTAAACAAATGTCACTGTCAGGAAGCAATTACATTAAAATTAATAATAAAACCGTGTTAAGGAGAATGTAGTAGAAATATATTTTATTCTAATGAAATTAAGGTTTATAAAAATAATGTATTTTCTGTCATACACAAATATTAGAAATACAATTGATTTGCTTCATTGTCTTCCAGGGTACGGCTCTGAAGAAACTTTGTGTGAAGATGCGAGTACTATTCTAATTTTTGTTAAGATTTTCTATTAGTTTTGTCAATATTTATAAAATTTATTTTGTGTATGATATATTTGTTAAATGTAAAATAAAGATTATTATGAGTGAATGCAAAAATATTTGAACATAATGATTGCGGGAGGTTGTGGGCTGACCACATCAGATTTTTTATTCTGTACAACATTTCTTCGAAAATATATATTAAATTTTTAGATAAATTCATTTATATAACAAATAATCGTGCCCTACATAAAATATTTAAACTTCATCGTCCACATATCATATAATTCCATTATTTTTTTTCTCTACGTGTAATCTAAATCCATCTTATTCTTATCTCTATTTATTCTTCTCTACTTTCCAATCTCTTCCCTGAGTTTCTTACCTATTCAATGTGGTATTCCTGTTAGCATTCCCTCGTGAAATTGGCGTGACTCCTTGTCCTTGAACTTGTAACACATGTACACCACACGGCGGCTGAAACCAAACTGGCAGCAAGGCGGGTTTGGTTCGGCCGAGACTCGGACATTGTGGACACACGGATACGATCAACTGAGGGACGTAACACACCAGTGGAGTAGAAATGGGGGCAATGGGACAAAATATGCGGACAAAATGGGAATTTTTAGATGGATGTATTGGTATTTGATATGTTTTAAAAATAATAATTATATAGGTCATTGTCATTATGATTTATTATCCTTTCACCCAAGAAAGGAAAAATAAATATAAATATATCATCACGGCATATATTAGTGGGTGTACCAATATGCTTTATATGCATAAATATTGCTACCGTGGAAAGTACACCACAAGGGTCACTTTTGTGCCATTTAAAATTCGAAACAAATATGGCGTTAGTCGGGATCGAACCCGGACCTCAGATTCGCAACCAGACACTTAGTCACACGGCGATAAGACCCCATGTATGCACAAATATTTAATAAAATAATAATAATTTAAAAAAAATCTGATGTGGGGCCATCACATTACCTTTCATCAATTGGATGTATTTTGTATAAATCCCATACCAAAAGTTCCTTGGAAAAGATTCTATATACACAGCAAAATTGTAACCCAAGCATATACTATTTTCTACAAATTCTATACCGAGAGTTCATTGGAAAAGATTCTATAAATCCAATAAAATTATAACACAAGCATATACTTTGTAAATTGCACTTGACACTGACAGCTGTCAATTAGAATTATTTGAATATATCAGCTGTTTCCATGATTATATAGCAAAGCTGACTAATTTTTTTATAATTCTTTAACTCTATATCTATTGAATATGAAGGAAAATAAATAATCAAACCGTATAGATAGTAAGATATTCTTTCATGTTGATAATCATATAAAATGTCAAAAAATGATATTTATATGAGTCTTTTCAAGAAAAACTGTTAAAAATTTCAAATAAGGGTACTTCCGATGGATCAATTATAACCAAAATTTAATCAGCTCTGTCTCTATATGGATGTGAAGAAGAGGAATACGAAATAATCATAATTCTTAGAATTGTGGTATTGGAGTTATCGTCAGAGAAAAATATATCACATACGGTCATATACTCACACATACACACACACACATATACACATACACACATATATATATATATATACATCATCAATTAGTAAAATCTTACTGTAGGGACCCTAAAACGTGTTTATTTATTAAAAAAAACCCAATTTTTTGACCAAAGATAAAACCTTCCTTACCTAAAGTTAAAGTTGGTGAAGGGTAAAAATAGTAGTATGTATAAATGTATAAAACATTAAATAAAATCCAATTAAATTACAATTAAAATGGTATTTGTACTATTGTGATATATATTTCACAAAATAACAACCGTACATTTAAATCGTACAGTAATATAATTGGTTTGTTTACTACAGAAATGGTACAGATTGATATTAATAACAAGCTTAACTCGTTAGTTAAACAGGGTAATTTTGAATTAGTTTCTCTTACAAACAGACTATAATCTTGTAATAATAACATGTCAAAAAGGAATGCAAATAAAAAGTAAAATACTCTTGTATTAATTTCTCTAGTAAACAATATAGGTTTTGTATAATTAAAAAAAGTGCTCTTGGATTTTTATAATACAGTTTTATTATTAAAGGAGCTGTGTTTATTTAGAAATTTTAAAATTAATTACATTTTAAAACTCTTTTAAGAAAAATAATGAGAACAAAATTGTAAAAGGTTTAAGGAAAAAAACTCATTCTCGTATATATCACCGCTTATATACTAAAATGTATTACAAAGCGTGTCACAATAAATAAATAAAATTAAAAAAAAAAATAACTTTTCTTAGTTCCATGCTAGTACATTCTATCCGGATTTTTTGAAAACATGTGAATGCCCTTGAGTTATCGGTTAGTATTACTGTAAGACTTTACCATGAATGAAAATGACATATGACATGTATGAATAATCAGTTATTTGCTCATAAAATATGTTAAGTTAAAATTTTTTGAAGAAAGAACTGTACATTTCTAATTATAAAATATATAACGTTCTTAAAATCCCTTTTTAGGTTAATGTACTCGTACATATGGGTAAAAAAACTATTATTAAAACATATTGCAAAATAAAATAAAAATATACGTAAAAGATATGACAATACATTAATTCATTTCATAAAAAATGCTAATTTAATGTTTATAATTCATTTCTGCTTATCATAACATTGGCCGAGATTTCTCGAAAGAGACAGTCATTATTTCAGGCTATTATACTTTGCAGTTCTTGAGAAATCATAGACGTACGTGTATTGCAGAAACTTATCGATATTTAAACATCCTCAAAAAATTCGGCGAATTGTCTTTCAAATAAAAACTACCACATGTAAACATAAAGAAGTAATTTGTTATCATGATATTACAATTAGTTTATGTAAATAATGTATAATGTATAAAATAGTACTTAAATAACATATTTTGTATAAAAGTTTTATCTAAAAAATATAAATTTCCCGTCATAAATTATAAATAGAAGATTTAAGAGTATTAAATTTACAACATCTTCTCTTTATATATTTGTTCGTATTGTTTGTTCATAGAGATAATACATTTATCTCCAACTGTAAAATAATACATTCATTATTATAGGTACGTTTCTAGATAAGTAACGTCATTCATAATCATAACTCACTATTACTCTTCATTCCTAAGAAAGGGTATGTGATCTTGACCAAATTTAGAGAAAAAATTAATTATGGTATTAAATTATAACCCATTTTGGTACTATAAATTATTGAAAATTTACGTAAATATTAGTAAAAAGTTGTAATTTTCATTAAAATTGACATTTCATTTCGATGCAATATTGACAATTTAAGCACAACGGCCATAAGACATTTTAATTTATTTGTAACTAACAAAAAAAAAAAAACCTAATGAACAAGAGTCTGATTTTCTGTTTTAGAGATAAAGGCCACTTTATACAGGATGTTCGCCATGGGAACTTTAAGAATTATGAGCTGCAACATCTGGTATCTTTGAAAGGCTTCTTTTTGTTTTTTCTAAAATTCTCAAAGCCAAAGCCTACTAAATACTAATAAAAAACTGATGTTAAATTTTTTTATTTTTAAATTATTTCTGAAATATCAGCATATCAATAATCGGAATAAGGAATATTACTGGCAGAAAATAGAGGAACGAAATGGCGAATAAGTATCAGTAATCGACAAAATATTTGAAATTCAAAAATATGTAATTTTGTTTTTTATAAAATGAATAAATCAAATATCTATATTTACTCTAATTTTGATATGTATTATACTAGTAGAAGATAATATAATTATCTATTTGATAAATTAATATATCCTTTACAAACAACTATATTTCCTAATTCAATATTCATAATTGAGATCAATAAATTGAAAAATAAACAGACGAAAATGATCTTTAAATAAATAGGTCAATATTACGTCCATGACTCTTATTAAATGACAGATCATAGTTTTGTTACTTGACACAATGTATTTATAATTTTTTTCCTGGCACGTATTTAGGGGGGAGCGTGTTATACGAGTAGAATCTTTCTGACGAACACACACACACACATACACACACATACATACATACATCATCGTAAAACTAGTAAAATCGTATTCTAGGGTCCCTAAAGCGTGCTTATTCGTTAAAAACTCATCGTCGATTTTTTTGACTAAACACACACCTTTACCTAAAGGTGACGAAGATAAAAAAACATTTCACTCCCTACAGTGTTTTAAAGTTTTTCTTCGATTTTACATTTATCTCGGAAACAGTTGAAGATCAGACCTATGTTTTGGTAATAATTGAACAACCGAAAGTAGTAGTTTTTTAAAATAAATCTTGTAAACATGATTTTTTGAAAAATTTTGATATCACTAATTTTGAAGAACAAAATTTTACATCTGATACTTTTAAATTTTTTATTGTATCTTCTATAAATATAGAGATAAAGACTCTATAATATATATAGAATATCGGAATATAATAAGTCGAGTAGGCGAAACTACACTAAGGAACCAGTTGACATATTCAAATGTCAATAACATAGTTAATAAATGACAGATATCAATGTCAGTATCAAAAATCAACAGTTTTAGTGACATTCTGATAGCTTTTTCTGGGAAGTACATTTAGTCTTTCTTATTGTTTTATTAAGTAAATATTTGATATTATAGGTAAAATGCATATATCCATCAGAAATACCGCCAATCTAGTTAATGAATTGGAAGAAAGAACTTCCTCATACAATGAAAAATAAATATTAGAATTATATGTGTGCAGAAGACATGTTAAATACAATAAAAAACAATATTTGGGTAAAGTTCTCTAATTTTTTGCTAAAAAACGACAGTTCGATAGCAAAGCACAATACAATACTTATATAGCCTAATATGGAAATGGCGAGAACTCTTGTGCTGGCCACAACAGATTTTTTTATTTATTTTTGTCAGTACTACATGCTTTTAAATTTTTTATATTTTCTTTGAAACAGCTTGTATAACGTATTTGGGAAATAAAGAATGCATTACATGAAAATTTTGAAAGTTACTACACTTTCGAAAAAAAACCTTTGTACGCCTATGGGTTTTCTCTATTGTAGTAAATCACGTCTGCGGCCAGTCTACCTCCTAGGCTAGGAAATAGAGAAATAGATACGAGCAGATAGATTCAGATGTGTAGGTCTGTAGTCTTAGGTCTTTCTCTCTATACGCGTACGGTAGTTTCTGAATACGAGTAGGTTACGTATTAAGTAACGTGAACTTTCTTCTATTTATAACTGTAACTCTGCGGCAAATGGCAAATTGGGTACGAATTGGAAGATGTCTGCTGTAACTATCGCAGTTCCCGGAAGACGTAAGAATACGGATGTTGCAGATTTGAAACGGGAACAATTTAAATAAGATTCGGACACGAAATAGCTATTTACATAATCAGTTACGAAAAGAGTAATGAACATACTATTTGCTAAAACGAGCAAAGCGAGTTTTGCAAATTATGAGTCAAACAATACGAGGTGTGGCAATTAAATAACGAGATTTAATTTTTACGGCTTTCCTGTAAATTTGGCAACATTGCAGGGTATATCATATTAATTTGTCATCTTCCCTCCATCCACTGTTAAAATTTCAAGATAATTAGGCAAACCGTTCGGCAGTAGCCTTTTATTGAAGTTAACTACTTTTTCGTATTCCGCCGGAATTATGTTATTATCAATATGAAATTCTGTGTGAAACTTAAAAAATCCGCTACTGTACGAATTGTTGAAGAATGTTTATGGTGATGAGGGTCTATCTAGTACTCAAGTTTTCGAGCAGTTTAGAAGATTTAAAGAAGGGAGAAAAGAGATCGGAGACGATTACCGCCTCGAGCGTGCACTGACATTGTTTTTTCGAAATGCGAGTGATTGTTCACATGGATTGGGTGCCTGAGGGGTATTTCGTTAACCAAGCATATTACAAGAAGGTTTTGATAACCCGTCATGCATGGGTGAGAAGAAAAAGGGCTGAAGACAACGCGCCGGAATAAAACGCCCTGTCCGGCAAGACATTTTTGACGAAATACAAAATCACTGTGTTGATACATCAACTGTACTCACTTGACCTAGCGCCATGTGACATTTTTTATTCCCAAATTGTAATTCTGCGTTAAAAAGCACCAAATTCGGGGCCGAGATGTAAGAAAAAGCGGCAAAGCTTATGAACAACCTAACCTGCAGCCATTGCTTGCAACAATAGAATATTCGCATCGGGCGATGTATTATGCACAAAATTTTATCTAATTCCGCTAAAATAATTTAAAAATACACAAAATTCTAGGTTTTTCTATGACAGCTCAATATACATATTTTAAAATCTATTTACCGAAGCGCTGCAGTGAAAATAAATAAATTTAATTTTCTAATTTAATGCTTATGTCAGTGTATGCATATCATCATTGAAAATGAGTTCTGAATGTGTTCTGAAACCGATGTAGATCTTCCTTCTGATGTAGAGGAATTGGGTGTGAGTCAATAATCCATAAACTAAAATAAACTAAATTAAGTGGGCTATTACTAGCATTCTAGTTGACTTTTTAATTCTTTTGTTTTCCGCCTGCATAACAGATTATTTTTTAATGTATGCACAGGAGGAAAAATAAATAAAAATAAAATTGTCAAAAAATATTTAGAAAATATTTTTAAGGAAAACTGTTCACAGCTTCAAGGAAAGTAATACTTCCGATTGGTCAATTATTACATGACACTAATAATCTCTTCTCATTCATGCAAAAAAATCGAAATTTGTTTTTCTCATTGTTTTCCTCATTGTTTAATCTCATAGTATTTGATTAATCGTACTGTCATTATCGTGAAAATGTTAAAATCGTAAAACTTATGCGATTTCTGTACCTATAACACCTTCATGTATTTTGTGAAACTAAATTTTTGGCAAATAAAATCTGTATAAATAAATTTCAGTTGACATTATCAAGCTGTATATGCAATAAAATAAATAGAAAATCACAAAGATTTCCGAGAATTACAATTGAAAGAGACTATTGTTAATTGTTGTTGTATACAGTTCAATGAAATACAGTATCTATTCTCTTTTTTTGACCATAACTTTCTACTAAAGTCCAAAATAGTTATTTACGTAAAGAGGGCCGAAAGAAAAGGTTTACGCCTGCGGACAAAATTTAAAGCCCGACGCGTAGGTGTAAATTTCGTTCGGTATGAGGTATGAAATATGTTTTTAAATTTTTTTTTTGCCGGGCGTCTTAGCTATTTTACAGCCCGGCGGGCAGTAATGTTCATTTTTCCGCCCTGGTAACTAAGATATAAACAAACAATTCCATTCTATGGACTTTTCTTTATATGTGCACCAATTTTCAAATTTCTTATTTACCGAAATTTCGATGATGTAAAAAAATCATGCGTGACATGAAAAGAAAGAGAATTTCATGTAATTGAGCGTAAATGCTATTTACAACAAACTTAAATAATGGAAATTTTAATGTCAACACTGCTAATATTTCATATTTGGTTTTTCCAGTAAATATTTTTATTTTCGAAATGTTGCAGAAAAAAGTTACATATAATTCATTTATTTTGTTAAAAGAGGTTATGTTAAAATGGCAATGGGTAATAAATAAATGAGAATAGGTGTGTTTCAATTTTTGTTTTGAATTAAATGGATCTTATTTTTGTTTAACAAATGCATGAATAATTGCGTAAATTAAAGGTTTCCTCTTCACGGTTATAATAAGTTACGCTTTTAACGATTAAATACAAACAGACCGTTCAGGCTTATTAAACGAAATCCAATGTAATTAACTTCAAAGATAGTCATAATACAAGCGTAGCATATTAAATCTTGTACTAATATTTTCATTCAAGTATGTGGTAGATATTTGCTATTTTCAAAGATATACAAGGTGTGGCTACAAAATAACAAGATTGATCTTAGAACATTGACAATGTATAAAATTACACAAAACAAATATTGCCACCTTCAATGTAATCTCCTCCCCGAACCCTACACCCCCAATGCGAGTATTCCATTGTTGGAAGCAATGTCTGCAGGCCTTTTTTGTTAGGTTGTTCATAAGCTCTGCCGCTTTTCTATAACTACATCTCGGCCCCGAATTTGTTGCATTTTAACGCAGAATTTCAATTTGGGAATAAAAGCAAGTCACATGGCACTAGGTCTAGTGAGTACAGTTGATGTACCAACACGCTGATTTTGTATTTCGTCAAAAATGTCTTGCCGGACAGGGCGTTTTGTTCCGACGCGTTGTCTTCAGCCCTTTTTCTTCTCACCCGTGCATGAAACCTTCTTGTAATATGCTTGGTTAATGAAATGCCCCTCAGGCACCCAATCCATGTGAACAATCACTCGCATTTCGAAAAAAACAATGTCAGTGCACGGTCAAGGCGCTAATCGTTGGCGATCACTTTTCTACCTTCTTTAAATCTTCTAAACTGCTCGAAAACTTGAGTTCTAGATAGACCCTCATCCCCATAAACATTCTTCAACAATTCGTACATTTCTATAGCGTATTTTTTAAGTTTCACACTGGATTTCATATTGACACTAACATAATTCCGGCAGAGTACGAGAAAGTAGTTAACTTCAACAGTGGATGGAGGGAAGATGACAAATTAATATGACATAACCTGCAATGTTGCCAAATTTACAGGAAAGGCGGGAAAAAATAAATCTCGTTATTTAATTGCCACAACTCGTAGATCATAGATCTCATATTTTAGTTCTTGGAATTTTGAGAACAGTTACTTACTTTAATGCATTCATCTAAGATTTATGACATTATATAAACAAACATTTTTTGCGCATGTTTCACACGGTAAATTGCAAGTCGTATGATCCGTATTATGTAAACATAGTAAAGGATGTAAGTTTAGGTTACTTATCCTTGAATGTAATCGTTTGATCGTGACGTCACAGTTTTTGTGATAATGATGAATGAAAAAATTAAACGAACTAGTACACATAATATGAATATCACATTTACTTTGTTCTATTTTTAAATGTACTTGTAAGTAACACATATTATATTTAATGTTGAATACGAGAATCATGCAAGAATTTTTCTTCAAATATGTTCAAAGTACAATGTATTCAGAAACTTAATTCGGAGTAGGCTATGAACACAGAAACGTATGTCTGATCATTTTTCAATTCAAAACTCAAGTTGTCAAAATTGATCGTAAAATGTAATTTTATGGAGAAAATATAATAAAGAAGGATACAGAATATTGCCATTTACCGTTTTCTAATTTATTTCTATTTTTAAAATAAAGATTCAAGAAAAAAGCTTTGATTTCTCCAGATAACATTTTTGACTATATCTTATGTCAAATTGACATTTAATTGGGGTCCCGTGGCCGCGTGTCTGAGTATCTGGTCGCGAACTTGGGGGAACCGGGTTCTATCCCGGCAGACGCCAAATATTTCCAATTTTAAATGGCACAAAAGTAACCCCTGTGGGGGACTCTCCACACCAGCTATGAGTGGTGAGGTGACGCCTGGTAAGCGCCCACACGGTAAAATATATCGTCATCATTATCGATGTCTACATGTGTTGTAGATACTGGCACACCCAAAAATGGGTAATATGCCGTGATGATATATTTATTTATTTATTTATTTCTTTCAAATTAACGAACTTTTTTTGTTCATAGCGTTCTCCGAGTTAGGATTTGTTTTGGAACACACTGTATGTACATACAGGAATACACATACATACTTATAATATTCAGACGAACTCGTTTATAATAACCATGAAGAAACTGTTTATTTTTCTTTATTATAAGAGTTTATTCGTTATAACCGTGAAGAAGGAATATATGAAAAAAATATTTAATTTACATACCCACTCATGGATTTATTAAAGAAGAATAATAATGTACAGACAGCTCAACACAAAAAAATGTTACCAGACATATTTAGTGTTGAAGAAACACAAACACTTAATTTTTTAATGTGGGTAGTTAAGTTTTAAAACACAAACACTACAAACTTCAAAAAAAAAAAAAAAAAACAAACATAAAGAGCTGTTGCAAGAATTTATATACATACAGAGAATTTATTTAAAATGCAACATTATGGTTCATCATTTCCATGGTTACTCACTATTGTCAAAAAATGACAGCAATGTAATATTTGTCCATTTTAAAATGCAACATTATAAATAGTATTGCAGCACAGGAGATACCTCCAAAACACATCACAGATGGTGTCAATTCTTATTACGACCAACTAGAATATTGCCTCAGTGTGAATGAGGGTATTTTGTAACATTTATTACATGAAAGATGAATTTTTGTAAGCTAAAGTTTGTTAAGATGTGCAACATTCATATTTTGATTTTTTTGTTAATCGTATGTAGGCTAATTTATTGGAAATTTATTTTGATAATACAAAACTAGATATTTTGTAAGTTGCATTTTAAAATGGACAAATATTACATTACTGTCAGTTTTTGACAATAGTGAGTAACCATGGAAGTGATTGTCCATATGTTGCACGTTAAAATAAATTCCCTGTATATATTGTCAGTCTTACATATTACCCGAATTTTTATGTTACATGTACATCTGATTTTTATATACATTTATAATTTAGAATACTATATGGACGTGTCACATCGCTTTTAGAGTTTCTCTGTAGGAAAAAAAAACCAATTTAAAACAAAAAATCAACTCTGTACGTACAGTCTTCTAAGTATTAAATATTAAAAAAAAAATATGTACGTATATCACATTACCGAAATCTGTGACTAAAAAGCAAATAAGAATTCCTTGGGTATTCCTATTTGGTAATGATATATTATTATTTTATTTCTTATTAGAATATTATTTGTGCCTAGAATATAAATATTTCAAATTTGCTCTTTAGTTATGAATATGATTGATACTTGTACAATATTACAAAATATAAGCAGTAATTAAGTTTTTTTAGTGCTGATATAATTATAAGTTTACTCGTATTTTTTTTCCACAGCTCATTTTTTGTGAAGGATAAAATTTGACACGCGCTAAAAAACTGATTGAAAATGGTTTAGTTTATACATTACCTTGCATATTTTACCATTACTTATAAAAAAATATATACAATTAGTTTTTCATATACCCACTTATCTTCTAAATGAGAACATATTAATTACCTAGTTAATAGTGACGTCTTTACTTTTGTATATACCTGGCGTTTATTTAACAAAAAAATGTTTAACTAAATTCCAAATTTATGGCCAGTTTTACAGTTTTGTTTATTTAACTCTTAGTTAAAATTTTAACCAGATATTAAAAAACCAGCCCTTATAGTAAAAGTAAAAAAAAAAATCTGTTGTGGCCAGCACAATACCTCTCGCCATTTCCATTTTATGTTATATAAGTATTGTATGGTGAAAATGAATTGGCAGAAGACTTACGTCATCGACCTGAAAGAAACCTTATAAAATGAAATATAACTTTTGACGTTTTAAACTTTCATTAACTCCATAGCAACAACTATAAGTAACATTTTATTCACATATTTTTTAACTCACTCTGCAACAAATAATGCGTTTAAAATAACACCAGGGACGAAAATAACATTGACAGACAATAATGCTTTTTAAATAGATGACTTGACGTCTATCATCGACAATTGTCATGCTCAGCCTACTAACTGATCAGTTTTTTATTTTGTCAAAATTAAATATTATAATGGTTTTTATTATTATTTCGTCAAAATTGAATAAATTTTTGTATAAACCACGTGAGCTATGAATATTTATTCACTCGAAGAATTTAATTTTCTTCTCATGAATAAACATTATCTTAGCTCACTTGGTGTATAAATATCTATTAAATACAGAAGAAGAAAAAAGTACGAAAAGTATATATTAATGAAATTTACAAGTATTTCTAAGTCAATCTTTATTCAACATTTTTAAAAAATATTTTTGTCTTAAAATTAAATGGGAAGTATTGCGCAAGGAAAAACTGATTTCCGCCTATGTTCCACTTTTTAATTAACAATCTATATACCCGGTAAAGATCACAGTTCACAGATTACATGTAAATCTAAGAAACCACGGTGACAAAGCCATTGGTTATATTATATTAATAATACACACTTCCTGTACAATAAATATCATTTATTAAATTATAAAGGAAACATAAACAACATTTGATGATCTTTTTATTACAAATAAAATTAGAGCGGATAGCATATGGTATTTATTCATAAGATATATTATTTAATGAGCAATATTCTGCGAATATATGAAATGAATTAAAATATTTTGATAAAAGTCACATTAAATTTAAGCTAGCTTATCTTAATTATTAATAAATGACGCTAAATTGAATAAAATATATAAAAAATATTGCAATAATGAGGGCATAGATCAAGAAAATTATCACCGACAAACAATTTTTAAAACACTTATATAAGGAAAACAAACAGGCGCGCATCTAGGATTTTTAAAAGGGTAATTGAAAATTTAAATAAATAAATTTATCACCATGGTTTTTTATTCTGCAATAGTCTGAGAAGCACTGCGAAATCATCCAACTAATAACTGCGAAAAAGAGTACGAAAAAACAGGTTTCTATATACAAAAATTTTCTGCGAACATAAAAACCGCTAGGTACAATTCCTGTTACTTAACTACTACGAGATTTATACGAGTAAATATTTAAGTTTTTACAGAAAAATTAGCTGTGTGTGCGTGTGTATATATAAATATTTACAGTTATATGTATGTATAATATATCAATGATTGTGTGTAAACTTCAAAAAGTACTTTTATAGATATTAATGATTCTAGTTTATGGCATGTTTAACGAAAATATAAGTTACAAGTCCGAGAAAGAGGGTATTTTATATTGGAATCGAAAAAAAAAATTGATAGATAGTTATCGAACAAAATTTTGTCTATGTCAGTAGGTAGACTATATAAAAAATAATAAAATTTCATATGAAACATTTTTCTCATTTTCTAATAGTTATGAAGTTATTTGAAAATTAAATATTGGCTAAAGTCGTCACAACACTTAATTTAGTACAATTATTATTTGCTTTTTTTGAAAAACAATAGCACAGCAAAGAGATGGCCTAAGATAAACAAAGAGTATCATTGAATAAAAGACATAACTCGTATAGTTTTCGAGATAGAGATAAATCCCGTAAAACTCATTTTTCACTGCCATATATCTTGAAAACTACTGAAGATTGGCCCCTGTTGATTATTTTTTTCTTTCTACAACAAAATTATTACAAATCTTTCAGCCTGTTGCTTATACCACCGCAATAACAAACGTGTTTTTCAAAATGTATATGTATTTCGAAAATTTATTCTATAGTCTCTTTTTAAGCAAGAGGAGGGTAAACAAAATTCTCTAGTACGATGTATAGAGTATGTCACCAGAAGTCGAGGGATTCCAATGGCCAGGGTCGGATTCAAGGAAAAATTATTCTTCTTTTTACAATACATGTTTTTTTTTTTTCATTTATAATACATGTAGATAACGATAGTTTACGTACTGAATTAGAAGAGTAATTTTTATATAAATTATATCTGTATGATTCAAGCATAGCATTATTGTTAATGTTAAATATCCGTATTTAAAAATTGTATGTATATAAATATAATAAAAATTAACAGCAACGTTATAAATAAATATTGTTGTAACGGGTTAAAAAGTTGTTTAATTTTATTCCTAATTCATTTCTTATTTTTGTTAGGACAGAGTTCAACTCTGTGTAAAACTTGAGAAACCAATGATGGTGTTTGCATTTTTATTTATAAATAAATAAAATAACTATATATCATCACGGCATATTACCCATTACTGGGTGTGCCATTATCTACAACACATGTAGTCTTCGGTAATGATGACGATATATTTTACCGTGTGGGTGCTTAACAGGCGTCACCTCACGGGCACTCATAGCTGGTGTGGAGAGTGCACCACAGGCAGATAGAAAAAACAAGGTTTTTTTGTGAACGTAATTCAGGGGTGTATAAACGGTTTATTATGATCCCTCGACTTCTGGTGTCTTATACTCTACATTTTATTGCACAAAAATGAAATAAATTTTTTATTTTGTCGTTTAGTTATTTTGTCATAACCACTTGTAACAAATTATTCATACATGTTTTATTCTGTGATATTTTCCAGAAAAAGCACGGCATCATATTTAAATTTGTTCTAAATATATATTTACATTAATTAATACTTAAAAATGATTTGAATTTATTTGTAGCGGAGTATAAAAAGTTTTTATGTATACAACCAGGTGTACGCATGAGTACATTTTGTCATATACATGTTAGGCACACAAAATTATGTTTTACTGGTTTTATAATGCGTAAAAGGTGAGGAAATAATTTATTACTTCAAGATAAAATTGTGTAACAATGTAACAATAAGATTTTATCTAGTGTATATTAAATTCTTAAAATATTTTCCTGATATTTCAATGGTTTCCCATAAATTAATATGTAATTTACATATACTTGGTATTTAGATAATGTAATTTATGTGTAATTGAATTTTCTTGTCTTTTATATGTGTCATAATTATGAACAACAAACTAGAAAAGAAATTTTAATTTAATTTTAATTTATATTTTAAACCTTTTATGAAATGAGTCCAAAATTTCAACATCATTACATATTTCCGTGTGCGAATGGGAGAATGTTTTCAAGTTGTCGGCTGATAAAACTATAGATATGCCGTATACAAAAATTTGGGAAAAAGTAAAAAAAAATCTGGAAAAATATACCACATACAGGGTGATTGATTGCCACTTAAACTAATACAGACAAATGCAATGATTTAAATAAAATATACAGAGTGTCTCTAAAATAGGAGGACATGGATTAATCACAGATTCCTGAGGCTAAAATAAGACGATATAACTAAACTTGCTTCTACCGGAAAGTGTACCATTTAGCCAGTATTTCGCTTAAAAGTTTTTCAAAAAAAATTAATGTTGTTTGTAATAACAGAACGCTTTATTCGATTTGGATGAAATTTGGTATGACAATTCATATGGTTATAAGTCATCTTTTAATGATACTTGTTATTATTAGTGAACCACTAGTGTATAAAACTTAGGTGTCCCAACATTGATTAGACCATAACTTTTTAATGGTCAAGCCGATAACGTAAAATTATTTTTTTTTTCAAAATTTTCAATAGTAAACTTTCTCTCTCTGTATTATTTATTATATCTGTTACGGTTCACACAGAAAAAATAAAAATTGAGAGACTGCATCGTGAATTTTTACCTTCCGTCACCATTAGGTAAGGAAGGTATTGTCTGGTCAAAAAATTCGTTGGTGAGTTTTTAATGAATAAGCACGTTTTAGGGTCCCTACAATACGAATATACCATCTTTAAGATGATGTCTGTATGTATGTATGTATGTATGTATGTATGTATGTATGTATGTGTGTGTGTGTCCGTGTGTGTGTGTGTCCGTGTGTTATAAATTTTTCTCCGACGATAACTCCAATACTACAATTCTAAAAATTATAATTCTTTCGTATTCCTCTTCTATACATCCATATGAAGAGTTGATTAGATTTTGGTTATAATTACTCCACCGGAAGTACCCTTATTTGAAGTTTTTAACAGTTTTTCCTAAAAAAAACGCAGTTAAATATTATTTTTTGACATTTTGTTATTATACATATTAAAGAAAATACTCTTCTCTATATGGTTTTATTATACATTTTCCTTCATAATCAATAGATGTAGATTTAAAGCGTTATAAAGAAATTAATTTTGAAAAATTAGTCTGCTTTGCTATTTATCATGGAAACAGATGATATATTAAAAAATTCTAATTGACAGATGTCAGTTGGAAGTGCAAATCCAAATATGGAGCGTATAGGATCTAAAATTGATATGGCATAGTGTTCCTCGCAAGTGACACGCAGAGAAAGGCCAAAGAGAAGACAGAAGGACTGTATCGCAAAAGACTTGAGAAAGAAAGGACTGTGTGATGCGTTGGACAAGAATCAGTGGAAGAGAAGAGGAAACAGCGACCCCTGATAAAATAGGGGAAAGAAGAAATGAAGGAAGTGTCTAGTGCATTTTACTTAGTGTATATTTATGTTATAATTTTATTGGATTTATAGAACCTTTTCGAATCAACTTTTGGTATAGAATTTGTAAAAAATAGTATGTGTTCGTGTTCGATTTGACATGACATTATATAGAATCTGTTCCAAGGACTTTTTGGTATGGGATTTGTACAAAATACATCGAATTGACGGAAGGTCTTGTGCTGGCCACAACAGATTTTTTTAAATAAATTTAAATCTGTGGTTAAGCCATGGCCCCCTATTTCTGAGACACTCTGTATAATATATACCATTCATCTTATCTGTGATCCATATTTCTCAATTCTAATAGTCAATCCATCAACAATCACAACACAACAAATAAATCGATCATTAGATCAATCACTTTTCGATCTTCTCGTCCTTGTTCACCGGTACTGTCACTTGGCAAGGACGTGCAAGTCCCTCGCTTAACAATGCGTTGCACAATGCACTACAAGTACAAGTAATTCATATCAGCGTGGAAGAGGTTAAAGAAGAGAAGTCTTTCAGGTCAACGGTAGAATGCGATCCCTACTGTGGCTATAACGAGAATGCGAAGATATTTAAATAAGACGTGACTACTTCAAGTGATTATGACTATTGTAATAAGGATTTATTCGCAATTATGCTAAATGATGAGGCACAGATGGTAGATTTTATTTATGATAAATGGAAGATGACTCATATTAGAATGGAAATAGAGCAGAAATTTTAATGGTTCAGGTTTAAATAAATAAATAAATAAATGAATCATCATTTATTTTATCAATTATCTACATGTGCAGATTTTTATTTATGGCCTATTCGCATAACATGTGAGTAAGTAGGTACCTATAGCATTATATTACTCAAAGATATTTTAAAGTCTTGAAGTAATATTACAAGATATTTCAATGATAAGTGCATATGGTATTAACAGCGAAAGATGCGCCTAGAAATTTCGTAAACAGTAAAAGACCGCTATACGAGGGGAGATTTTTATGTAATTTACGAATTTATCTATATGATCTCGGATCACTTTCTGTTGACGTTTGAAAATCCTACTTTTTTATCGATCGATTTAAAATGACGATGATTGTGAATAATATAGTATACATAATCTCGGTGGGAGTTTCATCACAACCTCGCACTTTATCTTACGAAGCTTCGTCTCTTAGTAAAACATGGTCTTTCATTCTGAAATATTCTGTATGAATCTCTGTTGAGGCATACACTAGATCACCTGTATTAAAAATGGATAGTCCCGAATCCAAGATTGTTTTGTTAAATTAAAATCCCGAGGAGGCATGAGGCGCAGTGTAGTACTAGAAAAGTTCGGTATTTGTGCAAAATTGTAGAACATGTGAATACCTCTTTAATCATCTCATAAACCTGTCTTCTAATTTCTAACATTTTATTATTCATTATTATTAATAATCATATATTTATCTACATATATATTTTTGTAAAACAAACTAAAATATGTTATTTTCTAAATTTATCTTAACCCTTTAAATAATTCTGTATAACACTACTTTTCATATGTGTAAACTTTTATATGTTTTTTCTTCAATTTTATAATTATAAATATATTGTATTACAGCTGTGGCCTGATGATGTCCGTTGCGACGAAATCGATTGCCAATAATAAAACTTTTTTTATGAAAATAAACTAATCCTTATTTCATAAAACCATCAGATTTTTTTACCAAATCTTATTTTACATTATATGTGAATATTCGTTGTTAAACTAAGTTGGTATAGTTACATATCTAATATTGTGTGTAAAATTGACTAATAGTACCACCAATTTCATAACTGTTATCATTTTTAAGTTTTTACCCCAAAAAGTCATAAATACCTGCATTTGGTTAAAATCCAAGTTTCATGTATCTCGTACTTCCCAATGCACTGATTCCAAATCATGAAAACGCAGGTCGATATCTCTTTTAGTTTTGGAGATATTCAACCTTAAATATTTTCTCAAAAGTACCCATTTCTGGGCTAGATCTCAACCCAGTTTTGAATTATTGCCCCAAAAGTCAATATACCCCATATTCAGATAAAAACTTTAAAATTTTCAAAAATCTAATTTTTATGTATCTAGATACTTCTCAACGCGCTGATTCCAAATTTTGAAACCGCAGGTCGATATCTCGTTTCGTTCTCGAGATATTTAGATTCAAAGTTTTGCATAAAACTGCCCATTTTTGGGTAATAACCCAAAAATGGGACGAAATACGAATTTGGCGACACCACCATTCGATTCTACGGATAAAAATATATAGGTATACCAATTTTCATAATTTTTGACTAACCGGTTCATTTTTTATGAATAAAAGTTTGAAAACCCCTGAAAATAGCCAAAATCTGAAAAAATCGTAAGGGGTACCCCTTACGATTTTTTCGATTTTTGGCCATTTTCAGTTATTTTGCTTTAGAAATTGTATGCGGTGTTTGGGTTATTACCCAAAAATGGGTAGTTTTTTGTAAAACTTTGATTCTAAATATCTCGAGAACGAAAAGAGATATCGACCTGCGGTTTCAAAATTTGGAATCAGCGCGTTGAGAAGTATCTAGATACATAAAAATTAGATTTTTGAAAATTTTAAAGTTTTTATCTGAATATGGGGTATATTGACTTTTGGGGCAATAATTCAAGAATGGACAGAGATATAAACTTGCTAGTAATATTATTTGATTGTAAAGACAATGTTACGTAAGTGTACGCATATTTAGAGCATTTGAACAACTGAGTGAATTTTTAGAAATTAAAGTCTTAAAAGACACATTTTATGTTAACAATTTTCGCTAATTTGTACCTTATCTGATAAAATTTGAATCAAATAATTGGATAATTCAACGTTATATCAAAACAAACATGTTTATCTTTTTGCTCTTGTATTAATTTACAATAAATCTCCTGAACGTTTTTGTCAATCGCAATTTAGTCTTCTCCTTGTAATAAATATATAATTGTAGAATAAAAGAAGAAATTAGAATTTAATTTTGATGAAGGCTATGGGATTCATAAGGCCACGACGCAAAGCCGAAATTAACCAATGATTATTCGCACAATGCGTGTAAATCCGTAATTGTTTGCTAAATAAACTTTCCATTTTAAGTAATAGTGATGAGGGAAAAACCTAGATTCTCACGGAGTAGACTACGATAGTTTTTGCTCTGTATGTAGATAAAGGTCAGGTACTGTCGCAGGATGTAGCAAGACACATCAGATGAGCTAATTTTACTATTATAGTCACATATGTCCTTAAGTGTTTAACACACTATAAAATACTGTCAACATACATTTGTTTGTCTGCTCTATATTGCTAAATAAATACGCATGAATTTAATTAACCGGAGTTATGGGTGTATTCCAAACACAATCCGACACATGTAAACGCACCGTTAAAAAAAATATCTGTAGTGGTAGCACGCACTTTAGAATTCTATCAAAAGAGGCATTTGTTTTCGCTTGAGGCGAAAGTGTCAAAGTAACGTCATTATTTTGCCACAATTCTATTCAAAGGCATTTTATATATAATTTATACATTTATTATATACAACTGTCATAATATTTCTTATTTTAATAGTATAGAATCCAATAATTTTCGAATCAAAAAGTGAACATAGAATTCTAAAGTGCGTGCTACCAAGATTCGTAAAAATAAAATCGTATTCGCCTGCTTTCTATGATAGAATTCTAAAGTGCGTGCTACCACTACTGTTGTGGCCAGCACAATACCTCTCGCCATTTCTATTTTATGTTATGTTTATGTTTAAGTAATGATATCGAACCGTCGTTTTATAACAAAAAAATACAGACCTACACATATATAATTCTAATTATATCTATTTTTCATTGTATGAGGAAGTTCCTAAATGTTAGATATTCTTACAATTGATTAACATGATTAGCGGTATTTCTAATGGATATATGTATTTTACCTATAATTTTAAATATTTAATTAATAAAACAATAAGAAAGATTAAATATACTTCCCAGAAAAAGCTATCAGAATGTTACTAAAACTGTTGATTTTTGACACTGACATTTGTCATTTACAAACTATGTTATAAATAAGTGCCTTAAGCTCTGCGATTAGATTATTCTATATATTATAGTGCCTTTATCTCTAAATCTATACAAAAAATAATAAAATAAAATAAAAATAAGTGTATTAGATGGAGTCTTTTATGTTCTTCAATATTTGTAATAACAAAAACTTCCAAAAAATTATATTTAGAAGATTCCCAGGAATGTCAGATTGAGGAAACTGCAGTTAAATATTTTTTAAGTATATTATAGTATTTGAGAAAATGTAATGTTAGCTGCAATTATTGTACTGCAACACTATAAAAGTTTGATGCTTGGTTGCAGAAATCTTTTGATACTTAATCAAAGAATTGATTCCTGCATCCGAGAAATAGATATTTAATTATGCATCTACTAAATCATGTAAAGCGATTATTGAAGCTCCTTATATAGGAAAAAAAATAATTACAAATTTACTGTTTTTATGAGCATTTAGTCTAGAGTCTAGACTCTAGACAGCCATGGATAATGACAAAAAATTAACATTTGCGTCCTTTTTATCTGTAAATTAATATTTAATAGTAAATTATTCAATGAGCATGTAATGTATGCTGTTACTCATGAGAATGAAAGTGATGTAAATCATAATCATTCGAATGAGTAACACCTAATACATGCGAATAGAATACTATATACTTTGGCTGTGTCCGATGTCGCATTTTGGCATTTAGAATTTAGGATTTAGGTCTTCTTCACATAAATACAATTCCGAATGGCACACTAAAGATATCCATTGGTTTGTATGGCAACACTTTAGAACAACAAAAATGAATTATACAATTCGATTCAATTTGATGCTTGAAAGTAAATGTTAATATTATATTTCATACAATAGAAGCTAATAAGCTATTCTTTGACAGTAAATTTGATGTTTTGTACAAATTATAGCAACGAATATGATTTGTTTAATTAGTGCGCGTCAACTTCAAGACATAGTGTGCTCCTGCAAAACCCTAAAATCTAATTCCTAAAATCCTAAATAATAATGTTATTTAGGGTACATAAATTTAGGATTTAGATATTAGGGTGATAAAAGTGAAACATCGGACACTGTCTTTATCCACAATTGTCAAAACATTTTTTACCTTAAATTTTACTATATTATTATAAAACTAATGGCCGGTTACACCAACGTTACTTAAATTTTAAGCGTTCCTCAAATTAATAATATTGCCTCGAAATATACAGCCCGATTCACAAAAAAGTTTAAGCTAATCCACATTTTTGGATTAGTGAATTCTATTCTATTCCGGTATTTAAAATTTAATTTTCATGATATTATCAATAAAGGTATATACTAGGAATAGATTAGACTATATTTTAAGATATGAACTGTCAAAATTAGAGTATAATTCGCTAATCCAAAAATGAGGATTAGCTTAAACTTTTTTTGTGAATCGGGCTGTTAATGTCAAAGGAATTATTATGCATTGCTATCAAAATTTCGATTTGCATTTTTATATAATTTAAGGTTCACTTAAATTTTAAACCTTGTTGGTGCCACTATGGGCATAACACTTTCATTATAAATTAAATGCCTATAAATCAATATGTTTATTGACTACTCGTAAAGAATTATATATGAAGTGTTTTAAGTTACTTATGCCCGTATTCATAAACACTCGTAAAAATTTTAAACGGTTCGTTATAATTTTTATCCAATAAACAGTCGACATTGAAAGAAAAATCGCAATTTTATTTGTCAAGTTTGATTCTATTTGTCAAAAATTATAACGACCCGTTTTGAAATTTTACAAGCGTGTATGAATATGGGCATTAGAATAATGCCAAATAATATGTGAAGGGTATTCACATATAACCACAAATTACGTGCATATATTTAACTGAGATTTTAATGTTTGCATACCGTGCTGTTAACAAGTATAAAGTATATTTATAATTGAACACACACAACAATCTATGCTTCCTCTTGCTTATTTTGCATATAATAACTGTGTTTCTCAACTAATTGTATGTGTATTATCTATAAATATATGCAAGCAAAAGGGAAGTTGTCAGCTTCGAATCGCAAATACTTAGATTCCTGCGGGTCAAAAAGGGTCAGATTCATCGTGTTTCAAAAACTAACTTTGTTCCTTCCGTCACATTTAAGTAAGGAAGGTATTGTCTGTGATCAAAAAATTAGGTAGTGAGTTTTTAATGAATAATCACGTTTTAGAGTCCCTCGAATACTAATTTACTATTTTTAAGATGATGTGTGTGTGTGTGTCTGTGTGTGTATCCGTGTGTGACAAATTTTTCTCCAATGATAACTCCAATACTACAATTCTAAAAATTATAATTATTTCGTATTCCTCTTCTTTACATCTATATGAAGAGCTGATTAGAGTTTGGATATAATTGATCTACCGAAAGTACCCTTTATTTGAAGTTTTTAACAATTTCTTTTAAAAATAAACGCAGTTAAATATTATTTTTTGACATTTCTCTTCTCTTTACGGTTTGATTATACATTATAAAGATATTAACTTTCAAAAATCAGTCAGGTTTGCTAATTATCATGGAAACTGTTTATATATATTCAAAAAATTCTAACTGACATGTCAGTGTCAAATGCCCAATGAAATATAGAAAGTATAGGATCAGAAAGTAGTATAAGTCATAGTGTTCCTCGCAAGTGACATGCCTCGCCTCAGGATTAGAACTTTCGAAAGGCCCAAGAGAACTGTGTGAAGAAGATGCATTGGACAGGAATGAGTGGAAGAGAAGAGTAAGAAACAGCGACCCCTAATAAAATAGGGGAAAGCTGAAGAAGAAAGAATCATGTGTCAAGTGCAGTGTTCATGTTATAATTTTTTTAGACGACCGTTGTGATAAGTATGACATATCAACGTAGTATCCTAACACTGAAAGTTGAACTTATCATTTGTCAGTTGTCAGTACGTTTGAACCTAAATTTCAGTTTTGTAGAAAAAGTAAAATTTATTTAAGCTCGTCTAAAAATAATGTTCATAACTTGTATGAAATACAAATATCTTAGCTCGAGTGTATTGACTTGCACTCCGCTACGCGTCATGCGTCAATTTACACTCGCAAGATATTTGGTATTTTTCATAACTTGTTACGAAAATAACTATATTGAATTTATAGAATCTTTTCAAAGTAACTTTTTGTATGGAATTTGTAAAAAAACAGTACGTGTTCGTGTTACGATTTTACATGATATATAGAATCTTTTCTAAGGAACTTTTGGTATGGGATTTGTACAAGATACATCGAATTGACGGAAGGTCTTGTGCTGGCCACAACAGATTTTTTCAAAATGAAGTAGGATCTTAGAGCACTCAAAAGAAGATTTACAATCGTCTATTATTTCTTTTTATAATTATTGTGTTTATTTTTTATGTAAATTTATTACTCATTTGTTTGGTGGCAAATCAGCTGTAGCTGAAACAAATTCCCTTTTTATTTACTTATTATCATGTAATAGATAGATTGCAAATTACATTAAATAAAAAAATCATTTTGTATCTCTTTATGTGTAGGTAATAAAAATTATTATAATTACTAATAGAAAATCATTCATGAATGATGAATGGGAGTCACAAATAATCGATTTTCTATCCATTCATGAAATCGATAAATAACACATCAACAGAAAAATAAATAATACCTACTTATTTATATGTTAAATATTTAATGTTTTAATGATTAAACTAACTTTGAATATGTGATGTAGTGCTATTTAAATATTGCCGTGCTTGTTTACTAAAATTTCGATAAGCTATTTTTAGTACGATACCTATAACTCCTCTTTATCTTATTTATGATAAGATACATCTATTAACTACAGTAATAGATTGGGCGTTATTATAAGATGTAATTTTTTATAGAAATCTACATACAATACAAGGTGAAATATTATCATTATAATATAGAATTCCAGACAGGCCCCGCGTAGTACAAAAGAAACTTATATTAAATTTATTACGCGAAATATATCAATGTGTAAAAGAGATTATAGAGTGAGATTCTAAATCATATTCTATTACATCTCTCATTTACATCTCTATAAGTTTTGACCTTTGAATATACATATCTACTAACGTAGATGGAAGTAGCGTACACTATATGTTCCTTAAGACTTTGTTGGCTCAAAGTAGATTGAGAAGGATAGAATTATGTATAAGCATTAGTTGGACAAAGATATCCTGCTAATTGAGACTCCCGTTTTCAACGAGGCGGAACGGAAAACCACGAGCACCACACGAGTGCTCCTGTGAAAGAGCGAGAAGGTTATTTTTCTAAGGGGAAAATGTATTGGTCTCAATTGTATCTCCATCCTTGTCAATCTTCTTTGGTACACACGATTTTTGTTGGTAGCTACTTCCAGATGTATATATTCAAAGGTTTTGACTGTCAAGTAACTGTCAAATCTCATTTCTGTGTATTTTTACCACTCGCTAAGAGAGGTATTGGATTCATGCTAAAATTCGCATATCCGGATTTTATTGAATAAGCATGATTTAAGATCCCTAGAATCCGATTATAACATTTTTAAAATTATGTCTCTGTGTGTGTGTGTGTGTGTGTGTGTGTGTGTGTGTGTGTGTGTGTGTGTGTGTGTGTGTGTGTGTGTGTGTGTGTGTGTGTGTATGGATATGTGTGTATGTGTGTGTGTGTGTATGTATGGATGTTGGAGGGACGATTCCTCAAAAACTATAAGACTTAAAAAATATTTAACTGCAGTTTCCTCAATCTGATATTCCTGGGAAGAGCTGAAAAGGTTTTGATAACAATTGGACAACCGGAAGTAGTAGTTTCTTAGAAAACTTTTTCTAAAAATAATTTTTTGGAAATTTTTGTTATTACAAATATTGAAGATCAAAATTCTCCATCTAATACACGGAAAGTTTTTATTATATCTTGTATAGATTTAGAGATAAAGACACTATAATATATAAAATATTCTAATCGCAGAGGCTATAAGGCACGAAGGAAACCACTTGACAAATTCAAATGTTTATAACATAGTTTGTAAATGACATATGTCAGTGTCAAAAATCAACAGTTTTAGTGACATTCTGATAGTTTTTTCTGGGAAGTATATTTAATCTTTCTTATTATTTTATTAATGAAATATTTGAAATTATAGGTAAAATGCATATTTCCATCATAAATACTGCCAATCTGGTTAATGAATTGGAAGAATCTCTGACACATATGAATTTCCTCACACAATGAAAAATAGATATAATTAGAATTATATGTGTGCAGAAGACATGTTAAATATAATAAAAAACAATATTTGGGAAAAGTTCTGTAATTTTTTGTTATAAATCGACGCTTCCATAGCGAAGTGCAATACAATACTTATATAGCCTTGTATGGAAATGGCGAGAGGTCTTGTGCTGGCCACAACAGATTTTTTTGATATGTACAAATGTGCTGTAAGTGATTAATATTAAACTAAAAAATGGGAAAATGGAATAGAGAAGTAATTGAAATCTTGATGACTATGTACGAAAAATCCGAGTGTTGAAAATTCAATGACAATTTAATGTAGCTGTAACTTAAATTTTGACACTTGGATATTTTAATTCACGCAAAACTTGATCGTGTAAATATACTTGTAAGATCAATCAGACACTTTTCAAGACACTTGAAAAGAAATACTTCATCATGTATGCTTTAGAGTCCGTATAGGAGTCAGAGAACTCATGTAGGTACTATCTCCGCAAAATTTTAAATTCCACGAATACCTCATCTCGTTGTTTAAAACATGAGCTGTATCTTTTCATCTTACAATTACGAGATACTTGAACACTATGCAGTACCGGCCATACGTTATAATTTCGCCTTATTACATGTAGTGTAGTGTAGCCCACAAGCCTACATAACGCTGTTTACTACGGTATCGTGCTATGTGGCGTATTTTTACAATTCCCGAGCGCATCCCTATCTGTAATAAGTCACGAATGATCGCTATGCTTTCACTATTTTCACTATGAAACACTGTGGTCGTATATTTGATGCTTGTAGGTCGATGGCTGAATTGTTATGAGATTCGGTTTTATTCCTGATCTATAAATGTACTATTGCTTCTCGTAAAATAGATAGGAAACATGACACAGTAATTTTATTTCATTCTATACAATGTTTAGCGTAATTTAATAGTGTAATATCGAAAGCTGGTGTCCGATGTTGCACTTTGGAATTTTGTTTTTAGGATTTAGGTCTTCTTCACATAAATACAACTCCGAATGACACACTAATGACATCCATTTGTTTGTATGGCAACACTTTAAATAACAAAAATAAATTATACATTTCGATTTAATTTGATGCTTCAGATTAATTATTAATATCATATTTCTTAAATAGAAGCTTAGGCTGTATCCGATGTTGCACTTTTATCAGAAGTAATATCACAAGACCTCCTGATTTTATCGATAGATTTTTATTTTGCACGATTTTTTTTTTGCTTAGCAACAAACACGAAAGCAAACTGCATGGTAAATCCCGACTCCGATGAGGAGGGGTTTTACCTAATGTCAGTTTGCTTGAGTGATTTTGCTTGAAAGCAAAAAAATGAGTGCTTAAAAATAAAAGTTTATCTGAGAAAATCTGAGAGGTCGTGTGGTATTTGGTGAGATAAATTCCAAAAACAACTCAAAATAAAAAAAACTTGACACATTAATTGTCACACTGACAGTTATAAACAATAACAACTGTTTATTTACTTGGTAGCGGAAAATTATCGGGGTAACGAGGTTTTATCAGTATAATACTGTTCTCATTGGTTGGATTTTCAAGTGTTTTGCATCATGACTGGTTAAAAACTAGTCGTTGGAATTTATCATCCTAATATCTAAATCCTAAATTTATGTGCCCTAAATCTAGGGGGTCCCGTGGCCGCGTGCCTGAGTGTCTGATCGCGAACCTGGGGAACCGGGTTCGATCCCGACAGACGCCAAATATTTTCAATTTTAAATGGCACAAAAGTGACCCCTGTGGTGCACTCTCCACACCAGCTATGAGTGTCCGTGTGGTTACCCCCGGTAAGCGCCCACACGGTAAAATATATCATTATTACCGATGTCTACATGTGTTGTAGATACTGGCACACCCAGTAATGGGTAATATGTCGGGATGATATATTTATTTTATTTATTTAAATCTAGTAATTATTTAGGATTTTAGGAATTAGATTTTAGGGTTTTGCAGGAGCACATTATGTTGTGACACGCACTAGTTAAACAAATCATGTTCTTTGCTATAATTTATGCAAAACGTCAAATTTAATGTCAAAAAATAGCTTCTTAGTTTCTATTTCATGAAATATAATATTAACATTTACTATCAAGCATCAAATTGAATCGAATTGTATAATTCATTTTTGTTTTCCTAAAGTATTGTCATACAAACCAATGGACGTCATTAGTGTGCCATTCGACACAGCCAAAGTTGGACAGTCCATACTTATTTGACGACGACTATAACATTTTATTACCAAAATTCAAAATGCAAGGGTGATATAAAAATGAAAACTACTTTCGAGACAAGTTTTCGTCCAACGCCGCTTGACATTAAAAGTACGATTTCTTGACAGCTAACAGTAAAATGTCACTTTTACTACCTATTATACAGGATGTAACAAAAATAAGTATATTAAATTTAACCAGCGATAGAACTCAGCAAAAATAAGAATATTTTTGAAAAAATGGTAGTTAAATAGTCATAACTTCTTCACTCCGGTCTATAGACCATATAAAATAATGTGAAAAGCATTTATTTTCATCATAACATACAGGATGCCTCTTAAATAAAGAGACATGGCTTAACCACAGATTTCTGAGGCTAAAATAAGACGATTTAACCAAACTTGCTTCTACCGGAAAGTGCACCATTTAGCCAGTATACTGCTTCAAAGTTCTTCGAAAAAAAAATAATTAATTTTGCTTTTAATAACAGAACGCTTTATTCGCTAATTTCACGTAATCTGCGTGGCCATTAACAAGTTACGGCCTAATCAATGTTGGGACACCTAAGTTTCATACACTAGTGGTTCACTAATAATAACAAGTATCACATTAACAGATGACTTATAACCATATAAACTGCCATACCAAATTTCATCCAAATCGAATAAAGCGTCCGATTATTATAAGCAAAATTAATTTTTTTTCGAAGAACTTTGAAGCAGAAATCTGGCTAAATGGTACACTTTCCAGTAGAAGCAAGTATGGTTAAATCGTCTTATTTTAGCCTCAGGAATCTGTGGTTAAGCCATGTCCCCCTATTTAAGAGACACCCTGTATATGTATCTGTGGTAGGCAGCATCAATCAGGAAACCTTTGCAAGTAGTTCTTAATTTTACGTAAAGGAAATATTGAAGCATCAGGAAACTTTTGGCGCCATGTATTATATCTTCTTGAGATATAATTTAAAGGATATTCTCACATATTTTTCATATATTTATATTTTAATGGTTACGTTTACAAAAGATCTACAATTTATATAATTTGTAACCTATAAAGTATAGCTTGGTTCAATTAAATTGTTTATATCCAAGAGAAATTCCTGTTTTATATCCTAGAAAATAGGGAACACGTAGAATACAAATCTGCAATTATTGTACTGCAAGCTATATAATTTTACTACCTACTATTAATTGCTTAACTAAACGGATTAAATTGATTAAAAATATATGAATATATATGCAAATAAAATATAGTAATTTAAAGCTAATTGTTACAAAATAAATATAAATCACTCAGACAATAAACAAGTTTATAGGACATGCATAAATTCAGTTTTAAATAAGTAATTTAAACTTTACATTTATATGAAATAATGTATTGTCACAATATAACTACTGTAGTTAATAATAAATTATCGACTTCCTACTGCCAGTAAATTCATGGATATATAAATACACTGTAGATATCGGCTGAAAATAATAATGGGGCCATTTAAAAAAAAATAATTGTCGATTTTTTATATAAAATCATGAAATCCATCTCATTTAATAAATATAGTAATAGAAAATAATTTGAAATATGCTACTTTTCATTCATAAATTTGCTAATAAACTTTCGCGGTTTTAAACACGGACTAAATTTGTGACGACACAAATTCATACTCACACAAAGAAAATTCACTCTCACACACACGCTTCACAACATGAAACAGTAACCTAACCTAAAAGTGTGACAGCTGACAGCAAAATATACAAGAGAAGATTATTATTACTTTCTATTACTTTAAAAGTACTAGTGCATTATAAATGATGTAAATAAACCATTTATTTAAATAAATACCAAACCAAATAGTCATAGTTCTAAATTAAACCGGTAGAGCTCGACTGTCGTATCCGTGAATATGTGTCGTCAGCCGTTGAAATATTTGAAATTAAACGCAACTTTTAAAAAATCATATCTCTGAATCTAAAGACTTATAAGATGAAAAACATACACATACATGTTTAATTTGATCTATTTTTTCAAGAAAAAAATAAATCAGAAAATGTGAAATGACCCCATTAATTTGAGTTGAAAGTAACAGTTATTGTTATATTTTAAACAATTTTTACTGGCCATGTGATACAATTTGCCCTTCAAGACATGTTCTGTACATAAAATTATTTTGAGGGTCATATAAACTTATATTCAATTTCCATACCCAATCTCCAAATGGGTAAAATTGGACTAAATTAGGATCCAAAGATGCGTTTCTACATTGGTACAATCCCTAAAAAAAATAATGTTAGAGACACTTTCCTAATTAGGTTGGCAGTGTTTTCAATTATTTTTGAAGCTCTTATTATAATAGTACAGTGTGTTCAGAAAAAAAACCTAATTTGGTTATTACTCAATTCAAAACTGAAGTTGTCAAAACTAATCATGAAATAAATTTTTAAGGAGAAAATATAATAAAGAAGGATGCAGAATATTGCCATTCACCGTTGTCTAATTTATATCTATTTCTATTCAAGGAAAAAAGCTTTGATTCCTTTAGATAAAATTTTTGACAATATCTCGTGTCAAATTGACATTTAATTAAATACTTTTTATACGCGCTAATGACCTAGTATAAACCTCACCCATAAGTCAAAACCTTAAAAATGAAATCGAGATATACAAGGCGTAACTACAAAATAACGAGATTAATCCTAGAACATTGACAATTTATAAAATTACACAAAACAAATATTGCCACCTTCAATGTACTCTTCTCCCCGAACCCTACACCGCCCGACGCGAATATTCCATTGTTGAAAGCAATGCCTGCAGGCCTGTTTTGTTAGGTTGTTCATAACTCTGTCACTTTTTTTATAACTGCATCTCATCCCCGAATTTGATGCCTTTTAACGCAGATTTAAAATTTGGGAATAAAAGAAAGTCACATGGCACTAGGTCAAGTGAGTACGGTGATTTTGTATTTAGTCAAAAATGTCTTACCGGACAGGGTGTTTTCATTTCAGCCTTTTTTCTTCTCATCCGGGCATGAATGGTTATCAAAACCTTCTTGTAGTATACCTGGTTAACGAAATGCCCTCAGGCACGCAATCCATATTTCGAGAAAAACAATGGCAGTGCACGGTCCAGGCGCTAATCGTTTCCGATCTCATTTCTTTCTTCTTTAAATTTGTAGCTGATTTTTTAAGTTTCACACAGAATTTCATATAGACGCTAACATAATTCCGACGGAATACGAGAAAGTAGTTAATCTTGAAATTTTAACCGTAAATGGAGGGAAGATGACAAATTAATATGATATACCCTGCTATGTTGCCAAATTTACAGGGAAGCCGGAAAACATAAATCTCGTTATTTAATTGCCACACCTCGTATGAGTATGAAAAGTTTGTAAGCTTACTTTTTGAAAAGGACAATTAATACGTGGATGTATAGAATCAAAAAAAGTTGTAATCATATTCCCCTTCAGATTCAGTAGTGGACAAGGATCATTTACTCGTATTGTTTCGAAATTATACATACAGGAATCTAGATGTTCTTTACTATTGCATCTTGCTACATTAACATTTACCTTGAAAAATAATACAGTTCAACGAATGAAAAAAAAAGTTCTTGTTCTATACCCTTATCTTTTTCAAGGTTTTTTTAATCTCTACATCATAGTTTATCAGAGTATTATAATTGCGGAATGTCGTCTCTATTTCAGAAAATATTATTGGACTATTTTCTGCTATCTCACAAGTTTCAAAACGATGTATAATCACTGATTTTATAGACTAAAAAATAAACTTCAACATAACCTAACCTAACACACAAAAGTCACGCTTGGAAAGCTCGGGCCGACTGTTGTGCGTTAGGTTATTGTTGTTATAATCACAACCGAATTCACCATCCCTGAATCAAATTTGATTCTCTGATCAACAAAATTTGGCACTGTTGCTTTGTTAAAAGTGTTGATCTCCAAGGTAAACCAGAACTTGATTTACAGATCAGTGTTGATCAGAGAATCAAGACTTGATTAACGGTTGGTGAACCCCGATAATTTTCCGCTACCAAGTAAATAAACAGTTGTTATTGTTTATAACTGTCAGTGTGACAATTAATGTGTCAAATTTCATTTTGCGTAGTTCTTTGGAATTTATCTCACCAAATACCACACGACCTCTCAGATTTTCTCAGATAAACTTTTATTTTTAAGCACTAATTTTTTGCTTTTAAGCCAAACATTATGTAAAACCTTTCCTCCTTCGGAGTCGGGATTTACCATGCAGTTTGCTTTCGTGTTTGTTGCTAAGCAAAAAAAATTCGTACAAAATATAAATTTATCGATAAAATCAGAAGGTCTTGTGATATTACTTCTGATAAAAGTACATCAGACACAGCCTTAGACCTTTTGTAAAACGAGATTATAAAACATAAAGCGATGTCAATGAAGGTTTGACAATCGAGCCGCGTTTTATAAAAAGACTGATTATACAAGCAGGCTATGACATCTATCCATACCTTATTAAAATACATCTGGAAGCAGCATACCAAAAATATTAAACTGCTCAAAAGTTTCATAGTGTGTAAGCACCTACTCAGAACGCAGTAATAAAGAAATTGACATGTACTCGCTACATATTATAAATATAAAACGATAATTGTTTGTTGTAATTACAATAAATTACATTGTTTTCAGTACACGTAGTTTCAAGGTTTTTGTTAAATACTTAATTCAGCTTAAAAAAATCTGTGGGCCGGAAAAATATTATTATTTATCGTATTTAAATCATACATAATATAGTTATTAAAAATACAAAATACACGAATATAAAATCATCAATTTTGTATGGTAATACAATGTACTAGGTACTAAATAGGAATGTCAGATTGAGGAATTCATAGTTAAACTGGTCTTATGTCTTATAGTTTTTGAGTAATCGTCCCTCCAACATCCACACATACCCACATACACATACACACACAGACATCATCGTAAAAATGTTAAAATCGATTTATATGGACCTTAAATCGTGATTATTCACTAAAATCTGGAGATGTGATTTTTAGCATGAATCCAGTACCTCTCTTATCGTGAAGTAAAAATCTGTTGTGGCCAGCACAAGACCTTCCGTCAATTCCATGTATTTTGTACAAATCCCATACCAAAAGGTCCTTGGAACAGATTCTATATAATATCATGTAAAAACACATACTATTTTTTACAAATTCCATACCAAAAGTTCATTTGAAAAGGTTCTATAAATCCAATAAAATTAAAACATAAACTACACTAAGTAATGTCCTTCCATCTTCTCTTTGGCCTTTCTCTGCGTGTCACTTGCGAGCAACACTATGGCATACCAATTTTAGATCCTATACTTTTTTCCATATTTGGTTTTGCAGTTGCAACTGACATCTGTCAATTAAATTTTGAATAATTATGTCAGCTGTTTCCATGATAAATAGCAAAGCTGACTAATTTTTGAAAATTAATTTCATTATAATGCTTTAAATTTACATCTATTGAATATGAAGGAAAATGTATAATCAAACCGTATAGAGAAGAGTATTTTCTTTAATATATACGATAACAAAATGTCAAAAAATAATATTTAAGTGCGTTTTTTTAAGAAAAACTGTTAAAAACTTCAAATAAGGGTACGTCCGGTGGATCAATTATAACCAAAATCTAATCAACTCTTCATATGGATGTACAGAAGAGGAATACGAAAGAATTATAATTTCTAGAATGGTAGTATTGGAGTTATCGTCGGAGAAAAATTTGGCACACACGGACACACACACACACACACACACACACACACACACACACACACACACACACACACACACACACACACACACACACACACAGACATCATCTTAAAAATGGTATATTCGTATTGTAGGGACCCTCTAAAACGTGCTTATTCATTAAAAACTCACCACCGAATTTTTTGACCAAAGACAATACCTTCCTTACCTAAAGGTGACGGAAGGTAAAAAGAGAATTTCATGATGAATTCAGACTTTCATTACGTTATTCTATCTTCAACTGTGTATGAGTGGTGCATGAAAATATGAGAGATGAACTAAATTTCTTGTAATTTTTCTGATGATGGCAGCATTCCCGAAATTGCAATAAAGAATCTTTGAAAAATTGTGAAGCCTACCGAGTGTTTAATTTTTTCTTAATTTGTATAACTTCAGCAAAAAATATTGAATAAGTGATCAGATATTATTTATTGATGTTTTTACTAAGTAACCATTTACTAAGTGGTTATAATTAATTGAAATGCTTTTAATGGTTCGTGATTTTCACCTCCCACATAAATGTTGAAATATAAAATTAAATTAAGCAACAGTTAAATTTTAAATAATTCCAATTTTTTAGTTTATTGCAATTTATTGGTGGTTTTGGAATTATAGTTAATAACACACTATCCAATATTGTGGTTTACTGTATTTTAATGGTTAACCTTCCAGTTTACGCAACTTGATTCCGTGGCTGAGTAGCCGCACTATATCATCATCATTATCAAAGACATGACGGCCTTAGTTGAGCCTTGACCTCAAGTACGAGAAAATACTGCAAGTACTCATTTTGCGAACGATTCGTTCTATTGCAATTAGACAATTTAATCTATTAATCTCTAGATTTTATTCTGAACTAGAAACTTCTCTATCCGATGTTGGGTAAACAATGATCATGAGAACTATTACGGAGGTATATTATAAATCGTACCAACTTTTAGTGCTATTGACTATTGACTTCAGAAGACCGTCGAAACAGAAGAAAGTTGTAAATTAAAAATTCCTGGACCGTATTTATGCAATTTCTTTTATTTTAAAACCAATAATAAAATAAAAATAAGTGTATACCAATATGCTCTACAAATATTTATTCATAATACTAGATACTAGATTATGTATTTTTTATTAAAAAACCAACGTTTCGGCACCATAAACTGGTGCCTTCTTCAGGGAAAATTGACATATAAAATGTGAAAAAAGCAAAAAACAAGTAACCAAGGTAACATGCGAAGTACGTAAATGTTACCTTTTTACCTCCCGCTACCCTTGGTAAGGGAGGTATAGGGATCGTGCTAAAAATCACATATTGAGATTTTAGTAAATAACCACATTTTAAGGTCCCTAAAATCCAATTTTAACATTTTCACGATGATGTCTGTATGTGTGTATGTATGTGTGTGTGTATGTGTGTGTATGTGTATGTGTATGGATTTTGTCTTCGCTCTAACTCAAATACTATCATTATAATACATTAATACTTTTTCTATATATTTTACAGATATATTTAAAAATATTTTTTTTTATAAGTCCCGAAGCCTAAGATAAACATAATTCCTTTCTTACACAGTTCATATTTCAAATGAATGTAACTGACAGTAAATGTCACTTTCAAAATTTAATCACTTCAAATTAATAATAGTGACATTTTAAAAAGAAAATATTAAATAAAGAAATAGTTTTTTGCAATGGAACAGTTTGCAGCGTTAGTAAATACGTAGGTATATATTTAAATTAATAAAAATTAAATAGCGGGAGGTTTTGTGTTGGCCACATCAGATTTTTTATGTATACAATTTACTAGACAATATATGCATGCCCGGCAATAACTCAGGAAAACTCTCGTTTTGCCAGAGGAAAAACCGTCCCAAAAACTGGCAGAGAAGTGATCTGTATAACTCAGATACGCTTTATCTGTAGCGAATTACCGCAGCCCTACTCTTTATTAACAGATGTTACAATAAGTGTAGAAAAAATTGTATACATATTACAAATTACAACATATTTAATATTGGAAGCCAAACGCAATTAAGTTCTAAACCGTCACAACAATTGAGATTGATATTTCTGGTTTTATAAACCTCAATGGCTTCTCTATTTAATATGTTGTTAAGTCGTGTTGGTCTATCAATAATTTTAGTTTCTTCAAATTTAATTTGGTGGAATTCTTCCAAAGCATGCTTTGCAAAAGACGATTTCCCAGGCTGGTTCAATCTGATCGATCGATGATGGTCATTCAATCTTGAAAAGACAGTTCTACCAGTCTGGCTAATGTAAACTCTCCCGCAGACACATGGAAGTCTGTAAATCCCTGATGATTGAAGAGGGATGACGTCTTTCACTTGTTGCAACATAGGACGAAGTTTAACATATGGACCATTCTAGCCCTGACGGCATGAATATATTTTATTAGTCGACTATAAGTCCGAAGAAGTTTATTAATTTAAAGTCACTATTTTTTTTAAAAGTAAAATAAATCTAGTACGTATGCAATTATTTCAAAAATTAAACCTTTACTTCTACCAAACTCTGGACAAATAATATTTACAATAAAAACTACCTCCCCATTTTAAATTGTTATGTCAACGATTGCTTTTGGGAAAATTTTATAAAGTGCTAAAAATATCTAAAAAGTTTAAGGAACAGGATATACATAGTAAAATAATATAAAAGCACTATTGTCAACATTAAAATCGGGAAACTTTGACCATATTAGCCTATGTAATTTTTACTTTATTCACTATATATAATTAAAATTTTTAATAACTTCCGTGATGTATTTTCCACAATCGCTATGATTGCCCATGAAATGATGTCAGATAAACTCCGTCTATGGAATAATTTATTTATAATTTACGAGTTTCTAATGTATTTTAGAAATATGTATTTATTTAATATGTTTATAGAGATTGCAAAACATAAAATGTAAAAATAATACATGTATTTGTCAGTAACATTGCAATATCCTAATATTTTACAGACAGTAAAAGTTTATCTTTCTAAATTCCCATGCTCATCTTTTAATAATTAGAATTAATTGAAATAATGACCCATTATTCCATATTGGTTAATTAAAAAACCTATTACTCCTCATAATTACACATATTAGCATTACAGATCATGTCTACTTATTGAACTATCGTTACATTACAAAATAATAGACAAGAATACTCATCAGATTGCAATTTCACTTATTTTTAAAAAAATACGATTCTTTTAGACAGATCTTACGTAGATATTATATTTTAATTCTGCATCATTTAGAAAATCTGTTGTCGCCAGCACAAGACCTCTCGCCATTTCCATATTAGGCTATATAAGTATTGTATTGCACTTCGCTTTCGAACCGTCGTTTTATAACAAAATATTACAGAACTTTACCCACATATTGTTTTTTATTTTATTTAACATGTTTTCTGCACACATATAATTCTAATTATATCCATTCTTCATTGTATAAGGATGTTTCTAAATGTCAGAAATTCTTCCAATTCATTAACCAGATTGGCGGTATTTCTGATGGATATACGCATTTTACCACAACTTTACCTATAATTTCAAATATTTAATTAATAAAACAATAAGAAAGATTAAATATACTTCCCAGAAAAAGCTATCAGAATGTCACTAAAACTAACTGTTGATTTTTGACACAGACACTGACATGTGTCATTTACAAACTATGTTATAAACATTTTACTTTTTCAACTGGTTTCCTTAGTGCCTTAGCCTCTGCAATTATTTTACTCTATAAATTATAGTGTCTTTATCTCTAAATCTATACAAGATACAATAAAAATTTTAAGTGTATTAGACGGAGAATTTTATGTTCTTCAATATTTAATAAAAAAAACTCCCAAAAAATTAAATTTAGAAGAATTTTTCTAAGAAACTACTACTTCCGGTTGTTCAATTGTTACCAAAACCTTTTCAGGTCTTTCCAGGAATATCAGATTGAGGAAATACACACACACATACATACAAACATCCACACACACACAGACATCAATTTAAAAATGTTATAATCGGATTCTAGGGACCTTAAATCGTGCTTATTCAATAAAATCCGGATATGCGAATTTTAGCATGAATCCAATACCTCTCTTAGCGAGAGGTAAAAAGATTTTTCATACTTATCCATAAATTAATAAAAAAAATCTGTTATGGCCAGCACAAGACCTCTCGTTATTTCCATATTAGGCTATATAAGTATTGTACATATGTATTTGAAATTTCTGATACACACAAAAATTATATTTTTTAATTTATTCTACGAACAGGTTTCCTCTTATTCTTCTAATGTTCGAGACTCTTCCAATTCATTGATGAGTCCACACATCCACGGACATGATCGTAAAAATGTTATAATCTATATATGTTAATTTTAGCATGATTCCAATACCTCTCTTAGCGAGAGGTAAAAATAATAACTATGTAACTATTTTTAAAAAGATAAATATTACAAATAGTCTGCCAATTATTTATAATTATGCTATAACAACCATCATTATCGCATATATGTTTTACATCATAATAATATTTTCCATACATGACATTTACATTCAAAAAAGGTATAATTCTATAGAAAATTATCAATAAATCTCACACATTTTGCAATCTACATGTTTTCTGATACATATAGAAACCAATTCAAGAATTTCAAAATAATAACAGAGGAATGCGATAAAATTTCATGTCATTTTGGAATTTCACAACGAGAGAGAATATGTAGTCTTGGTACATTACGTGGGCGCCGATTCGAAATAGCAGATTTTACATCTCTGTATGTATGGATCACCGATCTAGAAAGATCTAAAATATCGGAAGATTTATCGATGATAAAACAAATCGCGTGCTAGACGATCGACAACATTCAGACATATAACGTAATGACAAAAACAATCATCCTAATATCTAAATCCTAAATTTATATGCCCTAAATCTAGTGATTATTTAGGATTTTAGGAATTAGATTTTAGGGTTTTGTAGGAACATATTTTGTCTTGAAGTTGACGCGCACTAATTAAACAAATCATGTTCGTTGCTATAATTTGTACAAAACATTTTGCTGTCAAAGAATATCTTCTTAGCTTCTGTTTTATGAAATACAATATTAACATTTACTCTCAAACATCAAATTAAATCGAATTGTATATAATGAGAATGACTGGCAGTAATAAATCATTCTGTCAAAGACATTCCAATGGTGCGCCAATAATTGTTTGCACAGGGATAGTCGAAATGACTAAATTCGGTAGAGAACTATAGTTTTAGGTCTAAGTTGTTTTTCAGGGTCAGGTAAAGTCATTTGAATAATTAAGATGAAACTACCTGAATATAATGTAAAATAAATGTGCAAACTTGACCATCTGATAGACGAAACGATCGAGCCATTTATAATTTCAGTAGGACAAGATTCAGAATCAGATTCTGATTTTTAATAATTTATGTATAAATATATAAGTATATGTAATGTAATATGTATATTTAATAGAAATATGACAGGTACCAATATCTTGACAACACACATGAAATAAGTATAAATTTTAGTATGTAACAAATAAAAATGTAAATATTGAATGTATGTATGTAAATATTAAATGTATGCAATATAATAATAATGACTGAGAAAGTTATATTTAAATATTAAAAACTTTTATTTTTAGTAAATGTATAAACAGATCACTCTACAAATCCTATCTACGTCTATGACACAGTCCGACGGGGATTATCGGACGGCATTTCTATTGTTCGACAAGTAAGTTTCGTTCCAGGTACAAAGCGTGCGGCTTATTTTGACCATCCTAGTGTAGTTACAACTGATTTTTCTGGTAGTTTTATTTGCCGCATTGCTGGCAAAAATCCAATACTACTCTTGCAAATAATGATTTATTACTGCCAGTCATTCTCAAATAGACTATAATTTATTTTTGTCGTTCTGAAGTTGTTACACTTGAAAATGATAGTTAGAACTCAATATAACAATCAACTTTTCTTAGTTCCAATTTTTGATTTGGTGCTCCGGGGCTGAGATGTAGTTATAGAAAAGCGGCAGAGCTTATGAACAAGCTAACAAAAAATGCCTGTAGGCATTGCTTCTAACAATGGAATATTCGCATCGGGCGGTGTAGGGTTCGGGGAGGAGAGTACATCGAAGGTGGCAATATTTGTTTTGTGTAATTTTATACATTGTCAATGTTCTATCGTCGTATATCTGTGAATCCGCTATGTATCTTCTTTTGTGTGGGATTGCACGTAACACCGATAGACGAACATATTGTACAGAGAGCCACGCTTACGGCACACGAACTATTCACTATTGAATAGCTATCAAGCATTTTAAATCAGTAAGTTTTCTTTGTACAAGAATCACCAAATGACAGCGTAACATTTTAAGTCTTTGTTGTCACAGAATATGAATATCAATACAAAGTGTAAATATTAATATCTACACAATCTATTTGTTGTAAATTGATTTATTGCTTTAGATTGTATGATCTCTATAAAGAGTCATTAAAATAGAAATTATTTATTTTTAATTAGAATATAGGACATGTATAATATATTCTACTTGTTTATTATGTACTTTGTTTATTAATAAATAGTGTATGATGCATATCAAATTACATTTCCACATAATAGGTACATATCCTTGAGATAAGTTATTGACTTAAATTTTTGAAAAACGAAAATTTATCAACTATAATTAGGTCTATAAATGGTAATAACACACTAAAAATGCGTACACTTACGTAACAGTCTCTTTACAATTAAATAATATTACTACCAAGTTCATATCTCTACCCATTTTTGAATTATTGCCCCAAAAGTCAATATACCCCACATTTAGATAAAAACTTCAAAATTTTTAAAAATCTAATTTTATGTATCTAGATACTTCTCAATGCGCTGATTCCAAATTTTGAAACCGCAGATCGATAACTCTTTTCGTTCTCGAGATATTTACATTCAAAGATTTACTCAAAACTGCCCATTTTTGGGTAATAACCCAAAAATGGGACGAGATATAATTTTGGCGACAACACCATTCGATTCTACGGGCAAAATTACGTAAGTACACCAATTTTCAGAATTTTTGAACACCGCATACAATCTCTATAGCAAAATAACTGAAAATGGCAAAAAATCGAAAAAATCCTAAGGGGTACCCCTTAGGATTTTTTTAGATTTTGGCCATTTTGAGACTTTTATTCATAAAAAATTACCCGGTTGGACAAAAATTATGAAAATTGGTACACTTACGTAATTTTGCCCGTAGAATCGAATGGTGTTGTCGCCAAATTCATATCTCGACCCATTTTTGGGTTATTACCCAAAAATGGGCAGTTTTATGCAAAACTTTGAATCTCAATATCTCGAGAACGAAAAGAGATATCGACCTGCGGTTTCAAAATTTGGAATTAGCGCATTAAGAAGTATCTAGACACATAAAAATTAGATTTTTGAAAATTTTGAAGTTTTTATCTAAATGTGGGGTACATTCACTTTTGGGGCAATAATTCAGAAATGGGTAGAGATATAAACTTGGTAGTAATATTATTTGATTGTAAAGAGAAAGTTACGTAAGTGTACGCATTTTTAGAGTATTTATATATGAGTATACATAATGTATATTCATTTATTGGATTTACAGAATATTTTCCAAGGAACTTTCTGTATGGAATTTGTAAAAAATTGTATTATGTTCGTGTTACAATTTTACTGGATATATAGAATCTTTTCCAATGAACTTTTGGTATGGGATTTGTACAAAATACATCAAATTAACGGAAGATCTTGTGCTGGCCACAACAGATTTTTATTTATGGCTGAGAGAATTTAAGATTTCTTTCTGAACTTAATTGAGGGATTTGTAAACGATTTATTATGAATAAAACAGTTTATTAGAATGACGCCACATTTAATCAATTAAATATTTGCCTCCATTAAAAACCTTAAAAATCCGTTTCATGATGTCACGAATGCATTTATAATTGCAATACATCATCTATTTATTGTATGAGTAATCACCAATTTAACCGTGTGTGCTATTTGGCTAATTGTGGCTGTCCATTAGCCCATGTACTCTGGGTTCACGTGTCTGTAGTGACGTAAGGATAATACGGCGTATTAAATCACAGATAATGCTCGCAGATCTAATCACACAGCTTTCTATATGGCAAGCAAACGAACTAGAGATCGTCACTGTTCAATGTTTGTGCATACGGCAGTTAAGACTATAAGGAACGATAATTATAACATAATACAAGAAAATAATTTAAGATTGTTGCAACAGTTTAAATATCGCATCTTTTATGACCAGGTGCAACAATGTAGCTACCTATGGGTCATTATATCTATGTAGTATGTCCGCAGATGGACCTAACTATACGTGTAAACTTCCTTATTTTGCATTTTAGGAAGAACAGTCATTCTGCATAAAAAAAATTTGCTTTATCTAGCAAGTCCGCAGCGACTACCAAAATTACGAAATGACATACAGGATGGTTATCTTGATCTTGTTACAAAGACTATATCGATCGCAAAAGGTTCGCACTGATTTTTCTTGTAGTACATAAACATATTTCTTTCTACTCCGCCTACTATTATTATTGTTTCTAAACGGGATCCGTAAATAACTAAATAGTGATATTAAAAATATTTTTTTCTACGACCACCATGAAAAGTTGACATTTGTGCTCTATTTTGTCATTGTAAAGTTGATGGTTACTAAGGAACGAGCAAAAAAATACTTTACCGCGCGTCTCCCATAGCAACGCGCGGTAAAGTGCTCAATTTGCTCGCTTAGATATATACATATTTTTGCTGAAATCTTAATTTATTAAAATAATACTTACGAAATCTAAAATATAGGTTAGGTTCATTTTTACACTAGAAACGTGCTACAAACAATATACCTGAAGTTAGCTACATTACCAATTTAGTTAGGTTAGGTATTTAATTATATATAATGACAACTCTACTGGTGAATGTACATTGTATTACAACTTTAAATATTTAATAACACACATTTCATAATTAACAAACTTATTGGATTTAATTATTGGCGGATAATGTTAAAATTGAATGTGCACTTTTGGCAGTTTTGTATATTCATTCCAGAACTTGAAAACAGCTGACGAAGATAAATTAGATTCTATGACTGTGACACTCACTAGAGTTTTCAGTTCTTAACTGCGAGTGTTGATTTTAGCATGGAATAAATTAACCAAAGAGAAGACGATTTCATTAGATTTTTACAAAAAGTAAGCTAGTAGGACATTTTCACTGTAATTCTTGATTTTTTTAACTTACACTATTCAATGGAGAGGATATAATTCTTTTCGTATAATGCTTTTGATTTTGCAGATAATAAATTCAAGGAAGTATTTCGCGCCGTTTCAAATATATCTGGAGGAGTGCAGGAAAAATCACTATCTTTTACTGACAGAATTTTAGTGATATAATTTATTATTTTGACAAATGGTCTATTTAAAATGTAATAGATAATAAACTAGATAACTAAACAATGATCATTATTAATATTTAAACATTAATTAGATATTTAGTTTTGAAATTTTTTAAATGGACATGCAATGATTGCAAAAATTTTGCTTAAAGCATAAGATGTCCACATTCAAATTAGTAATAGTTTAAAAGTTAAATATATTTGCAATAGAGACCTCTTCTGCATGAAGTGAAGTTTAGGAATCGTGCTGAAAGTCTAATATAATTTTTACTAATTAGAAACATCTGATGTGGTCAACAATACCTCCCGCTTTTTAATTTTTATTAATTTAAATACATATCTACATTTTTACTAATCCTGCAAACTATATTAAGTTCCTTTGCATATATTCGTTAATGTGTAGTTGTAAACTAATATTTGACACTTTGGTAACACGCACTTATTCACAGATGTTTGATTTGTCGTGCTGTAAACATATCAAATTTATATCGGATTATTCTGTACATCTATTATTAATGTATGATGGAAAATATATATTTTTTACTAACTTTAATTTCATTAGACTCAATACAATCTTCTTAACACGGTTTCATTATTAATTTTAATGTAATTGCTTTCTGACAGTGACATTTGTTTAAATATGTCAAAATTGTTATTAAAATATTATGTTTTTGTTTGACGGACAAGATGATGTACAAAAATAAATTATTTTATAATTTAATATTTAAAGTTATTTCAAGTTATTTACTAAATGCTATTATCGTAGAATTGAAGATTGTACTATTATATCCAATTTTTATTAGTAAAAGTTGCTAAATTATATTCAATAATTTTTTACAAGAAAAACTGTTAAAAGCTTGAATAAATGATACTTCCGGTTATCCGATATACGCTAAAAACTAATGAGCTCTTTCCACATTTGTATAGAATGGGTATACAAAATTTCAAATTTTTCTGATTGATAGTATTTGAGTATTCGTGTACACACATACACACACACACACACACACACATACATACTAGGAATGACGAATTCCGATAATTTTGATCCCCGAGTACTCGAAACAACTAATTTGTTAATTACCAGTTACCCTTATATTAGCAGTTTACTTTTTAATAAAATTCATAATTATTGTTTATATATATTTATTAAATAAAAGTAATACAAATAAATAATATACTGTATCTCTATAAAATACTTAACATAAATTATATTAATTACCTATGGTATGATAATAAAAAGCTCTTCTTTTAGATACAATCTTTCCGGCAGCTGAAAACTGTTCGGGTAATTAAAGAGTATCGGGTAATTAACGGCCAGCGGGTATATTTCGGGTAATCGGGTAAGAAATTTTATACCCGGGTACATTATTATCGGGTAGGTTCAGAGTACCCGGGTACCCATCGTCATTCCTAATACATATCCACAGACATCATTGTAAAAATGTTAAAATCGGATTTTGGGGACATCAAAACGTGCTCATTCACTAAAATCTCTATACCTCCCTTACCTAGGGTAGCGGGAGGTAAAAAAATCGTAAAGTCGATCGGATTGATTAATATAACCTATTAATACACGGTTAATTGAAATGTATATTAATTTATATTTTTTATGCATCTTTTATCTCATAGTTCATAAATAAAACGATTGAATTACCTATTATTATTTATAATTAAATATTTTCTATTAAAATTCATAAGTGAACAATTTAGTAATTATAGATTGGTAGATAAACAAACAATTAAAAGATAGAATCATAGCACAATATTTTAGCCGTCAAGTTAATGATCTCAAACGTCGTTTTAAATTCGCGAAACGAAAGGTTGTCTTTGAAATAATTTATGAAGATTTCATCACCGATTCGCAATTAGGACCAATTGAAGATGGCTTTGGCTGTGGCTACGTTTAACAAGAGCTCGCGAGTGTTAGAAGAATAAACAGTGATGAAACGAGATAATGTGGAGTTTTTATCGCGGACAAAAAGGAGATTCTTAAAGTGTCAACGGTTTTGTAACAGCAGCTCTGATATGTTATTCTCCTGAAGGTTACAGAAATTGTGAAGATGTTTCTATATACTTAGAATGTTACCAGCAACTTGAACTATTTCTCATATAAATATAACATCACGTGTTTTACAAATATTTTTGTACGATACTTGATAGAGACATATTGTAAGAGGAGATGATATATGTTAGGTTAAGTTTGATACAATATTTTAATTTCATATGCATGAAATACAAAAAAAATATTGTGGCCAGCACTATACCTCCCGCCAGTACTTCTGATGCCGCAACTGGCGATATTGTACAATAAAGTAAAAATATACTTTTTTCTTCAAAAGTCATAAAAATGGCATCTTTTCCGACTTGATTTATAAGGCAGAAGTTTCATTTCTATATCGCCGGAGTAGAAATGAAATAAATAAATAAATATCCACAGCAACTATATAAAATGAGGGAATAAGAAGTAACTTGCAAAATTGAAACCTGTTATGACGCCCCAAGTTGCACTATAAATACACCAGATAACCTAATAGCCGAGACAGACGACAAAAATTAATTATCATTAACGATTAGATATAGTATGCGCACGTGAACGTCAGAGCCATAATGCTAATGCCAACCAATCAGAAGAGTGGACAACAGCTTGATTCTGGAGATATTTACGACAGTCAATTGACATCTGTCATCATTTTGTTATTTTTGAATATATCTGTCTAAACTAAAAATCTGTTGTGGCCAGCACAAGACCTCTCGCCATTTCCATATTAGGATGTAGAAGTATTGTATTGCACTTCGCTTTCGAACCGTCGTTTTATAACAAAAAATTACAGAACTTTACTCAAATATTGTTTTTTATTGTATTTAACATGTCTTCTGCACACATATAATTCTAATTATATCTATTTTTCATTGTATGAGGAAGTTTCTAAATTATTATATACATTTTACCACAATTTTATCTATAATTTCAAATATTTAATTAATAAAACAATAAGAAAAGTTAAATATACTTCCCAAAAAAAAGCTATCAGAATGTCACTAAAACTGTTGATATTTGACAATGACATGTGTCATGTTATAAACATTGGAATTTGTCAACTGTTTGCCTTAGTGCCTTGGCCTCTGCGATTAGTTTACTCTATAAATTATAGTGTCTTTATGTCTAAATCTATACAAGATATAATAAAAATTTTAAGTGTATTAGATGGAGAATTTTATGTTCTTCAATATTTAATAAAAAAAACTCCCAAAAAATTATATTTAGAAAAATTTTTCTAAGAAACTACTACTTCCGGTTGTTCAATTGTTACCAAAACCTTTTCAGCTCCTCCCAGGAATGTCAAATTAAGGAAACTGCAGTTAAATATTTTTTAAGTCTTATAGTTTTTGAGGAATCGTGACTACAACATCCTGACATACATACATACACACATACATACATCCACACACACACACGTCCACACACACACACACACACACAGACATCATTTTAAAAATGTTATAATCGGATTGTAGGGACCTTAAATCGTGCTTATTCAATAAAATCTGGATATGCGAATTTTAGCATGAATCCAATACCTCTCTTATGCCCAGTTTCATAACACGTTGCTAACTCATTTGTTAGTAAGCAACGTTGTTAAAATAACACGATGTTAAAATTTTATTGCGTTTCTTTAATATAGCATCCAGATTTTAACCTCGGTTTAGTAAGCTACGTTGTTAAATACAGTGTAGGGATTTGTAACTTATGTTGGCATGATAAACTATATTCATTGTTGTTATTATTTTGATTAGAGTACTAGGCTAAAATATACTATTTTTCTAATTGAATAGTTTCTGAAAGTAAGTAACATTGTATATGTATAATTAAATTCTTATATCACATATCTATACACAAAACAGTTAAATGATTTATTTTTTAGAGTTGGAGTTTGATAAAATGTCTAAAAGTAGAATAAGAGGTTATAATTATACAGAAAGAGAAAAACAGGAGTTGTTAAGTGTTGTGGAAAAATATAAATCTGTCATAGAAAACAAGAAAACAGATAATACGACATTGAAAGAGAAACAGGATTGCTGGCAGAAAATTGCGTCGGAATATAACAGCATAATTGATAGACCAAGAGCTGCTGAACATTTGAAATGTTGTTACCACAATATAAAAAGGACTGCAAAACAAAACACTGCAAATGAAAGGGTAAAGAATTTTTCTATTATTCCAATGATACATTGTTAGCGTAAGACAGAATATAATTTTTTGTTTCATTACAGGGTAAAGAATATTTAGAGCGCGAACAATCTCAATCGCAGTACGATCCGGCTTTTATTGACGGTCCTGTTGACGGTTGCGATGTAGAAAATATGTTTGTAAATATAAAAAAGATCGCGAAACACAACAAAAGTTATGATAAGGTTTGATATACAATATAAATAAGTATTGAACAAATTTATTGTTATGGAAAATATAGGTAGAGTCGATACGTACCGGCGGAGGAATTTATACAACGAAAACTACAGATACAGATGAAAGAATCCTTGCTATCTGCGAGGAGCAATTTAATCCTTTACCCAATGCATACGACGACGCAGCCGCATATTTTAAAGGTAGGTATGTTTTTATTATTTATTAGTACGTAAATTAAAATTATCGCTCTGATCCCGCTGTTCGTTCAGTTTCGTTAATTATTGCACAGATGATTGAAATTAATAGTGTTGTAAGAATGATGAATGTCTTGTTGCTTCCAGATAATGATAAAGAGTTGTTTATAATAAATATGGATGAAGAACAAGATCCAAAAGTCGAAAATCTTTCTGTTCCAATATTATCTGTTGATTTAAACGACGAAGGAAAAATGCAAAAAGGGAATGATGAACCAAATGGAATTGTACCGGATTGTTCCTTACAAAATAAAAAAAAACCGAATGAAATTTCAGGCGTCAAACGTAAAACATTTAAAGAAAAGCTGTCAGAATACACATCACAGAGAAAGAAGAAATTAGAGACTGAAACAAATTTAATTAAAATATATAATGAAAAGAAAATTGAATTAATAAATATACAAATACAACAGGAAAAGGAGAAGCATACCTTACAAATGAAATTATTAAATATAGAAATAAAACTCAAGGAAAGGGAACTTGAACTGAAAGAAATTGACAGGCAGTGATAAATATTGGTAATAAATATTTATTATTATTACAGTAATTTTTTGTTTTGAAATACATATATTTATGTTACATAAATGCATTTTTTTAATGTATAATTAAAAATATAAATAAAATCTTACGTGAATACAGAGTTTATTAATGAGGTTCTTGCTGTTGTACGAGATTGTGGATTCGCAGGTTCAGCTGGAATAGCATCAAAAGCGTCAGGGGGAACGTTTACATTTGGATCAGCAGGCGGCTCTTCGTCGTTTACTTCTAATGCAATGTTATGTAAAACGAAACAAGCGACAATCACTGCTAGTGTTGTTTTCAGTTGCAACCTTAATCCTACAGACAAGCATGGAAATCTTCTTTTTAATACTCCAAATGCTCTTTCGATGGTATTTCGTGTTAAAATATGTGATCTGTTATATGCCTGTTCTGGTTCGGTTGTGGGATTAAGAAGAGGGGTTAAAAGATACTGCTTACATGGATAACCATTGTCTCCAAGTAAATAGCAATTTGGAAAATGTCCTGCTTCCATCTCATGCTTTAATGGACAGTCGTTAAATATTGTACTATCATGTACAGATCCAGGCCAACGTGCTACTAAATTCAAAAATCTTAATTGAGAATTGCAAACTGCTTGAACGTTTATAGAGAAGTAACCTTTTCTGTTTCGAAATCGTTCAGCATCCTGACCGCCTGGAGATTGTATTCTGATATGGGTGCAGTCTATAGCACCAATAACCCCTGGAAAACCTGCCACTAGGTAAAATTTTCGTTTGGTTCTTTTTACTTCTTCTTCAGATGGCATTTTCAAGAACAAAGGTTTTAGTAAAGCAATATTATGCGTCACTTTTTTAATAATTCTTGATACTGTAGCCTTGCTGATATAAATGTGATCTCCTAGAACGCTTTGAAACGTTCCAGTTGCATAAAATCTCAGAGCTATTAAAAGTTGGTTCATGGGATCAATAGGATGATTTCTGTGTGTTATTGAAATTAGGTTGTTTTCAATATGATTCAGCAGTAGCATTACGGTGTTTCGAGAAAATCTGTACCTACATTTAAATTCAGCCTCATTATACATATCAAATGGATTTGATCGAACTCGAAAAACTCTTGGTTGTGGAACTAAACGTATGGCATTTTCAAAGAATTCATCTTCCGATGACGAATCTTCAGATGTTGAAATCATGATTTTATACTGAAAATGTAAAAAATAAAAACAGTAAAATAAGTATGTATAAAAGCAGTAGTATACTTACTGATTATTTCAGCGCTAATAAATCAAATTTTCTTTGTACAATACAATAATTTACGAAATGCTAAAATTAACACTTGTTTAAAAATTTAATAGAACCTGCATCGAGCTGTTATACTAGCAACGCGTTTAACTCGTTGTTAAATTTAACCGACGTTGGTGAAACAAAATCTTATGATTAAACCTGTGCTAAATATTTTAACTACATGTTAAAATTTAACAAGCTTTTATGAAACCGGGCATTAGCGAGAGGTAAAAAGTCTCCGTACGATAACTAAAACATTTAAATAATAAACCATTTATTTATGTTTCATAAAGAAATATAATATTTCGAGGGTTTTCCTTTGGTTTTTCCACCAGTAACTAAGCGATGAGTCATTGAATTCACCAAATTTTTGGTCACCGATGGCATTATATTCTGCCATTTTACTTGTAATTAATTTTTAATTCTTTTTTGCTTTATATTCTTATTTGTTTTAAGAATTTTCCGCACTTTCTCAAACTGATTAAAGTCCGGAAACTGTGAGAGATGATTAAGCATATTTTTAATATTATTCAGTACTCATTCTCTTAAAGAGCGAATTTATTTGTCGAATTTTCTGATGCACGAAATTGAAATTGGCCCTATTTTCCGGCACATTGTTTAAAATTTGCTTATAAAATGTCGAGGGAACCTTTGCTATCCATTGCTGCAATAATTACTAATTTTCGTACTCCCGCTGAGGAGCTATAGCCCCTAAACATAATGCTATCACCGGCACAACTAAAAATGAATGTCCAACTAATACAGTTAATTGAACAATGAAGATATATTTATGATAAAAAAGACGTGTCGATTGTACAAGAAGTGACATTACCGGCCTGCTCTTATTGGTTGGCCCTAAGAAGTACATGAACCGGACAGCATAATGTAAAGTTTAATGCAAAATTATAATGTTAATGCTAAGGTAAATGCATAAGTTTACAGCTTATAAACCTGCCTTAAGATTGAAGGAAATATATTAAAATAAATATATTAATTTCTTTGTAGTGTTTCTTGCTTCACATATAAAACAAAGGATTAATTATGTATTATGTATATTATTTCTATATATTTTCCTATTAAATTTATATTGTAACATTGTTTCGTTTTATCTACTTTATAGTGTAGGTATTATAGTTACACAGTAAGCAACCAGCTGAGTTAGCCAATTATAGCGTAAAGTAATAAGCGTTTGCACAATTTTTATTTAGTTTACGTGTGCGAAAAGCGCCTATATTGTTTCCCTCATATTATTTTCTCATAGTTTTACATACATTAATGGAACACTGAATTCTGAACGTTCAAGCATTCAGGTCACGGAAAAACATTTTCACAATAACTCATAACACAAGACATTTTATTTGTATATAATGCCAATTTGATATACTCTCTACATTGAAATACAATTAAAAATTTTAAATAACTATTAAATGTTGCAAATATTTTTTGTCCAAAGTCGTGATAATAGTTAATTGTTGCGTACGAAATGATTCTATTTTATAACCTTCGGAAAATGTGCGTTTTAGGTTAAATTTAAAAGTAATTTAAACGATTGTTTCGAAATTTAAACACGATTTAATTTTGAAATGTAATAGATGGGTTGTTCAATCAAAATTATCTTAAATAACAAAAATATGGGTCGCACAATACATAGAACAACATTAAATTAACAGATATTGAATGTTAAATGTTAAAATCGGATTCTCATGACTTTAAAACGTGCTTATTCACTAAAATCTGGATATGAGATTTCTAACATGAATCCAATACCTCTTTTAGCGAGATATAAAAATGAGTTTGCTCGAGAAGACAAAAAACTATGTACGTAAAGGTGAATTATATTGTAATTAATGTCCCAAAAGTCAATATACCCCATATTCAAATAAAAACTTCAAAATTTTCAAAAATCTAATTTATGTATAGGTACTCATATATAAATACTCTAAAAATGCGTACATTTACGTAACATTTTCTTTACAAACAAATAATATTACTACCAAGTTTATATCTCTACCAATTTTTGAATTATTGCCCCAAAAGTCAATATACCCCACATTTAGATAAAAACTTCAAAATTTTCAAAAATCTAATTTTTATGTATGTAGATACTTCTCAATGCGCTGATTCCAAATTTTGAAACCGCAGGTCGATATCTCTTTTCGTTCTCGAGATATTTAGATTTAAAGTTTTGCTCAAAATATAGATATGAATTTGGCGACAACACCATTCAATTCTACATGCAAAATTACATAAGTATACTAATTTCATAATATTTGAACACCGCATACAGTCTCTAAAGCAAAATAACTGAAAATGGCCAAAAATCGGAAAAATCTAAGGTGTACCCCTTACGATTTTTTCAGATTTTGGCCGTTTTCAGGGGTTTTCAAACTTTTATTCATAAAAAATGAACCGGTTAGTCAAAAATTATGAAAATTGGTATACTTATATATTTTTATCCGTAGAATCGAATGGTGGTGTCGCCAAATTCATATCTCGCCCCATTTTTGGATTATTACCCAAAAATGGGCAGGTTTGTGCAAAATTTTGAATCTAAATATCTCGAGAACGAAAAGAGGTATCGACCTGCGGTTTCAAAATTTAGAATCAGCGCATTGAGAAGTATATAGATACATGAAAAATAGATTTTGAAAATTTTTAAGTTTTTATTTGAATATGGGGTATATTGACTTTTGGGGCAATAATTCAAAACTATTTTATTAATTTAAGAACCTTCTTAACATGTAAAACTGAATGTTTTATTTTAATTACATGTTCCGTATCGTAAACTTGAAAACTAGAAGCAAAATAAATTATAATTTAATCACCATACAGATTACATCAATCAAAATGTCAACAACTTAAATATTCCATATATATTTTTTATAGATACGCATGATGCAATCAAGTAAGTACAATTAAAAAGTATTTATTTCTATTAGTTAAGGTATATTTACCATTGAAAAAGTGAAAATATGAGACATAAAAAGTGAAGATGTGTAAGCGTATTATTAAAGATTATTTATTACTAGACGATAAATTACAAATATAATTTGATATTAATATCTAGATAAATCAACTTAAGTATGGTTTTGATTTTATTTGCAATTTTATTTCGGGATGTCACTTGCGAGGAACACTATGACATACCAATTTTGATTCTATACTTTCCACATTTGGTTTTGCACTTGCAACTGACATCTGTCAATTAGAATATATCAGCTGTTTCCAAGATAAATAGCAAAGGTGACTAATTTTTGAAAATTAATTTCTTTATAATGCTTTAAATCTACATTTATTGAATATGAAGGAAAATGTATAATGTATGGGGTCCCGTGGCCGCGTGCCTCAGTGTCTGGTCGCGAACCTGGGGGAACCGGGTTCGATCCCGACAGACGCCAAATATTTCCAATTTTAAATGGCACAAAAGTGACTCCTGTGGTGCACTCTCCACACCAGCTATGAGTGCCCGTGAGGTGACGCCTGGTAAGCGCCCACACGGTAAAATATATCGTCATCATTACTGATGTCTACATGTGTTGTAGATACTAGCACACCCAGAAATGGGTAATATGCCGTGATGATATATTTATTTATTTATTTATTTATTTATTTATTTATTTATGTATAATCAAACCATATAGAGAAGAGTATTTTCTTTAACATATACATATAATAACAAAATGTCAAAAAATAATATTTAAATGCGTTTTTTTTTTTAAGAAACACTGTTAAAAACTTCAAATAAGGGTACTTCCGGTGGACCAATTATAATCTAATAAATTCTTTATATGGATGTACAGAAGAGGAATACGAAAGAATTAAAATTTTTAGAATTGTAGAATTGAGTTATCGTCGGAGAAAAATTTGTCACACACACACACACACACACACACACACACACACTTACATACAGATATCATCTTTAAAATGGTATATTCGTATTGTAGGGACCCTGAAACGTGCTTATTCATTACAAAACTCACCACCGAATTTTTTGACCAAAGACAATACCTTCGGTACCTAAAGGTGACGGAAGGTAAAAAATTACATCCTTATAACGTTCTACATTGATTAACATAAGTTATAAAAAAAAAAAAACGCTTCTAGTGCAGTACGTACTTGGATGGGTAACCACGAAAATTACCTTGTACTTAATATTCGAATGTACCTATATAATATTGAGCAGTATTTAAATATTTTTTTAGCAATTTAACTAATCGTTTATCGGCATTTGCTTTTGACTTTTCAAAGCAGTTTAATTACTGAAATTTTGCCAAAATATTAATTAAGATGCATAAGGTCTAAGTAGTCATGAAAATAAGTAATTATTTTAGAAAGTATTTGAAGTTAAACCGATTTTGATAAATACCAACTGTCTTCATTAAGTCTTTGCATTGATTAATTCCGTGATTGACAAATTGAAATTAACATTAAGAAATTTTTACTCCAACAGTAAATTATAATAATTTATTTTGTTGTAAAGGGATAATTTATTAAAGGAAATAAATTTTGAAAAACTTTATTCAATCCCGGATTTTTTCAGGTCAAATGTCGGCAGTTTAACTGCTAAGATATTTATTTATACTACTGAAAACTGTGTAATTAAATGCAGCAATAAATTCTGAAAGGGATTTTCTACAAATTGAATTTTTACAAGGAGTGAATACATTATTTTATTACTTGTTTTATGTAATATATTACAGTAAAGGGCATTCCTTTCATACTTAACTTTATACTCGATCGCTATCGAAATTCTTAACTAGTGTATTTGAAATTACCACATTCAATATAGGTATATAACAATTCATTTTCTTCTCGACAGAGCATGGGACAATAAATTGCCTGTCCCATTTAAAATGAAACATAGGGAACGAATATCACAGAAGTATTATATTTAAATAATGGAAGAAATTTAACCAAGTCAGAAAACCACTCGAGAGCACTGAACATATTTCGAGCACAAGGTGCACAAAACGAAATTTAATTTTTGGAAAACATGTATAATTATTTAAACAAAATTAACCTCTTGTCAATATGATAGATAACCGTTGAATTTTCTTATAAGTTACGACCTAACATTTGATTGACAGTAACGTATTTGCCTGTCCCATTTAAAATTAAACAAAGGGAATGAATTTGACAGAAGTATTATAGTTAAATATTGCAGGAAATTTAGCCGAGTCAAAAAATTACTCGAGCAATATTTTTTCTACAACTAAATTTAATTTAGAAAGCAGGTATAATTATTTAAACAAAATTAACCTCTATTGACGTCTTGTCAAATGTCAAATTCGTTCTCTGTGTTTCATTTTAAATGGGACAGGCAAATACATTGCTGTTAAACAAATGTCAAATCGTAACCATGGATATGACAAATCCAATGTTTCACGTTAAAAAATACTCACGGTATACAAAATACTGTAAAGTTTTTTTTTTTTTTTTGTTGCTATGGTATAATAGGACTAAAAACAAAAGTGAAAAGATAAAAATAACGGACACCAGCCGTTATTTTTTATAACAGTCACCTGCAATTAAGGATCAAGTATTCCTAGAAAAATAATAGAATCTTGATGGACTGTTGTCACGGAGAATTTATAAATCAACAAAAAAGTTGTTCAGTATGACAGAAAGAGAATAATTTTAATATTATTTTATTATTCGTAAATGTTTAAATTTTATGTTATTACGAAAAATCTTGAACGCCACACGGCCGATAAGCAAATAACGAACTTGGCTGATTTTAAATCTCAGCCGCGTCCGTTATTTGTCTCATATCGGCCTAATGACTATTAATTGCACCAGATTCTTATTTATTAATTAATTTCATTATTAATCAAATTACCTTTGATTTTATCTTTCATCTCATCCGTATCTTCTAGTTTTTATTTTAACCTCTTGCTAAGAGAGATATTATAATCATGCTAAAAACCGCATATCTAGATTTTAATGAATAAGTACGTTTTAAGGTCCTTATAATCCGATTTTAACATTTTTACAAAGATGTATGTGTGTGTGTGTGTGTGTGTGTGTGTGTAAAAATTAGTTGTTTGACATTTGGATAGACTGCTAGATTAAATTTATTATAAAAATTTCGCAGTGCAGTCACTCAAGTTTTATTTTTTGCTGTGTGAACCGTAACAGATATCATAAATTACACAGAGAGAGAAAAGTTTACTATTGAATGTATCTTTCTGAAAAAAAATAATTTTACGTTATGTGCGTGGCCATTAAAAAGTTACTGTCTAATCAATGTTGGGACACGTAAGTTTCATACATTAGTGGTTCACTAATAATAACAAGTATCATCTTAAAAGATGACTTATATGAACTGTCATACCAAATTTCATCCAAATCGAATAAAGCGTTCTGTTATTACAAGTAAAATTAATTTTTTTCAAAGAACTTTGAAGCAGAATACTGGCTAAATGGTACACTTTCCAGTAGAAGCAATTTTAGTTAAATCGTCTTATTTTAGCCTCAGGAATCTGTGGTTAAGCCATGTCCCCTATTTTAGAGACACTTGTATAAAAACGACCCCTCATACTTACTACAGTCGGAAACAATAAAAGGCACAATATGTTCATACAAATTACATCATACGTGGTATTTTTTTTTGTGCGTATCAATGTTTTATTACAACAATTATCCTATAAACAAAAATATTTAATTTGCTTGTGTAATTTCGCAGAGAAACGTACCAACTAATTGATCTTAAACTCTTGAAAGTATTAATTCGTTACGAGTATCGTGAATCAGCCATTAAATCGTCCTGATTCATGTTTATTATACTAACGTATAAATCTCTGCCCATAACGTATGTGATCAGATTTGACGACATAGACAGTTCGTGTTATAATAAAGTATAAATTATATGCTTAACACTATAACAAGATAATGGTATATATTTCAAAGGGAATATAATATATTTTACTAGTTGTTTCCACACCATATCATTTTATTTATGATGATAAATACTGTAAATTTGATGCGTTTTGCAAAATGTGATGTTTGTAGATTTCTCAATATGTAATTTTAAACAATACATATATAATAAGTACAAGAATTAAAATAATATTTATGAGTTATAAATAAATATATTACCATGTTTCTATTTATATTTTATTGTAATTCTGTTGATAAACGGATCTAGTAGATGATGTATTTCAATCATTTTACAAAATAATTAACCGACAATATAATTTTTGCATTATTACCTTTCGCTAAGAGAGGTATTGGATTCATGGTAAAAATCGCACATCTAGATCATGCTAAAAATAGCATATCCAGATTTTAGTGAATAAGCACCATTTAAGGTCACTAGAATCCAATTCTAACATTTTTATAATGATGTCGGTGAGTATATATGTGTGGATGTGTGTGTGTGTATGTGTGTGTGTCTGGATGTTGGAGGGACGGTTTCTCAAATGCTATAAGACTAAAAACTACGTATTCCTTAATTTGACATTAATAGGAAGAGCTGAAAAGGTTTTGGTAACAATTGGATAACCGGGAGTAGTAGTTTCTTAAAAAAAACTTCTAAATATTATTTCTGGAAATTTATGTTATTACAAATATTAAAGAATATAAAACTCTCTATCCAATACATTGAACATTTTTATTATATCTTCTATAGATTCAGAGATAGACTAAATTATAAATACCGTGAGTATATTTTAACGTAAAACATTGGGTTTGTCATATCCATGGTTACGCCTTTGATTGACAGCAATGTATTTGCCCGTTCCATTTAAAATGAAACATAGGGAACGAATCTGACAGAAGTATTAAATTTAAATATTGTAAGAAAGGCGGAGTCAGAAAACCACTCGACAACACTAAACATAATTCGGGCACAAGGTGCACACATCTAAATTTAATTTTTATAATTATTTCAACAAAATTAACCTCTAATGACATCTTGTCAATATGACAGATAACCGTTGAATTTCTCTATAAGTTATGATTTGACATTTGATTGACAGCAATGTATTTGTCTGTCTCATTTAAAATGACACATAGGGAATGAGTTTGACAGAAGTATTACATTTAAATATTGTAAGAAATTTAGCCGAGTCAGAAAACCACTCGGGCACAAGGTGCACACTATATATATTCTACAACTAATTTTAATTTAGAATGCAGGTATAATTATTTAAACAAAATTAACCTCTATTGACGTCTTATCAAATGTCAAATTCGTTCCCTATGTTTCATTTTAAATGGAACGGGCAAATACATTGCTGTCAATCAAATGTCAAGTCGTAGTCATGGATATGACAAACCCAATGTTTCACGTTAAAAAATACTCACGGTATATGTAATATAATCCCTTGTAATGAATTTCACAGCCCAAATAACTCCATGGAACCATGTTTATAATTGTCAAAAAAATGTATCAAAATCCAGACACATTACTGAAGGCTTTTTCTGGGAAGTATATCTAATATGTCTTTCTTTAATATTAATTAAATATTTAAAATTATAGATACATGTTTTACATATATCCTTCAGAAATACCGCTAATCTCATCAATGGATTTGAAGAATCTCGAACATTTAGAAGAGTAAAAGGAAACTTATAAAATGAATTAAAAAATATATGAACAATAGACGTAATTAGACTTTTTGTGTGTGTACCAGCTTATATAGCCTAATATGGAAATGCCGAGAGGTCTTGTGTTGGCCACAACAGATTTTTTATAAAGACATATTGTTTCCACGAATTTATTAATTGTAGAAAGTTGGTTGACGAAACGTTAAGATCGTGTTTAATTATTGAAATAAGTTTAATGAACCATAAAGATTTATTGTTTTTTCTCTGATGAATGTACAAAGAATATTTACTTAACTATGATTTATAGGGTAATTATTAATACATTTATCATAGTTCCAAAATTTCTATGTGGTACCTACGTCTTATATTTTTATGTGAGTAGGTAAATCCACTGCAATACTGAACAGTGTTATAACATTTTTACTTAAATTTTTGCCCTGCGAACCGAGTAATATCTTCTAATCTACGTAAAATATCTTTGTCTAATTTTATTGCGTTGTATGAAATCATGTACAATTAAACTGCAAATAATCTCACAGAAAAGGATCTAGAATAATAAGGAAAGCAGTAAATCTTTCAGACATTTCGTAGTCGTTGAATCAGTCTTGTATCATGAAGAGAGTGTTCTCTAAATTTATTGTTATCCCTATATGTTACCAAGGTAACTGCCACGTATGGTCATAACAAAAACAGACAAAAGAATCACCGTTAAAATCACAGCAAATGCGGTAATAATAAAATTACAAAATGGCAAAAAATATATGCAAGAGGAGCGAACTAAACAATTCCGATGAAGAACATTGAAAAAAACATAATTTTGAGTGTTCTTTACGATGACCTCAAAGTTCGGAGGTTAGCAACATTGAGTGTCAGACTGACAGTTACATAAACATAACCTATAAAATATGGGGTCCCGTGGTCTCGTGCCTGAGTGTCTGGTCGCGAATTCTAAATGGCACAAAAGTGACCCCTGTGGTGCACTCTCCACGCCAGCAATGAGTGCCCGTGAGGTGATGTCTGGTAAGCGCCCGCACGGTACAAATATGTCATCATCATTACCGATATCTGCGACAAAGCACATTGGCACACCCAGAAATGGGTAATATGCCGTGATGATATATATATTTATTTATTTATTTAACCTATAAAATATACCTTTTCGCAAAATTTAATATGCAACTCAGCACTGAAGCTCCATTATTTTATCATTCACGGTTTATTTTCCAGGGCAACTAAATTCCATATTTATGATAAAAAGTAGAGCTTCAATACTTGTTTAACATTTGGATAGACTGCTAGATTAAATTTATTTTAAAAAAATTCACGATGCAATCACTCAGGTTTTATTTTTTTCTGTCTGAACCGTAACAGATATCACAAATTAAACAGAGAGAGAAAAGTTTACTATTGAATGTGTCTTTCTGAAAAAAATAATTTTACGTTATCGGCGTGGCCATTAAAAAGATACAGTCTAATCAATGTTGGGACACCTAAGTTTCAAATACTAGTGGTTCACTAATAATAAGTATCATCTTAAAAGATGACTTATAACCATACGAACTGTCACACCAAATTTCATCCAAATCGAATAAAGCGTTCTGTTATTATAAGCTAAATTATTATTATTATTTTTTTCGAAGAACTTTGAAGCAGAATACTGCCTAATGGTACACTTTCCGGTAGAAGCAAGTTTAGTTAAATCGTCTTATTTTAGCCTCAGAAATCTGTAGTTAAGCCATGTCCCCCTATTTAACATACGGTGATATTATTTATTGTTAAATTTATGAAGCAAAAAAGCGATCTATTTTCTATAAATAAATTATATATTTATAAGTACCAGAATTGCAGTAACAATAGCATAAATATTATACGTGATGATATATTAATATATATAGAAAGTCTCATAATTTATGTATCAGTAAATAAAGACATATCTTTGTCATCCTTATAAATCATTAGACAGGAATTTCATAATTTATATGGTAAATTATTTCTTTAAGCCTTCATAAATTATTTGGAAAGTAATTTGCTAAAATTATTTATTACATATGTTCTTTCCTTAGCCCGTAGGTTGTAATAGGAAGAAATCATAGATACACAACACAACACACATACATGTGGAAATTAAAATGAAATAATAAAAATCCCTAACGATTATACTGCAACGCAATTACGATATATACGAGTAGTTAGGGATTTTTATAAGTGAAACCATAAGCACGCAAGAAGTAAATGGTACTCATGTTATCACCTAATCACGCTAATTATTATTAATCTTAATTACTAATAGTTTCATATTTCAACAACTATGAATGAGAATACAGAAATCTTAATGTCGAGCCTAATTTGTATAGCAAGAACTGCAAGATTTTTATATTTCTAGGTACTAAATTTTAAAAGATATTGTTCTTTAAAGAGCCTCAAATCTGATGGGGAAGTTTAGCATGGTAAAAATTCTACATAACATACTATTTTCTCACAAATATAACACAAATGACTGCTGAAATTGTAATTAATAATTAAAATTATTGCTCCATTTATTTATAATTAATATTTTTTGGGTAAACTGTAAGTACGTCACAAGTCAGTTATGCGCAAACTCAGACAGAACGGTGAAAACGAACCACTTAAATGTAGGTCGTAACAACACCTGTCTCAAGTGACGGGTAACCGCAACCGCGTGCGTCAGTGTATAAGCGACAAACGTTGCGCCAAGCCTCTACTGACGTCATCACAACTTAAAAACGGCTTTTCCGGAAAATTTGGGCATTTTTGAAAAAAATAAAACATGTTACTTCCCCATTAAATATTGAAATTTGTGTAATATTTTGAAAAAATTACAAAATCTGAAACAGAATGTGACGTCAGAGTACATACAGTTCAACATGTGACAAACTATCGCCTACTTTTATTTATATAAATAACGTAAACTGTTTTCCATGGGGGGGTTTTTTTCATTATTTCTGGTGCCAATAACCATAAATTATTATTATTTTTGTTAGTATTGTAATAAATATTGCAGAAACTTTATTGAAAATACTTTTTATCTCCAGTTACCCTTGGTAAGGGAGGTATAGGGATCGTGTTAAAAATCACATATCGAGATTTTAGTAAATAACCACGTTTTAAGGTCCCTAGAATCCAGTTTTAACATTTTCACGATGATGTCTGTATGTGTGTGTGTGTATGGATTTGTCTTCGCTCCAACTCAAATAATATCATTCAGAATAATTCTGAAACCTTGTATTTCTACCCTATTCTAAATATGAAAAGAAACCATTAGATTTTAGTGTAAATTGGATAACCGGAAATGGTACTTGAAGCTAATAATGGTTTTTCTTCACAAAATACAAGTAAAATTTATTTTTTCGCATTTTATGTTATTATGAAAATTAAAGATTATTGAATTTTCTACAGGTATACATTAATACTTTTTCTATATATTTACAGATAAATTAATTAAAAATTAATTTTTTTAAAGCCTAAGATAAACACAATTCCTTTGTTACACAGTTCATATTTCAAATGAATGTAACTGACAGTAAATGTCACTGTCAAAAAACTAATCACTTCAAATTAATAATAGTGACATTTTAAAAAGAAAATAGTAAATAAAGCAATAGTTTTCGGCAATGGAACATAATATAGTTTGAAGCATTAATAAATACGTAGGTATGCATTTAAATTAATAAAAATTAAATAGCGGGAGGTTTTGTGTTGGCCACATCATAATTTTAAAAAATGTGAAACCGACTCGTTGCATTGCTTATATCACTATGTATCATCACGTCTCACGTCCAATATTTAGTAAATAATTATGTACTATTACTATCAAAAATCAATACAATAGGTACTAGACTCCACGATTCTAATAAGTGTCATTGTCAAAGTATGTGGTCATATTTTAATCATGCATTTACTGTGAGAAAAATATTTAAATTGCGCAAGTAATTAACTGTATCTTCCTCGAAAAGGTGTGAATCTTTAACATTTTTAGCCTAATTGGCGAGAGAAAGCCTATCTCCTACGAATAGTTAAATTTTTTTAAACAATAGCTTAATTTAATTGGGAAATTGGATTACGGAAGTAAATTATGTGTGTGTATGTGAGTGTGTAACTTGCTTATTGTTGCATGATACATGAGGTTTTGTATTGTAAATTGTCAATTATGTTCAGTACAAATTTACGTATTCAAATTAAGTAGAAACATAGTTATAAAGACCATTAACCATTATATCAGTGCGTGTGTGTGTGAGTGTTTCGGAAAGCACCGTAAATTTATGTTCAACGGATATTTAATTGTCAGTAACACTCAGTAGTATACTTCGTTTCAATAGGGCTGTTGCAAGAATTTTTATATGACTTCTAAGTATTAAATTTGAAAAGGTATTGTTCTTTAAAGAGCCTCAAATCACGAAATATCCTTTAGATATTTTACAATTAATTTTTGAAATTTGGATAAAATTTTGAATAAGTCACGTGATCTGAAACAGAATGTGACGTCAGAGTACATACATCTTCAGCGGTTCTAAGGTGTCAAATGTATTGTCAAAGTTGTCAAACAAGTGTCAAATAAGAATCACGACCAGAACTTTAAAGTAAAATATATTATCAATTTATATAATAAATTCAGTTATTATATTTTATTTTACCACAACTCTTTAACACCCCTTATTTCGGTAGCAGGAAAACAATCGTTCTGATATAAATTCAGCCATCATCCAGCTATCGACCTTCGGTTAATTGTCCGATTTAGCTTGAGTGTAATTTGAATTAGCCATTATTACTTTATTATTCATTTACAATGAGCAATGTCAGCGTCAAATGTCAAATTAAAAGATTTTGTTATTAACATGTGACAAACTTTAGCCTACGTTTATTTATATAAATAATATGAATAAACGTAGGTGATGGAAAAACTATTTTCCTATTGGCTATTAATGATGTAATGTATGTGCTTCTACGTCACAGGAGTGGGGGGTAGTTTTTTAGGACGCCAATTTTTTTATTTAATTATTTCCACAAATAACAACAAATTATTAAAATAAAAATTATTACTAAGGAAATCATTCCATAAACTTTCATTTAAAATAGTTTTTGAAAAATGTGGAACAGGCTCATTAAATATAGTCCGGGACACGAAAGATGAACTATGGAAAATATGTTAGTACAAATCACTGTCTAATATATGCGCTCCGCTTAAATACACACGAAATACGATTAATTTGCTTTCCGCATACCTAATACAACATTTAACGGTTGCCCAAAGGCATCTCTCTCATACTAATAAAACAGGATAATTCGAAGAATCTCGAACATTTAGAAGAGTAGGAAGAAACTTATTTATAGAATGAATTAAAAAATATAAAAATATATTAATAATACATGTAATTAGAATTTTTGTGTGTATACCAGTAATGTTAAATATAATATGTACTTATAATATAGCCGAATTTGATAATGGCGAGAGGTCTTGTACTGGCCACAACAGATTTTTAATAAATGTTAACCGGCTATTTTGAAATTTTATCAAAAATCAAATAGTGACAGAGAAGAAGAGGTACATTTCGACTTACGTTCGGATATAAATGCAGCTACTCGGTATTCGGTTACTCGGCATCTCGGAAACCTTGAATTCATCTACTTCTGAACGCAGGACTTGCTGCAATATTCATAAAGTACGCGGAAGGTCCCGTAATGTTAGTATATTTCAATAATTCTAAAATTCTGAAACTAACTCTTTTTTATGAAAACGATCCTCCTGAAAGTAAATACGTTAATTGCAAGTTCCTATCTTTATTTTCGAAATAATAATTTATTAATTTGATGGAAAATACATTGAAATCTATTACGGCTGTCCAGAAATTCTGAAACAAATTTTTGCATATAAAAATGACCTTAATAATTATTGTCTTTAACTATTTATGAAGATGTAAAAATCCTGAAAGAGAAATGTTCATATTTATTTTTTCAGTTCATCTTAAATTTTCGATTTTTCGCCGTAATTTAATTTTAAGTTTTACCGCAATATTATTATTATTATTATTATTATTATTATTATTTTTAAACATCCTACCTAACATTTTAGCTAAGAACTAAACATAAATACATACATATAAAACACAAATAAATAAACGATGATGTGGGCCTCCTGATAAAACTTAAAACTAAACATACATACACATATAAAAATGGGGGAACCTAACAATGTGTACTCAACGTCGGTGTTGAGTTGTGTAAAGTGTGTACGTCCCTAGGGTCTTCCTCCGCCACGGATGCATCCACCGCAATGGCTAAGAGGTTCGCACCACCGCGAGTGTGGCAGACCAGGCCCCGGACTAAGTCCAGTTAACGCTCTTTCAAGCCAACAACTTTAGTTGCAGCAAGAAAGGAAAAGGGCACAACATGCAAATACCGCTAGACGCCCTACCGGCTAGCGGCTGTGCACCTGAAAGGGAAAAGTTAGCTCAGGAGGCCCCGTTGAAACTGCTCACGCCCTAACCACATTATACATAATAATACATATACATACATAAATACATAATATACATACATAAATACATAAGAAATCAACAATATGTACGGACGAAATCGCGGCGACGAACGGATAAAATTATTCAAAAGCTAACGCGAATACAAAAAACGTATTTTCTTCATATATCTATTAACTTTAATAGATATATTATTTTGTGTGTGTGTGTGTGTGTTTGCAAAATTAATACAAAAGCAAGTATGTGTAACTACAATTTAATAAGTTAAAACTATAAACTAATACTTTAAAATGCAAGTAAGCTAATGATAATTATTTGAAAATATAATTTAAAATACAAGTGAACTAATTGTAATAATTTAAAACTGTAAATTAAATCTTTAAAATGCAAATAAACTAATTGTAATCATTAAACAAATATTTTAAAATATAAGTAAACTAATTATACTAAAATTTGAAAACGCAAATGTACTAATTATAAACTAATTCAGAAGTGTAAACTAAAACTTTAACTGCAAAATTTAATTAAATCTAAAAATAATTTAGTGTATCTGTAGTGCACTCTCCATGCATGCATTTATATCTACTTCAAAAACTGGGAATCAGTACAGGGGGTTACTCAGTCCGGCGGCCCATAGTGTGGGTACAGGCGTCCTTCCCAGAGGCCCCACTGCCCTATCCCAGAGGGGAGCAGCGAAAAGAACGACTGAGTTTGCCCAATGGGTCCCAGCCGTTCTTGGGAAATTGATTTTAATCTAACAGGGGCATAGTAGAAAGAGCTGCTTGGATAGTAAAGAGGAAAACTGAAAAAAAAGCAAAAGCATGCAGGGGAGGGGGTTCTTCTTTTTTCAACTGATGTTTTCTTTACCTGAAATCGCGAAAAATCTAAAAGTTTTTAAGATCTATAGCCGGTGCTATCGATCATTGATAAATGTAGTTTCGTTTCTAAATGAAGTGTCCATTTTTACACTATTTACTGCAACATTAATAAAATTATTGAATCAAAAGTAAATAAATTTAAATATTGAAATATGTGTACGTCTTTAAATAAATTACATACCAGGGTCCTCCACTATTTAAAAAAATAAATATAAACGTCTAATTATTATTCGTTAAGCTGTAATATTTTTTTATATATCTGATAACGTACATATATGTAATTGTAGTCACATAAATTGATCTATTTCAACATTCATAAAAATACTTAAGAATGATTGAAACAATTTTCGTGGTCAATAATTTAATAAAAGAAAAACTACGTATATTATAACAATTCACGTTGATTGCCACTGGCAGCTACGTCATTCAACATATCATTCACTTATACAACGGCGATAGCTGAAAGCTTGAAATTAACAAAAATTTGGAATAGAGTATAATTTTTGTGATAAATAATTGGAAATATTTATGGAGAATAAACAATTTAATAAAACAATTAATAAAAAATTAAATATATTATACAACAATCTAATTTGATTGCCACTGACATTCTATATATCTTTTATTTTCAAAGGCTTGAAGTAATAAGAATTTGGAATAGAGTAGATGCATGTGACGTAGATGTTCATGGCATTACAAACTCGAATATTTTAAAAATTATTAATTTTTTAAACATTGATAGTTCCTATCATTCAGTTTTAAGACCAAATTTTAATATAAATGAGCTATGTATTTAATTTTATACTATAGTGGAGGACCCATTAATAAAAACTGAAATATAAGGGTACCAAATCACTCTAAACAAAAATGTACATACAATATATTTTTACTGTAAGTCTACTGAACATTTTTTGAATCTAAACTATTTTACTTTCCTATTCTATTATTTATCAACTAATGATGTGTAGTATTAAATTAAATAATGCCGTAGACACTCCAAATAAAAACTACGCTACCCTGTCCTTAAATGTCGCGGAAACAGAACCGAACCCGAAAATGTATCGACGAAACTTTAATTACCTATATTTTCTCCTAACTTTAACATGCAAATGAATTTAATTTTACTATAATATTAGCAAAAAAATAATCGCGACTTTAATAACTAAAATAATTCTATTGTTGTCTTCTTGTGGTTGTAGACTGGCCTTAAAGGCCTTAAGGCCTTAGACAAAGCCTTAAACAAAGCTTTAAACAAGCCCTGCTGTAGATCAAAGGCTAAATCCAGCCTTTACACTCCTTGGAAACTTCGCTGGAACCCTGTATTGTAAACTGTATTTGTTTAAAAATGTATTTAAACAAGCACAATTTTTTTTGGAAAAGAAACCTATCACTGAATGAACGGATATTTATTTACACTAACTCAAATATTAAAAAAACTAACTATTTTTACAAGTTTCGCCGATTTATTTACGATATTGTATCGAGTTACGACGCCCGATGTTAATAACATAGATAGACATTCACAATGTGCCTCGGAAATGAAGTATAGAAGAAAATATGTTTATTTGAATTAAATTCAACAATCATAAATCATATTTTCAGGAGTAAAATGAATTTACTTTTGTGTTAAGCTGAATGAAATAGCAAAAAAGCGATAGTGAAGAAGGCACATACTAACGACTTACATTGATGAACACAGCTCAGCTACCAGCAACACAGCTTGGGTACCCCAGAACGGCTCCAAAGATCAGCAAACCCTCATATGGATTGGTCCTCCAAGAAACATTTTTTCATTCACTGTAACAGAAAAAAATTATTTATTTTAAAATACAAATTTTTCAATAATAAAACATGTTATCAGCAAAAATAACTATTGAAACAGTTAAACTATTGTTTAAACTTACCATTGTTGCTAATTTGCAACAATATACAACAATATTTCACTATTAAAACATTAATGTTTACGATACTTCAATAACATAAATACGATGGCTACCTGTGTTTGTTGACAAGAAACAAAAGACTGATGAACCGACAGTGGCGTTCCGAGGCGATAATTACACGGAGCGATCAAGTTTGAGACGGATTTGCCAATTAAATCTTGGAATTTATGTACAAAATCAATAATAAAGAAAATATATGTATTTCAACGTAAAATATAGACATTTTTATATGTTTTAGATATAACTTCTATCATTTTGTAAATAAAATAGACGATTAAAATGTATTTAAATGTTCGGAAATATACCTCAAAACATACGAATCCATACAAAATACACAAGAAAATGATTAGAATTTATGAAAAACCTATATTTCCAGTAGTTTGAAGTATATTTGTAACTATTTAAATAAATAAATAACTAAAAATGTGCTTACAATTTCATCTTCATACCAGTACTCAACTAATTTCATATTTTCGCAAACTAAACGATAGGTCCCCATAAAAATTATTATCACAAAAGTTGAATAAACACTTTATCTTGCTTTTCTTCATAAGTTTTCCCCAGTTTCCCAAGTTTTTCCGCATAAAAAATGCATATTCCTTGCAACGAAAACAGGGATAAGTGTTGAGCAATGGAGTCCGTTGGAAGTGACAGGACAGGAGAACGGCTGCGTTCCACTACATGCCTTAAAGAGCATAGAGTTTTTAAATCAAGTACATAGAGTTTGTGGTATTTATGAAGAAAATGATATATCTAAATATGTTTCAGCTGCCATTAAATTCCGAAACTAACTTTTTCTTATAAAAAATCTGTCGTGGCCAGCACAAGACCTTTCGTTAATTTCTTAATTTGTTGTTTTTCGTATTTTGTACAAATCACATACAAAAGTTCATTGGAAAAGATTTTATATATCAAGTAAAATTGTAACACAAACATAATACAACTTTTTACAAATTCCATACAGAAAGTTACTTGGAAAATATTCTATAAATCCAATAAAATTATCACATGAATATACATTATGTATATGTACTCATATATAAATACTCTAAAAATGCGTACACTTACGTAACATTCTCTTTACAATCAAATAATATTACTACCAAGTTTATATCTCTACCCATTTTTGAATTATTGTCCCAAAAGTCAATATACCCCACATTTAGATAAAAACTTCAAAATTTTAAAAAATCTAATTTTTATGTACCTAGATACTCCTCAATGTGCTGATTCCAAATTTTGAAACCGCAGGTCGATATCTCTTTTCGTTCTCGAGATATTTAGATTCAAAGTTTTGCTCAAAACTGCCCATTTTTGGGTAATAACCCAAAAATAGGTCGAGATATGAATTTGGCGACAACACCATTCGATTCTACGGGCAAAATTACATAAGTACACCAATTTTCAGAATTTTTGAACACCGCATACAATCTCTATAGCAAAATAACTGAAAATGGCCAAAAATCGAAAAAATCCTAAGGGGTACCCCTTAGGATTTTTTCAGATTTTGGCCATTTTGAGACTTTTATTCATAAAAAATTACCCGGTTGGACAAAAATTATGAAAATGGGTACACTTATGTAATTTTGCCCGTAGAATCGAATGGTGTTGTCGCCAAATTCATATCTCGACCCATTTTTGGGTTAATACCCAAAAATGGGCAGTTTTGAGAAAAACTTTGAATCTTCATATCTCGAGAAAGAAAAGAGATATCGACCTGCGGTTTCAAAATTTAGAATCAGCGCATTGAGAAGAGAAATTAATTTTTTTAAAATTTTGAAGTTTTTATCTAATTTTGGGATATATTGACTTCTGGGGCAATAATTCAAAAATGGGTAGAGAACTTGGTAGTAATATTATTTGATTGTAAAGAGAATGTCGTAAGTGTACTCATTTTTAGAGTATTTATATATGAGTATACATAATGTATATTCATGTGATAATTTTATTGGATTTATAGAATATTTTCCAATAAACTTTCTGTATGGAATTTGTAAAAAATTGTATTATGTTCGTGTTGCAATTTTACTGGATATATAGAATCTTTTCCAATGAACTTCTGGTATGGGATTTGTACAAAATACATCAAATTAACGGAAGGTCTTGTGCTGGCCACAACAGATTTTTATTTAAATGCCACTGTATATCCAAAATCGACACTCGCCATCATTGTAGGCCAAATAAGTATTGGTAAATTATCAATATAAAATTAAAATTAATTAGTAACTTTACATCTAAACAAGCATAAATTTTTTATAGTCAAATTATTGTATCGCTATTAAAATTTAAAGTCTGTCGTATTAAAATCACAATATTATTACCGTTTCTCGTTACCAAATAAAAGGTTAACATATTATGAGAACATACACACACACACACACACACACTCTTACATACCAACATGCACGTACATACGTGTATGACTTTTCGTGTAATGATTTTTTGAAGAGTGAATCTTTTGACCTAGTCCTCAATCACAGAGTAATTTTCTCAACTTCTAATGAATTACTAAATTAAAGCGTATGATCTCTGTATATGTAGTTAAATGCATATACGTGATACGTGACTAAAACGAAACGTGTGGTCTTTCTTGCCTTCATGTTTGAAGGGTGAAAGACTTTGTACGTTATGAAATATTTGTTGGCAAATTTTAAATTACGTTTTCATCATATCGTTTAACAATATTTTTTATGTAGTGGTTCTCTTCATACGGAAAAATCGCAGGAATACAAATGATATGTTTTATAACTATAATCTGTTATCTTCTATACATTTAGAAATAGAGAATTATATATAAAATAATCTGTTGTAATGAAGTTCACAGCCCAACAACTCCTTGACAACTAGTTGAAATATTAAAATATCGAACATTTAGAAGAGTAGGAGGAAACTTATTTATAGAATGAATTAAAAAATATATGAATAATAGATGTAAATAGAATTTTTATGTGTACCAGAAATGTTAAATATAATATGTACTTATATAGCCTTTAATATGGAAATGGCGAGAAGTCTTGTGCTGGTCACAAGAGATTTTTTTCTTTTGGTATGTAAAATAAACTAAAATTGTTTTTGTAAGTTATGCAACATAATCAATTTATGCATAATTTTTGCCAATATTATGTACCGCTATTTTTAATTATTTCCGTATATTATAAACAAATTAATTCAGTAATTATCGAAAAAAATAATTAAGATAAGATTTCTCCTACAAATTTATATCTACTAATAGGATGTTTATAGATTTCTGACAAATATTTTAATTGTATATTTAAACATGTTTTCTAAATTTTTAATTTTTTCTTATACACACAAAAACAAACAAATTTAAGAAAATTTATGAAAAACTATATTATTATGCACGCTACAGAAAATGGATGTAGGTTTTTATGGGGCATCTTTTTGAGACAATTGGGCTCCACAGAAGTTTTATATATTCTTTTGTTTTTGAGCTACAGGCTAAAACTTGATTATTTATTATTAATTTTATGGAATAAAAAATGAAATTTATTATGAAACAAATGAAAAAAATAATGGATTTTTGCTAAAAATAATAATCTAATCTAATATTCCGTAACCCACTATATGAAATTTAAAAATTTCGGCTGTGCCTGATGTCGCTTTTTGGCATGTAATATTTAGGATTTAGGTCTTCTTCACATTAATACAACTTCGAATGGCACACTAATGATATCCATTGGTTTGTATGGCAACACTTTAGAACAACAAAAATAAATTATACAATTCGATTCAATTTGATGCTTGAGAGTAAATGTTAATATTATATTTCATAAAATAGAAGATAAGAAGTTATAGTGTGCTCCTGCAAAACCCTAAAATCTAATTCCTAAAATTCTAAATAATTAGATATTTAGATATTAGGGTTATAAATTCCAACGACTAGTTTTTAACCAATCATGATGCAAAACACTTGAAAATTCAACCAATGGGAACAGTATAATACTGATAAAACCCCGTTACCCCGATAATTTTCCGCTACCAAGTAAATAAACAGTTGTTATTGTTTATAACTGTCGGTGTGACAATTAATGTGTCAAGTTTCATTTTGCGTTGTCTTTGGAATTTATCTCACCAAATACCATACGACCTCTCAGATTTTCTCAGATAAACTTTTATTTTTAAGTATTTATTTTTTTTGCTTTTAAGCAAATTCACTGAAGCAAACTGACTTATGTAAAACCCCTCCTCCTTCGGAGTCGGGATTTACCATGTAGTTTCCTTTCGTGTTTGTTGCTAAGCAAAAAATATTCATGCAAAATAAAAATTTATCGATAAAATCAGGAGGTCTTGTGATATTACTTCTGACAAAAGTGCAACATCGGACACAGCCTTAGCTATTTCTTCATTCTCTATTTATAGCATTATCCATCAGGTACCGTTTATCTATTAAAGCATTTATAAATTTGTCATGCAATCTATATAGAGTTAATTTATTTTACATACATACATATGTTGCAAATCGATTTTTTATATAGCATGTTTATTGGTATAGTATTTGTATTTTTAATACAACATTTAATTTATTTTCTATTCATAATTTGTTAATATTTTTTCTAAATTTGTTCAAGGCTACATAATCATATACTCTATTATCGATAATAATATTTCGTAATATTCAATATTTTCTGAAATGTACATTTCTAAGATTCTAGATTAATAAAAATTAATAAAAATAAAAAGCGGGAGGTATTGTTCTGATCACGTCAGATTTTTATTAACAAATATCAAGTCACCTTTTACAATCATGTTTAATGTAGTTACTACTTTATTTTGTTTATATTGATATAATATGAAACATTAACATTTATAGCATAAATACAGATCGTGTTCGTTTGATATTAATTAATAAACCATTTAGATATCATTAGCACATATTCGAAACCGTTTCTATTTTGTTTAAACTATTATCTAAGCCAACTCAATTCCGCTTAAATTCATCTCTTTATCTTCAATCTTCAATCACCATTGAAATGAAGATCGCCCATCTGAGCAGCATTCAAATGCCACCCTTGTGTTCTTCATTGTAAGATGCATCTACGTCTACGCTGATGCTCGTTTGTCTGAAGGAAGTCGCCGAGATGTGATTTTGTTTCTGCAATAGACAGAAGACGCCCGCACCGATAACGAGTGAAAGTAACAAAAGAAGATCGGAAAACGATTGACGGTAGATCACATGTGAGGCAAGAGGAGAGATTTCATTGGTTAGCAAATAAAAAATTAAACTGTACTCGTCAGTTGTTGATGCAAGATTTTTTCTTGTAAAATTGAGTTATTATTTATGTATAAAATAAATGTTTTTGTATGAGAATTTTACTCCAATATTAAAATGTAGAACGTGTTAATTAAAAAGCGGGCCATAGACGTAGACAAAGTAAAATTTCTAACTATAAAATGTTGAGAAATATCATTTGTCTGCAATCTTAATGAGAATGTTTAGTTAGGAACTAATGGCGCTTTAGTTACTTACACATTTACCACCTCCACAAGTCAATCTGACATATGACTGCTCTGTCGATATATTACATAACTAAACAAAATGCCGTACTGCTGTGTAAAGGAGTACAAAAATAAAACAGGGCATTCATTTACAAAAACGAATGTAAAAAATGCTTAGATTAGATTAAAGCAATAGCTCAAAAAAATGGAAATTAACGATAAATCAAAATTAAAAAATATTATCGTTACTTATTGAGTACTAGGTACTCTTAATCCTCAACAGCAATTATCAAAAATATTTGTCGAAGTGTGTCATAAATTGAATGTCGAGTTGAAGTGATATAATTTACAAATTTAATTATAGCAAACTGAAATAAATTATTTGATTTCAATGACAAAATGATACTTAATGACATTTATTGCAGCATTGACATTTAATATTTACTCAAAGTTTAACAATTAAATTTTAATAGTAAATGGACTGAAAATATATAGGCATATCAAATTCTAGGCTGTGTGTGCTCCCCTATAATCAGCATTATACCCTGAGTATTTTTTAACGTGAAACATTGGGTTTGTCATGTCCATGGTTACGACTTGACATTTGATTGATAGCAATATATTTGCCCGTTCACATTTGATAAGACGTCAATAGAGGTTAATTTTGTTTAAATAATTATACCTGCATTCTAAATTAAAATTAGCTGTAGAAAAAATATACACCTTGTGCCCGAGTGGTTTTCTGACTCGGCTAAATTTCTTACAATATTTAAATATATACTTCTGTCAAATTCATTCCCCATGTGTCACTTTAAATGAGACAAATACATTGCTGTTAATCAAATATCAAATCATAAATTATAGGAAAATTCAACGGTTATTTGTCATATTGACAAGATGTCATTAGAGGTTAATTTTGTTTAAATAATTACACCTGTTTTGTAAAAATTAAATTTAGATGTAGAAAAAATACTGTGTGCACCTTGTGCCCGAATGAGTTTAGTTTTCTCGAGTGGTTTTCTGACTCCGCTAAATCCCTGTGTTTCATTTTAAATGGAACGGGCAAATACATTGCTGTCAATCAAATATCAAGTCGTAACTATGGATATGACAAACGCAATGTTTCACGTTAAAAAATATTCACGGTAATAAAATAATCATTAGAAAAATTAGATTTGCAGACATTTTGATACATTTTGCATGTATATTACACATTTCATTCTTAAATTTTATAATATTTTGAAATTATTATAAGTATATGTACATATTTAAGGTATTATACAACATTTTATGAACTCACTAACTACTATTTACAACAAGGAGCTGTTAGTGTAACTATTGCAGGGAAAATACATGCGTGCCATAATTAAAATAAATGTAAATGATGTTGTGACATATTTATTGATTTAATAATTCAATTAATTTTAAACAATTTACGTCAAATTATAAACATAATGGTTCAGTTAAACTTTCATTTTTCCTGTACTTTAAACTTGATCTACTTTTTATTACGTCATTTTCGGAAATGAATAATTATTCTCCACGAACTATTACCTATTTAAAATTGTTAAACATCGTTTCGAATATGTCCCTAACAATAATTCATTGTACATTACATAATCCTATTTAGTTAAACTAGTTCAATAATTACTATAATTCATTAACAGTTTTAGATCTTTAAGATAGGAAGTTAGCAACATATTCTTTTCCTCTTGTATAATAAATAACACAATCAAAATTTAATTAAGAGATCAAATTTGTAGTTCCCACAACATTCAGCGAAAATGTAAATTAGAAAAACAATAAAAGGAGAATTACAAATTTTACAATTAAACGGAAATAATGAAAACTGTATGGAAGGTAATGGACTAATAAATTACTTCCTAAAAAGATGGAAATAATCAAAGTATTCTTAATTTCCTGTTTGTTTTAGAAACGTAGAATTTGCCAAAATAGAACGTCATATCTTCTAAACGGATTTTTAATTACAGCTTACTAAGGGTAGCTAGAGATAAAAATAAGATTTCAAATTATTTTGACATTTTTGAAGTAAGCATTTATCATAGTTATTATTGATCACTTACCGATCAATAATTTGTAAATAAAGCTTACTGCCTTGGAACCCCTACCGGTAAAGATTTAAAAAAACCGATCGTGCAATAATTAAAAATAACACGTTTTAATTTTTATATTTATGGCACTCCTATAAATCACATCAAAATATTTGCTCCTAAATAAAACAAAGCAAAACTATAGAAAGTCACCCAAAAAATTAAATTTTATATAATTATGAAATTAATCGTATATATTCTCAACTTTGTATGTATCTAAAACTTGAGTCAATCTATAAAATTAAATGTTTTTTAAACTATTTCTAATTTATGAATTACTTCAAGGAAGTCCTGATATATCACGAATTTTTTTTATGTTTTTACTTCTCGCTACCCTTGCTAAGGGAGGTATAGGGATCGTGCTAAAAATCACGTATCGAGATTTTAGTAAATGACCACGTTTTAATGTCCCTAGAATCCAATTTTAACATTTTCACGATGATGTCTGTATGTGTGTATGTGTGTGTGTGTGTGTGTGTATGTGTAGGGATTTTGTCTTCGCTCTAACTTAAATACCATCATTCAGAAAATTCTGTAACCTTGTATTTCAACCCTATTCTAATATAAAAAGAAGCCATTAGATTTTGGTGTAAATCAGATAACCGGAAATGGTACTTTACCTGAAGCTCATAATGGTTTTTCTTCAAAAAATACCATTAAATGCCATTTTTTCGCATTTTGTCATTATGAAAATTAAATATTATTGAATTTTCTACAGGAATACATTAATACTTTTTCTATATATTTTACAGATAAATTTAAAAATATTTTTTTTTTATAAGTCCCGAAGCTTAAGATAAACACAATTCCTTTGTTATACAGTTCATATTTCATATGAATATAACTTGACAGTAAATGTCACTGTCAAAAAACTGATCACTTCAAATTAATAATAGTGACATTTTAAAAAGAAAATAGTAAATAAAGCAATAGTTTTATGCAATGGAACTGTTTGCAGCGTTAGTAAATACGTAGGTTTGTATTTAAATTAATAAAAAATTAAATAGGGGGAGGTTTTGTGTTGGCCACATCAGATTTTTTTTTTATATTTTGCGCGTACCTTTTGTTATTCACGGTACCTTTCCAAATGTTCTATGAACTACAAATCACTCTATTTATTAATCTTCAAGTAATAATAATTAATATTTCAAGGTTATTCACATATGGAAATAAAGAAGTCATCTGAGAATTTATTAAGATTTACAGGAAATGCGTATTATAAATTATTTTTTTTATAATACGTATGTTTTGCTGTTGTATATCTTTTGTTATATTTGGATTTGTAGTACAAAGACTCTAATTTCACACGCATTCTATAATTATCAGCTATTAAAGTAATTAAACTACTAGTATACTAATGATTTTCACAGAGAATTAGCTACCACATATTACCCATACCTCGGTAACAATTAACGCATTAGAATACAAAATGAAAACGAGTATGTTTCACAAGTAATGCTACTTTAAACATTTATTAAGACGGGTATCCATCCCAAGTTTAACAGCTTACACTGATGCTTGACTCAACTAAATATATTATCATTTTTAATTTTTAATATTCAGGTCTTATTTTTACAGATATAAATATTTAGCGACGACGATTTCAAGAATTTAACTGAGCGCCATCTACTATTTTCTTATATAAAACAAAGTGTAATATGCTGTACTATCAAATAATAAAAATCTGTTGTGGCTAGCACAATACCTCTCGCTGTTTCCGTTTTGTTACATATATCGAATTTAATATTTTTTATACACACAAATAATTCTAATTATTTCTATTCTTCCAATTCATTGACGGGTATTTCTTAAGGATATATGTACCTACTATTACTATTAATAGTACCTACCTACAATTTTTAATATTTAATTAATAATTCAATAAGAAATATTTAATGTGTTTCTCAAGGAAAGCTTTCGGTTTTGTCAGTAAAACTGTTGATTTTCGACATTGATATTTATATGTGAATTACAAACATTTGAATTTAACAACTGATTTTCTTGGTGTAGATTGAACTGTGCAATTTATTGCGACAGATTTTCCTATATATTATATTTTCTTTATCTCTAAATCTATACAAGATATAAAAGTTTTAAGTGTATTAGATGGAGAATTTTATCGTCTTTAATATTTGTAATAACAAAAATTAAAAAAAATAATATTAATTATTTTATTAAAAAACTACTACTTCCGGTTGTCCAACTGTTATAAAAACCTTTTCAGCTCTTTCCATAAAACAGGTCTTAAGTATTATATTTTTTGAGAAATCGTCCTTCCAACATCCAGACACAGAGATATACAAAGACATCATTTTAAAAATGTTATAATCGGATTCTAAGGACCTTAAAACGTGCTTATTCACTAAAATCTGGATATGCGATTTTAGCATGAATCCAATACCTCTCTCAGCAAGAGGTAAAAAGGCGGACCTTTAATATATTTCATAAAATATATCTAGAGTACCTACCTATGTGAGATTTTATTATTTTTTATTCATGCATGATGAGAACCAATAAAATAAAAATTCACACATTCTTGATTTATTTTATGAAATATTTCAAGGGCATAAGAACCAATAAAACAAAAGTTCACACAATAATTTATTTTATTATTTTATAATATGACATACTTGCCTACCACTATTGCAAAGCAAATTTCATGTACATTGCAGAAATGTTAAAAAATGTAAGATATTTAAAACTTCAAAGTTATTAACGCATACTCATCCGGAATCGAAAGTGATACACTTTTCAATCCAATAACTTTTAGCCCGTTTTAGCAAAAAATCTGTGGGTATCTCCCTTAATAAAAGAATTATTCCTTATTGGTCATAAAAACTATTATAACGATTTAAAGGATCTAACATACTAACTTAAGAACAAATTTCTATATATTTAGTTCTCATATATAACGATGACGTTATACGGATATAGCGAATAATAAAAAAGTCCAACAAATTGTGGCACTTTATGATTTCTGTTTTGTATGTATAATTTGCATTGTTTACAGATAATAAAAATGTTCAATGTCTCAGATGTAGAATTTTATGTTTTTCATTATTAGTAATAAAATAAAATATTAAAAATTAATATTTTGAAGATTTTTTTAAGAAACTATTACTTTCGGTTGTCCAATGGGGTATTCCACCATAACAAAAAAATTGAAAAAATTTCAATTTAACATAAAGTATGGCTCAATAAATAATAGTTAAAATAATGAAAATATTTTTTAAATAATTACTTTACGCGATATTTCACATTTCGTAAAAGGGAAAATTAACATCATACAATTGTTATCTTTCTGTCGCAGCGTACTCAAAGCAGTGTGTGTAAGAAAGACAAGTATAAGGGAAATGTGACGTTACACTGATTTTTCGACAATAAAATACTGTTAAACTAGGAACAATTAAGATTTTTTAATACTATGAATTGCTTCAAGACTGAATGAAGTTTTATTTAAAATAATAAAAAAAAAATGAGTGGAATACCCCATTGTTACCAAAACCTTTTCAGCTCTTCCCATTAATGTTAGATTAAGGAATACCTACGTAGTTAAATTGGTCTTTATAAAAAATATATATATAAAATTTAAGAAATCATCCCTCTAACATCCAGACACACAAACTCACACACACATACACACACAAACACACACGTCATTTTAAAAATGTTAAAGAAATTACTACTTCCTTTTCAGCTCTTCCTATTAATGTCAGACTAAAAAAAAGTAGTTAAATTAGTCTTTGGTTTTATAGAATTTGAGAAACCGTCCCCAGAACATCCACACACACATACACACACACAGAGAGACCTTAAATCGGGCTTATTCACTAAAATCTGGATATGCGATTTTTAACATGAATTCAATACCTCTCTCAGCGAGAGATAAAGACGTTAAATGTGACAGGGAAATAGGTACATCATTTATTTAATTTAATTTTTCTTCCTCACGTTTATAATGAAATACATATAACGACCAAATATAACTATTCCATTTATGACTGTTATAAACAACTTTTATTATACAGTGTATTAAAAAAAAAATCCTAACTCGGAGTAGGCTATGAACAGTTTAAAAATATTTAATTAAATGTCAATTTAACACGAGATATTGTCAAAACTGTTATCTAAAGAAATCAAACCTGGGGAATCGGATTCAATCTCGACCGACGCCAAATATTTCGAATTTTAAATGGCACAAAAGTGACCCGTGTGGTGCACTATCCACGTCAGCAATGAGTGCCCTTGAGGTGACGCCTGGTAAGCGCCCACACGGTACAAATATGTCATCATCATTACCGATATCTGCGATAAAGCAGATTGTGGCACACTCAGAAATGGGTAATATGCCGTGATGATATATTTTATTTAAAGCTTTTCTTGAATCCTTAGTTTAGAAATAGAAATAAATTAGGAAACGGTGAATATTCGGTATTTTTATTATCTTTTTTCATAGCATACTCCGAATTAGATTTTTTTCTGAATACACTGTCCATACACCTTCGACCCGTATTTTCAAACGTAACAACTGTATACCTCAACATATCACATATTTAGTTCAATAAACATTGTCTCAAATCTTATACACAAGAATTTCTATCTCATCTCATCTTCAAGTAACAATCTCTCCCACTATACAGATCATAGTAGGCGACTTTCACCTCTAGGTCTCGGCGTCTTAAAGATTGTCCATCTACTAACTGTTTTAAGAAAATGGGGGTGGGTGAATCTTCTTACAGACTTAGATGGTATAAAAGCCGCGAAGAAGAATCTAAGAGTAGTCAGGGTGACTAAGTGTGTGCTTACAGTTCTATCTATATCACAGGTGAGTCTGTGAGAGATATGTGCAATCGAGTAAAAATTGTTACTAAACTTAAGTCATTTTTTTGTGAGACCGTTCGCAGTTTTGTCAATAAACAAATCCAATAATACATATTTGATATTGAACAGAATTATTGATTGTTTGGAGGGTAAACTAATGTTCAATAATTTTGCACAATATTTGATTTTGAATAATATTATTGTCTAGATATGTAGCCTTAATATTCTGCACAAAGGCCGATCTAAACGCTGGTTAATAAGCTGATTTATTAAAAAAATTATAACAGAAGTATTATTGAAAGTTACTACAAAATCTACGGACCACTTTTATAGTCAAAATATTTTAGTTTTTAATAGATATTAAATATACAGCGTGTTCAAAAGAAAACCCTATTTGGAGTAGGCTATGAGCAGAGAAACGTATGTCAATCATTATTCAATTCAAAAGTCAAGTTGTCAAAATTGATCGTGAAATGTAATTTTAAGGAGAAAAGATAATAAAGAACGATAAAGAATATTGCCATTTACCGTTTTCTAATTTATTTCTATACAGTATGTTCCCGGATTGAGTTTACAAAAGGAAAAAAAAATCTTATATTTGATTTTACGAAAAAATGCCAAGGGAAGAAATTTTTTTGCTTGTTTCAGTTATTAAAACATTTAATTAATGCAATGTTCTTTTATGATAACGTTTTTTCGTATTTTTTCCTTCTAATAACACAGTTATTCCATTGAATCTAACGTTATTTTAGTTAGCTTTGAAATATTGACAAATGATTATTAATTCTAATTACAAATAAAAAGAAGCAGCGAAAATCAAAATACTTTTTTATTTTATTCAAATAAATCTCTTTTTTCTTGTTTTAACGTTAGCATTTCTTTAACAAATTTTCTCTATAATGAATACCTACCTTCTTACTTTATGATAATAAAAATTACTTTTGACATTTAATCATTTGTCAATATTTCAAAGCTAACTAAAATAATGTTAAATTCAATGTAATAACTGTATTATTAGGAGGACAAAATACGAAAAACGTTATAATAAAAGTACCTTGTATTAATTAAAAATTTCAATAACTAAAACATACGTTTTAATTCAAGCAAAAATTGGCATTTTTTCGTAAAATCAATAATAAGATTTTTTTCTTTTATAAACTCAATCCGAGGACATACTATATATAAAATAAGGATTCATGAAGAAAAATCTTTGATTTCTTTAGATAAAGTTTTTGACAATATCTTGTTGTCAAAATGATATTTAATTAAATAATTTCAAATTGACATACGTTTTTTTTGTTCATAGCCTACTCCGAATTGGGTTTTTTTTAACACTCTGTATAGGGTGAAAAATAATCGGAACCGTTGTCAAGCATAAATTATTTATTTTCTGGCCTACGTTTCGTCTGCACTACACTCTCTTTCAGGGCTACAAATAGTTAGGTTAGTTATAAAAGTTTCTAGCCCTGAAAAAGACTGTTACAGTCGAAACGTAAATCAAGAATAAATAAATGCCATTCCATCAACTAATCGTCTTTTTTGATATAATTCGTACATTCTTCTTTGTGCCCCAATAATCAAATAAATCTTCGAATAACATATTCGTTGAATAAGAGAAAAATATCACATCGAAATCATAACACAAATAACGGTATTTATTCTAGCTGACATATTTTGATAAAAAAATAAATAAATAAATATATCATCACGGCATATTAGCCATTTCTGGGTGTGCGAGTATCTACAACACATGTAGACATCGGTAATGATGACGATATATTTTACCGTGTGGGCGCTTACCAGGCGTCACCTCACGGGCACTCATAGCTGGTGTGGAGAGTGCATCACAGGACAGGGATCACTTTTGTGGCATTTACAATTGGAAATATTTGGCGTCTGTCGGGATCCCCCGGGTTCACGACCAGACACTCAGACACGCGGCCACGGGACCCCATACATATTTTGATGAGATATTTTTTTAATTATTCGACGAATAAGCTATTCAAAGATTTATTTGATGTCAGTAAAACCGGGCATTAGTTTATTAGAGTCCAGATATCACAAAAATATAATGTTATGAATTTTATTGCCATACCTATATTTATTTTATTTATTAGTTAAATTTTAAAAGTTTATAAGTCTTTCTTATAATCTGTAAACCGTTTACTTATTTTGATATAGAGAACTTCGCTAATCCGAACCCTCCAGTAATTCGGTTTCCCCGTTCAGGTTGTACCTACTACATTTAGTACGATTTGTTCTTAAGAGGACAAAAAAAAAATCACTGATTTCTTTAAAAAACCAGAGATGTTTGTGCGAAAGAGGTGGTTGAACTTTGCTGGTTTCAAACCCTCGTCATTTTATCAAGAAATAAGTAAAGAAAGGATTGTACTCACTATTTTTGCGGGGATTGTTGCCCTTGAAGATCCACCGGATGTGGATGTAACGTTTATGAAGCAGTGATTTCACATAAACTTAGCGGGTGAATAATTTTATATACAACAGAAAACAGAACTATAACTGACGAAAGACGGAAGAGGACTAACTTGGTTTTTACAAGTTTAACGTGGAATAACGATAAATATAAAATAATATATAGATGGACAAATATGTCTATCTAGCGGGAGAGATATAAACAAAAGTGACATTTTACACCCTTAAATAGAGTACACGTCAAAGGGCGCTTAGATAGGGTTTAAACCAGAAAAAGGGGAAGTAAGATGAATGAAGAGGCAAAACCAGATGTTCCCTCTATAAATATCTGTGACTATAAATTCGATTTTACTAATTAATAATAATTTCAATAATGCTGGGTTTGTGCAGACAATTAAATTAAAAAATCTGTTGTGGCCAGCACAAGACCTCTCGCCATTTCCATATTAGGCTATATAAGTATTGTATTGCACTTCGCTTTCGAACCGTCGTTTTATAACAAAATATTACAGAACTTTACCCAAATATTGTCTTTTATTGTATTTAACATGTCTTCTGCACACATATAATTCTAATTATATCTATTTTTCATTGTATGAGGAAGTTTCTAAATGTCACAGATTCTTCCAATTCATTAACCAGATTGGCGGTATTTCTGATGGATACATGCATATTACCTATAATTTCAAATATTTAATTAATAAAGCAATAAGAAAGATTAAATGTACTTCCCAGAAAAAGCTATCAAAATGTCATTAAAACTGTTGATTTTTGACACTGAAATCTGTCATTTATAAATTATGTTATAAACATTTGAATTTGTCAACTGGTTTCCTTAGTGTAGTTTCGCCTACTCGACTTGTTATATCCCGATATTCTATATATTATAGCGTCTTTATCTCTAAATTTATAAAAGATATAATAAAAAATTTAAATGTATCAGGTGTAGAATTTTGTTCTTCATAATTAGTAATATCAAAAATTTTCAAAAATTAATATTTGGAAGAATTTCTTTTAAAAACTACTACTTCCGGTAGTTCAATTGTTACCAAAACCTTTTCAGCTCTTCCCAGGAATGTCAGATTGAGGAATTCATAGTTAAACATGTCTTATGTTTTATAGTTTTTGAGGAATCGTTCGTCCAACATCCAACCATACACACACACACATACACACACACATCATTTTAAAAATGTTATAATCGGATTCTAGGGATCTTAAATCGTGGTTATTCAATAAAATCTGGATATGCGAATTTTAGCATGAATCCAATACTTCTCTTAGAGAGAGGTAAAAATAAATTGTAAAATTAAACAAGTAGAAACCATTGTTATCAATGACAAAGTTTAAAACTAATGAAACTAATTTATGAAGTTGGCCTTTTTCAACTTTTAGTTTAATTTTATAATTTCTTATACCAATCGCACACTTGTGACAGATTTTAACACCTAACCTATGAAAATGTACGATGATAACAAAGTTTTTGCGGAGAAGATTGACGAAATACTAACTGGACTTATTCAACAAGCTGTATATCTATAATCTTTTATCTTAAATAAATATAACGTACTTCAAATTCACCTATGAAAGTTTTTAATTATTTTAATTCAGTTTCTTATTTTAGTGGCTTAATTTGATTTTATACAATTTTTAAATTAAAGTTTATTGGAAAATGTATTTCAAATTTAAAAATATGAAAATTTTGGCATTTCAGGTTGGAGCACCAGTGCAGGAGACACCGAAATGCGGAAGTGGTCATTGTTGTTAGGTAAACTCATTCTAATTGCTCCACAATGGTTCTCTATCATTAGTACGCTGCTTTGCTTAGTGCTTACTATATATTACTGCAGCCATAATGAATGCTTATATCATCCTTTCTTTTCCTTACTACGAAATACTTTTTTAGAACTACTCCAATTTAAGCACCGAAAATATAATATTTGGAAAGTTCTCAACGGAAATGCATTGTCTTAAGATCTATCAAAGATTGTTTAAAATTTGGTGGAACTAATACGATTTCCAATTGTATTTATTGTTCTTTTACACTCCCGAGAATAAAAGCATTCCTTCGGTTCCTATTTTCAAGAGTAAAGTCTCATTTTTACTCCCAAGGGATTAAAATGAAAATAAACTATGTTAGGTGGCACTTATTTGTTAATTCTAGGCGCATCGAATCTAACCACATAAGCCAAAATTTGTTTTACAGGACACAAAATGTTAATAAATCATAGAATAATTTATGATCATTAATTTATTTGTATTATACTTGCCGTCAAATAAATATGGATTGGAGATTTCTACACTGTTGCCAATTTCATTGGTCAAATGAAAATGCTAAGCTATGAAGAAGCGGCAACACCGCATGGCAAGGGACAAGGTGGGACAAGGAAAAAAATCAGTCCATATTTATTTGACGACGAGTATAGTACATATTAAATTGGATTAGGTATATTTAGGAAAATAATAAACTTTCTAAAAACTTTATTGCTACGGTTGTTTGGTGTCTTACTTAGGGCTGGTTTTTCAATCTCTGGTTAAGATTTTAACTTCTAGTTAAGTGAACAATATTGCATCGGTTTGTTGACAGCAATAATAAATCTGTCATTTTACAGTTCATTTCGTTTCAATTTTGTTTATTTTATTTTATGTTTTTTAGGTCCTTTAATTAAATTTTAAGGCCCGGTATTTTCATCTTAAATCAAACAGCTTGTTAATTATCTGTCAGTTAAGAGAAAAACATCTTCGATATCATAGCCCAAATTGTAAAAATTACACATGTTTCAATTTTTCGATGCCACATTGTTCTTATAACAGACAGTTAACTTAACTGACAATTTAACTAGAAAATATCGGGCTTAAGTTTGATTGATTAATCTTATTTGAAAAATAGTCCCATTATTTTGCAGCTAAATTAGCACGAATGTTATTTTCTAATTAATATTCAATTTAATTATAAACCTTCGCCTTTGGCACGGAATTTTGCCCATGTCATTTGCCTCGGTATTTTACCAAAGTTACTACCTATCTTAAGAAAAAATTTATGTGCAAAATAATATTCTCTTGAAATATTTCTGAGTTCAAATATTTCATTCATGTCTAAACTTATTATCGCATTTACATATTTGTATGTTTTGTATCACATATGTAAATATCTCACACATTATTACGTTAAATAGCACGTGTTTTAAGATAATAGTACAACGTAAACACAAAATTACTACGTAATGCTTAGTTAATGTTTCGTTTTTAACTGTACATGCAATACTACATAAAAAGTAAAATGCCAGAATGATTAAATTCACTTTTCTGCACGCAATGCATCTCTTTCTTTTCTTATGTCTTTCTTGTTCTACCACAAAGAGAAACAAGAGAATTTCCAAAAAAATTAGGATATAGGGTAATTTAAAATTTGGTTAGTAGTGTGCTTAAAATGTTTCTGAATGAATACTTTTTAATCTAATAAGAGTAACATATATGGGAATGTAAGATTTTCACAATTCAGTGCACGTCGTTATGTGAGACCAAGTGAAGAAATTAGTGTGTGAATGTTGTTAACTTGCTTTGTTTTGCTTTGTGTGTGTGTGACAATTAACCCAACCATGAGAGAAATGGGAGTTTTTAGAACACCTTTATGTTTATTACATTATGTAATTTGTTGTGAATTTTGCAGCACTTCTTTTGGCGTGTGCGAATCGGGCCGTTTTGGTAAGTAAAGTTTGAAGATCATAAAGAATAATTTACGACCGATTCCTAAACTGTTGCCTAGCTAGAAATTTCCTAAATTTAAGAACTGCCTAAACTGATTCTTATCCATTTTGAATTTTACCAAACAAAACAATGCCCAACTAGGAATTACTTACGTAGACATCGGATTATTAGTTATTTTTGTGTTGCACACTGGAAATAAATGAATAATTTTTATAATTTATGACATATTTTTGTCAATTGTATTTGGCAACATTGACATTGGAAATTATGTGGAGATATTGTTAATATTACGTTGAGGTATATAAAATTATTAAATATTTGCATATCGGCCGTGTGGCGGTCAAGATTTTTCGTAATAATAACATTCAAACATTTACAGCCCGATTCACAAAAAAGTTTAAGCTAATCCTCATTTTTGGATTAGTGAATTCTATTCTATTCCGGTATTTAAAATTTAATGTTCATAATATTATCAATAAAGGTAGATATTAGGAATAGATTAGACCATATTTTAAGTTATAAACTGTCAAAATTAGAGTAGAATTCGCTAATCTAAAAATGAGAATTAGCTTAAACTTTTTTGTGAATCGGGCTGTTAGGAAAAATAAAATAATAAAATTCTTCTCTTTCTGTCATACTGAACAACTTTTTTGTTGATTTATAAATTCTCCTTGACAACAGTCCATGAAGATGCTGTGATTTTTCTAGGAACACTTGATCCTTAATTGTACGCGGTCGACGGCCGATATTTATATCTTTTCACTTTTGTTTTAATCCTGTTTTATCTTAGTAACAGAATGGTATTACGAAAATATCAGAAACAAACGCATTTCATAAAGAAATTGTAGTAAGTGACCTATAAATAAATTTTTGGACTAGAATATAATTATGTTGGGTGCATACTCAACGCCCGAATATTCAAAACCATATTAAAAATAGGTTAACACGTTAAGCGCCACGTGGTCTGCGAATGGCCCACACTTTTACTTTGCTCCATGCCCGCCTGTACACTTCGTAAGTTATTACTAAAACGCACCAGTGAATATCAGTTTTTTGTAGTAATATTTCTCATTTTTTATTACTTGGTATTAAATGGATATTGAAGAAGAAACCTTCAAAAGCAAAAATAATACACATTGAACAAAAATGTGAATAACTTTTTTAAAAATTGTCGTACAGGGTCCCGCTTTTTTTTAAATTGAAGCTTGTTTTACCGTGGGACCGAATACAATAAAATATTGTATATTTCTGCTGGACTAGCATTTATAATACCAATATAAAACCATATAAAATAGCATAAGCTATGGGTCAATTACGGACCACGCGGTCCACCAAGAATCAAAATGTGTGGGTCATCGGCAATCCACATGGGTTCTCAAAAAAGATTTGAAATTAACATTGTTGGCGCTTAACGTGTTAAAATTATGTATTTTTACCTTATAAGTAACAAAAAATGTATACAAGAAAAGAAAAACCTGTTTCTACGGCATAAAATAATACATTTAGTCTTGTATTAATAATAAAATCGTCAAACATATTCACTTATAAAAATAAATATATTCTCATATCTGCCACATAAAGATTTTATTTTAGTTTTGAAGTAATACCAAAGATATTCACATAAATTTATATAAAAATGTACATAGCTATTGGCATATCCTGTTATTACATATGAAATATGGTAGTTCTTTTCAAAAATACTTAATACGTAATAATGTAAAAACTTGGCAAAGGATGTATGGATGGCACTATTTGGTCTTATAAATTCCAGCTTCTAGCCCAGTGAAAAGAATGGCCTTTCACCTTATCATTAATTTTATATTAGTTTATACATCAATTGAATATGACCAGCCATTTATAATTTAATTAATGACGATATCTTAATGATATTAAAATATGAAAACAGATTATTAATAAATGTACATATATACTCCAAGAAATTCTGTTTAAAATAAACACTAAAATTGGTTTATATAACGTTGAACGTGGTTCAAAATCAAAAATGAATATCTCGTAACATAGCACCAACTAATGTATTTTAACTTGAAATGATGATTCAAGATACATACATATATGAATGTGTGTATTATAAATAAATAAAAACAATACGTTCAAAGATCTCATGTATAGAACGTATTTTACATAGATAAGTGATGATATAGGACTTACCAAGCAATGGGAAATCTTCATACGTGGTGCCTTCGTTTAAGAGAACATTTTTACACAAATGTTTGTATTTTACTTTAAATGTTAGTTTATATATTATCATTTAATACACAGAACACAGAAATAAACGTCCGAACAGTTCTAAATATCACAACGAAGTAACTACCATGCGATTTTTAACATGTTTCATTAGGAACACGAAAGAACTGATCAGAATGTAGAATGAATTTTCTTTAAATTATTACTATAAATAGTGCAAAATTTTTATAAATTATTTAACACTCAATTTTTACTACATATTATTAATTACAATTAGCAAATTTTACAAAATTTAGTGTTGGTTTTTACACTAACGTATTTCACCACTTATCAAATCGGTTTTTTCACTGCTAAAATTTCTTAGAGTGTATCTTTCATCTGTGTTTATAAACGCAACTTGGTAAATTATATTTGTATCCATAAAATCACTTAATTAGAAATGTACATATACGGATTTGTTCTATATAATTAATGTTCAGTGTAACTGATTTTATAAGACAAAAATCAATCAGTGATATCTTCCACAGAAATACAAAACTAACAATGAAACTGAATATGAAAAACGAATGCCTCAATTAAACAATTGTAGTATCGGAAAAAATCCTTTTAAATATATATATTTGAAAATTTATGTTAATACAAACATAAAAGAACATTAAATTCTGTATTTGCTACATTTAATTTTTTCATTATGTCTTCTATAGATTTGGAGATAAAAAAATATTTGTCCAATATCTGTCGTAATAAATTTCACAGCTCAAGTAACCAGTTGAGAAATACAAATTGTCTCTAATTGATTCATTATACGTAATATGTAATACCTATATTAAAAATTCCCTACATTTATATTGAGACCAAATTTCAGAATTATTTTCTGCGATGTGTTTTAATATTTCCCCAATTTCTTCAGGGTCAAAATGGCTACCAGTATGATCGTCCTCAACAACCTTTAGAGCCCCCAGGAGGCCCCGGCGCACCTGGAGGTCCCGGAGCAGTTCCTGGGGGACCTGGTACAACACCTGGAGGCGGTTATCCCTCCGGCAAACCCACCACACCCGGTTTCCCAGGCGGCCAAGCACCAGGAGGCGGGTATCCAGGCGGCCCCGGACAACAACCTGGAGCTCAACAACCAGGCGGTGGATATCCAGGTAGCCCTGGTGCCCAACGACCAGGAGGAGGATACCCAGGTGGACCTGGTGCCCAACAACCAGGAGGAGGATACCCAGGTGGTCCAGGAGCTCAACAACCCCCAGGAGGTGGATTTCCAGGAGCACCGGGACCTCAAGGGCCTGGGGGACCTTCCACAGGATATCCTCCAGCGGGTAGACCAACAGGACCAGCTTTCCCTCCTACCGGAGGCAGACCAGGAGGACAACAACCAACTGGACCTTCAGGAGGATATCCAGGAGCTCCAGGACCAACTGGTGGATATCCGGGCGGCAGACCAGGAGGACAAGCGCCAGGAGGTGGACGGCCTGGAGCACAAGGACCAAGTGGAGGATACCCAGGAGCGCAAGGACCTACTGGTGGGCAAGGACCTCAAGGTGGATATCCTGGTGGCAGACCAGGTGGCCCAGGAGCACAAGGACCATCTGGTGGCTATCCCGGTGGCCCAGGAGCACAAGGACCATCTGGTGGCTACCCTGGTGGCCCGGGAGCACAAGGACCATCTGGTGGCTACCCCGGTGGCCCAGGAGCGCAAGGACCAACTGGTGGCTACCCCGGTGGCCCGGGAGGACAAGGACCAACTGGTGGCTACCCCGGTGGCAGACCAGGAGCACCAGGACCGTCAGGAGGATATCCAGGAGCGCCAGGACCTAGCGGCGGATATCCTGGGGGCACAGGACCAAGTGGACCGACTGGTGGACCCGGAGCAGGTGGATTCCCAGGAGGGCCTGGTGCAGGAGGTTTTCCCGGAGGTCCTGGAGGACCTACTGGTGGTGGTTTCCCAGGAACTGGGGTATGTACATCTTCATTATAACATTATAATGCCCATATTCATAAACACTCGTAAAGTTTCAAAACGGTTCGTTATAATTTTTGACAAATAGAATCAAACTTGACAAATAAAATTTCGATTTTTCTTCCAATGTCGACTGTTTTTATTGGATAAAAATTATAACGAACCGTTTAAAATTTTTACGAGTGTTTATGAATACGGGCATAAGTGTAGCAGACGAACAACAAGAAAAACCAGGCATTGTTTTCGCAAAAACAAAATTGATTATCTGCTTTTTCTTAGTGTATTTACTACAACTTATACCTAGTTGCACAAATTTTAGCAACCCTCTAACAAAAAATTTAATATGGCCATCACACTACCTTCCGCCATTTAACTATTAATTTAAATACGTACCTACAAATTTATTGATGCTGGAAACTATATTATATTCTTTTGCATTCGTATAGTATGACTATAACTATTGTTTTACTCACTATCAGACTTCTTTTATAGTTATTAACGAGGCAGCCGTGTGGCGTTCAAGATTTTTCGTAATAACATAAAATTTAAACATTTAGGAATAATAAAATAATAATAAAATTCTTCTCTTTTTGTCATACTGAACAACTTTTTTGTTGATTTATAAATTCTCCTTGACGATCCATCAAGATGATATTTTTTTAGAAACACTTGGTTTTTAATTGCAGGCCACTGTTATTTGTATCTTTTTACTTTTGTTTTTAGTCCTGTTATAGTAACAGTACGGTATTACAAAAAAATAATTTCTTGACATATGTTCCACATTTTAATTAAGATGTTTTTGTTTTTAGGGTGGTTTCCCTGGTGCAGCTCCTCATGGCGGCGACGAGGGCCAATACGATGAAGGCGACTACTCCGCTATTCCTGGCGAACCAGGCGTCGACTATCCCATCTACTCCGAAATTCCCCAAACATCCTTCAGCTGTGACCAACAAGAACTCCCTGGATATTACGCCGACGTTGAAGCTCAATGCCAAGTCTTCCACATTTGCGCCAACAACAAAACCTACGACTTTTTATGTCCGAACGGAACCATCTTTCATCAAGAATATTTCGTCTGTGTATGGTGGAACCAATTTGACTGCAGTACAGCGCCTAGTCTATACAGTTTGAACGCGAATATTTACGATTATTCTATAATTGGAGCTCAACAACCCGGCTTCCCTGCAGGACCTGGCGGTCCTGGATATCCCGGAGGACCTCAAGGACCCGGCGGACCAGGCGGACCCGGCTACCCTGGCCAAGGACCCAGCGGACCTCAAGGACCTGGCACAGCCCCTGGCGGTCCAGGATATCCTGGTCAGGGCCCGCAAGGACCTTCTGGACCTCAAGGAGGTTACCCATCTGGGCCTCAAGGACCTCAAGGACCTGGAGCAGCGCCGGGAGGATACCCTCAAGGACCTGGCACAGGACCTGGATATCCTGGTGCTCAAGGACCACAAGGACCAAGTGGACCGTCCCAAGGACCAAGTGGTGGATACCCAGGAGGAAGACCGACAACGGCGTTCCCTGGAGAAGGCCCCAAACCACCGACTAGAGAGTACCTGCCCCCCATAACTGGATAACGACCTGCCATGCTACGGAGAAGACCCGACGATGGCGACCATTAGGTGTGCCGCGTAAGGTGTTACAAAACCAAGTGATAGATAGGAACTTTAGTAATAGTTTAAGTAATTATATTTTTATATCAGAGTGTATTAATATATTATGCTATATGAATAATCCTGTACGTATGTATGGGTTATGTAGTGCAATGATGCCATTGTAATGATCTTTTAGTTACTAGAAAGTAGAAACTAGAAGATCTTTGAATGCAATGTGAGTTACCGAGAATTCAATCAGTATTATAATAATTTATAAAGAATGTGGCATTCAATAAAAACATATTTTTGCAAAGATGAAATATCTGTATTCATTTTACTTCCTTACTGTTTCAAAGTAAAACAAAAGACATAAATGGTCCACGTGTATTGTAAAATACTTTATTACGGACGTTTCGGGCTTCGGGCAAGCCCATCTTCAGCTATTAATACATAAAAAATTAACAAAGGCGGATTAAAGAAATAATTATAAATTGTTACCAATCGTTGAATATACAGTAATTATTAAAATTTGTTTCAAAATTTTTAAAGTTGTATTAGACACGAAGATCTATATGAACTACGTCGATAACAATTCGGAGTTGGTGAAATACTGCTTTCCTCTTCAGTATTTCACCAACTCCGAATTGAATCGGAAGTTTGTTAAATTGCTGTTTTAATTGTAACATTTATCAACAATGATATCCAAATCGCTACTCAAAAATGGTTTTACTAATTTCTTCGTGGTACTTAGATCAATTAAATAAAAATTTTGAAAACTGGGCTATTCATATAAAAAAGCACGTAGAATCTAATGGTGCTATAGAAAAAAATCCAGCCCCACCAATTTTCGGGTGGTAAATATATAGTCATTTTTGGGTAGAAAATATGGGTTTAATTTTAACAAAAATCGATTCCTCGGGTCAAAATACATATGTGTACTAACTTTCATTTAAATATTTCTAAAAATACAAAAATTATTCAAGTTTTCATTTACATGCTGTTAATAAATAAAAAAATAAATATACACATAATTTGAATTTAATCTACTGCGCATGATCACTTTTATTGATTTTTCGATCGGAGAGCGTCAAATCGATTCCATTCCATACCTGTCGATACAATTTTTTTGCTATGGGAATATTGTTTATATGAGCATTTAAATGCATATTAAATTAAAGCCCCTTAAAGAAAACGCCTACACTGGAAAAACATAAACAATTTGAAGTGCTGCTATCTATCTTAAAAAAAATCAAATTTATTGTATATATATTTAATTTCTATTAATCTACACGGGAAGAAAAATGTTTAAATTTGTTAAATTTATATTTTTAAAGAAACTAGTTATTAAAATATACGATTTTATATATATTGTATTATAAATTAGACATTTATTGTTCATTTTACATATAGTTAGTTCTATTTGCAACCACAGTTGCATAATGATGTCGCCACATGTTGACGTTAAATTTCTGACCTTCACGAAATCCAGAACCGTAATTAGAAATTATTGATTTCATATAATAATTAACAGTTTTTTTGGCTAAAATTTATATGTATTTCAACAAAGATGTAACAATAGTTTATAAAAAATATAAAATAAATTATCTAATTTGTTTTTCAAACAAGATATACTAAAATATTGGCTAACAGAAAATTTCCTGAATACGTCTTGTATGTTATTAACAAAGTATTTGTAGTATGTAAAATATGATAGGCGCTGGCGCTTAAATACCATAAAATGTACATTGGAATTTCTTCAAAATTTGACTATGTACAATTATTTTTCAATTAATTATTTTTAATATATGTTTTTCGAAAGTTTAATAAATACAATGATATACATATTATGCATTTTTTATTATAATAAATAACGTATTTGGTTATACATTATAAGCGTGTAAAGAAAACGTCTACTCTGGAAAAACATAAACAATTTGAAGTGCTGCTATCTATCTTAAAAAAATTCAAATTTGAAGACAGGTGTTTTATTGTACATGTATTTAAGTTTCTATTATTGTTTATATTTGGATAATATTGTTTAACTAATTTATTAATAGCTAAGTTTCAATAAAATATTTAAACAAATGGCCATTTAAATAATAAATTTTTAAAGGTCATTGACACGAAAGAAATGTTTTCACAATTTTAAATCTTTTTTTTTACTATGTTTGAACCACTCTTTCAATAATTCTGAAAATTGGTAAACTTATATTTAAAACTATGTAGAAATTAACGGTGAAATCGACGAGTTTGTATCTCGACCCAGTTTTGGGTAGCATATACCTACTCATTTAAGGGTAGAAAATAGGGGTTTAATTCTATCAAAAATCGATTCTTCGGGCCGAAATACATATGTATACCAGTTTTTGTTAATTTTCTCCAAAGGATATACTAAATATCAGAATTTGTATTTGCCCTAAATTTTCTGAATCTTGCCAGCGTCCGACGCGTCACTTGCGCACTGAAAATTCGTAAATTTGCGGTAAATTGAAAGTGTGTTTATTTGGAATTCCTTCAACAGAAAAACGTGAAAATTGGTATACGTATGTAAGAATATACGTAGAATCTGATAGTGAAGTCGAAAATTGCTTATCTTTACCCAGATTTGGGTGGTGAATATATACTTATTTAAGGGTTGGGGGTATGACATTAATTCTACGAAAAATCGATTCTTTGGGTCATAATACATATGCTTACTAATTTTTGTTAATATATTACAACAGATAATTTAGTAATATCAAAACAAAATGTTCAGAGGTCGTTGACCCTAAAAGTGAGCATGTAGAATCTTATTTTACTTTAGTTATATCAATAGTACATTAATTCTGAAAATTAGTGTACGTGTACAAAAAATATGTAGATTCCAGTGGTGAAGTCGACGTTTTTGTATCCCTACCTAGTTTTGGGTAGCATATATCTACCCATTTAAGCGTTGAAGATAGGGGTTTAATTTTGCGAAAAATTGATTCCTCGGGTCAAAGTACATATGTACAGTAATTTTTGTCAAAGTGTTTTGAATGGTCCAGTTTTAATTGTAATATTTATCAACAATAATATTTATATCGCTACTCAAAAATGGTTTTAGGTACTTAGACCAATTAAGCAAAAAAATTTATATTAGGCTATTTATATAAGAAAGTACGTAGAATCTGATGGTGCTATAGAAAATATTCCATCTCCACCCATTTTCGGGTGGAAAATATATACCCAATTATGGGTAAAATATATGGGTTTAATTCTATCAAAAATCGATTCCTCGGGTCAAAATACATATGTGTACCAGTTTTTGTTAATTTTCTCTAAAGGATATACTAAATATCAGAACTTGTATTTGCCCTAAATTTTCTGAATCTTGCCGGCGCCCGACGCGTCACTTGCGCACTGAAAATTCGTAAATTTGCGGTAAATTGAAAGTGTGTTTATTTGGAATTCCTTCAACAGAAAAACGTGAAAATTGGTATACGTATGTAAGAATATACGTAGAATCTGATAGTGAAGTCGAAAATTGTTTATCTTTACCGAGATTTGGGTAGTGAATATATACTCATTTAAGGGTTGTGGGTACGACATTAATTTTACGAAAAATCGATTCTTTGGGTCATAATACACATGTATGTCAATTTTTGTTAAAATATTACAACAGATAATTTAATAATATCAAAAGAAAATGTTCAGAGGTCGTTGACCCTAAAAGTGTAGCATGTAGAATCTTATTTTACTGTAGTTATATCAATAGTACATTAATTCTGAAAATTAGTGTACTTATACAAAAAATATGTAGATTCTAATGGTGAAGTCGACGTTTTTGTATCCCTACCCAGTTTTGGGTAGCATATATCTACTCATTTAAGCGTTGAAGATAGGGGTTTAATTTTACGAAAAATTGATTCCTCGGGTCAAAGTACATATGTACAGTAATTTATGTCAAAATATTTTGAATGGTCCAGTTTTAATTGTAATATTTATCAACAATAATATTTATATCGGTACTTAAAAATGGTTTTAGGTACTTAGACCAATTAAGCAAAAAAATTTAAAATTAGGTTATTTATATAAGAAAGTACGTAGAATCTAACGATGCTATAGAAAATATTCCATCTCCACCCATTTTCGGGTGGTGAATATATACCCAATTAAGGGTATAAGATATGGGTTTAATTCTATCAAAAATCGGTTCCCCGGGTCAAAATACATATGTATACCAGTTTTTGTTAATTTTCTCTGAAGGATATACTAAATATCAGAACTTGTATTTGCCCTAAATTTTCTGAAACTTGCCGGCGTCCGACGCGTCGCTTGCGCACTGAAAATTCGTAAATTTGCGGTAAATTGAAAGTGTGTTTATTTGGAATTCCTTCAACAGAAAAACGTGAAAATTAGTATACGTATGTATGAATATACGTAGAATCTGATAGTAAAGTCGAAAATTGTTTATCTTTACCCAGATTTGGGTGGTGAATATATACCCATTTAAGGGTTGGGGCTACGACTTTAATTTTACGAAAAATCGATTCTTTGGGTCATAATACACATGTTCACTAATTTTTGTTAAAATATTACAACAGATAATTTAATAAAATCAAAGCAAAATGTTCAGAGGTCGTTGACCCTAAATGTGTAGCATTTAGAATCTTGTGTTACTGTAATGATATCAGAAGTACAATAATTCTGAAAACTGGTGTACGTGTACAAAAAAATATGTAGATTCGAATGGTGAAGTCGACGTTTTTGAATCTCTACCCAGATTTGGGTAGCATATATCTACCTATTTAAGGGTTGAAGATTGCGGTTAAATTTTATCAAAAATCGATTCTTTGGTTCAAAATGCATATATACAGTAACTTTTATCAAAATATTTTGAACATTTATCAACAATGATATCTAAATAGCTACTCAAAACTGGTTTTACTAATTTATTCGTGGTACTTAAACCAATTAAGCGAAAATCACTTGGATTTCGAAAAAAAAGAAGTTAATTATCGTCAATTTCTTTTATTCTCTTTTTTAAACATTCCAATCTGCTCGAAAACTTGAGAACTAGATAGGTAGATAGACACTCATCACTATAAACTTTCATCAACAAATCATAATGAGGCTAACATGATTCTGGCGAAATACAAGAAAGCGGTCCACTTCAAAAGCTACTGACAACAGTTTGCCTAAATATCTTGAAATTTTAACCGTGAATGGAGGGAAGATGACATTTTAATATGACACACCCTGCAATTTTGCTAAATTTACAGGGAAGCCGAAAGAAAAATCTCGTTATTTTATTGCCACATCTCGTATTTCCCTACCTTCTCATAAAGATATAAACCTAAACAAATATATTGGGAGGTGGGTTACAATTTGAAATAATAAAATACATTAATTCATATATTTGAGTATAAAAATAATATGGTATTATGTAACTTTTAATTCTGAGTAACTTTTTTCAAATAAACTTTTTTCAAAATTGAGAAATAAAGCCGTTATTTAATAATTTATGAATCAATAATTTCAATATAATATTGGTATAGCCACCTATTGACAAAAATTATAAACAATGATTGGACTCGTAAATATTTTGTTACTAATTTTCAGAAAATATTATCTCATAACTGGGGCGTTAAATAAAAAAAAGTTTGGAGTATAATTTGTTCAAAATATTATATTTTAATTATTTATATAATAATCTTAATTATTTAACTTCTATTTTTGGAGATATAAATTTTTAAATAAATAAAACATTTTCTCAAGAACTATATATATAAAAAATAAATTATTAGTTGAAATATATATTTAAAATTAAATAATAAATAGAGTTTGGTATAGAAATTATTTTGTAAAAAGATTTGTTTGCGAGAAATAAATTGATTTTTATTTTTATTCATTATCTCTGAAATTAAAATAAATATAAAAAAAAGTTTCAACAAGACTACCTTTTATTTTTAATTACAAATATTTGTTCTTATTAGAAACATAGTCAAAAACTTTTAGTATAGCCAAAAAATGGATTTTTCAAAATTATTAATACCAAAACAATACTGCTGCTGTACTCTCTGATGAAACTTATAAACTATATTTTTATGTCATGTTGTAAAAAAGTACGTTGATGTATCGTGTAAATGGGAGAAAATCGATAATATCGATTGATCAATTAACCAATCAGATTTCAGGATATTTAAACAAATGTCATTGTTTATCGATCCAATTTTGAATAGAAAAAATGTTAAATTATTTATTTTAAACAAATTAATTGTTGTATTATTGATTAAAGCACAATTTTATAGTTATTTTATTGTAAAATAATTATTTATTGCTCATTTTACTGCAGTTAGTTATATTTGCAATCACTGTTTCACATGATGTCGCCACCTGTTTAACAGATAAATTTAACCTTCAAGAAAACCAGGACCGTAGTTAAAAATTTTTGATGTTAAAAAACTTTTAACATCATTTTGGGCTAAAATTTGTATAAATTTGAACAAAGATATAACAATAGTTTATAAAAAATACAAAATAAATTATTGAACTTGTTTTTCAAAGAAGATATACTGAAATGTTGACTAACAGAAAATTTCCTGAATACGTCCTTGTATGTTATAAACAAAGTATTTGTGGTATGTGAAATATGATAGGCGCTGGCGCTTAAATACCATAAAATGTACATTGGAATTTCTTCAAATTTTGACTATGAAAAATTATTTTTCAATTAATTATTGTTAATATATGTTTTTCCAAAGTTTAATAAATATAATGTTGTACATATTATCCATTTTTTATTATAATAAATAACATATTTGGTCATTTACATTATAAGAGTGTATAAAATATAAATATTTAATTGTTTATGAATATTACAAGCAATAATTGTTAACTATAACTTATTGTAAACGTTATACTAATAACATAGTTTACAGAAATAATCATATAATGCAAAATAAAAACAAATTATTAAGTATAACATTGCCATGACCCTTATAACTTTTTATCTTTAATTTTCTTCCCTAAATTTTAATAAAAGTAAATGTGTTACATATCAGTAGATTCAGCATAAAATTTGGAGTATAAAACTATAAAATTTATAAATTATAACTATAACATATCGCTAATACCTTATACATTTCGTTTGACACAATAGGATTTTTTTCATTTACAATTTTAGGTACAAAATTTTCATTAAAAATTAATAAATTATACATCAGTAGATTCAGCGTGATGCACTGAGTAAAATGATACTAAATACTTGTACTAAAATACTAAATTAACACTAAAATTAGTCATCTAGTCTTATTATTAGGTTATTCATCATATTTTATTCTTTGAGGTCATCTGTTTGTGTTTTGTCTTCTTTGATTCGTCCCACATTCTTCGTCTACATGAAAATCAACCCTTGGAGTTTAATCCTGCGATATTTCATCTCTTAGACAACAATATTCTTCGCTAGACAACTCCAAACAATTGTAATGTTTGCATTCAGATGGAACTTATAATCAGGTAATTTGGAATTCTATAAAAAATATATATACAATAATAATAATGCTATATAATGATTATTATATGCAAATATACATGCCTTATAAATATAATACATGAAATATTGCCATATCCATTTGGTTTAAGAGGCATTATGAGTTGTAGCATCTTTATAAAAACTACAGAATGAATCAATAGTGTTGTTCATAAATTTGTAAGAATTATTGCTTGAAACTCTATGTAAGAGCTAATAAACCTTGTTTTTATATAAACCTGCTTTAAAACCGGTTTTTATAACTTGTTCTCATTGAAATTAGTTTATTAACCGGGTTTTTATAACCAGTTTCTTCCCAAACCGGTTTTTCAAGTTAAATAGTCGCTCAAAAACTGTTTTATTTTCTTATCTACAACTAATAAACCAGTTTTTATAACTAGTTCGCATTGAAACCAGTTTATTAACCGGTTTTTATAACCAGTTTCTTCCCAAACCGGTTTTTCAAGTTCAATACTCGCTCGAAAGCTGTTTTATTTTCTTACCCACAACCAATAAAACTGGTTGTTTCAACCCTGAAATACATTTTAATTGCATATTTATTGTTTAAACAAATGTTTACTTACTAAATATCACCTTGTAACAAATTTCAAACTGAATAAATTAGTTTTGTTTTCTGTTCAAATCATGTACTTTTGTTTATTATTGTTATCAGCTGTCATTTGAAGTTTTAGGTTATAAAAATTGTTATTAACAATTAATAAAATAATAGTTGTTATTAATTTCTAATGCATAAAATTAATGAATATATTCAAAAAAAATAAAACAAATTAAAACACATATTTAATAAATTATTGTTTTAAACAATATTAATTGAAGATTTTCCCTAGAGATGGCAATACTAATATTGGTATTGAATGATCCAACTTAAAGTTTATCGATTTTTTCAATGATATATACATTTATGTTTACTAATTTTTGTTAAAATATTAAAACAGGTAATTTAGTAATATCATAACAAAGTTTTCAGAGGTCGTTGTCCCTAAATGTGTCGACGTATTTATATCTACCCAGTTTTGGGTAGTATAAATCGACTCATTTAAGGGTTGCAGATAGGGGTTTAATATTATCAAATATCGATTCCTTGGTTAAAAATATAAATGTGCAGTAATTTTTATCAGAGTATTTTGTATGGTCCAATTTTAATTGCTACTCAAAAATGGTTTTACTAATTTATTTATGTTACTTAGACCAATTAAGCAAAAATTTTGAAAACTGGGCTATTTATATTAGAAAGTATGTAGAATCTAATGGTAGTACAGAAAAAAATCCAGCTCCACCCATTTTCAGGTGATAAATATATACCCATTTTTGGGTAGGAGATATGGATTTAATTTTAAGAAAATTCGATTCCTCGGGCTAAAATAGATATGTATACCAATTTTTGTTAAATTTGTGCAAGGGATATACTAAATATCTGAACTTATATTCGCCCTAAATTTTCTGAATTTTACCGGCGTTTGTCGCGTCGCTTGCGCACAGAAAATTCGTAAATTTGCGGGGTGTATTTATTTGGAATTCCTTCAACAAAAAAATTTGAAAATTGGTATACTTATGTAAGAATATACGTGGAATCTAATGGTGGAGTCAAAAATGGTTTATCTCTATCCAGTTTCGGGTGGTGAATATCTACTTATTTAAGGGTAAAGGGTACGACTTTAATTTTACGAAAAATCGATTCTTTGGGTCTTAATACACATACCTACAAATTTTTGTTAAAATATTACAACAGATAATTTAATAATATCAAAACAAAATATTCAGAGGTCGTTGACCCTAAATGTGTAGCGTTTAGAATCTTATTTTACTGTAATTATACCAGTAGTACAATAACTCTAAAAAATAGTATATATGTATAAAAAAATATGTAGATTCGAATGGTGAAATCGACGTTTCTGTACCTCTACCCAATTTTGGGTAACATATATCTACCTATTTAAGGGTTGAAGATAGGGGTTTGATTTTACCAAAAATCGATTCCTCGGGACAAAATGCATACGTGTACCAATTTTTGTTAATTTTATCTTAAGGATATACTAAATATCTGAACTTACATTTGCCCTAAATTTTCTGAATCTTGCCGGCGCCCGACGCGTCACTTGCGCACTGAAAATTCGTAAATTTGCGGTAAATTGAAAGTGTGTTTATTTGGAATTCCTTCAACAAAAAAATTTGAAAATTGGTATACATATGTAAGAATATACGTGGAATCTAATGGTGAAGTCAAAAATGGTTTATCTCTACCCAGTTTTGGGTGGTGAATATCTACTTATTTAAGGGTAGAGGGTACGACTTTAATTTTACGAAAAATCGATTCTTTGGGACTTAATACACATGCCTACAAATTTTTGTTAAAATATTACAACAGATAATTTAATAATATCAAAACAAAATATTCAGAGGTCGTTGACCCTAAATGTGTAGCGTTTAGAATCTTATTTTACTGTAATTATACCAATAGTACAATAACTCTAAGAATAGTATATATGTATAAAAAAATATGTAGATTTGAATGGTGAAATCGACGTTTCAGTACCTCTACCCAATTTTGGGTAACATATATCTACCTATTTAAGGGTTGAAGATAGGGGTTTGATTTTACCAAAAATCGATTCCTCTGGACAAAATGCATATGTGTACCAATTTTTGTCAATTTTATCTAAAGGATATACTAAATATCTGAACTTACATTTGCCCTAAATTTTCTGAATTTTGCCGGCGTCTGACGCGTCGCTTGCACACGGAAAAATCGTAAATTTGCGGTAAATTGAAAGTGTGTTTATTTGGAATTCCTTCAACAAAAAAAATTGAAAATTGGTATACTAATGTAAGAATATACGTAGAATCCGATGGTGAAGTCGAAAATTATTTATCTTTACCCAGATTTGGGTGGTGAATATATACCCATTTAAGGGTTGAGGGTACAACTTTAATTTTACGAAAAATCGTTTCTTTGGGTCATAATACATATGTTTACTAATTTTTGTTAAAATATTAGAACAGATAATTTAATAATATTAAAACGAAATATCCACAGGTCATTGACCCCAAATGTGTAGTATGCAAGTGTTTGGAATCTTGTATTACTTTAATTATATCAATAGTACAATAATTCTGAAAAAAGGTGTACAAGTACAAAAAAATATGTAGATTCGAATGGTGTAGTCGGCATGTTTGTATTTCTACCCAGTTTTGGGTAGCATATATGTGCCCATTTAAGGGTTGAAAATAGGGGTTTAATTTTATCAAAAGTCGATTCCTTGGGTCAAAATACATATGTAAGGCAATTTTTGTCAAAATATTTTAAATGGTCCAGTTTTAATTGTAAAATTTATCAACAATGATATTGATATTGATTTCGCTACTCAAAAATGGTATTACTAATTTTATTTATAGTATTTAGACCAATTAAGATAAAATTTTGAAAAGTGGACTGTTTATATAGAAATATACGTAGAATCTAATGGTGCTATAGAAAAAATTCCTTCATCACCCATTTTCGGGTAGAGAATATAAACCTATTTATCGGTATAAGTTACGGAATTAATTCTACCAAAAATCGATTCCTCGCGTCAAAATATATATGTGTATCAATTTTCATTCAAATATTCCTAAGAATACAAAAATTATTCAAGTTTTCATGTACATGTTGTTAATAAATAAAATACACATAATTTGAATTTAATTTACTGCGCATGATCACTTTTATTGATTTTTCGATCGGAGAGCGTCAAATCGATTCCATTCCATACCTGTCGAAACAATTTTTTTGCTATGGGATTATTGTTTATATGAACATTTAAATGCATACTAAAGTAAAGCCCCTTAAAGAAAACGCCTACACTGGAAAAACATAAACAATTTGAAGTGCTGCTATCTATTTTAAAAAAATCAAATTTATTGTATATTCTATTAATCTACACGGGTAGAAAAATGTTTAAATTTGTTAAATTTATATTTTTAAAGAAATTAATTGTTAAAATATACGATTTTATATATATTGTATTATAAATTAGACATTTATTGTTCATTTTACATATAGTTAGTTCTATTTGCAACCACAGTTGCATAATGATGTCACCACATGTTGATGTTAAATTTCTGACCTTCACGAAATCCAGAACCGTAATTAAAAATTATTGATTTCATAAAATGTTTAACAGTTTATTTAGCTAAAATTTATATGTATTTCAACAAAGATATAACAATAATGTATAAAAAATACAAAATAAATTATCGAACTTGCTTTTCAAAGAAGATATACTGAAATATTGGCTAACTGAAAATTTCCTGAATACGTCCTTGTATGTTATTAACAAAGTATTTGTGGTATGTAAAATATGATAGGCGCTGGCGCTTAAATACCACAAAATGAACATTGGAATTTCTTCAAAATTTGACTATGTACAATTATTTTTCAATTAATTATTGTTAATATATGTTTTTCGAAAGATTAATAATACAATGATATACATATTATGCATTTTTTATTATAATAAATAACATATTTGGTTATACATTATAAGCGTGTACAGAATAAAAATATTTAATGTTTTATGATTATTACAAGCAATAATTGTTAACTATAACTTATTGTAAACGTTATACTAATAACATAGTTTACAGAAATAATCATATATGTAATGCAAAATAAAAAAATTGTTATGTATAACGTTGCCATGACACCTATAATTTTTTATCATTAATTTTCTTCGCTAAATATTAATAAAAAGTAAGTGTGTTATATATCAATAGATTCAGCATAAAATCCTGAGTATAAAACTATAAAGTTTATAAATTATAACTATAACATATCGCTAATACTTTACACATTTCGTTTACTAATAAACCGGTTTTTATAACTAGTTCTCATTGAAACCAGTTTATTAACCGGTTTTTATAACCAGTTTCTTCCCAAACCGGTTTTTTAAGTTCAATACTCGCTCAAAAGCTGTTTTATTTTCTTATCCACAACCAACAAAACTGGATTTCTACCCTGAAATTTATGTAAGAATATACGTGGAATCTAATGGTGAAGTCAAAAATGGTTTATCTCTACCCAGTTTTGGGTGGTGAATATCTACTTATTTAAGGGTAGACTTTAATTTTACGAAAAATCTATTCTTTGGGTCTTAATACACATGCCTACAAATTTTTGTTAAAATATTACAACAGATAGTTTAATAATATGAAAACAAAATATTCAGAGATCGTTGACCCTAAATGTGTAGCGTTTAGAATCTTATTTTACTGTAATTATATCAATAGTACAATAACTCTAAAAAATGGTATATATGTATAAAAAAATATGTAGATTCGAATGGTGAAATCGACGTTTCTGTATCTCTACCCAATTTTGGGTAACATATATCTACCTATTTAAGGGTTGAAGATAGAGGTTTGATTTTACTAAAAATCGATTCCTCGGGACAAAATGCATATGTGTACCAATTTTTGTTAATTTTATCTAAAGGATATACTAAATATCTGAATTTACATTTGCCCTAAATTTTCTGAATTTTGCCGGCGTCTGACGCGTCGCTTGCACACGGAAAAATCGTAAATTTGCGGTAAATTGAAAGTGTGTTTATTTGGAATTCCTTCAACAAAAAAAATTGAAAATTGGTATACTAATGTAAGAATATACGTAGAATCTGATGGTCAAGTCGAAAATTATTTATCTTCACCCAGATTTGGGTGGTGAATATATACTCATTTAAGGGTTGAGGGTACGACTTTAATTTTACAAAAAATCGATTCTTTGGGTCATAATACATATGTTTACTAATTTTTGTTAAAATATTAGAACAGATAATTTAATAATATTAAAACAAAATATCCACAGGTCATTGACCCCAAATGTGTAGTATGTATGTGTTTGGAATCTTGTATTACTTTAATTATATCAATAGTACAATAATTCTGAAAAAAGGTATACAAGTACAAAAAAATATGTAGATTCGAATGGTGTAGTCGGCGTGTTTGTATGTCTACCCAGTTTTGGGTAGCATATATGTACCCATTTAAGGGTTGAAGATAGGAGTTTAATTTTATCAAAAGTCGATTCCTTGGGTCAAAATACATATGTAAGGCAATTTTTGTCAAAATATTTGAAATGGTCCAGTTTTAATTGTAAAATTTATTAACAATGTTATTGATATTGATTTCGCTACTCAAAAATGGTATTACTAATTTTATTCATAGTATTTAGACCAATTAAGCTAAAATTTGAAAAGTGGGCTATTTATATAAAAAAGTACGTAGAATCTAATGGTGTTATAGAAAAAAATTCCTTCATCACCCATTTTCGGGTAGAGAATATATACCCATTTATCGGTATAAGTTACTGAATTATTTCTACCAAAAATCGATTCCTCGCGTCATATTATATATGTGTATCAATTTTCATTCAAATATTCCTAAGAATACAAAAATTATTTCAAGTTTTCATGTACATGTTGTTAATAAATAAATATACACATAATTGAATTTAATTTACTGCGCATGATCACTTTTATTGATTTTTCGATCGGAGAGTGTCAAACCGATTCCATTCCATACCTGTCGAAACAATTTTTTTGCTATGGGAATATTGTTTATATGAGCATTTAAATGCATATTAAATTAAAGTCCCTTAAAGAAAACGCCTACACTGGAAAAACATAAACAATTTAAAGTGCTGCTATCTATCTTAAAAAAATCAAATTTATTGTATATATATATATATTTAATTTCTATTAATCTACACGGGAAGAAAATGTTTATATTTGTTAAATTTATATTTTTAAAGAAATTAATTGTTAAAATATACGATTTTATGTATATTGTATTATAAGTTAGACATTTATTGTTCTTTTTACATATAGTTAGTTCTATTTGCAACCACAGTTGCATAATGATGTCGCCACATGTTGACGTTAAATTTCTGACCTTCACGAAATCCAGAACCGTAATTAGAAATTATTGATTTCATATAATAATTAACAGTTTTTTTGGCTAAAATTTATATGTATTTCAACAAAGATATAACAATAGTTTATAAAACATACAAAATAAATTATCGAATTTGTGTTTCAAAGAAGATATACTAAAATATTGGCTAACTGAAAATTTCCTGAATACGTCTTGTATGTTATTAACAAAGTATTTGTGGTATGTGAAATATGATAGGCGCTGGCGCTTAAATACCATAAAATGTACATTGGAATTTCTTCAAAATTTGACTATGTACAATTATTTTTCAATTAATTATTGTTAATATATGTTTTTCGAAAGTTTAATAAATACAATGATATACATATTATGCATTTTTTATTATAATAAATAACATATTTGGTTATACATTATAAGCGTGTACAGAATAAAAATATTTAATGTTTTATGATTATTACAAGCAATAATTGTTAACTATAACTTATTGTAAACGTTATACTAATAACATAGTTTACAGAAATAATCATATATGTAATGCAAAATAAAAAAATTGTTATGTATAACGTTGCCATGACACCTATAATTTTTTATCATTAATTTTCTTCGCTAAATATTTATAAAAAGTAAATGTGTTATATATCAATAGATTTAGCATAAAATCCTGAGTATAAAAATATAAAATTTATAAATTATAACTACAACATATCGCTAATACCTTATACATTTTGTTTGACACACTTGGATTTTTTCATTTACAATTTTCGGTACAAAATTTTTATTAAAAGTTAATAAATTATACATCAGCAGATTCAGTGTGATGCACTGAGTAAAATGATACTAAATACTTGTACTAAAATACTTAATTAACACTAAAATTAGTCATCTAGGCTTTGTTGAAGGTTATTCATCATATTTTATTCTTTGAGATCATCTGTTTGTGTTTTGTCTTCTTTGATTCGTCGCACATTCTTCGTCTACATAAAAATCAACCCTGGGAGTTTTATCCTGCGATATTTCATCCCTTAAACAACAATATTCTTCGCTAGACAACTCCAAACAATTGTAATTTTTGCATTCACATGGAACTTATAATCAGGTAATTTGGAATTCTATAAAAAATATATGTACAATAATAACAATGCTATATAATGATTATTATATACAAATATACATACCTTATAAATATAATACATGAAATATTGCCATATCCATTTGGTTTAAGAGGCATTATGAGTTGTAGCATCTTTGTAAAAAGTACAGAATGAATCAATAGTGTTTGTAAGAATTATTGCCTGAAGCTCTATGTAAGAGCTAATAAACCTTGTTTTTATATAAACCAGTTTTAAACCGGTTTTTATAACTAGTTCTCATTGAAATCAGTTTACTAACTGGTTTCTATAACCAGTTTCTTCCCAAACCGGTTTTTCAAGTTAAATACTGGCTCAAAAATTGTTTATTTTCTTATCCACAACTAATAAAACCGGTTTTTATAACTAGTTCTCATTGAAACCAGTTTATTAACCGGTTTTTATAACCAGTTTCTTCCCAAACCGGTTTTTCAAGTTCAATACTCGCTCAAAAACTGTTTTATTTTCTTATCCACAACCAATGAAACTGGTTTCTACCCTGAAATACAATTTAATTGCATATTTATGTTTAAACAAATGTTTACTTACTAAATATCACCTTGTAACAAATTTAAAACTGAATAAATTAGTTTTGTTTTCTGTTCCAATCATGTACTTTTGTTTATTATTGTCATCAGCTGATGAAATTTAAACAAATGTCATTTGATTATCGATCAAATTTTGAATAGAAAAAATGTTAAATTATTTATTTTAAACAAATTAATTGTTGTATTATTGATTTAAGTACGATTTTATGGTTATTATATTGTAAAATAATAATTTATTGCTCATTTTACTGTAGTTAGTTATATTTGCAATCACTGCTTTACCTGATGTCGCCACCTATTTAACAAATAAATTTAACCTTCATGAAAACCAGGACCGTAATTAAAAATTATTGTAGTTAAAAAACTTTTAACATCATTTTGGGCTAAAATTTGAATAAAGATAAAACAATAGTTCATAACTAATACAAAATAAATTATCGAATTTGTTTCTCAAAGCAGATATACTGAAATATTAGCTAACAGAAAATTTCCTGAATACGTCTTGTATGTTATAAACAAAATATTTGTGGTATGTAAAATATGAATGGCGCTGGCGCTTAAATACCATAAAATGAACATTGGAATTTCTTCAAATTTTGACCATGTAAAATTATTTTTCAATTAATTATTGTTAATATATGTTTTTCGAAAGTTTAATAAATATAATGTTGTACGTATTATCCATTTTTTATTATAATAAATAACATATTTGGTCATATACATTATAAGAGTGTACAGAATAAAAATATTTAATTGTTTATGAATATTACAAGCAATAACTTTTTACTATAACATATTGTTAACATTATACTAGTAATATAGTTTACTGAAATAATCATATAATGCAAAATAAAAAAGTATAACATTGCCATGACACTTATAACTTTTTATCTTTAATTTTCTTCACCCAATTTTAATAAAAAGTAAATGTGTTATATATCAATAGATTCAGCATAAAATTCTGAGTATAAAACTATAAAGTTTATAAATTATAACTATAACATATCGCTAATACCTTATGCATTTCGTTTGACAAACATGGATTTTTTCATTTACAATTTTTGGTACATAATTTTCATTAAAAATTAATAAATTATACATCAGTTGATTCAGCGTAATACACTGAGTAAAATGATACTAAACATTTGTACTAAAATACTAAATTAACACTAAAATTAGTGATCTAGTTTTTGTTAAAGGTTATTCATCATATTTTATTCTTTGAGATCATCTGTTTGTGTTTTGTCTATATTAATTCGTCCCACATACTTCTTCTACATAAAAACAACCCCTGGAGTTTAATCCTGCGACATTTCATCCCTTAAACAACAATATTCTTCGCTAGACAACTTCAAACAATTGTAATGTTTGCATTTAGTAGGAACTTGTAATCATCTTATTTGGAGTTCTGTAAAAACACGTATACAATAATAATATTGTTATATATTGATTATTAAATACAATTATACATACCGTAATATAATACATGAAATATTGCAATGTCCATTTGGTATAAGAGGCATTATAAGCTGTAGCATCTTTGCAAAAATCTATAAAATGAACCAATAGTGTTGATAGTAAATTTGTAAGAATTATTGCCTGAAGAGCTTAATAAACCTTGTTTTCTACAAACTTCTTTTAAAAACCGGTTTTTATAACTAGTTCTCACTGAAACCAGTTTATTAACCGGTTTTCCAAACCAGTTTCTATGAATCTGGTTTACTATAAACCTGTTTCAAAACCGGTTTTAGTAACTAGTTTCATTTAAAATTGGTTGTATACCGGTTTTCAAAACCAGTTTCTTCTCAAATCGGTTTCCCAAGTTCAATACTCGCTCAAAATCTGGTTTATTTTATTGTCCACAACTATTGAAACTGGTTTGATGGTCCTGAAATACAATTTATTAGCATATCTATTGTTTAAACAAATGTTTACTTCAAAATATCAACTTGCAACAAAATAAAAACTGAATAAATTAGTTTTCTTTTCTGTTCCAATCATGTACATTTGTTTATGCATTATTATATCGTCAGCTGTCATTTGAAATTTAGGGTTATAAAAATTGTTATTAACAAATAATAAAATATTAGTGTTATTAATTTCTAACGCATAAAATTGACGAATGTATTCAAAAAAAATAATTAAACAAATTAAAACATATGTTTAATAAATTGCTTAAACAATGTTAAATAAGGATTTTCCGTAGAGATGGCAGTACCAATATTGATTTTGGATGATCCAATTTAAAGTTTATCGATTTTTTCGATAATACAAGCTAAACTATCATTTCTACTAAGTATATTACAAGGAAAAATATTTGTAATTAAAAATAAAAGGTAATCCGTTCGAAACTTTTTTTATATTCGTTTTAATTTCAGAGATAATTAATAAAAATAAAAAACAATTTATTTCTCACAAACAAATTTTTTGCCAAAATAATTTTTGTAATAAACTCCATTTATTATTTAATTATAAATATATTTTAACTAATAATTTATTTTATTTACGAATAGTTCTTGAGAAAATGTTTAATTTATCCAAACATTTATATCTCCAACCATAGAAACTATATCATTAAGATTATTGTATAAATAATTAAAATAGAATATTTTGAGAAATTTTTATTTGAAACTTTTTTTGATTTGACGTCCCAGTTTTGAAATAATAATTTCTGAAAACTAGTAACATAAAATTCACTAAGTTCAACCATTGTTTATAATTATTGTCAATAGGTGGCTATACCAATATTATATTGGAATTATTGATTCATAACTCATTAAATAACGGCTTTATTTCTCATTTTTAAAAAAAGTTTATTTGAAGATAGTTATTTAGAATTAAAAGTTACATAATATTGTATTTTAATATTCACATAAAATATAAGTTTATACCTATTTGTGGGTATGGTTTATTGATATTTATTTTTTTTAAAATACACAATATTGAGTTAATTACATTTTACTGTTGCAGTTCTTCCTTTAACAAAAATAATTATTTGGAATATACGAAGACGAACATATTTACCAAAAATTGTCCAAAAAAATCCGAATAATGAGTGAAATACGTTGATACAAATTACTGAATCGGGTCGAAATTTAGTTTTAACAGATATTCAAGGAAATGTTCATATTTATTCATTGGAAGATATTTTGAAAATTGGGATATTTATATTATACCGCTATCAACAAATTTGTATTTCCACCCATTTTTGGGAAGCAAAAGTCTACCTATTTATTGGCGGGAGGTACGGTTTTAATTTTATAAAAATCGATTCTATAGTTCAAAATACATATGTATACCAAATTTCATTGAAATTTTTAAACAAATGACCATGTAATTAAAACATAATACATATAATACTCAAATTTTTGTTATAATAATACAACATATAACTGAATAATATCAAAACAAAATTTTCAGAGGTCGTTGACCTGCGGTTTCAAAATTTGGAATAAGCTCATTGAGATTTTTGAAAATTTTAAAGTTTTTATCTAAGTGTAGGGTATATTGACTTTTGGGGCAATAATTCAAAAATGGGTAGAGATATAAACTTGGTAGTAATATTGTTTGATTGTAAAGAGAATGTTACGTAAGTGTACGCATTTTAAGAGTATTTATATATGAGTATACATAATGTATATTCATTTGATAATTTTATTGGATTTAAAGAATATTTTCCAATGAAAAAAATGTATTATGTTCGTGTTACAATTTTATTGAATATATAGAATGTTTTCCAATGAACTTTTGGGATGGGATTTGTACAAACTACATCAAATTGACGGAAGATTTTGTGCTGGCCACAACAGATTTTTTAAAGAAAAAGTTAGTTTCAGAATTTAAGGGCAGCTGAAACATATTTAGATATATCATTTTCTTCATAATTCCACAAACTCTACGTACTCGATTTAAAAACTCTATGCTCTTTAAAGCATGTAATGGAACGCAGCCGTTCTCCTGTCTTGTCACTTCCAGTCACTTCCAGTGGACTCCATTGCTGAACGCTTGTCTGTGTTTTTGGTGCGAAGAAAATGCATTTTTTATGCGAAAAAACTTGGGAAACTGGGGAAAACTTATGAAGAAAAACAAGATAAAGTGTTTATTCAACTTTTGTGATAATAATTTTCACGGGGACCTATCGTTTAGTTTGCGAAAATATTAAATTAGTTAATTGCTTGTATGAAGAATGAAGATGAAATTGTAAGCACATTTTTAGTTATTTATTTATTTAAATAGTTACAAATATACTTCAAACTACTGGAAATATAGGTTTTTCATAAGTACTAATCTTTTTCTTGTGTATTTTGTATGGATTCGTGTATTTTGAGGTATATTTCCGAACATTTAAATACATTTTAATCGTTTATTTTGTTCACAAAGTGGTAGAATTTATATGTAAAACATATAAAAATGTCTATATTTTACGTTGAAATACATATATTTTCTTAATTATTGATTTTGTACATAAATTCCAAGATTTAATTGGCAAAAATCCGTCTCAAACTTGTTCGCTCCGTGTAATTATTGCCGCGGAACGCCACTGTCGGTTCACCAGTGTCTTTTGTTTCTTGTCAACAAACACAGGTAGCCATCGTATTTATGTTATTGAAGTCTCGTGAATATTAATGTTTTAATAGTGAAATATTGTTGTATATTGTTGCAAATTAGCAACAATGGTAAGTTTAAACAATAGTTTAACTGTTTTAATAGTTATTTTTGCTGATAACATGTTTTATTATTGAAATATTTGTATTTTAAAATAAATGTATTTTTCCTGTTCCAGTGAATGAAAAAATGTTTCCGGAAGGACCGATCTATATGAGATGTTGCTGATCTTTGGAGCCTTCCTGGGGTACCCAAGCTGTGTTGCTGGTAGCTGAGCTGTGTTCATCAATGTAAGTCGTTAATATGTGCCTTCTTCACTATCGCTTTTTTGCTATTTTTTTCAGCTTAACACAAAAGTAAATTCATTTTTCTCCTGAAAATATGATTTATGATTGTTGAATTTAATTCAGATAAACATATTTTCTTCTTTACTTCATTTCCGAGGCACATTGTGAATGTCTATCTATGTTATTAACATCGGGCGTCGTAACTCGATACAATATCCTAAATAAATCGGCGAAACTTGTAAAAATAGTCAGTTTTTTTAAATATTTGAGTTAGTATAAATAAATATTCGTTCGTTCAGTGATAGGTTTTTTTTCCAAAAAAATTGTATTTGTTTAAATACATTTTTAAACAAATACAGTTTACAATACAGGGTTCCAGCGAAGTTTTCAAGGAGTGTAAAGGCTGGTTTAAGTCTTTGATCTAAAGCAAGGCTTGTCTAAAGCTTTGTTTAAGGCTTTAAAGCCAGTCTACAAACATAAGAAGACAGCAAGTAGAATTATTTTAGTTATTAAAGTCGCGATTATTTTTTTTCTAATATTACATTAAAATTAAATTTATTTTCATGTTAAAGTTAGGAGAAAATATAGGTAATTAAAGTTTCGTCGATACATTTTCGGGTTCGGTTCGGTTTCCGCGATATTTAAGGACAGGGTAGCCTAGTTTTTATTTGGAGTGTCTACGTCAATATTTAATGTAATACTACATATCATTAGTTGATAAATAATAGACTAGAAAAGTAAAATAGTTTAGATTCAAAAAATGTTCAGTAGACATACAGTAAAAATATATTGTATGTACATTTTTGTTTAGAGTGATTTGGTACTTTTATATTTCAGTTTTTATTAATGGGTCCTCCACTATAGTATAAAATTAAATACATAGCTCATTTATATTAAAATTTGATCTTAAAACTGTATGATAGGAACTATCAATTATTAATTTTTAAAATATTCGAGTTTGTAATGCCATGAATATCTACGTCACACGCATCTACTCTATTCCAAATTCTTATTACTTCAAGCCTTCTGCTTTATTTGAAAGTAAAAGATATGTTGAATGTCAGTGGCAGTCAAACTTAGGTTATTGTATAATACATTTAATTTTTTATTAATTGTTTTATTAAATTGTTTATTATCCATAAATATTTCCAATTATTGACTACAAAAATTATACTCTATTCCAAATTTTTGGTAATTTCAAGCCTTCGCTATCGTCTTTTTATAAGAGAAAGATATGTTGAATGACGTAGCTGCCAGTGGCAATCAACGTGAACTATAGTTATAATATACGTAGTTTTTCTTTTATTAAATTATTGACCACGAAAATTGTTTTAGTCATACTTAAGGATTTTTATAAATGTTGAAATAGATCAATTTATGTGACTACAATTACATACGTTATAAGATACATAAAAAAATATTACAGCTTAACGAATAACAATTAAGACGTTTATATAGTTATTTTTTTTATAGTGGAGGACCCTATTGTATACTTTATTTAAAGACGTACATATATTTAATATTTAAATTTATTTAATTTTGATTCAATAATTTTATTATTTTTGTAGTAAATAGCGTAAAAAGGGACACTTCATTTAGAAACGAAACTACATTTATTAGTGATCGATAGCACCGGCTATAGATCTTAAAAACATTAGATTTTTCGCGATTTCAGGTAAAGAAAACATCAGTTGAAAAAAGAAGAACCCCCTCCCCTGCATGCTTTTGATTTTTTCAGTTTTCCTCTTTACTGTCCAAGCAGCTCTTTCTAGTATGCCCCTGTTAGATTAAAGTCAATTTCTCAAGGGCGACTGGGACCCATTGGGCAAACTCAGTCGTTCTTTTCGCTGCTCCCCTCTGGGATAGGGCAGTGGGGCCTCTGGGAAGGACGCCTGTACCCACACTATGGGCCGCCGGACTGAGTAACCCCCTGTACTGATTCCCAGTTTTTCAAATAGATATAAATGCATGCATTTTCGTACCGTGCGGGCGTCTACCAGGCGTCGCCTCACGGGCACTCATCGCTGGCATGCAGAGTGTACCACAAATACGCTAAATTATAGTTAAGTTTTAATTAAATTTTGCAGTTTTAGTTTACAGTTCTAAATTAGTTTACTTGTATTTTCAATTTAAAATTAGTATAATTAGCATACTTATATTTTAAAATATTAGTATAATGATTACAATTAGGTTATTTGCGTTTTAAAGATTTAATTTACAGTTTTAAATTATTACAATTAGTTCACTTGTATTTTAAATTTTTAAATTATATTTTCAAATAATTATAATTAGCTTACTTGCATTTTAAAGTATTAGTTTATAGTTTTAATTTATTAAATTGTAATTACACATGCTTGCTTTTGTATTAATTTTGCAAACACACACACACACAATAATATATCTATTAATAGATGTATGAAGAAAATGCGTTTTTAGTTTTCGCGTTAGCTTTTGGTTTTGAGTAATTTTATCCGTTCGTCGCCGCGATTTCGTCCGTATATATTGTCAATTTCTTATGTATTTATGTATGTATATTATGTATTTATGTATGTATATGTATTATTATGTATAATGTGGTTAGGGCGTGAGCAGTTTCAACGGGGCCTCCTGAGCTAACTTTTCCCTTTCAGGTGCACAGCCGCTAGCCGGTAGGGCGTCTAGCGGTATTTGCATGTTGTGCCCTTTTCCTTTCTCGCTGCAACTAAAGTTGTTGGCTTGAAAGAGCGTTAACTGGACTTAGCACATTTCTTATTCAAGTCCGGGGCCTGGTCTGCCACACTCGCGGTGGTGCGAACCTCTTAGCCATTGCGGTGGATGCATCCGTGGCGGAGGAAGACCCTAGGGACGTACACGCTTTACACAAACTCAACACCGTCGTTGAGTATACACTGTTAGGTTCCCCCATTTTTTATATATCATGTATGTTTAGTTTTAAGTTTTATCAGGAGGCCCACATCATCGTTTATTTACTTGCGTTTTATATGTATGTATTTATGTTTATTTCTTAGCTAAAATGTTAGGTAGGATGTTTAAAAATAATAATAATAATATTGCGGTAAAACTTAAATTAAATTGCGGCGAAAAATCGAAAATTTAAGATGAACTTGGAAAAAATAAGTATGTACATTTCTCTATCAGGATTTTTACATCTTCATTAATAGTTAAAAACAATAATTATTGTCATTTTTATACGCAAAAATTTGTTTCAGAATTTCTGGACAGCCGAAATAGATTTCAATGTATTCTCCATCAAATTAATAAATTTTTATTTCGAAAATAAAAATAGGAACTTGCAATTAACATATTTACTTTCAGGAGGATCGTTTTCATAAAAAGTTAGTTTCAGAATTTTACAATTATTGAAATATACGAACTTATGGGACCTCCCGCGTACTTTATGAATATTGCGGCAAGTCCTGCGTTCAGAAGTAAATGAATTCAATGTTTACACAACTTGGTATAAACCAATTTTAGTGTTTGTTATAAACAGAATTTCTTGAGTGTATTTTCCTAGAGTTGAACCTTCCAATTCCTGTCCGTAAAACCTCTGCTCTTTCATAATAACTAAATTAAATCACTCATTACGATATAGCCATCGCTGTGAAATAATGCGAGTGTGAGAATCTACATTAAGTAAGAAATTACAAAACATGGCTGTTTGCAATTAGTCGAAGACAAGTATCACGATGTATCACTGTCACGCTACTTGTCACTGTCACTTTACTTGTCGGAAGAAGATACAGACGCGTGACAAGAGATTTATAAGAAATTTCTCGAAATATGACGAGTTGGTGATAGATCGGACATTAATTGTAATTTACAATTTGTGTTAACTGTTTATCTCACAAAACAGAAAGTTTATAAACTATTTTGTTAAACAGGCAAACTATGAAAAACTTATTAATAAATAACAATCTCAATAAACAAATTCTTTTTTTTAATTAATAGGGACTACAATGTTATTTTTTTCATTTTGCAGAAGTTTCCGACCTATTAATTTTAGTGAAAAGTTGTAAATAAAAAAGTTGTTCAGAATTAAAAACTACGCAATATGAGACTAAAATTAATCACAATATCTTTATTTTACACACAAAAAAAAATCTGTTGTGGCCAGCACAAGACCTTCCGTTAATTTGATGTATTTTGTACAAATTCCATACCAAAAGTTCATTGGAAAAAATTCTATATATCCAGTAAAATTGTAATATGAACAATTTTTTACAAATTCCATATAGAAAGTTCCTTGGAAAATATTCTATAAATCCAATAAAATTATCACATGAATATACATTTTGTATACTCATATACCTATAAATACTCTAAAAATGCGTACACTTACATAACATTCTCTTTACAATCAAATAATATTACTACCAAGTTTATATCTCTACCAATTTTTGAATTATTGCCCCAAAAGTCAATATACCCCACATTTAGATAAAATCTTCAAAATTTTCAAAAATCTAATTTTTATGTATCTAGATACTTCTCAACGCGCTGATTCTAAATTTTGAAACCGCAGGTCGATATCTCTTTTCGTTCTCGAGATATTTAGATTCAAAGTTTTGCTCAAAACTGCCATTTTTGGGTAATAACCCAAAAATGGGCCGAGATATGAATTTGGCGACTGCACTATTCGATTCTACGAGCAAAATTACATAAGTACACCAATTTTCAGAAATTTTGAACACCGCATACAATCTCTAAAGCAAAATAACTGAAAATGGCCAAAAATCGCAAAAATCTAAGGTGTACCCCTTACGATTTTTTCAGATTTTGGCCATTTTCAGCGGTTTTCAAACTTTTATTGATAAAAAATGAACCGATTGAACGAAAATTATGAAAATTGCTATACTTATGTATTTTTGTCCGCAGAATCGAATGGTGATGTCGCCATATTCATATCTCGGCTCATTTTTGGGTTATTACCCAAAAATGGGCAGTTTTGAGCAAAACTTTAAATCTAAATATCTCGAGAACAAAACGAGATATCGACCTGCGGTTTTAAAATTTGGAACCAGCGCATAGAGAAGTATCTAGATACATAAAAATTAAATTTTTGAAAATTTTGAAGTTTTTATCTAAATGTGGGGTTAAATTGACTTTTGGGGCAATAATTAAAAAATGGGTAGAGATGTAAACTTGGTAGTAATATTATTTGATTGTAAAGAGAATGTTGCGTAAGTGTACGCATTTTTAAAGTATTTATATATGAGTATACATAATGTATATTAATTTATTTGATTTATAGAATATTTTCCTAGCAACTTTCTGTATGAAATTTGTAAAAAATTGTATTATGTCCGTGTTACAATTTTACTAGATATATAGAATCTAGATACATAAAAATTAGATTTTTGAAAATTCATAATTCAAAAATGGGTAGAGATATAAACTTGGTAGTAATATTATTTGACATACTCATACAGACATCATCTTAAAAATAGTAAATTCGTATTCTAGGGACCATCAAACGTGCTTATTCATTAAAAACTCACCAACAAATTTTTTGATCAAAGACAATACCTTTCTTATCTAAAGGTGACGGAAAGTAAAAACGCAAATTAAAATTCGTTATTTTCAGCATATTTCAGAGTGTCATTGAGTTGCTGTTTTATTTGTTTTTCTGTTACATTAAACTTTTGACACATTATTATTATTATTATTATTATTATTATTATTATTATTATTATTATTATTATTATTATTATTATTTTGAATGTTATAATAATATACTTACCAATCTTGAATCATTTTTATAATTACTTTATTTAGAAAATAAAATTCAACGTTCCTTATTCATTTTTAATACAATAGATATAAAATTAACGTAACTTAAAACACAGATATATAGAAATATAATATTTAAAGAGCCAGTCCCTTGAATTCAAAGGTTTCAAAAATTTTGCGAATCCCAGACATGTATGCAGCTCGGCGAACATTTAGACACAAACCATGTCTTCCAGCCATTTCCAAAATTGCCTGCAGGCAAAGAAAAGATAGGTAAACGAAATAGAGAAAATAAATAAATAAATAAATAAAAAAAAAAATAAGAGAATGACCTCGATTTATTTCCTGGCAACTTGTATTGCTGCGAGAACTATGTACAATATAATAATATACATATACAGACTGTTTCACGGATATTGGACACCCCAATTATTTTCTTAATTATTAGGAATAGAAAAAAATAATTCAAATAAAAGTTGCAGTAGATCAAGGGGGACATTCACTTATTGAAGAAAAAAATAATTTAAACCAGTGGTTCTCAAGTTACAAACCAAAGTTATATTTTTTTAATTGGGATATTATACTTTTAGGCTCATTCGACAGAGTATTTTTTTCTGAATTCAACCATATAAATATTTTATGTGCTTACATAACAAAAATATTGAGAAAAATTCATTTGAAAATTAAATAAATTTTATTTAACATAACAAAACAGTAGGCCATGATCAATAACAAAACAATTAATGAGTGCCCGTGAGGTGACGCCTAGTAAGCGCCCACACGGTAAAATATATCATCATTATCGATGTCTACATGTGTTGTAGATACTGGCACACCCAGTAATGGGTAATATGCCGTGATGATATATATTTATATATTTTTTTTGATAACATTTTTGACAAGATCTCATGTCAAATTGATATTTAATTAAATACTTTTATGGTTATTTGCATATCGGCCGTTTTCATAATAACATAAAATTTAAACATTTAGGAATAATAAAATAATAATAAAATTCTTCTTTTTCTATCATACTGAACAACTTTTTTTATTGATTTATAAATTCTCCGTAACAATGGTCCATCAAGATGCTGTTATTTTTCTAGGAATATTTAATTATAGGAGACTTATAAAAATAACGGCCAGCTTTAGGATTTTTTTGAACACACTATCAAAAAATAATTAAAATTTATAACTTACAAATCCGTTACTTTCGAAACTTTGCAGTAAACTATCATTGACAATTTTCAATTCATTCGCTCCCCATTCGGCCGGTAAAGCAGCTAGCTCTTCTACTTCACACTTCAGTCCACATTTATCAAACGATTTCTGCAGAGATTCTACATAAAATCATTAAAATTAAAAACATTTTTTCTAGTGCCTTCTTTCTCATAACTTACGCAACATAGCATTTTGCTGCTCCCAAAGATGTCTAGAAAGCATTTTCCCGAAAGAAACATGAGCAATGTTTTTCAGGTATTCAAAATAAGATACAGTTACGCCTCCAGAATTCATGTACACGTCTGGAAGGACAAGGATGTTTTTGTCGCGAAGAATTTTGTCCCCTGTAGGAGTTGTAGGACCATTCGCGCCTTCTGCGACGAGCTAATGGAAATAATTTGGGTTAGCAATCTTTGCCCTCGTCAACAATGAAATTTTTTCCACCTCGGTTACTAATATACTATAGTTTTAGGAGGGAAATTTAAATATTTATGTTTATACCTTAGCTTTGACATTTCCAGCGTTTTTCTTGGTAATGGCTTTTTCCATACCGCAAAGCAAAAGTATATCACATTCAGCTTCTAGCAAAGAACCGCTGTAGTCTTTGGCACCCGGAAATCCTTTAACTGTCTTATTTTTATTCATGAAACTTCGGAGCTCCTATAAAAAATATAATAATGTGTGCAGTAAAATTAAGATGAACACACATGAGTGGTAGCATGAACAAGTAGTTAAAAGTCATTAGCATTAGCAAGGAGTTGATTAGAAGCGTTTTATCTTTGTCAACCCTTAATGGGTTATTTTAGAGAAAAATACGGGTGGATATATAAATTCCTAATGTACATAGATCGCCCTGTACATGCCTTGCCTTGTACATTTTTATAACGTAAAAATGTTGTCCACGAAATTAGTGCGAGTGCTACTTCGCACACTCGTAATTTAAAAAGTACACCCCGAAATGTAATAAAAATACTACCAATGGGCTACTTGCGTGGTACTGAAAATCCGATTTCTATCACTATACCGTGAGTATTTTTTAACGTGAAACATTGGGTTTATCATATCCATAGTTACGACTTCATATTTGATTGACAGCAATGTATTTGCCTGTTCTATTTAAAATGAAACATAGGGAACGAATTTGACAGAAGTATTATATTTAAATATTGTAAGAAATTTAGCGGAGTCAGAAAACCACTCGAGTACTAAACATATTTCGGGAATAAGGTGCACACAGTATTTTTTCTACATCAAAATTTAATTTTTAGAAAACAGCTATAATTATTTAAACAATATTAACCTCTAATGACATCTTGTCAATATGACAGATAACCCTTGAATTTCCCTATAAATTATGATTTGACATTTGATTGACGGCAATGTATTTGTCTGTCTCATTTAAAATGACACATAAGGACTGAATTTGACAGAAGTTTTATATTTAAATATTGTAAGAAATTTACCCGAGTCAGAAAACAACTTGGGCACAAGGTGCACACTCTATTTTTTCTACAACTAATTTTAAATTAGAATGCAGGTATAATTATTTAAACAAAATTAACCTCTATTGACGTCTTATCAAATGTCAAATTCGTTCCCTATGTTTCATTTTAAATGGAATGGGCAAATACATTGCTGTCAATCAAATGTCAAGTAACCATGGATATGACAAACCAAATGTTTCACGTTAAAAAATACTCACGGTATATGTAATGTTATGTTGAAAACATATATAAAAATATAAATTTTATTTTAAAAATAGTTATTTATGTACCTAGGACAAAAAATTGCATATTACAGCAGAGCTTGAGTTTGCTTTCCGAGGCGAAGCCGAGGTAAAGCAAACAAGCGAGGCTATAATATGCATTTTTTGCCGAGGTACATATTACATTTTTCTGTCTACCTTACTTTACGTAATAGATCTAGAAATAAATACACGTTTTTTTAAATTCGTAAAATCTTATTATTTATTATATGAATAATGATTGGATAATATATATCTTCTGCCATTTTCACAAAATTTTAATTCTTAGCTCTGTTTTAGTTTGAAGGAAGACACTACACTCACAGACACATCAACACTATTTGACAGGTGAAAATAAACAAAACCAACAAAATAACTTCGAAAACAACTCTATCCAGCGGCATCTTAGATTAACAATTAGTCATGTCAAAATTAATAATTTTTAGTATGGTTAATTTCATTATTAATTGCGCACATATTTAAATTAAATTTATCATTAAAATAATATTTTTATTTGCTCGTTTGATATTTGTTATTTACAACTTCGGTGGTACACACAATTGCAATAATCATAAAATCGTAGTAGGCTTAGCGTACGAAAAAGGTTTGCGGACGAAAAAGGTTTGCGGACGAAAAGTGATAACTTTCAGAAAAGTGTAATTTTTCGTCCGAAAATAAGTACGTAAAATTTCACTTTTCGTATAGGTAGACAGAAAAATTATTTGTTTTTTAGTAAATTAAAAAAGAAAATTTTCTGCGACGTCATTATATTTAACTGGAGAACCATGTTTAAAAATGTAAAGTATAGATGGCATGCGAGAAAGTTTTAATTTGAATTTGACATTAGTTCATTTTTCTCTCTCTCTGGTCTCTCAAATATATTAATTACTTCACAAATAAACAGATAGGTAGTTACATGTAATTTAAAATATCGATACCAAAAAGATAAATTAAAATACTAACCTCCAAACTATTGTTGAAACGTCAAACAGGAGATCTACATTACCTGTACAAACCTTGTACAAACAAACGCAATGGCTTTACGACCATTCATTGGTGCGGCGTAATTCTACGTCATACATGGCGAGAATTCAAATAATCAAATTTCATTGTTTATTTTCTGGCTAATTAACAAAAATTTTGTCAAAAGAAAAAAAAGGTGCGCAAGTAGCCCATTGGCATTTACGAAAATTCTACCGGTGAACTGTTACCGGTATATACCGGTAAACAGCTGTTCAACATGTTACAGCTACCGGGATAGATACTTTAAGAAAGCAGTTGAGAGATGAAACAGATTTGAAATTTGACGTAGTTAAACATTATCTCGTCTCGTCATAATTAACTTCTGAAATCTGCTTCTGATTCCAACTTCGCTTGGCATCTCTACCTTTTTGAGGTTAGATCCCTCATTTCCCGCATTTACTGGCTGAATTACTCGATCCGCAAATCATGGATCCGGTAGATGGATCTAGTAGATATGGTACAATTTTCGAACACGGTAACTATTTTCAAACGCAGTCGGTAGGTGCGGTATCTATCGGTAGAATTTTCCTAAATTATTATTTGAGCTAAGGGACAAGGGAAAGAATTGCTTATATCGTGATATTCCATAGACGCCGTCAAATAATAAATATTACAGTAACTTTGTGCATTGTGCTTCTAACTCATTTGTGTACGCTTATGATCCGAGTGTAAATAAGACAGTAACTAATTCGAACACCAATTGCACAGATTAACTGCCAATATAAGAAAGGCTGCATCATATCTTTAAATTTTATTTGGGCAACTGTTATATGTTATATTAGTAGGCGGAAAGTAAATTAATTGTATTTCGTGTGGATTTAAACGGAATGCATTATTAGACAGTGATTTGTGCTATACATCAAATGATTATGGACTGATGTTCAACTTTTATCCCTTTCCGCACCCTGTCCCTTGCCCAGCGGTGTTGCCGCTTGTAACTTGACATGACCAGAAATGAACGCAAATGTCATAATACATTTTAAACTAATTAAAATTTTTAATACATCGTAAATGAAGCAAATATTATAACAAATAAGGAAGGTAAGACAGTAATACGTAATATAAAATATAAAAATAGTCTCTGTGGAAAATTTATATTTATATTTTGACCAAAGTTTCCACACATCAAGCAAGGTCGCTTTTGCGTTAAAATACGATAACCGGTGAAATCTAAATATGTAAAAGGTAAGAATAATCGATTATTAGGTGTACAGTAGATCTGCCAACACAACATGCTTCTGTAGTCAAATCCAAAGTTTTCTTGTTATTTAATAAATTTAAAAAAAAAATCTGGATACAACTCCAATTTTTTGAAAATATAGGCTGGTAGCACAAGCCCTGTTTTAACTAAAACGCTGTTTTAAGAAATGTCAAATTTCATTATTTAATAATAAAAATAAATAATAACAAATTTATCAAAATATGATTTTAAAGCAGAACATAGTTTGAATTTAAACAAATATTTTTTAAAAAATCGTTCTTTAAACATAAGGATGAAATTAAATATTGAAATTTGAATTTGACATTTCTTAAAACAGTGTTTTAGTTAAAACAAGGCTTGTGCTACCAGCCATTGTGTTTATTGGTGATAATTGTTTTTGCCTACCCATTTGAATCTTGTTTTCCTAAACATTTTTTATAAGAACCAGGACTATTTAATTCATGTGTTTCACTCATTTTGTTTTCAAAAGTCTAAATATAATGCAATTTATAGGATTGGGAATAAAAAGCGCACTCAAGTATTAACGAAATTGTCAGAATATAAAATGACAATGACAGATTACAGATATTTGTACAGGTAGACACTTAAAAAAATTGGCATGCCTGTAGAAATCTCCAGTCCATAATTATTTGAGGGCAAGTATAACATATTTTCCATAGTTCATCTTTTGTGTCCCGGACAATACATGTATGCACATTCAAGAAATGCGTCGTACAGTGTTGCCAAATGTTGCATAATTATCAGATTTTAACATAATTTGATAGAAAAATATAAAGTAGCGGTTGGTGAAAATGAATTTTTCCTAGGTAATGCCTATGTAGTGCACATCGGAATTAAATTTTATGAATCGGTAGCGAAATCGGCCATCAATTTGCACCTCTGTTCTCTCTCAAAATCGAAAACAGAATAAGAATTGGGAAATGAGATGATGAAAAAAAAAATTGTTTCTTACGTTGCACTTGATTCCTTCAGGGTTGTGAACATTCCCAGTGACTTCCGCGACTCCTATAACTTTCGCCCCTTGTTTCTCGCAATAAACGGCTGTGTGGTGGCCGACTGCGCCAAATCCCTGCACTATTATTTTCTTATTTGGCCAACCTGCAGTCAGACCAATAGCTTGCATCCATTCTTCGCTGTTTATGAACAGATTCAGGCCGTAGAACATCCCAGTTCCAGTTGCTTCGATACGGCCGTGGATGCCGCCTTGGTTGATCGGTTTCTCCGTAACGATAGCAGAGGCGTTTATGTCGTTATGGCCTAAGAAATATAATAGTAATTTATGGTATAACCAAGTCAGGAAAGTCATCTTTTGTAGGACGAGAGTAGGTATGTCCTATTACGAGCCATAGGCTGTGTCCGATGTTGCACTTTTATCACCCTAATATCAAAATTTTAAATTTATGTGCCCTAAATCTAGTGATTATTTAGGATTTTAGGAATTAGATATTAGGGTTTTGCAGGAGCACACTATGCCTTGAAGTTGAAGCGCACTAATTAAACAAATCATGTTCGTTGCGATAATTTCTACAAAACGTCAAATTTTCTGTTAAAGAATAGCTTCTTAGCTTCTATTTTATGAAATATAATACTATGGTCAAAATGAAATGGCAGAAGACTTACGTCATATTTATTTTTAAATACAGAAGAACATAAAAAAATACTAATATTAAAAACGTAAATACTGATGAAATTTACAAGTATTTCTAAGTCAATCTCTATTCCTTTTACGGAATATAAAATTATTTGAACTAATTGTAGTTGATTTTTATACCAAAGGTTGGCATAACAATGTTTACATTAAATTTTATATCGATCAAATATCGATCCTGTCACTATATATTTTTACTCTTTTGAAATCTATGATAGAAAATTTAAATCTTGGTGATTAGATATTTTCTTATTTGTACTGAAATATCCCTGATTTACTATTAATATTTAGTACTTGATTTAGGGAAAGAACTACCCAAAAAAATATTTTCTGGCAATATTGATATTCCAATAACTGTAAAAGTGTTGATTACAACAAAGCAAATTTTGATTGATTACAAGAATAATCCAAGAAAGAAAATTTTATTAATATTTTAATAATACTGTATTCTGCGAAGCATCAAATATAATGATTCTAGCTTGTGTTTTGTGATTAATATTTTGTAGTTTTTACACAAAATTAAAATTTGTGAATTGATCATTTACCGCAGCCCATCTAAGATTGTGCACCGTTTTTTAAATGTGGCCCTTTTTTATTTACTTGAAATACAAAACTTAATAAAAACTAAATTACTTTAAAATAATAATCTTGTATACTTGCAGTCTTAAAAGATCTCTTGGAAGTTTTAATTATATATTTAGAAATATTTTTGTTTACTTCATAAATTTTTCTTCTGGAATATCAAAAGAAACAAAATTGATTGGTACATGGCATCTGTAACTAATTGATAATTTAACTTGTGTCCTTCTTCAATTTTTGTGGTATTGCTATTATGAACGAAATAAAAACGAATAATACGTTCTGACGGATTAAAATTTTTAATGACATTCATATAAATTATCTGTCAAAACTACTAATTAAAACAAAAAACTTGTGTATAAACGATATCGTTTTCACAAAACGTAGTCACTTTACGGAAATAACCGAAGTTGTAAACGTAGTGAGTGACTAATTTTACGTGATCGCTAAGGAAACGAATATCGTTTTCACTTCTCGATAATTGCAATATTGTTTTCACTTTCACGTGAATGTTGTACACTATATCGAATGGGAATTGTCCAACGGTAGGCCATTAATTCTGTTGAAAGTCATTGAAAAGGTATTTTGTTCAAATATTTCTTTTGTTATCAAGTTTTAATTAAATTATGTATTTTTAAAGAGCAAAAGATGCCCTGCAAATAAGTAAATCTTGAAAAGAAAATATGGGGTCCGTATCAGAATGACAGTTAGTAATTACGTACAAAATTTAAAATTTCAAGATTTTCTAAGTTCACCTGGTTTTATTTTCATAAATTTTGGGAAAACCCCACTACTTTTGCATTTTTTAAAGGAAAATATCTGTTTTTTTGTCACCAGGAATGTGGATTTTACTTGGCGAGTTAAATAAATCACATAAAATTGAAAACTCACTAAATTTGGAATGAAAAATAATGACATTTGACATCTATGTACATGATTACTAGCTGTCATTCTGTCACAGGTCCCCTATATCTGCTTGTCAAGAAAGACCAACAAAGTCACATGACTGCTCGCGCCTTATACATTAGTATCCCATGTAAATGTTGTAGTATATGACGTCATTACTTTAGGGATATTTTTTGATGACGTTGTCTCCTGCCTTTTCATTTCTACCATAGCTAACAAATTAAAATTCTCACCAAAGGTTTTTTGATAAGTATCGGCCATCCAAGACATCATCTTCGCATTGGTTCCGACATCAGGGGCCGGTACATCAATGGCAGGACCTATAACATTTTATACGTTAAATTCTAACCTCTATAATAAGGTGTCTAAAAACATACTGATCATATTCTTCTTGGCTAGCTCCATGGTATAGCGACGAGTTATGCGCTGAAGCTCCTGGGAAGACATTTTGAGCGGGTCTATGGCAATACCGCCCTTAGATCCGCCAAAGGGAACGTTGTTCACAGCGCACTTATAAGTCATGAGGGTCGCAAGGGCTCTAATAACGTCACGGGTAACGGTCGCATGGTAGCGAATACCTATATAGAAAGGACCATTTTACTGTTTCAGGTGGCAGTAAATAAATAAAAATCTGATGTGGCCAACACAAAACCTCACGCTATTTAATTTTGATTACCTCCCGCTATTTAATTTTTATTACCTCCCGCTACCCTTGGTAAGGGAGGTATGGGGATCGTGCTAAAAATCGCATACCGAGATTTTAATAAATGACCACGTTTTGAGGTTCCTTGAATCCAATTTTAACATTTCAATGATGTCTGTGTGTGTATCAGTGGCGTAGCGTCATAGTGTTCAAGGTGTTCTCCGCACACCCAGAAGTAAGGAAAATAAAAAATAAATTAAAAATATTTTCTATTTATATGCATTTTATACTAAAATTAATTTTAAATAGAAAATATTACACAGATACTTAGTTTTTATTTTCTGATCGCCTTATATGTATACCAAATGCAAAGCTAGGTTCAAAAAGAAATTCTGACGACCAGTCTAGCTAACATTAGGACAAGCAGGGAGCGGGCGGCTAGTACCATGGTGGGGATACATAGTACACTGGTAAAGCATGCGAGTGTTCAACTGAACATTTGAACCTAGAATGATGGAAGATATTAAAGTGTTAACTTATGCATTCTGCTACGAACGAAAGTATTTAAAGTTGCAATTCTATAATTTATTTGGATGTTTTGATTCAATTTATTTTCTTCGTTATTATTATACCCCACATTTCTTATTTTTATTTTATATGGGTCTATAAATTCAAATTGTTTTAAAACTGTCTCTAATCAAATGGTAATAAAAATGTGTCTTATTTTGATTTAGTATTTTTTTTTCTGCACACCCTACCAAAAAAGTCACGCTACGCCACTGGTGTGTATGTGTAAGGAACCATTAGATTTTGATGTAAATCGCATAACCGGAAATGGCAACTTACTTGAAGATCATAATGGTTTTTCATCAAAAAATATTAAGTTATTTTTTTCGCATTTTATATCATAAAAATTAAAGATTATTGAATTTTCTACAGGTATACATACATTAATACTTTTTCTATATATTTTACAGATAAATTTAAAAATAATCTTTTTTATAAATCTCAGAGCCTATGATTTAAAAATTCCTTTGTTACACAGTTCATATTTCAAATGTATGTAACTGACAGGTAAATATCACTGTCAAAAAACTAATTTCAAATTAATATTGGAAGCACTTTAAAAAGAAAATTGTAAATAAAACAGTAGTCATATGCAAAGGTACTTAATATAGTGTGCAGCATTACTAAATATGTAGGTATGTATTTAAATTAATAAAAACTAAAAAGCGAGAGGTATTGTGTTGACCACATTAGATTTTTAATTTAAATGCATACCTACATTTTCTAATGCCGCGAACTATATATATTAAGTTCTTTTGCAAATAACTACTGCTTTATTTACTATCTTCTTTTTAAAATTTCACCATTATTAATTTGAAGTGTTTAGTTTTTTGACAGTGACAATAACTGTCAATTACATACATTTAAAATATGAACTTGTAACAAAGGAATTGTGTTTATCCTTAAAACATAGGTTCTGGGATTTATGGAAAAGATTTATTTTTTAAAATTTATCTGTAAAATATATAGAAAAAGTATTAATGTAAACCTATAGAAAATTCAATAATTTTTAACTTTTATAATGACAAATTGTATTTTTTGAAGAAAAACCATTATGAGCTTCAGGTAAAGTGCCATTTCCGGTTATCCTAAGACATCATAACGGAAGTCTGGACCAAACTACAGTCCATTTGTTGGGATGGTAAGCACAGCGAAATATTTGACAAATGATTTTCGAATTTAGACAGAACCATTTAATGTGCGATATTATTAAATATTTAATATATGAAAATATTTTTGTTCGTACCTCCTTTAGCAGGCAAGCGATGAACGGTGTGATGACACCTATACCCAGTATAAAGTTTGTATTCTCCGTCATCTTTTCTTATTGGAAACGAAACTTCCAACATGGACGCAGGTCTTGACAGTACACTTTTGATACTTCGAATCCTCCTGTTAGTTCTATCGTCGTTCTTGTGAAAAGGCCTTATCATGTCAAACAGCTCCTTCTCTATATCTTGCATGGCGCGATGGAAATAGTATTCCACCATCTTGGAAAATGGCGGGTTTTCTTCTTCAGCTGCTTTTTTAATATCCGGGGGAATTTCATGTTTTGAGCGAATGAATTGGGTGCCAAAGCAATATTTGGTTAAGTGAGAAGATCTTTTAAAAAGATTTAACATTTTTATTCAGAGAACGGTTTAAATGTGACATATGATATAAACAAATGTTATAAACAAACTGAATAATGAATATCAGTTAAATCCATATGCTTCTTTGATATAGGTCTCTACATTAATGCTTTAATAAATTTCAATTTTTGGCGATTTCAATAAACGTATTGGGTGGAATTCAGTGGGTTGTATTAAGGTCTGTATTAAAGCTTGTATTAAGTATATGGCAACATTGTAATATTTTCCACATGTATCAATGAGATTCAATTGTGATTTAGAAATTTTACCACAGGGAAAAGTAATTCAGATATCCTTTAGTCAAATGAGGAAGTATTATTGTAAATGGAAGGTATAAATGGAAACTCATTATTGCAAAATTAGGTTAGAAATATGTCAAATTTGATGTGTCAAATATTTCATACCTGAATGTTAATGAATTTTAAAATATCTCAAACCCCGTTTTGAGCAGTGTTGACATTTGCCCTTTTTTTCTTACTTCTGTTAATAATATTTTTTTCTTTATTTGATCCTTTGGTCTCTCACTTTTTTCTGACAGGTATTACAAAGTTGCCAAAATATTTTTGACAAAGGACTGTTTTAGCTTAAAACACGCTAATACAACCCACTGAATCGCACCCATTACTTTTAAACAAATGCGTTTGTTGTGGTTTTGTTATAATGTCTTTCATCGAAATATAGGTTCAAATAAAATCAGATTGGCATACCCTGAAATGGGTAATGAACCGTCATTATATATTTATAAAATATTGGATAAAACTTTGGTCTTGGCAGAATTATGTAATCTTCATAAATAAATATATCATTACCGATGTCTACATGTGTTGTAGATACTGGCACACCCAGAAATGGGTAATATGCCGTGATGATTATTTATTTATTTCATAAATAAATATAAATATATCATCAGCAGCTTACAAATATTGAAATACGATTACAGTCATACAAAAAGAGCAGTCTAAAACCCAATATATTTAATTTCCTTTTAATTCAAAATGAAAAGCATTATGTTACTTTATTATAAACAAATAATATAGTTATGGTATAAACATTCAAGATATTCATAATTTCATGACAAAAAAGTCTCCGTACGATAACCAAAACATTTAAATAATAAACCATCTGTCTTTTAATTTAATGCATTAGAACAATCTGACAAATAATTCGCGTCTTATAAGAGAATGGCTACTGTATAATATTAAAAATATGCTTAATCATCCCTCACATCTTTAACCAGATTGAGAAAGTGCGAAAAATTCTTAAAACAAATAAGAATATAAACCAAAAAAGAATTTAAAATTAATTACAAGAAAAATGGCAGAATATAGTGCCATCAGTAACCAAAAATTTAGTAGATTCAATGGTTCATCGTTTACAGCCCAATTCACAAAAAAGTTTAAGCTAATCCTCATTTTTGGATTAGTGAATTCTATTCTATTCCGGTATTTAAAATTTAATTTTCATGATATTATCAATAAAGGTAGATACTAGGAATATATTAGACTATATTTTAAGATATAAACTGTCAAAATTAGAGTAGAATTCGTTAATCAAAAAATGAGGATTAGCTTAAACTTTTTTATGGATCGGGCTGTTAGTTACTGGTGGAAAAACCAAAGAAAACCCATCCAAATATTATATTTCTTTATGAAACATAAATAAATGGTTTTTTTATTATTTAAATGTTTTGGTTATCGTACGGAGACTTTTGTCATGAAATTATAAATACTTTCAATGTTTACCGTATAATAATAAATAAAATAACTATATTATTTGTTTATCTTTTATTCATAATAACGAAATATAATGCGTTTAATCTTGGATGAAAAGAAAATTAAATTGGGTTTCAGACTGCTATTTTTCATAAAATTGTCGTACGGAGACTTTTTTGTATGATTAAGGACCTTAAAACTTGTTCCTTTTCTAAAATTTCGGTATGAAAAATGACAGAAACAAATATTATGTGTATACTACATATTTATTATACATAATTATAAAATCATTTATGTTTCTATTAGTTGTATACAATATATAGAATAGTACAACATAATTTGTCTAAGCCCAACATCTAGTATCTTGTAATAAATCAAATATTTTTTCGGAAGCCATAATATATGCTGCAGTACGAACATCCAACTCCAAATTGTAATCTCGTAAAATCTTTATTAATTTCTATAAGAAAAAAATATTATTATGTATATTTATACAATTTTGTCGACAAGTGATTCTATAATTTTTTGTCGCGAAAATTCTGTATTTTTGACTATACAGGTATCCAAGTTTTGTGTGCCACCACTGGAATCTTAAAAACTATAATAGATACCGCCTTTGAGAGACCATTTTAGATATATTTTTATTTTGCCAAAAATTCTCATAGGCCACTAGATAATAACGAAAAACTGATTAGGGCTATTGCAAGAATTTTTATAATGTCTTTCTAAACAATAAATTTTAAAAATAATATTCATTATATAACCTCAAATTAGAAAATATCACGAAAAATGTATTAGATTACTTACAATTATTAAAATTTGTATAACATTTTGAAGAAAAAATAACACGTGATCTGGAACAGAATGTGACGTCAAAGTTCATACAGTTTAACATGTAAAAAACTACCGCCTACATTTATATGTTCTCTGTTGGTTATGAATGACGTGCTTTATGTACTTTAACGTCATAGGAGTGGGAGGTTGTTTTCCATGACTATTTCAGATGCCAATCTTTTTACTTAATTATTTAAGAAAATAATTTTCAACATGATATTATCTTTATCCCCACAGTTACGTTACAGTACATTGCAATGTTAACCTAATTTCAATGAAAACATACCTAAATAAATAAAAAAATAAATATATCATCACGGCATAGTACCCATTACTGGGTGTACCAGTATCTACAACACATGTAGACATCGGTAATGATGACGATATATTTTACCGTGTGGGCGCTTACCAGGCGTCACCTCGCGTGCACTCATAGCTGGTGTGGAGAGTGCACCTCAGGGATCACTTGTGTGCGATTAAAAGTCTGCACTGGCCGGGATCGAACCCGGATCACCAGATTGGCAACCAGACACTATACGCACACGGCCACGCGAAAAAATATCTCATGTGGGTTATTTAGTTTGAGCTTATGCAACGAAATTATAAAAAATCTTGTATGTAATACATTAATCGTAGATAAAGTATAATACACAACTCGCTATAATGGCTATTAATACCTCGGATGATATCCTTGCTCGCTTCACTCGCTCGTGTTGGAAGCTTCATCCTCGGTAATAAAAGCATCCATGATAGTATCACTGTACATTTTAAATATGATGACATTTAATAAAACAAGTATGATCATTTATAAAACAAAATATTCACTACTTATTTCATTCATGGCATTCTAATTCTCAAAAAAACCTACTCAGTGGCCGAGCGTGTTAAGGCAGTACTCAAGCGACCTTCACCGCTCGACTCTGGGGTCGTGGGTTCGATTCCCACCAGGGGCTTGGATGATGTGTATGACCCAAAAATACTTCCATGAAAAATAGCTCCGGGCCAATGTACAAAAAATACGAGGCCGAATCCAAAAAATATGTATGTTTTTACTCGTATTATATCATTGAATTCAGAATATTTTTTTAGCTAATAAGGAAATAAAAAATAAAGTTGCTATTTAAAATATAAAAGTTAGGTCCTGTATTTTGAGATCCACCTTTTCTTTTTGTTACACTAATCTTATAAAATAGAAATTGTTTGCCCTTTTAAACTAACTTCTATGTAGCTCTTATAGTTCTCGAGATACCAATGTTGGCCTATCTAAAATAAACATCCTGTCCTGCATTTATACTATTGTTATATTATCTTACATTTGCCGAGGAATTCATTCTCATTTGTATGGCAGGTTTAAGAAAATCTCTATCACTATTTCCTTCCTGTAATTCTGGATTGTAGGTTATCATAGATGATTTTTCTTTTTGAAATGGTTTGAATCGTGAAAAATGCATTTTTGCTGGTTGTCTAAAACAATAAGAAGAATTTGTATAAAAAATAATACGTCCTGGTCCTGATCGATCTATAAAAATCTAAGACTGTGTCCGATGTCGCATTTTGGCATTTAGTATTTAGGATTTAGGTCTTTTTCACATAAATAAGAAATGAACTAAATAATTTAGTACATTTTTCACATTTTCATGCACCACTCATACACGGTTGAAGATAGAATAACGCACGATGAAAAATTCAGCATGAAATTCTTTTTTTTTTCATGTCACGCATTTTTCATCGAAGTGTTTAAAGTCAAGCTTATGTGCATACAGTTTACATTGGATGGGTAAACATCTATTTACAAACCTTGATCCTTCACTGTCTCTATTCTTCACATACTCAACGTATGAAGCTACAGATGATCCAGAATTGATATAAATATCAGGAATGACTAATTTGTTACTGGCTGTCAAAATTTTATGTGCTGTTGGGGTTACGATACCATAAGCGGCCTCTACTATCACTTTAGCTTGTATGTTTGGTGCCAGATAACAATCTAATTTTTGAGAATTGTTTGTTATAATAAGAATATCACATTTTTCAGAAAAGAACTTCTTTTCGTTATAGGGAGGAAAGTAATTTCTGCAAGATCCGTGATTGATTTTGTACTTTATTGCTTCCTGAAAAAAATATTTTTGTTATCTAAAACTTTAATAAAAAATTTGATGTGGCCAACACAATACCTCGCACTATTTAATTTTTATTAATTTAAATACATATTAATACGTATTTATTAACGTTGCAAACTATTGCTTTATTTACTATTTTCTTTTTAAAATGTCACTATTATTAATTTGAAGTGATTAGTTTTTGACAGTGACATTTACTGTCAGTTACATTCATTTGAAATATGAACTGTGTAACAAAGGAATTGTGTTTATCTTAGGCTTCACGACTAATAAAAAAAAATATTTTTAAATTTATCTGTAAAATATATAGAAAAAGTATTAATGTATTCCTGTAGAAAATTCAATAATCTTTTATTTTCATAAGACATAAAATGCGAAAAAATGGCATTTAATGGTATTTTTTGAAGAAAAACCATTATGTGCTTCAGGTAAAGTGCCATTTCCGGTTACCCGATTTAATCTAATGGCTTCTTTTTATATTAGAATAGGATGGAAATACAAGGTTTCAGAATTTTCTGAATTGAGATAGAGTGAAGACAAAATCCCTACACATACACACATACAGATATCATCGTGAAAATGTTAAAATTGGATTCTAGGGACCTTAAAACGTGGTCATTTACTAAAATCTCGATTTGTCATTTTTAGCACGATCCCTATACCTCCCTTACCAAGGGTAGCGGGAGGTAAAAATCTGATGTGGCCAACGCAATACCTCCGGCTATTTAAATACATACTGTTTCCGATAAATGAAAAATCGAAGAAAACTGACAATGATAGTGATCGAACAAAATTTTGTCAGTCAGTAAATAGACCATAAAAAAACAATAAAATTTTATATGAAACATTTTTCTCAATTTCTAATAGTTCCGAAGTTATATGAAAATTAACATTGGCCAAGGTCGCCTCAACATTTAACTTAGTTCAATTATTTGATTTTTTGAAAAAACAAAAGCACGTCTTAGATGACCTCTGAAAGGTAAACAAAAAGTCTTATTTAATTAAAGTCGTAACCCTTATAGTTTTCAAGATAGCAGGGGTAAACTCCGTAAAAACTCAAGCTTTTTTTACTCAATTTGGTCAGTACTATATGGCCTTAATTTTTGTACACTTTCTTTGAAACACCCTGTATACCTCAATATTAATTCCATTTCCATCATAAATACTGAAATCTGTTTCAGAAATGCCAACACATTTTGCTCCTTCGTCCAATAATCTAGTTGCTAAATTAATTCCGAGTTTGTCCAAGCCCTGAAAAAAAATTAGATCAATTATTATTTGAATTAAATTGAAGCAAATGTATAGTTATGTATTTTAGAAAAATAGAAGATATATTTTTGTTTATACGTACTGGATATCCTGCGACTCGAGGGCCATTGCTTAAGAACATATAATACTGACTAAAATGAGTAAAAAAGTGTAGTCAACATAGGTCTGATCAAATAGGCTATTTTGTATTACAATCGAAGAAAAACTAACAAATATGGTGATCGAACAAAATTTTCTCAGTTTCTAATACTTACAGTTATTTGAAAATTAAATATTGACCAAGATCGTCACAACATTAACAGTACAATTATTTGATTTTTTTTAACAAAAGCATATCTAAGGTGACCTCTCAAAGGTAAACAAAAAGTCTCATTTAATGGAAGTCGCAATTCTTATAGTTCTTGAGATAACAGAGGTAAAATTGACATACGTTTTTTTTTGCTCAAAGCCTACTCCCAGTTAGGATTTTTTTTGAACGTACTATACCGTTTGTTATATCCATGGTTACGACTTGACATTTGATTGACAGCAATGTATCTGCCTATCCCATTTAAAATGAAACATAGGGAACGAATTTGACATTTGACAAGACGTCAATAGAGGTTAACTTTGTTTAAATAATTATACCTGCCTTTTAAATTAAATTTAACTGTAGGAAAAATATTGTGTGCACCTTGTGCCTATGAGTGATTTTCTAACTTCCGTTAAATTCATTCCCCATGTTTAATTTTAAATAAGACAGGCAAATTCATTGCTGTTAATCAAATATCAAGTCATAACTTATAGGAAAATTCAACGGTTATCTGTCATATTGACAAGATATCATTAGAGGTTAATTTTGTTTAAATAATTATACCTGTTTTCTAAAAATTAAATTTAGTTGTAGAAAAAATATTGTGTGCACCTTGTGCCCGAAATCTCGGCTAAATTTCTTACAATATTTAAATATAATACTTCTGTCAAATTCGTTCCCTATGTTTCATTTTAAATGGGACACACGAAGATACATTGCTGTCAATCAAATGTAGAGTCGTGATCATGGATATGACAAACCCAATGTTTCACGTTAAAAAATACTCACGGTATACGCCCTTAAGCTATGGCCCTCGAGTCGCAAGACACCTGTATATAAAAATATTTTTTTATAATAAATAATTAAATCTCACTACAATCATGTATGTTTTATTTTTCAATCCAGGTTCAAGTCTCAATTTATACAAAATCAAATCATCGTTTAGAAACCTATCCATGCCATAAAATACGCCATCGGCTGCACATTCTTCGTAACATTGTAATCCGCCTTTGGAAGAAGATTTGCCGGTAATACATGCGAAATCTTTATTACTAGCACTGCTTTGAATCTTTGTAAACTCTTCCACAATTGAATTTATCATATAGTCTGAACAGCTGTTCGTGTCTGGTTTCAAGATATTTACATGGGGACCTTTAAAATTAATAAATTAATATATAACGCAGGTCTTTTAGTTTTGGAGATATTCAACCTCAAATTACCCATTTTTGGGCTAAATTTCTACCTAGTTTTGAATTATTACCCCAAAAGTCAATATATCCCATATTACGATAAAAACTATAAATTTTCAAAAATCTAATTTTCATGTATCTAGATATTTCCCAATGCGCTGATTCCAAACCGCAGGTCGATATCTCTTTTCGTTCTCGTGATATTTAGATTCAAAGTTTGGCATAAAACTGCCCATTTTTGGGTAATAACCCAAAAATGGGTCGAGATATGAATTTGGCGACACCACCATTCGATTCTACGAACAAAAATATATAAGTATACCAATTTTCATAATTTTTCCAACCGGTTCATTTTTTACGAATAAAAGTTTGAAAACCCCTGAAAACGGTCAAAATCTGAAAAAATCGCAAGGGGTACACCTTAGATTTTTGCGATTTTTGGCCATTTTCCGTTATTTTACTTTAGAGACTGTATGCGGAGTTCAAAAATTATGAAAATTGGTATACTTATGTAATTTTGCCCGTAGAATCGAATGATGATATCTACAAATTCATATCTCGACCCATTTTTGGGTTATTACCCAAAAATGGGCAGTTTTATGCAAAACTTTGAATCTAAATATCACGAGAACGAAAAGAGATATCGACCTGCGGTTTCAAAATTTAGAATCAGCGCATTGGGAAGTATACATGAAAATTAGATTTTTGAAAATTTTAAAGTTTTTATATTGACTTTTGGGGCAATAATTCAAAACTAGCACAGAAATGGGTAATTTTGAAAAAATATTTGAGGTATTTCATGTGTCAATTTTTCAGTGCCACATTGTTCTTATAACCAACAGTTAATTTAACCGGTAGTTGGGATACTTAAGACCAGTCTTTTAATCTTTGATTAGAATTTTACCGGCCAGTTAAATAAACAAAACCGAAACGAAATGAACTGTCAATGACAGATTTATAATTTTTGCCAATAATCCGTGTTTATTTAACCGGAAATTAAAATTTTAACCAAAGATTGAGCCTAAACCACGCCTTAACTAATGTTTAATTGATAAAAGTAAATTTACCCACCAAAGAAGTTCTTTTCGAACATAATTTTGGTGAAAGTTTGTGCCAGTCTGTGCATTTCATTTTGTGAATACGTAGTAGGATCTATTTTGATTCCAGTTTGGCTACCAGCAAACGGCACGTCTGCACATATATGTTTGAAACTTGCTAATATCGCTAATGCTTTCATTTGTGATTTGTCTATATCTTGACTTAGTTTTAAACCTGTAAAATATTGATATTATGTGTTTCCATACAAGTACCCTTTTATCTACTCAAAATAGTGGATCAAGTAGCATGATAGCCTCGAGGGTAGATAAAATAATACTTTAACCGCCAAGGCAGATAATAGTATATTATACATCAAGGTTATGAAGAGTCAAGAGACAATAATGCTCTTCATAACCGGAATATAGAAGGAATATAGACTTGAGAATTAGACTTTAGAATTAATATACAAGGAATATAGATAGAAATAAAATAGGACATTCATTTACAAATTTAATTTGGAATTGAGTTTCCGTGCCCATTAGTGCAGTATAAATAAGAGGTCTGTCCCAATAGTATCCGACCTTCCTTCATATCTTCGCGCCTGAGAATTTTAGCGCCCTCCGCCGGGTACGAGTGTTAACTGTAAAGCTTCACGAATTCCCTAGATGCCGCAGTTTTGGTCGGGTCGCCTTAGTTTACGTGCAGCATACGTTTGTTTACAAAGTGTTTTTTAAGTTTGTCGCATTTTGCTACTGTAAAAAATGATGAAAAGATCGGAAAAACGAATTTGCATTAAATTTTGCTTAAAACTGAAAAAGAGTTGTATGAGCAAAACACAAATAAAAGACTGGTATAAACGGCTCAAAGATGGCCGCACATCTATTGATAGTAACCCACGTTCTGGGCGGCCTTCGACGACAAAAATATCGAACGTGTGCAACTTGTGATCATTGAAGATCGTCGATTGACTGTGCGAGAACTAGAATATGATCTGGGAATACCGAAAACTAGTGTTTGGAAGATTTTAACTGAAAATTTGCAAATGGTTCGGGTGTGTTTGAAACTCATTCCGAAATTGCTAACGGTGGAGCAGAAAAACTTTCGCCTTGAAATCGCTCAGGACAATAATGATGAAAATCTCCCATCGACTTTTGGCTGTTCCCAAGATTAAAAATGTCGCTCAAAGGACACCGATTCGACGACAAAGAAACAGTCGAAACTAATACGACGAACGCTCTAAAGGCAATACCAAAAAACTAGTTCCAAGACTGCTTCCAAAAGTAGAAAGGCCGTTGGAAGCGTATTCTTCAATCAAATGGGGACTACTTTGAAGGATGACACTAGTCAGATGACGCAGAATAACAGCAGCGGGGAAATATAAAGGAAGGTCGGATACTTTTCGGACAGACCTCGTATACTAGAAAAAAAAAATTAAACTTAACTTACCTCCTAAATGAGTATTATAATGAAATCCATGCGTTGCACAATAGCCTTTAATCATTTCCACGTGTCCAGAATCTTTCATCAGCGGAAAATTAACTTCCATAACATGGCTACAAAATTCCATTAAACTTATTTTGTTCATTACATTCCGTATTACATCTTCATCTCTTGTACTCGGTGATATCTGTTTAAGTTTTTCTATGAAACTATTAAAAGCAATTTCAATTCCACGATAATAAAACCAGTTAACGTTGTCCGTGCATGAAGCATTCGCAAAATAAAAAGATTTTTGATAATTTTCAGGCATTTCAAAATAGTAGGTGTAAAATTTTGCCAAATATTTAAGTTTTGGAGGTTTTACATGAAGATACAATGAGCGAAACATTTTGATAGTTATGAAAATGACATTGATGACAAAGTGACAGTTTTTGACATAGACATTTTTATCTCCCGCTACCTTTGGTAAGGGAGGTATAGGGATCGTGCTAAAAATCGGATATCGAGATTTTATTGAATAAGTTTGTGTGGATCGTGTGGACACAATTACTCAAATACTATCAATCAGGAAATTTTTAAATTTTGTATACCCATTCTATACTAATGTGGGAAGAGCTCATTGGTTTTCAGTGTATATTGGATAACCGGAAGTATTATACCGTGAGTATTTTTTAACATTGGGTTTGTCATATCCATAGTTACGACTTGACATTTGATTGACAGCAATGTATTTGCCCGTTCCATTTAAAATGAAACATAGGGACCGAATTTGACATTTGATAAGACGTCAATAGAGGTTATTTTTGTTTAAATAATTATACCTGCATTCTAAATTAAAATTAGTTGTAGAAAAAATATAGTGTGCACCTTGTGCCCGAGTGGTTTTCTGACTCGGCTAAATTTCTTACAATATTTAAATATAATACTTCTGTCAAATTCATTTCCCATGTGTCATTTTAAATGAGACAGACAAATACATTGCTGTCAATCAAATGTCAAATTATAACTTATAGGAAAAACGGTTATCTGTCATATTGACAAGATGTCATTAGAGGTTAATTTTGTTTAAATAATTATACCTGTTTTCTAAAAATTAAATTTAGATGTAGAAAAAATACTGTGTGCACCTTGTGCCCGAAATATGTATAGTGTTCTCGAGTGGTTTTCTGATTCCGCTAAATTTCTTACAATATTTAAATATAATTCTTCTGTCAGATTTGTTCCCTATGTTTCATTTTAAATGGAACGGGCAAATACATTGCTGTCAATCAAATGTCAAGTCGTAACCATGGATATACAAGCCCAATGTTTCACGTTAAAAAATACTCACGGTACAAGCTTTTAACAGTTTTTCGATAACGGCATTTAATAAATAACTTTAAATATAATTTATAAAATAATTTACTTTTATATATCATCTTGCCTATGCATCAAGCAAAAATATATTTTATTCAATTTTGACGTTTTAAACTGTCATTATTAATTCCATAGCAACAATTATAAGTAACACTTTTTTCACAAGTGAATTAAAATTTTTTAAATCACTCTCACATTTTTTTTAATTCACCCTGCAACAAATAATGCATTTAAAATAACATCAGACACGAAATGAACACTTACCATAGTATTTATCAGACATTATCAGCCATTTTCATTATTTTTCAGGGCACAAATGACACAATAAATCTTTTTAAATAGATGATTTGACATCTATCATCGACAATTGTCTTGCACAGTCTACTACCTGATTAGTTTTTTGTTTTGTCAAAATTAAATATTATAATGGTTTTTATTACTGTGCTAACCGGGAACCACTAAGAAAACACTGCTTTACAACTGTGCACTATTTATTCCCCTTATAAATATAACAATCAGACATATCATACAATACAACTCTGGCGTTCACTATTCACTAACTAATCCCTCCTTCCTATCTTGTTCACCTTATAAAGTCTATAAACTCTTATGTATACCTTTCCTAGCTATTAATTTATATTCTATTAATTACTATTATTTATCGGTCTCCACAATTACTATTTCGTCAAAATTGAATAAAATATTGTACAAACCACGTGAGCTAAGAATGTTTATTCACTCGAAGAAATTAACTCACTCGCCCTTACGGGCTCGTGAGCTAAACTTTCTTCTCGTGAATAAACATTACCTTAGCTCACTTGGTGTGTAAATGTCTATTAAAAATACATTATTTTATTTACTATTAAAATTACGTAAATCTATCTCCAATTAAAAATTATTATTTTTTTTTTTTATTTTTGTCTGCAGCACAAGCCTTTTGCCGGTTGTTACATCATTAACAAGTATTAGATAACTAATTATTTTAAAAAATATACCTCCTAAAGTAGTAAACAGTCATTTACGATTTGTCTTTCGTAGTGAAAGGATGGTTGTACTCTTCTGGTTTGCTGGACCGTGCTCGACCATTCCTTTTTTTTGTTTTTGTATTTCATAGTATTTAAATCTGTGGTAGTTACCTCTACCCTTAAAATAAATTATAAAATTTTAGAATTAAATTCATTAAATTAAAGTGCGCCTAGATCAACCCAGGGCCCAGAAGGACGACGTGGGATACTCATATTTATTAACGGTAGTTTGGTAAAAAGTCCAGGTTTATCCTGAGACAAGGTATGTGAAAACAAACTTCCCAGCAAATTGAAAGTTTACAGTTTTTACATTAAAATATTTGTTTCACATTTTGCTAATAAAATCATATTTGCTGCTTAATTCTCAATTAAAATATGAAAAATACAATTCAAGTTCACTTTTATTCATCATTACTACATTTCTGTTACTTCAATTTTAATATTTCAAGTTTCTACCATAATTTAAATAATTTATAACAATTTATATTTTACAATCTAAATTTTATAACAATTTTTAAAATATTTTAGGTCAATAACTTGACATATTCCTCAATTTAATAATTGTTGCTGTACTCGTAATATGGGTATAATAATAATACGATATAAATACATAATACATAAAATAGTTAAAATCTTATACTTATATATTTTGTACCTATTTAAGACTTACAATTTCAAAATTTATTTGCACAATATCTCATACATTGTTGACATGGATTTTCCCATTTATTTATTTACATATAGAAACTATTAAATAAAAAATAATTAAATGACACACCCAACATGGGTAGTAACCAGTGATGGTATAAGTATTTACTGTTAAACAGGCTTGTATAAAATAAATTTTGATTTCAACTTTAAATAAATATAAAACTGAGTACAATGTGGCATATAAAGGAATGACAGTATGTGAGTGATTGGGTAAGCGAAATCTTGCTGTATAAAATTGCCCGGGAAATTTTATACTGTAAGACTAGCTTTAATTAAGGTAGACATAAGTTAGCTTAGAATAAGTTAGTTATAAGATAGGGCGCCATACTTGTACTCAGTTTTTTCTTTCAGTTATTTATTAATAAACAATTATTTGAATATATTTCTATAATAATAACTTGGGAAACTCCTGTCTGCAAAATAATCATTAGAAATTGTTTCATTTTAATTTTTAATATTCAATAATACCAATTCATTCTTTTAATTGATTCTTCTATTTTTTTTTTTTTTTTTTACTGTTATTGTACGCCAATTAATTTTGGCTTCAAATCCCGCACTCAACAATTGTGAAACAGAGGATATGTTTAAGTATTTGACCCAATTTTCTGATACATAATTTTTAACTTTTTACAAATTCAGAATAACGTATTGCATTTTTATTTTGTCAGAATTAAATTCGCAATAGTTCTTACTACTATTTTGTCAAAATTGAATAAACTATTTTATAAACTACGTGAGATAAGAATATTTATTCAGTCGAAGAAATTAACCAACTCGCCCTTACGGGCTCGTGGGTTAAACTTTCTTCTCATGAATAAACATTATCTTAGCTCACTTGGTTTATAAATATCTATTATCAAATATATAATTTACATTTTTAAAGTGTTACCAATTACAATTTTGCTGGGAAGTTGCTGTACATTGCAATGAATGTTCAATTATTATTATTAATAAATGAGAATACAAATATAATTAAGAATGAAAGGTGTGCGTGAGTGTGGATCGTATATATGGGTAAAACAAAAAAAAAAATACAACAAAAAAAAAATAAGAATAATATATGAAAACAAAAACCAATTTTTATTTATGAATGTTCCCCTGAATGTCCTGTGTGATTGAGGTTTATTTAGCATTGATAAATATTTGATAAGACATAATATTTCAACATTTTTATTAGGACAATAATATTTTGCAAAATTTATATATGTTTGAAAGAAAATTTTGAATCTATTTCATTCAGTTGAAATGACTTTATCTGGGTCTTAAGAGAAAAGATCCCACACCCAACTAGGGGTAAAGAACATTATAATATACAAATATTTTGCATTTATTCAAATCTTAAAATTAAAATGAAATGAATAATAAGTTATATAAAAACATTCATTGCAGTACAGCCTAGTTAAGTTTTAGTTTAAGGGGGCGCGTCGTCATCCTAATTTTAACTTGTAAATCTAACTTAAATTGTAACTTTCGTCCCGGGTGAATTTGCTCGCGTAACCTGGTATAAGATCCGGGTCGCTAACTTTCGCATATCCGGCATGAGGTCCGGATCATTTCTGTTCTGTTGACATCGTACAGGCCAGGGTCCTGGACATCATCGTCCTTCTAGACACCGTGGGATATAATCGTCATCCTAACTTTAAATTTTAAATGGTAGATTTCATGCCGGCATGAGGTCCGGATTGATTTGGTTTTTTTTTTTATTATTAGCTCGTGTAATCCGGTATGAGGTCCGGATCGATTAGGCCAGGAACCCAGGACCTGGACAACGGGGGACAACGAGGGATCGAGAAAGGAGCAAGTCTTCAAGGCGAATTAAAGACGCGAATATATTCGAAATTTGTTGCGAACCGCGTACGGGAAATTTTGAACAGATTTTGATATTAATTTTATTTTTTGTTTTGTCAGGAATATTTTTTTATAAACTGTAGTTTGGGGTTTGCAGGGTTAATATTTGCCATAAATTCGTTCGCGAAAATCGATTTATAATATATTTGGGGTGGGATTTTGGGATTGTTTCATTATATTATATTATCTTATATTATATATGCTCGTATATAATATAAATATGATATAATATATTTATTTTATATGTTATGCTTTTTTCCTAGCGCACTGGGTATTTGGCGTGCCAGTATTTTTAGTACTGTGCAATGAATACTCATCAAATTCCGCCGTAAGTCTCTCGCGGGCATGAAAATGTTCGGTGGACTTTACACATGGTAAAAAAAAGCTTTGTTGCAGATTACTAAAATTAGTACCAGCAGCTAATTTCGTAATCACAATGAAGTTGTTTTTTTTCGTGAGGTGAGCAACCCTCGTCCAAGAAAACTTACCCTCCGTAAGGATTGCACGGGGTCGGTTTTCGCGGAATGGGGAGGGCGCGGTCGTAGGTCCAAACACTGTATGGAATATGACGATGAGCAATAGTTTATCGGCGTATGCATATCAGTGGTTGGAACGCGCTTGGCCCCAGCAGGCCGCGTCCGTGAACAAGCCACAAATAGGTTCATTTCATCTCATTATCATTTTTGTTAGGGTTTCAGGCGCGGGCGATTCTGTTTATAGTTGGTATGAGATCGTTAGGGTTTTGTAGGACACCCCGGTCGTGGTTTAGGCCGGGGTGGCTCTGTCTTCAACTCCTTTGAATCGCAGGAGGTTTGGACAGGGTTCCCTGCCCAAGTGGAGAGACCTTGTCGTGGTGGCAGGGCTTAACCATACCCAAATTGGGGTGGGACCAACGTCTCCACAAATTAACGAATTAATATCTGTTTCTGGTTAATATATTAACAAAATAATTATTTTGGCACATATCAATTCGATAATTTTAATTTAAATGCAATTATTTTAATAAATGAACAAATAAAATACTTTTTGCGGAATATAGTTATAAAAAATCTGATGACCTCCCGCCAATTCAATGTTTAAAATAGCAATGATCTTTAACTAAAGTATCACTTCCATTTGATCTAATTTGTTGTTCCAATATAAAAATCTGTAATACGAAATTTTGGATAATATTTAATTATGTTTTCCTCAAAAATCTTTTAAGAGTTTTACTTAAAGTACCACTTCCGGTTTATCAAAGTCAAAATCTAATATGTTTCAAATTATATACAAGTTTTTAATATCAAAGTTTTTGGATCATATTTTAATAGATTTTAAGGAATAATCGTCACACATTACTGTAAAAATGTGTTGTAGGGCCCTAATTCGTGATTATTTACTGAAAAAACTCCCTATCGAATTTTTTGACCGAAAACGTTACCTTCCTTACTTATGGTGTGGCGGCAGGTAAAAATACATATTAATGTATCGAAAATAAACTAATACAAAAATTGTCAATTTACTAATTTTTCCAGAAAGTAGCCCAATTTAGAGCAGCTGATGTTCCTTTAGCCAGATCTTCTCTCGTGCATTCCTCTTCTAAGATGGCGCACGTCAGCAGGTGGGTCATTATTTGTTCTTGACTACAATGGCAAAATGGGTTCAACTTTGTACCCCCAGTTATACCCATATGTATTTCATATTTTCCTACTTGACTTCATAGGCGATTTAAAATTTTCCAATTGGGTCATTCTTGGTCATTATCTGGTGGTGGTGGTTTTTCATCTTTTACAAATAAAGTAAAAAGAAAATTATGATAAGTTATTTAACAACGAATTTAATTCAAGCAATTTGAAATAAAATATTAGATATCTTTATGAGGAATGAGGATTTTCAATGTGTCTTTGCTTATAAAACAAAAAGTAGGGGTTGAACACTTTAAATTTAAATATATTTTATCTTTAAAATATCCTAATTTTTATTTATTTTGAATATTACAGGGTTCTATGCAGTATGGCCGATACACCTTTCGAATGTACCCTCATGAAACCTGATTTCATCCAGTATCATCGTTGGAGAATGAATCCCGAGACATGGAGAAGAATTTCCCGAAAAAAATGCACCCTTATGCCCTCCCCATAAACCCTATTTTAAAGGTATTTATGTCCATTGCCATCTACTTCTCAATAAAACCAAATTAATTCATAATATTTTTTGTATTATGTTATTATTTATATATAATTTTCGGTAAAAATTGATGTACGCTCTTGTATGATGAATTTAAATTACAAATTACTATTTAAGAATCTTAAATTAATAATTATTTTCAAATAAATACTCTTCATCCGTTCAAAATCGATATGATTTTATTGTATTCGAATTCTCCTGTATTTCCACCAATCACAAGCTTCGTTATTTTTGCCAATCAAATCGTTAGTTTCACCAGATTATCACCAATCACATGAGAGCACGCCGTAAGCGGTAAGCGTCACGTCACTGCGTCACATGTTGTGCAAGCAGGTTGATGTAAAGAAGTGGTTTTATGTTTTTGTGATATATTTTGTGATTAAAATAACTTATTTACGTGTTATATTTGTGAAATGGACTTGGAGCAGTTGAATTCGAATGCTTAGCTGTAGTTTGAAAGGTAAATTACTTCTATATAAATATGTATTTGTATATTGAATTCATCATAAAACAGCCTTAATATATGTAATATATTGTTGCATTTAACATTCTTTTACATTAGTAAAAGTATTAATACATTCTTATATGACGCAGAATGTCTAACCTTGCTTTTTGAAGATCGTATATGATTTGCATCTTTTAGTATCATATTTTTAAGAACTTAAACGTAAAATCGTGTAGTGAATATTTCTAGCTACAGTTTGATAGGTATATTGTTTAATTTTATAATAAATTTAAGGACAAAAATCATATTGAAATATCTAATGACGCTACGTACATCTTCAAGTTCTAAATTAAATATGCATAGGTATCAAATTCATCATTAAACAGCAGCTAATACGTTTTTACATTGGAGTATTTTTAATCTTGCTTTTTGAATAACATACGCAACTTTATCGAAATATCTGTATAATGTTATGTAATGCAGTGTTTATCTATAGTGTTGTGCAACAGTTTTGAGTCAAACAGATTTTTAAATCATTATCATATATTGTAAAGGTGATACAACAATCAAACAGTTGTATTAATAAACATATGCATTTGCGCATAAAATATGTTCCTATTATAAACCAGAAACTATGTAGGTAAATAAAATTATGTAGTAACAAAATAGTTTATCGTGCTGTGCAAAAATATTGCGCCAAAAATATGCTTATTTCAAAACAACAAATAATATGTTCAATCTTTTTTCGTTTTGTTCTCCATATTTAATAGTTTATCATCATTCCTTTTGATACAATCTCTGCAGAATACACTCAGATATTGATTAAATTAAATTTATAAAACTGTCTTGTGGTGTACATCTTGTCATTTATTTTCTAAATCGTTCCATAATTCAGACTTGTTTTTCTTTTCCATCGCGTATTGTTAACTTCTGGCATAAATGTTTTAATGGATTTAAATTCGGAGATTAGGGTGGTCAAACTAAAATTCGGACTTTTGACTTAAAATTTATTTTACTGCTTTAAGCCGGGTTTATGCAGTAATAACATAGTCACTAACATAATCACAGTCTTAAGTTATAGTCATAAGAACAGTCTTAACACGTAAAGTGCCATGGGGGATCAACGCTGTCCCCCATTTTCCTTAAACCTTACGGTCCATTGTGGCCATGGGGGATACATGTACTCCGACAAACCGAAAATTATTTGCAGCCAGATCACATCACGTTCGTGCGACATTTCAATGTAAATTATAGGGAAATATATTTGGTAGGTAGCAAGCAAAATGTAAGTTAATTTGGTTTCGATGTAAACATTTTTTAAAATTATTTATGCTGAGTATTAGCATTGTGGCCGTGGGGGATTAACGCTGGTTGACATAAAAAATATATCAAAATGATGCAGAAAAATTTTCGTTTTGTACAATTTTTTTTAAATATAACTATTTTAAATTAAAATAAAACCAAAATATGAAATAAAAATTTTTGGCCCGAGGGAACCTAAAACTTAAATTTCTATTGTGGCACTTTACGTGTTAAGGTAGGTGCTCGTTTATGCAGCATGTTTGTTATGGCTATTAATATGTCACTTTCTAACCTCATTTACTTTTATTTATAATAAATATTGTACTTGTCGAATAAATAAATATGGATAAGTTAACATATGATAGAGAAAAAAATAGTTTGTTCATAAATAAACAACATTACAATAATAATAGACGTCATGTTTTCTGATACTGACAGTTCTCAGGCTTGCGCAGTTTGTTAGTCGTCATAGTCATAGAGATAAAACTAAAATTAATCCAATTCTGTGATTATGCTCATGTTCATGATACTGACTATGACTATGACGATGTTGCATATACAGCTCTATTATAAAAAACATATTCTAATTCTTAAGACTTAGACTGCAACTATAACAATGACTATGATATTGCTGCATAAACCCGACTTTAGATTTTAGTTTATTTTATCCTTTCGCTTTGTTGGTTTACGGGGTTCTATTACATCTTGGCTTATCAGCTAATGATTTTGGCAATTTATATTTGGTAATAATTCTATTTGCTGTGCTTTTATCGATCTTTAGGAAGTCTGCTATCTCACGAGAAACCTCTCCTTGTCGAGAAAGGTTTATTGCGGTTTCTTGTAACTGAAAGTGGGTGTATTTTATTATTTTGTTAGAAAATAACTTAAATTAATATTGAATTGAATATTATATATTTGAAAGTATTTACATATATTACAATCTCGATTACAGTAACCTATATAACTACATAACAATGCAAACAATGATGTAGAGACGAATTATTTTCATTTGATATAAAAAACGCCCATAACTATTAGTTTAAAACTTAGTAAAACAACATTCATTCTCTAAATAATGAAAATTTTTATTTTATATGTTGATCTATTTATTGCTCAGTACATTATACATAAACTGGACAATAAATCGTATGTTCTACGCGTTGAAATGCTAATGAAAATTTCTCAAGAACACTGAACCGATGTTACATCTTTAGATAAGAAAATCATTATTGCAATAATAACCAATGTGGACATATCAGTAGGGCTTTAGTACTATAAACACTTTAAATAAGAGAATTAGTAACATTAATGATCAACATTAATAGTACCTAGTGTTAATGTAATCCTGGTTTTATTAACACTGAAAATTACTCGTTTATTTGAAATCACTCATTTTCAAAGTCATGAAATGTTAACATTGGTTGTTCTTGCTTTAAATTATAGATTTTTAATGTGTGTAATTTGGTGAAAAATACAACTTATATGTGATAGTGAATCTGTGATAGTGAATATATCAGTATTATATTATAATTGCTCTACTTTATTCCCTATTGATACAGTTTTTTCTAAGACATAGTCACACTATAGTAGTTAATATATTCAAATTAAACATATATTTGTTTAAAAAACTTTATATTAAATTATTGATCTATTTTTAATTGTATCTCTGTATATAAATCTTTGCATCACTATTATTTATTTGAAAGTATTTACATAGGTATATTAAAGTAATCTATATCTCGGTAAGTCTTAGAAAAAAATGTTATACATTATACTCGCAAAAATCTGTAATATTATGTAATAACTTATACGATACGATTTAATAAATATTTGGCGATATATATTTCATTATTGATTTATTTACAAGTCCTCATAGAATAATATTACAATATGTAACACAAATAAAATGTATTATATAAATGATCAATAAAAACAGTAAAAAAGAATACAATTTCTCAATTCAAAAACCTTGTTTCCTATCCTCAAAAATTACATTCCAGCACCCAGAAATTCACCAAAATACGAACTAGATCATCAAAATGAGATCAGCAGGATTTGCGGCCTATAGGTAAACAACCAGCAAAATAACGATTCGAGAGCACCGCAAAGCGATCGCCGATCTGCAACCTGCATGAATAATTTTAGCGCCTAAATTTCAACGTAGTGCACAGCAGATTACAAAAGCAAGTAGCCTACACGACAAAATTTCTAGCCAGCAAAATCCGTGCCACGAGCACCAGCAAGGCTTCTGGTCGTCAAAATCGCAAAAATCGTGTAAAATCGACGTTTTAGGGCCGTAGCGGCCGAAAAGTAGCACTTTACTGCCGTTACGAGCATTTTTGAGCTCTCAGGCGATTTTTCAGCCGATCGCAAGGCATTTACCCACCAAAATTCAGAAATCCATCGATCGCAATACTGTTGCTAGGCTTCTGGCTGACAAAATTGTAGATTCGGCGATGTTCAGCGTGTAGCAAGACTACTAGTCACGAAAACGAGAATTTGTGAGCTCTCTGGCCGAACGAAATGTATTCACCCACAAAAAATCAAATTTCTGACAATACGGTAGCCTGTAGTAAGGCCTGGTGATCGAATCATGAATCTCAGGTCTCCCACCACAGATTTCTAGCTATGTATAATACTGGCTGTCTGTTGAATTTACAGCCATTCGTGCAGCGTGAGCGGTGGCGTCCTACCGTACACTCTTTGCCGTGAAATTACGTAATAACGTCTATATCAAGCTATATACAGGTTTCTAGAAATTTTTTGCTGGCTAGGCCCCAGGAACCAGCGGAGCGATCCGATCCTAGCTCCCAGCAACCCGCCTAGCACCCACGTGCTCGCCTTCGGCTCGTAGCCCAGGCGCGCTCGTGGATGGCTAGGGCGGGTTGCTGGTAGCTAGCATGGGATGCTCGGCTGGTTCCTGGTGGCTAGTAAGCGGGATTCGAACCTGGATCTTTAGGATGGGAGATTTTTGTTGGTCGTCGTTCTGGTTGTGGATTTATAGGTTGTGAACTGGTTTCTAAGCGGGATATGAACTTAGATCTTTGGATTGCAATTTTTTGTTTCGGAAATAGGGTGTTAGAATGAAATATTAATATTATTTTATCGGTATTTATTGGTCATAAATATATTACATAATGGTTTACATAATGCATTGCTATATTTTGCAAAGATATTGTTTTAATACAGAGATATATGCGAATGACAATTATATACATAAATAAATGTATCTTGATTTGTAACTGAAAGATGATATTTGATATATAGGTTTATTTTTAATTATATATATGAGAACATATGATATAAATTGTTTATTCTGATTCATTGAAATATACAAGTAGGCTAACATATATGATTGACAACAATCGATCGATTAATTGTTGAAAGAACTTTTATAAGGATCATTTGTTTTAACAAAAAGAAATAATAGAAGACATTAATTATGTATAAGATGATCATATATTTATTTATAACAGAAAATCCTTACAAAGTTTTTCCCTAACATTTTTTGGATATTGAAAATATATTCTGTTTAAAATAATATATTTTACAACTTCAAAATTAATTATCTCTCTTGCTATAAACTTTTGGGATTCAAATTCGAAATCGCACATAGCTAAAAGATATATTTAAAAAAATGTAAACTAAAGTTTAAACAAAATGAAAAGAAAATTTTGAGATGGTTTTTTTAAATCCAATTGTTAAATATAAAAATGAAGTTTAAAAAATTTTCAATCATGCAAACAATATATAAAATATTTTTGAACTATTGGCTATATTTGTTTTAAATTATATCTAACATGTAAATGTTAATATATTGATTAACTCTGTGGAATCGAAATATGAGGCCCAAAATTTTGTGATCTATATAATTAGGGATAAGGTATCAATTTATCAGTTTTATATCTTAATTAATGGATTTCGAAGTTTAAAATGTAATGTTTTTAATTACGTCCAAACTCTTATTACGTCATTCTTACAGGAGAGATAATTATTTTGTGATACAGTTTTAAATTAGAAGACGTGGTGCATAGGTGATTTGAAAGCAAAATGTTTTTATCATCTTTTTCAACGGACGTAGAAAAAGGATGTGTGTAAATTATCATTTTCCGCTCTAGATACACAAATAACTGTTTTTCAATGTGCGAATATGTTATTAAGTGTATTTTAAATATAATTATACAAATTAGGTTTTTTCTTACTATGTTTTATTAAGAACGATCAGAGTATTAGATTACAAGTGTGTACTCGTATGTATGTAGGGGATGCAAATGATGGTATAGAAAAATAGAGCTAAGTCCGAATTACTTATATAGTTTCGAGATATTGAAATAATAAAGTTTTAAATATGTAATATTGATTCATATATTGTTCATAATAACTTTAAAATTAAATACTTCAAGAACTAAGAGTGATAGCAAATTATCCTAATCTTATTTTTATTTGTTGGATTATTTTCTATAAGTAAACGTAATTTCAGCACTTTGGAATCGCTGAAAACATTTTCAGCAATGCTTGTTTCACAACAGGTATATCTATTGACAATAGCAATTTAAAAAAATGAGTATATGAAAAACTAAAAGAAAAAGCGACTTGCATTTTCAAAATTTAGCTGTAGAGGGTTATTTCGCAAATTTATACAAAATTTAAAAAGATTTAAATCGCTGAAAAAATTTTCAGTAATGTTTATTTCAAAACGTGTTCATGTTTATTAAAAATAGCAACTTTGAAATTGAATATCACGAAAACTAAGAAAAATAGCGTATCATACTTTTTAAATTTGTATATAGAAAGTAATTTTCTAAATTGTTTCAATCACTGGAAAAGAAAATCAGTAATGTTTATTTTAAGCCGTGTATATGTTTATTGAAAATAGTAACTTTAGAAATGAATATCACGAAAATTAAGAGATATAGCGACTTGTACTTTTCAAAGTGATATTAAGGAATTTATTTACTATATGGTAAACTTAATTTTAGAATATATAAATCGCTGAAAAAGTTTTCAGTAATGCTAGTTTCAAGATGAGTACATCTCTATTGAAAATAGCAAGTTTAAAAATTAATATCTCGTAAACTAACAGAAATAGCCATTTGTACTTTTCAAATTTGAATGTAGGAAATTATTTTGAATATGTATAATTATTTTCCAAATGTATAAATCGTTAAAAAAAAAATCAGTAATGTTTAGACTTAGCTCTTTCGTTTCTTGTACCCTTCAAATAATATGTATGTATGTATAATATATGTTTGTAATGTATGAGAACCTAACGTAATACGTTTTGAGATGTTGAAATATAATTATGAAAATGAAAATGGGAATTGTATAATGACATGATTTTATTCTCTGTCATTTAAATATGCTTATATGTATGAGTGTTTTCAACACTTGTTTATAAAGTTTTTATTAGTAGAGTAGATGATTTTTCATGTTAAATGGTTATATAACATAAGTAGTGTATAGGTGTGAGGAGGTTTTATTTATTTACATAAATTTGATAAATATGACTAGGGTGTACAAAATCCATGTTGGGGTTGTTTTGGGGTGCGATGCTCTGCAACAGGGTGACCATCTTCAATGCGGAAATCAGGATTCATGAACTGCAACTCTCTCGGGTACTTTTGCAGTATCGTCTGTTTAAGTGCACAGCTTATCTTTCTGCAACAATAGAAAATATACTCGAAAGCAACAAATATAAATTAGTGGTTAATGGTCATAGAAAATAATATGATTTTATTTGTAGATTATTAAGAATTATTTGAAGTACATATAATTATTATTTAAAAAGATATATTAATGCCAAAGAAAGTGCGAGATATTCAATATTACAAAAGAATGAATAAATATTTCAATCGATCAATAATTATAGATTTTAATGCATAGTGTACGATATTAAAGTATTTTAATAATGAGGTATAAGTTACGTAATTTCACAAATAAAAAAAGGATGTCACCATTTGTCGTATTATCCTACATATTCATAATTACGTATAGGTATATGGTACAAAATATATGTAGTAAAATATATAGGACATACAAGATGAACACAATTCATGGCAGATGTATAACATTAGAAAACATTTTTTTTCAAATATCTTTGCCATAAAACTATATGGGGCTTTATACATGGTATTTATCAAATAAAAAGAAACAACTATGAAGTATTATAAAAGCAAAAAAAAACTCACTTTGAATAAATGAAATCTATGGATATAACTCTAAGTCCTGCAGGTATCCTAACGTCCTCTCCAAGCACCAGGAAGTCGTCCTCGTGGTCACAGTACACCAGCACACTACACACACGTCTTTACACTAGCACTGTAACAAACAAACTGAAAGAATTAATCCAAGTAATAGTTAGGGTGTTAAATAATTTACCCCGTAGAAATACAAGTCAACAATTTAATAATAATGAGTCATTATAAATAATAATTGCTTCTTATGTATTATGTAATTCGTTCACGTGTTTTGAAAATTATGAATGTAGAAGTAGCGCGAAAAAAATTTGAGTACACAAAATACAAAATTACCTTTTTTATTATAACATTTTATTAAATATGTGTGTCCTTTTCAGATGCAGCCGTGTGAAAAGCCGACTTCCTGGTGTTGCAGACTTAGCGACTTGGAGTTCCGACATTGTAACCTGAAGCACTCAACAATGGTGAGTTACATTTTAGTAGATATTTCTTGTAATCTCGCCGATGGGGATTAGCTGTTAAATCTTCGTTTTGATGAAAACTACCCCTGTAAAATTAAATTAAACAATATAATACTAGGTATATGTAGTTCACTACAAGTCCGATTATTTTTCATTAATTCGTACACGCTGATTAAGGGAAAAATAATGAAAAAATTCTCTAGGCCATAGTTTCTAAAATAGAAATTTTTATTTTTAATGCAAAATTGACAATATTTTTTGAGTTTGACGGCCTATAACTAATGAATGGTAAAAGATACATTAACGGGCGTTGCGCCATTCGATTCTACGGACTTTTCTACATATGTTTACTTATTTTGAATAACCGTGTCTAGCTAGTATAGTAAGAGTAAGCAAAAATGAAAAAATGGTAACTTTAAACAATTCAGTAGTCCACTGAAAATCCGACCAGCCTGTATTTAAATGGAAAGTATCGTTTTCTCTTAATTCAAGCATGGTGATTACGGGAAAAATAATGAAAAAATTCTCTAGGCCTTAGTTTCTAAAATAGAAATTTTTATTTTTAATGCAAAATTGACAATATTTTTTGAGTTTGACGGCCTATAACTAATGAATGGTAAAAGATACATTAACGGGCGTTGCGCCATTAAATTCTACGGACTTTTCTACATATGTTTACCAATTTTGAATAACCGTGTCTAACGAGTATAGTAAGAGTAAGCAAAAATGAAAAAATGGTAACTTTAAAGAATTCAGTAGTCTACTAAAAATCCGATTAGCCTGTTTGTAAATGAAAATTATCACTGAAAATCCGACCAGCCTGTATTTAAATGGAAAGTATCATTTTCTCTTAATTCAAGCATGCTGATTACGGGAAAAATAATGAAAAAATTCTCTAGGCCTTAGGTTCTAAAATAGAATTTTTTATTTTTAATGCAAAATTGACAATATTTTTTGACTTTGACGCAGTGGCGTTCCCAGGATTTTGGTCTAGGGGGGGCGATTAATAATTTCATGTACTTATTTTCTCATATTTATATATTATAATACAAAGATATTTTAAGATATTGAGGTAGGAAGGTTAACATTAAAATTTAAGAAACGTTAAATAAAAAATGAGATATTTTAGATAAGAACATCAACCAAAAAAATGTTATTGTATATTATTATATTACATAGAGCTGACAAGATATTGTATTATGAAGTCTAATTTACGGTTGGATCTTTTTGTGAAACTTTGTATTACTTTTCCAACATCTATTTCGGTGAATGTGTAGAATTGCTAAACCTATGTCTTCGTCCATTTTATTCCGTAAGTATGTCTTTAATCGACGAAGTGTTGTAAAACTTCTCTCTGCCGATGCTGTACTAACAGGCAATATTAATTTTTACTTTAAATAATTAAAATTGAAATGACGACAAAAGCAGAAATGATTGTTAACCCTTGATATAGTGAATACGATTTAAACACCCATATTTAATAAAACTAAAGACCGAGTAATATTTAAGACCTCCATAAATGATAATCAATCTTTATTAGGTGGCTACATTTGGGTGTCATATATTGTCATATTTTATTTGTTGTAAATCAAGAAATTCCAACACATATATGAAAGACGGAGAATACATAATTTTTAAATACAAAGCTTTTCTGGCATTCCTTTAATTGTGTGTGTGTGTGTGTAGGTCTAGGGGGGGCGATCGCCCCCCCTCTGGGTACGCCACTGCTTTGACGGCCTATAACTAATGAGTGGTAAAAGATACATTGACGGGCGTTGCGCCATTCAATTCTACGGACTTTCCTACATATGTTTACCAATTTTGTACAACCATGTCTAGCTAGTTTAGTAAGAGTAAGCAAAAATAAAACTCATATTTGTACAAATTTTCATTAGTCATGGCAAAATAAATGTCATTGTATATTTTAACTTTAAAACGAAATTATTGAAAAACTAAGTGAAATAGTTGTTTTCTACAGCAACGTAAAGTTGCAGGAATTTGAATTGCCTGATATTCACTCATGTTTGTTTCAAGATGGCTAAATTATCTATTGTGTATACCATGATAAAAATAAAATAAATTAAAAACTAAATGAGATAGCGATTTGCAGATTTCAAATTTGGATTCCGGGGGTTGTTTCAAATATGTATACATAGTTTTAGAAATTTGAATCGCCGGATACAGAGTTAAATTTCAGAAGGAAATATTTGAACTTAGCTTTTTGTTTTTCTGTACCTTTTAAATAGTATTTATGCATGGATATATGGTATGTGAATTTCTTATATAATGAACTGTAAAATATATGACAATGAAGATATATAATGACATGAATTGATTTTGTGCCAATTTTTTAGCCATGTATTAGTTATACGAGTACATAATATTTAGGAGGCTAACTTTTATTTATTTATTTACATAAATCTTATAAATAAGTCTTGAGGGGCACCAATACATGTTGGGGTGTCTTCAGTGTTATGCTCTGCAACAATATGATCATCTCCAACGCTGAAATCAGGAAAGACATCCTTCTACGGCTTGGCAAGGATTGTAATTCATCTCTGTTACATGTTTCTGTAACAATAAAAGTATAATCGAAATAATATTTGGATTAGTGGTTACAGATAATAATACGGATGGATTTAGAACTGTTTCAATCGTTTGTAATTATTAAAAATAAAATACCTAATATGAAAGTAAGTGTGGTGTGAGAAATTTAATATTAACAAGAACATTTAAATTTTTAATTATTTAAATATAAAATATTTGTAGTAAAATATATAGTACGTCCAACAATGTATGATATTAACACTATGAATAATTCTAAATTAACTCAAATTCTTTTCCACACATCAATTATAATTCAAATATAAAGTATATATACACCCGAAATAGTCGTTAAAAATAATGGCTAATATATCCAATAATGGTTACTAAAAGTAGATTAAAAATATAAAAAGAAACTTACTATGAATAAATTATTTCCCTAAGTATAAGTCCAAGTCTTGAAGATGTCCAAAAGTCCTCTCCAGGCACTAGGAAGTCGTCCTCAAAGGCACAGTACACAAGCACACCACACGTCAGTTCACTAGCACTGTAACAATGAAACTGACAAACTGACAAAATTGATCTATGTAACAGTTAGGCATTAGATAACAATGGTAGTCAACAATCAAAATAATGAGTATAAATTATAGTTGATGTCTATGTATTACATAATTTTGTAGTCGCTCGTACGATTTTTTTAAATTAGTATTTGTAAACACCGCGAAATATAATTTATGAACTTTAGGGTTGATAGAAAGGGTTGTATTTGTTTCAAGATAGGAAAATGTCTTTTGCGTATACCATGATAAAACTAAAATATTTTAAAAACTAAGTGAGATAGCGACTTGCAGTTTTCAAATTTGAATTCAGGGGGTGTTTTTCTATATGTACACTAAGTTTCAGGAATTCGAATTACTGAAAAAAAGAATTCAGTTATGTTTGTTTCAAGATAGGAAAATGTCTTATGTATACCATGATAAAAGCAAAATATTTTAAAAACTAAGTGAGATACTGATTTGCAGTTTTCAAATTCGAATTCAGGGGGTGTTTTCTATATGTACGCTAAGTTTCAGGAATTCGAATTACTGAAAAAAAGAATTCAGTTATGTTTGTTTCAAGATAGGAAAATGTCTTTTATCTATACCATGATAAAACTAAAATATTTTAAAAACTAAGTGAGATAGCGACTTGCAGTTTTCAAATTTAAATTCAGGGGGTGTTTTTCTATATGTACACTAAGTTTCAGGATTTCGAATTACTGAAAAAAATAATTCAGTTATGTTTGTTTCAAGATAGGAAAATGTCTTTTATGTATACCATGATAAAACTAAAATATTTTAAAAACTAAGTGAGATAGCGACTTGCAGTTTTCAAATTTAAATTCAGGGGGTGTTTTTCTATATGTACACTAAGTTTCAGGATTTCGAATTACTGAAAAAAATAATTCAGTTATGTTTGTTTCAAGATAGGAAAATGTCTTTTATGTATACCATGATAAAACTAAAATATTTTAAAAACTAAGTGAGATAGCGACATGCAGTTTTCAAATTTAAATTCAGGGGGTGTTTTCCTATATGTACGCTAAGTTTCAGGAATTCGAATTACTGAAAAAAAGAATTCAGTTAAGTTTGTTTCAAGATAGGAAAATGTCTTTTATGTATACCATGATAAAAATAAAATATTTTAAAAACTAAGTGAGATAGCGACTTGCAGTTTTCAAATTTAAATTCAGGGGGTGTTTTTCTATATGTACACTAAGTTTCAGGATTTCGAATTACTGAAAAAAATAATTCAGTTATGTTTGTTTCAAGATAGGAAAATGTCTTTTATGTATACCATGATAAAACTAAAATATTTTAAAAACTAAGTGAGATAGCGACATGCAGTTTTCAAATTTAAATTCAGGGGGTGTTTTCCTATATGTACGCTAAGTTTCAGGAATTCGAATTACTGAAAAAAAGAATTCAGTTAAGTTTGTTTCAAGATAGGAAAATGTCTTTTATGTATACCATGATAAAAATAAAATATTTTAAAAACTAAGTGAGATACGGATTTGCAGTTTTCAAATTTAAATTCAGGGGGTGTTTTTCTGTATGTACGCTAAGTTTTAGGAATTCGAATTACTGAAAAAAAGAATTCAGTTATGTTTGTTTCAAGATAGGAAAATGTCTCTTATGTATACCATGATAAAACTAAAATATTTTAAAAACTAAGTGAGATAGCGACTTGCAGTTTTCAAATTTAAATTCAGGGGGTGTTTTCCTATATGTACGCTAAGTTTCAGGAATTCGAATCACTGAAAAAAAGAATTCAGTTATGTTTGTTTCAAGACAGGAAAATGTCTTTTATGCATACCATGATAAAAATAAAATATTTTAAAAACTAAGTGAGATACGGATTTGCAGTTTTCAAATTTAAATTCAGGGGGTGCTTTTCTGTATGTACGCTAAGTTTTAGGAATTCGAATTACTGAAAAAAAGAATTCAGTTATGTTTGTTTCAAGATAGGAAAATGTCTCTTATGTATACCATGATAAAACTAAAATATTTTAAAAACTAAGTGAGATAGCGACTTGCAGTTTTCAAATTTAAATTCAGGGGGTGTTTTCCTATATGTACGCTAAGTTTCAGGAATTCGAATCACTGAAAAAAAGAATTCAGTTATGTTTGTTTCAAGACAGGAAAATGTCTTTTATGCATACCATGATAAAAGTAAAATATTTTAAAAACTAAGTGAGATAGCGACTTGCAGATTTTAATTTGAATTGAGGGAGATGTTTTCTGCATGTATATAGTAAGTTTAAGGAATTTACATTGGAAATTCCAACTTTAGGGCTCAAAATTTCTGAAACTAAGTAAGATGGGAACTTGTATGTTTCAAATTTGATTTGCACATGAATCTTTGTATACATAAGCAACGTTTTCAAATTGTTGAAATGTTGACAAATACTTTTCTATAGAATATTTCAACTTTACATATTAATATGAATAGAAAAGTGGTTTTATAAATGCAATCACAAAGTGCAGATACAATAAATAAGTTATTACATTTATAATTTTATTAATAAATCATTTTTTTTGCAGATCATCAAGTTTTCGACGTTCCAGTGGTAAGAGACGCAGATATCGCGATTTGGAGAACCCGTTCGTGTGTCTACAGTATCCTGGGGCTTCTCTCCGGACCTGGTGGATATGATTTCGATGTCTGGATCAGGAAACTATCCCCTACGGTATCGTGAAGTCGTGAACCGGTTCGCTTGATTTTCATACTTCAAGTTCTATGAAATATAAATGTGAGAGTTTTTCATATTTTCATTTATTACTACTACAAGAATAACGATAGTACTTAAATAGGGAAGTAAAAATTTATATTTTACATAAAATTCGTTATTGGTAGACACATTTGTTTTGTGCTCAACAACTTAGAAGAAATGTAAATGTAATATCAAAGGTTCATACTTACCTATGGTGAATTTTCATAATATATCATCCGCTGTTGTATCATCACTGTAATATATCATCATCGGCGATTTTCACAGATCAGAATACACTATGTAGTAAATATTACGTAACACTTACTTCAATTAGAATAACTTGTATAACACTTGGTATTAGTAAAACACTTTTACGGACAATTATACACATTTAATAATAGGAAAGACTTTTTTTTAAATATACAGCAACTGTATAGTAAACTAACTCACGACACAATATAATTTTGAATAAGAATTAAACAATGAACACTAACGGAAGGACAGAGTCTTATGCAACATTTTAAATAATATCTAAAATTATAAGAAGCAGAAATACGTTGTATAAGTTAAAATGAATTTTGAATATTTAGATTTTATTGTAAATAATAATATACATATGAACATTTAAATTTAATGTACTATTAACTTACTAAATTTAGATTTTTTAAAAAGTTTAAACAAAATGAAAATTATTTAAAGTTATTTAAATAATTTTTAAAAAGTTAATAGGGTAAGGGCCGGTACTTTTGCTCCTGATTAAAACATTGATTAGATACTAAGGTGTTAAATTAATCACAAGTTTTTAAACATGATTAATTAGATACCGGTACTTTTAACAAATATTTTAAACGATTAACAAATCGTTGATTAACTCCAATTGGCAATACAATACAAATATCCCTAAAATTGTTTGAACTTATAACTGACGTACGCATTTGATCATATCTCTAATGTAGAAAAAGACAGATAACAATTATTGTAATGTGCAAAATTGGCGTCAATGACATTTCAGGTTATTGTTCACCTGTCAAAAAGCGTTAATTTTTGTTCGTGTCTGATCATTATTAAATTTATGTAAAATGGATAAAAAGCGTGACAGAGGAACAAATTTTACTCCAACAGACGTTGATAATCTTATGAAATGTGTTTTGGAGGAGGTAAATATAATAGAAAATAAAAAAACCGATGCTGCCACTGGGAAGGAAAAAACTATGGCATGGAAAAGAATAGAAAATGCATTCAATTCTACTAATGTGAATACTAAACGTGATATTAATTCTATAAAAATAAAATATGATAACATAAAAAGGAATTTAAAAAAGAAAATTACAACTTCCAAAAGTCAATATAAAGGAACTGGCGGTGGCCCATTGACGGATATAAAATTTTCGTGGTACGAGGAACAATTATATTCTGCATTGCAATTCGGAATAATTGGTTTACCCAATGCTGGAGATAGTGACGATGTGTTCCTAAGAAATGACGAAAAACAGCAAAATACAGAAACGAATAAAGATGAAATTGGTAAAATGTGATTAATTTATAGCTTTAAACATTTTTAGATATAAATGTTTTTTTTAGACCATCCATCCATCTGTGCGTATGAGTCATTTGAAAATAATAATGAGCAAATAATTAATGTAGAATATTTAGATTTTATGAATCAGGTGAGTGCAAGGTTTTTACTTTTATTAATTAGAACTCATTTAACTGAATCATTGACAAAAACGGATTAAAAATTTTCCTTCTTTTTAAATTTAACAATGGTATTTTCAATACTTGCATTGAATATTTTTAGGGAGAAACTAGTACAGCTTCAACTTCTAATGAAAAAGAGCAGAATATTGTTATCCTTCAACATATTGAGGAGCTGAATAAGGTAAATTAATTATCAAGTTTTGAATTAACATATTTAATTTATTGCGTTGATTGTTTCTAGATTAAACCATCAGAAACACCTATTTCTTTAACCGAAAAAAAGTCTTTGGTAATTTAAATAAAATTGCTTTAAATAGGAAAAAGAAAAAAAATGTCTTCTCCATACTGTTCTGTATTTTTATTTGAAAAATACACGACTGGTTTCGGTCACTGTGTGGCCATTTTTAAATAAAATAATAAAAATTACAGCAGTCTGTATCACAGACAGACATTCGTAAAATTCTTATAACTATTTACAATCTGACTATATTGTACCTACTCTGTTTATCAACTGCTGTAATTCTTTATATAGTCTCGCCGATTTCACCTGCAAATGGACACACAGTGACCAAAACTTGTCATATATATATATTTCAAATAAAAATACAGAACAATGTGCAGAAGACAGTTTTGTTCTTTTTCCTATTTAATTGTTTTATTTCAAAATTAATTTTTTGAGCTATAATTTTTTCAGAATTCAAAAAAATGGAATTTGCGGAGTAAAAAATCTTCGCAAAATATAAAAAAACAGTTAATATGGAAGCTTTTGAACATTTGGTTGAGAATAAAAATGAATTAGTCAAGATTCAAAAACAGTGTTACGACACAGAGAATAAAATTAAAATGGAAGAACAAAAACATAACGATGAAGAGAGAAGAATAAGAAAAGAAATACTCGAAATTGAGTTAGATATTAAAAAAGAAGAATTATATCTAAAACGGGAAGAAAGAAAAAGACAAGAATATATACACGGACTAATTTGTGAAGAAAAACGACTCAAAATTGAAATATTAAAACACGAACTAAATGAAAAATTAAATTAATTTTAATAACATAAGTATTTCATTATAAATTTTGTTATAGAATTTTCATTAAATAAACTTTTGTAATATTTGAAAACATTTCTTTAAATACTCGTAATTATGACAGTATGTATTTATTTTTATTATTGATTGGAAAAATAATGAATAAATTTTTGTTGAACCAAGTTGATTCTATTTGGAACCTCATCAGCCTCTATAACATCATGAAATTCTTCTTGTTCAATATCTTCAATGTAGCTTTCCTTTTCTAAAATCCTTAAATTATGTAAAATTTCTGTTGCAATAATTATTTGTTGGGTCAAAGAAATATTGCATCTTATTCCTAAAGAAAGAACTGGAAATATTCTCTTCCATATTCCTATTGTTCTTTCTACTACAGTTCTTGTAGAAATATGAGCATTATTATATCTTGTTTCTCCCTGATTTTGAGGGTTTGCTAAAGGAGTCATCAAAAAGTTTTTGAGTGGGTAACCACTATCACCTAATAAAACATTGTCTCCAAATTCTCTATTATCAAACCGATTATATACTGAAGAATTTTGAAATATGTAACTATCATGGCAAGATCCAGGCCATCTTGATATAATATCCATAATATAATAATTACTATCACAAATTACTTGAACATTGAGAGAGAAAAATCCTTTTCTGTTTCTAAAGAATTCGGCATTATCTGACCCTATTTACACATGAATGACGAAGATTAACATATTATTTAGGTATTTTGTACATTTTACCTGGAGATTGTATTCGAATATGGGTACAATCAATGGCTCCTATAACTTTTGGGAAATTTGCAATAGCGTAAAAACCTGCGACTACTTTTCTTTTTTCATTGTCATTATCAGGAAATTTCACATAATTTGCTCATAAAGATACAAGTGCTTGTGTTACTTTTTTAATTATTCTACCAGCCGTTGTTTTATATACACCACAGAAATCGCCAATTGTAATATAAAAATTTCCCGATGCATAAAATCTTAACGTCAGAAGTAGTTGAGATAAAACATCCAAATCATAAGCTCTACAAAAAATAAATGATTATTATAACAAAACTCTCTACATATTTAACTTTCATGTTTACCTTTTCACATTAGTTATTAGTATGGGTTCTATATTAGGCAAAATTTTATTCATCATTGTATTTTTTGTAAACCGAAATCTATGATAAAATTCTTCATCCGTGCACAATTGCAAATAATTAGGACGGTCCCTTATTACATAAGATCTTATATTAAAAATGAATGGAATTATATCTTCATCTTCATCATCATCAAATAAATGATTTAATTCCTCAAGATTCATAATTTTTCGAAGAATTATTACTTGTCAATAATAATAGGTTACAAATGACATTTGATTGATTAAATATTTAATAGCATCAAATCGTTGCTGTTAAATTTAGTCCACCATCAGAGGTTTTAAACAATGGTTAAATACTAATCGGGATAAAAAGTACCGGAAAAGGTTGTTTAAATTTAATCAGTTGTTATATTTGCTTAATCAGAAGCAAAAGTACCGGCCCTAAATCTAACATTTTTAAAATATATTGCGAACTATACGATGTATATAGAGAACGATTTCAATAAAAATTACAAACTTTTTCGTTCCTAAATGCACTACACGATTATTCACAAGTACACTATGTTCACTTCACCAAAGACTGAAAGGAACTGAAGTCTTTATTCTAAAAACATAATATTAATATTATCACGTAATACCCCCACTCTAATTAAGTGTTTATTTATTATATCTTTTGTACTTTGGCGCTCAAAATAAACAATGTTTATGTTTGTTTACAAGTTCTGCGAAGGGCCTAGTACACCCAGCAATAGGATACGGTATCTACAACACTGGATGATGATAATATATGACTTTTTATAAGAATAAATAAATAAAAGAGGAGTTTTTTTACCTTTCCTATATAATAACAAAAGGGACAGGGAAATATCCTAATTTTTACGGATTTTTCCGAATTTTTCTATGCTATCTTTTAGTATTAAGTTCTTTAGGTACGAAAATAACCATCCGACAGGAGTCCGCCCTTTTATAAAGGGCTAAGGGCTTATTTGAGCCCTTAGGGAAAATTTGACCACGGATTTCATTTATGCAGATCCAAGTAGGTTTAACAACACTTGTCCGGATTTTCTAGCTCTTTTAGTTCAGGAATTAGCGTATGCCCTTCGCCACAAACTTGAAGGGCAAATATATTGTAAACCAAAGGGTTTTCATCAAATCTGTGCAAGCCAATGGAAAGCGCGGGTTCGAATCCCCCCGATTCGCTATTTTCCGGCCCTTTAGCCCTATAAATTAACGAATTTAAGTGTTAGTCCCTTTAAAAAACTTTAAGGGCCCATATCTCGAAAACGGCTGGGTTTTCAGCGTTTTCCTTAAAACGCTGTTCCTTAGGGGAATTCGAATGAGTAATATAGGGTCAAATTATATCATACCAAAGTTTGAAGGGCGTAGGGCAACATTTTTTATAATAAGGGTTTTTGAAAATTTTCGAACATTTTTTGATTTTTTTTTGTTTATACCAAAATTTTATTATTTATTTTTTAAGCACTATAAGAAATAAAATAACCAAACGTAGAACTCTTTCTCATTTTTGTTCCCCGGATACTATGGAAAATTATCGACTCAAAATGCGACACTTTTTAATTAAGAAATGCTTTATATCTCCTAAACTACAGAAGTTAGAAAGGCCGGACAGGGTTTTTTAGACTAATTACGACCCGTAGAACACGAATCCGGTCTCACATTTAAAATATGAGAACTCTTTTTATTCCTGTTATCCGGATACCATCAAAAATTTTCGACTCAAAAACTGAGTAAAATTGAGTAAAATTGGGTTTAAAAAAAGTGTTATAGCTCCAAAACTACAAAAGCTAGAAAGGCCGGACAGGGTTTTTTAGACTAATTACGACCCGTAGAACACGAATCCGGTCTCACATTTAAAATATGAGAACTCTTTTCATTCCTGTTATCCGGATACCATCAAAAATTTTCGACTCAAAAACTGAGTAAAATTGAGTAAAATTGGGTAAAAAAAAGTGTTATAGCTCCAAAACTACAAAAGCTAGAAAGGCCGGACAGGGTTTTTTAGACTAATTACGACCCGTAGAACACGAATCCGGTCTCACATTGAAAATATGAGAACTCTTTTCATTCCTGTTATCCGGATACCATCAAAAATTTTCGACTCAAAAACTGAGTAAAATTGGGTTTAAAAAAAGTGTTATAGCTCCAAAACTACAAAAGCTAGAAAGGCCGGACAGGGTTTTTTAGACTAATTACGACCCGTAGAACACGAATCCGGTCTCACATTTAAAATATGAGAACTCTTTTCATTCCTGTTATCCTGATACCATCAAAAATTTTCGATTCAAAAACTGAGTAAATTCAGGTCATTGACCCCAAAAATTGGGTTAAGAAAAGTGTTGTAGCTCGTAAGCTACAGAAGTTAGAAGGGCCGGACAGGGGTTTTTATACTAATTACGACCAGTAGAACACGAATCCGTCGTCACATTCAAAATATGAGAACTCTTTTCATTCCTGTTATCCTGATACCATCAAAAATTTTCAACTCAAAAACTGAGTAAAATTGAGTTTAAAAAAAGTGTTATAGCTCCAAAACTATAACAGCTAGAAGGGCCGTACTAGTTCTATTAGACTAATTACAATCCGTAGAACACGAATGAACATAAAAAATTTCCCATGTCTTATTTCCCTTATAAATGTTACATAACTACATACTTCCCTGTCTCTTTGTTGTGGTACATCCCCCTGAAATAAATGACGGGTTGTTAAATAAAAATGTATTGGTTTAAGAAATATTTATTGTTTATTATGGTCATAGCTTAAATTGTATGTATTCTTATTTGTATTTTATAAACAAATATGCTTAGGAATGTATAAATAATAGTCTGTATAAATTTTACTTGTATTTGTAATTCACACCGTAACTACCCGTAATGTACTTTATAAATAAGTATACCTACCTTTGCCCTGAAAAATTTGAAATAGGGATGTATAAATAATAGTTTGTATAAATTTCACTTGTATTTATTGTTTATTTGCACTTTACATCGTTGTATTTCATGTAACTACCCTTAATGTACTTTGTAAATAAATAATATACTTACCCTTGTCCTGAAAAAGTAGAAATAGGGACGTTTAAATAATAGTTTGTATACATTTTACTTGTATTTATTGTTTATTTGTACTTTACATTGTTGTATTTCACGTAACTACCCTTAATGTACTTTGTTAATAAATAATATACTTACCCTTGTCCTGAAAAATTAGAAATAGGGATGTTTAAATAATAGTTTGTATACATTTTACTTGTATTTATTGTTTATTTGTACTTTACATTGTTGTATTTCACGTAATTACCCTTAATGTACTTTGTTAATAAATAATATACTTACCCTTGTCCTGAAAAATTAGAAATAGGGATGTTTAAATAATAGTTTGTATACATTTTACTTGTATTTATTGTTTATTTGTACTTTACATTGTTGTATTTCACGTAACTAACCTGAATGTACTTTGTAAATAAATAATATACTTACCCTTGTCCTGAAAAATTAGAAATAGGGATGTTTAAATAATAGTTCGTATACATTTTTCTTGTATTTATTGTTTATTTGTATTTTACATTGTTGTATTTCATGTAACTACCCTTAATGTACAATATATTACACAATAAAATATAAATAAAGATTAAATTGTTTATTCTTTTCCCCTTTACTACCCTTACACATTTATAGTTCTTAAAATGGCCGCCAGAGGGCAGCACCTATTAGAAACCTGTTTGGGTTAACTAGAAATACTACCTCATTTTGAACATACGTACATACATCATTTTAGGGTCATACCTAATAGGAATATAACCCATTAATTATGGGACGTGTACTATGGGAATTTAAGTTGGTGAAATTGGGACGAAAAGGCTTTAAAAAGATGTATATTTTGACAGGATAAATTAGACGAAAAATACTGGATGTAATTCACATTAGCTATACGTCTCATTTTAAGGCATTAAATTCAAAATTGATGTACGTTTCATATTTAGAGTGTTAGATTTGCCTTTAGGTATTCCCCAAAATGATGTATGTACGTACGTATGTTCACGAATGAAACTTTTTTGAGTTAAATTTACTCTTAGTTGGAACGGTTGTCAACAGGTGCTGCGCCCTGGTGGCCGTTTTAAAAACTACATACGTGTGGGGACTTAGAAAATAAAAATCAATTTTTAAACAATAATATATTTGTATTATATCAAAATTACAAGACTTTTTCTTATAAAAAATAAAGTTTATTGCTATTACAAGAGACGGTTTAACATTATAATAAATTGTTATTAGATTTGTTGACAAATTTAGTAACAATTGTGAACAGAATTATAACACAAAAGACACTTGTGTTTGTAAATTCTGTTCATAATTATTTCTCACTAAGTTTGTTTAACAAATTTGGTGGCAATCTTTTAACGCTGTCAAACAGGCTTTAGTTGTAAATTAGAAATGTGTTTTACAAAGTATATCTGTCATCATTCTGATTGTAAATATTATAAACTATTCTACATCTTTATTTTGTAATATAAGTTACTTTTATTACAAAATAAAAATGTAGAATAGTTTATAATATTTACAATCAAATTATAATGACAGATATACTTTGTAAAACACATTTCTAATTTACAACGAAAGCCTGAACGACAACGTTAAAAGATTGTCACCAAATTTGTTAAACAAACTTAGTGAGAAATAATTATGAACAGAATTTTCAAACACAAGTGTCTTTTAAGTTTCTTTTGTTATAATTCTGTTCACAATTGTTACTAAATTTGTCAACAAATCTAATAACAATTTATAATAGTGTCAAACATGATTTAGTTATAAAACTAAAATGTTTGTTCCCAAATAAAATTATCATTATTATAGTTGTATTATTTGTTGTTAATTATTTTGCATCTCTATTCTGTGGACTGAATAAAGATGCAATAGAATTGAACACAAATAATATAACCATAATTTTATTTGGTAACAAACATTTCAGTTTTATAACTAATACGAAACTCTACATTTATATTATTTAAGTTTTAAAGTAAAATGATACTATATTGCAGAGTTTCGTTTACAATAGTAATTTAACAAATGAAATCTTGGTGGTCCCTAAATAAGATTCCTTGTTCCCATTTTTAAAGGTACAAAGATTTCTTATTCAGTTGAAGACCGTTTGACATTAAAATAAATTGTTATTAGATTTGTTGACAAATTTAGTAACAATTGTGAACAGAATTACAACACAAAAGACACGTAGAAGATATTTGTGTTTGAAAATTCTGTTCATAATTATTTCCCAACTAAGTTTGTTAACAAATTTGGTGACAATTTTTTAACGTTACCAAACAGGCTTTAATTGTAAAATTAAAATGTTTGTTACCAAGTAAAATTATCATTATTTTTGTTGCAGATATTATAAACTATTTTGAATCTTTATTTTGTAATAAAAGTAACTTCTATTACAAAATAAAGATACAAAATAATTGATATTTACAATTAAAATAATGATAATTTTGCTCGCTAACAAACATTTCAATTTTACAACTAAAGCCTGTTTGACACGTTAAAAAATTGTCACCAAATTTGTTAACAAGAAATAATTATGAACAGAATATTTAAACACAAGTGTCTTTTACGTTTATTTGTGTTATAATTCTGTTCACGATTGTTACTAAATTTGTCAACAAATTTAATAACAATTTATGACAGTGTCAAACATGATTTAGTTATAAAACTAAAACGTTTGTCACCAAATAAAATTATTATTATAGTTGTATTATTTGTTGTTAATTATTTTGTATCTTTTTTCTGTGACTGAATAAAGATGCAATAGAATTGAACACAAATAATATAACCATAATTTTATTTGGTAACAAACATTTCAGTTTTATAACTAATACGAAACTCTACATTCAAATTATTTAAGTTTTAAAGTAAAATAATACTATATTACGTAGAATTTCGTTTACAATAGTAATTTAACAAATGAAATCTTGGTGGTCCCTAAATAAGATTCCTTGTTCCCATTTTTAAAGTTACAAAGATTTCTTATTCAGTTGAAGACCGTTTCCGAAACTTTATATTAATATTATATATTTTGTTACCACCCAAACCTCCCACTTACCAAAATATATAATATTTATTAATACAAAGTTTCGTTTACAATACTTAAAATCTAACTTTGCCCTGACCGCGTCTAAATACCTAATAATAATTACAATTTTTACTAAAACTACCTACTTTAAAACTAAAGGAACATGGGTATTAATTTAAAATAAACGCAATAAAAGTTTGTTTTATTGTACATACATTTTAAACAAATGAAGAAGAAGCCATGGTCTGCGTCTCCAATCGGCACTGCAATCTTGAAGATAGTGGCGGTGGGGAGTTTTTTTTAACTTTAAAACTATCTTAGAACTAAAAACGAAACCCTTTATTTAATAAATAGTATATATAAGGGAAACACCGCCCTTAAATGCCAAACCCACGTTCCCTTATATATACCATTTATTAAATACAGTTCCGTGTACAATAATACTTATAATCTAACTTAAATTATTGTAGTTCCCCCCCCCCCCCCCAATTTAATTTGTGAAGTGCGCAAAAAACCCTATCTTACGTTAAAGATCTATTTCAAAGAAAAACAAATCTAAAAAAGCCTATCTTACGTTAAAAGCGATTTCAAAGAAAAGCAAGTCTAAAAATGTCAAGTTACGTTAATTTTTCTCTCTCTCTCGAAAAGCAAAAACAACCCTTCCTACTTATATCTAAGCTATCTTATGTCTACGCGAACTATCTTATATCTAGATTAAACTAAGCTAAAGGCGTGTGAGAGAGAAAGAGTACGAGCTAAGCAAATGGTGAGAACGCCGTGGCGTCGAACGCCGTTGTTGGTTCTCACGGAAGTTTACGAGGGGGTTAAGCCGACCCCACGCGATGCAGAGCATTTACGGCCTACAAACCGAACTAGGTAGAGAGCACGGCAGCAGTCACATGTAACTACCTAGGGTGCACGCCAACCTACCTAGCTACTCCCGGAGACATTCGCCCGCGCCTCTCGCGGATACCCTACACCGAACGCGGTTATTAACCCGTGTGCTCAACAAAGTTAATTCAAACAAAAACTTTACCTATTCGTTGTCATTACCATTAAATGATGATTACGTTGCCTCCGGATGAGGAGAGCACATAAGGCCATAAGAAAGCTTTCTGTGCCAACTATGGATTAATGTCCCTAGAAACATTCACACAAGTGTGAAGCGATCCACCATAACAACAGGATTCACATGACGGTGCGTTGCACATATCAGTCCACTCAATTATGGCTATCGCGCACGAAACCTACCTACCCAGCCCCTCTGACCGTGTGAAGTTAATTGAATAAGGAACCCGAACACCCACATCAAAGTTTCGGTCTGTTACCTCCTTCCTGACTTACTCATCCATCCACCTGCAAGCATGCCCCGATACGTCCGTATTTTCTTTTCCCAAGCACTCTCCCTAGCTACCGTCTGGGTAAGCCACGCGTACGGTTACCGTTGCAACCGTAGACGCACGATTTTAGGATGTGATCGCCACGGAATGCACTTCAAATTAATCAATTTATTTTTAATTTTTAAAGAAAACGCGTGTTTGCTCGACGACGCGATGAGCCAAAGTTTAATTAAAACCTGAAAATACATTTCCAAGAACTTAAAACTATAGTATTCTTCACGTACGAATGGCATTGCACAAGTTCAATTCGCTTTATAATCTGTGCTGACATCTAATGAGAAACTATCTTTTCCCGCATCAAGAAACGCACAAGAACTGATAAATCAACAAAAAACACAAAAATGTTAGAACACCCGTCAATGTTTACGAACTATGTTGACAGTTTCAAATTATTTTCTAAATGTTGCCTTATGAACAGGTTTTATAACCTGTGTGCCAAAAAAACTACTTCAATTGCGTGTCTTTAACAAGCCTACACTTTATTGCGCGCAATGCCATTCTTACGTAAATAATACTAAAACTTATAAAGCTACTACTTTTTAATCTTCTAGATGTCCGATTCCTGAAAAATAAATGCTAATCATTTGTTCCCAGATATTGATTTTATTGATAAATAGTCGATATTTCAATTTCAAATTGTTTTGATTTTATAAGGAAAGTTATATTTCGTTTACTACAGTACTCAAAACTGAATTTGAGTTCAAAATAATATTTAGACATAAACCTTTGACTATAAGTTCTCATGGTTGAGTATGAGAACAAAATAATAATTATGCATAGTCATATTCCCTAAACTATATGTTCTCATAGCTGAGTATGAGAACAAGATGATAATTAGGCATATAGTCATATTCCTTTGACTATAAGTTCTCATGGTTGAGTATGAGAACAAAATAATAATTATGCATAGTCATATTCCCTAAACTATAAGTTCTCATGGCTGAGTATGAGAACAAGATGATAATTAGGCATATAGTCATATTCCTTTGACTATAAGTTCTCATGGTTGATCATAAGAACAAGATAATATTTTATAAACGTTACAATTATGAAAAAAATAAAGTTTCCTACCAGTTCATCCATCGATGGCCGCCTACGTCGAAGATTTATCTGGTGCTCAGCTATCCTTACAAGATCCCAAAGTTGCAAACTAAAGCAGCTTTTATAGTGTTAAAATCCAAAGCTCGTAAGCTGTATCCAAATTCTCCAAGTTTTTTCATGCATCAGACCAAAGAAAAGTCCACCTATTAAATATTAATTATTAGATAGTGGTATTCTTTAAACAATTTAAAAAACTGTTGGATAAAATTTCGTTTGGCAAATGAGTATTCATTACGGAAGACACTTGAGAAAATATCACTTTTTACCTCTCGCTAAGAGAAATATTGGACTTATGCTAAAATGATGTGTGTGTGTGTGTGTGTGTGTGTGTGTGTGTGTGTGTGTGTGTGTCTGTCTGTGTGTGTGTGTCTGTGTGTGTGTCTGTGTGTGTGTGTCTGTCTGTGTGTGTCTGTCTGTGTGTGTCTGTCTGTGTGTGTCTGTCTGTGTATGTGTGTGTGTATGTGTGTGACTGTATGTGTGTATGTGTGTCTGTGTATGTGTCTGTGTGTCTGTGTCTGTGTGTGTGTGTCTGTGTATGTGTGTGTGTGTCTGTGTATTTGTCTGTGTATGTGTGTCTGTGTATGTGTGTATGTGTGTGTGTGTGTCTGTGTATGTATGTGTGTCTGTGTGTGTGTGTGTCTGTGTGTGTGTGTCTGTGTTTGTGTGTCTGTGTATGTGTTTATGTGTATAAAGATTAATCTATTGCAATAAATCGCACAGTCCAGCCTACACTAGTTGTCAAATTCAAATGTTAGTAATTGACAGATAAATGTCAGTGTCAAAAATCAACAGTTTTCTACCATTACTGAAAGATTTTTTTGGAAAGTAAGTACATTTAATGTATCTTATTTAATATTATTTAAATATATAAAATCGTAGGTACGTATGTATATTAATAGTAATAGTACTTATATCCTTAAGAAATATTGCCAATCCCGTCAATGAATTGGAACCATCTTGAACATTTTAGAAGAGTAGGATAAGATTCCTTATAGAATGAAAGAATAGATATAATTATTTGTGTGTACAAATGTTAAATTCGATATTTAAGTAACAAAATTAAAATTGCGAGAGGTATTGTGCTCACCGCAACAGATTTTATTTAAATGATTTATGTAATGTGATATATGTAATGAATCCACGTGTACAATGCGATATTTTATCCAACAGTTTTTAAATGGTTGCAAATGTACAAATATTTGATAAATTTATAGTAGTTCGGCAGATTTACATTTTCAACAAAGTTATAAAACCTACGTAAATAGTGAGAAATTTCTACAAAATTCTTTCGATAGTTTGAAATAGATTTTTCCGACGACTACTATGAAAAGTACATAAATTCACACGCTAAATATTACTAAAAGTTGGTTATTGCACGTCACTAGCAATGCTGTGTGATATGATTTTATCACACGCGGCGATAACTGCGAGAACTAACTTAACAATTTGTATTTAAAAATTTGACTGTTGTTGCAGATAATTTGCTGAATTTACACGGATTAAGAAGGTTGGACCCTGATCCCTGATTTATCAGATTTTTAGTGAATTCTGATAGCAATGATGTTAACATAAACTGTTTTACCATTTTTATGTAAATTTTATATTGCTTTTTTTTGTGGTCGTAGGAAAAGTATCGTGTACAACACGTGATGAAAGGGTATTTCACACTCGTGTGATTAAACCACTTGCCTTTGGCTCGTGGCCCGAACTTCACACTGGTGTGAAATATCCAACTTTCAACTAGTTATACAATATACTATTAAACTTACAAAAACTGAATAATGTGTAAAAAATATGGGCTCAATTCTTTCAGATTTGAACTCAGCCATGTTTCTTTGATACGTATACACAGTTTTATTAATTCAAGTTGATTGGTTTAAAAATTATTAACAAATTTGTAAATTATGAACGATTTTAACTCCCGCTATCCTAGGTAAGGGAGGTATTGGGATCGTGCTAAAAATCGCATATAGAGATTTTAGTGAATAAGCAGGTTTTGTGTGTGTGTATGTGTGTGTATGTGTGTGTGTGTGTGCGCGCGCGTTTGTGTGTGCGTGTGTGTCTGTGTGTATGCGTGTGTGTGCGCGTGTGTATGTGCGTGTGTGTGTGGATCGTGTGGACATGATTACTCAAATACTATCAATCACAAAATTTTAAAATTTTGTATACTCATTCTACACTAATGTGGGAAGAGCTTATTTAGTGTATATCGGATAACCGGAAGTATCATTTATACAAGCTTTTAACAGTTTTCCTTGAAAAAATTTCTAGCAACTTTTACCAATACAAATTGAATATAATGGCACAATCTTCAATTCTACAATAATAGCATTTAGTAAATCTTTAAATATTAAATTATAAAATAATTTATATTTGTACTTCACTTTGCCTCTGCGTCAAACAAAAACAATACTTTAATAACAATATTTAAACAAATGTCACTTTCACGAAGCAGTTATGTACCTTAAAATTACTAATGAAACCGTGTTAAGAAGAATTTAGTAGTTTAAATATGATTCTAATGAAATTAAGGTTTTTAAAAATAATATATTTTCCATCATACATAAATATTAGATATACGGGATAATTCGATTTAAGTTTGATGTTTGCAGCATTATACCGTGAGTATTTATTAACGTGAAACATTGGATTTGTCATATCCATGGTTACGATTCGACATTTGATTGACAGCAATGTATTTGCGTGTCCCATTTAAAATGAAACATAGGGAACGAATTTGACAGATGTATTATATTTAAATATTGTAAGTAATTTAATCAAGTCGGGAAACCACTCGAGAGCACTAAACATATTTCGGGCACAAGGTGCACACAAAAAACATAATTTAATTTTTTGGAAACAGGTATAATTATTTAAACAAAATTAACCTCTAATGACATCTTGTCAATATGACAGATAACCGCTGAATTTTCCTGTAAGTTACTACTTGACATTTGATTGACAGCAATGTAATTGCTTGTCTCAATTAAAACATAGGGAATGAATTTGACAGAAGTATTATATTTAAATATTGTAAGAAATTTACCGAAGTCAGAAAATCACTCGGGCCAAAGGTACAACACACAATATTTTTTCTAAAACTAAATTTAATTTAGAAAGCAGGTATAATTATTTAAACAAAATTAACCTCTACTGGCGTCTTGCCAAATGTCAAATTCGTTCCCTGTGTTTCATTTTAAATGGGACACGCAAATACATTGCTGTCAATCAAATAATCGTAACCATGGATATGACAAACCCAATGTTTCACGTTAAAAAATACTCACGGTACCTATTATATGTATCAAACAGCTCTCAATAAGAACGTGATTTTAAAGTGTCAAATAATAGTTTGCAACTACACATTTACGAAATGGATCATGTACGGCGAAGAATTTACACAGACTGCGTTTTAGAGCATAAGGAAGTTGATGCTGATTTTGACAATAATGTGTGTGTGACGATTTTTCTTAAAATATATTAATAATCTAAAACTTCGCAGTTGGTATTTGCTCACAGATTTTTCAAGAAAAATATAATAAAATATAATCAAAAATTTTGTATTACAAACTTTTTTTTGGCGGGAGGTCATGTGCTGGCCATCAGATTTTTTTTATATCTTTGTTAATATAACGTAAACCACTTAACAGTTGTACATGAAACTTAATATATACTTGCAATATACCTACCTAAATAATAAATTATATACTATGTATTTACACCCGAAATGTTTTTTAAATTATTGAACAATTATAGTTCATGATATCAAAACTACTTTCCGCGGTGGTCCTGTACCTTTTATTCAATAACTCTTCAACCAAACAATAGTAATTAATAAAATTTGGTTTGTGTATCAAAGAAACATGACTGAGTTCAAATTTGAAAGAATTTTGGCGGTATCTTTTGCGGGAACTATTCAAAATCCATTTCAACTGTCTAAAATTTATTCAGAATTGCCGGAAACTATTTTGAATTGTTCTCAACTATTTAAAATTTATTCAGAATTGCTAGAAACTATTTTAAATTATTCTAAACTGTCTAAAATTTATTCGGGATTGCTGAAATCTATTTTAAATACATTTCAACTGTTTAAATAAATTTCAGAATTACCGGAAACTATTTTAAATTGTTCTCAACTGCCAAAAATGTATTCAGAATTGCCGGAAACTATTTTAAATACTTCTCAACTGTTTAAAATTAATACGGCCGGTTAACATTTTCAACAAACAAATTATAAAACCTATCCAAATTTCTTTCGATTAGTTTAAAACATCGATTTTAAACTTACAAAAACTGAATATGTTATTCAAAGTATTCTGCCATTTAATATTGGGTTACATCGCTTTTATTAGTTATACCAGCTTTAATTATATTACGCATTGTATCCCTAAGTCGAACATTTTCCTGTTAGTATTATCCCACATATCTTGCAAGGTAGCTTATACTTTACGCACTTGGTTTTTACGATGTTTTTCATTGTGGCAAAAGTAAAAGGTCTCGATAGAAGCTAAATCTGGAGTAGAAGATGACCCAGTTTTTTTTTTTATTTTAGTTTTAAGTCTATATTCAAAGTAACAGAAAGAATTTTGCAGAAATATGTGTAGATTTTTATAATTTGTTAAAAATGTTAACCGGTTGAATTATTATGAATTTGAGGTCGTAAATAGAAACAATCTATAAAGTACTGAAAAATTCAGATTAGCAAATATTTTACCGCATGATTTTTTGCAAATAAACACTTTAGCAACATAAATAACTATTACTATAGATGAAACATTGTTTATGATGAGTAGGCTTAGAGTTGACAATAGAAACTGACATTGTTACTAATTTGCAACAATATAAAACACCAAATATATTTATTTTAACGTATTTATCTTTAACTGTACACGAGTGGCAGATGAAAATATGATATTCCATGCGCTAGAGAGATAGAACTGTTTCAGGTAATCAACTTTAATAGTATTGGCCAGTAACTAGATTTGAACTAGTTAATTTTTATTCTACGATTCGACTCGTAGATTTTAAAGTATTGTTGCATTACCAACAATATTAGCTGTTCCAACCAAATAAATAAATACATTTAATAATGACCACAGAAATATAAAATAAGAGATAAAGATAAAAATAACCACTTACATTTGATGATTTTTTGCTGTCTGAACCGCTAGAATTCTGTTCTCTGCTCTTTTAGATTTCTATCACGACTCTGGATATTATTTCAAGTGGTCTGAAGATTGCAGATTCGTTGATTTCTACTGAAAAGAAAATAATTCATAATTCATTGTAATATACAATAATATTAACATTTCGAATGACATTGTATATTTGAGAAAGAATATTGATAGATAAAATATAATTTATAAAGTTGTATAAACTATTAATATAGTTGAAATATTGTTTAAACTTACTATTATTATTTGCAACAATATGAAACGCCAAATACATATATTTTAAATGAATAAAATTACACTTACAAATCAAGTAAATCTTTTGTCCGTTTTAACCTTCAAACTTTGCTAAAAATTTAGTCAAAAATACGAATAGATACACCACTGATTATTTTACTAATCGTTTTTTTCATAAAAAGAATAGAAAGAAGGTTGTTGTACTATTCAACCTACATAACATTCGCTCTGACATCAGCGCCAAAATATTCGAACTAATTAATGACAGAGTTAATAAATTCTAATAAAGAGAAACAGATACTTTTCATTTAAATACAGGATGATCGAATTTTTGCTAGCCTACTGACTATTTGAAGTTCCCATTTTTTGGTTTTTTGCTTTGTCTGACTGTATCAGCGGGGCACAACAATTGCAAAATTTGTACATATATGTACAAATGTCCATAGAATCGAATGGCGCAAAGCGCGTCAATATATCTTCTACCGTTCATTAGTTATAGGCCGACAAAGTGAAAAAATCGTGAGAGATTTCTATTCAACATAAAAATTTCTGTTTTGAAAACTAAGGCATAGAGAATTTTTTTATTATTTTTCCCGTAATCAGCGTGTCCGAATTAAGGGATGATACTTTTCATTTAAATACAGGGAGATCGGATTTTTACTGGGCTACTGACTATTTGAAGTTGCCATTTTTTGGGTTTTTGCTTTGTCTGACTGTACCAGCTGGGGACGACAATTGAAAATTTGTACACATATGTACAAAAGTCCATAGAATTAATTACGGACAGAGTTAATAATAAATTCTAATGGATCCTCCACTATTATTTTTGGTTATTTTCTTGAAAACAGTGTTGTGGAGACCGGCCGCCTACACATTTACCGATAACGGAAACATATAATTACTGTGAAGTGATGCAATATAATGTATTTAATGTGTTTAAATATATAATAATCATTTTGGGCAAATTGTATAGTTAGTTGTGTTTAGACACTCGCACTGTGAACATCGAGGAGTTTAATAAAGTATATAGTGAGCATAAATATTCTTTTACTCAATTTCCGTTCCTAGGTCACCACAAGTGTCCTGTATCAAAATTTTACAAAAAAAAGCTCGTATTTTTTGTACAAATGAGGGTTCTTACATTTTTATTATCTCTCGTTAAGAGAGGTATTGAATTTTGTTTAAGGATAAACTACAACACCCCTGAAAGGGATGCATGGGAACATTCTCAAAGTCCAGTGGAAAAAGATGACATAGTCATCTATACAGGCTGCTCCAAAAAAACCAATGAACTTTTGCAATTACTATTGGAGAAAAACTGCCATAAACGAAGAATCTCCGTAGTAACAGACAGCCAAGTCGCACATAAGGCACTAAACTCGTGTGAGGTAGGCTCAGGATTAATTCTGGACTGAATCCACGGATTGAATGCCAGAAATTGAAGGAAACCGGGCAGCCGACCATCTTGCAAAAGATGGGACAAATACACCTTTTATACGGCCAGAACCTGCCTGCGGAATAACTGCGCAAACAGTTAAGCAAGAACTTAATACAAACGGCATTGGACAGCCATATCAGGCCAGAGACATTCCAAGCTCTTCCTGAATGAGCCATCCAAGAAAAGAACTGACAACTTGTAATGAGCAAGAAAGATTGTTAGACTAATAACAGGACTGGTAACAGGACATTGTCAATTAAATAAACATTTGCATAGGTTGGGCCTCAAACAAGAACCAACATGCAGAGGATATGGAGAAGAGGATGAAACTCCTGAACACTTAATATGTCACTGCGAAGCATTTATGGCAACCAGACCAGGGGTGGGATTCTGTAACTCGTTCGTTATCAAAAGGTACCCGTTATCACTATAGAAACGTATTTTTTATAAGATGATTGGTATGTTTACATCATACTTGCCAAATGAAATGTGATCTTTTATGTAACCATAGTGATAACGGTACCGTTTGATAACGGACGAGTTACAGAATCCCACCCATAGTCTTTTAGGAGCAAAGAAATTGTACACTGAGACACTAAAGGACATCAGTCTAAAGAAAATCTTGGAGTTTATAAAACATACAGGACTCCTAGAATAGGAGGAAAACACGGAGGGTACAATAGACCAGAAAGGTCGCAGTACAGGGGCAAGGATGAACCACCTCCCGATAATAATAATAAACAACACCTTTACGGATAACAAACTACATGGCTTTATCGGGGTGATTAGTAGGGTCCTTAGCTATGAAATAAATCTGAATTTGGAGTGGTACGCCATATTTAAAAAATAATAATAATTTTGATGTTTACCTATAATACTTTTTCTATATATTTTATAGATAAATATGTATATAAAATGATCTATTTTATAAATCCCGGAGCCTATGTTTTAAAGATATAGGGTACCGTGGTCGTGTGCCTGAAAGTCTGGTCGCGAATCTGGGGAACCGGGTTTGATCCTGACCGACGCCAAATATTTCGAATTTTAAATGGCACAAAAGTGACCCCTGTAGTGCACTTTCCACGCCAGCAATGAGTGCCCGTTAGGTGACGTCTGGTAAGCGCCCGTACAAATACAGCACGTTCAGAAAAAAACCTAATTCGAAGTAGGCTACGAACACAGAAACGTACGTCTGATCATTATTCAATTCAAAACTCAAGTTGTCAAAATTGATTGTGAAATGTAATTTTAAGGAGAAAAGATAATAAAGAAGGATACAAAATACTGCCATTCACCGTTTTCTAATTTATTTCTATTTCTAAAATAAAGATTCTAGAATATTTCTTTAGATAACATTTTTGACAATATCTCGTGTCAAATTGACATTTAATTAAATACTTTCAAATTGACACTCGTTTGTTTGTTTATAGCCTACTCCGAGTTAGGATTTTTTTAACACACTGTATGTCATCATCATTGCCGGTATCTGTGATAAAGGAAATTGGCACATCCAGAAATGGGTAATATGAAGTGAAGGTATATATTTATTTATTTTTAAAGATAAACACAATTCCTTAGTTACACAGTTCAGATTTCAAATGTATAAATGTCACTGTCAAAAAACTAATCACTTCAAATTAATAATAGTAAATAAAGCAATAGTTATTTGCAAAGGAACTTAATATAGTTTACAGCATTAGTAAATACGTATTTAATATAATAAAAAATAAATTAATTAAGATATTGTGTTGATCATATCAGATTGTTTACCTTAAATTTTACTGCATTAAAAATACCCCATTGTCAAATAGTGCTTAAGCCTTTATATCATTGCCCATGATTTTATCATCATTACTGATATCTATGTACAAAGTAGATTGACACCCAAAAATGGGTGGTAATATGCCGTGATGATTTATTTATTAATTTATTATCAAAAGAGAAAAAAGAATTTATTTAGCATGACTTACATTAGAAGATCTCAGCTACCAGCATCTCTGCAAACTCGTACTCAACTGCTCGGTATCTCTGCAAACTCGTTCTCAATTACTCGGGAACTCGGCAATTTCCATTCACCTGCAAATTGACGAAAACATAAAAATTAAATTATTGTTTACTACTGAATGCATTTTAATAGATTTCTAATAAATAAATCATTTAAAAACATTGTTATTGTTCAAATTTTAGTTTGTTACCAATATGTTTGCTATGAAAGATATAATAATTTATAAAATTGTACACAAAGCTTAACTGTAATTATGAAATATTTTATTCTATACGACAAAAACACATTATCAATTTATATAACCATTAATAAAGTTTGGATGTTATTTAAACTTACGATTGATATTAATTCAATGCAGATAGAAAATTTATTTAAAAAATAAAAATAAAGTAAAATAAGGGCTGAACTTTAAAATGTAATTATTCATGAATGTTTGAACGTAAAATTTTATACCAATAAAATGATACCAAATTTAGTTATCGAAATACTAATGAGTTTTTAATTTTTGTTACAAATACATAAAGTTCAGATTCATTGATTTCTACTGAAAAGAAAATAATTCGTTGTAATATACAATAATTATTTCGAATGATATTTGTATGTATCAGACAGAATATTTTTAGGGAACAATAATTTTTGAAGTTGTAATATGTTATAAGAAAAAACATATTTCCAACAAAAATAACTATTAATATAGTTGAAACAATGTTTAACTTACGATTGTTATTAATTTGCTACAATAATAACTATATTTCAATATTAAATCAATAAAAACGCGATATCTGGTACAACACAAAATGTCTATCACAATCACCTGTTGTATAACATACGACAATAATAAAGACTGCTTGATACAAGGACGAACAAATTATACATGATTTTTAAAGTGTAAAACTATGAAAAATGTATATTAAACTACGGATAAGTTATCAAAAACTATGTTCCCAATACTTTCAAATAGATATAGATATAAGAAAATAACTAAAATTCTACTTACATATCACAAACGCCACGAAAATTTGGTTGTTTTCTTGCAGTAAACGATCGATTCCCACAAAATTATTATCACAAATGTTAAATGAGTATTTTATTTCGCTTTTCTGTGTAAATTTTCTCCGCTTTTCCTAGTTTTTCCTCCATAAATTTATGGCCCGTATTCTCAAGTCTTGTAGTAGCGCTACTTCGGATGTAGTTTTTCGATTTTTTAATTTTATTTTATTTTACGAATAGACAGGTTTGATATTTTTGTAAATGAAGCCTATAATATTTTAAATAATAGCTATTTACAATTTAATTTATTTTTATTTCTCTAATTTTTAATATTATACTTCATTTCACGTAAGAAAATAGCAGGCCATTTTTACATGCATTAAATAAATAATTTTAAATTCATGAAACCAAACTTGGCCAATAATAAAAATATTTTTATCTGTAAAATGTACGAGTCCTGAATATTAAAAATTACATCAAAACATGGGTAAATATTACTTAATTCTGTAGATTTTATAATTGACAGCTGACAAGTGATATTTTTTCGCTTTTGTGTACTAGGTTAGCATTCTGACCAATCAAAGGGCAGAATTTATATTCCTATCTAAACCAACGCTATTTTCTTGCGTAAAATGAAGTATAAAGTTTTGATTTTTCGGAAATAGCGCTACTTCAACATGACAGAATACTGGCCTATGTATTTGTCGCACTAAAAGCACGTTAGTCATTTTCTCTGCGAACACATGGCAAAGAATGAATATGCCGGAATATAGATGTTTGAAAAATGCTGAAATTAAGAGAAATATTGTTAAAATAGCCCAGAAATGTTATAGTAGTTTTCGTAAAATACAAAATAGATTATAATAAAATAGCTGTAGCATTGTTTAAACTTATTAATATTAATTTGCAGCAATATGAAAACCCAAATACATGTATTTGATATGAATAATATTACACTTACAAATCAAGTATATCTTTTGTCCATTTTAACCTTCATAGTTTACTCAAAATTTAGTGAAAAATAAGAACAGGATGTTAACTACAAATCTGGCTATAGGTGTTTAACATTAAACAGTTTCAATTAAAAGTTGTATATAATTATATTCTACGCCTAAATCCCTATGCAGATTTCATTTTGCACGTTTGGTACAAGTTGTAAAATCGAATTTAAAATTGTACAAATATTCCTTTTTTTAGCAAATAGCCATGGAATTGAAACAAAGTTACAAAGAAATGCGTATCGTCTGAACTGTCAGAAATTTGGTTTTCAAATAAGTTACAGATAATTCAATTCTGCACCTAAATCACTATACTCGTATTATTTTAAAAATCTAACACTTAAATAAATATTATTTTTTTGACATTTTGTAACCTATAAAATTAAATTTCTGACAGTTCAAACGATATGAATTTCTTTGTAATTTTGTTTCAATTTCATGGCTATCGCTACAAATGAGCAATATTTGTGCAATTTCAAATTCGATTTTACAGGTTACCAAACGTACAAAATTAAATCTGCTTGGGATTTAAGCGTAGAATATAATTATCTACAACTTTTATTTGAAACGATTTTGTCTAAAACTAATTGGGGAATATTGCACAAAGAAAAACTGTTTTCCCATGTTAAACGCCTATGGCCAGAATTTTAATTAACCACTCTGTATAATAACAACAAAATGCTTTTCATTTTGGATTAAAAATATTAAATATATTGACCGGTAGTATTTACTCAAAATTTTAGTCACCCTGACTAACTAATTACCATGACTACCATTTAGAAATACATTGGGGTGATTAAAAAACAAATTAATTTGTTACTTTACGCAACGCTTAATCACTCCTGTTTAAGAGTAAATACTACCGGTCTATGAGGTTTAGATTGCTATTTTTGCTAAAACAGATTGAAATTATTGTCGTACGGAAACTTTTTTTGTACGACTGTACATATTGCAGTTCCTTACGAAGTTATCGTTAAGCAATTTAAAATTCGACTTCCATAAATTTCATGATACGTAAAAGTCTGTAGTTAATAGTCAATAATAGGATTAATTATTAAAATTTGATTCATTCAATAAAAGTTTTTCCATTTACTTTTAAACATAATACGCCTTTATAATAAAATGTGCAACTAGTCATGAAGAATATAGTGAGCATAAAAACTAAGTGAAGATCTCTTAGCAAAAATAACCGTAGTTCATTTTAATTTAACTCAGGATCATGTTTAAATATTAGAAAATTATGTAATGGATGTTAAGAAAAATACAATAAACATTGATAAGCAATTACATAATAATAAGACATTTTTAAAGCCGTTTTTGTAGAAACGCTCAAACTTTAAAATGTAATAATTTGTGACTAAGATACTTTTTGCAGAAAACAGTTTTACCAAACTCTTTTTTATTTGCCAAGTGCTCCTCAATTGTTATTGTTAAAGTGTCTTTGCGATATCATTGCCCATGATAATATCTATAAAGAAAAATACATGACTTACATTAGAGGTCTCGGATACCAACAGGGCACTTCTATAATTTCGTACTCAACTGCTCGGCATCTCTCTGAAAACTCGTACTCAATTACTCGGGACCTCAGCTATTTCCATTCACCTGCAAATTGACAAAAACATGAAAATTAAATTATAGTTTGCTATGAATGCATATAAATCAATTTCTAATAAATAAATTACTTAAAAACATTTGTTATTGTTTAAATTTTAGTTTGTTACCAATATGTTTACTATGAAATATTTAATAATTTATAAAATTGCACTCGAGGCTTAACTATAATTATGAGACATTTTGTTCTATACGATACAAACACATTATCAACTTACATAACCATTAATAGAGTTGGGATGTTATTTAAACTTACGATTGTTATTAATTTGAAACAATAGTTAACAATATTTCATTATTAAAACAATAATATATTAACAATAAATGCATTTTTCACAGCAAAATCAAATGCATGTTTGCTTGAAGGCGACTGCTAGACAAGTGAGTGAGAACCTTGCAGACCAATACCAACGAGTTTAATTTGGAATGTTATCACGGTAATTATGCTTGATTTTGTTAGATAATTCAATGCAGATAGAAAATTTATTTAAAAAATAAAAATAAAACAAAATAAGGGATGTACTTTAAAATGCAATGATTTATGAATATTCGAACGTAAAATTTTATACCAATAAAAATGATACCAAATACCTAAGAGTTTTTAATTTATATTGCAAATAGGTACATTAAGTTCAGAATATGTGAATATAGTTTTATTGCAATTTATATTAGGTGCTATTAAGGGTAGTTAATTTGACCAATATTACAGAAATATAAAGAGAAAGAGATAAATATTCACTCACATTTTGATTATTTCTTGCTGCCCGAAACCGCTAAGATTTCTCTGTTATGCTTCTTTTAAGCATTATAGATTGCATAGAATAGAATGGAATAGGATATAACCAAATTTTATTTCGTATTCTATTCCATTCATCGACGTGCTACAATACAGTGTGTTAAAAAAATCTAATTCGGAGTAAGCTATGAACACAGAAACGTATGTCTGATTATTATTCAATTCAAAACTCAAGTTGTCAAAATTGATAGTGAAATATAATATTAAAGAGAAAAGATAATAAAGAAGGATACAGAATATTGCCATTCACAGTTTTCTAATTTATTTCTATATCTAAAATAAGGATTGAAGAAGATTTCTTTAGATAACATTTTTGAGAATATCTCGTGTCAAATTGACATTTAATTAAATACTTTCAAATTAACATACGTTATTCTGTTCATAGCCTACTCCGAGTTTTTGGCTTTTGGCCTATCCCGTAACGTAAAAACTTTCTGCATACAATAGTTCTTTTGCAGAAATACCATATTTTATAGCAAAAACAAACAATAACATTATACAAATCACCAATAAATATAGTTAATTTACTGTATAAGTGTCACAATAGTGACGTCATTCTATTCCAAACTCTTCTATGCAATCCATAAATGGTCTTAAAAATATCTACTCCCATTTTATTCTGTGCCATCTATCAGGCTTTAGATTTCTAAATCCATTCCAGACACTGAAAAGAAAATAATTCATTGTAATACACAATAAAATTGCATATTATTCTAAAAGATATTTGTCTGTATGAGACAAAATATTGATAGATAAAATTGCAAATACGTTGAAATACATAAAATCATGGAAAACAACTCTTTAAGTAGATATCGCGTGATTTAATTCTAGATTCAATAAAATTCAACTCACGGCCCAAGAATGTACGAGTTCGACAATAGTGTCTAAATATTTTACTTACATTATTGTAATAAGATCAACCATGGTAATAAATAGTATCTTAAACGTCGAACTAATACTTTATCTCACGTTTTCTTATAAATTTTCTTAATTTACTGTAATTTTTCCAAGGAAAATAACGATAAATCACATCGAATGCAATAGCACAACATGCCCTCCATTTTGTGTAATGATTTAGAAGGAAAGCAGTGTTGCCAAAAGTACTTAACAAAATATCGCTAACCAAAAATGTAGGTCATGAAATTATTAATAATATTTGCAAACAGCATAATATACGAAAAAAATAAATTGAATAAACAATAAAATTATTATTCTGAATTATATTTATCTGCATGAGACAAAATATATATAAATTTGTTCTTGCTAAACAGCTTGACCTTCGGAAATATTTGTTTTTTTTTATAAGAATAAACACATTATCAACATAAATAACTAATAATATAGTTTGAATATTGTTTAAATTTACTATTGTTATTAATTTGTTACAATATGAAAGGCCAAATAAATGCAAACATGAATAAAATTTCACCTACGAACCTGCGATTCAAGCACTGAGTACAGTAGTAAAACTTGAACGAAAACTTAACAAATCTGACTATAGGTGTTTAATATAAAACAGTTTCAATTAAAAGTTGTATATAATTATATTCTACGCCTAAATCCCTAGGCAGATTTAAATTTGCACGTTTGGTTCAAGTTGTAAAATTGAATTTAAAATTGTACAAATATTCTTCATTTGTAGCGGATAACCATCGAATTGAAACAAAGTTACAAAGAAATGCGTACCGTTTGAACTGTCAGAAATTCGGTTTTCAAATAAGTTACAGATAATCTGCACCTAAATCACTATACTCGTATTATTTTAAAAATCTAACTCTTAAGCATTATTTTTTACCTTCCGTCACCTTTAGGTAAGGAAGGTATTGTCTTTGGTCAAAAAATTCGGTGGTGAGTTTTTAATGAATAAGCACGTTTTAGGGTCCCTACAATACGAATTTACTATTTTTAAGATGATGTCTGTATGTATATGTGTGTGTCCGTGTGTATGTGTCCGTGTGTGTGTGTGTCCGTGTGTGTGTGTGTGTCCGTGTGTGTGTATGTGTCCGTCTGTGCGTATGTGTCCGTGTGTGCGTATGTGTCCGTGTGTGCGTATGTGTCCGTGTGTGTATGTGTCCGTGTGTGTATGTATGTGTATGTGTGTGTGTGTGTGTATGTGTGTATGTGTGTCCGTGTGTGTGTGTGTGTGTGTGTCCGTGTGTGACAAATTTTTCTCCAACGATAACTCCAATACTACAAATCTAAAAATTCTAATTAACAGATGTCAGTTGCAAATGCAAAACCAAATATGGAAAGTGTAGGATCACAAAATTGGTATGTCATAGTGCTCCTCGCAAGTGACACCCAGAGAAAGGCCAAAGAGAAGATGGAAGGACTGTATCGCAGAAGACTGAAAGGAATACCTGTGTCAAGAAGATGTATTGGACAGGAATGTGTGGAAGAAAAGAGGAAACAGCTACCTCTAATAAAATAGGGGAAGCTGAAGAATAAGAAGTGTCAAGTGCATTTTACTTAGTGTATGTTTATGATATAATTTTATTGGATTTATAGAATAGAAATAGTATGTGTTCGTGTTTGATTTTACATATTATATAGAATCTGTTCCAAGGACCTTTTGGTATGAGATTTGTACAAAATACATCGAATTGACGGAAGGTTTTGTGCTGGCCACAACAGATTTTTTGACTTATAAAATTAAATCAAACGTTATGAATATCTTTGTAATTTTGTTTCAATTCCATGGTTATCGCCACAAATGAGCAATATTTGTGCAATTTCAAATTCGATTTTACCAAATATACAAAATTAAATCTGCTTGGGATTTAAGTTATTGTCGTACGGAGACTTTTTTGTATGACTATACATATTGCAGTTCCTTACGAAGTTATCGTTAAGCAATTTACAATTCGACTTCCGTAAATTTCATGATATCGTCGGCTGATTATTGGAATATACCAAGTCCACTTTTTGAAAAAAATTAGATATAGTTAAATTCGGTTTCCTTTTATTTTTTTGTAACATGGCCAGTAGAAAGAACATCAAATTCAGTGCTTCTTTTACTCTAAACAGACTTAGGGCCAGTTTTACAATCTCTGGTTAAAATTTAAACAGCTAGTTAAATAAACAAAATTGAAGCGAAATGAACCGTCAAATGACAAATTGATCATTGCTGTCAATAATCCGATTCAATATTGTTTATTTAACTTACAGTTAAAATTCTGACCAGAGATTGTAGAACTGGCCTTTAGAGTTCTGTATCATGTGTCTTAAAATGACATACACTAACAATTGTTTTGAATCAAGTCCAGAGCCAATCAGATTTCATAATTCTGTCACGTGCTTCTGGCCATAGTACAGTGAAAATAATAATAAAAAGTGTAGACATGGTACAAAAACTCTCTTATTGAATTTTTTTTTACTATGTTATTATTTGAACCATGTCCAACTAGGTCCTTTTATATTTCGAAAATATATAAAAATTATAATATAACAAATTTCATACAAAGTTAAGGAAAATGAAACTATACAAACGAAAAAATTGCAACATGTGTATTCATTATTATCCACTCTTTATAATAAAATTTTAAATGTTTGAAGCAGTTTTTCTCGAAAGTAATATTTGTGAACTTAGTACATTCCAATAGTCGGCCGACGATATGTACAAGTCTGTAATTTAGTTCATTCACTAAAAAAGTTTTTCCACTTTTATATGTAATACGCCTTTATAATAAAATACAACTGGTCATAAATAATATAGTGGGCATAAAAACTAAGTGAAGAGCTCTTAGCAAAAATAACCGTAGTTCATTTTAATTTAACTCAGGATCGTGTTTAAATATTACAAAATTATTTAATGGATGTGAAGAAAAAATACACTAAACATTGATGAGTAATTACATAATAATTAGACACTTTTTAAAGCCGTTTTTGTACAAAAGCTCAAACTTTAAAATGTAATAATTTGTGACTAAAATACTTTTTGCAAAAAACAGTTTTACCAAACTCTTTTTATTTTTGCCAAGAGCTCAATTGTTATTGTTAAAATGGCACTTGTGTCATTGCAATATCATTGCCCTTGATAATATCTATAGAGAAAAATACATGACTTACATTAGAAGATCTCAGATACCCACACGGCATTCTATAATTTCGTACTCAACTGCTCGGCATCTCTCTGTAAACTCGTACTCAATTACTCGGGAACTTAGCTATTTCCATTCACCTGCAAATTGACAAAAATATAAAAATTAAATTGTTTGTTAAAGAATGCATCTGAATCAATTTCTAATAAATAAATTACTTAAAAACATTTGTTATTGTTTAAATTTTAGTCTGCTACCAAAATGTTTATTGTGAAATATTTAATAATTTATAAAATTGTACTCAAAGCTTAACTATAATTATGAGACATTTTGTTCTATACGATACAAACACATTATCAACTTATATAACAATTAATAGAGTTAGGATGTTATTTAAACTTACGATTGTTATTAATTTGCAACAATAGCTAACACTATTTCACTATTAAAACCATAATATATTAACAATAAATGTATTTTTCACAGCAAAATCCAATGCATGTTTGCTTGAAGGCGGCTGCTAGACAAGTGAGTGAAAACCTTGCAGACCAATACAAACGCGTTTAATTTGTAATTCTATCACCGTAATTACGCTGGATTTTGGAAATTCAATGCAGATAAAAAATTATTTAAAAATATAAAATAAAACAAAATAAGGCATTAACTTTAAATGAAATTATTTATGAATATTCGAAAGTAAAATTTTATACCAATAAAAACGTTATCGAAATACCTATGAGTTTTTAATTTATAATTCAAATACATAAAGTTCAGATTATATAATTTTATTGCAATTTATATTACGTGCTATTAGGGGTAATTAATCAGACTAACTACACTAGTATATTACATAAATATAAAGAGAATAAATAATACATATTATTAATTACGGAAATAAACGAAGAATTAAAATCGCTGGAGTTTCACAGACTCCATGCCACCACTGGAAGGTTAAATTAGTTGGTAAAACTAAGTACTAATTCCATCCTACATTTAGAAAACATATCTTGCTATGTGTCAGTAGAACGACAAAATGTCTGTAATTGACGATAATTTCTGTTAGCTATTACTTATATCATATATTAACTAAATAAAATTAAATTAAAGCGAATGGGCCAACTGATGTGCGATGGGGCTCGTATTTATGCATAAACGATAATAAAAAATATATAATTTCACTTACCTTTAATATTAATCTAGGATCAGTGAAACAGGAATAGCAAGTGAAAATGGCAGGAAACAGCTTCTTCAATTGCATTAAATGTTCTCAGCACTATTATCAGCGCAGCATTATTCGTAAACATCAGTAAATGTTCATAAATTGGATAAACCAAACACCGTAAACATAACCAAAAGAGTCCTCCTCTTGGCCAAGCCCATAACAAACGTACACTTTCTCAATTTCATTATAAAATAGTGTTAAAATATCGTAAGCACTGTTTATATAACAATTGTTTTTGTTGATAAATTCCCAGTTACGTTTAATGAACACGAAATAACTTGGAATCTAGTGCACAACTTCCACAACGAGAAACTAAGATGGCGCCTTCGCAGAACAGAGCGACGCGGACACAACGAGAGCTGAATCTAGACTGAATCATGGCGTCGACTTGCCAAACTTTCATAAGAGAACGTGTGTTGGAGAGAGATAGAAGATACCCAACTTCAGATTGATAATGGATGATGTGGAATTATCAATTATCAGTAAATGATAAATAATCTTTATAAAAACATGCCATGTAATATACCATTCATGAAAAAGTACTTAAAACATTTGTATATTTTCATATTTCCGAGAAATCGGTGAAAATTGAACGACTTGAAGTTGCAATGGTCAGCTGTTGACAAAGAAAATTGTTAATTCTGGATTATTGTTATTAGCATTGTTTAAACATTATTGTAATATGTTTTTGAATAAAAATGATCCTTATTAATCCTATTTTAATATTCCATGCTTGATTTTACTGTAATTAATTATAAATTGTTGTAATATGTCAGGGTTACGTAGTACCTTTACTAATTATTTCTGCATTTGTTTAAATAACTTTGCAATATATTTTTATCAAAAAATGATGCTTATTATTTATATTATAATATTCTATAAACAAATTTTCATTATTTATTTATAATTTGTCAAAATTTGCAATGTTTTCATTGTAGATTTGGCTCCGGGTTAGGGGCACATATTAAACTATTTCATTAAATATTTCTATAATTTATTAATAAAAAATCAATATATAAACATTGTTTCATATATTTCCAATTACTATATTGCTCTAATTGTTACATAAATGTAATAATTTCTTTCTAAATGTTATTGCAAAATCAGCTGATTCCAAGATGTTACTGTTTCAAAGTATGTTACATCATATATCTTTAAAAATATAAAATATTTGGAACTATATTGTTGTTAAATTGTCTCCAATACTTATAAATTGTTTACATTAACTTTAAATGATTTTTTTAAACTCGGTATTCCTCAATCTGACATTAACATTCGTACAACTTTTCAGCAAGATTTGGTCCACAGTTTTTATAACTTTTAAATATTTATTTAACAAATTGTACGTATTATTATAATGAAAAATGTTGGAAGAACATGAATTTATATATTTTAAGTTGTGTGTTAGAGATATTAAATAATTTTTCAACATATATTTGTCAATGTTTTAGCAAGATTTGAACCAAGTTTTTCTCCAAAGTGAAAACAGGTATTTAACAACTTTTTGGTATCATTTTAATGAGAAATATGAGGAGAATACGTATTTATATATTTGGAGAAGATATTTGAACTGTACTCTAAATATTTAACATAAAATTGGGTCGAAATAACACTTTATAATAAATATTTGTGACTAACCTAAACACATCGGTTGTGTAATCCCTCCAGATTTTGACAGGACGCCCAGAACCACCAAGACATTCGCCCCATAGGGGCCGTGGATACTAAATACCCCAACGCTAGTGGCTGACAAAAACGGACTTTGTCTAGCCGGAAATTCTGCTATTTTCTCGGCTAACCAATAGGGCTTTGCTCCCCCTTGACGGGCCTCAGGCCATGAGAAAACATAGTTTAAATCGTTCAATGTTAAATAGTTTTACATCGCCTAAATTTGAGGCGAATAAAGTCGTTTCTTGAAAAGCTGTTTCTAATAAATTCCTCATACTTTATTTTTACGATAATCTTTTCTCACAATAGAAAAATATTTATTTATTATTAATTACATAGATAAAAACGGTCATTGATAACACATATATACATATTTAGAATAAATATCTTTTGATGTTATTGTTGGTAGAAGGAGCGGCACTCTTTTGGAGTATATGTCATTTAGCGCTTGTGATGCTCTGTAGTTGGCGTTTATAACGTTCAGCTTCGGCTTCTTTTCGCCGAAGCATCTGTTTGTATTCCTCTGCTTCTCTTCGGGCTTCGGCTAGTTGGCGGGACATTAGTTCTATGTCCGTGGGGCGATCGTGGGCAATCTTTATCTTCTTCGACATCTAGAAAGGAAAAAATAATAATTAACAGTAAAATTTGCGGGACAGTTTTTATATATATATATATGTATACAGTGTGTTAATTAAAAATCTGGCCATAGGCGTTTAACATGGGAAAACAGTTTTTCTTTGCGCAAAAGTCCCCAATTAATTTTAGACAAAATGTTTCAAATAAGTGTTACAGATAATTATATTCTACGCCTAAATCAGTAAACAGTTTTAATTTTGCACGTTTGGTAACTTGTAAAATCTAATTTGAAATTGTATAAAAATATTGCTCATTTCTAGCGATACCCATGGAATTGAAACAAAATTACAGAGAAATGCGTATCGTTTGAAGTGTCAGAAGTTCAGTTTTCAATTAAAAGTTGCAGATAATTCAATTATGCACCTAAATCACTACATAGGTATTATTTTTAAAATCTAACACTTAAATACTTTTTATCATTATTATTTTACACATTCTATCTATAAAATTAAATTTCTGACGAATTTCAAACGAAATGAATTTCTTTCTAATTTTGTTTCAATTTCATGGGTATCGCTACAAGTGAACAATATTTATACAATTTCAAATTAGATTTTACAAGTTACTAAACGTGAAAAATTAAATCTGTTTAGTAATTTAGGCGTAGAATATTAATATCTACAACATTTATTTGAAACATTTTTGTGTAAAATTAATTGGGGACTTTTGCGCAAAGAAAAACTGTTTTCCCATGTTAAACCCTTATGGCCAGGTTTTTAATTAACACACTGTATATATATATATTTATCTAACAAGTAATTTTTATTCATTGATTAGTCAAAGTTCAATATTTGGATTCTAAGTATTAAATTTTAAGAAATATTGTTGTTGAAATGGCCTCAAATTTGAAGAAATCACGAAAAATCCATTAGATATTTTACAATTAATTAATTATTGTGAATAAAAATTGTGTCTTACATTAGGTGTGCCGGAAAAGATGATCTTATTCTTATTCATGACTATCCGTTTGACAGGTTTATCTCCGCCGTTGAAGATAATAGGAATACGGTTTGTCTGTTGTGTCTGGGAAGAATTTGCCATCGCTAGTAATTGCTCGGGCGTTAAAGCGATTACTTGGCGCCCTTTTACTTTTGCGACTTGTGTTTTCTGTACGGGAACTCGCATTAGGGGTTTCGTGGAGTTTAGAACTTGTTTTCCCACTTCTGCAAACAAAAAAACATGTCACATACAAAAATACCTACATAAAAAAACACGTAAAATTGAAAAAAATATGATATGACCCCATTTTCTTACCTGTTAATACTAAAGAATGTCCGTTTTCGACCGCCGAAGCCACCACAGAAGAATTATCTGCAGGTAGAAACGAAATGCCATGGTCCTTCAACATTTGCATAGAATCTAGGTCGATATTTGTGTCTTGTGGTTCAATTTGAACAGAATCTAATGTGTCTGGAAGTTTATTACTGTCTTCGTCTGTATCGTCTTGGACCAGAAAATGCGCTAAAAGGCAAGAGTAAATAGTTAAAAACACACAAACTTGTCTCAAAAAAATTGATGTACAGAATGGAACAAATTAAACTTTAATAGACACTAAAGAAATTTTCGATCGTCGTTTGTTTTTGAGCTACAGGCTAAAACTTGATTTTCGGAAAATAACGTGGTATAATTAGATTTTTTTCTAAACTTATAGGGCGATTCTGAACAAATCTGTAAGTCTTACAAATCTATAAAAACCAGACGAAAACGCATTTATTTTTGTTTATTAATATAAAATTATACATTAAGGTTGCAACTTTCGTTGCGATTTTGTTCATTTATTTACAGATTTACAGATCTGTAAGACTTACAGATTTGTTCAGAATTGACCCATTAATAATTCTCAAGATGTAACGCAAACATAATATTTTTTTAAATGGTAACATATGTTGAAAATAGTCTCATCTTTTTCCTTACTTTACAAACTTTTCAATGATGTTTAAGTCTACATTCTTTTGTTTTGAACAAGAATAAAACACGGATTATTAATTTTTGGAGTGAAAAAATGTTTTTTAAGAAATAAAAAAATCAATTACAGGTTACCATTTGTTTATTTTTAATTTTACATTTTTATTTTTACAGTTTAGGAAAAAACAGGCCGTAGGTTCCAAAAATTATGACTAACTAAAAATATAAAATAAATTTCGTCTTACCAATTATAAAGTGTGTGTTTCAATATATTATTATAAAGTTTCTTTATTAGTTACAATTTTTTTTTTTTGTGAATGCCCACATCTTGTCTAGAATATTATTATATAATTATTGTAGCTGAAGATGGACAAATATTGTCCAATACGTCCTATTTTTTACAAATAAAGACGATTATGATTGTTAGTCATAATTTTTGGAACCTACGGCCTGTTTTTTCCTAAATTGAAACTTTTACAACGTTCCCGAATCACCCATTTCTACATGTTTATTTTTACTAATTTTTCTAATTTATATACTTCAGAAAGCATATTAAACCACATTTTACGAATTGTTTTAAAGCCGATTAAAAATCATTAATTAATCAGAAAATAATTGCCAAGAATTTTTTCTGAGTTTTTTTAAATAGATATAGCATCAAAATCAACAAATGATGAGCTATAATGAGTTTTTTCATTTGTTTCGTGATAAATTTCATTTTTTTACCCCAAAAAAATTGTGTTTTATTCATGTTCAAAACAAAAGAATGATGCCATTTAAAAAAATAATATGTTTGTGATACATCTAGTAGAGAATTACTAAGTTTTGAAAAAATATAATTATACCACGTTATTCTTCGTAAAAAAAAAAACGTATATAATTTATGTAAACATTTTTTCTTTATCTTTTATAATAAGCGAGATATGAGAAATTTTCAAAATAAGCGAAAATCAAGTTTTTACTTGTAGCTCAAAAACAAAAGACGATCGAAAATTCCTGTAATGCATATTAAAGTTGTCTCAAAAAGTTGGCCCATAAAGACCTACATCAATTTTCTGTAGCGTGTTTAATAAAAAAGTTTTTCATATAAGAAACTCGAATTTGTTTCACCGAAAGATAAAAGAAAATTAAATGCATTTATAACTTACTTTGTTTATTTACATCATCTTCTTCCTCTTCTCTCGTTTCTAATTCTCCATCTTCGAGCCCTAATTCAACAGACAGAGTATCCGTAGCATCCATTACATCTTTAGTAATAACTTGTAACAATTGTAAGATATCTAAACGGTTTGTTTCTACAGCTATATCGGCGGGTGTTTTATCAAACTTATTTAATACTTCCGGATTCGCTCCATGCCTTAACAATATAGTTACAATATCCGCATGTCCGTTTTGCACAGCCCAATGTAGAGGCGTCATTTTCAACTAAAAATATTTATAAATTGGTACAAAACATGAAATATGAAAATGAAATTAATAATACCATATCTCTCGCATCTACATCGGCGCCATTTTGTAATAACACTTCTACAATGGATAAGTGGCCCTCATACGAGGCCATATGAAGAGGGGTTTTGTCTACTTTAGTTCTAGAGTCTCGAGATATTCCAGCTCGTAATAATATTTCACATGTTTCTAAATGGTTGTGCAATGCGGCGAAATGTAGTGGGCTTGTCCCCAACTACAAAAACCAAACATGAAACAAATTACTTTTTTGTTCAACAACCTATTTATTATTATTTTTTTAATGTATTAAAATATCTATATGAACTTATAAAATATGAAATAAACAAGGAAAAGTATTTAAGAAACTTAACTAACGATTAAAATGAAACAACTTTTTGCAAATTAATAAAATATTAATAATAATCCAAACCAACATGTCTGCGCATATACTGCTGCATTTTTCGGGGTAAAAACATAAATAATTTTACCAACTAAAGATAAAATTTGATTACACAATGATAGAACTTGATTACAACAATAAAATTTGATTACAACATTGTTAACTACACTAGCAGCTAAAATAAGTTATTATTATAAAACCAAAATGGAGTCTTAAGGTAAAGTTATAACTAAAGAAAAAACCCCTTAACCTTAACAATAAATTTAAAAACTATATACGTATTTCGAGAACTAAGTTCTCATCATCAGTAGAAACTACAAAGAAAAAACAGAGAAGTTAAGATTACTCAGCATGTAAACCATGCCAGAGGTCAAAACAGCTCTGAGGAATAAGGGAGAGAACACGGGTTATATAGGGACAGGAGTCAAAGGTGAGTGGATACCTAATTGGGTAACTAAGATTAAACAAAGTAACTGTCTTATATTAACTCATATAATTTAGAATTTGGGATGGGACCCAGGTCCGCGTTCATTAATTTATCTTTAAATTTATGTATTATCAAACTCTCGTGTGCGTCTAAATATCTATTATTATCAACTTGTTTCAATAATTTTATATTAGAATTGTCAATTTTATGATTATTAATAAACATATGTTGAGCTACACTAGATTTATCAGGATTACCGCTTTTTAAATGATAGAAATGTTCTTTAAATCGAGTATCAATTTGTCTTTTAGTTTGCCCAATATAAACTTTATTACAATCTTTACAGTCAATTTTATAAACACCGGATTTTTTATTATCTATTTTATCTTTAGGGTTACCTAATAATGATTTAATGGTGTTATTTGATTTATAAGTTACCGTTAAATTTTGTTTTTTAAAATTTTTATTTAAACCTTTGGTGGCATTATCATATGGTAATGTTATATATTTATTATTAGTTGGCGTTAAAGTTGTGAAATCTAGTACGGTTTGACGATTTTTAAATTTATGGACTAGTTTATCTATAATTTTAACGAATCCATTATATTTAGCTATTTCTTTAACATATTTCAATTCATTTTCAAAACGTGTTTTGTTTAACGGAAATTTGGTCAGTCTATTAATTAAAAAGTTAAACGCTGCTAATTTATGTTGCCAAAAATGATTCGAATCAGCTGTTATAAATAAAAATAAAAGTTATTATTATTATTTACTTATATAATTTTGTAAAAACAAAAATGAATTATCTTTTCATTTAGTTGAAATCAGTTTTCGCTAAGTGAAATTATATTTCGTTATTGTGAATTCAGTTTTCATTTGTGTGAACCAGTTTTCGTTAATGTGAAGGCAGTTTTCGTTAATGAATGTGAAATCATGTTTCGTTAATGTGAAATCATATTTCAAAAGTGAAATCACACTGTAAAAGGCACAGTTTACTACATTACAATTAAAACCTATTTCAAAATTATACAAAAAAAGTTATAATTAAACATTAAAATAATATTTGCTGCTAAAGTATTTGTTAAACTGCACTTTTGAGAAGAGAACTTTTTCTTTATAAATTTTTGAATTATGTACTCTCGCATATTAGTATGTTGTGATAGGTAGGGTAAATAGGATTTGGCAAATTGTTAAAAACTCACCCAGTCCGTGGTAAAGGGCGCGCCTTTGCCCATAAGTTCCCTAACCTGTTCCGTATCACCATCTCTGGCAGCTCTAAGCAATCGTTTTCCTAATTCTACTATAGATACAGTCTGACCTCTTTGAACGAATCTAGTGTTTAACTCTATCTGAAAACCAAACACAAACTCAGTATTGATTGCAAAAACACTGGACAGAAACATACTGGAATGAACGTAGCCCCATCCACAAGAGTCCCCTCTGATAGCAACATCTGCGCAGGTAAAGCTTGCATTATTGTACGGATTATGACTTACACAATAATTAACAAAACCTGTAAACAAACGAAACTTCATTGTAACATCCATGGAGGTGATTACTGCTAAGAATATCAAAGAAAACATCAAAAACACAAATCTAGGTTATGTCAGACGAAAAAGTAAACAAATAATTTATTTTTGAAAAGCTTCTGCACAGGAAAATCGCCATCTTTAGACACGCTTCCTGTTCCTGTCAAGAAACGGAAGTTGAGCGCTGTAGCAGCCATTCTTTGGCTGGATTTCACAGTTCTTACAGCCCAAATGTGATATTTGTGAGCGTACTTACATCATCTTTGAAGAAAACTCTCTATTTTGGCAAAATTCGGCTTCTGTTTTCACCACTGTACGTCACAATGATGCATCATATTGTTAAATACAGAGACCTCTATGCTGTGCAACGCCGTCTCGACTCGGCCGGTAATATTTGCGCGGCAGATCCGAATTCAACAATAAAAAGAAAACGTAACAATACCTAAGAACGTCAATGTTATTAAATAAATATATATATATATGACCCATCTGACATGTTATGTATATATTACAGCAAATATATTTTTATGTCGAGAAAAACGGGACCTTTCTATAAACTTTAGTAAACACATTTTATTTGAAACAGATTCTTATAAGATTTTTATATGAATTATTTTTATAATAATAAAGTTACTGCTATCGTTTTTACCAGATTTTAGTGGATAAGCACGTTTTAAGGTCCCTATAATCCGATTTTAACATTTTTACGATTTCTCAAATCCTATAAGACTTAAAAAATATTTAACTGCAGTTTCCTCAATCTGACATTCCTGGGAAAGGCTGATTAGGTTTTGGTAACAATTGGACAACCGAAAGTAATAGTTTCTTTAAAAAAATCTTCTAAATATTATTTTTTGAAAATATCTGTTATTATTATTATGGGGTCCCGTGGCCGCGTGCCTGAGTGTCTGGTCGCGAACTTGGGGGAACCGGGTTCGATCCCGACAGACGCCAAATATTTCCAATTTTAAACGGCACAAAAGTGATCCCTGTGGTGCACTCTCCACACCAACTGAGTGCCCGTGAGGTGAAGCCTGGTAAGCGCCCACACGGTAAAATATATCGTCATCATTACCGATGTCTACATGTGTTGTAGATACTGGCACACCCAGAAATGGGTAATATGCCGTGATGATATATTTATTTTATTATTATTGAACATAAAATTCTACATCTGATACATTTAAAAATTTTATTATATCTTGTATAGATTTAGAGATAAAGGCACTGTAATATATAGAATAATCTAATCGTAGAGGTTAGGCCACTAAGGAAACCGGTTGACAAATTCAAATGTTTATAACATAGTTTGTAAATGGCACAATGGCACATGTCAGTGTCAAAAATCAACAGTTTTAGTGATATTCTGAAAGCTTTTTCTGGGAAGTACATTTAATCTTATTGTTTTATTAATTAGTATTTAAAATTGTAGGTAAAATGCATATATCCATTAGAAATACCGCCAATCTGGTTAATGAATTAAAAGAATCTCTGTCATTTAGGAACTTCCTCATACAATGAAAAATAGATATAATTAGAATTGTATATGTGCAGAAGACATGTTAAACACAATAAAAACAATATTTGGGTAAAGTTCTGTAATATTTTTGTTATAAAATGACGGTTAAGTGCAATACAATACTTATATAACATAAAATTGAAATGGCGGAGGTATTGCGCTGGCCATAACACATTTTTGGCACTTACCGTTCGCACTGGAAGAATCCGGCTTAACTCCAATTCTGGAATTATTGTTGAATGTAGGGATAATAAAGAATTATTGGTTGATTGAAATTTATTTCGCACAGAAACAAATTATATACCCATTTTACACAACAAAGTGCAATCGGAAGCAAATTTATAAACATTATAATTACAGGATGCATAATTAACTATGTCTTAACCTTGTCAGCAAGTTAATTGCACAAACCCTTCATTCAGGGTTCAAAAATTGCACACAAAAAATAATATTGTGTTAAAAACATATTACACACAATTGCATGAAATAAAATAAGACTGAAAGGGGCTTTCAGTATAATAAAACAATAAATATACCTACACATCTTATAAAATTAATTTTCATGTCGCATGAAATCCGAAAGCGACGAATATATTACGTTACAAAATCGATAACATCTTTTTTTTTTAGAATTTTCACATATGGACAGTCTTATTAAGCAATCTACCATTCTTAGGAATGTTTTAACTCTGTTATAAATATATTTCGATTGTATCTTCTAGAAAAAATATACCTTTCATGTATATTTACATATTTATAAATGTATATAGAAAATATATGTTCTATTCGTTTTCATACTCTGTATAAAATTTATACTTTATAACAAATTATAATTTCATTAATAAAATTTACAACTTTAAATTAATTCTTCTTTAAAGTAGCTTTAATATTTAACTAGTATAACAATATGATACCATTTGATAGCGTGGAATAGTTTAAATTTAAACTAACCTATTTACTCTTTGACATTTTTCTGTCAAATTATAAACAAATTAGTGTTATAGTTTTAATTATTTATATATAGTACCATTTTTGCGAAGGTACTCTTTGCATTCGGTTATGAATATGGCATAAGTACACGATAGTTTCACTAAATATATACAAACCCCAAAACACCTCTGATATATGCAGAATAGGGAAAACATGTAATTTATTAAGTAGAATTTAGAAAAGAATTACTACAGTTTATACATAATAATCGATATTTGTTTATATTTTTTTAAATATATCAATACGCCTTCCATTTATATTTGTATGCGGCAGTTCTATTTATAGATAGATCTTACTGTTTTTAGCTATAGTTCATTTCACGTAAGAAAATATATAGTGTTCGTTTAGATAGGGATATAAATTCTACCCTTTGATTGGTCAGAAAGCTAACCTAGTTCACAAAAGCTAAAAAAAATCAATGACGTATAGACCATTCCAGAATGACGTCACTTGCCCTCCACGGGAGTGATTTTAACCTCACTTTTGAATATTTTTAAAAATTATTTAATTATCTTATGATAAATATCGAGAAATTTTGATTTTGATATAATTCATTCATAAAATTAAACCATAAATTTTTCCATGGCTCAATCATTGAGTAAATTATGTATGAAATTTATTTCTGACAGCTGTCCCTCACGAAATTCATTTGTTCTAGATTGATCTATTGCAAAAAATATTAACATGTCTATTTTATTCGTTAATACGAATATTTACACTTCATAGTTTTATTTAATATAACAGTTAATATAAAAGTTTAAAGTATTATGCCGAAATTGTGACGTATTCGGGAACAAGCCAATGAAAAACAAGTTACACCATAGATCTTACATGATATATGGATCTATCACTAGGTCTTATAAATAAATACGCATATTAATTTAAAAAATAATACAAATGTCTGAATATGGCTAAATGTAATTAATATATAATTAATTTAATTAATATAGGTAATAAAATTTAAAAATTTCGATATGTTTGGGGTTATTTACCATATTTTTTTATTTTTTCTTCTGAAAGTTCAATTTCATATATAGTATTTAGTCTTTGTCCGATTTAAAAATGATTTGTAATAACAGAGAAATCAATTTTTTAAAGTTGTATCTGTTACTTGAATTCCTTTCTGATGACGTAGATATCACGGAATGACATTAATCACCACATCTTATCATGTTTGCTTGAAATCGTGTCGAAATGGATCCTTAGACTTATTAAAACAACAAAGTACAAATAAATTACATAATGCAGACCTTATAAAACACTGGCGAGAAGAGCACAGTTCTATTTCTTCAAAATAAATAAACTAACCTCTCTTTTACAGCGGAGTTACTGAACACCTATCTCCCAAACGTCAAAACTAATCATGCTATCCCTCTCTTGTCTCTTTCTAATGTCTGTGATTGTGACGTCACAACTTTCAAGGACATTGTATAGAGGGCAAAATAACAGTTTTCAGAAATTAATTAAATATATTTAGAAATTTATTTGAATGGATCTATCTTTATTTAAATGTGAACTAATGCTTTTAGTAAATTAAACTTGTTTAAATATTTTTATTATTGGCAAAGTTTGGTTTCACGAATTTAAATTATTTATTTACTACTATTTTCTTACGTGAAATGATATTTTAAATAATATTTTTACATGGAACCTGAGATTTCTAATAATTTATGAAATATCGATTATTATGCCGTTCAGTAATATTTTCTGCACAGTGGTGTATAAGTACAAAAGTACCCGACTAACCAATGTTTATTTACAAGTACCACTCGGTAACAATTTCCAAAATTCGAAGTATTTCGCCAGAGAAACACATTGTATATAATAACTTTGGTAATAATGGAATGTATAAATATTCTATAGCTACTCACTGACTGTGGGAAGACGCTTTATAATACATAAACTATAGAAATTATATTAACAAATACTTTATATTAAGACACTTTGCATAAATGCATTTGTTAGGAAGGAGACAAATACACGATTTTGCGCAGTCAAACATATTAATTCGTATACGAAACGTTCAATTTACGTCAGAAATATTAATTTTGAATGGAGGGTTATACAGCAAATACCTACTAACTAATATATTGCGGATCCTTTGCTTTTCTTGAAGGAAACACTGTGAAATGGAAATATCATTTCTGCATAAGTCTATCTCACACAAACACCCAACCGCGAATTATGCGCATGCTTGGAAACCGCGACTACTATTGGCTAACGAGGAAATCATGATCACTTTTTGCGAATCACAGAGTTCTGTTTATTAACGACTAGCGCGAGAAATTTTAAATTTAAATTTGAGAAATTAAACAATGTACCTACTATTTATTTTGTCTGGTATATTCTTGAATATAAATATTAGTAATAATAAAAAACATTCGACACTAAATTTGAATTAAATAATTTACTTTGTTGTGCTGTAAAAATAATAGGAATACAATCTGCTCAAGATTAATTTATTTAGGTGACAATAAATTACTGTATGAAACACAAAGCAAATGCTTTCGAAGTGCAACTACAAACAGAAATGAAATTAAACCATGTACTCGCTGCATCACCAGGGCTGCGTTCCAAAACCTAGAATACCGAGTTTTGGTGTAAAGTATGATGTGTTGTGTTTTGGAACGAATGAGAGTTTTGTTGAAGTAAAAAATTGAAACTAAATTAAAAATAATTTTAAAAAACTAACAAAACTACTTATAATTACAACATTAATGTCAAGCCCGTATTAAAAGCGCTTTTATGGAGCACTCTCCTCAATATAATGTGAAAGTACGCTCCATAAAAGCGCTTTTATTATAAAAGTATGCTTGTAATACACGCCAACGTATTTACTTATGTTTATTTTCAACCAAAAGCATGTTTTCTTCCTCAAGAAGGCAAATTACTTTCATATGTTGAGAATCGTGAGCATCTACGTTTGAAAATATTGTGGAGTAATTTCTATACCCTCCTCGTTAGTAGAGTAAGTAGAACATCACTTTGGAGTAAACTCTGGCTGTTTTGGAACAGGTTGAGTAAACTTTGAGAGTAAGGTTATTAGTTTTGAAACGACTTGAATAATTTCGTACTCTAAGAGTAGGATTTTGGAACGCAGCCCAGCCAGCGACGCTGTCAGCGTTAGCCAATAGCAGTCAAGATTTCCGAGCATGCGCATAATTACCGGTTGGGTGTTTGTGAGAGATAGACTTATGCAGAAATGATATTTCCATTTCACAGTGTTTCCTTCACCTACTTATGGGAAAGATACGAGCATTAGCAATATATTAGTTAATAGGTTTATGTATAAAACAAACAAATCCCTGTCATGGCGACAGTTGCAACAAAATGGCGCCAAATATGAAAAATGGAGTGTAAAGTTTTTATTTTCAACTGATTTGAAAGGTGTCTTTGTAAGCAAAATCGATAAGTTTTCCATGAGTTAACCATTATACAAATATCAAAACACGTGACAGAAGAACTTTAAAAATGGCGATGGTTTGTTTGTATTATGATCTTCCATCTCAACTTCAACATCAACTCTCTCTTTCTTGCGTGTGACGTCATAAGTATAACCCTCCATAGAAAAAAATAAATTTGGAATAAAAACTCACCATTCTTCTCACTATTTCTAATTCTTCATTATTTTTTTTCTGAATTTTGTTTGTTTTCGACTGCTAGCACCGGTCGCTTCTTAACTATTCCCGTTTTCGCTAATTTTTGTACTTATTCTATTCTAAATCGGCAACGAATGTTATGATGAGTAATGCAACTCGCTCGAGGCATTTCAGCGCGCCATTTTGGTTTATTTAGCGTGCCTAGTTAGTACATGCGGATGTGTTCTGGCAACAATGGCCTGTAGTTTGGCCAGCTGACTCAGAAGATTGTTGTTGGAGTCTTCTAAGTTTTCAATTTTCTTTCTGTAGTCATTGTTTTCTGATACAAGGATTTCTACTTTGCGTTCGAGTTGGTCCATGTATTCTTTCTTCTTTCTACGGCTTTCTTGTGCGGAAATCTATAACAGATTAAATTTGTAACATTGTAGATATAAGTATCTATAAGAGATTGCAAGTCGATTAATTAAAAAAGTTGTCCCGTATAATAGGGGATTCCAGCTCAATCGAATTAAAGAAAATAGTAAAAAAATACGAATTTATATGCTGAATAACGAATATTAAAAAAAAAATGAAATGGTATAATTGAAATATTTCGGAAATAAGGGTTTTTTTGTTATAGCGCTTCGACACGTATATGAATTCAATATATATTTTGATTGGCGACCGAAAGACCGCCAATACATGCATAACAAATAGCGTGTTAGGAGGTGGGGGTTACTACCAATGGAAGTTAAGAAATTCAAATTCGAAAGGAGGGGCTAATATTCCTGTACGGCAGTTTTCAAACAGTTTTTATTTTAACATAAATTTCTTGCATTAAACTTAATAATTTAAATACACCTGTAATTATAAAGTATGTAGACTTATACAGTGTTATAATATTCATTTATTTTTATGTAAATATAACTTAAAATAGGATATATTTCAAGAACATTTAGGTCCATGATGAAAACAGTTTGATATAAAAACACATAAATGTGACGTCACGTCAATCTTTTCAAAATTCGGGAGACTATAATTCACTTATTAATAGGAATTTTTTCACCGGATTTTCATCAATAGTCTTAGTTTTCCTAATATTTTCAGATGAAATTATAAAAAAAGGTGGAATCCCCCATTATATGAAAAAAAAGCGTACCTATATCATTAGATAGGTACAGTCGCAAATGAAAACTTTTATTTTTTTGTTGTTTTATGTTTATTTACCTTATTCTTAATTTTTCGCCGTATTTTCTTTAGTGATTTCTCCTCGGCTTTTGTAAGTGGTAGGCGGGTAGGAACAGGGTAACCTTCTGCTAATAATGTGCGTTTTTCTTCTTCCGTTAACACTAGTGTTCCGGTTGACCCCTTCTGTAAGAAACATTTATTTTTATTTTTTCTATAGCAGATTTTAAAATTGTCTACTCAAAATAGTAGATAAAGTAGCATTTTAACAGCAAGAACAGCTAATAGATACTTATCATTATTTATTTACATACAAAATCCATAACCCACATACATACTGGGATTTTAAAATTGTGTTGAATTACTAATAACATTTATAATTGGTATTTTTTATTTTTTTTCTTTAACATTTGTTATAGAAAAAAAATCATACACGACGAAAAATAATTCACTCGCGAAATCGTCGATATCCTATTGGTAATCAACTTCAATCGCTTGTAGTTTGCGACTTAATCAATATTTAAACAATTTTATTCACTAATACTCATTAATTAATGTACAGTGTGTCCCATTTAGAGGTGCCACCATTGGGATCTCGAGAACTGTAGGAGATACGATGTCGGTTAAATGGAACTTTTTATGCGCCTTTGGGAGGCCATCTCAGATGTGCTTTTGTTTTTCCAAAAAATCTCATAGGGCACTAGATAATGACGAAAAACTGAATATTGTTGATTTTTTTCTTTTTCAAATAACTTCTAAACTATTAATAATTGAGAAAAAAGTTTCAAATATAAAAGATAGATATTTTTATTAACTAACCAGTGGCGTACGAAATAAATTTTCATATCCGTAAATTTTCGAGATATAACACAAACTTATATTTTTTTAAATGGAACCCATATCTGATTTTAGTCTCAAAAAAATAAATATTTTTTTCTCTTTTCAACGATGTAAGGGTTATTATGCTTTATATTTGTGTTGCCTTCAAAAATTATTATTTTTTCCTTATTTTGTATTAAATTTACAATTATTTTGAAAATATTGGTAGATTTCTATTTGGAAATACTCCTTGTATTTAAATAATTTATTTCCTTAAAAATATTTGCTCAAAATTCGTATCAAATTAATTTTTATAATATTTTGTATCAGGCCGCCCTTGGCACATCATAGTGTAATTTGTAATTATGAGTCTAGAATGAAAATATTAAGTAATAAAAACACAAAACAAATTATTTTGATCAAATACAATATAATTAATAAAAATAATGTTTTTTTGGGAAATAATTAGAAAATTCAGGAAAATAAAGAGAAAAATTAAATTTTAGGAGCAAAACAAATATAAAACATAATAACCCTTACACCATTGAAAAGAGAAAAAAATATTGATTTTTTTGAGACTAAAATCAGATATGGGTTCCATTTAAAAAAATATAAGTTTGTGTTATATCTCGAAAATTTACGGATATGAAAATTTATTTCGTACGCCACTGGTTAGTTAATAAAAATATCTATCTTTTATATTTGAAACGTTTTTCTCAATTACTAATAGTTTAGAAGTTATTTGAGAAAGAAAAAATCAACAATATTCAGTTTTTCGTCATTATCTAGTGTCCTATGAGAATTTTTGGAAAAACAAAAGCACATCTGAGATGACCTCCCAAAGGTGCACAAAAAAGTTCCATTTAACCGACATCGTATCTCTTATAGTTCTCGAGATCCCAATGGTGGCACCTCTAAATGGGACATACTGTATATTTTCGTCTTCTTATTTAAGACAGTTAAAATTTGACTATAGTATAGTACCCTATTATTATCAATTTTGAATTATTTACATTTGCGTTTCATTTTGTAATAAAAATTATTAAAGTACGAACAAATACTTATTTCTTAATAATGTGTTCTTACCGGCTGGCTGCTAATCAGCGGTGTATGTATCGGCTGTCGAGTGCTCTGCACCACAACTCTCTGTCTTTGGGTCCTCTGGGGCCCTGGACTGGCAGGCTGGGACCCACTAGCATCCTCGCTCTCCTCACTGGAGCTGCATGAAGGGGGCGTAGGGGGTAGTGTGAAGCCTTGAGGGGTCCCCCCCTCCATCTTGATGCTCAATTTGGGGTTTGCGAGACGAGAGAACATTCGGGAGGGCTTTAATAATGACGGGTGGACATCCATCTAAGATAAAATAGTGGGGTTAGGAAGAACAAATATATTTAAGGGTTAAGGTTCTGTGGAAAGGTGATAAAAATGACAAACTCAAGAATATGAGTAAAAATGAGCTTTAAGTAAAGTATCACTTCCGGTTGATTTGTAAATAAAATCTAATTTGTTATTTAAATAAACAGAAAAGTCTGTTAAATAAATAAATATAAATATATCATCATGGCATATTACCCATTTCTGGGTGTGCCAGTATCTACAACACATGTAGACATCGGTAATGATGACGATATATTTTATCATTTGGGCGCTTACCAGGCGTCACCTCACGGACACTCATAGCTGGTGTGGAGAGTGCACCACAGGCCACAGGGGTCACTTTTGTGCCACTTAAAATTGGAAATATTTGGCGTCTGTCGGGATCGAACCCGGTTCCCCCAGATTCGCGACCAGACACTCCAAATTAAGTACCACTTCCGGTTTATCATATATAGTCAAAATCTAATATGTATGTTGTTTCAAATTATATACGAGTTTTAAATAGGTACCAAATTTGAGAAGTTTTAAATCTTATTTTAATATTATTTTTTCAAAAAATCTATTTAGAGCTACAAGTAAACTACCACTTCCGGTTTATCAATTTCAGCCAAAATCTAATATGTTATTTCTCTTGATATATAAAAGTCGTAAATACTAAAATTGAACAGCCCGATTCATAAAAAAGTTTAAGCTAATCCTCAATTTTGGATTAGTGAATTCTATTCTATTCTGGAATTTAAAATTTAATTTTCATGATATTATCAATAAAGGTAGATATTAGGAATAGATTAGACTTTATTTTAAGATATAAACTGTCAAAATTAGAGTAGAATTCGCTAATCCAAAAATGAGGATTAGCTTAAACTTTTTTGTGAATCGGGCTGTAAAAGTTTTGGGTTATATTTTAACATAGTTTTTCTTTAAAAGACTGTTATGGGCTTCAAGTAAAATACTCCTTCCGGTTGTCCAATTTTAACCAAAATTTAATCAACTCACTATATGAATACAAAAATCTTAAATACGGAATATAGAGATTTTTGGAAGTTTGATATAAGAGTTATCATGGATGAAAAAAATCGTCACACACACACACACACACACACACACACGCACACACATCATCGTAAAAATGTTAAAATTGGTTTGTGCTTATTCACTAAAATCTGGATATGCGATTTTTAGCATGAATCCAATACCTCTCTTAGCGGGAGGTAAAAACTTATATTTTGTCGGTTTTATACCCAAATCATTCAAGCAGCCAATGCACGCCATTAATAAAAATTGAATAAAAGTAACTAGATGTGTGACGTCGTGTACTGGTACGTTTGCAGAGGTTTTAGAATCTTTATGAAAGGAGTTATACAGATTGCAATCTGTATTATCGACATGTTAATAAACTGTCACATCTACAAAATAAATACTATATTTTCGTCACTGTCAATTTCTATTTAAATTATTTTATAATACTAACCTTATTTATACTTCCATATAAAGGCAATAAATAAAAGTGAGCCGAATTTCAAAGAAATATACCGAATCCTTCTGATTGATTAGAAGTGCTACCTTTGGCAGATTCATAGATTTTGTATTTGCGTTAATGGTCACGTTGCGTCGTTGCGTTGCTTTTAACATTACTTTATTATAAATAGGCCTTTACAACGCACAAAAATGTTTCAAACACGATACAAATATTTTTCAAACAATAACTTTGACAGTATGAACATACAAATTATCAATGTTGCCAACTATAGCAACAATTAAACGAATAATATGACGTTGATGTACATTATTTATATATTATTCATGTCATATACGATAAGAAATGAACTCTACTATTCATCTTAATAATAATTATATAAGGCTATACACTTTTTGACGGTTAAAAATGATTGAAATTATTAGTGATTTTAATGCATTGAGGTTTTTACACTAAGTGATGACGTGCATTGGCTGCTTGAATGATTTGGGTATATCTAAGGTGTGTTCGGCAAATGAGTTCTGTTCACTCTTTTCACTCTGTACTCTCCTAGCACCGTTCGGTAATTACATAGAGTGATAAGCGTCTTAAAATGGAGCGTTCGGCAAATGCAGAATGGAGTCAAGTGGAGTGAAAAGTGTTAACTCCATAAGTACAACCTCGATATGCAAGCGTACATGGAGTTTTTTTGTTTTATTTGACATCTGTCAGATCATTTTGTATTTTTATGTTGAAATATTTTATTATACACAATTATTTTATATTTATAATATTGTTTTGTAATATAACAAGGCACAGTATGTCGGAACGGTAAGAATTCTGTACCATTTCTAATATATACTTTCTTCAGAATCATTAAAGAATAATACCAAACTGAATAACTTCTGTATGATTCATTATTTATTTTTTTAAATAGTGCAGTATATCAGATTGTCAAAAAAGGAGGTTATTATATTCGTGCACCAAAATTTTAACTCTACTCGTTCGGTTAATCACAAACAAAGGAGTGAACCTTGTTCCCTCGATCTACTCCAACTCCAGCTCTACTCCCACTCCACTCCAACACCGCTCCGTAAATACTCCAACTCCGTATGATTTACCGAACGCACCTCTATTACACCATGAATAATTGAACAACAAATAGCTCTTTTGTCAAACATATTTTGTTTCTCTTACCACTATATCCGTATCGAGGTCTATGTCTTGTATGTGGGTGTTTCTGATTTTGGGAAGTGGCGAGGCAGGACATGACGACGAAGGACTTTCCAACTCCTGATCGCTGAGAGGTTCGTCCTTTATTGTTATCTGGATTGGCGAAAGACGGACTGCTGCAGGATTGACACATATTGTTGGAAAGTCGTCTTCCATATCTGTAAAATATAATAGAAATTAACAAAAAATGGTATTGTGTAGTTTCTGTCACATTTTTGATTAAAAATTCTATTGCTAGTTTTTTAAATAAAAGGCGTATAATGTAACGTAAAATTTATGTTATAAAAACTTCATAAAAAATTTCTCACACAAATTTAAATTTTATAACAATCGTTGTATGATTGTAAATAAACGATAACTATTTTATTTTCTTATAAATAACAACGAGAATTGTTAATATATGAAACAGCACACAATTGAGGTTATATTTAAAGTTTTGGGTGGAATTCCATTTGAACAATAGTCTACGTAAATTAAAAGAAAAATATTTAATTTATTTCTACTAAGCTGACTTACATTTATCGAAAAATAATTCATCCATTTATTAATAAAAAAAGTAGGTTGACTTATTTTGTAGCTAACTGTAACCAAATATCCAAATTGTATTGTCAAGAAAACAAGAAAAGTCGATTAGTCAGTTATTTTAAGTTGGCACTGTAAAAGCAACCAAAAGTTTCCCATAAAATCGATTAAAAACAAAATTTTTGCACGGTCGTTTTTTTTTATCTTTACCGATAGGGTTTTCAAGACGTAGGTTTTCAAATTACTAATCGGTTATTGTTATTAACGTCGTTAGGCCGACTTTTCGTAATAACATAAAATTTAAACATTTAGGAATAATAAAATTCTTCTCTTTCTGTCATACTGAACAACTTTTTTGTTGATTTATAAATTCTCCTTGACAACGGTCCATTAAGATGCTGTTATTTGTCTAGGAAGACTTGATCCTTAATTGTAGGTGACATAAAAAATAATTTTAATTGTCATTTATAACTAAATTTGGATTAGAGCAGTAAATTAACATAAAACACAAGAAGGTAAAATGTTTTGGTTCTATCTGACAGTTAAAAACAATGCATTTGTTTATTTTTTGTTATAAATCCATGGCTGCCTAGACTAAAAGCTCACAAAAATTGTAACTTTATAATTAATTTTTACGTTTATTTGAAGAGCTGGAATAATCGTTTCAAATGATTTAGATGCAAAATTTAAATATCTATAACTTTTATTTGAAGTATTTTTGCATAAAATAATTAGGTAACGTTTTCGCAAAGAAAAACTGAATTCTAACCTATGTCTCACTGTCTCACAGCAAAAAAAAAAACCAATTCGCAGTAGGCTATGAACAGAGAAACGTATGTCTGATCGTTATTCAATTCAAAAGTTAAGTTGTCAAAATAAATAAATAAATAAATATATCATCACGGCATATTACCCTTTTCTGGGTGTGCCAGTATCTACAACACATGTAGACATCGGTAATGATGACGATATATTTTACCGTGTGGGCGCTTACCAGGCGTAACCTCACGGGCTCTCATAGCTGGTGTGGAGAGTGCACCACAGGGGTCACTTTTGTGCTATTTAAAATTGGAAATATTTGGCGCCTGTCGGGATCGAACCCGGTTCCCCCGGGTTCACGACCAGACACACAGGCACGCGGCCACGGGACCCCATAGTTGTCAAAATTGAAATGTAATTTTAAGAAGAAAATATAATAAAGAAGAAAACAGATATTTTATGTAAAGATGTTGAAAATGTTGTCTATTATTCTCAAGGCACAAATATTTCACAATATATCATGCAAATCTTGTGTCAAATTGACATTTAATTAAATTTAAGACATACGTTTTTTTGTTCATAGCCTACTCCGAATTGGGTTTTCTTTAACACTCTGTATTTTGAAAATAATATAGGTAGCTACTTATTTCAACTGTTTTTTATATATTTTGTAAAATAATTATATGCTAACTTAATGCAATATTAATAATAAAAAATTACATGTCACAAAAACTGCAGTGTGTAATTTATTTATAATGTAATTTAATCAGCACAATTCATGTAAAGTTTGCAAAAATGAACACGTGTACTCATATACATTATTTAAGTTTAGATTTACAAATTGCTCGGTTTGCAATTTATTATATTTGCAAACTGTATACGTACTATCAAAAATAAAACAAATATAATAGTATATTTTCATTTAAAAACTAATGAATGATTATTTATTTGAGTCCTAAGTCCATGTATTTTGTGATCGTCCTAAATATGATGACAAATTATTATTTAATTATGTAATAGAAATTACTATGTATCATGTAAATTTTTTAATAGACCAATACACAAGTATGATAAGTAGTTATCGTGTATGGATCTATGAATAATAAGGATTTTCATACAATACAATACAATAGATAAGTTGATTGCATTCCCAATAATTGTATTGAGTATTCCAAATTAACAATTAGTATGACGTCATTCAAAATAATTGAAAAAAAAGTATATTAATAGATATAGTGAGAGTAATGTACTTTGGTACGTAACGTAAGTAAGAAAGAAACTAATAGCCGATTTTACCACCGGTTCTAAAATTTAAGTAATGTCTATGTACTCGATGTGCACACCACATAGGCATTACCTAGCAAAATTTCGTTTTCACCAACCGCTACCTATTTGCCTATCTCGATTTAGGAATTACTTAGCTAGAAATCGCTAAGTATTTCCTAACGTTTGACAGCTGAGACTTTAAAATGAAAATTGTACAAGTTTGTTGAAAATTTTGATAATTATAACGAAGAAATAGAAAGACATGTACAATGGAAAAGAAAGAACAAATTATATTTGATAATTGTCAGCTGACAAGAGATATTCTTTTCGCTTTTGTAAACTAGGTTAGCATTCTGACCAATCAAATGGCAGAATTTATATCCCTATCTAAACCAACCCATTTCTGGGTGTGCCAGTATCTACAACACATGTAGACATCGGTAATGACGACGAGATATTTTACCGTGTGGGCGCTTATCAGGCGTCACCTCACGGGCACTCATAGCTGGCGTGGAGAGTGCACCACAGGGGTCATTTTTGTGCCATTTAAAATTGGAAATATTTGGCGTTTGTCGTGATCGAACCCGGTTCCCCCAGGTTCGCGAACAGACACTCAGGCACGCGGCCACGGGACCCCATTAAGTTCTTAAATTTAGGAAAGTCCTAGCTAGGCAACTTTTAGAAATCGCTGATGAAATCGGCCGTAAATATTTCTCAAAATGCAAATATACCTATTCACGATAAATTTTGAAGAACACTAACAAATCATTGACTCACCTATACTGGCCTGCATGGGAGAATCGCTATCTGTCAATGAATCCCCATCGGATGCTAAACTATAAGAGTGTTCTGTTTTTATCGGAAGAGTTCCTAGGACTGCATCGGTCATCAAACGATCATGGAGGACCACACCAGGTAGAGTTGGGTCTCTTTCAACGAAGTTCCATTCTATACACATATCGCCGTTGGTTCGCAAAACATCCTGCAAGAAAAAAGAGAAATTAGTTACGAAATAATGTATCACTATATGACGCATAGTTCTCGTCACTAAAAATTGAAAGACGGTCATAAATAGCTTAACCGTCCCTATACTATAATAGTTATTTATGTATTAAGAGCGTAAGGAGGCTTTTATGGCCTGCGGCGAGATTTTGAGGCGTAAGCCGAGGGATAAAATCACGTCAAAGGCCATAAAAGCAAGTTACGCTCGTGGTACATACAAAACTTTATGCACGGACGAAAATTTTCAAATTATGAGTGTTAGAAAAATTGTATCGAAAAGAATTTGTCCTCGTATATCCAATATCTAGTGTTGCTATGAAAGCGGAAAACAACAGTTTATTGTTTGTTTATTAGTTATGTCATTTGAGTTTTATTTTGTGTATCTACGTGCTTTCCATATAAATATCACAAAATTAATTTATAAAAATTTTCGATTTGTAATAAAAACTTTTCATATTGCCCGTTTAAATTGTTTATATTGTACGTTATAATTTGGTTTGACGTTTCATTATAGCCTGCGGGCTATAAAATGACGTTTATGTCAAAGAAATTCGTGTATAATTGTCAAATTATGATACGTCCGTGCATAAATATACTAATTGCTTTTGTTTTGTGTGTAAAACAGTGTCAGGCAGTGGAGTGTCCGATGTTGCACTTTTATTACCCTAATATCTAAATCCTAAATTCATGTGCCATAAATCTAGTGATTATTTAGGATTTTAGGAATTAGATTTTAGGGTTTTGCAGGAGCACACTATGCCTTGAAGTTGACGCGCACTAATTAAACAAATCATATTCGTTGCTATAATTTGTACAAAATGTCAAATTTACTGACAAAGAATAGCTTCAATATTTCGTTGAAGTTGTAAGACAATGTTTCATTACTAAAGAAAACAGAACTTTGGACTTCCATTGTCTTTATTATTGATAAACAAAAAACTGTTATAACAATATTAACACAACGTTTCGGTAGCTATGTATCTGCTGCCGTCATCAGGAGACGCAGACACGCTTCAGTTACCAACCACACTCAACCACCGTTATTTCACCCGATATAAAACTCGTAGTTTAAGGAATTAGTTAGTAGTACACCTGATGACGGCAGCAGATACATAGCTACCGAAACGTTGTGTTAATATTGTTATAACAGTTTTTTGTTTATCAATACTAAAGACAATGGAAGTCCAAAGTTCTGTTTTATTTAGTAAAGAATAGCTTCTTAACTATAATACAATATTAACATTTTCTCTCAAGCATCAAATTAAAACCGAATTGTATAATTTATTTTTGTTGTTCTAAAGTGTTGCCACACAAACAAATGGATATCACTAGTGTGCCATTCGGAGTTGTATTTATTTGAAGAAGACCTAAATCTTAAAATCTAACAACCCGATTCACAAAATACTAGGAATAGGTCAGACTATATTTTAAGATATAAACTGTCAAAATTAGAGTAGAATTCGATAATCAAAAAATGAGGATTAGCTTAAACTTTTTTGTGAATAGTATATGTTCGTGTTATAATTTTATTGGATGTTTAGAATCTTTTCCAAGGAACTCTCAGTATGAAATTTGTAGAAAATAGTACACATTTGTGTTAGAATTTTACTGGATATATAGAATCTTTTCCAAAATTCCAAGGAACTTTTGGTATGGGATTTGTACAAAATAGGTACATATATTTGACGGGAGGTCTTGTGGTGGTCACATCAGATTTTTTGTATTTTATAAGAACAGTATCTAAATAATGAAAACAGTTTTAAAGAAAGTATTTGTTGTTGTGTTGGTAATAACGGAGTATCTTGTAGTGTACGTAACGGGTGAACTGGCTTGGCGTTCCTGGTTGATTGTCCGTACCTTTCACAAGTGGTTGGTTGTTTGGTTGGTTGGTTCACTTGGTTATGGTTAGTGAAAGGTCTGAATACCTCCAACAAGGCATTCCACAGAGAATGCAATACACCAGTAATACTCAAACAAGAACAAAAGGTATAAGAACATTGTTCAATATGATGTTAATCCCCCCAATTCTGTAAGAAAGTTGTTATTTTGTTGTTGTTGTTGTTAGTTGTCATTTTCATGTTTCATTCAGTGTTCGCAATTATTATTGGTTATTTGCTATAGCAACGTTGCTAAAGACTTAACAACTTTCTTACAGAATTGGGGCGAATACACAAAAAACAAAGAAAATATACTTTATAATGCTTGCCGGATATAATCATTGATTAAACTACTGTTATTACCGATATCTGTGATAACGCAGATTGGCACACCCAGAAATGGGTAATATGCCGTGATGATATATTTATTTATTTATTTGATGCCAAATAAAGGAAAAATAACCAAATTTTCTTATCTCTTCATTCACGCATGAAATTTGGCACAAGTTGATAATATAAATACATACGTTTATGAATTTTATAACTGAGTAAAGAACTAACTAACTTCTCTTTAAACACCTCTGCCATATACCAAAATGTGGATGACAGAATTGTGCAAAATAAAATGAAAATCTTTTCTATTTATAACTTTCTGGTATTATGGCGATAAAGACATTGAAAATAATCATCATGAATAAAGATCTCGACTTTCTAGTAGCAATATTAATTAAGTTGAAAGTTATTCTATTACATTACGCATTCATTCATAATAACCGTGAAATCTGAACTCTGTACTTTTTTAGTAGGCAGAGGTAGAACATTTTTATGAGCACTGGTGATACATTTCACGTAACTCGTTCGATTAGCCAAGAATGAGGGCATTGAAGACGATCCTTTCTTCACACAAAGCAACAAATATAATATCAAGAAATATAGTAATAGTAGAGCAGAATTTATTAATACATAATAAATAAATACATCATCCATTTGAACAAAAATTGCCCCAAAAGTCAATATACCCCACATTTTTTTGTACCATCAAATTTGTACTATGTCTCTTAAAATGACTTACACTAAGAATTGTTTTGAATCAAGTCCAGAGCCAATAAGATTTCGGAATTCTGTCACGTGCTTCTGGACACAGTACAATAAAAATAATAACAAAAATCTGTTGTGGCCAACACAAAACTTCATAAGTAGATATTGTATTTAACATTTCTATTACACACACAAAAATTCTAATTACATCCATTATTAATATATTTAATATTTTTTAATTCATTTCATAAATAAGTTTCCTCCTACTCTCCAAAATGTTCGAGATTCTTCAAATTAATTGACGAGATTGGTGGTATTTCTGATACGTATAAGTAATAACAATTTTCTTTTAAGACTTTAATTTCTAAAAATTCACTCAGTTGTTCAAATGCTCTATAAATAAGCGTACACTTACGTAACATTGCTTTACAATCAAATAATATTACTACCAAGTTTATATCTCTACCCATTTTTGAATTATTGCCCCAAAAGTCAATATACCCCACATTTAGATAAAAACTTCAAAATTTTCAAAAATCTATTTTTCATGTATCTAGATACTTCTCAATACGCTGATTCCAAATTTTGAAACCGCAGGTCGATATGACGTTTCGTTCTCGAGATATTTAGATTCAAAGTTTTGCTCAAAATTACCCATTTTTGGGTATTAACCCAAAAATGGGTCGAGATATGTATTTGGCGACATCACCATTCGATTCTACAGGCAAAATTACATAAGTACACCAATTTTCAGAATTTTTGAACACCGCATGCAATCTCTAAATCAAAATAACTGAAAATGGCCAAAAATCGCAAAAATCGTAAGGGGTACCCCTTAGGATTTTTTCTGATTTAGGCCATTTTCAAACTTTCATTCATAAAAAATGAACCGGTTGGACAAAAATTATGAAAATTGCTATACTTATGTAATTTTGTCCGTAGAATCGAATGGTAATGTCGCCAAATTCATATCTCGACCCATTTTTGAGTTAATGCCCAAAAATGGGCAGTTTTGAGCAAAATTTTAAATCTAAATATCTCGAGAACGAAATGAGATATCGACCTGCGGTTTCAAAATTTGGAATCAGCACAATGAGAAGTATCTAGATACATAAAAATTAGATTTTTGAAAATTTTGAAGTTTTTATCTAAATGTGGGGTATATTGACTTTTGGGGCAATAATTAAAATATTGGGAAGAGATATAAAGTTGGTAGTAATATTATTTGATTATAAAGAGATTTTTAGAGTATTTATATATGAGTATACATAATAGGTCTGTTCGTTTGTATGGTTCTAGCTGCACTAACTTGTAATTTTTTGAAAAATATGTTCGTTTGTGTGTTCGAAGTTGTCTGCACTGTGTTCGTTTGTAGTCGTGCATGTTGCACTAACTTGTCTTAACTGTACTACCTCCCGAGCTAGTACACTTAGTGCAGTGCGCAGTGTTTACAACGACTTCACAATTTGTCACATAGGTTTTCGTGTATACTTGTAACTATATTTTTTTCATTAATCTGCAAAATCTTATTCTATATTCTAAAAATGAATCAAAGGAAATGTTTTTTAAGAATACCAAAGAAATAAAATGGAAAAATAAGTAATATATCACTGTACAAAATATTTATTAAAAAAAGTTTTAATTTAACTGAAAACTATTAAAATCGATATAGATATGTGTAATTCACATTTAGTACAAAAAATAAGCATTAATGGATTTTTCATATTGAAAGAATTGCAATAAATTTTAACCAAATGTAAAAATCATAATATCATTATACATATTTATAAATGGCGTTGCTACTTATCCTACAATCTGCACTAACTTGTCTAATTAGTGTTCGTTTAAATTTCGAAAACAAGTCTGTACTACGTTGCACTAAACTACACTGTGACGGATTCTCAGTACATTTTGTACAAGTTAGTGTAATACAAACGAACAGACCTAATGTATATTCATGTGATAATTTTATTGGATTTGTAGAATATTTTCCAAGGAACTTTCTGTATGGAATTTGTTAAAAATTGTATTATCTTCATGTTACAATTTTACTGGATATATAGAATCTTTTCCAATGAACTTTTGGTATGGGATTTGTACAAAATACATCAAATTATGGAAGGTCTTGTGCTGGCCACAACAGATTTTTTTAAAATGTATTACTACTACCTCCCATATTTTAAATGCCTTTTTCCGATTAATTATACTAATTTTTAAATGTCAGTAAGTTTTTGTCAAACAGTGTACAAGATATTATTATAGTAATATCATTACATTGGAATCTTCTAATATATGATTCAATTATATTCAATTACTTATTTGTATATAGGTACGTCATTTACCAATCGGCATTATAGTCATGTTCTTATACCTTGAAAGTATGAAATGCTTGAAAAAAAGTCACAATCCCCGTATTTTCCGTTAGCTATTTCACACGTATTGTAAGTGTATGTGATACCGTTGTTCTTCTACTTAGGAATGTTATGTAATCTGGGTGTAAGACAATGTTTGGAATACAACAATCATAGAAAAGTACATTTAATATTTCTTATTGTTTTATTAATTAAATATTCAAAATTATAGGTAAAATGCATATATCCATGAGAAATACCGCCAATCTGGTTAATGAATTGGAAGAATCTCTCACATTTAGGACCTTCCTCATACAATGAAAAAATAGAAATAATTAGAATTATATGTGTGCAGAAGACATGACAAATACAATAAAAAAATCTGTTGTGGCCAGCACAAGACCTTCAGTCAATTCCATGTATTTTGTACAAATCCCATATCAAAAGGTCCTTGGAACAGATTCTATATAATATCATATAAAAACACATACTATTTTTTACAAATTCCATACCAAAAGTTCATTTGAAAAAGTTCTATAAATCCAATAAAATTATAACATAAACTACACTAAGTAATGTCCTGCCATCTTCTCTTTGGCCTTTCTCTGCGTGTCACTTGCGAGCAACACTATGACATACCAATTTTAGATCCTATACTTTTTCCATATTTGGTTTTGCACTTGCAACTGACATCTGTCAATTAAATTTTTTTGAATAATTATGTCAGCTGTTTCCATGATAAATAGCAAAGCTGACTAATTTTTGAAAATTAATTTCTTTATAATGCTTTAAATTTACATATATTGAATATGAAGGAAAATGTTTAATCAAACTGTATAGAGAAGAGTATTTTCTTTAATATATATAATAACAAAATGTCAAAAAATAATATTTAACTGCGTTTTTTTAAGAAAAACTGTTAAAAACTTCAAATAAGGGTACTTCCGGTGGATCAATTATAACCAAAATCTAATCAGCTCTTCATATGGATGTAAAGAAGAGGAATACGAAAGAATTATAATTTTTAGAATTGTAGTATTGGAGTTATCGTCGGAGAAAAATTTGTCACACACGGACACACATACACACACACATGCAGATATCATCTTTAAAATGGTATATTCGTATTGTAGGGACCCTAAAACGTGCTTATTCATTAAAAACTCACCACCGAATTTTTTGACCAAAATGTATTTATGTTTATCTCGGGCGCGATACAGCATTTGGGCGTTATCCATGAGCGCGCGAAGTGTATTTTTCGGGGGCATTGTTCCTTCAGGGCCGTTGCGCTTGGCCGAACCTCACGGTCATGGCCAAAGTCGCGAAATCCGAGAATAAAATATACTAGATAAACTAACACTAGTACACCTTGTGCAAGTATAGGTGAATGTATAAATAAAAGAGAATGGTAAATTGTAGAATATAAAAGCTATTATTATGCTGACGCAGAAAAGGAGTAATTGGATGAATTACGAGTACACAATAACAAAAAAAAAGTATTACGGTTTCGATCTAAATTAAATTTTAATTATTCCGGATGGATTAGGAACTCAAAGTAGATAAAATTCGTATCCTTTTTACATTCCGTTACCTTCAGGATTTAGGTAAGGAAGGTATTGGCTTTGGGCAAAAAAATCGGTGGTTTTTAATGAATAAGCACGTTTTAAGGTCCCTAGCATACGATTTTACTAGTTTTACGGCGATGTCTGCATGTGTGTGTGTCCGTGCAACAAATTTTTCTCCGACGATAACTACAATACTACAAATCTAAAAATTACAATTCTTTCATTTTCCTCTTCTTTCATCCACATGAAAAGCTAATTAGATTTTGGTAATAATTGGTCAACCGGAAGTTCCCTTATTTGAAGTTCTTAACAATTTTTCTTGAAAAAATGCAGTTAAATATCATTTTTTGACATTTTATGTTCATTTTCCTTTATATTTAATAGACATAGTTAAAAAATTATAGATTAACTCTCATAAATCAGCCAGCTTCGCTATAATCATAGAAACAGCTAATATATATTCAAATAATTCTAACTGACTGATGTCAGTATAAAGTGCGGTTTATAAAGTGTATTAGGGTCCCTAGAATACGATTTTACTAGTTTTATATTTATATTCCTCTCTCTCTCTCTCTCTTGTGTGTGTTTGTGTGTGTGTGTGTGTGTGTGTGTGTGTGTATGTGTATGTGTGTGTGTGTATGTGTATGTGTGTGTGTATGTGTGTGTATATATATGTGTATATGTGTGTGTGTGAGTGTGTGTGTGACAAAAATTTCTCTGACGATAACTTCAATACTACAACTCTAAAAATTATATTTCTTTCGTATTCCTCTTCTTTACATCCATATGAAGAGCTGATTAGATTTTGGTTATAATTGGTCAACCGGAAATTCCCTTATTTGAAGTTCTTTACAGTTTTTCTTGAAAAAACGCAGTTAAATATCATTTTTTGACATTTTATGTTATTATCAACATGAAAGAATATCTTATTGTCTACATGGTTTGATTATACATTTTCCTTCATATTCAAAAGATACAAAGTTAAAGAATTATAAACAGATTAACTTTTATAAATCAGCATACTTTGCTAGAATCATGGAAACAGCTGATATATTCAAATAAATCTAATTGACAGATGTCAGTGTCAAATGCAATTTACATAATGTATGTTCGTGTTATAATTTTACTGGATTTATAAAATCTTTTCTATGGAACTCTCGGCATGAAATTTTTAAAAAATAGTATATTTTCGTGTTACAATTTTACTGGATATATAGAATCTTTTCCAAGGAATTTTTGGTATGGGATTTGTACAAAATACATAGAATTGACGCAAGGTAATGTGCTGGCCACATCATATTTTTTAATTTCGAATTTATAAACGTCGTTGCCTATTACTCCATAATTAACATAAAGTTACTAGAAATAATAATAGACACAAAATAATACATGTGTTTTTTTTATATAAATATAATTTATAGCTATATTGCGACAACTTAATTCCAATATCCTATTATACAATAGTAGAATATTTATTCAATGCATATTGCATATAACTTTGGTTTTCGATATCTTATCGGTAAAATACTAAGTGTTCCGATAATAAAATGTAATTGCTCCTGATAAAAAACTCGTGCAATACAAAATGTGACCTTAAATGTAAAAATAATGAATTAAATAGCAAAAAAAGTGATAAACTTTACGTATTTTTATCGTAAATTTATTTCAATATAAATATTACCGTAATTATCTATTGTAATTATATTTATTTTACTGTTATATTTGTCATATGTGCGTAGTATTTAAATATACAATGTGACTAATAATCTATTTAAATAAAATTCTGCTGGCGTCTGTAAGTCTGTTACAATAATGTTTATGTATCTACGAGATTTGATCAAAATTTCGAATGTTTTCGTTTTCGATGGACATATATTTGTTATTGTTTTCCATGGTCTGTGAAGCGTATGTTTGACAGCTATATTTTCTACAAATTCCATACCGAAAGTTCCTTGGAGAAGATTCCATAAATCCAATAAAATTATAACATGAAATTTTTGACACACACAGACATCATCATAAAGCTAGTAAAATCGTATTCTAGGGACCCTAAAACGTGCTTACTCATTAAAAACTCACCACCGGATTTTTGACCAAAGACAATATCTTCCGTCACCTTCAAGTCGGTTATTGTAAGTGTCTAAATAAATAAAATATCCCAAAATTAAAATATTTCATTTGTAATCTATACAGAGAATTTATTTTAAAATGCAGCATTATAGTTCATCACTTCTATGGTTACTCACTATTGTCAAAAAATGACAGCAATGTAATATTTGTCCATTTTAAAATGCAACATTATAAATAGTATTGCAGCACAGGAGATACCTCCAAAACACATCACAAATGGTGTCAATTCTTATTACGACCGACTAGAATATTGCCTCAGAGTGATTGGGGGTATTTTTTAACATTTATTACATGAAAGTTATGAATTTTTGTAAGCTAAAGTTTGTTAAGATGTACAACATTCATGTTTTGATTATTTGTTAATCGTATGTAGGCTAATTTATTGGAATTTTAATAATACAAAACTACAAATTTTGTATGTTGCATTTTAAAATGGACAAATATTACATTGCTGTCATTTTTTGATAATAGTAACCATGGAAGTGATTCGCCATATGTTGCATGTTAAAATAAATTCCCTGTATCTATAATCCATCCTGTGGCCTGTCGCATAGGTAAATGTTTTATTTTTATAGTTTATCTTGCAAAAACTTTTCAATTATAGCATAAATGAACTTCATAATAAAATTTATCTTCATTCTTGCACATGTCATCCAAGTTAGGAGTGGCAAGAAGCAAATAGATTTTCTTGTTTCTCCAGTGAAGCGCGAACAGTGTCCATCGGGCATTGACTTGAGAAGTTTTTTGAGGAACCGGTAGAATTACAATTGCCTCACCGGTCACGTAGTTTTTACTGCATTTTTTGTGTAACCAACCGTCGCAAATTTAAGCTTATTTTCTCTAGAGAAGAAGTTAAAAATAGAAAAACAACAAATTTAATTCCTATGTTCATGTAGTAATAAAGAAAAACTGATATTTCTATTAAATCAGTGTTAAAAAAAAACAGAATATCTATTAATATATGCAGTGTGTTAATTAAAAACCTGGGCATAGGCGATTAATATGGGAAAACAGTTTTTCTTTATGCAAAAGTCCCCAATTACTTTTAGACAAAAATAATTCAAATAAATAAATAAATGAATAAATATATCATCACGGCTTATTACCCATTTCTGGGTGTGCCAGTATCTGCAACACATGTAGACATCGGTAATGATTAGTGGTGGGATCCGGATCCGGATAGTTTCGGTTTCGGATCCAAAAATATCCGTATATCCGGATAATTGATTGTTGAACTATCCGGATCTGAGTATCGGATTTTGGATCCGGATCTGAGTATCGGATTTTGGATCCAAATCTGAGTATTGGATTTTGGATCCGGTTCGGAATATGGGTATGAGTATCGGATTTTAGATATGGAATTTCGGAATCTGCATCGGTTCTCGGATTCGAATATTCTCAGTATTGAACCCGATGATAATATTTGAATGTATAAGTATTATCATGGAGTATCAAAACCAAATAAATCTGATTATGAAATAATCCACAATAAATTTTTGTTTGATATACCTAGTTAATAGAATTGGATCCAGAATTAAAATTCGGATCCGGATCCGTAAACAAAACATCGAATCCGGATCCAGCTCCGAATCCAAAAGGGATCCGGACTCAAATCTGGATCCGGATTCAAATCCGAATTAAATTTACGGATATCCGCTTCAATATCCTAACATCGGATATCCGAGGAGCCGGATATTTGAGATCCGGGTACTCGGATCCAAGTTTTGCCGGATCCTCACAGCACTAGTAATGATGATATATTTTACCGTGTGGGCGTTTACTATTTGTCACCTCACGGACACTCAGATGGTGTGGAGAGTGCACCACAGGGGTTACTTTTGTGCCATTTAAAATTGGAAATATTTGGCGTCTGTCGGGATCGAACCCGGTTCCCCAGATTCGTGACCAGACACACAGGTACGCGATTGGTAAGAAATATATTAATGATACCCCACATATTTTGGACAACATATATGTATAAAATACTTTAAACAAGTACCAGTTCAAATGTTGGCAGTTTATATAAGGAGGAAACCGCGTATAATCTACATGTTAAAAATAACTTATCATACATAATAATGACACAACTTTTGCCCTACAAATTATTATCAAAACAAAAAGAAATAAGTTAGATTGGTCTGTATGACCTTAGCAGTTTCAATCGCTTGTTTAAAAATTACATTACATATATAATCACTGCATGTATATTTATACACATGTACACATTTTTGTTTTATTGAAAATAAACTTTACAAAAGATTTTAAACAATAGGAAATTGTTTTTTATTAATTCTGAACACCTAATTGATTTTCACAAAATAATTCTTTTATTTTTCCTTAAAAAAATTCCCGATTATTGATTGGCCTAAATATTGCGTAAGTCTAACGAAAAAAAGATTATTGTGTGAGGTTTCCTCAAATATAGATTACGCATATGTTATGCAAAAGAATCGTAAAGATATCTTTACGTTAACCTAATTGTTAGATTGATAATAACTTCAAGAAACAGGTATTGGGAATATGTCAACTTTTCAACGTATTTTCTACAACGAAATGAATAATTTCTTGGTTTTCTTTATCTTGTTATGCTTTCTAAATATTAGAAAGACTGGCAGACCATTAAATTAGGAGATTTAAATAGTTTCAATAAATATAGAAATAGCATTATACCATAAAGCATAAATTCTATTTGACTGTGATGATACATTTATTTAAAGACGCTTTCTATTTTCATTTGTTCCAGATTATAATATTTAATCCAGACTTCCGTTCAAATGAATTTAATGTTCCGCTTGACTAATAAACAGTAAGTCCAATTGTTTATATAATTTTTGTAGCAAAAAATTAATTGCTCTTTTTATCTTCTGTACATTTGGTAAGATAAAACAAGCATTTTATTATCAATATTTCATTTAGCAATTAAAGGGTCATCTTCTAGTCTAAATTTATCTTCTACGAAGACTCCTTAATTTGGCACAAAAATTTCACCGACGATAACTCCAATACTACAATTCTACGAGGTCTGTCCGAAAAGTATCCGACCTTCCTTTATATTTCCCCGCTGCTGTTATTCTGCGTCATCGGGCTGGTGGCATCCTTCGAAGTAGTCCCCATTTGATTGAAGAATACGCTTCCAACGGCCTTTCTACTTTTGGAAGCAGTCTTGGAACTCGTTTTTTGGTATTGCCTTTAGAGCATTCGTCGTATTAGTTTCGACTGTTTCTTTGTCGTCGAATCGGTGTCTTTGAGCGACATTTTTAATCTTGGGAACAGCCAAAAGTCGATGGGAGATTTTCATCATTACTGACCATTTCCAAATTGTCCTGAGCGATTTCAAGGCGAATATTTTCAGTTAAAATCTTCCAAACACTAGTTTTCGGTATTCCCAGATCATATTCTAGTTCTCGCACAGTCAATCGACGATCTTCATTGATCACAAGTTGCACACGTTCGATATTTTTGTCGTCGAAGGCCGCCCAGAACCTGGGTTACTATCAACAGATGTGCGGCCATCTTTGAACCGTTTATACCAGTCTTTTATTTATGTTTTGCTCATACACTCGTCCCCAAATGCCGTCTTTATCATTTCGATGGTCTCCACACAACTCTTTTCGAGTTTTAAGCAAAATTTAATGCAAATTCGTTGTTCCGATCTTTCCGTCATTTTTTACAATAGCAAAATGCGACAAACGTAAAAAACACAAGTGATTATTGCTAACTACGCTTTATGCAATAGATAGAAGTGTATTTTTACAATTAATACTGTTTTTAAAAACGAACTCGTGATCCAATTTATGTGTCTCTTGCTAGTAATTGTTCTAGAGTGTGTAAATTCTTATTACGCAACTGGTCGTGGGAGTAGAACGTTGTTTTCGTCCTTGTAAGGATTCTCAAGCTTCCATGAATTTTCTCGACGTGACAACCATGTCAGAAGAGATTTTTTGATGTGGAAAGATATTCATGATTTATTTATACCGGAAAATTTTTACAGCTTTAGATAAAAAGATTTCCCTTCAAAAGAAATTTTATATTGTACAGTGCGTTCAGAAGAAAACTTAATTCGGAGTAGGCTACGAACACAGAAACGTATGTCTGATTATTACTCAATTCAAAAGTCAAGTTGTCAAAATTGATCGTGAAATGTAATTTTTAAGAGAAATAATAAAAAAGTAGGATACAATTTTACTGGATATATAGGAACATTTGGTATGGGATTTGTAAAAAATAAATAGAATTGGCGGAAGGTGATGTGCTGGCCACATCAGATTTCTTAATTATTTTATTCACTTGCACTTTACAACTTCATGTATTCGTACATCCGGTATAAAACACCGTCTCCCAAATCCTGCTACGTATACTTCCGTTATAGTACAGAGCCGGTTCAAATAAAATTCTTGAAGATGTATACAGAAGGTCATTCACTTACTCATAGGGTCACATGACACACAAACATGTGAATTGTAATTAACACGAAATGAAACATACACTGTAAAGTATAGGTATACAATACAAGCTTACTACATTAACAGTTCAAAGTTTCGAGTTATTTTAAGAACCCGTAATTTGTAATTTAATTAAAAGTATTTTTGTAGTACAAAACATTACATTAATAATGTAATTTACAGCATTACAATTAGTTTTAGTTTCAAATTAGATAAATGCATGAACCATTAGCTCTTTTGACTTTCCGTCACCTTTAAGTAATGAAGGTAGGTATTGTCTTTGGCCAAAAAATTCAGTGGGGAGTTTTTAATGAATAAACACATATTAGGATTCCTAGAATACGATATTACTAATTTTACGATGATGTCTGTATACAGGGTTAGTTAAAAGTATGGAGACGGCGATTTATTGTCGTTAATATTCATTTTAGGAAATTATGTTCAATACAAAAGTTTTTTAAGAAATTTTTATCTACATTTGAGAATACTTGAATTTTTTTTTCTTCGATTGTTTTTGAGTTACGCTTGTTTCTCTTTACAACAGTATGTTTGTTTTTTTGTTTTTCAATTTATTTTAATAACATTTTTACAATTAAAAACACCAGTTCAAGTATTTACGAATAGTAGGTACATCTCAGATAGACAAAATTATTTACAATAAAGTTGTCGGTCATAATCTTATCATTAAAAATAAATTAATAACTAAGTAAATTACATCATTCGTTTAACTAACCCTGTATGTACATCTATACGAAGAGCTGATTAGATTTTGGTTATAACTAGTCAAGCGGAAGTTCCCTTATTTGAAGTTCTTAACAGTTTTTCTTGAAAAAAACGCAGTTAAAAATAATTTTTTGACATTTTATGTGTATCAATATGAAAGAATATCTTATTGTCTATACGGTTTAATTATACATTTCGTTCATATTCAATAATTCAATAGATATAAAGTTAAAGGAACATAAAGAGATTAACATAGAATTCACGGAAAGTAATGTGCTGGCCAAATCAGATTTTTTCCTATTTCTTTATAAGTTTCCGCCTTAAAGTTTAAAAATAGGCAACCCATGTTATATTTTATAAATGGTTTGGTTTTTAAAATTTTGTTTTGCTCTTATACCTACTGATTATTTGATTTAAATTACTAATATTTACCAAGTGACTTATGAAATGTATTTTGTTTTGCTTATTTTTAAACTCTAAGGCGGGAACTTTTAAAATGGGCACCCTGTATATTTTGAAGTTACATGATTTTTCATAGAAATTTTGTGTTGTGTTGCTCATCTGCACATTTTCATTTTATTTGGTTGTTGAATATGTTACCAAAGACATTTTTGCATAATTTGTATCTTGAAGGAATGTTAAAGATCATTATCTTACATGACGGTAAATAAATCTCCTATAATTGTTTTACCATCTGTTACCATAAAGAATATCGTATTCCCAAATTATTTTTATAGGCCTCTTTTTCTTATTAGAGTTCTTTTGTTTTTTGAAAAATCGTCATAACTCCCTTAATTTAAGGACTATCGAAAAAAGAAAAAAAAATACCTTTCGGTTCTCTAAAAAATTTGCATTTTCAATTATTATTTTTGAAATGACAATTTTTGATCCACCAAAAATTTCGAAACAAGATTTAAATGTCAAATTTACTATCAAAGAATAGCTTCTTAGTTTCTATTTTATGAAATATAATATTAACATTTACTCACAAACATCAAATTGAATCGAATTGTATAATTCATTTTTGTTGTTCTAATATATGTTGCCATACAAACCAATGGATATCACTAGTGTGCCATACGTAGTTGTATTTATGTAAAGAAGACCTAAATACTAAATGCCAAAATGCGACATCCGACACAATCTAAATGTCAAATTTATTATCATCAAAAAATATTTTATAATACTAATCTTATTTATACGTATGCCATATAAAGACAATAAATAAAAGTGAGCCGAATTTCAAAGAAATATACCGAATTCTTCTGATTGATTAGAAGTGCTATCTTTGGTAGATGCACAGATTTTGTGTTTGCGTTAACGGTCACGTTGTGTCATTGCGTTGCGTTTAATGTTATTTTATTATAAATAGGCCTTAAATGCCAAAATGCGACATCGAACACATACCTAGAGTAACAGATGAAACAAAAAATAAAATTAAAAATGTAGATAGACAAATACTGAGAGGTAGAAAGATTTTATATACTATTATATTACTTTTTCGCTCCTATTAAATTTCTTTTCAAGTCATTGACAGCATCTTTTCTTTCTACCAGCGTGGGTAGTATTTTATATGATGTAAAAGTCAATGTCTGCAACACGAGGGCGTTCTCCCTTTTCTGGGGGATGTTGACGTCATGACTGCCAACACATCGCGTAAACAGATTCAAAATAACCAACACACTTATACAGGGATAGAACACAGCAGATAAAATATAGGACAAGCATTGTCTGCTCATGACAATCTATAAAATCTAGAACATAAACAAAATATCGGCTGACTAATGGAATGTACCTTTATGAAAAAAATAGATATAGTTAAATTCGGTTTCCCGGTATTTTTTGTACTATGCCCAGTAGAAATATCATCAAATACAGTGATTCTTAAAGACTTATAGTAAAATTGTTTTGAATCAAGTCCAGAGCCATAAGATTTCGGAATTCTGTGACGTGCTTCTGGACCAGTGCAATAAAAATAATAATAAAAAATCTGTTGTGGCCAACACAAGACTTCTCGCCATTTACATATTAGGCTTCATAAGTATATATTAGACAGTTTGCGAACCTTACTTACGTGTAAAGTAACGTGACATATAACTGAGTATAACGTTTCTATGGTACGTAATCTATATTTCAAAGGTACGGTATTACCAGTTATTTAAGTCCCTATTTGAAACAAAATAAGCTTCGCAAACTATTTGTAATATAACGTGACAAAATCTAACTTTACGTCACGTTACGTTATACGTAACTAAGGTTCGCAAACTGTCTATTGTATTTAACATTTCTGGTACATACACAAAAATTCTAATTACATCTATTATTAATATATTCTCATATTTTTAAATTTTTTCTACAAAAAAGTTTCCTCCTACTCTCCAAAATGTTCGAGAATCTTCAGATTCATTGACGAGATTGACGATATTTGTGATACGTATACATGATAACAATTTTCTTTAAGGATTTCAATTTCTAAAAGTTTACTCAGTTGTTCAAATGCTCTAAATATGCGAACACTTACGTAACATTGTCTTTACAATCAAATAATATTACTAGCAAGTTTATATCTCTATCCATTTTTGAATTATTGCCCCAAAAGTCAATATACCCCATATTCAGATAAAAACTTCAAAATTTTTAAAAATCTAATTAATGTGCATCTAGATACTTCTCAATGCGCTGATTCCAAATTTTGAAACCGCAGGTCGTTATCTCTTTTCGTTCTCGAGATATTTAGATTCAAAGTTTTGCTCAAAACTGCCCATTTTTGGGCAAGAACCCAAAAATGGGCCGAGATACGAACTTACTGACACCACCAATCGATTCTACGGGCAAAATTACATAAGTATACCAATTTTCATAATTTTTGAACACAGCATACAGTCTCTAAAGCAAAATAACTGAAAATGGCCAAAAATCGCAAAAATCTTAAGGGGTACCCCTTACGATTTTTTCAGATTTTAGCCATTTTCGGGGGTTTTCAAACTTTTATTCATAAAAAATGAACCGGTTGGAAAAAAATTATGAAAATTGGTATACTTATACATTTTTATCCGTAGAATCGAATGGTGGTGTCGCCAAGTTCGCATCTCGGCCCATTTTTGGGTTATTACCCAAAAATGGGCAGTTTTATGCAAAACTTTGAATCTAAATATCTCGAGAACGAAACGAGATATCGACCTGCGGTTTCAAAATTTGGAATCAGCGCATTGAGAAGTATCTAGATACATAAAAATTAGATTTTTGAAAATTTTAAAGTTTTTATCTGAATATGGGGTATATTGACTTTTGGGGCAATAATTCAAAACTAGGTAGAGATCTAACCCAGAAATGAGTAATTTTGAGAAAATATTTGAGGTTGAATATCTCCAAAACTAAAAGAGATATCGACCTGCGTTTTCATGATTTGGAATTAGTCATTGGGAAGTACAAGATACATGAAAATTGGATTTTTGAATATTTTCAACTTTTTAAACAAAAAACTTAAAAATGAGAACAGTTATGAACGAGATGGTAATATTAGTCAATTTTACACATAATATTAGATATGTAACTATACCAGGTTCGCGACCAGACACTCAGGCACGCGGCCATAGGACCCCCCGGGTTCGATCCCGACCGACGCCAAATATTTCCAATTTTAAATGGCACAAAAGTGACCCCTGTGGTGCACTCTCCACACCAGCTATTAGTGCCCGTGAGGTGACGCCTAATAAGCGCCCACACGGTAAAATATATCGTCATCATTACCGATGTCTACATGTGTTGTAGATACTGGCACACCCAGAAATGGGTAATATGCCGTGATGATATATTTATTTTATTTAACTATACCAATTTTTATGATTATGAAACAAAAAGTTTAACAACGCTTTAGTATTCATATTTACTAAAATTTTGCACAAATACCGAACTTTTCTAGTACTAGTCCTACACTGCGCCTCATGCCTCATCGGGATTTTAATTTAACAAAACAATCTTGGATTCGGGACTGTCCATTTTTAATTCTGGTGATCTAATGTATGCTTCAACAGAAAGAGTCATACAGAATATTTCAGAATGAAAGACCATGTTTTATTATTTCAGGCTCGGTCTAAACTGATTTAGAATCCTATCTTCTCGTCAATATATAATAATATTACAATGATCTTTTCCTGTATAATGAATGATATTGAAGGAGTGGCAATACGTAGGTGCGGAACCCCCTCCAATGGGTTCCGCGATGTCCGTTCACCTTGCGAGCTATGCGTGACGTCATCATGTCATTGGACTCCAATCAGACTAGGACTAGAGTACTAGAGACTATATAGGATTCCATTCCATAACATCATACGCATAAATATTACTATAAATATAACGTACATGTGCTATGATCCTATTTTCTTGGACAAAATTAAGGAGAAATAAGGAATTTGTTTTTTTGTTTATATTTAATCTCACAGTTATAATTAAATAGTACATAATCATAAACCCTAAGATCTAAGACGAAATCACTTCCATGATTACTCACTATTGTCAAAAAATGACAGCAATGTAATATTTGTCCATTTTAAAATGCAACATACAAAATTTGTAGTTTTGTATTATCAAAACTAATTTCCAATAAATTAGCCTACATACGATTAACAAATAATTAAAACATGAATGTTGTACACCTTAACAAACTTTATCTTACAAAAATTCTTAACTTTCATGCAATAAATGTTTAAAAATACCCCTAATTACTAGTCGGCCGTAATAAGAATTGACACCATTTGTGATGTGTTCTGAAGGTATCTCCTGTGCTGCAATACTGTTTATAATATTGCATTTTAAAATAGACAAATTTTACATTGCTGTCATTTTTTGACAATAGTGAGTAACCATGGAAGTAATGAACTAATGTTGCATTTTAAAATAAATTCTCTGTATAGAGGGTCGAAAGAAAAGGTTTACGCCTGCGGACGAAATCTGAAGCCCGACGCGTAGCGGAGGGCTTTTATTCGTCCAAGGGTGTAAACTTCTTTCGGCCCGAGGTATGTACAACGTTTTACGTACAACTGCAATCAAATGAAATGATTTTAAATTATTTTTTAAATACATTTAAAGCTTGTTGCTATATAAAAATATTACGTGGCCAGGTGGCCATGTCACAAAACAATAAGGCGATGCGTTGCATTGCTAACTATTTGGTTATATGAATATTTTTTTAAATGTCAAGCTTGGAGATTTGAGTCAATTTCTGAAGTAATTCCTTAAGCAATTCTAATAAAATCTAGTGAAAATTTAGCGGAACTAATATCATTTTTTAAAAATAAGAGTCCCGTGGCCGCGTGCCTGAGTGTCTGGCGGCGAACCTGGGGGAACCGGGTTCGATCCCGACCGGCGCCAAATATTTCCAATTTTAAATGGCACAAAAGTGACCCCTGTGGTGCACTCTCCACACCAGCTATGAGTGCCTGTGAGGTGACGCCTGGTAAGCGCCCACACGGTAAAATATATCGTCATCATTACCGATGTCTACATGTGTTGTAGACACTGGCACACCCAGAAATGGGTAATATGCCGTGATGATATATTTATTTATTTAAAAATAAGAGTCTTGATTACATTTCTAATTGTATTTTTGATGTTTTGTTTACCAGTAAGCGGGTTCTTTCTGTATTTTACCGCCCGCAGGGTGTAATCTTTCAGTTTCCGAAATGGTAACTACGATGTAAACAAACAATTTTAAAGCAGATGTGCGTAAACGTATTTACAACGTCTTCTTTCTATTATTCTTCATTTGATAAATTAGTCTCTCCACTTCTTCACTCTGACACAAATTTCAAAATTCCAATCGAATCTTATTTGACATTTGACAAATGGGACAGACATTATAATGTTGCCACTTTACTTAATAAAAGCCTTAAAAAAAAACTTTATTTTAATTCATTCAGTTTCACTTAATCACTTATGTATAATAGAAATCAATAAGAAAGAACTGTATATGTGGGCTACATTTTGTGTGTTAATTGATAAGAGAATATACCTATTTAAAATAATGCGGGACCGAAAATGTGGGACAGACAATATATACAGGGTGGTTGATTTTTCATTGTCCAGCTTATATCTTCTGAAATATTAAAGATACAAAAAAAAAGTTATATACAAAAGTTGTTTAATACAACTTGATCTATAATTTAACATAAACAATTTTTTTCCAAGGCCTACCAATTTTTTGGAAAAATGTTTAACTTTAATTTTTTAAACGGAACACCCAGTATATTTTGACAGAATAAGATTCTTAATAAATTTCTCTTTACAATGATGTGTAACAAGTAAGGATTTACCTTTAAATTATGTCCTATAAAGCAAATAGAAATATGATAAAAGTAGGCTATGATATTCTATTGTTTATACCTGTAACTTCTGTCACACATGAACATTGGCTACGTAGGGGTTTTCCTTTGAATAAAATTATGTCTAATAAAGCAAGTAATTGAATTACTAGCATTGATGATTTACAAAATTATTAATACTTTTATTTAAATATCAAGTAGCAATCTGTGACATATGTTACTGGTATAAACAATAGAATATCACAGCCTACTTTTGTCGTATTTCTATTTGCTTTATTAGACATAATTTAAAGGTAAACCCTTACTTGTTACACATAATTGTAAAGAGAAATTTATTTAGAATTTTATTCCGTAAAAATATACAGGTGTTCCATTTAAAAAATCAAAGTTAAATATTTTTCTGGAAAATTGGTAGGCATTGGAAAAAAATTGTTTATGCTAAATTATAGACCAGGTTGTATCAAATAACTTTTCTATATAACTTTTTCTTGTATCTTTAATATTTCAGAAGATATAAGCTGGACAATGAAAAATCAACCATCCTGTATATCCCCCTGAATTTCATTGTCTGTTACTAATCGATTACCCGTTTTCACATTTCTTTCTCATTTGTATGAACTTCGTCATTCTTTAACAAATTGGGAAAAAACATTTCTAATTCTTTTTTAGAGAATTTAACTCAGAATATTAAACAGTAGTCATGGGAGTGAATCACTCGCTAACCACCAACTCTTGTGCATATTGGTTTGAACTTAGGCGATGAAGTGCTGCTGTAAACATTAATTTAAACTCCAGAAGGGTCGACGACTCTTCCCAAATATATGTGAACGGAATATCAATTACTGACAAGTTAAATGATGAATCAAAATAAGCATTTCTTTTTTTTGTTTGCACGAATTTAATAGAGAATATTTTCCACATATTGAATTAATCAATAACGCAATTCAATTTTACAATTTTGTAATCATGTTAAGTGGCCGATTATAATTTGATTTCGAGCAAATAAATTACACATACTAGAAAATTAGGTACAGGGTGTAAATCGAAAAGTGGGCCATTGGTGTTTAATGGGGTCCCGTGGCCGAGTGTCTGATCGCGAACCCGGGGAACCGGGTTCGATCCCGACAGACGCCAAATATTTCCAATTTTAAATGGCACACAAGTGACCCCTGTGGTGCACTCTCCACACCAGCTATGAGTGCTCGTGAAATGACGCCTGGTAAGCGCCCACACGGTAAAATATATCGTCATCATTACCGATGTCTACATGTGTTGTAGATACTGGCACACCCAGAAATGGGTAATATGCCGTGATGATATATTTATTTATTTTATTTATCTGTCATATTGACAAGAAGTCATTAAAGGTTAATTATGTTTAAATAATTATACCTGTTTTCTAAAAATTAAATTTAGATGTGCCCGAAATATATGTAGTGCTCTCGAGTGGTTTTCTGACTCCGCTAAATTTCTTACAATATTTAAATATAATATTTCTGTTAGATTCGTTCCCTATGTTTCATTTTAAATGGAACGGGCAAATACATTGCTGTCAATCAAATATTAAGTCGTAACCATGGATATGACAAACCCAATGTTTCACGTTAAAAAATACTCACGGTATAGAATAATTTAATGTAGAGGCCAAGGCACTAAGGAAACCAGTTGACAAATTCCAATGTTTATAACATAGTTTGTAAATGACAGATGTCAGTGTCAAAAATCAACAGTTTTAGTGACATTCTGAAAGCTTTTTCTAGAAGTACATTTAATCTTCTACTTAGACTGGTATTTAACCTTAAAATGTTGCTGCGTAAACTGCAATCTTAAACCAGACGCAGTATATTATAAAATATAGGTACATTATATATTTAATAAATGTATACACAATATGATGAAAATGTTTATGTTTACATTGTTTTCTCAACAGAATTTAATTATTCCAGGATGTAACTTATTGACTAACAACAATAAGAAATAATTTTAACTGCTATTTAATTACTTTTCATGTGACTCAAAGCTCATCATCATAATGATGTCTACAATTACTCTAAACAAGATTCTAATTAATAATTTACTTAGTACTTCCATTTTAATGTCTTTTTACTACAAAAATACTCCCAGTAATTTCTTTCTTCATTTTAGTTTTCTTACTTACTTTAGACTTGTGAAAGAAAACGTGATTAGTTCTTGTGTACATAAAATATAAAGTTTTCAATCTACACTACATTGTTAAGAACTGTAAATTATTCATGTATAAATTTCCGGTCTGTTAAGAATTAACTGTACTGCTAAACTTATCGCTATTAAAATGACGAATAGAAATTTTAATTCAACCATGGCCATGGACAGTCGTGGAAATTCCGGCGCGTTGTCTTCAGCCCTTTTTCTTCTCACCCGTGCATTAAACCTTCTTGTAATATGCTTGGTTAACGAAATGCCCCTCAGGCACTCAATCCATGTGAACAATCACTCGCATTTTGAAAAAAACAATGTCAGTGCACGGCCGAGGCGCTAATCGTTTCCGATCTCTTTTCTTCATTCTTTAAATCTTCTAAACTGCTCGAAACTTGAGTTGTATCTTTTGGTAACACGTAAATAATATGAGGTCATTGGAAAAACAAATTATTATTTAAACTAAATACGGCAGCATAAATATTAAACTATTGTATTTTCTCGTAATCATTTAATTATTTTTCCGTCACGTACAAGTTATAAAAACTAGTATTTCCACCGTTTTAGAATTCCCATAATAGGCAGTAAATTAGTTTTCATTGTGAAAAGTTTTATATTGAATACACGTGCATTCTGTATGTATAATAGAAATTTTTTATCAATGCGTGAATTTAGTTATAACTTTTGTGTGATATTTTTGTTTAAGACCTGTGTTTATGGCAAAATTTATCGTAAAAGTAGCAAAAATTATCGTCGAAGTTTATAATTTATAGTATAGATAATAACAGGTAGTTTGCTAAGTTTTAAACTGTTCCTAAAAGTGTTGTAAAATAGTTATAAGTTTTTGGTAAAATATACAGTAGGTATATTCGACGAATTAAAGATGATTTAAATTTTATGTCAAATTTTTAGCGATCATTTAATTTAAAAGTAGGTATAGTACAGACTACAGAGTGAAGTCATAAAAAGTAAGCAATATTCTTATTAGCAAAATTACAACAAAATTTACTCTTTTCATTTTTTGAGCTTTGGCTAATGTTGCAAATATTGAAGAACATAAAATTTTCCAACCATCTAGTACATTTAAAAAAAATATTTTATCTTTTATAGATTTCGAGATACATAAAATATAATATATAGAATAATCTGTTGCAATAAATTGCACAGTCCAGACTGCACCAAGGAAACAAGTTGTCAAATATTTGTAATTGACAATTTCAAAAATCAAAAGTTTTACTAACTTTACTGAAAGGTTTTAATCACTCCAAATTATTAGCTGTCAGGCCCGAGCAGACATAACCTTTTTGTATTTATGATCAAAATGACATGTCAAATAGTATTTCCGCTTTCACCTGGTGTGGTGTGAACTGTGGAATTTATTGGATGAAAAGGAAAACATCAAGATGATTGCCAGGTTCAGATGCGGTAATGAAGAGAGAAACAATAAATACTGGCTATCAAGTGATGAGAGGAGTTGCAGGCAATGCGGGAGAGAAAAGGAAACTATCAGGCATTTAAGGATTTCGTGCAGGGAAGTTACGAGAGAAGGAAGAAAATAAACGATTCTGTTAGATAACTTTTTTAAAAATCTCGATATCTAATTTTTAGCACGATCCCTATAACTCTCTTATCTACGGTGGCGAGAGGTAAAAATGACTTAATTTTGGAGCTAACTTCATCCTTTTTAGGTTATGTAATACGCCAACATATACAGCACATATTTTGTTTGATGTGTTAATAAAATAAACATTTTTTTCACATATGAAAGTGTAAAATAGCTATACCAACATTTTGAAGTTCATTCACTCATAAAATCATTACGTATCTGTTACGTGGGTTTAAATGAACTATACAATATGCTGAGCTGTTGAGAATTTCACTTTTTATATTGTTAGTTTTTACCCATAAAGATAATTACTCCTACAATATAGGGGCTATGTTATATTCTATAAAATATATAATTTTAAAAACGTGGGGAAATTGGTTCTTCTGTATATTTTGGAGAAAAAGTACAAGAATGAAATGTTTTGCCAATTCTGAATTTGATGCAATAGAATATCTGGAGCACTTTAGAAAATAAAATGTAACATTTTCGTCAAATATTAGATAGTCATGGAAATAAAACAAATAAAAGAAAATATTAAGATCATAATACCAGAGACATACTACAAAAATTAGTGATCATTAATGGTTATATTTGCTGTCAAATAAATATGGATTGGAGATTTTTACACTGTTGCCATTTCCATTGGCCATGTTGAAAGCCAAGTTATGAAGAAGCGGCAACACCACAGGACAAGGGACAGGATGATTAGAAGGGAAAAAATTGAGCATCAGTCCATTTGACGGCGAGTATAGTTATAGTATGCGCTGTAACAAGGTGAGCATAGTGCAACAACAAGTAATGAACTTTATTATAAACTTCTAAATTACAGTTTCAATAACTACATTTTTACTCTGTTATCTTTGTAAGTCAAAATTCTATTTAGAAATAATAATCATTATTCTCTCATATCTCTGTTTAGTCTAGATGTCAACCGCGTAGACATTTATTGTTTTGACAATTAACCATATAAGTTATTGCCTACGATAGGTGCACTCTTGTTATTTAGCTATGGATGCTAAACCCTCGCACCCTTCATCAGATATGCCTGTTGAAGATATAACCCTTTGTTTTAAGGCAGGCGAGATTAAAGATTCAGACAGGACAGATATGTAGTCGGCGGTTTAGTTTGGTGCGCATACGCGAGTACGCATAATTAGGGTTGCAATATAATTATGTAACAGTTTAGTTTGTGTTCAGAGTGTAATGAATAATTATAAGTTAGTATTAATGTAAATATGTGTAAATAAAATTGGGAGTATAAAAATATTGTGTGTGCCATCCATCCAAAATATGTTCATAACTCTATCATTAAGTGTTAAGTGTTTAGTGAGAGTGATAGCGTAAGGGCGTTCCTCCTCAATAAAGCAGTAGTCGTTCGGTGATGTGTCCACCAGTTACAGCGCACGTGAAGTTGAGACTGATTGCCGATGTCAAAAAATTGCGTCTATTAACAAACCAGAAAATATTGACTGTAATAAATAAGCACGTACTACTTGTTTTGTATTGTACACTGAAGTATTTATATCTTACTTAAAACGATTTGTGGTAAGGGTGCTAAGAAATTTCTTTGTAGTTTCGTATTCCAGGGCCGTTTCAAAAAGATAAACTATACCTAACGTGTATTCGGAAATGTGTTGAAGAGCACACTTACATGCGATAAATAATTTCTAGTTCAGCTATTTCCTTTTCCTGCGTGTCATAATTTCCAGTGTGTGTGCCTTACAAAGCAATTTAAATAACGAATGAAAATTCTCGCCAATGTATGTGAGATTTCGAAGGAAGTTTATGTAGTTGTGTCGTATTCGTAGTATAGTTTTCTCTAGTTTTTACGGAGACTGTACGTCTGGGTCTTAGAAATCAGGCCAGACGTAACATTAACTATTAATCACGCACATTTCGCTGTATCTCCTTTCATTGTACTAGACTACTACACACACGTTCTATACACGTATGTCACCCAATAATTGTCATTGACCAGTATTCAAATTATAAAATGTAGATATACTAACCGAATTACTGCATGATTTAAATATCATTTGAAAATTTTAAATGCAGTCTTGTAAGAGAAGCACGAAAAGTTATAATTCATTGCAGAAATCTAAAGTATTTTTATCTCTCGCTAAGAGGTATTGGAATCATGCTAAAATTCGCATATCCAGATTTTAGTGGATAAGCACGTTTTAAGGTCCCTATAATCTGATTATAACATTTTTACGATGATGTCCGTATGTGTATGTGTATATATGTGTGTATGTTTGTGTGTGTGTGTGTGTGTGTGTGTGTGTGTGTGTGTGTGTGTGTGTGTGTGTGTGTATGTATGAATGTTGGAACCACGGTTTCTCAAATACTATAAGACTTAAAATATATTTAACTGCAGTTTCCTCAATCTGACATTCCTGGGAAGAGCTGATTAGATTTTGGTAACAAATGGACAACCGGAAGTAATAGTTTCTTTACAAAATCTTCTACTTAAATATTTTTTGAAAATTTCTGTTTTTACTATTATTGAAGAACATCAAATTCTACATCTGATACATTTAAAATTTTTATTATATCTTGTATAGATTTAGATATAAAGGCACTGTAATATACAGAATTATCTAATCGCAGAGGCTAAGGCACTAAGGAAACCAGATGACAAATTCAAAAGTTTATACCATAATTTGTAAATGACAGATGTCAGTGTCAAAAATCAACAGTTTTAGTGACATTCTGAAAGCTTTTTCTGGAAAGTATATTTAATCTTTTTTATTGAATCTAACCTCAAAAAAAATAGAGATGCCAAGCGAAGTTGAAATCAGAAGTAGGTTTCAGAAGTTAATTATGGTAGTACAGAAAAGACAAAACGAGATAATGTTTAACTACATCAAATTTCAAATCTATTTCGTCTTTCAACTGCTTTTCATAGGTTATAAATCTACCCTGTAGTGGTAGCACGCACTTTAGAATTTATCAAATCAAGCATTTGTTTTCGCTTTTCGCCACAAAGCGAAAATTTGGTAGCATGCGTGTCTCAAAATATTCGCCTGCAAGCGTACGACTCGAGGCGAAAGTGTCAAAGTAACGTCATTATTTTGCCACAATTCTATTCAAAGTCAGTTTTTTATTTTAATAGTATAAAATCCAAAAATTTCCGAAACAAAAATCGAATATAGAATTCTAAAGTGCATGCTACCAAGATTCGTAAAAGGAAAATCGTATTCGCCTGATTTCTATGATAGAATTCTAAATGCGTGCTACCACTACTGTTCTTAAAATATCTATCCCGGTAACTGTAACCTGATGAACAGCTGTTTACCGATATATACCGGTAACAGTTCACCGGTAGAATTTTCGTAAATGCCTATTGCTATCAATCAAATGTTAAGTCGTAATGAAGGAATTAATTCAATTAATGTTTCATCTTCTGGGGGCCACAAACACAAAATATTTGTCGCAATTTGTGTGCAGTGTTCCGTATATTATTTTACTAGATCTAGTAGACCTCGTGTCTAGAAGAAGTGAAGAACTTGTGACGTCACTGACGGATATGTATGGGTCAGCAACCTTCTCGTACGGAAATCGCATCCGACTCGCGACAGGCCCGCATTTCACGATATTTCACACAGATATTATTAATTTTAATAAAATAATTCTGACTTAAAACTACAGTCTGGTTTAATAACTAAAATTGTCATCAGTTGGCAATACTTGTAAAATACGTGAAATTGGTAAAATTAATAAATACATTCTTGTTTTTGACACTGTTCACTGTGACGTAAAATGTCATACGAACATGGAAATTGATTCGAATTTATTCATTTTATTAAATTTACTATGGAACTAAATAAACTAAAAGTTTATACCGGCCTTTAGAATTTCAAATTAATATACCTCCTTCTACATCATGTTTTTTTTGCACAAAAAACTTAAATACGCAGTATTTCATACTTTAATCAATGTTTACGTTGTACTTTTAATATTTTTGATAAATTTTTAATATAAGTGGCAATGCCAATTGTTTAAAAATAGCTGTTTCTGCTGCGCAAAAATTAAACAATGTACTATCTAAAATAAGGCGCACTTTTTGGAATTTGTTAGCAAGATAAATTAAGACTTTTTAAATAACAGATTTAAAGACAAATTAGCGTTTATTAGTACGTGTTTGCAAAATAATATTGACAAGAAAAATTATTAAGAACAATAAAAAGAACAGAATGAAAAATAAATTTTATATTTCATAAAACACGATATTTATAGTTTGTTTATATAATATCACGGATTATTATAAGTAGTATTATTAGTAGTACGTTTGGATAGCAAATAAGGATGAATATTTTGGGTTTGTATAAAAAAAATCTGATGTGGCCAACACAAAACCTCCCGCTATTTAATTTTTATTAATTTAAATACATACCTACGGATTTACTAACGCTGCAAACTGTTCCATTGCAGGAAACTATTGCTTTATTTACTATTTTCCTTTTAAAATGTCACTATTATTAATTTGAAGTGATTAGTTTTTTGACAGTGACATTCACCTGTCAGTTACATTCATTTGAAATATGAACTGTGTAACAAAGAAATTGTGTTTATCTTAGGCTTCGGGATGTATAAAAAAATGATTTTTATATTTATCTGCAAATTGTATAGAACAAATATTAATGTATTCCTATAGAAAATTCAATAATCTTTAATTTTCATAATGACAAAATGCGAAAAAATGGCATTTAATAGTATTTTTTGAAGAAAAACCATTATGAGCTTCAGGTAAAGTGCCATTTCCGGTTATCCGATTTACACCAAAATCTAATGGGATCTTTCCATATTAGAATAGGGTAGAAATACAAGGTTTCAAATTTTTCTGAATGATAGTATTTGAGTTAGAGCGAAGACAAAATCCATATACATACACACATACAGACATCATCGTGAAAATGTTAAAAATGGATTCTAGGGACCTTAAAACGTGGTCATTTACTAAAATCTCGATATGTGATTTTTAGCACGATCCCTATACGTCCCTTACCAAGGGTAGCGGGAGGTAAAAAATCTAAAAAATATGTGCCACTATAATCTTAGCTTAAGTTTTATGAAATGTAAAATATTTTTAAAATATAGCATATTTCTTTATCGCCAGAAATTTATATCCAATATGATTTATAAATGTTTAATACTTATTTTATTGATAAACCTATAAAATGTGTTCCAACAGTTATTAATAGGACTCTTTAGATAACAATAATTTAATGTTGTAATTCATTGAAAAAGTTGAAATAAATTATATCGACGGTAATATTTTTATATACGTATTAGGTATGTATTGTTATGCATATTTGAATGACTTCATAATACTAATATTTTATTTAAATTTATTTTATTAAAGAATAAAAAGTGCTTTAAATTATTATTACTTAAAGAAAAACTGAATTTATTACTTTTAGTCATAGCTTAATCAGTGATTAAAAGTAGGTAAATACTGAAAATCAAGAACCCTTATGGAAATCTAAAGATAAAAAACAAAAATCTGATGTAGCCAGTACATTACCTTATGTCATTCTATGTATTTTTTACAAATCCCATACCAAAAGTTCCTTAGAAAAGATTCTATATATCCAGTAAAATTGTGAAACAGGCTCATTGCAATCTTAGTTTCCATATATGACTTTTTACAATTTTAAATTTATTTTAATCACAACTTACTCATCTGTGATTAAGAGTAAATACTACTAGCTTGTACGTTTTAAATGTATTATCTAAAATAGTTAAATTTTGAGAATAGTTTATGATCCCATTAATTTTATTTTATCGTTTGAAGTTTATGTTTCATTAACAAAATTAATTTTAAAGGAACTACAACATATAATTATTCTCTGAATCAGTCACAGTGACTAGTATATGTACATAAATAATTAACAGAATGAACAAAGTTAATTAGCCCGGTTTTAATTGCGACGGCAAAAATAGCTTACAAACTAATTTTATCAAAACAATAGCTCGAAATTAAACTAGCTCAAATCAAAATATAGTTCAAGGATTAAAAATGAATCACATAAATGTTAAGTTTGTGTGTGTAAGTTACTTGTACCTTTGATATTCAATGGATTAGTCAGAATAATAACGGTACCCACATTGTTTATGGTGAAGTCAATGTCCATAAAATAATCAAAGTAGGTACGAGTGCTAAAAAAAAAATAGTCGGAGGCTTGTAAGTAGGTGTTGTAAAAAATGAAAGATTATTGAAAAAGGTAACTGGAAAAACAAAAATTACATATATATTTTTTTTTATAAAAATTGTACTAAAAACTGAATTAAACACTTTTATTTAAAAAAAATCTGTTGTGGCCAGTACAAAACCTTCCGTCAATTCGATGTATTTTGTACATATCCTATACCAAAAGTTCCTTGAAAAAGATTCTATATATCCTGTATAATTGTAACAAGAACACACTATTTTTTACATATCCGTACTGAAAGTTCCTTTGAAAAGATTCTAAAATCTAATAAAATTTTAATACGAATACGAACGTACATTATGTATTGCACTTAACACTTCCTCCTGCTTCAACTTTTCCTTATTTTATTAGAAGTCGCTGTTTCTTACTCTTCTCTTCTAAGCATTCCTGTCCAAAACACCTTCGTGACACAGTTCTTCCTCTCAAATCTTCTGCTATACAGTCCTTCCATCTTCTCTTTCGCCTTTCTCGTACTTCTGGCATTATAAGTTCCTATAATTCCTACGGACACACACACGGACATACACACACACACACACACACACACACATATATATATATATATATATATATATATATATATATATATACATACAGACATCATCGTAAAACCAGTAAAATCGTATTGTAGGGACCTTAAAACGTGCTTATTCATTAAAAACTCACCACCGAATTTTATGACCAAAGATGACGGAAGGTAAAAAAGCTTCTAAATATTATATTTTGAAAATAATTACTAATATTAAAGAATATAAAAATTTCTATCACATACATTTAAAATTTTTATTATATCTTCTATGGAGTTAAATATATAAAATAATAAGTTGTAAATGAATATCGCAGCCCAATGAAAACAAGAGGAAAAATTAAAATATTTATAATATACAGATAAATGTCTAAATGTCAAAAAACCAGAGACATCACTGAAGACTTTTTCTGGGAAGTATATTTAATATTTCTTATTTTATTATTAATTGAATATTTATAATTATAGATACATATATTACATATATACTTCGGAAATACTAAAAATATAAAAATATATAAAAAAGATATGTGTTTTTCTGTGTATCAGAAATATCAAATATGTATAATACTTATGAAGCCTAATATGGAGATGACGAGAGGTCTTGTGCTGGCCACAACAAATTTTTTATTTTTACTTCATATCTCTCATAATTCTTGAGATTCATATGCAAAAATATTAACCATTTTATAAAACTATTTAAATATTAAACTTAATTTTAGCCAGAAAAAGTAAGTACCTATAATTTAAAATAAAGTAGGCGAAGTTATGTTAATGTAAAAAATTGTAGTATTCAAAATCAAAACTGTTATTATAGCTCGCAATAATGATCTTTTTTAATATATAAAACATCAAAAAACAAGTTTTGCCATTTAAAATCGTTTAATGAATTTTTATGCACTTTATATTATGACCTACCAAAATATGATTCATTTTGCATAATCATTGAACAAAATTTAAATTGATAATGTCCTTGACTTAATTCATATACCAAATAAAAACCTATGAATTTGGTACAAAAAATGATGTAAAAAATTCTTATCGACATAAACAATAGTTGTATAACAATATTATCAACCACTAGTGTGGTATATAGAGTATGTTGTAATTTCATGAAAGTTTATCTCCGTCACGGTACATATCACTCGGTTATTTATTTAATTTTCTGTGGCAAGCGGATGCTATTTTTGTAAAAAATGACATTGAACATGACATCGATCAGGATAGACGAATAGAGAATGTATCATCATCATGCGTTTTGTTCACATTTTGATACATCTCTATTCCAAATTCAGACAAATTTTAAAAAAATATAGTTTGGTACTTCTACCTGCCCTGAGATCTTAGTAATTTGTAATCAATTTTCGATCTTTTGATAAAATCGATCAGTCGCTATTGATCGATTTGATCTATCAATCGCAAATAACGAATTTTTTCTAATAGAAATCGTAAAACTATACTAAAAAATCTGTTGTGGCCAGCACAAGACCTTCCGTCAATTCCATGTATTTTGTACAAATCCCATAGCAAAAGGTCTATATAATATCATGTAAAATCGAACACGAACACATACTATTTTTACAAATTCCATACCAAAAATCTGTTGTGGCCAGCACAAGACCTTCCGTCAATTCCATGTATTTTGTACAAATCCCATACCAAAAGGTCCTTGCAACAGATTCTATATAATATCATGTAAAAACACATACTATTTTTTACAAATTCCATACCAAAAATTCATTTGAAAACGTTCTATAAATCCAATAAAATTATAACATAAACTACACTAAGTAATGTCCTTCCATCTTCTCTTTGGCCTTTCTCTGCGTGTCACTTGCGAACAACACTATGACATACCAATTTTAGATCCTATACTTTTTTCCATATTTGGTTTTGTACTTGCAACTGACATCTGTCAATTAATTTTTTTTGAATAATTATGTCAGCTGTTTCCATGATAAATAACAAAGCTGACTAATATTTGAAAATTAATTTCTTTATAACGCTTTAAATTTACATCTATTGAATATGAAGGAAAATGTATAATCAAACTGTATAGAGAAGAGTATTTTCTTTAATATATATAATAACAAAATGTCAAAAAATAATTTTTAACTGCGTTTTTTTAAGAAAAAGTGTTAAAAACTTCAAATAAGGGTACTTCCGGTGGATCAATTATAACCAAAATCTAATCAACTCTTCATATGGATGTACAGAAGAGGAATACGAAAGAATTATAATTTTTAGAATTGTAGTATTGGAGTTATCGTCGGAGAAAAATTTGTCACACACGGACACACACACACACGGACACACACACGCACACACGGACACACGCACACACACACGGACACACACACACACACGGACACACACACACACATACAGACATCATCTTAAAAATGGTATATTCGTATTGTAGGGACCCTAAAACGTGCTTATTCATTAAAAACTCACCACCGAATTTTTTGACCAAAGACAATACCTTCCTTACCTAAAGGTGACGGAAGGTAAAAATCTGATGTGGTCAACACAAAACCTCCCGCTATTTAATTTTTATTAATTTAAATACATACCTACCTACTTATTTACTAACGCTGCAAACTGTTCCATTGCAGAAAACTATTGCTTTATTTACTATTTTCTTTTTGAAATGTCACTATTATTAATTTGAAGTAATAAGTTTTCTGACAGTGACATTTACTGTCAGTTACATTCATTTGAAAAATGAACTGTGTAACAAAGAAATAGTTTTTATCTTAGGCTTCGCGACTAATAAAAAAAATTATTTTTAAATTTATCTGTAAAATATATAGAAAAAGTATTAATGTATTTCTGTAGAAAATTCAATAATCTTTAATTTTCATAAGACATAAAATTCGAAAAAATTGCATTTAATGGTATTTTTTGAAGAAAAACCATTATGAACTTCAAGTAAAGTACGATTTCCGTTTATCCGATTTACACCAAAATCTAATGGCTTCTATTCCTATTAGAATAGGGTAAAAATACAAGGTTTCAGAATTTTCTGAATTATAGTATTTGAGTTAGAGCGAAGACAAAATCCATACACATACATACACACACACATACAGACATCATCGTGAAAATGTTAAAAATGGATTCTAGGGACCTTAAAACGTGGTCATTTACTAAAATCTCGATATAAGATTTTTAGCGCGATCCCTATACCTCCCTTACCAAGGGTAGCGGGAGGTAAAAATCGAGTTTAATAAAGAATCAAAAAATCGATCTTTATCGATAAGAAGTTTCTACTGCACACCAAATTAGAAAACGCAATTCACGAATTAACAACTAACGCGCTTCAAATGCCAATACTACTGGAGTTAAGATATTTTTATCGATCTTCCAATAAAACCGATCTCTCAGAATCTAAAAGATCGATATCTTCTAACAAAAAAATATACCATCACGGCATATTACCCATTTCTGAGTGTGCCACAATCTGCTTTATCGCAGATATCGGTAATGATGATGACATATTTGTACCGTGCGGACGCTTACCAGGCGCCACCTCACAGGCACTCATTGCTGGTGTGGAGAGTGCACCACAGGAGTCATCTTCTAGACAGATCAATTTTCCGAAATCCGGGTAATTTATATTTTAATGATCGAAATATTGAATATTGAAAATAGTCGATTTTTCAATTGATCGATATTTCGATTGATTAATCGATCTTTTTCGCAGCTCTAGCCCTCTGTGCTCTTTTATAGTAAAGTACTCTGATTATTCCTTAAACATAATTGCTATTTTTGTTCGAAATAATTTTTAAAACTATAGTTTTCATTTTCGTAAGAAATTATTTCAAACAAAAACAGCATTTATTTAAAAGAAGAAGATTATTGTACTATATTTTACTATAGAGAGAATGTCTTCATTTCAACAGAGCGGTGCAAAAAATAACCCAATGTTATAACGCAAGCAATCAGCCATATACCGCTTAGGCATAATTACGATATTTTATAATTTTATTGCTGGACTTGACAGTCAATTTTTCTGACTAAATTAATCTTGGAGTAATTTCCGCCAATATTTCAAGGGTATTCACATATTTTTGAATACCCTTCACCTTAATAAACTTCCTTGCTCATCACCTCTTGCCATGACCATTTGTCGATTATCTTTTGTTCATTCATTCGAATGGCCTTAGATTATCCATGCATTACTTGCGCATTGAACACAAACAGTTGAACATCGGGCAAATCCATCAACATCAAGAGCTAAACATCTGCAAATCGTATCTTTGTATAGGAGAAACAGATGACGGTATGAGCACTGACTTACGACGTCATTATAAAGTCATCAAATAAGTGAATGCATTCTTTACAGATAGTACTCAATGGAAATTTATATTGGAAGGTTTTATGTATAAAAAACCGGGACATTATACAATTCTATTTTTATTTTATACAACTTAAAATAAAACATAATAGGTACTTATATAAATTATTTTTCTAACAATGATGTTTATTTTTCTATTAAGTATAAGCATTGGAAAACCTACTGCGTTTCACGGAATTATATAGTAAACAACATTTATAAAAATAGATTAGGTATTTTACAATATTTTATATAACATAAAAAAATACAAAGTAGTTATAACAAAAAATATTTAAAAAAAAAACATGAAGAAGGAAATATGTTCATTTGTAATAATGTACATGTAAAACAAAATTTACTTATTTATTTATTTAGGACACCATTATTTTTTTTTTTTTTGATATCTTCAAACTTCCAAAAATACACCGATGTGATATTTATAATATACAGGTACTTTTAATTAAAAAAAAAATCTGTTGTGGCCAGCACAAGACCTTCCGCCAATTGGATGTATTTTGCACAAATCCCATACCAAAAGGACCGTGGAAAAGATTCTATATATCCTGTAAAATTGTAACACGAAGACACTATTTTTTACAAATTCCATATTGCAAGTTCCTTTGAAAAGATTCTATAAATCCAGTATAATTATAACACGAATGTACATTCTGTAAATTGCAGTTCACACTTCCTCATTCCTATCCAACGCATCTTCTTCACACATTTCTTCCTCTCTCAAATATTCTGCTACACAGTCCTTCCATCTATAATATCATGTAAAATCGAACACGAACACATACAATTTTTTACAAATTTCATACCAAAAGTTCATTTGAAAAGGTTCTATAAATCCAATAAAATTATGACATAAACATACACTAAGTAATAATTTTTGTACAAACACAAAAATAATCAGTATACGAGTATAATTTATGACATTACGGTACTGTAGAATGCGGGAGTATCATATCTATTTTGCATGAGTGCATCAGTATGATTGTGTCCTACTTTCTAACCATAGATCACATCCGTTATACTAGAAAAATTGTCGGTGAGTGAGCCATTAGATTCCCACAAAACGCAGGAAATTCTAATGAAATTTCATACACTCGCAGACGTTCACAACTACTCGTATTCTTCTATAGGAGCACACGCTTGATACATTTGATTATACAAGGAAGGGTTATTTAAAATATTATGTACCTAGCCATGAAGGACAAACAAATGAATGTAAAGTAATGTTTTATTTCGTTTTTGCTTCCATAGGTCTTTACCCATGGTACAAACCCCATAGATAGTAAATCTGGCAATAAGTTTTAGACGTACAATTTTATTCTGTTATTTTGATGTTCTCAAAATGCCATTTACCTTTACCAATCAAGAGTATGCAGACAAATCTTTATCCTTCTGGTACGAGTATAAATACATGTAGTATTCTCATATTATATTCTTGGAAATATGTATAAAACTTTCAATTTTTACCTCTCGCTAAGAGAGGTATTGGATTCATGCTAAAATTCGCATGTTCAGATTTTATTGAATAAGCACGATTTAAGGTTCCTAGAATCCGATTATAACATTTTTAAAATGATGTATGTGTGTGTGTGTGTGTGTGTGTGTGTATGTGTATGTGTATGTGTATGTGTGTATGTGTGTATGTATGTCTGGATGTTGTAGACACGATTCCTCAAAAACTATAAGACTTAAAAAATATTTAACTACAGTTTCCTCAATCTGATATTCCTGGGAAGAGCTGAAAAGGTTTTGGTAACAATTGAACAACCGCAAGTAGTAGTTTCTTAGAAAAATTCTTCTAAATATAATTTTTTGGGAGGTTTTTTTATTAAATATTGAAGAACATAAAATTCTCCATCTAATACACTTAAAAATTTTATTATATCTTGTATAGATTTAGAGATAAAGACACTATAATATATAGAGTAATCTAATCGCAGAGGCTACGGCACTAAGGAAACCAGTTGACAAATTCCAATGTTTATAACATAATTCTGACAGCTTTTACTGGGAAGTATATTTAATTTTTCTTATTGTTTTATTAATTAAATATTTGAAATTATAGGTAAAATTGTGGTAAAATGCATATATCCATCAGAAATACCGCCAATCTGGTTAATGAATTGGAACAATCTCTGACATTTAGAAACTTCCTCATACAATGAAAAATAGATATAATTAGAATTATATGTGTGCAGAAGACATGTTAAATATAATAAAAAACGATATTTGGGTAATGTTCTATAATATTTTGTTATAAAACGACGGTTCGAAAGCGAAGTGCAATACAATACTTATATAGCCTAATATGGAAATGGCGAGAGGTCTTGTGCTGGCCACAACAGTTTTTTTTAAATGCATTCCTAGTAGGCACAAATAAAAATATTATATAATTTTTTTACAAATTAATAACATTCGCATGATTATTTGAAGGTTAGAAGCCATGTCTATGTTATTAAGTGCTTTGTTTGCAAATTTTGAAAGATTTCTAAACTATTATAGTTGTCTGTTACTCATCTATAAATCATACTTAAAATTTTTGATTATTATAACAATATTTGATTATTCTACAAAAATATCTTGTCTACAAAAAAGTTATGAATAATTTTAATAAGATGACGTATGAAAAACATAAGAAAGTATTTTTAAAACAGTAATTAATAACATGCCAATTTTAAATATCAGTTTTAAACATTATACAGTTTCACTATTACATAAAATTTTATAACTTGAAGCTATATTTTATGTTCTATACTTCCCTGGTCATAATATTAAATAAATTTGCAAACAATTTTCAAGATTCCAGCCTATGAATCTAAATGCTTCAGGGGATACAACTCATACCGAATTTTTATACAAATTATATACATAATTATTTCGCCTTAACATAAAAATCAACATTAGGAATGCCGGATGCACCCAATTTCGAGCTTTGGCCCGGCCCGACCCGAAGCCCGGCCCGATTTCGAGTCAATTTTCGAGCCGGGCTAGCTAATTTTTTTGTCGAGTCGATCTTCGAGTCGGGCAGGTAATTTTTATTTTCGGGCCGAGTCGATCCAAACCTCAAAGCCCGGCCCGGCCCGGTCCGAATGCATCTCTAGTGAGAGGTCTTGTGCTGGCCACAACAGATTTTTTTTCTTCCATAAGAAGCCGAATTTTTAAAAAACAAAAATTAGGGAATTTCTGAATTTAAAAATATATCGATGAGCTTTTATTCGTAAAATACACATTTAAAATGTACTTCTTTTAGTCCGCCTCTTATTTCTGAAGAGATTGAAGGATCCCATCTCTACCTTGAAGGCCGCTCATCATATAATTACAACTTGTGAAGAGTCGAAGAATGCAGTCGCAGAGTTTACACACATATGTATTTACACACGTGTGTCTGTGTGTGCGTGTGTAAGTAACGGTATATGACATAAACAAGAATACACTAATATTAATTTTAAATGGTTAAACGTTTAAGTTTCTTCAACAGGTGGAATTTTAAAATTCGGTTATTTTCGAAAGCTGACTCACCATATTAGAAGACAGAGAAGGTTAGAGAAAATTTGGGCTTACCTAGAAAGAAAAAAAAACAAATATTAATAAAATATTTATAATCTTAATTAACAATAGCGTGTGTGCGTATGTGTGTGTGTACGGATTTTGTCAACGCTCTAACTAAAATACTATCATTCAGAAAATTTTGGAACTATGTATTTTTAGTGATGTGTGTATTAACGTATGTGTGTGTGTGTGTGTGTGTGTGTGTGTGTGTCTGGATGTTGGAGGGACTGTTTCTCAAATTCTTTAAGACTAAAGAGCATTTCAACTACGTATTCCGTAACCTGACTAATAAGAAGAACTGAAAAGGTTTTGGTAACAATGGGGTATTCCACCATAACAAAAAAATAAAAACAATTTCAATTTAACTTAAAGTATGGCTCAATAAATAATAGTTAAAACAATGAAAACATTTTTTAAATTATTACTTTACGAGATATTTCACATTTGCTAAAAGGGAAAATTGACGTCATACAATTGTTATCTTTCTCTCGTAGCGTACTCAGAGCAGTGTGTGTGAGAAAGACAAGTATAGGGGAAATGTGACGTTACACTGATTTCTCGAAAATAAAATATTATTAAACTAGGAACAATTAAGATTTTCTAATACTATGAATTGCTTCAAAACTGAATGAAGTTTTATTTAAAATAATAAAAAAAATTGAGTGGAATACCCCACTGAACAACCAGAAGTAGTTTCTTAAAAAATCTTCCAAATATTATTTATTGAAAATTTATGTTATTACAAATATTAAAGAATATAAAATTTTATATGCGATACATTGAACATTTTTATTATATTTTGTATAGATTTAGAGATAGAGAATTATAAATATATAAAATATTCCCCAAATAATTCCATGGAAAACAGTTGAAAAATTAAAACGTTTGTAATGGACAGAAAAATATCAGTGTCAAAAATTCAGATATATTGCTGAAGGCTTTTTCTGGGAAGTACATTTAATATTTCTTATTTTATTATTAATTAAATATTTAAAATAATAGATAAATTATATTACATCAGAAATACCGCCAATCCCGTTAAGAATTTGAAGAATCCCGAACATTTAGAAAAGTAAGAGGAAACTTAATTACAGAATAAATTAAAAAATATATTAATAATAAATGTAATTAGAATTGTGTTACCTGAAATATTAAAGACAATATTTACTTATATAACCTAATATGGAAATAGCGAGAGATCTTGTGCTGGCTACAACATATTTTTTAATTAGAGATGACAGTACTATTTAGTCAGTTCTTACAAGGCATAACAATTTATAATTACACTTTCCGTTCCGTTACAGTAATTTATCATAAATTATCTTCACTTTATCTTTACAAATTACAAAATTTTCCAGGTACTTGATACCTTATTTCTTAATACCTTAAACTTTTTCTGCCACAGGAAATACTTAAGATAACAGGTATACCTTTCAGATTTAAAATGCATTTAATATTTCAAGTTTTTGTAAAGATTTGAAACCGGATCTACGGGTATTACAAAATGAAATGGAATTCTTTCCTCAGAGAAAAGTATATATTAACCTTTAGAAAGGACACCTCAAGATTATATAATTTATTATAAAGATAACTTAAGTACGTCTTCTTCCTATATTGTTGGCTTCATAGACAGGTTTTGCAGATATATTTTTTTTTAATTTGAACTAAGCCATTTGATATCTCATGGCTCTTTGCATATAGAAGTGAGATAGACACCACACGAATTTTAAGAATAATTAATAAATGCATCGAAGCAACGAAGGTCAAAAGTTTCCGATTATAAAATGACTTCATATTAAAGAACTATAGTTGAATTTACTTAAGAAGATTCTATTCATTTTACTGAAAACTAAATGCGTACAGTAATATACCGGGTGTAACAAAAAAACCGGGCCATAGGCATTTAACATGGGAAAAGTTTTTCTTTGTCCAAAAGTGGCCTATCAATTTTAGACACAAATGCTTCAAATAAATATTATAGAGAATTAAATTCTGCATCTAAAACAAGAGTTACATTTTCTTTTGCATCTTTGTTAACCGAGAAAATTTAATATAACCTTCTTTATAGTGTTCTAATTGATAGATGTCAGTGTCAACTGTATTATTATTTATAGAATCTTTTGCAAGAAAGTTTCGGTATGGAATTTGTAGAAAATAGTTATTTTCGTGTTACAATTTTACACCAGGCAGGTAATAAGGCTTCAAAGACCATATTCCGTATTTTCTCCAAAAATCTTCAAAATTTTCAAAAATCCAATTTTTATACATGTAGGTACATCTAAACGCGCTGATTCCAAATTTTAAAACCGCAGGTCGATATCTCTTTTCATTCTCGAGATATTTACATTTTTAATTTTACCCATTTTTGGGCCATAACCCCAAAATGGGTGGAGATACAACCCTGGCGACTTCACCATTCGATTCTACGGGCAAAATTACATAAGTATACCAATTTTCATAATTTTTGAACACCGCATACAATCTCCATAGCAAAATAACTGAAAATGGCAAAAAATCGCAAAAATCTAAGGTGTACCCCTTGCCATTTTTTCAGATTTTGGTAATTTTCAGTTATTTTACTCTAGAAATTGTATATATTGTTCAAAAAAATTGAAAATTTGTATACTTATGTAATTTTGCCCGTAGAATCGAATGGTGAAGTCGCCAAGCTTGTATCTTTACCCATTTTAGGGTTATGGCCCAAAAATGGGTAAAATTTGAAATGTAAATATCTCGAGAGTAGAAAAAGATATGGACCTGCGGTTTGAAAATTTGGAATCAGCGCGTTGAGATGTACCTAAATGTATAAAAATTGGATTTTTGAAATTTTTGAAGATTTTGGATGAATGAATTCTGTTAATGACACTATTTTTATAACTTTCTGTTAAGAAATTCTTTTTTACCTTGCGTCACCTTTAGGTAAGGAAGGTATTGGTCAAAAAATTCGGTGCAGAGTTTTTAATAAATATGCACGTTTTGTTCCACCGGGTGTAAAAGTGGTCAATTAGTGTTAGACAAAAATTCTTTAAATAAATGTTGTACAGAATTAAATTCTGCATCTAAATAGATAATCACATTTTTTCCATGTTTGGTAACCAAGAAAAATGAATTAATTTTTTTATAAAACTTACTTGTTTATAGTGTCAGGCATGGTATTGAATTAAAATTTCAAACTTTTAAAAATTTATATATATTTCATTTTATCAGTAAACATCTATGTCTTTCTTGATATTATAACAAGATAATATAATGCGCTTTAAAGTAATCAATAAATAAATGTATGTACCTATTAGCTTTATGAAAAATAGCTATTAATATATTTATCCCACACAAATAAATACTATGAAATATGGTAATTATTATTTTAATTTTAAACTTGAACCAGCTAATTAAAAATGAAACTAGTACGTTACAAATACGTATACTATACTCAACATACATACGCCAAATTGATTTGTTCTTGATTGGCATATTTAGGTCGTAAAAAATGTGAAGGCTTACAAATTACGTTTCAAAATTTAAATTCGCACACTGAAACAGTACCTACTCGCCACTAAATAATTAAATTTCACTTTCTATTTAGTGAGATTAAAAAGCTATTATATTATTTTACTCTTCCTACATATTACATGTCTCTCTAAATTAGATGTTTCATTTTTACCTTTCGCTAAGAGAGGTATTGGATTCATGATAAAATTCGCATATCCAGATTTTAGTGGATAAGCACGATTTAAGGGCCCTAGAATCCGATTATAACATTTTTAAAACGATCTCTCTCTCTCTCTCTCTCTCTCTCTCTGTGTGTGTGTGTGTGTGTGTGTGTGTGTGTGTGTGTGTGTGTGTGTGTGTATGTGTGTGTGTATGTGTGTGTGTGTGTATGTGTGTGTGTGTATGTATGTATGTGTGTGTGTGTATGTGTGTGGGTGTGTATGTCTGGATGTTGGAGGGACGATTCCTCAAAAACTATAAAACTTAAGACCTGTTTAACTATGAATTCTTCAATCTAACACAAATATAACATAAATAACTGCTGAAATTGAAATTAAAAATAAAAATTATTGCTTCATTTATTTATAATTAATATTTTTTGGGTAAACTTTAAGTACGTCACATGTCAGTTATGCGCAAACTCAGACAGAACGGTGAAATCGAACCACTTGAACGTAGGTCGTAACAAAGCGTAAAAGCGCTTCACTCGTAACCGCAACCGCGTGCGTCAGTCGACATACGTTGCGCCAAGCCTCTACCGACGTCATCACAGCTTAAAATCGGCTTTTCCGGAAAATCTGGCCATTTTTGAAAAAAATGGAATAAAAAATAAAAAAAAATCGCTAAACTTCCCCATTGCACAACCGGAAGTAGTAGTTTCTTAGAAAAAATCTTCTAAATATTGAAGAACATAAAATTCTCAATTTCATACACTTAAATTTTTTATTACATCTTGTATAGATTTAGACGGTTTGTTCGGTCAAACTTTTCTATTCCTGAAATAAGACTATACTTTTTACACTTGTTGCATAAATAACTATTCTCACCTAGAATCTTCTATGTAAGGTAATTGGAATTAATTAACATACGTAATATCCACATTTTAGGATTTGTAAATTAGAATTTCAAGTTAAATTTTGATCGTTCCGAGAATTCAATAATTCAACAATGTTGAATTTATCAAAAGTTATATTGTTAGATATATTTTATGCTATTCTTAAATCATTTTTACGACTAATTCTACTGTAACCTTCTTGTGACCATGACACAACGAATAAAATACCACTGGTTCTCGAATATAATTTCACCAAGTAGGTAGAATACTTTCCAATGGTCAACCGGTTTTTAGATTTGAATTTGTCTATGATTTATTCGTTTTATTATTAACAGAAGACTAATTAACAAATTAAAGTTAAGTCTCTGATACTGATATGCGAACGAGTTCCTATGCGAGAGCGCATTTGTAAGTCGAATTTGTTCGTAAGTCGAGCAAAAGAAATATTCGTATCAAACAATTGATTCTTTCTAAAAATTAAAATATTTCAAAAAGTCCCGCGTTTATTAAGTTTTAGCAAAAGTATAGTGTGTGTGTGTGTGTGTGTGTGTGTGTGTGTGTGTGTGTGTGTGTGTGTGTGTGTGTGTGTGTGTGTCTGGATGTTGGAGGGACGATTCCTCAAAAACTATAAGACTTAAAAAATATTGAACTGCAGTTTCCTCAATCTGACATTCCTGGAAAGAGCTGAAAAGGTTTTGGTAACAATTGAACAACCGGAAGTAGTAGTTTCTTAGAAAAATTCTTCTAAATATAATTTTTTGGGAGTTTTTTTTATTAAATATTGAAGAACATAAAATTCTCCATTTAATTCACTTAAAAATTTTATTATATCTTGCAGAGATTTAGAGATAAAGACACTATAATTTATAGAGTACACTAATCGCAGAGGCTAAGGCACTAAGGAAACCAGTTGACAAATTCCAATGTTTATAACATTTTATTAATTAAATATTTAAAATTATAGGTATTGTGGTAAAATGCATATATCCATCAGAAATACCGCCAATCTGGTTAATAAATTGGAACAATCTCTGATATTTAGAAACTTCCTCATACAATGAAAAATATATATAATTAGAATTATATGTGTGCAGAAGACATGTTAAATACAATAAAAAACAATATTTGGGTAAAGTTCTGTAATATTTTGTTATAAAACGACGGTTCGAAAGCGAAGTGCAGTACAATACTTATATAGCCTAATATGGAAATGGCGAGAGGTATTGTGCTGGCCACAACAGATTTTTTTTTTTTTTTTTTATTGCATAAACTTTCAGTTAAAATACTTTTTTTAAAAAATGTGAAACCGGCATTAACACAATAATATGAACTTTGATTACTGTAAAAATACTTTGCCAAATTTATTATCTGCTTTTAATATTCAAGTAGCATATTATCAATAAATCCATATATTTCATTCCATAAATCAAATACGTCACAATAGCTTTTCAAATAAATTAAAGCAGGTTTTCAAAAGAAATATAAATTAATTTTACCCAAGTAACAACTACAAGCAACTACGTTTTTAGTGTGGGTTTTCAATTAGTGATTAGATTAGAATTCTATATTTTGCCTTCACCTTGAAAAAGGCTTATCAATAAATTGTGTTCTAGCAAAAAAAAAAAATAGTAAAATATATTTTATAAATATGAAATAAGTGGTACAATATTTATATCAAAGATGAACTAAATATTTCTGTTTCGAAATTCAAACAAATGCAGTTTTGCAAATATAAACTGCGTTGCTATTTACAAAACACTTGAGCAGCAAATAAATGTCAAACATTTTGAATAGTTTGAATACTCAAACTTGCTTATTTGCAGTTCAATTATTTCCACAGCTTGCTCTATGTCGAAATAATTTCGCTTTTGTCTGTTGCTGATTCTATCATATTTGCAAGGTGAATAAATTTTATTCCTCAAAGTGCTTGGAAAATCTTGCATCATTTCAACGAGGAACTAAGATTTTAAAGATGGAATCATCAGTGATTGATAGCAGTTATTTATAATCATTTAATTTTGATGATTTTGTCTTTCGTCATTAAAATGATTAAATGGCTAATTGTATTACGAAAATTTCAAATTTATTTCCTATTAGAGAGAGCAGTATGAAATGTTTCATCTTTTAATAATGTGAAATACAAAAGTTTTGCCAGAACATTTGAAGATAGCTGATTTTTACCTCCCGCCACCCTAGGTAAGGGAGGTATAGGGATCGTGCTAAAAATCGCATATAGAGATTTTAGTGAATAAGCACGTTTTGATGTCCCCAGAATCCGATTTTAACATTTTTACAATGATGTCTGTGGGTATGTATGCGTGTGTGTATGTGTGTGTGGATGTGTGGATCCTGTGGACACGATTACTCAAATACTATCAATCAGAAAATTTTGAAATTTTGTATACCCGTTCTATACTAATGTGGGAAGAGTTGATTAGTTTTTAGTGTATATCAGATAACCGGAAGTATCACTTATACAAGCTTTTACCAGTTTTTCTTTAAAAAATTGCATTGAATATAATTTTTCAGCAACTTTTACTATTAAAAATATAATATAATGGTACAATCTTCAATTCTACGATAATATAACATTAAAAAACTTTAAATATAAATTTATAAAATCAATTATTTTTGTACATCATCTGACCCATGCGACAAACAAAAACATAATACTTTAATAAAATTTTGAAGTATTTAAACAAATGTCACTGTCACATTTACATTAATAATGAAACCGTGTTAAGAAGAATTAAGTAGAAATATATTTGATTTGTAAATATAAATCTGTCAGTATAAGTACGTGTTTTTAAAAAGTCAAATATTGGTTTACAACTACACATTTACGACATGGATCATGTACGGCAAAGAATTTACACACATTGCGTTTTTAGAGCACTTGGAAGTTGATGATGATTTTTCGCGGATTATCTTTTTCTTTGGTGAGGCACATTTTCTCCTCTCTGGGTATGGCAGAGGAAAATCTTCATGTGATTTACGAAGTACCATTACATGTCAAAATGAGACTGTTTGGTGCGCACTATGGTCAGGTGGCGTCATTGGAACTTACTTTTTCGAAAATGATGAAGGTCGAACTGTTATAGTTGATGGTGAGCGCTATAGGCCCATGATAATCGATTATTTTTGGCACGAAATTAATTTCGTATTACAGACTGCTATTTATTAAAACAACAAATTAGATTTTGTTTATAAACGATCAACCGGAACGGAAAGACACTTTACTTAAAGCTCATTACTATTTTAAACATGGAATTTGCGGGAGGTCATGTGCTGGCCACATCAGATTTTTTTTCTTCAGTTCAGATAGTTTTTGTTATTATCCTTTTGGCATCAAAATATAAATAACTGTTACATTTTTTAAATATTCTCGAAATGTATAATGTTTAATTATTTTGTGAAAAGTTAATTAATAATAATATAAATATATTAAAGCCATTCATTCAAATATACATTAATAATATAAGTGAAATGGACCATACTTTCTCAATATATTCCTTTCACAAATAAAAACAAGTTTTGTGTAGCAGAATTCAACTTTTTAATATTTGATTTTAAGTTATGAGGTACAAAATTTTTGGGATAAACCCGAACATGAAATTATGTAATAATTTAAAACTTTATATAACATATCAACAAATAAATGGCTGTTTCTTTACAAGAAATAAATATTTAAATATTTTCCTCTATCGAACTGTACCTAACATATAACTAAAGAAGAAACCCCTTAACCTTTACAATAATTTTAAAAACTATATACCTATTTCGAGAACTACGTTCTCATCATCAGTAGAAACTACAGAGTAATGACAGAGAAGTTAAGATTACTCAGCATGTAAACCATGCCAGTGGTCAAAACAGCTCTGAAGAATAAAGGACAGAACTAGGGTTATATAGAGAGAGGAGTAACTAAGGTTAAACAAAGTAAATGTCTTATATTAACCTATAAGTAAAATCGCATATATCCAGTTTTCATGGATTAATTTCATCGCTTAATATGAGATGAAATAGATCATTTATTTGGTTAGCAAACGATTATACCAGTAAAACTAAATTTTTATTAAATGTTCTGATGAATATTATATATATAACTGAGTAATATTTTGAATTGTGGCCGTCACCGGATTTATCTTTTAACCATATTTTGCTTGCGATAGTTCTATTTTTATTGAAATACATAAAAATAAAATTATTTTTGTTTACAAACCGTAACTTTAAAAACAATTTTAAGAATTTTAACTATCAAATTAATTGTTCTACCGAATGATCGTGGCATTACAAATATGTTAATTACTAGCTAATTAATTTTTGACGCTCGTAGCAAATTTCTATAATTACTCTTGTTTTGAACGTAACCAAAATTTCGTTACATCGTTTCTGTGAAAGATTTTTAATCATTTTCTAAGAAACTTTTTAGTCTTCTTGTGTGGTTTCCTCTTTTAGACAAAGAGGGATATTGTCTCTATCTTTCTTCCTCGCTCTTTGCAAATTCCGTTAGACAGAATTGCATTTTTATTCGCAAGCCTTTCTCTTTAGACGATGCCAGAGCAGTACTCAAGAAAATTTGGAAATCTAGAAAGGATTAATATTATAATAATGGTGTTTTATTAGGTGTGCCTAATTCTTCAGAGCAAATTTCAAAAATAATACTTAAATTTGAGCCAAAAAAGGCGTTAACAAAGTTTCACCTCAAGGACACTCATAAATATTGAATAAAATACAATTTTATGTAATAAATGATTCATAATTTATTAAAAAAATTATATTTCCGGTTGTAAAAGTGCTAATTCAGTCACTGGTTCGTTTGACATAGATAGATGTTGCTTCATGTTACACTAAAGATGGATTTATAATTGACAAAGAACACAGAAGATAATTTGGCATAGGAAACATACAATTTGGTCATACAGAAAATAATATACCCATTTATAAGAGACACGGCGCACAGAACATAATTTAGCATAGCATAGGAATTGACCAATGTTTAATTTTCTGTCTGTGCTGTGCGCCCTAAGTTTTTCATGCATCTTCGTAACATTTCGATGGAGACATGGCTTAACCACAGATTCCTGAGGCTAAAATAAGACCATTTAACTAAACTTGCTTCTACCGAAAAGTGTACCATTTAGCCAGAATTCAGCTTCAAAATTCTTCGACACAAAATTAATTTTGCTTATAATAACAGAACGCGTTATTCGATTTGGATGAAATTTTGTATGACAATTCATATGGTTATAAGTCATCTTTTAAGATGATACTTGTTATTATTAGTGAACCACTAGTGTATGAAACTGAGGTGTCCCAACATTGATTAGACCGTAACTTTCTAATGGCAACGCCAATAACGTGAAATTATTTTTCTCAGAAAGATACATTCAATAGTAAACTTTTCTCTCTCTGTGTGTAACTTGTGATATCTGTTACGGTTCACACAGAAAAAAATTAACACCTTACATTCACAAAAAAGTTTAAGCTAATCCTCATTTTTGGATTAGCGAATTCTACTCTAATTTTGACAGTTTATATCTTAAAATATAGTCTAATCTATTCCTAGTATCTACCTTTATAGATAATATCATGAAAATTAAATTTTAAATACCGGAATAGAATAGAATTCACTAATCCAAAAATGAGGATTAGCTTAAACTTTTTTGTGAATCGGGCTGTAAGTGACTGCATAGTGAATTTTTTAAAATAAATTTAATCTATACTTGCCGTCAAATTATTATGGATTGGAGATTTCTACACTGTTGCCAATTCAGGGGCAATGTTGAAAATGCTAAGCTATGAAGAAGCGGCAACTCCGCTGGGCAAGGGACAGGGTGCGGAGAAGGGAAAAAGTTGAACATCAATCCATAATCATTTGACGGCGAGTATAGCAGTCTATCCAAATGTCATACAACATACAACTAATTTTTAATGACAGTAACAATTGTTTATGAGTTGTCAAAAATTTCCTTCGTAATATTCTAAAATTAGTAACATACGTTTGTTCGACCTAATAGTATTTTACTACCGTTGTTATAAATAAGACGATTACATATCTTAGGGCCAGTTTTACAATATCTGGTTAAAATTTTAACTGTCAGTTAAATAAACAAAATTGAAACGAAATGAACTGTCAAATGACAAATTGATCAATGCTGTCATTATTCCGATTCAATATTGTTTATTTAACTTACAGTTAAAATTCTGACCGGCGATTGTAAAACTGGCCCTTAGAAGATTGACAACTCGTTACTGTCATTAAAAATTAGATGTTTGGTATTTGGACAGACTGCTAGATTAAATTTATTTTAAAAAATTCACGATGCAGTCACTCAGATTTAAATATTTTTCTGTGTGAACCGTAACAGATATGACAAATTACACAGAGAGAGAGAAGTTTACTATTGAAAGTATCTTTCTGAAAAAAAAATAATTTCACGTTATCGGCGTGGCCATTAAAAAGTTACGGTCTAATCAATGTTGGGACACCTAAGTTTCATACACTAGTGCTTCACTAATAATAAGTATCATCTTAAAAGATGACTTGTACCATATGAACTGTCATACCAAATTTCATCCAAATCGAATAAAGCGTTCTGTTATTACAAGCAAAATTAATTATATTTTTTGGAAGAACTTTGAAGCAGAATTCTGGCTAAATGGTACACTTTCCGGTAGAAGCAAGTTTAGTTAAATCGTCTTATTTTAGCCTCAGGAATCTGTGGTTAATCCATGTCCCCATTTTTTAGAGACACTCTGTATATAACATATTTATACCGTAAAGGACGTTAACCAGACATCGATAAACAATTGAGTTATAGTCGGTAAAACAGCTATCTATACAATACTCGTAATATAGAGAAGTATGCAAGGCATGCGAACTGTACCGCGAATGTTTCTGGCATACACAAACAGATTGAGAATCAGAAACGTGATTGTTTGTTCAAATAATGCAACAGGCATTTAAACATAGCTAAGAAACGTACCAATACTCAGTTCTCACGACATTTTTATATCCCTATAGTCAAGGATAAAATCTTACAAAGACGTTGCATCATTCTATGAGCGAAAGATGAGTCACACCAGGATTTTTACGGTACTGAGCGGTAGAAAGCACTGATGAAAGATTAAATAATACTCGTATGTATAGATCGGTAACCTTATCGATTATTTGGGAAACATAATTTGTAGGTTATGTATTGTGCTGTCATTATGATTATTTTACTAGTTAACCAGATTCATATTAAACTGTTTCCTACAAAACTAAATATGGTACTATACCATAGTCAGATCCTAAATGCATACATACATACATAAAATCACGCGTGTCCCACTTAGTGGGTTAGCAAAAACCCGAAAACAATAAGAAAAGGGATGAAAATAAGAGCTCCACTGAATCACTTAACTCTTTAAAAACATTCTTTTTTCGCCTTGTCCAAAATCATCATAACATTCATACAAAGAACATATTAATGTGACCGATTTTCGGTAGCGAATAACCGCATCCGGACCACAATAATAGTTACGCAACAATCATCCTTCGCCACACATTCCTATCAATGCACACTTCTTTCACCTCAGCCACATTCATAAACGTATTCATACATAATAACATAAATAAGAAGACGAAAATATACATAAATTAATGAGTTTTAGTGAAAAAAATTCTCTATCGAACCGTCGTTTTATAACAAAAAATCTGTTGTGGCTAGCACAAGACCTTCCGTTAATTTGGTGTATTTTGTACAAACCCCATACCAAAAATTCATTGGAAAAGACTATTTATATCCAGTAAAATTGTAACACGAACATAATACAATTTTTTACAAATTCCATACAGAAAGTTCCTTGGAAAATATTCTATAAATCCAATAAAATTATCTCATGAATATACATACTCTACTCTAAAAATGCGAACACCTACGTAACAGTCTCTTTACAATTTTTGAATTATTGCCCCAAAAGTCAATATACCCCCCCCCCCCCATTTAGATAAAAACTTCAAAATTTTTAAAAATCTAATTTTAATGTATCTAGATACTTCTCAATGCGCTGATTCCAAATTTTGAAACCGCAGGTAGATAACTCTTTTTGTTCTCGAGATATTTAGATTCAAAGTTTTGCTCAAAACTGCCCATTTTTGGGTATTAACCCAAAAATGGGTCGAGATATGAATTTGGCGACAACACCATTCGATTCTACAGGCAAAATTACATAAGTACACCAATTTTCAAAATTTTTGAACATCGCATACAATCTCTAAAGCAAAATAACTGAAAATGGCAAAAAATCGCAAAAATCTAAGGTGTACCCCTTAGGATTTTTTCAGATTTTGGCCATTTTCAGGGGTTTTCAAACTTTTATTCATAACAAATGAACCGGTTGGACAAAAATTATGAAAATTGCTATACTTATGTATTTTCGTCCGTAGAAACGAATGGTGATGTCGCCAAATTCATATCTCGACCCATTTTTGGGTTATTACCCAAAAATGGGCAGTTTTGAGCAAATCTTTGAATCTAAATATCTCGAGAACGAAAAGAGATATCGGCCTGCGGTTTCAAAATTTGGAATCAGCGCATTGAGAAGTATCTAGACACATAAAAAATAGATTTTTGAAAAATTTGAAGTTTTTATGTAAATGTGGGGTATATTGACTTTTGGGGCAATAGTTCAAAAATGGGTAGAGATATAAACTTGGTAGTAATATTATTTGATTGTAAAGAGAATGTTACGTAAGTGTACGCATTTTTAGAGTATTTATATGAGCATACATAATGGCTGGTAGCACAAGCGTGGTTCTAACACCGGTGTTAACTAGAACCGTGTCAACGACTTGACTTATACTTCAGGTTTGTTAACAAAACAAGTGTTGCCAATATATTGATCAAGCTGAAAATTTACTGACAGCCATATTCAATAAATTTGCCGACACTATTTAAAATTATTTAATTTGATTTGTTTTTTAACTTGTTTCTAGGAAAAATAGTTTTAAATAACGAGGTCAAATTTATTGAATATGGCTGTCAGTAAATTTTCAACTTGATCAATATATTGGCAACACTTGTTTTCTTAACAAACTTGAAGTATGTGTCAAATCGTTGACATGGTTCTAGTTAACACCGGTGTTAGAACCACGCTTGTGCTACCAGCCAATGTGTTCGACTATAATATGAACCATATGCCTTATTCTTAATAATTGTGGCGTGATTCTCGTAGTATATTTATATGAGAATTAAACCAAGATTCGTTTTGTGTATTAATTCAATCATCTCTGAATGATTTCCAGCAATGACCACTTCTCATTCTTGCGTAACTAACTATGCAGCATGAATGTATGGCGACAGATTACACATACTAATGAACTCACATTCATGTTCGTATGTGAGTGTGTGTGATGTGTGCCCATGACCTTGGCCGTGAGTAAGAGGCCAGCGCCTTCTTCTTAAAGAAGAAGATGCCTACATATCTTCAGAAGAAGAGTTAACAGGGATACAGGATTAGAGCTACAATAGAGAGCAAAAATAGTGTGTAGGTACCACAACAAAAATCCATAAATCGTTTCGAATTTTTATATTAAATGGAGGAAAAATCTCAACTGTGGTAAGTATTAGGTGTTTGTTGTAGCAAAACATATATTGGTCAGACGAAAAGATTTCTAAAAACAAAAATATCTGAGCATAAAAGAAACATAAACAAACACTTAACTATGGAAATTGTGCTTTGGCCTAGCATATTGCATAGATTTTGATCATACATTTGATTTTGATGGGGTCAAAATTTTGGACAGGGAACGCAATTTATCTAAAAGATTTTTTTGGACATGGTACATATTAAAATTATAGTAATAAAGAATTTGTAAATTAAAAAAAAAACACTCTTTTGATCCTTTATTAATATCGATTTTTTGATAGTTTTTCGATTTATATTATAAAAAATCTATCTTGCGATTTATCGATCAAATCGATCAATCGCGACAAGTCGATATTATCAAAAGATCTAAAATCGATTTTAAATTTCTAAGATCGCACAGCCTTAGTGTGCGCTCTCTATGAATTTTTGTACGATGTAAAACTGAATAATTAGAACAAATGTCCCTGAGTGTCTGGTGGCGAACCTGGGGAACCGGGTTCGATCCCGACCGACGCCAAATATTTTCCAATTTTAAATGGCACAAAAGTGACCCCTGTGGTGCACTCTCCACACCAATTATGAGTGCACATGAGGTGACGCCTGGTAAGCGCCCACACGGTAAAATATATCATCATCATTACCGATGTCTACATGTGTTGTAGATAGTGGCACACCCAGAAATGGGTAATATGCCGTGATGATATATTTATTTTATTTATTTATGTGCCTGAGTGTCTGGTGGCGAACCTGGGGAACCGGGTCCGATCCTGACCGACGCCAAATATTTTCTAATTTTAAATGGCACAAAAGTGACCCCTGTGGTGCACTCTCCACGCCAGCTATGAGTGCCCGTGAGGTGACGCCTGGTAAACGCCCACACGGTAGAAATATGTCATCATCATTACCGATATCTGTGTACAACACAGATTGGCACACTCAGAAATGGGTAATATGCCGTGATGATATATTTATTTATTTCTTTATTTATGTATTTTGTGTGCATGAGATATAATTTGTAAGATCTTACCTGCCCCGAAGAAGGTAAAATGATGAAATCATCAGAATATTAGCACATAATTTGTCATTTTTTAAAGGTCAGTGGGAAAGATATTTTTCTTAGAAGTACTAGTTAGAGCTTCTAATATATGCCACTTCCGGTTTACCAAATGATAACACAATCTAATGAATGGGTTCTTCCCATTTCAAAAGAAAGTTCGTATAGTAATTATCATTATACATATTATTTGCTTAGTAGTAATTGAATTAGAGGGTATACGTGATCCACCCACACATACCATGAGTATTTTTACCTCTCGCTAAGAGAGGTATTGGATTCATGCTAAAATTCGCATATCCAGATTTTATTGAATAAGCACGATTTAAGGTCCCTACAATCCGATTATAACATTTTTAAAATGTCTGTGGGTGTGTGTGTGTATGAATGTGTGTGTGTGAATGTGTGTATGTATGTGTGTGTGTATGTATGGATGTTGGAGGGACGATTCCTCAAACACTATAAGACTTAAAAAATATTTAAGTGCAGTTTCCTCAATCTGACATTCCTGGGAAGAGCTGAAAAGGTTTTGTAACAATTGAACAACCGGAAGAAGTAGTTTCTTAGAAAAATTCCTCTAAAAATAATTGGAGTTTTTTTTTATTAAATATTGAAAAACATAAAATTCTCCACACACTTAAAATTTTTATTATATCTTAGATTTAGAGATAAAACTAATCGCAGAGGCTAAGGCACTAAGGAAACCAGTTGACAAATTCCAATGTTTATAACATAGTTTGTAAATGACACATGTCAGTGTCAAAAATCAACAGTTTTAGTGACATTCTGATAGCTTTTTCTGGGAAGTATACTTAATCTATCTTATTGTTTTATTAATTAAATATTTGAAATTATAGACAAAATTGTGGTAAAATGCGTATATCCATCAGAAATACCGCAAATCTGGTGAATGAATTGGAAGAATCTCTGACATTTAGAAACATCCTCATACAATGAAAAATAGATATAATTAGAATTAAATGTGTGCAGAAGACATGTTAAATACAATAAAAAACAATATTTGGGTAAAGTTCTGTAATATTTTGTTATAAAACGACGGTTCGAAAGCGAAGTGCAATACAATACTTATATACCCTAATATGGAAATGGCGAGAGGTCTTGTGCTGGCCACAACAAATTTTTTTAACGTGAAACATTGGATTTGTCATATCCATGGTTACTGACTTGACATTTGGTGACAGCAGCAATGTATTTGCCTGTCCCATTTCAAATGAAACATAGGGAATGAATTCATTTTACAATACGTCAATAGAGGAAAATTTTGTTTAAATAATTATACCTGCTTTTTAAATTAAATTTAGTTGTAGAAAAAATATTGTGTATTGTGTGTACCTTGTGCCCGAGTGATTTTCTGACTTTGCTAAATTTCATAAAATATTTAAATATAATACTTCTGTTGAATTCATTCCCTTTGTTTAATTTTAAATGAATCAGGCAAATACATTGCTGTCAATCAAATGTTAAGTCGTAACTTATAGGAAAATTCAACGGTTATCTGTCATATTAACAAGATGTCATTAGAGGTTCATTTTGTTTAAATAATTATACCTGTTTTCTATAAATTAAATTTAGTTGTAGAAAAAATATTGTGTGCACCTTGTGCCCGAAATCTCGAGTGGTTTCCTGACTCGGTTAAATTTCTTACAATATTTAAATATAATACTTCTGCCAAATTCGTTCCCTGTGTTTCATTTTAAATGAAACAGGCCAATACATTGCTGTCAATTGGAGTCGTAACCACGGATATGACAAACCCAAAGTTTCACGTTAAAAAATGCACACATTTTTTGAAATCAATATTATTTCTTTTTTTAAGTTTTAAGAATTTCTTATTCACCATTAAAGCATCCATGAGCAAAAACTTGAGATTACCTAAATTCCTCAATGTTTAAAAAAAGCAGAAAAACTTCTTACGTTTTTTTCCAATCTCAGTAACAGGTTTGTCTGAACCGTTACCATGGACAATCATACAGGACCGGACACCGAAATTAAAACCAAAATATTCATTGATCCTTTCACAAAAAGAAACCCATCAGAAGATACTTTTACACTAGTCAAAAGTCTCGAAATCAGTATATAACAATACTCGAGATCATATTATAAACACCGCATTTTTTTTTTAAATTGATGAAAGATTGTAACAAAGTTTATATCGGGTAAACTAAAAGACAAAGTAATACCCGGTTTAAAGAATAATAATAATAATAATAATAATAATAATAATAATTGACAATTCTAATATAAAATTATTAAACAAGTTGATAATAATAGAAATTTAGACGCACATGAGAGTATGATAATACATAAATTTAAAGATAAAGATAAATAATTGATGAACGCGGAACTAAATCCCATCCCAAAATCTAAATTATATGAGTTAATATAAGACATTTACTTTGTTTAATCTTAGTTAAGGTGGATTTATGTAGCTTACATTTTATTTTACTTTTTCTTTTCCTTTTCGCTTTTACTTTAAGTTTGGTACTTTATGCAGCTACTTTAAAGCCTTCGGTACACATGCGCAGATGTGATTTTTCTGGCATATCAGTTGTCATAAATGTAAAGAGATAATTATAACCTGTAAAAATGGACAAAAATGTAATAATTTGTGCATCTGCTATATTACTTGTAGCTTTACCCATTTTCTAATTTTTGCAATCTTACTTACACAAAAACAAATAAATACAGTACACGCTGACGTTTGTCACGTGAAATTCTTTTACTTTAACGGTCTTAAGTTGAAAGTTGGTCAACTTTGGTTCTTAAAGAATTAAAAGTGTGCACATAAAGTTGTACATTTATTAACACACTTTTAACTTTTGTAAAGTAAAAGAAATAGAAAAGGTAAAATAAAAAGTAGGCTATGACTCCTATCCCTATATAACTCGTGTTCTCTCCCTTATTCCTCAGAGCTGTTTTGACCTCTGGCATGGTTTACATGCTTAGTAATCTTAACTTCTCTGTCATTACTTTGTAGTTTCTACTGAAGATGAGAAAGTAGTTCTCGAAATACGTATATAGATTTTAAAATTGTTAAGGTTAAGGGTTTTTTTTTTAGTTATTCAATATTATGTATTATGCATATTTTATAGTCATTACTTTTGTTCTACGAACAATGAAAGTTAAATCGATTTTCAATGCAGTTCTAAGAAGACACTCTTGAAGCACAAGTTTTTGTTCTAACTTTTTCGCAATGGTATTCCCTCACTATATATAGGTACGTATTTTTTATTTGACCTCTAAATGCAAACAAATATTTTTTTTCTATATTTACTACAAACAATTTATCTTCTTATCTCGTCTGAGACTTATCGTAAAGGTTGATTTACATACTAGTGTTATCAAATAATAATAACAAGAATTTATAATTTATTTACGCCAATTTTAGCAAAGTAGGTTACTATGAATTCTAAATAATTCATTATATTCTAAGTCTGTAAAAAGAGTACACGTTTTTAACTCCCGCTACCCTTTGTAAGGGAGGTTTTTTAATACGGATCATGCTAAAAATCGCATATCGAGATTTTGAAGTTTAAAGATGGATTTATAAGTAACACAGAGCATAGAACATACTTTAGCATAAAAACATAGAATTTTGTCACAGGATTTTATAGTCACACAAAACATAGAGAAAATAGGAACCATTGCCAAATTTTGTTTAAAAGTACGCGTTGAAGTGGTTCAAAATGGGGGATTCCAGCTAAATCGAATTAAAGGAAAATAGTAAAAAAATACGAATGTATATGTTGAATAACGAATATTAATAAAAAAATTAAATGGTATAATTGAGAAATTTCGTAAATAAGGGGTTTTTTGTTATAGCGCTTCGATACTAATATGATACCAATATTATTTATTTTTATGTAAATATAATTTAAAATAGCATATATTTCAAGAACATTTAGGTCCATGATGAAAACAGTATGATAAAAAAACACATGAGCGTGACGTCACGTCAATCTTTTCAAAATTCGGGAGACCATAACTCGCTTATTAATAGGAAATTTTCACCGGATTTTCATCAATAGTCTTACTTTTCCTAATATTTTCTGATGAAATTATAAAAAAAAAATGGTGGATTCCTCCATTGAATAGCAATATTTCGTACCATAACACGAACTAATATATTTTAACTATGCAATGATGTTACAAGATACATACACATATGTATGCATGAATATACGTATTATATATAAATAAAAACAATATGTTCAAAGATCTCATGTATAGAACGCATTTTACATAGATTAAATGATGATATAGTGCTTACCAGGTAATGGAAAATCTTCATACCTGATGCCGTTGTTTAAGAAAACATATTTACACAAATTTTTGTATTTCACTTTAAATGTTAGTTTATATATTATCATTTAATACACAGAACACAGAAATAAACATCCGAACACATCCAAATCTCACAATAAACTAACTACAATGCGATTTTTAACTTGTTTCTTTTGGAACTCGACAGAAATGGTCGGAGTGTAGAATGAAATTTCTTTAAATTATTACTATAAATAGTGTAAAAAATTATAAATTATTTAGCACTACATTTTATTATTTACAATTAGCTTCTACTTCTTCTTTTCCTTATACCAAAGATGGGTATCGGATTAGTAAAATTTGCTAATTTACAATTAATTGGTTGGAGTTGAAGGATCAAGTTCAAATCTTTTATATAATCGAAGAAAGGCCTTAATGATCCCAGACAATTTTTAAAATAAAAACTCGTTTATTCAGGACGTTTCGAGTGGCCCATCATCAGCTTCACATGGTAAAACAATTATGTAAAAATTCTTGTAATAATAATGTCGATGTAAATGTCGAAATATCAAGTTTAAAATATAATAAAACGTGGTACTCCATTTTGTTATTATTATGGAGTATAAATACATTTAACTTGTTGCAAGTTTATAAAAAAAATGACACACTAGTGATATCCATTGGTTTGTATGGCAACACTTTAGAACAACAAAAATGAATTATACAATTCGATTCAATTTGATGCTTGAGAGTAAATGTTAATATTATATTTCATAAAATAGAAGCTAAGAAGCTATTCTTTGACAGTAAATTTGACGTTTTGTACAAATTATAGCAACGAACATGATTTGTTTAATTAGTGCGCGTCAACTTCAAGACATAGTGTGCTCCTGCAAAACCCTAAAATCTAATTCCTAAAATGCTAAATAATCACTAGATATAGGGCATATAAATTTAGAATTTAGTTGTTAGGGTGATAAAAGTGCAACATCGGACACAGTCTTAGAGTGTAGTTTCCATTAAAAAATATTTGTTTGTTCTAAAAAAAAAATACACTTTAAGAAAGTATTATAATGAAAAAGAAATATTTTAGGAGATGTAGAAAGCAAAATATTAATTATGGCTTATTCTTGACAGGATCTACTCGTATTTTGTTCAATAATACAATTCTAACAGTTATTGATTTCAACCGGATTCATACTCGATTATTCATATATTATGTGCAAAAGTAATTACCATATTCCGCATATAAAAATAATTTTTATATGTAACTTGTCATAAAATAACAATGAACTACGTTTGTGTTGACGTATTTTATATTAATACTACAGTAAATATTGCAAAAAATATTGCCTTGTTTTTTTTAATAACTTTAAGGTGACTTTTTTATCATTGCAATGTGCAAAAATGTTTTTAGATTAAAATAATATTTGTCATTATCTTTATCTTATATTTACAAAATATAAAAATAAGAAATAAGTATATTATTTATTATAATAACCTAGCAAACAGTTTACCTATCTTTAAATTTAAAAAAAAAATCATTTTTACCTCCCGCTACCCTTGGCAAGGGAGGTATAGGGATCGCGCTAAAAATCGCATATCGAGATTTTAATAAATGACTATGTTTTAAGGTCCCTAGAATCCTAATCCAATTTTAACATTTTCACGATGATGTCTGTCTGTATGTATGTATGTATGTATGTATGTATATGTGTGTGTGTGCGTGTGTGTGTGTGTGTGTGTGAAGAGAGAGAGAGAGAGAGAGAGAGAGAGAGAGAGAGTGATCAGATTTTTCTTCCACAAGAAGCAAATTTTTTATCTTCAATATTTTTTTTGTCAGATTAATAATTAAAATTGTCTGGTGTAAATTAATTACGTATAAAGTATATTTTGTCTTGAAGCAATTATCAATCGATATTTCACTTTTTAAAATTATAAAAAATTATTTAGATGCTTGTTAACTAAAATAATTAGGACCTAACGAATTAGAAAGGTTGCAGTGAAGTAAGCACAATAACTTTCTTTTCAGAAGTCATGTGAAAAAGATAGTTTTACTTGGTAGTACTTTCGCCATGATGTTGCAGAATTTATTTAGTGTTTTCAAAGTCGATTTTACCAGTTTCACCAAAAAATCTCTGCAGGTTCTTATAAATTATAAACATAGTGTGTTCCCATACTTCTAAAGATGAAAAAAGAATTTTAATTTTATTTAAAAATAAACCTGATATGACCTTTCGTCATTTCATGTATTTTGTACAAATCCCATACCAAAAATTCCTTGGAAAAGATTCTATATATCCAATAAAATTATAACATGAACATAAATATTATGTAAATTACACTTGACACTAACATCTGTCAATTAGAATTATTTAAATATGTCAGCTGTTTCCATGACTATAGCAAAGCTGGCTGATTTATTAAAAAGTTAATCACTTTATAATTTTTTATGTCTATTGAATATGAAGGAAAATGTATAATCAACCGTATAGACAATAAGATATCCTTTCATATTGATAATCACATAAAATGTCAAAAAATGATATTTAACTGCGTTTTTTCTAGAAAAACTGTTAAGAACTTCAAATAAGGATACTTCCGGTGGATCAATTATAACCAAAATTTAATCAGCTCTTCTATGGATGTAAAGAAGATAAATACAAAAAAAATATAATGTTTAGAATTGTAGTATTGGAGTTATCGTCGGAGAAAAAATTGTCACACAGACACACAAACGCTTAAAGATTTTATCGTAAATCGTGCTTATTCATTAAAAACTAATCACTGAATTTTTAGACTAAAGACAATACCTTCTTTACCTAAAGGGGACGAAAGGTAATTCAAAGATAACGGCCGGTTTCATAATAAATATAAAGTCACTTTACTTTTAAAGTTTGATCTACAGGTGAAAAAAGCGTTCCTTAATTTCACTTTAAGTTAAAGTTATCAGTTTAAAGTCCTTTAAAATAAAGTCATCTGACAGTTCCTTTAACTTAAAGTGAAATTATGAAACGCTTTTTTCACTTTTAGACCAAACTTTAAAAGTAAAGTGACTTTATATTTATGTATTATAAAACTGACCGTAAGCTAAAACAAGTGGGCCTAATACACTTTCAAATTACAGTAAAATTTTTGAAAGAAGTCCGATCAAGACCATCTACGAATCGTATCTATGAATTAAGATTTTGTGCTGTCAAATTTAGTAGTGTCTTTTACTTAGTTTTTATGACGCTACATAATATCTTGTGTACCTCGTAAAAACTATGTAAACGACACTACTAAATTTGACAGCATAAAAACCTAATTCATAGATGCAATTCGTAGATGGCCTTCATCGGACTTCTTTCAAAAATTTTACTGCACATTTATTTTCATTTGTAATATGTTATGCAAAAATTAATAACTACTCATAAGGATTTCCCACAAAACATAAATTCCAGTAATTTGCGTGCGTATAATAAATACTTTTGTTTCTTGAAATGAGTGTCTTATATAACGTAATTACTCTTAATCTTAAAACAGTTTTAACCACGAAACTTTTCGCAAAAATTTATATGTATTAATTTACACAATTTCTGATAATTGTTTTCAATATTCGGTTACTCTAAATTAGAATTGTAATTAATAAACATGTTTGTTTTTTGTTTATCAAGACTTCCACGAAGAAATAGAATTCCCATAATAGGCTAATAAATAAACACTATATTATATCCTATTCAAATATACTTTATACATGATATTTTTCTCATAACAAGAGAAGAGGGGATTCCAGCTCAATCGAATTAAAGGAAAATAGTAAAAAAATACGAATGTATTATGTTGAATATCGAATATTAATAAAAAAATGGAATGGTATAATTGAGATATTTCGGAAATAAGGAGTTTTTTGTTACAGCGCTTCGACACGGATATGAAATCTATATATAATATTTTGATTGGCGACCGAAAGACTACCTAGACATGTATAACAAATAGCGTGTTAGGAGGTGGGGGTTACTACCAATGGAAGTTAAGAAATTCAAATTCGAAAGGAGGGGCTAACATTCCTATACAGCAGTTTTCAAACAGTTTTTATTTTAACATAAATTTCTTGCATTAAACTTAATAATTTAAATACACCTGTAATTATAAAGTATGTAGACTTATACAGTGTTATAATATTCATTTATTTTATGTAAATATAACTTAAAATAGCTTATATTTCAAGAACATTTAGGTCCATGATGAAAACAGTTTGATATAAAAACACATAAGCGTGACGTCCCGTCAATCGTTTCAAAATTCGGGAGACCAAAACTAGCTTATTAATAGGAATTTTTTCGCCAGATTTTCATCAATAGTCTTAGTTTTCCTAATATTTTCAGACGATATATTTTACCGTGTGGGCGCTTACCAGGCGTTACCTCACGGGCACTCATAGTTGGTGTGGAGAGTGCACCACAGGGGTCACTTTTGTGCCATTTAAAATTGGAAATATTTGTCGTCTGTCGGGACAAAATATATCGTCATCATTACCGATGTTTACATGTGTTGTAGATACTGGCACACCCAGAAATGGGTAATATGCCGTGATGATATATTTATTTATTTTTATTTAATATTTTCAGATGAAATTATAAAAAAAGGTGGAATCCCCCATTAATGAATGTTAATATCAAAATTTGTTAAACAGATTGACACCCTAATATTTATAATGATTCACTTCAAATTTTACATAAAACAACAAAGTGCAATAATTATTTAATTAGATCAATAAAACCAATTACAAAAATAATTTTATCTCTAACATATGTTTCATGCAACACGTGGTTAAAACTAGGCCAAGCGACTTCGAATGAAGTGTGTAGCTTACTTGTACGTTTCTTATTGGTTGAACACATTGGATTCCCCATTTCTGGACCTAGTTACGACGTACGTTCATCGGAAAAAGTTTCAAATGATAAAATTGTTTGTATTCCTTTCAATGTACAACAATGCCTAATTTGTTTATAGAATGACGAAATGTTTTTTCCTTGTCAAAAGAAAATAATAACTTGTATGTTTTCAGTATTTTGTAAATATTAACAGAGTTAAAAATAGTTTGGAATAGTTTGTTAATCACATTTTTAAATAGTTTGTTAATGGCATTTTTAGAATTATAAATTAATGTGCACAACAAGACAAACCGATACCCGGAACGTCTACTACTCAATAAATAACGATTATATTTTTTTATTTTAATTTCTCGTTATTTTCCATTCTTCTTGGGCTATTGCTTCAATCTAATCTAAGTATTTTTTACTTTCGTTTTTGTAAATTAATACCCTATTTTATTTCTGTATTCTTTTACACAGCAGTACGGCATTTTGTTTCGTTATGTAATATACCAACAGAGCAGTCATATGTCAGATTGACTTGTGGAGGTGGTAAATGTGTAAGTAACTACAGCGCCATTAGTTCCTGACTAAACGTTCCTATTAAAATGTAGACAAATGGCATTACTCAACATTTTATAGTTAGAAATTCGGACAGCGAGCGTTTTTTCTACTTTGTCGCGCATGAGCGACAAAATGACATTTTGCGTCGACAAAAGCGAGTGCAAATGCCTACTTTGTATATAGACTGAAGAAAAAATTATGTGTTCTATACCGTGTTTTTAAACTATAGACAGCACTAGACGAAGTCACATTTACACCGCTAGAAGTTACCAAAAAAGTCACTAGATTTATTTGGAGGGGGAATTGAAATATTAAAATGAAGATCACGTCAGAATTTATACTTTCCAGGTTATATTTTTATTAACCAAAACTGTTATAGATAATCTACTTAATTTATTCATATAAAATCATAAATACATAACTTTAATTATAAATTAATTAATTGCATTATTTTTTTTTGTAATTCCTTGACGAAAAATTTATATATTATAAATAAATAAATATATCATCACGGCATATTACCCATTTCTGGGTGTGCCAGTATCTACAACACATGTAGACATCGGTAATGATGACGATATATTTTACCGTGTGGGCGCTTACCAGGCGTCACCTCACGGGCACTCATAGCTAATGTGGAGAGTGCACCACAGGGATCACTTTTGTGCCATTTAAAATTGGAAATATAATATTATAACTGTTTTTATTCGTGAAATATCACAAAAAGAGAAATGAAACAAAAAACACGTGCAAATTTGACAACTACTGAGAATTTGACGTTTCAATTACGTTTGAAGGTTAACTTGAAATTTCGTCTGGTTAAATGCGGCTTCGCGAAATAGTGCAACAGCCAATCACAGGCTTTGATTTCCTCCCTAGAATTTGTAGTTACTGTCTATAGTTTAAAAACAGAGCATAGTAGTTTTCAATATGTGGCATAAAGTTACATTTTTACCTCCCGCTGCCCTTGGTAAGGGAGGTATAGGGATCGTGCTAAAAATCGCATGTCGAGATTTCAATTAAAACATTAATAATTATTGTTCAATGTGCATATTATGCATGAGGAAATAAATAGTTATTATCACAATTCTAAGAATATAAAGAAAATTTATGATATCTTTATTTATTTACTGATAAAAAATGGTCATATGTTCATTAAATTAATTGAAGTGGTGTAATTAAATATTATCTAACTCCCTAGTTACACAAATCTTGTGAACGATATACAGTACGTTTAAAAAAAGTTCTAACTCGGAGTAGGCTATGATGAACAACAAACGTATGCCAATTTTAAAGTATTTAATTAAATACCAAAAATGTTATCTGAAGAAAACAAATTTTAGGGTTTTGCAGGAGTACACTATACCTTGAAGTTGACGCGCACTAATTAAACAAATCATGTTCATTGCTATAATTTGTACAAAACGTCAAATTTACTATCAAAAAATAACTTCTTAGCTTCTATTTTATGAAATATAATATTAACATTTACTCTCAAGAATAAAATTGAATCAAATTGTATAATTCATTTTTGCTGTTCTAAAGTGTTGCCATACAAATCAATGGATGTTATTAGTGTACCATTCGGAGTTGTATTTATGTGAAGAACACCTAAATCCTAAAAACTAAATGCCAAAATGTGACATTGGACACAGCCTAAATACAAACTACACTTTGTATATTTTTCAACTTTATAATCCTCGTTTGATAACAAACAATTTACATACATACGTAGTAAACGATAATCCTATCAATATAATATAAATAACAACGATAAATGCATGTAACAAGAATGAAGAATGTGATTACATATACAACACATGTAATAGAAGGCGTACCCCAGTTTTTTAGAGATATGAGCTATGCGATAAATAGTATGCCTTATCACTTATAAAAGAGATATGTGCATGGGTGATATTTATGAGCATATTACACTATTATATGTACTATACTTTATTTCATGTAAAAAAAATCTGTTGTGATCAGCACAATACCTCTCGTCATTTCCATATTAGGCTATATAAGTATTGAATTTCACTTCCCTTTCAAACCGTCGTTTTATAACAAAAAAATACAGAACTTTACCCAAATCCTGTTTTTTATTGTATTTAACATGTCTTCTGCACACATATAATTCTAATTATATCTATTTTTCATTGTATGAGGAAGTTTCTAAATGTCAGAGATTCTTCCAATTCATTGACCAGATTGGCGGTATTTCTGATGGATATATGACACTGATATGTGTCATTTAAAAACTATGTTATAAACATTGGAATTTGTCAACTAGTTTCCTTAGTGCCTTGGCCTCTGCGATTAAATTACTCTATTTATTATAGTGTCTTTATCTCTAAATCTGTACAAGATATAATAAAAATATTAAATGTATTAGATGGAGAATTTTATGTTCTTCAATATTTAATAAAAAAATTATATTTAGAAAAAATTTTCTAAGAAACTACTACTTCTGGTTGTTCAATTGTTACCAAAACCTTTTCAGCTCTTCCCAGGAATATCAGATTGCATTTAAATATTTTTTAAGTCTTATAGTTTTTGAGGAATCGTCCCTCCAACATCCATACATACATACATACATACACATTTTTTTATTAAATATCGAAGAACATAAAATTCTCCATCTAATACACTTAAAAAAAATTATTATATCTTGTATAGATTTAGAGATAGACACTATAATTTATAAAGTAATCTAATCGCAGAGACTAGGGCACTAAGGAAACCAGTTGACAAATTCCAATGTTTATAACATAGTTTGTAAATGACACATGTCAGTGTCAAAAATCATCAATTTTAGTTACATTCTGATAGCTTTTTCTGGGAAGTATATCTAATCTTTCTTATTGTTTTATTAATTAAATATTTGAAATTATAGGTAAAATTGTGGTAAAATGCATATATCCATCAGAAATACCGCCAATCTGGTTAATGAATTGGAAGAATCTCTGACATTTAGAAACTTCCTCATATAATGAAAAATAGATATAATTAGAATTATATGTGTGTAGAAGACATGTTAAATACAGTAAAAAACAATATCTGTAATATTTTGTTATAAAACGACGGTTCGAAAGCGAAGTGCAATACAATACTTATATAGTCTAAAATGGAAATAGCGAGAGGTCTTGTGCTGGCCACAACAGATTTTTTTACGTGAAATAAAGTATAGAATACAAGGGTCAACTACCAGTGTTTTTACCGTAAATGATAGATATTTGAGTCTGGTATAGCATAACGCGTACTTCAAGGATATTCATAAATGTAATGTTCTATTAAAAAAACTTTGAGAGCATTTTTTAATAAGGAAAGTATTATTTATTATTCGTGTTTGCATTTACATTTAAAATTGTTTATTTCGAACAGAGTTTCGAATATTGGAATAAATTTTCTAACAGGAAAGTTATGAGAAAAATACAACTATCTTGAGAAATATTTTTCCTTATTTTCTAATCGTCTTATGATATTTATTTATTTTTTGTTCTAATTTTCTCCGTCAATATATCACGATAACAAAATTAGACTATTCAAACAATTTGTCTTTAAAAAGATAATAATGTAACATTTATTCTTAAGTGGGTTACAATTACAGCTTAGGATCTTTCTATTAGTTAAGAAAATGCTAAAGCTACATCTCAAATAGTCAAGGACGTTTAAATATAGAAATAATGACATTTCATATGCATCATAGTTTTTTAACTTATTTTACTGTTTGACAGGGCTGTATCCACAAAATTTTAAATATTTAAATAAAGAGGGAGCCCGATTTTCTCGGAAAATTTTTTTTCTTTCGTACGACAATATTCAAATTTTATTATCATTGCTAGATTACGAGTTATGAGGTCAGAGGTATGATTTACATATGAACGCCATATTGGAAATTTACACCAATGAAAAGATTTGTTTGAAACAGCAAAAATGCAACAATTATTAATCATATAGTGTAAAAAACAATGATTGTGGTAATAAAACAAATAAAATCTATTATAAGTCTTATAGTTTCCGGCTTCCGACCCGGTTTCGGAGATCGCAATGGTTAGCCTCGGAAAACGGACACCCTGTATATCATCACATCTTTCTAGGGGGTTGCATGGTTATGTGCTTTTAGCTGTCTAGAAAGGTTTTTTAATTCGACTATATTCAAACTTAAAAATTAATTTCAAATTGATTTATTTAATAATTTATATTTATGAATACCTAAGTATTTATTTATACATGTTTGTAGTTGAGTAATAACAAGTAAAAAGATAAGGGATTATATAAACAGATAAAATGGATCACTATGATTGTTTGTTCAAGATTTAATTAAGATATCGATAAGTGATCTTTATTTCAATAGATTAACGGCCAGTTTCATAATAAATATAAAGTCAATATACCCCATATTTAGATAAAAACTTGAAAATTTTCAAAAATCTAATTATTATGTATCTAGATACGCTGATTCCAAATTTTGAAACCGCAGGTCGATATCTCGTTTCGTTCTCGAGATATTTAGATTTAAAGTTTTGCTCAAAACTGCCCATTTTTGGGTATTAACCCAAAAATGGATCGAGATATGAATATGGCGACATCACCGTTCGATTCTACGGACAAAAATACATAAGAATAGCAATTTTCATAATTTTTGTCTAACCGGTTCATTTTTTATGAATAAAAGCTTGAAAATGGCCAAAATCTGAAAAAATCGTAAGGGGTACACCTTAGATTTTTGCGATTTTTGGCCATTTTCAGTTATTTTGCTTTACAGATTGTATGCGGTGTTCAAAAATCTTGAAAGTTGGTGTACTTATGTAATTTTGCCCGTAGAATCGAATGGCGTTGTCACCAAATTCATATATCGACCCATTTTTGCGTTATTACCCAAAAATGGGCAGTTTTGAGAAAAACTTTGAATCTAAATATCTCGAGAACGAAAAGAGATATCAACCTGCGGTTTCAAAATTTGGAATCAGCACATTGAGAAGTATCTAGATACATAAAAATTAGATTTTTGAAAATTTTGAAGTTTTTATCTAAATGTGGGGTATATTGACTTTTGGGGCAATAATTCAAAAATTGGTAGTAATATTATTTGATTGTAAAGAGAATGTTACATAAGTGTACGCAGTTTTAGACTATTTATATATGAGTATACATAATGTATATTCATGTGATAATTTTATTGGATTTATAGAATATTTTCCAATGAACTTTCTGTATGGAATTTATAAAAAATTGTATTATGTACTGGATATATAGAATCTTTTCCATTGAGCATTTTTACTAAGAAAATTTTCGCAATGAGTATTTCTCAGGCCAATTCTTTATATAGTCTTTGTCTAAGCGATTGTGAACCGAAAACTTGTAAAGTAAAACCTATTTTCTATTGCTATAAGTTCACCATATTGTAACATTGTCCCTATTGTAGTCGAAATTGCAGGCATATAGACGTCAAAAGAATGATCTTGAATTAAACTATACAGAAGACAAACTTGTATGATATTACGAACTACATTACTAACTATGAATGTTTAATAGACGTAATTAAGGTTTTTATATTTTAAAAAAAATGTTTAGCGAAGGTTAGTAATTGTTGCATGGGTACAGGAATTTCGGGTCATAAATATAGCAAAAAAGTTTGTACGGCATTAAGCAATTTTCTATTTATTATAAAATATAGGTAAATTTGAATATAATTTTCCATAAAAACAAGTATGAATATTTGTCGTATTTATGGATGACCTTTGATAAAACATACGTGTAAAATTCACAAACAGAAAAACGATAAAAATAATTATTTATAACTGCACCAATCAGTTCAAATAGTTTTTGAAAAATAAAAAATTTTGATCCATTTTTTGTATTACGAAATACTTGTTATCATAATAGGAATTTTCTGAGTACTATTATCTTAACAATTTAATTCATTGTAAATATGTTAAGTAAATAAATACATTTTACAAAGATTAATCATTTTACTACACTGTTACTGACATAATTTATGTGTATATAGTCAGAAAACATCAGATAATTTTAATAAATTAAAATAAAAGCTATTTGTGTATTAAGAGCGCAAAATGGGATATGTCGAATGAGAGGTTGTCCATTTGCGCGCGAAATATAAACAAGATTTTTTACAGTCGCCACAAAAACAACGGGGTCCTCCACCATAACAAAAAATAATAAAATGCCCACTTTGTACTTACAGTAAATACTACTCAATAAATAATGATTATATTTTTACCTCCCGCTACCCTTGGTAAGGGAGGTATAGGGGTCGTCCTAAAAATCTCATATCGAGATTTTAGTAAATGACCACGTTTTAAGGTCCCTAGAATCCACTAGATTTTGGTGTAAATTGATTAACCGGAAATGGCACTTTACCTGAAGCTCATAATGGTTTTTCTTCAAAAAATATCATTAAATGTCATTTATCGCATTTTATGTCTTATGAAAATTAAAGATTATTAAATTTTCTATAGGAATACATTAATACTTTTTCTATATATTTTGCAGATAAATTTAAAAAGAATTTTTTTATTAGTCCCGAAGCCTAAGATAAACACAATTCCTTTGTTACACAGTTCATATTTCAAATGAATGTAACTGACAGTAAATGTCACTGTCAGAAAACTAATCACTTCAAATTAATAATAGTGACATTTTAAAAAGAAAATAGTATATAAATCAATAGTTTTATGTAATGGAACAGTTTGCAGCGTTAGTAAATACGTAAGTATGTATTTAAATTAATAAAAATGGATAGGAAAGTGTGGCGAAGTAAGATTGTTGCGTAACTATTATTGTGGTCCGGATGCGGTTATTCGCTACCGAAAATTAGTCACTTTAATATGTTCTTATGTATGAATACTATGATTGTGGACAAGGCGAAAGAAGAATGTTGTTAAAGAGTGAAGTGAGTCTTATTGTTACTATTGTTTCCGGATTTTTGCTAACCCACTCAGTAGGAAACGCGTGATTTTATGTATGTATGTAAAAATTAAATAGCGGGAGGTTTTGTGTTGGCCACATCAGATTTTTTAATTATAATTTATCGTAAATTTCCATTTTCTTGAGCTATTGCTTCAATCTAATCTAAGCATTTTTTACCTTCGTTTTTATAAATGAATGCCCTATTTTATTTCTGTATTTCTTTACACAGCGGTACGGCAATTTGTTTGGTTATGTAATATACCGACAGAGCAGTTATATGTTAAATTGACTTGTGGAGGTGGTAAATGTGTAAGTAACTACAGCGCCATTAGTTCCCGAATGTTTCCATTAAGAATGAGCAAGTGACATTTCTCAACATTTTATAGTTAGAAATTCGGACAGCGAGCGTTTCTTCTTCGCGCATGAGCGGCAAAGTGACTTTTGCTTCGTATATAGACTGTAGAAAATGATTTTCTTTACAAAATTTTGAAGATTTTTAACACAATATCAAGGCTGTGTCCGATGTCGCACTTTGGCATTTAGTATTTACGATTTAGGTCTTCTTTACATAAATAAACTCCGACTGGCACACTAGTGATATCCATTGGTTTGTATGGCAACACTTTAGAACAACAAAAATTAATTATACTATTCGATTCAATTTGATGCTTCAGAGTAAATGTTAATAATATATTTCATAAAATAGAAGCTAAGGAGCTATTCTTTGACAGTAAATTTGACGTTTTGTACAAATTATAGCAACGAACATGATTTGTAGTGCGCGTCAACTTCAAAGCATAGTATGCTCCTGCAAAACCCTAAAATCTAATTCCTAAAATCCTAAATAATCACTAGATTTTGGGTATATAAATTTATAAATTAGATATTATTATATACTTATTTTTGATACATCATAGACATTACCATGGTCACATGTATTGTAATGTAATGTAATCCACTATTTGGGTGATACAAATAAAAAAATCTTAATAGGAAGTATCCGTAATATTTGGAATAATTTTTTAGTGTAATTTGGACAAAAATAATAAAAAATGTATAAGTCATGTGATCCATATTGCATCAATGAATTTTCTAACGTGTACCGGAAGTAGAGAAAGGTCATAAATAGACAAAGACAGCAACATGTTTATCTCTTTTTAATTCATAGTTCAGCGCACATATAAATTATATTATTAAATCTAAATAAGCATAAGAAGAAAAAATAGTATTAATATTTAGATTTGTGTAACAAAGTAACTGTACCTACATATTATATAATTATTAGATCGTATTTATATTAATTGTGCTGTGTTTTATTTGGAGCAACACTAATTAAAATAATTAATATATTATAAAATAAATTATATTTTTATCATCAAAGCGTATGACCCATTATTGCTTGTGCTAAATGGTTATTTGCAGATTCCAAACATATTTATAACAATATACAAAAATAAAAAATCTGTTGTGGCCAGCACAAAACCTCTCGCCATTTCCATATTAGGCTATATAAGTATTGTATATTTGACATTTCTGATACACACAAAAACACATATCTTCTTTATATATATTTATATTTTTTAAATCTATTTACTCTTACTCTTCTAATGTTCGAGATTCTTCCAATTCATTGATGAGATTGGCGATATTTCTGATGATTATATGTAATATATATAGTTATAAATATTTAATTAATAATAAAATAAGAAATATTAAATGTACTTCCCAGAAAAAGTCTTCAGTAATGTCTCTGCCTTTTTGGACACTCACATTTATCAATTACAAACATTTTAATTTTTCCACTTGTTTTCCATGGGCTGCGAGATTCATTTACAACTTATTATTTTATATATTCATATGTCTCTATCTATAACTTCATAGAAGATATAATAAAAATTTTAAATGTATCGGATAGAGATTTTTATATTCTTTAATATTAGTAATAACAGAAATTTTCAAAAAATAATATTTAGAAGATTATTTTAAAGACACTATTATTTCTGGTTGTCCAATAGGGTCCTCCACCATAACAGAAAATTGAGTAAAAAGTTAGTTATATTGAAAGTAGATAAGATAAAATCATGTTTGAGACGATAAAAGTTTTTAAAAATTGTTAGTTTTTGAAATATTAGTGATTTTAAGCATCTATACATCTACGTCACAACGATTGCTATCTTTCTCGCGCATCCTACTACAGAAACTGGTGCGAGAAAGATAGCTATAGGTTTCTTTAAAAATCAAATGCAGTTGAACTAAAAACAATTATGACTTTTTAATACTACAAATTGCTTCAAAATTAAACAAACTTTCATTTAATATAATAAAAAAATGGAGTGGAGGACCCTATTGTTAACAAAATCTAATCAGTTCTTCCCAGGAATGTCAGATTGAGGAAACTGCAGTTAAATGTTTTTTAAGTCTTATACTATTTGAGAAACCGTGGTTCCAACATCCACACACACGGACATCATCGTAAAAATGTTATAATCAGATTATAGGGACCTTAAAACGTGCTTATATCCACTAAAATCTGGATATGGGATTTTTAGCACAAATCCAATACCTCTCTTAGCGAGAGATAAAAATTATAACTTCGTAATGTTTTTTGATAAATAACAGAATAATACTAATAAACGACTTACATCTTTATGATTGCGATTGTTGTTCTGATTATTAAAGACACACATATTTATCTTAAAAAGTTGTCTCAGAAATGTATTTAATCTTATTGATTAGACAAAATATTTTTACAGTAATATAGTTCAAGAACTTCTCATGTGAATATGCACAAGATTAAATATTTAAATTACTACTCATTAAAATAGATATGTTTGTGTACTTGTCTAGGAGTAAGTACTAGGAATGATTACTCACCGGGTCTAATTCAGAGTCCCAAAGTTCCTTCAAGTCACTGGCCCCAATATCGTAGAAACATTTATCAACAGCGAACGTTTCCATGGCTACAAACACCCCTTAACTTTGCAAGTCCTAAATTCGTTACCGATCAATTCAATATAATTGTTTATTTTCTCAAACTTTCATTCTAACATCCTATGTACCCATATGTTCACAAAGTAACCCCTTGTAAACAATTAAACACTGCACACTGATATAAATATTCTCTAAACGTCACTGTTGATTCACTTCACTTGTTTATATATCGCCACTGTTTCCAAAGTTTAGTTGATGTTTATTATTTTTGTAAGTTTTAGGGTGTTTGGGAGAGACACGGAACAACTTGTTGCTTGAACGGTTAGCCGGCTAGTGGAATAGGATGTCAGAATGACACGTGGAAGGGATACGCGCATGCGCATAAGTCAACGCCCACTAGATCCACGGGTTGCAGAATTCAAGGGAATTTTCTAAAGGAACAATGGGAAAGGAAATAATGATAAAAGACATAATAAATGCATATTATGCGTTTTTTTCTAGCAATTCTGTTTTTTTTTTTACCTTCCGTCACCTTTAGGAATATACATACATACTCTAAAAATGCGTACACTTACGTAACATTCTCTTTTCAATTAAATAATATTACTACCAAGTTTATATCTCTACCCATTTTTGAATTATTGCCCCAAAAGTCAAGATACCCCACATTTAGATAAAAACTTCAAAATTTTCAAAAATCTAATTATTATGTATCTAGATACTTCTCAATGCGCTGATTCCAAATTTTGAAACCGCAGGTCAATATCTCGTTTCGTTCTCGAGATATTTAGATTTAAAGTTTTGCTCAAAACTGCCCATTTTTGGGTATTAACCCAAAAATGGGTCGATATATGAATTTGGCGACATCACTATTCGATTCTACGGACAAAAATACATAAGTATAGCTATTTTCATAATTTTTGTCCAACCGGTCCATTTTTTATAAATAAAAGCTTGAAAATGGCCAAAATCTGAAAAAATCGTAAGGGGTACCCCTTACGATTTTTGCGATTTTTGGCCATTTTCAGTTATTTTGCTTTAGAGATTGTATGCGGTATCCAAAAATTCTGAAAATTGGTGTACTTATGTAATTTTGCCCGTAGAATCGAATAGTGTTGTCGCCAAATTCATATCTCGACCCATTTTTGGGTTATTACCCAAAAATGGGTAGTTTTGAGCAAAACTTTGTTTCTAAATATCTCGAGAACGGAAAGAGATATCGACCTGCGGTTTCAAAATTTGGAATCAGCGCATTGAGAAGTATCTAGATATATTAAAATTAGATTTTTGAAAATTTTAAAGTTTTTATCTGAATATGGGGTATATTGACTTTTGGGGCAATAATTTCAAACTAGGTGGAGATCTAGCCCAGAAATGGGTAATTTTGAGTAAATATTTGAGGTTGAATATCTCCAAAACTAAAAGTTTTTATCTAAATGTGGGGTATATTGAATTTTGGGGCAATAATTCAAAAATGGGTAGAGATATAAACTTGGTAGTAATATTATTTGATTGTAAAGAGATTACACACATTCGCACACAAACACACACACACACACACACACACACACACACACACACACACACACACACACACACACACACACACACAGAGAGAGAGAGAGAGAGAGAGAGAGAGAGAGAGAGAGAGATCATTGTAAAAATGTTAAAATCGGATTCTCGTGACCTTAAGACATGCTTATTCATTAAAATCTTGATTTGCGATTTTTAGTATTATTCCAATATCTCTTAATGAAATATTTAAAAGTTTCCATACTTTTGTCTGCCACTGTACAAATTAAATTAAATAATACTTCATATTTTTTCCAAGGAAAATAGGTGTCATTTACTACTGCTAGTATTTATAAAAAGCGTTTAGAATGATTCAAAAGCCACTTGAAGATGTAGCCTTCATTTTTGTCTAATAATAATTTCTTTTAAATTACTTAATAACTACCAGAATTTTCACATAATACCTAGGTACAGTTATTTTCGTTTTAGACAGTAATTTTCTGTTTGCAAAACTTAAGCCGATATATTTGTCTGGCCTATTGTCTAATAATGAATCACTGTAATAGTCTAATCAGTCTGAACAAATATTTAATCTGTACCAAGAAAGCTATTATACGCCATCTTACAAAATTAAACGTAAATTAGGATATTTTCAACATTCTAGAATTTTTAAATTGTTTTGAAGTGTTTACCACGAATGAGTTTTTGTTGATTGTTTTCATTTGATCATTTTTGGCCCGAGTTCAGGTCATTCACAGAAAAAGTAGCGTGACATTTCAAGTAGCTCAAGAATTTTAAAATTAGTTTTTTGTTGTTAAGTTTTTATGTATTAATGGTTTAAAGTGCTGTTATTAAATGTTCACTTCTTTCGATTTATAATTTTCTTTGGGATTTTTTGTTAGAATAAATCTCTCTCTTTTGTCGTTCAATTATTCTTTTAGGTATTCAGTGTATTTACAAACATTTTACTTAATACAGGCTACCAGTAAGACATTAGTGCATTTACCTTACTACACTGAAATTACTGTTGTTTTAGGAGTAAAAATTAAAATAATTACAAATATAAAGAACGATAACAATAATTTTTCTCGAGCGCAAAATTTGTAAATAATTCTTTTTTCCTAGGGTTATCGCTCACTTGCAGCTGTAGACACGTGTTTCGCTCTTATTAGAGCTCATCAGTACAGCATAGCTAGTTAATAGGTGGACATTAACTAGAGGTAGTAATAAAAAAACTGACACAGTGTAACAGAACTAGTAAGAAGTCAAATTTACAAATTTTGCGCTCGAGAAAAATTATTGTTTTCGTATATTTACGTTTGGGGGTCCAAGTAACGGGTCTGGTGGGTGGTTATAAATCACCGCCGCTGTGACGTTGTATTTATCCACAATGTGTGTGGAAATGCTGACCGAGACAACATGGGTGTATTTGGCTTCTTACTAGTTCTGTTACACTGTGTCAGTTTTTTTATTACTACCTCTAGTTAATGTCCACCTATTAACTAGCTATGCTGTACTGATGAGCTCTAATAAGAGCGAAACACGTGTCTACAGCTGCAAGTGAGCGATAACCCTAGGAAAAAAGAATTATTTATAAAGAACGATGTAATGAAAATTTGTTATCTCTCGCTAAGAGAGGTATTGGATTCATGCTGGCAATCGCATATCCAGATTTTAGTGAATAAGCACGTTTTAAGGTTACTAGAATCCGATTTTAACATTTTTACAATGATGTCTGTGTGTGGATGTATGTATGTATGTGTGTGTGTGTGTGTGTGTGTGTGCGTGTGTGCGTATGTTGGAGGGACAGTTTCTTAAATTCTTAAGACTAAAATACGTATTCCTTAATTTGACATTAATGGGAAGAGATGAAAAGGTTTTGGTAACAATTGAACAACCGGTGTAGTTTCTTAAAAAAAATCTTTTTTAAATAAACATACTCTTGTCTTTTATTTGTGTATTTCCGAGTATCTACTCTACGTCATAATCATAACTTTAAGGAAATGTTAAGATCTAATAGATGACTCATCTGCAATCCGGGTATTTTGAATACGTGATATCCGTAAATTCAGATATCCTGAATCGAGAAGAAAGCAAAAAATATAGAATATCTTTGATTCTATATTTATTGAATATGAAGGAAAATGTATAATCAAAACGTACAGACAATAAGATATTCTTTCATATTGATAATCACATAAAATGTCAAAAAATGATATTTAACTGCGTTTTTTTCAAGAAAAACTGTTAAGAACTTCAAATAAGGGAACTTCCGGTTGACCAATTATAACCAAAATCTAATCAGCTCTTCATATGGATGTAAAGAAGAGGAATGCAAAAGAATTATAATTTTTAGAATGGGGGATTCCACCATTTTTTTTACAATTTCATCTGAAAATATTAGGAAAACTAAGACTATTGATGAAAATCCGGTGAAAAAATTCCTATTAATAAGCGAGTTATAGTCTCCCGAATTTTGAAAAGAATGACGTGACGTCACATTTATGTGTTTTTATATCAAACTGTTTTCATCATGGACCTAAATGTTCTTGAAATATATGCTATTTTAAATTATATTTACATAAAAATAAATGAATATTATAACACTGTATAAGTCTACATATTTTATAATTACAGGTGTATTTAAATTATTAAGTTTAATGCAAGAAATTTATGTTAAAATAAAAACTGTTTGGAAACTGCAGTACAGGAATGTTAGCCCCTCCTTTCGAATTTGAATTTCTTAACTTCCATTGGTAGTAACCCCCACCTCCTAACACGCTATTTGTTATGCATGTATAGGCGGTCTTTCGGCAGCCAATCAAAATATTATATATTGAAATCATATTGGTGTCGAAGCGCTATAACAAAAAAACCCCTTATTTCCGAAATATCTCAATTATACCATTTCATTTTTTTATTAATATTCGTTATTCTTATTCAGCATATTCGTATTTTTTCACTATTTTTCTTTAATTCGATTGAACTGGAATCCCCCATTGTAGCCTTACCAATGTGATAAAAATAAATACCATTATTTTTTTATTAAACCTTGTTTCTGTACACTGTACTATTGAGGCATTGAGGGTCTAATTTTTAAGTTTGACGTCAACTGAAAGTTACGAAATAATATTTCACTTTTCTCTTACAAATATGGGATTATGCTAATTTTGACATTATTCTTTTTAAACTTGAAGAATCATTAACATTTATCTTATAGTGGGAAAACCAAGGAAATCAAGTAAATCTTTTGAGATACTTGTCAGTAGTAAAAGAAACAGTGTTGAGATGATATTCAAAAAGTGTATAGGTAGATGATATTGTAAGTAACTTTTTTTAACAGAAAAACTGTAGAATAAAATTTTAAAGTGATATTTCATGAAAGCATTTACGACACACTGTAGAAGTACTACATTTTTATAAGAAAGCTTTAGCGTGAACATGTGATTAAAGGTGTTAGCGAGAAGATGACTAGCAGTGTTTTATCGCTGGCAATCGTTTATAGATTATTTTTAGGAAAAAAAACTTCATTTTACTATAACTATTATTTTAATTTTAATTCCATTTATTTTAGTTCGAGTTTTATACTGATTGTAATTTATATTTCAGATATATACAAAATGCATATTCTACCAATAATATATCTATTTTTAACAATGAATTTAATCATTGCACAAAAAACTCAAGGAAAAACAAAAAATCGTGATAAAAGACAGACAAACATCTATGAATTCGTGCGTTCATTGGTCGATCGTAATTTTTCACATCAACAAGATGCCTTTTCTCATCTTTTTAATCAGAGAATAATTGTCAATATTAATTTTCCTGGATCCCGCCCGGTCAATAACTTTTATTTTCCAGCCGAGAATTTCAGTAACTGTAACTGTGAGATATTAGATGAAACACAAAATCAGAAAGGATGTTTTTGTCAACCTAAATCTAAAAGATGCACAATCAATACAAGATGTGTTCCAGAAAAAGATTGTGTAGAAGGATTTATTAACCCGTTGATATATGAAGAAAAAGATGTAAGTACTTGTAAATTATACAGGGTGTAACATAAAAACCGGGCCATAGGTATTTGACACGAGAAGACAGTTTTTCTTTGCCCAAAAGTGGCCTAGTAATTTTAGGCAAAAATGCTTCAAATAAATATTGTAGAGAATTAAATTCTGCATCTAAATCAATATTCACATTTTCATTTGCAAGTTTCGTAACCGAAGAAAATAAATTTAAATTTTTATAAAAGTTTCGTCTTTATTCGCTAGTGAAATAGAGCAATATGGCGTCTAGCGGTGGAAATATGAACTAGTACATGGTAGTAAGTCCTAGCCGAGGTAGCGGCGAACGATGCGTTCCTGTCACTTATTTAACAAATAAATCACGAGTGGAGTGAAATTTGAAGGCTATACTTCATTTTACAAAAGAAAATAGTAGATTACTCTTAAGAGCCGACCGTTTTTACATGCATTGAATAAATAATTTAAATTTGTGAAACCAAGCTTTGTCTAAAATTGCAGCAAAATATGGTTAAACATCACTTAATTCTGTAGATTTTATTTGATAACTGACAGGCGATATTTGTTTCGTTTCTGTGAAATAGGTTTATATTCTGACCAATCAAAGGGTAGAATTTATATATCCCTAACTAAACCAACGCTATTCTTACGTGAAATAAAGTATAATAACAAAATCTAAAACTTCAACACATTTTAGTTGCGTTTAATCTATGTACGTCATTAGCACGCAGAAATCCAGAAATAATTAATTTCCATAATTTCCCGAAAACAAGAACCTAAATTCTATAGAAAAATTTATTAGAGAAATTTGCCAATTTGAAATAGTTGGTAGAAATGGGAAAGGAATCGAGTAAAAATAATGCGTGCTCCTTGCATTTTGTAAAGCAAGATTATATTTTGCCGGGTATAACTACAAGATAATAATTACTTAGTGTCTTTATTAAAATACTTCGTAATGAAATCTAAACTTGTAGACCTGCCTGCACAAAGATGACAATAAAATAATAATACTTATCTCTCCATTAATCTACCAAAGACTGTAATAATGCAGTACTATGTAGATTCAAGAAAACAAAGACTCGAATCATGTAAATTCAAAATTCGAGAGAATGCTGAACATAATTTTTATATGAAACGGACTAGTTCGCAAAATTCAAAACGTTATTCATACTAGAAACATTATTTTTATTTAATATTAACTATAATATTAATATTACTTTGTATTTCAAACGCCGCAGCGGGAAACGAAGCATCTACCTTAAACCGGCCATATTGTTACGTCACGCGATAAGCTCCTCCTCTTCTTCACTCGCGAATAGTGTTAGCCATGGTACTGAAATAAAATCGCAAACAAATTTTATAACATTTTACATGTCAGGAATTAAAAAAATTAATTGTTTTTGGCAGAACTTTGAAGCAAAATACTGGCTAAATGGTACACTTTCCGGTAAAAGCAAGTTTAGTTAAATCGCCTTATTTTAGCCTCAGGATTCTGTGGTTAAATGACTCCCTATTTGAGAGACACCCTGTATGGTCTATATTAATTTCCATAAATATGTTTTTACAGAATGAATTATGCGAAGAAAAAAATAAGGTTTGCTGCACTTTAAAACTACCAGAACCAAATTCTCCAAACAAGAAACCTTTTAGTCCATTAGAGGTAGCACCAGAAAGACCAAACTTTTGGCTGCCACTGACGCCAGAAGCATTTCCTCAAAATTTTGATCCAAATACTCGAAATGATCTTATTAGGAGACCTCCAGAAAAAGGAGGAATTTCTTCCAAACCTGCATTTGGAGAAAGACAAAATACATCTCGTTTTGATGAAGCTAAATTTCTTGAACTTCTTCAATCAGTATTTGGAGATCTAAAACGTCCAAAAAATCCACAATTTACATCGACTTATAAACCAGACCTAAAAATCCCTGACGACGAAGATGAAGAAATGGAAGATCCTGATTATAGCTCTGACTCAATATTCTTTGATGATAAAGAAGATGAAGATGAAGAAGATGAAAAAATGGAAAATGATTTTATCCCTGAAAATCGAACACAATTCATTAAAAGACCACTTCCTACAAATTCTTCATTTAGAGTAGGAGAAAATACACCCACTTTTAAAATTCCACAACCAGAAATAACTCCCGTTGAAGCGAAACTTGTTGGACTTTTTCAACAGGTTTTTGAAGATCAAAAAGATCCATCAAACCCAGAAAATGTAACCACTTATATACCAAACCCGATAATTCTTGATGAAGATAGAAATTTAACAACTAGAATGAATTCCACAGTTCTTGATAAACCAAAGAAAAAGGCATACGTTTTCAAAGATGATTTTGACGAAATACCTAGACAAGATCCATTCCTTTCGAATGGTACTTCCAGATCAGATGCGCCAGAATTACCAAACCCTATTATAGGTGCGGGATAGCTTCCTAAAATACCTATTTGAAAACCTGAAGTTGAAGAAATAACCAGAAATATTAGATCTGTTAGATAAACTAAGATAAACAGAAGAATAAAGTGTCGTGCCATTTCTAAGCTTAGTAAATTTAATTTAAGGCAGTGTCTTAGTTATTTGATTAGGGATGATTTGTAATAGATACACCAAGTGAGCTAAAGATACTGTTTATTCATGAGAATAAAATTTCTTAGCTCACGTGGTTTATACAATATTTTATTTAATTTTGACGAAATAATAATAAAAACTATTGTAATATTTAATTTTGACAAAATAAAAAAACGAATCAGTTAGTAGGCTGTGCATGACTATCGTCGATAATAGACGTCAAGTCATCTATTTAATTAGCATTATTGTGAGTCATTTGTGTCGTGAAAAATAATGAAAATGGCTGATAATATCTAATAAATACTATGGTGAGTGTTATTTTCGTGCCTGATGTTATTTTAAATGTATTATTTGTTGCAAAGTTAAAAAAAATTGTGAGAGTGATTTAAAAAATTTTAATTCACTTGTGAATAAAATGTTGCTTTTAGTTGTTGCTATGGTGTTAATAATGACAGATTAATACTTCAAAATTGAATAAAAATATATATATATTGATTTTAAAATAAAGACGAATGAAAATTGCATTTTTACTATAACTATACTTTAGTTAAGCACGATTTAAAGGTCTTAGAAGAATCTAATTTTATCATTTTTACAATGAAATACAAGATGGTGACATACAAATTTAAAATTCAGTAAAAATTTACATTTCAAAAACCATACACATTTAAAAAGTGTAACAAACGCTAAAATTCATTGTTTTATTCAATCTTTCAGAAAAAAAATGTTCAAAAATGAATACCGGACCTCATTGTAAGGTTAAAATAAAATTATAATAATTAATAATAACAATAATAATAATAATAATAAATACCTTTATTGGCGAATATTCAGCAATAGCTCTTCTTTCTTGTTAACATTACATGATAAATCTTAATACATGAAGAAAAAAATTTGTACAAAGCGAAATGAACAGATATATAATTTTTGTAAATTAGTAACAAGAAATTAAAATAAGCAATCAATACAAAATGAAATATAATATAGTGGAAATGAAAATAAGGATTTGAAAGGAGTGAGATATGCTAACATTTTCCGAATAAAGATTAAAAAATACAGCTATGTAATAAATATTTTATTCTTATAGAAGATAGATTTATGTAAAAAAATAAACATATAGGCATTTATTTACAGATAGGTATGTAAAATAGAAAGTGCAATGACTGCTTTAATATTTAAGTTATCTTGAAAAATATGATAAAATGGTAATATATTGATTATGATTATATAGTTTGTTACTTTGTCTAATACAAGTAATTTACATATTTGATACCTAAAATACTAATGCCCAATTGCACCAACAAAATTTAAATTTTAATCTACGTTTAAACAAATAAATGCAAATCGAAATTTTGACTGCAATGTATTATAATTCATTTGACATTTCATTTCGATGCAATATTATCAATTTAAACCATCGTTAATATTTAAGATACGTTGGTACAATCGGCCATTATTGATCCGTGAGTTTTTCTATACCTAGAGATCAATTATTGACTAAGGTCAATAATAGTATCAAAACTATTGACCTAGGTCAATAATAATGTTATTGTTTTCATTCCATCATTTTTGGCACCAGATGTCATATTCATATTGCTTAAAGTTTCAAGTCAGTTACCAACATAATGGAATAAATTTCGTAACTTATTCTTATAATTATAGGTATGTGATAGTAGTGAAAAAATAATATATACACTACGGTTATGAAGAGTATTATCGTCCTCGAGTATTATAATCCCTCGGTGAATAATGATATTCTTCATAACCTTGATGTATAATATACTATTATGAACGTTATTACATGAAAATTATTAATACTTACGTTACAAACATTATACATATTTATATATCACAACAATTTTATTTGCAACCGATTAGAAAATAGGTACCTAGGTATTTTTCTTAGCTCACGTGGTTTGTAATATTTTATTCAATTTTGACGAAATACTAATAAATAGCATTATAATATTTAATTTTGACAAAATAAAAAACTGATCAGTTAGTAGGCTGAGCATGACAATCGTCGCTGATAGACTTCAAGTCATATATTTAAAATGCTTTATTGTCTGTCATTTGTGCCGTGAAAAATAATGAAAATGGCTGATAATGTCTGATAAATATTATGGTGAGTGTTATTTTCGTACCTAATGTTATTTTAAATGCATTATTTGTTGCAGAGTGAGTTAAAATTTTGTGAGAGTGATTTAAAAAATTTTAATTCACTTGTGAATAAAATGCTACTTGTAGTTGTTGCTATGGAGTTAATAAATGACAGTTTAAAACTTGAAAATTGGATAAAATTAAATAAAACATTATCTGCAACTTTTTGTGAAAAAACAAATACCCATCATCAGCAACAGTTGTATGGTATATTGATGTTTATACAAGGAATTTATTTTAACATGCAACATATGGTCAATCACTTCCTTGGTTACTCGCTGTTGTCAAAAAATGCAATGTAATATTTGTCCATTTTAAAATGCAACATACAAAATTTATAGTTTTGTAATATTAAAACAAATTTCCAATAAATAAGCCTACATACGATTAACAAAAAAATCAAAATATTAATGTTGCTCATCTTAACAAATTTTAGCGCACAAAACTTCATCTTTCATGTAATAAATGCTAAAAAATACCCCCATTCACACTAAGGCAATATTCTAGTCGGTCGTAATAAGAATTGACACCATTTGTGATGTGTTCTGGAGGTATCTCCTGTGCTGCAATACTATTTATAATGTTGCATTTTAAAATGGACAAATATTACATTGCTCTCAGTTTTTGACAATAGTGAGTAACCATGGAAGTGATGAACTATAATGTTGCATTATAAAATAAATTCTCTGTATTACTAGAAACTAATTTCCCAATCATTTGCAAATTCTTCTACAACCGATTGGTTGATCTAATTTTAATGGCAAATCTTGTCGGAAATAATTTGAGTACACTGATTTTTAAAATTGGGGTATTGGAGGGATTCTGAATTCTGGGGCATCAATTTTGAAACTACCATTCGAAAAGAATGGTTTTAGTTCACTTGTTTTTTCATCTTTTTCGAAAATCAATTGGAATGTCTTTGGTTTAACATCTTCGATTTTCTTCGGATTTTCAGTAACAGGAAGTGCCGTGTTGCTTATATTTCCTGCTTTTTTTTCGTCATTTGAAGTATCATTGTTTATATATTCAAGAAATTGCAAAAGATCTGGATCAACAGCACAACAAACCTTGTTTTTTTCTTCGCATGTTTCATTCTGCAAGAATATAATAATAACAATATATCATCACGGCATATTACCCATTATTGGGTGTGCCAGTATTTACAGCACATGTAGACATCGGTAATGATGACGATATATTTTACCGTGCGGGCGCTTACCAGGCCTCACCTCACGGGCACTCATTGCTGGCGTGGAGAGTGCACCACAGGGGTCACTTTTGTGCCATTTAAAATTCGAAATATTTGGCATAGGTCGGGATCGAACCCGGTTTCCCAGGTTCACGACCAGACACTCAGACACGCAGCCAAGAATAAACAATTATAAAAATACATACATCAGGACGTAATTTTTATAACCAATCGGTTTTACTGGTTAACTAATAAGTTTTCGGAGCAAATACATATGGAGTATTAATTAAAAATTTGGTCATAGGCGTTTAACATGGGAAAACAGTTTTTCTTTGCGCAAAAGTCCCCAATTAATTTTGGACAAAAATGTTTTAAATAAAAGTTGTAGATAATTATATTCTACACCTAAATTACAAAAGCTATTTATGTAATAAGTTGCGAAATGATAGTGCTTTAGGCACGCGACGTGAAATTTGTACGCACGAGCGTAAGCGTGTACTACAACATGTCAAGTGCCTAAAACACTCATTTCGCAATGTATTACATACAAGATTTTTAATAATAGCGTTTTAAAACAGATCATTTGTTCTCAAATATCAACATTTTGAATTTTTCAAAATTAAAAAGTAGGCTGACGCCAGGTTCATCTATTCGTTGCTAAAAAAATTAAACTGTCACTTTTATACATTAAACTGTCATTTTTAAGCACTAGTGCTTAAAAGTATTTCATTTAGCAACGAAAATGACAATCAAAAAGTTGTTATAAAACGTTAATACAAAAAATAGATTTTTGAAATTGTATAAATATTGCTCATTTGTAGCGACAGCCATGGAATTAAATTAAAGTTTCAAAGAAATGCGTATCGTTTGAAATGTCTGAAAATATGTTTTCAAATAAAAGTTACAGTGTTACAGATAATTCATTTCTGCATCTAAATCACTACAAAGGTATTACTTTTAAAATCTAACACTTAAACAACTATTACTATTATTGTTATTATTATTATTATAATTATTATTATTATTCACATTTTGCAATCTACAAAATTAAATTTCTGACAGTTCAAAATAAATAAATATAAATATATCATCACAGACAAACTATACAAGGCAAAATGATTCACACAAAAATCCAAATTTTATCATCTTGGCGATGTAAAAATGTATTTTCCCACAAAAACAAAAGCCCGATTTTTGGCAAAAGAAAAGGATTAAAAATCTGTTGTGGCCAGCACAATACCTCTCGCCATTTCAGTTCTGTTACATGAGTATCGAATTTAACATTTCTTGTACCCACAAATAATTCTAATTATATCTATTCTTTCATTTTATAAGGAATCTTGTCCTACTCTTCTAAAATGCTCAAGATGGTTCCAATTCATTGATGAGATTGGCTGTATTTTTTAAGGATATAATAAATAAATAAATAAATATATCATCACGGCATATTATCCATTTCTGGGTGTGCCAGTATCTACAACACATCACATGTAGACATCGGTAATGATGACGATACATTTTACCGTGTGGGCGCTTACCAAGCGTCACCTCACGGGCACTCATAGCTGGTGTGGAGAGTGCACCACAGGGGTCACTTTTGTGCCATTTAATATTGGAAATATTTAGCGTCTGTCGGGTTCGCAACCAGACACTCAGGAACGCGGCCACGGGACAGTTCAAACAATATGAATTTCTTTGTTATTTTGTTTCAATTCCATGGCTATCGCTACTTTTATAGGTAGGTTACTTACATATTTAAGTTCATATACCATCGTAAACCCTTCCCTAGTGCAATTTTCTTTAGGAACACACACTGTTTTGTTTCTGCATATTCGTGGCGGACAAAAGCAATCTTTCTGATTTTGAATATCTTCTAAATTCTCACAGTTGCAAATTTTGGAATTCCCTGCTGGAAAATTAATGTTGTACACCGTTCCAGAATTAGGAAGATTAATATTAACAATTATTCTCTGATTGGAAAAAATAGGATCAAGTAATGAACGTAGAAATTCGTAGGCGTTCGTTTGTCTTCTTACGCGATTTTTTGTTTTTCCTTGAGTTTGTTGTACGATGATTAAATTGATTGTTAAAAATATAAATATTATTGATACGAATTTCATATTGCATATATCTGAAATGTAAATTAAAATTAGCATGATATTTATAATAAAATAAATGTAATACACGGGTTATTATTCATTGTTTGTTATTTAAATATATTACTTACAAGATTAACTGTATAATTTTTCTATTTCAACACTATTCTTTCACTAATGAAAACGAGTATTTCTTAAAGATAGTATTCCTTCCAAATTTCCTTGTTCCCCCACTATACAATAAATGTCAATGACGGTTGATATTCAAAAAAATCTGTTGTGGCCAGCACAAGACCTTCCGTTAATTTGATGTATTTTGTACAAATCCCATACCAAAAGTTCTTTGGAAAAGAATCTACAATTCCAATGAAATTATTACACTAACATATATTATGTAAATTGCACTTGACACTGACATCTCTCAATTAGAATTTTTTGAATATATCAACTGTTTCCATGATTATAGCAAAGCTGACTGATTTATGAAAGTTAATCTCAATATAATTCTTTAGCTCTATATCTATTGAATATGAAGGAAAATGTATAATCAAACTGTATAAACAATAATAGTAGTTTATATATCAAGGTAAAGTTCGTCATTATTTACCGAGAGAAAAATAGGACGTAAATGTTTTTGCATTTAATGCTTCATTTATTAAATTTTTCTTTCCCAAATAATACGAGGTGTGGCAATTAAATAACAAGATTGATCTTAGAACCAGGGCATCGAACCGCCAAAAACTGGGTTCGGTTTAGGTTCAGGTTAATTTGTTTTTTGAAAGATGGGTTCGGTGCGGTTCTGATTCAAGCATTAATCAAATTTGCGGTTTTGTTCGCGGTTCAGGTTCGAAATAATGTAAAATGAGAGCCGGAATTTACGCAAAACGCAACAAGAAACGAACACAATTTTCACGAAAAGTCAGCCCAGACAACATCGCAGACGCCTAAGACGTCGATTATCGGCTGTATTTACTTTTCGAACTAAAAATTAACCTGAACCGGAGTTGAACCCCGAACTTGAATGTTAAAATGTTACGGTTTGGTTCCGGTTTTGGTTCGGTTTAGGTTCGGGTTCGATGCCCTGCTTAGAACATTGACAATGTATAAAATTACACAAAACAAATATTGCCATCTTCAATGTAATCTCCTCCCAGAACCCTACACCGCCCGATGCGAATATTCCATTGTTGGAAGCAATGCCTGCAGGCCTTTTTTGTTAGGTTGTTCATAAGCTCTGCCGCTTTTCTATAACTACATCTCGGCGCCGAATTTCGTGCCTTTAGATGCAAAATTACAATTTAAAATAAAAGCAAGGCACATGGCACTACGTCAAGTGAGTACGGTTGATGTACCAACACTGTGATTTTGTATTTCGTCAAAAATGTCTTGCCGGACAGGGCGTTTTGTTCCGGCGTTGTTTTCAGCCCTTTTTCTTCTCACCCGTGCATGAAACCTTCTTGTAATATGCTTGATTAACAAAATGCCCCTCAGGCACCCAATCTATGTGAACAATCACTCGCATTTCGAAAAAAAAACAGTCAGTGCACGCTCGAGGCTCTAATCGTCTCCGATCTCTTTTCTTCCTTCTTTAAATCTTCTAAACTGCTCGAAAACTCGAGTACTAGATAGACCCTCATCACCATAAACATTCTTCAACAATTCGTACATTTCTGTAGCGGATTTTTTAAGTTTCACACAGAATTTCATATTAACTAATATAATTCCGGCGGAGTACGAAAAAGTAGTTAACTTCAATCAAAGGCTACTGCCGAACGGTTTGCCTAATTATCTTGAAATTTTAACAGTGGATGGAGGGAAGATGACAAATTAATATGACATAGCCTGCAATGTTGCCAAATTTACAGGGAAGCCGGAAAATAATAAATATTGTTATTTAATTGCCACACCTTGTATTTATGCATCCCGTGTAACATAATTGTAATGAAATTTGTATAGATCAATAGAATATCACAATAAATAAATACATTATTTATTAAATAAAAATAGCATTTAATGCTTCATTTATTACAATTTTCTTTCCCAAATAATATATTACTTACAATATCAACTGCTCAGTTTCATACATTCAACACTGTTCTTTCTTCTACTGAGAACAAGAATTTCTTAAAGATAGTAAATATTTCTCATTTTCCTTGATTGCCCCACTCACAATACAATAAATTTCAATGACGTTTGATATTTAAATTAAACCTGCTGTGGAAACCACATGACTTCCTTTCTCGCCTATTAAATTATTCATTTTTTCTTAATAACTAAAATATGTATTATGAAAGACCCAATCATAAAATTGCACGTATTTGACATTATTTTTTTTTTGGGACATTTAAAATTCGAAATAATTTTTGGCGTCGGTCAAAACCCGGGGACCACAGACACTCAGGAACACAGCCACGATATCCTATACTGTGTATTACAGATAATTATTGACTTACCTTCATAATGTAAACTTTCTTGTATATGTTGGATTATATTTTCTTCACTACAAAAATAAGAAATATATAGGTGCTTGAAGGAGAATTATACAGGGTGTTAATTAAACAGCGCGCCATAGTTGTTTAACATGGGAAATCACTTTTTTCTTGCGCAAAACTTCCCATTTAAGGAAGTATGTACTTGTTGATAGATAAAATGTATTAACGGATTTCTCGGCGGTGATTATAAGGAATTATATTGTTGTTATTCCATAAAGTAGTTAATTTTATTTAAATTTCAAATATTTCGTTACACATTTTGTAACTTCATCAGGGAATACTAAAATGTACATAATTTTGTAAAAAGGTAAGTTATACAGACAAATAGTTTTAACTGGTGTAATCACTTGACAAATTGATAAATTCAGAAACAATCAATTTTGTTATTATTATTTGTTTGTGCCCTGCACTGATTTACATATTATTGAAAGAATTTAGACTATATACGTAGAAAATATATTACAGAATATTAAAAAACTTGTAAAATTTACTCTGTGAGCGTCACATGTTGGCCGAAAAGAGTGGGAATATTCTAGAATTTATTTTTAGAGAAAAATGTTTCAAATAAATAAATATATCATCACGGCATATTACCCATTTCTGGGTGTGTCAGTATCTACAACACATGTAGACATCGATAATGATGACGATATATTTTACCGTGTGAGCGCTTACCAGGCGTCACCTCACGGGCACTCAAAGCTGGTGTGGAGAGTGCACCACAGGGGTCACTTTTATGCCATTTAAAATTGGAAATATTTGGCGTCTGTCTGGATCGAACCCGGTTCCCCGGGTTCGCGACCAGACACTCAGGCACGCGGCCATGGGACTCCCAAATAAATGTTGTAGAGAATTAAATTCTACATGTTAAACGCCTATGAACCGCTTTTTAATGAATATAAAAACGTATGTCAATTTGAAAGTATTTAATTAATAGTCAATTTAATACGATATATTGCCAAAAATATCTAAAGAAATCAAACCTTTTCTTCTTGAATCTTTTATTTAGAAATAATAAATTATAAAACGATGAATGGCAATATTATATATCCTTCTTTATTATCTTTTCTCTTTAAAATTACATTTCACGATTAATTTTGACAACATGACTTTTGAATTAAATAATGAACAGACATACGTTTCTGTGTTCATAGCCTACTCCGAATTTTTTTCTGAACACACTGGATCGAATTCAGTACTCTTCTTTAACTAAAGAAGCTTATCTAAAAATAACAAAATAAAGAGAGACATATACAATAATGCATTAATAAGAAAAAGATGCAAGCTGTTTCCATGGTTACTAGAGACGATCACTAACTTAAAGAAGAGTTCTGAATTCGGCCCACTGTATATGGGATATAAAAGATATATACAGGGTGTTAGCAATAAGTTCTTTATTGAGTATTACAAGAAGCTACTTATAGAAACATCAGTCTTTCTTAAATCCTATCCCATTGAAGCTCAAGTAAATATACACAAAAATAGTTACACATCTTTCTAGCTAAGCGTTCAAAGACATGACATATATAAGTTAAATGTTTTGGCCATACACAGACATAGAGACTTATTCTTATTCTGTGTTCTGTGCTGAAAGCATTTGGTTATAAATGCAACTTTGGTATGACAAACAGAAAGGTCACTTTTAGGTTGATCTAACAATTGCTAAACGGTTGGTTATATGTACCACCACTTGGTTATCATACAGGAAGAGGATTACGATAGATATGTTAATTTTAGAAGGGCCCCTATCAGCTTAACAGATAAAATATAGTTGTATATCAGCATATTATAGAGTAAGTCTAAAATAGGTGGTGATAAAAATAGTGAAATAAATTACTAAAGAAATCTGACATTTTTTTCTGATCACGAAATAAATTATAGAAACCATTTCTGGAAACACCGTAATTAATAATCACTCGATATGAAGGCTCTTTACAACAGTATGTTTATTTTTTTGTTTTTCAATTTATTTTAATAACATTTTTACAAGGAAAAACACCTATTCAAGTATTTACGAATAGTAGGTTCATGTAAGATAGACAAAATTATTTCCAATAAAGTTGTCGGTCATAATCTTATCATTAAAAAATCTGTTGTGGCCAGCACAAAACCTTCCGTCAATTCGATGTATTTTGTATATATCCCATACCAAAAGTTCCTTGAAAAATATTCTGTATATCCTATAAAATTGTAACACGAATACACTATTTTTTACAAATTCCATACCGAAAGTTCCTTTCCCTATTTTATTAGGGGTCGCTGTTTCTTACTCTTCTCTTTTAATCATTCCTGTCCAACGCATCTTCTTCACACAATTCTTCCTCTCTCAAATCATCTGCTACACAGTCCTTCCATCTTCTTCACTTTGGAGGGACACTCTATCACATTCACACATAACTTTCTGACCCTATACTTTCAACTTTGGTTTTGCATTTGACACTGACATCTCTGTCAATTAAATTTTTCTGAATATATCTGTTGTTTTCATAATTTTAACAAAGCTGACTAATTTTTGAAAGTTAATCTCTCTTAATGTCTCTATAACTCTATATCTATTGAATATGAACGAAACTGTATAATCAAACCGTATCGAGAATAAGATATTCTTTCATATTGATAATCACAAAATGTCGAAAAATAATATTTAACTGCGTTTTTTTAAGAAAAACTGTTAAAAACTTCAAATAAGGGTACTTCCGGTGGATCAATTATAACCAAAATCTAATCAACTCTTCATATGGATGTAAAGAAGAGGAATACGAAAGAATTATAATTTTTAGATTTGTAGTATTGGAGTTATCGTAGGAGAAAAATTTGTCACACACGGACACATACACACACACATACAGACATCATCTTAAAAATGGTATATTCGTATTGTAGAGACCCTAAAACGTGCTTATTCATTAAAAACTCACCACCGAATTTTTTGACCAAAGACAATACCTCCCTTACCTAAAGGTGACGGAAGGTAAAAACAAATTAATAACTAAGTAAATTACATCGTTCGAGTTTGTTTATCGCTTCGCTTTTGTCTATCTGAGATGTACCTACTATTCGTAAATACATGAACTGGTGTTTTTAATTGTAAAAATGTTATTAAAATGAATTGAAAAACGAAAAACAAACATACTGTTGTAAAGAGAAAAAAACACTCTATCGAATGGTAGAGTAAAATTAATATGTTCCCATTTAAAAAAAATACGCGGACAAGCGTAACTCAAAAACAATTGAAGAAAAATAAAATTCAGGTATTCTCAAATGTAGTTCAAAATTTCTTAAAAAACTTTTGTATTGAACATAATTTCCTGAAATGAATATTAACGACAATAAATCGCCGTCTCCATACTTTTAACTAACCCTGTATATATGCTGATATATATTTCCTAAACTAGATTATTAAATAATTAAAAAATGATATATATATTTACAATTATAAGAATATATATAAAAATTATGCTGGAAAGATAATTTATAAATCACTACAAAAAAGTAAAATAAGATAATTATTAAATTAATATAAAATACAGACTAGATTTTTAGATATTTTAGATACACAGATGTCACACATTAATTTCTTCTTGAATCGTTATTTTAGAAATAGAAATAAATTAGATAGATAACGGTAAATGACTTTTGAATTGAAAAATGATCAGACATACGTTTCCGAATGGGCTACTTGCGTATCTTTTTTTATTTAATATTTTTGAAGATAAGGTAAAAACTTGCTACCCATATTTTTTCTTTTGACAAAATTTTTATTAATTAGCCAGAAAAAAATAATGAAATTTGATTATTTGAATTCCCGCCATGTATGACATAGAATTACGCCGCATCAATGAATAGTCGTAAAGTCACAACGTGATGCCGTCCCATAGTAATGGTGTGTTTGTGCGGGTAATGTAGATCACCTGTTTGACGTTTCAATAATAGTTTGGAGGTTAGTATTTTAGTTTATCTTTTTGGTATGGACATTTTAAATTACAAGTAACTACCTATGTGTTTATTTATTAAGTAATTAATGTATTTGAGAGACCAGAGAGAGAGAAAAATGAACTAATGTCAAATTCAAATTAAAACTTTGTCGCGCGCCATGCCATCTATTGATAACATTCTTAAACATGCTTCCCCTCCCCAGTTCAATATAAAGACGTCACAGAAAATTTTCTTTCTTAATTTAGTAATAAATAATTATTTTAAAATAAAATTTATATTTTTATATATGTTTTCAATATAACTTTACGTATATAGTGACAGAAATCGGATTTTCAGTACCACGCAAGTAGGCCATTAGGTTTTTTCTGAACACACGCCAATCATTATGTTACAAATGACATATTTTAGTTTTGAAATAATATTTAACCAATTCTTAAAAAAAAATAACATATGACATATAAATATAAAAAAATAAATAAATAAGAATAATTAATTGGCCCTTCTAACATGTACACTTGTTGATAACCAAACCTACGTGTAAAATGTATAAACATACAAAAGTGTATACTGTATATAGTAGAATACGTTAATTGAAATTTCTTATTATGAATTTTCCTATTTGAATATTTTCTATACGCGAATGATTGAAGTATGATTGATTGAATTTCCTAACAACCCTGTCCGAATATGATTAATATAATATATAAATGCAGTATTTCATCACCATTAGGAATGATATAGTAAAGAAATAAATAATATACAACAACATAAATATAAATAAATATATCATAATATGTCGCCAAACTTCCCAAAAAGAAGTTACAGAATATAAATAAATTAGTTAAATTGGGTCTTCAACATTTCCAGATTCATAACTCAATAAATAAGAATTGGAGAATACAGATAAATTTCCCGGATAATTTTACCAAAATAACATTAATTTTTTAATTCTTACACTAAAGATACAAAACTAAACAAAGTAAAAATATTAGTTACATATTGTAGATTATTAGCTCACAACCCAAAAATAGGAGATTCCATTCATATCGAATTTTTGTATAAATTATATGTATAATTCTGAACTTTTTTTTATTTACTTTTCTCTAAATTTAATCGGTCAGTAACTATAGCAAAAAATAACATTGTGTCTCAATAAGCTTGCTCACTATTGGTAACTTTTTTATTTGAGGAGGTACGAGGTTGGTTAAATGAGCAAAATTGTGCCATTTTATATTAGAAAATTGGTCATGTAGACAAAATAAAATTTGTGTCAGCGGTTCTCAAAATTTGGGACAATATATATATTTTTTATTATCTTATTGGAAAGAGTATTTTTTTCTCTTTCCAATAAGGTAATGTTGTTTATGTACAATTTTTTCAAATAAACGAGTTATTTACGGTTAAAAATTTAAATTTTGTAAACTATTTTATTAGTTTTTTAGTCAAGTAAGCCATGGAAACAATTGATTCTTTGTTTGTTTGACGTTCAATAATTTCTCCCGTAAAGTTCTCTGTGTTTAATAATGTTTAATAACTTTACAAATGAAGAAAAGTTAGATATGATCGTGCTATATGGAAAGTTATTATATCTAGACACCAGTAACGTAGAACGGTCGGCTCTTTTTCCAAAAGAGTTTAAATGTGCGAAAAAAATAATGGTGTTCAATTTGAATATTTTCTTTGTTTTGTTATTACTGTAAAATAAATTAATAAAATAATAATTTTATAAAAGACAATTGTTTCCATAGTTTACTTGACCTAAACTAATAAAATATAATTTTTATCTTTAAAGGTAAATAACTCTTTTATTTGAAAAAATTGTACATAAACAACATTACCTTATTGGAAAGAAAAAAAAATACTCTTTCCAATAAGATAATAAAAAATATATAGTTCCATTTAAAAAATATATATATTGTCCCAAATTTTGGGAACCACTAACACAATTTTTATTTTGTCTACATGACCAATTTTCTAATATAAAATGGCACAATTTTGCTAATTTAACCAACCTCGTATCTCTTCAAATAAAAAAGTTACCAATAGTGAGCAAGCTTATTGAGACACCCTGTATTACGGATTTAAAAAAATTAAAATAAAAAATCGTGGAATCCCCCATTACAAATTAGGATAATATTACAGGAGAATAATTCATATTTGTGCCCAATTTAAACGAATATAAACAAAAACCGATAAAGTCCTTTGTTGAAGTATTCCCTAACTTACCTATCTAACCATTTTTCCATATCACGTAGTGCTATCTACTAAGGACATTTGTGAGTGAAAACCACTCGGTTTGTTCCTTAGTTAGGTCCAAAGAAACCAACTCTAAAGTAACGCCACCTAAAAATTCGTTTTCTTGCAGTGGATCGTGGTTCCAAACCGTAGCTTGGAGTGTGCGCATTTTTATTATGTCCAGAGAAAGGCGATATTCCAACTAAAAGAAAAATATAAACATATAAATGGCCCTAAAGGATCAATGAGAATTTAAATAAATGAAAAAAGAAATTATGAAAAATTTAATGACACCGGCATTTTTAACATGACCAATGGAATAGGCTATTCCACAGTAATCAAAAATAGTAAAAGTTTATTGAAAATAAGAATGATAATAGTTAAAGGATAAGGAAAACCATATTTCTTTTATTATAAATTATTCCTTCTAGAAGACACGGGGAGTTTTGCTTTTGATGATGCAGGACATGTGACATGTGTATGAGTGTTTGAGCGAATAGGATCCAAGTATGACCTCCGATTTTGAGAAGCCCCGCCCTAACTAAGAATATACTTCTTCGGGTGTGTCGGATCTGTTCGGTTGCTGTTCGGGTGACGTTCTAATTTCTTTATTTTTATAAAATGAGAAAAAAAGTGAAATAAATTAAGTGAAATAATTTATTTTATGTCTCTAATAATGAATTATAATATTACAATTTTAATATACATTATTTTGTAATTTGTCTAATAACTTTTCGTGGTTTGTGAACCACTGTTTGTTTACTTCTGGTATATTCACATTACCTACGTCACAATGCAGATTTAAAATTCGGATCGTAATATCTCGCTTATTTGGAGGAATTTTTAACTCGGACTTTCACATGTGGTCTTATATTTTTATGTATTTCAAGAAAAAAATTTAATAAAAAAATGTCGTGGAATAGCCTATTGGCAACAATATAAACACAAATGACATTTGACAATTACTTGACAGTCAAAACTTATGTAGAAAATGTAGCGCATGTTCCAGTTTTTCTTGAAAAAGTCTATTCATTTGTCCCTCATGCACTCATGTCATTGTGCGAGAGAGAAAACTTTACAAGTCACTTGAAAAGAAAAACTTCATCGTGTAATGCACGCTGAAGAATATGAAGTTAGCAGAATTGGAGCCATGACGTCACGATATTAGTAAATAATTCTGAATTGTTTTTTTTTTAATAAAATACTTTAAAATTGAATATTATCTTATTCATAGTATAATTACAATATACTTAAGGCTTAAGGCATTTTTATTAAATTATCTTATACACGTATTTCAATACAGATAAGTCATAAAGAAAGTAGTATTAAAACAAATAACAAAAATTGTACATAAAAAAATTGTATATCTTTTAATAATATGTATATTGTGTATATTTAAAATTCTAAAAATATAAAAATAGTTATCTTGTAAATCCAAAAGGATTAAAATATATAGAATAGATTAATAATTATTATTTATGTTCTTTGATATGCTGATTAAATTTTAAACTAAAAATTTCCTCTGCTTCACAGAAATTTTAGTTTGCAGTCACATTTAAATAATTTAAAATATCCTTTAACGTAAATTTCATGTTATTAAACGTACGTCAGGATTGTGACGTCACAACTAGGTTATATAATGGCGGGAAATTTAATTTGAAACGCCAAATGGGTTTCGTACAAATGCAAAATATAAAAACTATTCTTACCATTTCCATGAAAGAGGGATGACAATTCCTCTTGACAACTTTAGTTTTCCTTTTTGTAGATTTTGTCGGATCAGGCAGCAAATAAACCTTAACATAAGTCGAGGGTTCTTGAGCGTTGGACATCACTGGTAAACTTCTAACATGGTGGACCATTACAGAAAGGGCACCACGTTGATAGTGCAATGTTAATTTTAGTTGGCCAAGAACTCGACTGGCGTCGCGTCGGCTACCGCGAGCTACAAGAAGGGAAATATTATTTTGCAAACGATTGAATGCATAATACTTTAAATTGTTTTTTCTAATCCAAATAAACAAACTTTTATACAGACGCCAAATATTAAAGTGACCCCTGTGGTGCACTCTCCACACCAGCTATGAGTGCTCGTGAGGTGACGCCTGATAAGCGCCCACACGGTACAATATATCATCATTACCGATGTCTACATGGGTTACCCAGAAATGGGTAATATGCCGTGATGATATATTTATTTATTTATTTAACAGATTTTCGAGGAAGAACAAAATTTAATCCAAAGTTTCGTATATTTTTTGGAGGGGCCGCGCCGGTTGCTCAACCGAGACCGAGAAAATTTGTAGAAATGGAGGAAGATAATATTTCAAATGGTAGTGAAACGTGTGCTTAAATTTTGTAAATAAGATTCGAATTAAGTTTTGTATATATAATTTACAAATAAAGTTTATAATAATAAGGCTTCTAAAAGAATTTTTATATGACTTTTAAATACTAATTTTAAAATTATTAAGGTATTATTTTTTAAAGAGCCTTAAATTTGATAATATCACGAAACATCCATTAGATATTTTACAATTAAATGGTCCCGTGGCCGCGTGCCTGAGTGTCTGGTCGCGAACCTGGGGGAACCGGGTTCGATCCCGACAGACGCCAAATATTTCCAATTTTAAATGGCACAAAAGTGACCCCTGTGGTGCACTCTTCACACCAGCTATGAGTGAGGTGACGCCTGATAAGCGCCCACACGGTAAAATATATCGTCATCATTACCGATGTCTACATGTGTTGTAGATACTGGCACACCCAGAAATGGGTAATATGCCGTGATGATATATTTATTTTATTTATTTATATTAAATAAAACTATGAAGTTAACATATTTGTATTAACGAATAAAATAGACATGTTAATATTTTTTGCAATCCTCAAAACGCCAGCACGGTACAAATATGTCATCAATATTTCCGATATCTGCTTACAACGCAGATTGGCACACCCAACAATGAGTAATATTTCAAAATTATGAAATTACAAAATAAATGTTTATATTGTTTAACATGCAATTCAATTGTAAAATAGACTTAAAAATAAATAAATACTGATATAAATCTACAATCTATTTCAATTTAAATGACACGTAATTGTTTTAAAATTTCACAATATCGATATAATGAAAAACTTTGTCCATTCTTACCTTTAGATTTCCTGTTGAACAGTTCCATATTTTGTTGATCTCTTAATAACGGATGGAAGAAAGTGTATACCAAATCAGAATGCGCTATTTCATCTGCTGTTACAAATAACGAATCGATGAAGAATTTAATGTCGTGGAACCGTTTTTGTGCGACTTGTTTAATATTGGAACGGCCCATATGTATTCCAGTAGGCAAACTGCAAAAAAGTAATTTATACATTATACGCCAAATATTTCGAATTTTAAATGGCACAAAAGTGGCCCCTGTGGTGCATTCTCCACGCCAGCAATGAGTGCCCGAGAGGTGGCGCCTAGTAAGCGCGCGCACGGTACAAATAGTCATATCATTACCGATATATCAGAAATATGGGGTCCCGTGGCCGCGTGCCTGAGTGTCTGGTCGCGAACCTGGGGGAACCGGGTTCGATCCCGACCGGAGCCAAATATTTTCCAATTTTAAATGGCACACAAATGACCCCTATGGTGCACTCTCCACGCCAGCTATGAGTGCCCGTGAGGTGACGCCTGGTAAGCGCCCACACGGTAAAATATATCGTCATCATTACCGATGTCTACATGTGTTGTAGATACTGGCACACCCAGAAATGGGTAATATGCCGTGATGATATATTTATTTATTTATTTATATATCAGAAATGGGTAATATATCGTGATGACATATTTATTTATTTATTTATTTACAGAGAATTTATTTTAAAATGCAACATTATGGTTCATCACTTCCATGGTTACTCACTATTGTCAAAAAATGACAGCAATGTAATATTTGTCCATTTTAAAATGCAACGTTATAAATAATATTGCAGCACAGGAGATACCTCCAAAACATCACAAATGGTGTCAATTCTTATTACGACCGACTAGAATATTGCCAAAGAGTGATTGGGGGTATTTTTTAACATTTATTCCATGAACGTTATGAATTTTTGTAAGCTAAAGTTTGTTAAGATGTACAACATTCATATTTTGATTATTTGTTAATCATATGTAGGCTAATTTACTGGAAATTAGTTTTAATAATACAAAACTACAAATTTTGTATGTTACATTTTAAAATGGACAAATATTAAATTGCTGTCATTTTTTGACAATAGTGAGTAACCATGGAAGTGAATCACCATATGTTGCATGTTAAAATAAATTCCCTGTAGATATAATAGCGTTGGTTTAGATAGGGATGTAAATTCTGCCCTTTGATTGGTCAGAATGCAAACCTAGTTTACAAAAACGAAAAAAATATCACCTGTCAGTTGTAAGTTATCAAATAAAATCTACAGAATACAGTGATGTTTATCGATGATTTGTTGAAATTTTTAATGTTCAGGTCTTGTGTTTTTACGGATAAAATATTTATTATTGACAAAGTTTTGTTTCACGAATTTAAATTATCATGTGAAAACGGTCGGCTCTCAAGTGCCATCTACTATTTTTTACGTGAAATAACACTGTATTTCCCTATATTACGGATTTCAAGCAGACACCTGGTATAAAATTTCATTATTTACAATTTATATCCGATATAATCCTAATACTATATCTAATCATTAAAAAAATATATTATCATAATGTTATTCTTACAACAAAACACTTTTAAAAACCTAGCAGACTTATCAAAGTTTAATATCTTATCAATTTGCCAACACATCTGATAATAATTTGTCAATACTCTATTTCCAATATTTGACTAACTTCAATGTGACATGTTTTTGATTTAATATTTTAATTTTCGTTAAAATGGGTGCAGAAATATTACATAATTCTTTGCAATATAATTGTAAGTTAAATATAATATATGATTAATACAATTTTGTAAAAATCTATAATTTTTCTTGTAGTGAAATCATCATTATGGGATATCAGTTTAATTTCAGTGTTTTGTATGTGTTGCGTCGTATTTCTTGGACTGAAATTGAAATGGTTCCGAGCTCAGTTAAGATTTGGAGATAGTTCACATTATAAAGACACCGCGCCAGTGCAGGGAGTAGGGTTTAAACTCAAAACTAACCCCGAGGACTTTCAAGTATATAGAATTACTTCAGGTATACTCAAAAACATACTTTTATTTCTATAGCACATTTTAAAGCGTGCTTTTGTGTACTCAAAATATGAAATAATACTTTAACGCCATTAATTTTTATTTAAATTAAATTATATAGGGTGGTGCGCTTAAGACGCTCCACTCTTTATTACTTTGAAACGAATTGTGATAGACATACCCGGTTTACGCTAAATGTTTAACATCTACGGGCCACATTTTATTAATATTTTTGTTTTTTTTACCGTTTTAAAGTTAGAAACAATAGTTTATATAGCGTGTTTTTAAACTATAGACAGCACAAGACGAAGTCACATTTACACCGCTATAAGTTACCAAAAAAAGTCACTAGATTTATTTGGCGGGAGAATTGAAATGTTATATTTATTCATATAAAATCATAAATACATAACTTTTAATTATAAATTAATTAATTGCACTCTTTTTTTGTAATTCCTTGATGAAAAATTTATATATTATAACTGTTTTTATTCGTGAAATATCACAAAAAGAGAAATGAAACAAAAAAACACGTGCAAATTTGACAACTACTGGGAGTTTAACATTTCAATTACGTTTGAAGGTTAACTTGAAATTTCGTCTGGTTAAATGCGGCTTCACGAAATAGCGCAGTAGCCAATCACAGGCTTTGATTTTCTCACTAGAATTTTTAGTTACTGTCTACAGGTGTCTCAGGACGAGCTTACACTATCTATATTTGAAATACTATTTAATATAATTTAACGAAATTTGGTATCTAGGGGTTATCCAACATGCCCGTTTTAACTAAAATATTTTCAAAGCAGTAGCACTTCCGGTTTGACCGGAAATTGACCTCAACTTTCTTATTTTAAATGGAATACGCTATATTTTATTTTACCATTGAATGCAGCGAAAAATTTTACATATGAAACAATAAAAACATTTTACTCATGATCAACTACTTCCGGCGTTATTCAACTTTTTTTGATTTTTTGTCTGAAATCCGGCACATTTTCAAAACTCTGTATATCGGGAACGAGATCGAATTTTTATAATCTGAAAAAAGACTTTTATAAAGGAGACTTTAAGCTACATTATCCATAGAAGAATCGTCGATTATTTATAAAAATGTGACGGGTACGTTACACCAAAATTACAGTTGACAAACTTCAAAAAAGACAATTTTTTTAAATGGAACCCCCCCCCCCCCTTTTTTGTTACATAAATGTACGACAAAAAATAAGGGTACTTTATGTAACATGTCCTATGTTGAAAGTTGATAGAATTTCAGTAAATTAGAAAAACATGTAATCTGGGTATAATTATTTTATTAATAGACGATAGACGACGTTTTTAATGTAACCCCAAACAAAAAAATCAAGTGGAGTTAAATCGGGTGAACGAGGAGGCCACCTATGTGGTCCATTATTTGCCAGCCACCTATCTTCAAAAATTGTTTCCAAAAAAGTATTTATTCTATGGCTATTGTGGGGTGGAGCGCCATCATGCTGGTACCATATTAAATTCCTTTGATCCAACGGCAAATTATCTAAGAAATCAAGTAGATGAGTTTGTAAAAACAAACATTGTTTTTCCATGGCTTACTTATCCGTATTTTTTTGTTGGGGATATTTAAAATCAATTATTTTTAAAACTCCACTTGTTAATCTCCAAGATTTAGAAAATAGAATTAGAAGAGAGTGTCAAAGAATTCCAAAATAACATTTCGGCGTTTGCAAATAGCATTTAGTAATAGATTGTACCATTTGAGCATTTGTTCTAAGGTTTTAAATTAAATTAAAATATTTTATCAAGAGTTACTTGTCTCAAAATATTTCTTGTATTATAGTAGTAATAATTTTTGTATATTTATAGAATTTGCGACAATGTCAAATCAAAACCCACCAAAAATAAAAGAAAATGGATTTTCAGCAAAAATTGGAACAACTATATCAGCTCAACAAAATTCCAACTTAAACATAATTAAAATAAAACAAAAATCGTCAACTACTAACGTTGCTAACATAAATAAAACATATAGCAAACCAGTTGAAGAAAACACATCAAGTGATGAAACAAATACCCAAAACGTACGATTAAAACCATTAGTAGATGAAAATTACGTTACTATTGCACCAAAACATCCACAAGAAACCATTTCTAACCACCAACCAGATTATGAAAACCATCCATCAACGGCAAAACCAATTATCAAGAAGCAAACTTTAGATAAACCAAAATCGGTCAATTTTGAGCCACAACCTGTGGAAATTACCAATCCGAATGCCAAAAAATATTCCCAAATCATCACAGGAAAGTCAAAATCAAAGATAAACGAACATAATGACGACCTATCCCATTATCCAACCGCGACAATTTCCAAAAACCATGCTAGGAATCCCCTAGGCGCCCAGCGGTTCACAAAGCCGGTAGAAAACGAAGATAAAATTAAAATAAAAATAGTAAACGAAACGCCGAAGAAAGAAGCGAAAGAAGAGGAATATGATAATGGATATTTTATGGCGAATAATTACTCAAATGCTGCTAGTATATTTTTTGGAGGAAGCGCGCCGGTTGCTCAACCTAGACCGAGAAAATTTGTAGAAATGGAGGAAGATAATATTTCAAATGGTAGTGAAACGTGTGCTTAAATTTTGTAAATAAGATTCGAATTAAGTTTTGTATATATAATTTACAAATAAAGTTTATATTAATAAGGCTTTTGAAGGAATTTTTATATAACTTTTAAATAATGGCTATCAAAAAATCAGTACCTATGTAAAATGTGGGCAAATGTGAAGGCTAATGTAAGAAAAAAGTCATTGAAGAAAAAGGCTTCTGTTTATAGGACTGGCGGTGGTGCACAAAAATATTAAAAATAAATATTTGGAACAAATAATTTACTTGTCGCGGAGTTTTAATATTTTCGACAAAATCAATTTTCACAGTATCTACGACGTTAACGTCGCCAAAATTAGGGAAATCCTGTAAATCCATATAGAATATTGTTGAACGAATACAAACAAAATAAACCCTGGGGCGCGGGCAGCCACGTGACTTTGACAAGTGCTTGTAGGGCCCAAACAAGGAGTAAAGCTTGTGTACTTTCCCTGTGTTGCCAAATGAATTTAAGTGTAAAATTAATAAATAAAATTGTAAAACTAGTTATTATTAATGAATATCATGTTGTTTTATTTTCTAACACATGAACTTAATTTTTAATAGTATGTTGTGTTATTAGGTGTAAAAGTAAAACTTTATGTAGCGAGCATGTAAGTTTGAACGACGAGCTTTAGCGAGTCGGACAATTACATGCGAAGCACACAATGACACTTTTACTCCGAATAACACATTAAATTTTTTCTTCAAACGTATATATTTAAATAAAATAATTACAACTTGACGTTACAATAATTATAAATATTTTACGTGAAGGACGTTTGCTGATGTCAATTGCTCTGTTGCTATGGATACATTCGTGTTTGTTCACTTTTTGTTATAAACATTCAAGTGAAAATTTTCACGTTTTGACGTTTAAATAAAAACTATGCAATTTTATATTCTCCTTATGTGCAATTATATCAGAATTTAAAGTATTGCCATGTACGGCCGTTAAAGTTGTTCAATCGGATGGAAATTCAACAATAAGGCTGAAGAATATGATATGCCGAGGAATCGCTGAGAAACAACATGAACTTTTTTATCACTTTAATTCTAAGTATTCTTATCGTCATTACCAAAATGTAAGTCTGCTATTTTATAATATGTTATTTTGTTAAATATAAACTGTTTATATTTCAATTTGTAAATTATTGTAAATTATCAATTCAAATTTGACAGCTGTTTGAGGTTTTTAGTAACTTTATTCTTAGTAGAGTGAATTTGGTCTTAATGTTCCATATATTTATTTAAATGTTAAATACAAGTCATGTACGTTTCGGGCAAAAATTAGCCCATCTTCAGCAATAATAACATATAAATTTTCACATTTATGAAATCCAATTATTAATATATTTACAGTTTATGTGAAAAAATCATATCCATGATTTATAATCATAACAGGAACGATGAAAAATAAACTGGCATAAGCTATCACCATGGCGACAGGTGAAGCTTCATCTTGTACTTGTTCCAATTCATTGACGCGATTGGCGGTATTTCTTAAGGATATATGTACTATTACTTAATAATTCAATAAAAAATATTAAATGTACTTCCCATAAAAAACTTTCAGTAATGTTAGTAAAACTGTTAGATTTTTGACACTAGCATTTATCACAAAGTTAAAGAATTTAAAAATGTGACTCACCTATGTATTTTGGCTAAGGGAAAATGCAGGCACAGCTTTTGATGCAACTCACAAAATTCTTTATAAGTTCTGAATATATTATTTGTATGTGGTTGTCCTTCTCTCGAAACTTCTAATATATAAACGTAGTACTTGTCTGGATCATATCTTTTTTCATATCCACAAACTCTTACGAAAAGAAGTTTGCCTTCTTGTGCTTTACTAAAAGAAAAACATTAAATAACTAGAGGCTAATCCACAATTTTTTTATACTATAATATTTTTTTTCCTTACTTGTAAGTTTTAGGAACGAAGGACAATAGTTCGCCATCTCCATGATCTCCTGTGAATCTAAGTTGAGCCAAATTGTGCAAAAAGAAATTGAACTGAGTGAACCAACTCTTTAGGGAACTTTGTATCATTCTGGCGAAAAGGGCAGCTGCTTCCGGGTTGCTTTTATCCGGAAGTAAAGCATTCCGGACGTAACTAACTGCTTCTGTAGTTACGCCAGGTATACCCGAAGACGCCATCTATAAAATATTAATTTATATATCTCCAAAAGAAGCATTTGAGTAGAAATGTGACTTACAAAAGTGAAGAGACTTAAAATAAGATTTCCATTGGCCCGAACAATATTAAAGGCTTGGCAACATAAATCTACAAATTTATGGAATCTTGCAGAGGGTCTATCGCCGCCATTTATCACAAAAGCCATGTCTGAAGTTAATACAAAAGGTGTGCGATCGCTAAAAAGAATAAAAGATGTCAAGTTATGAAAGAGATATGTAAGATATATTACAAAAAATATGTCGCGGTGACCTGGCAATACCTCCTATGTGATCAGGGCCGACCCTAGGTCAATCGGCGCCCTGTTCAAGATTCTCGATGCATTTATATATGAAAATGAAATATTTTACTCCGATTCACTCCAAATTTTTGGCGCCCTGTTCGGGGGAACAGTTCCAACACGTGTCGAGTCGGCCCTGTATGTGATTTTAAAGTTACGGGGATTATTTCAAAAGATCCGCAGAATCCAAATCTACTAACAACATATTTTCTTTGAATATAGCAGAGGTATATCCAAGTCACCCACGATATAATAAATAAAAATAGATTTTTATAAAACTAATGCCCAGTTTTATAAACAAATAAAAATGTCTGTTTTATAAAATAAGTTGCAGAGTAAAATAAGTATTTGCAGAGTAAATATTTTATTCTAGTGATTTACCGACAGAGACATCGTTTATTATTATTCAAACGTCAAAATAAAGTGTCATAAAGTGTCAGTTCTCATTAAAAATTGAAAAAAAGAGAGAACGGCGAAAGAATTATACTGAAATAGATAAAGCGAACATGTTAAGAGATAAAAAATATATTAGTATTATTGAAAACAAGCAGACAGACGTAGCAAGCGTCAAAAGCAAAAATAGTACATGGGATGAGATTTGTAAAGAATTTAATGCAGTTTTACAAATAGGTCCCCGGAATAGTGTTCAAATGAAACTGTTATATGGCACATTGTATTTATGTTAGCTTGGAGTAGTTGGGTTTTGTACAGGTGTTAATAAGTAATTTTTACAAGGGTATCCACTATCCCCTAACAAGTAGCAATTACCAAATTCTCCGTTTTCAAGCCTAGCTCTTATTAATGAATTGTTAAATATGTTGCTGTCGTGTGCGGAACCAGGCCATCTAGTAACAACAACCATTATTTTTAGATTTGCTGAACATACCATTTGGCAATTCACAGAAAACCAACCTTTTTGGTTTCTATAAATTTCTTCGTTCTCTATAAAATAATTAATTTTGACATGTGTCAAATTTATTCTACAGAATAAAATTTACTTCCTCGAAAATCAGTGGAGTAATTTGTTCTATAGATTTACTTAGCTAGTATTTTTATTCTTGCTTTATAAAACGAAAATCTCCGGAATAAACTATTTTACTTCGAGAATAAATTTTACTTTGCTAGTAATTTACTTATCCATCTTTTATAAAACTGGGCATAATTAAAATGTACAGGATGGAACAAATTCGAGTTCTTTGTATGAAACACTTTTTTATCAAGCACGCTACAGAAAATTGGTGTAGGTCTTTATGGGCCAACTTTGTGAGACAACTTTAATAGACACTACAGGAATTTTCGATCGTCTTTTGTTTTTGAGCTGTAGGCTAAATCTTGATTTTCACTTATTTTGCAAAATACCTCATAACTCGCTTATTATAAAAAATAAAGAAAAAAGATAATTTGTACGCTGTTTTATACGTAGAATAACGTGATTAGATTTTTTTTAAATTTAATAATTCTCGAGATATAACACGAACATAATATTTTTTAAATGGGATCATAATGTTGAAAATAGTATAACAAATCTACGTTCTATGTTTTAAACATGAGTAAAACACGAATTATTAATTTTTTGAGGGTCAAAAATAGTAAATTTATTAAGAAAATTCTGAAACCTTGTATTTCTACCCTATTCCAATATGAAAAGAAGCCATTAGATTTTGGTGTAAATCAGATAACCGGAAATGGCACTTTACCTGAAGCTCATAATGGTTTTTCTTCAAAAAATACCATTAAATGCCATTTTTTCGCATTTTACGTCTTATGAAATTTAAAGATTATTGAATTTTCTACAGCACTACATTAATACTTTTTCTATATATTTTACAGATAAATTTAAAAATAATTTTTTTTATTAGTCGCGAAGCCTAAGATAAACACAATAATTCCTTTGTTACACAGTTCATACTTCAAATGAATGTAACTGGCAGTAAATGTCACTGTCAAAAAACTAATCACTTCAAATTAATAATAGTGACATTTTAAAAAGAAAATAGTAAATAAAGCAATAGTTTTATGCAATGGAACAGTTTGCAGCGTTAGTAAATCCGTAGGTATGTATTTAAATTAATAAAAATTAAGTAGCGGGAGGTTTTGTGTTGGCCACATCAGATTTTTAATGTTATTTTCATTAGTTCTATTCATTTTTCTACCATATATTTCGAATTGCATCAAAGTCAAAGTGGATAAAAAATTACCTAACTAATCCGAAAACGTGAATTATTAATTTTTTGAGTTGAGAAAATGAAATTTATAAAGAAACAATTGAAAAATTCAATTCCACATCATCATTTGTTTACTCTGATTCTATATCTATTAATTAAATTCTCAAATTTATTTTCAGTTAATTATTTTATTAATATAAAAATAAAATATAAAGTTTCCTACCGTTTGAAGTTACCAAACATTTGTGCGTCTCCTAAAAACTTCCCAAAATCTATATGAAAAACATGTCCAGAAGTTTTGAGCATTATATTATCATTATGTCTGTCACATATTCCTAATATGTACGTAACTACGCTGTACCCTGCACACGATGCTACAAAAATAAAACATTGTCAAATATATCTTCAATAAGCTTCATAAAATAATGCCCATATTCATAAACACTCGTAAAATTTCAAAACGGCTCGTTATAATTTTTGACAAATAAAATTTTGATTTTTCTTTCAATGTCGACTGTTTTTACTGGATAAATATTATAACGAACCGTTTAAAAATTTCACGAGTGTTTATGAATACGGGCATAAGTTAAAAATAATAATTTTATTACCTGTAAAGTTTTCTCTGGCCCTTTCATATTCCAGTTCTGAAGGATTATGTTTCGCCAACCACTCAGCGATTGGTTTATCTTTAAATGAACCTGTGAGACCCCATTCTACTTGAATTTTGCGCAAAGTCTCTGCGTTTGTCACCATTTCAATCATTCCTAATAATAATTTTTAAAAAATTATTTGTTTTCACATGTTTTAGTAAATATTACCTCGTTTAAGGCCTGTTGGAACGCAACCAAAAGTAACCATTTTCAAATCTAAACCTTCTCTCAACCATAATTTGTCCATAATTCGCACCATTTGTAAAGTGAGCATGTCTTGTTGAAGATCATCGCCAACCTATCAACAATAAAAAGTTTAATTTGACCAAATTGTTAAGCGTGCATTACACTACATCTCGGCCCCGAATTTAGTGCCGTTTAACGCAGATTTACAATTTGGGAATAAAAGCAAGTTACATGGCACTAGATCAAGTGAGTACGGTTGATGTACCAACACGGTGATTTTGTATTTTGTAGCGGATTTTTTAAGTTTCACACAGAATTTCATATTGATACTAACATAATTCCGGCGGAATACAAGAAAGTAGTTAACTTCAATCAAAGGCTACTGCCGAACGGTTTGCCTAATTATCTTGAAATTTTAACAGTGCATGGAGGAAAGATAACCATATACCTATTAACTAATATATTGCTAATGCTCGTATCTTTCCCATAAGAATAGGTGAAGGAAACACTGTGAAATGGAAATATCATTTCTGCATAAGTCTATCTCACACAAACACCCAACCGCGAATTATGCGCATGCTTGGAAACCTTTATTGGCTAACGCTGACAGCGTCGCTGGCTGGGCTGCGTTCCAAAATCCTACTCTTAGAGTACGAAATTATTCAAAGTTGTTTCAAAATTAATAACCTTACTCTCAGAGTTTACTCAACCTGTTCCAAAACAGCCAGAGTTTACTCCAAAATGATGTTCTACTTACTCTACTAACGAGGAGGGTATAGAAATTACTCCACAATATTTTCAAACGTAGATGCTCACGATTCTCAACATATGAAAGTAATTTGCCTTCTTGAGGAAGAAAACATGCTTTTGGTTGAAAATAAACATAAGTAAATACGTTGGCGTGTATTACGAGCATACTTTTATAATAAAAGCGCTTTTATGGAGCGTACTTACACATTATATTAAGGAGAGTGCTCCTTAAAAGCGCTTTTATTACGGGCTTGACATTAATGTTGTAATTATAAGTATTTTTGTTAGTTTTTTCAATTTTTTACTACAACAAAACTCTCATTCGTTCCAAAACAAAACACATCATACTCTACGCCAAAACTCGGTATTCTTGGTTTTGGAACGCTGCCCTGGTGATGCAGCGAGCACATGGTTTGATTTTATTTCTGTTTGTAGTTGCACTTCGAAAGCATTTGCTTTGTGTTTCATACAGTAATTTATTGTCACCTAAATAAATTAATCCTGACCAGATTGTATTCCTATTATTTTTACAGTACAACAAAGTACATTATTTAATTCAAATTTAGCACTAGAATATGTCAATGTTTTTTTATTATTACTAATATTTATATTCAAGAATTTACATACAAAATAAATAGTAGGTACATTGTTTAATTTCTCAAATTTAAATTTAAATTTTCTCGCGCTAGTCGTTAATAAACAGAACTCTGTAATTCGCAAAAAGTGATCATGATTTCCTCGTTAGCCAATAGTAGTCGCGGTTTCCAAGCATGCGCATAATTCGCGGTTGGGTGTTTGTGTGAGATAGACTTATGCAGAAATGATATTTCCATTTCACAGTGTTTCCTTCAAGAAAGGAAAGGATCCGCAATATATTAGTTAATAGGTATATGAAGATGACAAATTAATATGACATAGCTTGCAATGTTGCCAAATTTACAGGGAAGCCGGGAAAAAAAATAAATCTCATAAATTCATTGACAATTTTATGAAGGTATAATTTAACTTTTGACACTTTGATATTTTAATTCACGGAAAACTTAAGCGTGTAAATATAATCATAAGTCACTTAAGCACTTTTTAAGTCAATTGAAAAGAAAATTTTCATCGTGTAATACGCGCTTTAAATATATTATTTTCTTTCTTACCTTGAAGATGGCAGGAACTATAGTTGAATCCGGAGCCAAGAAATTTATCTTCAAGGGCAAAGTATTTGAAGGAAAATAGGAACAAGTTCGTACTTGAACTCCGGCAACCCTTAAACTAGGAGATAAGGGCAAACAATTCGGTCTTTCTACTAATGTTTGATGTACTGATTCAAGAGCACCACACATAACTTTCAAACGCATAGATTCTTTCGCATTTTTTACTTCTTCCGCTATTTCATACAAATTCTACAAGAAAAATTAACTTCATTATAGATTCAATAACAAAAAACTTGTAATAATAATTTCTTAAGCTTTAACAAAGCAATGTACGAAGTCTGTCCGAAAAGTATCCGACCTTCCTTCATATCTTCGCGCCTGACAATTTTAGCGCCCTCTGTCGGGTACGAGTGTCAACTGTAAAGCTTCACGAATTCCCTAGATGGCGCAGTTTTGGTCGGATCGCCTTAGTTTACGTGCAGCATGTGTTTTTTTACGTTTATCGCATTTTGCTATTGTAAAAAATGACGGAAAGATCGGAACAACGAATTTGCATTAAATTTTGCTTAAAACTCGAAAAGAGTTGTGTGGAGACCATCGAAATGATGAAGACGGCATTTGCGGACGAGTTTATGAACAAAACACAAATAAAAGACTGGTATAAACGGTTCAAAGATGGCCGCACATCTGTTGATAGTAACCCACGTTCTGGGCGGCCTTTGACGACAAAAATATCGAACGTGTGCAACTTGTGATCAATGAAGATCGTCGATTGACTGTGCGAGAACTAGAATATGATCTGGGAATGTCGAAAGCTAGTGTTTGGAAGATTTTAACTGAAAATATTCCCCTTGAAATCGGTCAGGACAATTTGGAAATGGTCAATAATAATCGACTTTTAGCTGTTCCCAAGATTAAAAATTTCGCTCAAAGGACACCGATTCGACGAGAAAGAAACAGTCGAAACTAATACGACGAATGCTCTAAAGGCAATACCAAAAAACGAGTTCCAAGACTGCTTCCAAAAGTAGAAAGGCCGTTGGAAGCGTATTCTTCAATCAAATGGGGACTACTTCGAAGGATGCCACCAGCCCGATGACGCAGAATAACAGCAGCGGAAAATATAAAGAAAAGTCGGATATTTTTCGGCACAGAATTTTCATTTTTCTTGACTCTGAGGGTCTTGATACATAAATAACTATTACCTTTACTAAAAGTTGTTGTTGCATAAAACACGATCTCAAACTGCCGCTAGAGATAGCTATAAGGGCCCTTAGCATAATTTGCAGTCTTCTATAATATCTGGCAGCGCATACACTCGATTCGTCCCGACATGTACTGTCCCAAGTTGTATTCTAAAAAGAAAAACCTTTTTACTTCCTTGTACGAAGTAAAGGAAGTATTGTAATCGCGAAAAATTTCGGTTTCCAGATTTCAACGGAAATATCCATTTTGAGCATCCCTGAATCCATTTTGACTAATTTCGTCGTGACGTCTGTACGTACGTTCGTACGTACGTACGTACGTACGTATGTACGTATCTCGCATAACTGAAAAACGGGAAGCCGTAGAAAGTTAAAATTTTGTATTTAGGACTGTTATAACATCTAGTTGTGCACCTCCCTTTTTGGTCATTACATAACTTTCGGAAGTGGTACTTTACTTGAAGCCTATAATAGATTTTAATGAAAAACTATATTAAAATATAATCCAAAACTTTTCAAAATTGGTATATGACACTTCTATATCAATGGGAATAACATAATAGATTTTAGTTAAATTGGTCTACCCGGAAGTGGTACTTTACTTGTAGCCTATAATAGATTTTAATGAAAACTATATTAAAATATAATCCAAAGCTTTTCAAATGTAGTATATAATACTTTTATATCAATGGGAATAACATAATAGATTTTGGTTAAAATGGTTTACCCGGAAGTGGTACTTTACTTGAAGCCTATAATAGATTTTAATGAAAAATTATATTAAAATATAATCCAAAACTTTTCAAATTTGATATATAAGACTTCTTTATCAATGGGAATAACATAATAGATTTTGGTTAAAATAGTCTAACCGGAAGTGATACTTTACCTGAAGATGTTATCAGTTTTTCTTGAAAAAAATGGTGTTATTTTGATTTTAGTAATAAATGCTTCAAATAAAAGTTTTAGAGAATTGAATTCTGCGTCGAAAACATTAAATATGATTAAATTAGCTCTTCGTATTCTCTAATTAAGTTTGCTATGGAACCGTACCCGAACCCATCTTTCAAAAAACAAAATTAACCTGAACCTAAACCGAACCCAGTTTTTGACGGGTTCGATGCCCTGTTTTATTCTGCTTAAAATGTATTGTCGATAAAATCTGTCTATGATTATTGTGACAAAAAAACCATGAGTAAATGAAATAATGATATATTTATTATTTTTTTCTTACCTGAGGACATTGGCCAGGGAGGGAATGAGTTAACAACCAATATAAGTGATGGGCGACTCTTGGAGACGACAAAGATTTTTCAAACATCATTTCCGCTAAAGGAGAAGAATCGTAGACTTCGTGTTTTAAGGCCTGAACTAATTGAGGTAAATAATCAACAATTTCATCGTGTTTCATGTTTTGTATCCATTTTACTGCAACTCTACGTACTTCTGTGTCTGGAAAACTGAAATTTGAATAAAATTATTCAAAATATCGATTTGTGTACTCCAAATATCTTGTTCTAATTTAAAAGTGAAAAAAATCATATTCAGAAACTCAGAATTGAAAGCTAAGGGGATTTTACTTGAAACTTTTTGAAATTCATATTTTTCGATATATTTAAAAAAAAAAAATGTTTCTTACCACGGCAGAAGCAATTGTAGAGCTTCAACAGGTTGCATGGGAGTCCAACTATGTAACATAGCATGTAAATTTCCTAAGCTAGCCCAATCCCAACTATGAGCAGCTAAAATAACTTTGGGAAGTGCTGCTGGTAAATGGTGCAAGTAGTGGCGTTTTTCCCATAAAACCTATACAAAAATATATACAATTTATGCCACCGGAAGTATTTATTATTATTTTATTACATATTGCATAAATTTTCATTTAAAATACTTTTTGAAAAATATGAAATCGGCTCATTCCTCATCACAAATCATTAGATGTATTTTACATACATACATACAGGGTGTTGATATTAAGTCGTTGCACCCGAAAATGGCAGTTAGAACTCATTAAAACAAACAACTTTTCTTAGTTCCAATTTTTGATTTGATGCCCCGGTTCGTAGTTATTGGAGTTCTCTTGTTTTTCGAAAAATCATCGTAACTCCCTTATCTTAAGGAATATTGGAAAAAACAAAATTTTCAAAATTACCTTTCGGCTCTCTAAAACATTCAGCATTTACAATTATTTATTATTTTTTCAAATGACAAAATAGCGATCAATCAAAAATATCAAATCAAGATTTTTTGATAAAACCTTCATCGATTTTCAAAAGTAAAACATTTATAAAATCCTTAAACTATCTACTACAATACTTGTCCTAAACCTCGTCCTAAACATTTTATTAAGAAAAAAAAATGTAAAACGAAGTAGCTTCCTGCTACAATGAAACAAAAGAAGATCAGATTTGACAAGTACACTATTTGTAATACATTTTCAAAATGGCCACCATTCGCAACAAATGAAACTACTTCGTTTTAATTATTTCTTTTTTAAATTTGTAATATTTACCTGTAAGTCAAATAAATAAATAAATAAATAAATAAATAAAGACTTTTTTTAGATAGATTAAAAAAAATGTTTCGGACAAATGTTGTAGTAGATGATAGAAAAAGTTCCTTGACTGGATATATTGATGAGGTAATAAAAATTTCTGGATTGCAGTCACAAAATTTTTTATTTTAAATTCTCGGGTCGACCGGTCCTGAGGAAGGCTCATGTGGAGCTCGAAACCGGTCGACCCGAGAATTTAAAATAAAAAAATTTGTGACTGCAATCCAGAAATTTGTATTACCTCATCGTTGTAGTAGATAGTTAAAGGATTTTATAAATGTTTTACTTTTGAAAATCGATGGAGTGGTTATCAAAAAATTTTGTTATGAAATTTTTGACTGATCGCTATTTCGTCAAATAAGGGCGTTATAACGATTTTTCGAACAACAAAGGACTCTTATAATTACGAACCGAGGCACCAAATCAAAAATTGGAACTAAGAAAAGTTGTTTGTTTTAATGAGTTCTAATTATCATTTTCGGGGGTAACAACTTTTTAGGTCTTCTTCACATAAATACAACTCCGAATGGCACTCTAGTGATATTCATTGGTTTGTATGGCAACACTTTACAACAACAAAAATGAATTATACAATTCGATTCAATTTGATGCTTGAGAGTAAATGTTAATAATATATTTCATAAAATAGAAGCTAAGAAGCTATTCTTTGACAGTAAATTTGACGTTTTGTATAAATTATAGCAACGAACATGATTTGTTTAATTAGTGCGCGTCAACTTCAAGGCATAGTGTGTTCCTGCAAAACCCTAAAATCTAATTCCTAAAATCCTAAATAATCACCAGATTTTGGGTATATAAATTTAGGATTTAGATATTAGGGTGATAAAAGTGCAACTAAATCTCTTTCCCTCACCTCTTTTACTTCGACGGGTGGGTTAGCAAGCGTATCTTGCTCAATAATTTCCAATAGTTGTTGTTGCGTGTTCATATCCAAACTATTAAAATCCCCTTTCAATTCTGGCGATACTGGTCGTGGTGATGATGGAAACATTACATTTGGGTGTGATACCACTAATTCTATACCTAATAATGGGTGGTCGGATAGGGGATGACTTCCTGGCCAAGGGGCAGGTCCGTACCAACGATTTGCGGCCGTTGGCCATAAGGAGAGCAACATTCCGCCTTGCGCAAGAATTCTGAAGAAATAAAATCGTTAATTAAAAAAGGGGTCAACAAATACAGTGTGTTAAAAAAAAATTAATTCGGAGTCAGCTATGAACAGATTATTCAATTCAAAAGTCAAGTTGTCAAAATTGATCATGAAATATAATTTTAAGGAAAAAAGATAATAAACAAAGATACAGAATATTGCCCTTCACCGTTTTCTAATTTATTTCTATTTATAAAATAAGTATTCAAGAAAAAAACCTTTAATTTCTTTAGATAACATTTTTGAGAATACTTCGTCCCAAAATTAAATATTTTCAAATGAACATACGTTTTTATATATGTTCATAGCCTACTCCGAGTCAGGATTTTTTTTTAACACACTGTATTTATTTAAATTGATTACCCTTCAAAGTCGAAAAACTGAAACGCTGCCCAACCTAATTCTTCTTTAACACACTGAGATTCATTAGAATTTTCATTATTGTTGTCCGGTTGTTGCAAAGTAAATCCATGTAGAATTAAAACCAATCTAGATTCTCGAGCTAATGTACAGTAACTTACTCCTTCCATTATCAAACTGTAACATAAATAAATAATAGTTATTTTTTATACAAGATGACAAAGTTTTATTTTAAGGACATTGCGAGTCAATGATTAAATTTTGTAGGGATTCCACTAATATTGAATTTATATATAAATTATATGTAGGTATAATTATTTCTTCCCATATAACTGTGTTTCTCTTCTTTACATCCATATGAAGAGCTGATTAAATTTTGGTTATAATTGATCCACCGGAAGTACCCTTATTTGAAGTTTTTTAAAAAACGCAGATAAATATTATTTTTTGACATTTTATGTTTTATAAATATTAAAGAAAATGATCTTCACTATACGGTTTGATTATACATTTTCCTTCATATTCAATATATATAATTTTATTGGATTTCCCGTAGAATGAAATGGTGTTGTCGCCAAATTCATATCTCGACCCATTTTTGGGTTATTTCTGGAATTTCAAGCGATCCTATTAAAGTACAAACAGCTTTTACTGACTGCACGAGTTTGGAATATGTTATAGGTGGACGTTTTTTTTCCAAGTTTATATCTCTACCCATTTTTGAATTATTGCCCCAAAAGTCAATATACCCCATATTTAGATAAAAACTTCAAAATTTTCAAAAATCTAATTTGTATGTATCTAGATACTTCTCAATGCGCTGATTCCAAATTTTGAAACCGCAGGTCGATATCTCGTTTCGTTCTCGAGATATTTAAATTCAAAGTTTTGCTCAAAACTGCCCATTTTTGGGCAATAACCCAAAAATGGGCCGAGATATGACATTGGCGACATCACCATTCGATTCTACGGACAAAAATACATAAGTATAGCAATTTTCATAATATTTGACCAACCGGTTCATTTTTTATGAATAAAAGATTGAAAATCCCTGAAAATGGGCAAAATCTGAAAAAATCCTAAGGGGTACCCCTTACGATTTTTGCGATTTTTGGACATTTTCAGTTATTTTGCTATAGAGATTGTATGCGGTGTTCAAAAATTCTGAAAATTGGTGTACTTATGTAATTTTGTCCGTAGAATCGAATGGCGTTGTCACCAAATTCATATCTCGACCCATTTTTGGGTTAATACCAAAAAATGGGCAGTTTTGGGCAAAACTTTAAATCTAAATATCTCGAGAACGAAACGAGATATCGACCTGCGGTTTCAAAATTTGGAATCAGCGCATTGAGAAGTATCTAGATACATAAAAATTAGATTTTTGAAAATTTTGAAGTTTTTATCTAAATGTCGGGTATATTGACTTTTGGGGCAATAATTCAAAAATGGCTAGAGATATAAACTTGGTAGTAATATTATTTGATTGTAAAGAGAATGTTACGTAAGTGTACGCATTTTTAGAGTATTTTGCCCGTAGATAAAACTTAGAAACTTTGCAAGATTACAATCAAAATATGTGAAACTCACTCTGCATTAAATAGAATTCGTATATTTACTCCACTAGTAACTGCTAAACTGGGTACAGTATACCCCACACCAACTTTTCTCGTTCCGTGGTAAACTTGAGCTTCAATTCCATAACTATCATGTTTCCACTGTAACGGAACCCTATGTAGGGCCCCAATTCTCAACGACACCCAATCCGAAAGCTCCGATATCATCAATGTAGCTAAAAATCAGAATAAGTCAAAAATAATGTTTAATATACAGGGTGTAACACGTACACCGACCACCGCCATTATTACCTTTATTATTATAGTTACAAAAAAATACTATAGAACAAAGTTGTGGTCCAATAATTTTATTCCCAAACATTCCAAGCCATACATTAAAGCTCCATCTGTGTTGATTATTTTTTTCTCTAAATTCACGAGGATGTTCTTCAGCCTAAATGTGCTCATTATTTTTATTAAATAATCCATTATTTGAAAATTTAGATTCATCTGTCCACAGAATTTTTCTAAGAATATTATTATCGTCCTGATACTGCACCAAAAACCATTCGCAAAACACTATTCTGCGTTCATTGTCAATATTATGTATAGCATGTAATAGTTTGTATGAATATGATTTTAAATTATGCTTTTTCAAAATGCGCCATACGGACATATTAGAAATAAAATGTTCTTGAGCAATTTCGCGAAGCTAAAACTGCGATTTCTATTTCTTCATTGTTTCTCACGGGATGTTGCCTTTCACATTTGTGAAATAGTTTTTCAAATTTCGTGCTAATCGCCTGATTACTGACCTCCCTGGACGCGGTTTGTTTGGATATCTCGTGGCATAAATATTGCACGCTTGTATGGCATTTTCATTACACTCACCATAAATTAATAATAAACGATACAAATCTTCATTTGTATAAACATCAGCCATATTGTCACAAAATAATCTCAAAACACAAAGAATAACAATTTACAACAATCAGTACGCCAATTATTATTTGACAGCTGCTATATTTTGTTCTTTTGTTATTGTTTTTCATCCATAGCCTACTGTACAATAATATTAAAAATATTTTTTTTTTTAAATTTCAATCGCATTTTTTTCAATATTTTTGTTATGTAAGGATATAAAACTAATACATGGTTGAATTCAGAAAAAAATATGCTATCGAATAGGCATAAAAAATATGTAGAATCCCACTTGAAAAAATATAAGTTTGTGTTGTAACTGGTTTAAAAAAATATTTTCTTCTCTGAAAGAATGTCCCCCTTGGTTCCCTACAACTTTGTTCTATAATATTTTTTTGTAACTATAATAATAAAGGTAATAATAACAGTGGTTGGTGTACGTGTTACATCTGTATATTTTATAAACTTACAATCGTGAATTTTCTTTTCTCCAACGGAAAAATCTACCCGGAATGCTTTGCTGTACATTTCTATTAAAGACAGAACAGCACTTCTAATTTGGTTACACTGTAACGTGACAGCTTCTTCAAAAGAAATTGGAGGAATTTCGGAGTAAATTGGGTCAACAAAACCGTCTTGAGACACCTACAAGACAAAAAAATAAAAAATTATTATGAAAGTAGTTGAAATAGTTCATTTTTTTAACTTACTGGATATATAGGGGGATAATTTTCGCATGTACTGACAAAATAGTTCAACGCCTCAGTTATTTCTGGAATTTCAAGCGATCCTATTAAAGTACAAACAGCTTTTACTGACTGCACGAGTTTAGAATATGTTATAGGTGGACGTTTTTTTTCCAAAGCTTCATTTCGAACTCTGTCCATTTCTTTTTCCAAAGTTTCTATCAAGAAAAAAACAAATTAATATTAATAGAAAAACGATGAAAAAATGTTTTTCTACAGTCACTATAGAAAGTAGCCATTTGCGCTCTTTTGTCAACGCAAAATGTCACTTTGCCGCTCATGCGCGACAAAGTAGAAAAAACGCTCGCTGTCCAAATTTCTAAGTATACAATGTTGAGAAATGTCACTTGTCTACATTCTTAATGAAAATGTTTAGTTAGGAAGTAAGGGCACTGTAATTACACATTTATCACGTTCACAAGTCAATTTGACATATGTTCTGTCGGTATTTAACATAACCTAACAAAATGCCACACTGCTGTGAAAATGAAATAGGGCATTCATTTACAAAAACGAAAGTATAAAATGCTTAGATTAGACTGAATAAAAACTCAAGAAGAATGGAAAATAACGATAAAATAAAATTAAATATAAAATAAATTGTGTGAACAGTTATGTTTAGTAATAGGAATGAATGTACACAGATGGCGGTAGGATAGTTGCAAGTCGTACTGACATCTGATCTCTAGTTAACTATTTATTTTGATTACAATAAAGTTATTAATTATTTCGTTACTTAAATAATTGCAAGAAGTCAGTCAATGCACATACATGTCTATACAGGATGTCTCAGGACGAGCTTACGCTATCTATATTTTAAATACTGTTTAATATAATTTAACGAAATTTGGTATCTAGGGGTTATCCAACATGCCCGTTTCAACTAAAATATTTTCAAAGCAGTAGCATTTCCGGTTTGACCGGAAATTGACCTCAACTTTCTTATTTTAAATGGAATACGCTATATTTTATTTTACCATTGAATGCAGCGGAAAATTTTACATTTATAAAGCAATAAAAACATTTTACTCCTGATCAACTACTTCCGGCGTTACTAAACTTTTTTTGATTTTTTGTCTGAAATCCGGCACATTTTCAAAACTCTGTATATCGGGAACGAGATCGAATTTTTATAATCTGAAAAAAGCCTTTTATAAAGGAGACTTTAAGCTACATTATCATAGAAGAATCCTCGATTATTTATGAAAATGTGACGGGTACGTGACACCAAAATTACAGTTGACAAACTTCAAAAAAGACAATTTTTTTAAATGGAACCTCTTTTTTGTTACATAAATGTACGACAAAAAATAAGGGTACTTTATGTAACATGTTCTATGTTGAAAGTTGATAGAATTTCAGTAAATTAGAAAAACATGTAATCTGGGTATAATTATTTTAGTTTTTATTGTAACCCCAAACAAAAAAAAACGAGGAGGTCACCTATGTGGTCCATTATTTGCCAGCCACCTATCTTCAAAAACTGTTTCCAAAAAAGTATTTATTCTATGGCTATTGTGGGGTGGAGCGCCATCATGCTGGTACCATATTAAATTCCTTTGATCCAACGGTAAATTACCTAAGAAATCAAGTAGATGAGTTTGTTAAAACAAACATTGTTTTTCCATGGCTTACTTATCCGTATTAATAAAATAATTATACCCAGATTACATGTTTTTCTAATTTACTGAAATTCTATCAGCTTTCAACATAGGACATGTTACATAAAGTACCCTTATTTTTTGTCGTAGTACACATTTATGTAATAAAAAAAGGGGGGTTCCATTTAAAAAAATTGTCTTTTTTGAAGTTTGTCAACTGTAATTTTGGTGTAACGTACCCGTCACATTTTTATAAATAATCGAGGATTCTTCTATGGATAATGTAGCTTAAAGTCTCCTTTATAAAAGGCTTTTTTCAGATTATAAAAATTCGATCTCGTTCCCGATATCATGAGTAAAATGTTTTTATTGCTTCATATGTAAAATTTTCCGCTGCATTCAATGGTAAAATAAAATATAGCGTATTCCATTTAAAATAAGAAAGTTGAGGTCAATTTCCGGTCAAACCGGAAGTGCTACTGCTTTGAAAATATTTTAGTTAAAACGGGCATGTTGGATAACCCCTAGATACCAAATTTCGTTAAATTATATTAAATAGTATTTAAAATATAGATAGCGTAAGCTCGTCCTGAGACATCCTGTATAATCACAAATTCCTTGAAATATTTGTTAATTTTTTCAGTGTGACAGGCGTGACAACTAACCCCACATTTTGCTACAAAAACTCATCAAATCATCACAAATCCTTGCTTCCACACTCTAAATTTGTTTTTTTTTATGGAATAGATGGCTAATGTAACGATATAATCATTTAAAAGCCTTTTTAAGTTAAAACCGTATCTTTTGTATTAGCCAATCGTTATTTATTGAGCAGTACTGTAAGTATAAAGTGTACATTTTATTATTTTTTATGGTGGAGGACCCCATTGTGGCGACTGTAGAAAAAATCTTGTGTGTGTTTCGAGCGCAAATGGACATTGTCGCATTTTGCGCTCTTAATACACAAATAGCTATTTACCTAGTAAAATATATAAACTATCATGTGTTATAGGAATTACTGGTTCGTTTGGAAGAAGTTCAGTTACTTGGAGATCTGTATCTCGGCAATCATCTTGGTACTGGAAGAAATAAAAAATGGACACCCTGTAGTAGATATTTATTGATTCTTACCGTTCTTGCTAAAGATCTATCGATTTTCGAGTCAGGAACTAAGCACAACTTAACGTCTTGTTCCAATTTGATGCAATTGTGAACATATTCATAGTCTGAAAGAGTTGTTTCAGGGGCTAAGTATTCAGCCAACCCCCAAACTTTAAGGCTGTATTTTTCAGTAGATAATTTGTCTAATTCACAAACTGCGTGTAGTGTTACATGTTCTATACTTGATGAAACTGAAAGATGAAATATAATGAACAAAGTATTATTTATTTAGTGATAAATAAGTTACTAACCGTTGCAAGTAAACGTGAGGGGTTGTGGATCAGATTCGTATAAATCTGACTCATCTAATTGAGCGTAAAGAGATAGTTTGATACTAATGTCTTCCATGGATCTATTTTTCATCATAGGGCTTATAATTATCCCGGAATTTGTGCTAATGTCGGTATATTTATATTTTTCTATAAGGAAAATCGTTTGAATTATGAATAATACAGTCGACCCTTTCTAAATCAAACTCTTTCTTATTTGAATTTTTCTCTAAGGGCCGGTTTTATAAAGAAATTAATCTTTACTTAAAATTTACTTAATAAATATAAGGAAATAAGAATAAGAAAATTCGAATCAGTTTCTCCGTTCTTATGATATTTAAATCATTGCTGTCAAAGAACGCGTTGTATTTTTTCTTTTCATTAAATTTACTATGGAAGTAAATTTTAAGTGAAGATTAAATTTCTGTATAAAATCGGCCCTTAATAGAATTATTTGTTGTGTGTGTGTGTGTGACGATTTTTTTGTCCACGATAACTCTTATATAAAACTTCCAATAATTTCTATTTTCCGTATTTAAGCTTTCTGCACTAATATAAAAAATTGATTAAATTTTGGATAAAATTAGACAACCGGAAGTGGTACTTTATTTATATTATATTTATTTATAACAGTTTTTAATAAAAAACTATATTTCAATTTTCAAAATGAACAACATATTAAATTTTGAGTAAAATTTATACTTTACTTGGAGCTCTGAACAAATGTTCGTGAAAAATATATTATGCTATAAACCAGAACTTTTCAAATTTAGTATTTAAGACTTTTGTATTAATGAAAACGACATATTAGATTTTTTCTCAAAATTATAAACCGAAAGTGGTACTTTACTTGAAGCTCTGAACAGATTATCTTGAAAAAATATATTAAAATATGATGCAAACTTTTCAAATTTGGCATTTAAAAGAAATCATATATAATTTGAAACAATATATTAGATTTTGGCTATATATGATAAACCAGAAGTGACACTTAATTTGGAACTCAACAAATTTTCGAGAAAAAACACAATAAAATATAATCCAAAATTTCGTATTACAGACTTTTTTTTATTTATTGGAACAGCAAATTAGATTTTGTTTACAAAATGATCAACCGGAAGTGATACTTTACTTAAACCTTAAAGCTCATTGTTATTTTAAACATGGAATTGGCGGGAAGTCATGTGCTAGCCACATTAGATTTTTTTGATATGAACAACTGTATGTGCTATGTAAAAAATATTCTTTAAATCGAATTTTTTAATTCGAACTTTCCTTTAATCGAATTAAATTTTGGGCATTTGTCAACAACACAACAAAATGTATTTTTTTTTATTATATTAAGTGAATAAACCTTTTTTACTTTTTGTAATTTATAGAAATGTTCATTTAATTTCTTTTACTCTCTAATTCGAACAAATTAAAATTCCTCTTGCGAATTCGATTTATAGAGAGTCGATTGTAGTTTAAACTTATTACAAAGAGAAAAAATCGACTAAAATCGGGTTTTCACTATATTTATTTTAACATAACTTACTTCTAACGCTGCAAATCATGCGATGGAACTCCTTCAAATCCAGGTTGATCAAAGTGGCAGTATGCCGAGAAATCAACACGTTGTCGTATATTCTACACATTTTATTTGCCTGCACAGAACAAAATTTATTGAAATGTTTATTTATTATATAAACTGATAGATATATTTATTTAAGCTACTATCACTTGTTTAATACATAAATGATTAGAACTTTTAACAGATAAAAATATGATAGCTCATTATCTTAGAAGGAAATAATATTTGACGTATTATTTTTGTAATGGGGGGATTCCAGCATTTTTTTTATAATTTCATCTGAAAATATTAGGAAAACTAAGACTATTGATGAAAATCCGGTGAAAAAATTCCTATTAATAAGCAAGTTATGGCCTCCCGAATTTTGAAAAGATTGACGTGACGTTACATTTATGTGTTTTTACATCAAACTGTTTTCATCATGGACCTAAATGTTCTTGAAATATATGCTATTTTAAGTTATATTTACAGAAAATAAATGAATATTATAACACTGTATAAGTGTACATACTTTATAATTACAGGTGTATTTAAATTATTAAGTTTAATGCAAGAAATGTATGTTAAAATAAAAACTGTTTGGAAACTGCAGTACAGGAATGTCAGCCCCTCCTTTCGAATTTGAATTTCTTAACTTCCATTGGTAGTAATCCCACCTCCTAACACGCTATTTGTTATACATGTATAGGTAATCTTTCGGTCGCCAATCAAAATATTATACAGGTGTCTCTTAAATAGGGGGACATGGCTTAACCACAGATTCCTGAGGCTAAAATAAGACGATTTAACCAAACTTGCTTCTACCGGAAAGTGTACCGTTTAGCCAAAATTCTGCTTCAAAGTTCTTCGAAAAAAAATTAATTTTGCTCATAATAATCGGACGATTTATTCGATTTGGATGAAATTTGGTATGACAGTTTATATGGTTATAAGTCATCTTTTAAGGTGATACTTGTTATTATTAGTGTACCACTAGTGTATGAAACTTAGGTGTCCCAACATTAATTAGACCGTAACTTTTTAATGGCAATGCCGAAAACGTGAAATTATTTTTCTTCAGAAAGATACATTCAATAGAAAACTTTTCACTCTCTGTGTAATTTGTGAATTCTGTTACGGTTCACACAGAACAACCCGTAAAACAATTGTTACTGTCATTAAAAATTACTTGTTTGACATTTGGATAGACTGCTAGATTTAATTTATTTTAAAAATTTAGCAGTGCAGACACGAAGATTTTATTTTTTTCTGTGTGAACCGTAACAGATATCACAAATTACACAGAGAGACAAAAGTTTACTATTGAATGTATCTTTCTGAGGAAAAATAATTTCACGTTTTTGGCACTGCCACTAAAAAGTTACGGTCTAATCAATGTTGGGATAATAACAAGTATCACCTTAAAAGATGACATAACCATATGAAGTGTCATACCAAATTTCATCCAAATCGAATAAAGCGTTCTGTTATTATAAGCAAAATTAATTTTTTTTTCGAAGAACTTTAAAGCAGAATTCTGGCTAAATGGTACACTTGCCGGTAGAAGCAATTTTACTTAAATCGTCTTATTTCAGCCTCAGGAATCTGTGGTTAAGCCATGTCCCCCTATTTAAGAGACAACCTGTATATAACTTTTCATGAAGAATAACATACAAAAAAATTGAAAATTAGTGGAAACCCCTATTATTGATCATTTCAGTCACAGGTAAATTTTTCAAAATGACTCCCTCAACTTATGGTTTAATTTTGTTGCATTTATTAAAAATGCTATATAATCATCCCTATAGTATTTTTTTAATAATATATTGTATTTCTTACTGTCCAGGCCTCTCGACTCCGTTTTCTTTCCAACGTAGCTTGCGGTCTTGGGGGCAGAGGCGGCGGACTTATAGGAATCTTCCCTTCTCGGTTAATAGTAGCGTAAATGGGTTCCGAAACACTACCAGTACCACTTCCCGAAAATATATATTCAAACGGATCGTACTCTTCATACATACTACCTGAACACACTGACATGGTATCTTCACCTGTCAACAAAAAAAAATAATAATCCGGTTTCACGTTTTCCAGTTTCTTTCCAAAAACTAATTGAATCTTACCTGGAGTGTCCGGCGTGATAACCGTTGATGAATAGTGTGCTTGAATTTGATTTCTCGGGGGTATTTGCGGTTTTGGGGTGCAGAGCGGGTCGAAAGCTTCCAACACGCTGGATTTTACCGAAGAATGGTCTATATGAGGGGCTAAGTCGATGAGGTTAGAGTTGTCTTGTTTGTTGAGAACTCTTAGGACGTCGAGACTAGGAGTGGTTGAGCTAGTGAGTTGGGGTTGGGGATTAGACAAGGGAAGGAAATTTTGAGAAAGAGATGAGGTTTCCTACAAAAAGAATTATTATTACAATTTAAATGGAAATATTGTTGGGAAGTTTTACTAAGTTTAAGGCCCAAGCTTATCAACTCTGGTTAAAATTTTAACTGTTTTAAATTCGGATCAATATTATTCATTTTATGGCAATTATAACATTACTGTCAAAAGTTCGACTGTCATTTGAAGGAGTAAATTTTATTTACTTTGGAAGTAAATTTAATTGTCATTTATAAAACCGGCCATAAATCGGATTATTGACAACATATACCTATTAACTAATATATTGCTAATGCTCGTATCTTTCCCATAAGAGTAGGTGAAGGAAACACTGTGAAATGGAAATATCATTTCTGCATAAGTCTACCTCTCACAAACACCCAACAGGCAATTATGCGCATGCTCGGAAATCTTGACTGCCATTGGCTAACGCTGACAGCGTCGCTGGCTGGGCTGCGTTCCAAAACCTTACTCTCAGAGTTTACTCAACCTGTTCCAAAACAGCCAGAGTTTACTCCAAAGTGATGTTCTACTTACTCTACTAACGAGGAGGGTATAGAAATTACTCCACAATATTTACAAACGTAGATGCTCACGATTCTCAACATATGAAAGTAATTTGTCTTCTTGAGGAAGAAAACATGCTTTTGGTTGAAAATAAACATAAGTAAATACGTTGACGTGTATTACGAGCATACTTTTATAATAAAAGCGCTTTTATGGAGCGTACTTTCACATTATATTGAGGAGAGTGCTCCATAAAAGCGCTTTTATTACGGGCTTGACATTAATGTTGTAATTATAAGTAGTTTTGTTAGTTTTTTAAAATTATTTTTAATTTAGTTTCAATTTTTTACTTCAACAAAAGTCTCATTCGTTCCAAAACACAACACATCATACTCTACGCCAAAACTCGGTATTCTTGGTTTTGGAACGCTGCCCTGGTGATGCAGCGAGCACATGGTTTGACTTTGACGTTGATTTTATTTCTGTTTGTAGTTGCACTTCGAAAGCATTTGCTTTGTGTTTCATACAGTAATTTATTGTCACCTAAATAAATTAATCCTGACCAGATTATATTCCTATAATTTTTACAGTACAACAAAGTAAAGTATTTAATTCAAATTTAGCACTAGAATATGTCAATGTTTTTTATTATTACTAATATTTATATTCAAGAATTTACATACAAAATAAATAGCAGGTACATTGTTTAATTTCTCAAATTTAAATTTAAAATTTCTCGCGCTAGTCGTTAATAAATAAAACTCTGTGATTCGCAAAAAGTGATCATGATTTCCTCGTTAACCAATAGTAGTCAAGGTTTCTAAGCATGCGCATAATTCGCGGTTGGGTGTTTGTGTGAGATAGACTTATGCAGAAATGATATTTCCATTTCACATTGTTTCCTTCAAGAAAAGCAAAAGATCCACAATATATTAGTTAATAGGTATATGGTAGTTACAGTTTATTAGTATTGGTGTGGAACAGTTTGGCAGTCACTGGTTTGACGATGGAAACGCCCACTTATAGTATCGGCCAATAAGAGAGCCGGGTTCGGTTGCGTCATCAAGCCCGGAAAAACCCGCGCGTTTTGAAAATGTGTCATATATTTTAGCATTTTTTAAAAAAGTGATAAAACATATAGAAAAGAAATTTGCGTTAATAATACAATTATATGAGAAGAAATAATTATGTATATAATTTATATAAATAAACATATCAGGGATAAATTTTGTCAGAGCCCAATTTTACAGATGACCTAATATCCTCGCGATAATTTTTCCGCAATTAATTTTCTTGCGATAAAAATTCTAGACACAACTTTACATGATTTTGATAATTTAACCACTAAAAAGAGTCTGACTGTTATCAATTAGGAAACCGCTTAAAAAGCGTGCGGGACACCAATCTTGAGCTGAGTAATAAGGAAAAAAATGCTTATTTCGTATTTTTCCATAGACGGCGTTAAATAATAATTATTACAGTAATTTTGTGCTTCTATTTTATTTGGGTACGCTTATGATCCGAGCGTAAACAAGACAGAAACTGATACGAACGAAAGTACAATCTAATTTATCTTTATGTTTAAATTATTTTTCGTACAACCGTGCGTAAAGTATATACTTTACGCGTAAAGTATCTGTATTTCCTTTTACTTACTTGTGGAGCGATTCTAGTAGCTGGCATCTGATTTTGGTTCCTGTACATTTGATCAGGAGTCTGTAAAGGTATACAAGGAACTCCATATCCATTTTGGAATGAATATTGTGAAGCAGGGTTAAAAATGGGTCCATATGATAGATGTCTGTGAAAACCTATTTGTTGGTGCATGGTAAAATTATTTTGGTGTGATACTACTGGTTTTTCAGATGTAGTTTCGCTGATTCTACAAGAAAAAGTATGAAATTTGCCTCAAAATATTACTTTACAGATAGATATGTCAAGAAAGATTATTATTTATGCTTCCCTTCATTATTTATTTTTAAATTTATTCAACTGTAGTTTTGTATATTAACAAATATTTTGGTTCTTAAAAATATGTCTGCATAGTCCTAAAATAACTAATTTTAACGATTATTTTTTGACATTTCTTAAAACCAATGAAATGTTTTATTATTTGTCACGTGTCAGCGTTTTAACCAATCCAATTATAGTAAGAATAAAGCTCTAGAAATTATTCCCGGAAATAATTTCTGTAGTTTTTGTTTTGTCAGATATCAACACAAATAAAATGAACGAGAAACACCGATTTAGTGATGTTTCTGATCAAGAAATAAATAAAAAAATCATAGAAACCACTTCTGGAAACACTGTAATTAATAATCACTCGGTATGAAGACGATTATTTATATTTATTTTGCCCTGTCAAAGTTATATTCTAGTTGTCAAAACAGGCTTGCCAACTGTACAATGTAAATGAATGAAGCTACGTAATTGCGACAGTAGATGGCGACACAATACAAGACATTAGTTTTCCGTTGTTTGAAACAAATTTGTAGAACAAAAAATAATCTAATGAAATATAAATCATAATTCTCCAGTTTCATACTCAAATTATTTTCAATTTATTCATATTTGAATCAAAATTGAAGGAGGCAACTTAAATATTTGTGTCCTATATTTGGGACCATAAATAATGATCTTTCGTCATTATAGTATATTACCTTTGAATTTCATGATTAAAATCAATTAGTTTGCTATTTGACGGTGGACTTGTAAACGATATTAAATCGGGTTCATCTGTTTTACTAGCCGTACTATTCTTTCTTTGATTTACTGGAGGAGGTGCTATTATAGAACTAGGTTGAACTGTACCTAATGTACCAGGTCTGGGGCGAGATTTCAACTTAAAACTTTCAGATCTAGTTGGCTCATCTCGTTCTATAAGATTAGACACTCTTATAATATACAGCGTTTTAAAAAATCCTAATTCGGAGTAGGGTATGAACAAAAAAACGTATATCAATTTGAAAGTATTTAATTAAATGTCAATTTAATACAAGATATTGTCAAAAATGTTATCTAAAGAAATCAAAGCTTTTCTTCTTGAATTCTTTTTTAGAAATAGAAATAAATTAGAAAACGGTGAATATGGAAATATTCTGTATCTTTTCCTTAAAATAGCAATTCACGATCAATTTTGACAACTTGACTTTTGAATTGAATAATGATCAGACATACGTTTCTGTGTACATAGCCTACTTCGAATTAGGTTTTTTTTTCTAAACATTCTGTACTTTTACAGCCCGATTCACAAAAAAGTTTAAGCTAATCCTCATTTTTGGATTAGCGAATTCTACTCTAATTTTGACAGTTTATATCTTAAAATATAGTCTAATATATTTCTAGTATCTATCTTTATTGATAATTTCATGAAAATTAAATTTTAAATACCGGAATAGAATAGAATTCACTAATTCAAAAATGAGGATTAGCTTAAACTTTTTTGTGAATCGGGCTGTTAATTATTTGTATTTATATATGTGTATAAATATCAATAACACTGTACCGGAAAAGAGTACTTGAAAAAAGTACCTATTTAATACATATAAAAAACTTCAAATTGTATAAAATTTTTAGTATTTTAAATTTTAAAATCTACCCAATGCATTTTGTTTTCAGTAGAAATCAAGAAAAAAATGCAGACGGATGTAAATGGGGATCTCCACGCAACGCCTTTTTTTTTAAAAAAAAAAAAACATTGTATATCAATTTTAGCATTAAGTATGTCGTAAATAAATTATGATAATATTTAATTATAAAGTATTTCACCAGAAACGTGAAATTGAAAATTATATTGATTAATTTGTTTGAAAATATAATTTTTTTTATGAAGATTAACGTATAAAAATCGTGGAAATCCCCATTAATTAAAAAATTATAATATGAAATAAATTTAAAAAGTTTTTACATTTATTTAAAATTTAAAGCTTTAAAAAAATTAAGACTGTTATGAATAAATGGTAAATCGTAAATAGATTATTTAGAAGAAAAATACTGCAAATAAAGAATTTGTCCAAATAATTTTTCAAAAACTGTTTATTTGATGTATTTTTCTTTAAAATAATCCATAAACAAATGACAGTCAGCTGCTCCGAACAGTTGACTGTCATAATTTCCGAAATTATCGTTCTAACTCGGAGTAGGCTATGAACAGAGAAACGTATGTCTGATCATTATTCAATTCAAAAGTCAAGTTGTCAAAATTAATCCTGAGCTATAATTTTCCAAAAATTCATTCACAGGTAGTAATACAATACTGCCATTAGGTGGTTTCTAATTTATTTCAACTACTAAAATAAGATTCAAGAAGAAAAGCTTCGATTTCTTTAAATAACATATTTGACAATATCTCGTGTCAAATTGACATTTAATTAATTACTTTTAAATTGACATACGTTTCTTTGTTCATAGCCTACTACGAGTTATGTTTTTTGAAGATTGTAGTTAAATTTTAACTTTTGATTAAATTAACAATGAGTATTACAGTCAAAACTTCAATATGCATTTTTTTTTAACTACACGCGGTGCAACTGGCTATAAATAATGCTTAAACTTTTAGCAGCCTTTGATGAAATCTGTAAATACGTATCAAGTTTGGAACAAATTTTGACTTTGGATTCATACTCAATCACAACCATACGACCAGTCTTTTGTGCATTTTAAATTAGTTTAAGTTGTAAATGTTGTGCACGTACCTTTATCAACATTTATTCTTGAAGAATCTGTGCTAACGGAGGACTTTAATGTTAACTGTTTGAGCTGTTTTTGCATCCGAAACTTTTCCAAAGCTAAAGTTTCGAGACTTAAAGCTTGTGCTCTCTCTAAATCTGCCTGGAATTGTTTATCATAATCTACTTGGTCGTTCGACATTCTGAAATAAATTTGCGATGTACGTAGATGTAAATTATGCGTAAACATATAAGGAAATATCAAATATATTTACTTAATTAACAAATATGATCAGATGGTATTTAGATAAAGTTATAAGTAGGGAAAATGAATATAAATACCTGACTATGTGGAAGATGCATCAATAATTTACAACAGTAACACAAATTGTTAAATATATATTAATATTACAAATAATTTCATCTTATTTATATTACAAATCACACATATACAACTCGATGTCAAATGAAGTATTGTACAATGTTGCCTTATCCTTATAAGATAATCATATATTTCATTGTGATTTGTTTCTGACATAAATATTTATCAAAATTGTACATTCATAAATATATAAATGATTAATATACCATCTGATATTATATATTTTTATTAAAGATAAAATAATCTGGAATTTTAAATGCAACACTGTACATGACGTCCTTCTAAAGCTTTGTTCACAAGTTCGGCACAAAACAGAGCGTTTTCAAAACAGAAATTTAATAATTTTCAATTTATTCAGCACTAAATTGTAATTTTTTAATAATATGCTAGTATTTAATAATAAATAACATGTTTAATGTTGACAGCATGTAAAAAAAAGTTTATTTTATGTAGGAAAAAAGAAATAATAGTTAGAAGGTCATTTTATTTCGTACAAAATAATACGGGGATATACACATACTGATAACTTTTTTTTTATAAACACTGCTGGTGTTTTAGATATGTTTATGCTTTGTAGTGCTGGCGGAGTTACAGCAGACAGTAGTAGTGTTTTAACGAGCTTGTCGAGTAGGTGCATTTTTCTAAAAGTGCATAAAATGGATAAAAAATACAAGAAACAAAATAACTACAGTACGTATATTTTTTATTGATTATTCCATAAATAAAACTATTGTTTAACTTGTTTATTTTTACAATTTTTTATATTCTGCAGACAATTTTAAGGGCAGTGACAATTTACAACAAAATCCTCGTAGAAATAGATCAGCTGAACCAAACAAAACCAAAAATCATAATAAAAATAGTAATAACAGAGGTAGAGGTAGATCGCTAAGCAGAAAACGTAATTTTCAAGGTAATGTTCAATCAATTATGTTTTATTTTGTTGATGCATGAACGTAGATATTAATTTATAATTACGGTGTGTTTTTATGCACTTATTTTACTTTGTGTTTGCGTGCATATATTCAATTGTCATGCTGAATACTATGAAATATATTTCTTGTATCTTTCATTCTTTGATAACGTTATCTACGTGCTTCAGATTTTGTTACAACAATAATATCCTCTACAGTTCAAAACGAAATAGATATTGATAATATTAATTTAAAACTTTTTAAAATGGTTTATAAATTTTCTACCCAAGAATGGGCACAGATAAAAAATTTGATTCTAAGAGCTTTCTAATATAAGTACAACAATTTAAAAAAAATATTAATGTTTACTTATTCGTTGAAAAAAATCTAAATATAATAATATTAAACATAAATATGGAAGAGATATACATAAAATAGGAAAATACAAAACATCTTGTTTGATTTTTCTTAGAAACGTTTTTTTTCCCTATCCCAGGTCAAGTTTTAACAACCCTTAACACTTATAAAATGTCAAAAAAGTCACGTACGAAACTCATAAATTTTGTATTTTATTACTCTTAACAGTTTCTACATAACTGCACGGGACAGAAAATTAAAAAACTATAAAAATATTAATACAGGATATAGTAACAAATAAATAATACAATATTTTAAACAATTTACTGAAAATATTTTTTTATAATATATCATACGTTAATAGTGTCTAAAAACTATTAAACAAATAATTTATTTATTATGATAATGATATCATTATATTGGTGATTGAAAAAATAGTGACAAATAATGTCTATTTTGTTTATTATTAATTCTAAACCTATAGTTTAAATTATAAAGTTGGTGGCGAATGTCACTTTTTGGTCTGAAATAATAATAAATTTTACTTCAGATTTCGCCGGAAGTGATACCATCTTTGATTTTTTAAGTGGAATACAGGGAATTTATTTTAACATGCAACATATGGCGAATCACTTCCATGGTTACTCACTATTGTCAAAAAAAGACAGCAATGTAAAATTTGTCCATTTTAAAATGCAACATACAAAATTTCTAGTTTTGTATTATCACAAAACTAATTTCCTATAAATTAGCCTACATACGATTAACAAATAATCAAAACATGAATGTTGTACATCTTAAAAAACTTTAGCTTACAAAAATTTATAACTCATGTAATAATTGTTAAAAAAATACGAAAATACCCTCAATCACTCTGAGGCAATATTCTAGTCGGTCGTAATAAGAATTGGTACCATTTGTGATGTGTTTTGGAGGTATCTCCTGTGCTGCAATACTATTTATAATAGGTCTGTTCGTTTGTATGGTTCTAGCTGCACTAACTTGTAATTTTTTGAAAAATATGTTCGTTTGTGTGTTCGAAGTTGTCTGCACTGTGTTCGTTTGTAGTCGTGCATGTTGCACTAACTTGTCTTAACTGTACTACCTCCCGAGCTAGTACACTTAGTGCAGTGCGCAGTGTTTACAACGACGCCACAATTTGTCACATAGGTTGTCGTGTATACTTGTAACTATAATTTTTTAATTAATCTGCAAAATCTTATTCTATATTCTAAAAATGAATCAAAGGAAATGTGTTTTATGAATACCAAAGAAATAAAATGGAAAAATAAGTAATATATCACTGCATAGAAAATATTTATTAAAAAAAAGTTTTAATTTAACTGAAAACTATTAAAATCGATATAGATATGTGTAATTCACATTTAGTACAAAAATAAGCATTAATGGATTTTTCATATTGAAAGAATTGCAATAAATTTTAACTAAATGGAAAAATCATTATAATTATAAATATTTATAAATGGCGTTGCTAGTTAACCTACAATCTGCACTAACTTGTCTAATTAGTGTTCGTTTGAATTTCGAAAACAAGTTTGTACTACGTTGCACTAAACTACACTGTAACGTATTCTCGGTACATTTTGTACAAGTTAGTGTAATACAAACGAACAGACCTTATGTTGCATTTTAAAATGGACAAATATTACATTGCTGTCAGTTTTTGACAATAGTGAGTAACCATGGAAGTGATGAACTATAATGTTGCATTTTAAAATAATTTCTCTGTATAAAGTAATTTAAATCAGCTTTACATTGATAGCAAATACTTGAATTTTCATCAAAATTATAAAACTGTAATGCATTTTGGTGGAAAAGTGGAATTTTTCCACTTGTCGATCACATGAAAATTTTGCATTATTTTCCACTATTATAATAAATCTAGTCATTCTTGCAATTAATACGATGTAGATTTATAAAAATATATTAGGTATTTTATAAATTTTTATTTCTAGTTTTTATTGCAAATCTGGATTGTAATGAAATTTCAATATATAGACCGAAAATATAAAAATTAACCACCATATCTTTTCAATATAACATTGATAACATTTGAAGATTTTATCAATCGAAACATTGTGTAATTCAAAAATAGACTATGAAAGTTCTAATATTCATAAATGATTAAGGGCTGAGATATCCACCTCTTAACTATATTTGGCTGTGGATTCCACAATTTTTTGATTTAGTTGTTGCAGTATTTTTAAATTCAGAAATTCTCTAATTTTTCTTTTTTAAAAATTCGGCTTTTTATGGAAGAAAAAAAGGTAAAAATTAGTGCTGTGAGGATCTGACAAAACATGGATCCGAGGTCCCGGATTTCAAAATATCTGGTTCCTCGGATATCCGGATCCGGATTTTAATTCTGGATCCGATTCACCATTTTGAATGTAAAGGCAAACATCTGGAAGTGAGTTCAAATTCAAACCGTTACAGTGGGTCTGTTTATCTCTACAGCGGTCTGTAAACAACAATAAATTTTATAATACCCCTCTAAAATAGACAGGTAGCTGGTGCAAATACGAAAAGGATATTTCTTAGAATATTGAATTCTGTAGTTTTAAAATTTTAACATTCATTACAACAAATACTTCAAAGAAAACGAGATTAAGATTAAATTTGAGAAATAATGGTTACAGGTTCATTGCAAGTGTCGAAATACCTATTTATTTATATCGTGCACGTGTTTCACATAAAGGGATTGTTTTTCCATGTCTAAAATCCGATACTCATACTCATATTCGGATCCGGATCCAAAATCCGATACTCAGATCCGGATCCAAAATCCAATACTCAGATGCGGATCCAAAATCCGATACTGAGATTTGGATCCGAGATTCGGATAGTTCAACATTCAATTATCCGGATATTTTTGGATCCGAAATCAAAACTATCCGGATCCGGATCCCACCACTAGTAAATATTTAGTATCCAGCGTTTCCCGCTTTACGACGTAAGCAAACCCATTGGCGGAGAGCCTGGCATTATATCGTGCTTTCTTTCTGCTGTTACCAGAGGTTCTAAACCATTTGTCAATGTTATACGGCTAAGGTTATGACAATTGACTCCGAAAGTGATGACGTCAAAATCGACCGGGAATTACAAAACCTGAAAGTAGGCTTCCGGTTTCTTAACTGCATCTTAAAAGAGTTTGTTGTGAACGAACCGTACTAGCGCCAAATTTAAATAGCTGTCATCAAAGCTGTAATCTGTAAAGTGAAATTAAACCTTTTTAGCATTAAAAATTGTTTCTTATAAAGCTAATTTTATAACAATATTTTGCAATATAATCAATTAATAAAATGAATAATGCATATGACAAATATTGGACATGGAAAATAAAAGAAGTAGGTAAGAAAAATCTGAAAAGTAGATTATCATATACGTATAAATAATATAAAGAGTGTTAATGAATACGTGTTACAAATTTATAGGGTATGTAGGGGATGCAAAAATAAAATAAACAAAATTAGTAACTGTAGTGAGAGATCGTAACAGCCAACGAAAATTAAAAAAGATAATGTATTGCTATGTCTAATTTATAAATGAATTACTTTTCCTTTTATAATATTAAGGTCTGCGTCATAAACTATTTCATGGACAATGGACATCACAGACCAAATGAACATAGTATCAATCCACTGCATTTTCACCACGAACAATAAGTCTCTTTTCATCCACAAAAAACTTATCATTTAAGAAAAACGAATCACTTGTTCTTGTGTTTTGTGCCACTGTAATTTGCAAAAGTTCAAAATCGTACCAGATGAGATAACAAGCGCGACTAAAACACTACGAACCGAACTGAAAGTAAGAACGGACAAAATAAATAAGTGATCAGGTGCTGAATACCAATGCTTTAAACAATAGCTAGGTCTATAACTATAGAATCAGAGGAAAATCTTTTCGTTCTCGCTGAAGAATGAGAAGAGCCACAATAACATTATTTCTTGAAATATATTAAAATTTACTTCAGTATAAGGTTTCTTGAAACAAATTACGCATATATTTTAATTTATTTTTTTACTTTAAATACATAAAACAGGAATATGTAACAAAATAACACCATTACATTTTCTAGTTTTCAAATAAGACAAATGACAGCTATTTAAATTTGGCGCAGTGCGGTTCGTTCACAATAAACTCTTTCAAGATGCAGTCAAGAAACCGGAAGCCTACTTTCAGGTTTTGTAATTCCCGGTCGATTTTGACGTCACGCTTTCGGAGTCAATATAAATGAAAAATTACTCTCATTTTTAGCGTATCTCAAGATTAATATCTAATATTACTATGTAATTGTAATACAAAAAATAATTATCTATTTTTATAGGTAATCGTTCAAGAAGTCCTAGTACCACAAGACCAAAGATGATAAAGATATTAAGTGAGAAATATAATGAAGTAGATCGCTCACAGCTTATAGAGCTTGAAACTTTGGATTCAGAAAATATTATAATTTTTTTCTCTAAAAATCATTTGGCTTTTAGTAAATTACTAAACACTAATGATTTCAACGTTATAGTTTTATTTTTACGTGTTATTACCAAACTATGTTCTTCAAACTTTAATGAAAACAAAACAAAAATAATAAAGAAGATAACTGAGTCAAATTTTCTTAAAATATTACAAAATGAAACAGCGAGTCTTGCATTTCAAGATAGGAGAGACATGAATGAATACATATTTTATGTGGCCGACCAAAATAGATTTTGGCAAGATCTGTTTCAATTCTATGAAACAATATTTTATATTTTGCCTAAAAAAGCTTGTCAAATCTTACCAAAACTTATAATTTCACATAAAAACACATTAAATAATATAAATATCACAGAAATTATTGTTAATTTTGATGAACTACAAACAAAATTAAACAATTATGCTCATCAACAACATTCATTTAGAAATATTAATGTATTACCTGAAGTAGAAGAAGTTACCAAAAGAGAAAATCCCTATTTACAATCACTAAAACAAGATTATGAATCTGTAGATGAATATTTGGACATTCATTTCAGACTTTTAAGGGAAGATTACGTTCAATCTGTACGCACAGGTATCTGCAATTATTTGGAAAACGAAAGATATAAACAATCCGATGTAAGAATCTACGAAAATGTCAAATTCGTTCGTCCACATATCGTACATGATAGGGTTGGTATTCTTGTAAATTGTGGTTATAAAACGACCAAAGATGATATGAAAGAAACCAAACGATTCCAACATGGCGCCCTAGTATGCTTTTCGAAAGACAGATTTAGAGAAATTGTCTATGCAACGATATTTCGTCAGACAAATGATGAAAGTTTAGTTACAGATGGTTATATAGTTGTAGATATTCACAATCCTATAATATACGACCATAATTACGTCATGATTGAAACAAAAATTACGTTTGAAACTTATTTTCAAGTTTTGCAAGGTTTACAAAACGTAAGACCAGAAAATTTCCCTATGAAGAAGTACATAATTGATTGTGAAAAAAATATGGAAAGGCCAAAATATTTAAAAGAAGACTGCCAAATAAAATTGGATAAACCGTATATTTACAAAAATAAAAATTATGATAAATTCAAAATAAATTCATTTTGGCCGCCGAAAGAATATTTTTCTTTAAATACCTCGCAATATACTGCATTTAAAACAGCGCTAACCAGCAAATTTTCTGTGATACATGGACCTCCAGGTACTGGCAAAACATACACAACTTTAAAAATAGTGGAATTTTTATTAAAAAACAAACCAAATTTGGATTTCGCGGGTCCAATTTTAGTTATTTGTTACTCCAATCACGCTCTAGACCAATTTTTAGAAGGGATCTTACCGTTTTGTGAAGATATTTTAAGGATTAAAAATCAGAAAAATTCGAAAATGGATAATTTTGATTTACGATATCATAGAAAACAAATTGAGAATGACAGGGATTCCTATTGTAGGGAAATATTAGAAGAAGAAAAAATTAAAGTTGAACAGTGTGTTCAAAAATTGCAATGTCTTCAAAATTTACTTGAAGATATTAACTCAAAAAATGGAATTATAGATTTTGAGTATTTTAAAAAAATAGATAAAAAGTTGATTAACAGTTGGTTTGATAGAGCTTGTAAACAAGATATTATTGATTGGTTAATAGAAGAAACTGATTCTGTTACTGTACAGGTAAATAAAAATATCTCTACACGTGCTTTGATTTAGTACTCTTTATTATTATATTGAGGAAATAAATTGTTTCTGGACTGCAGTTATAAATTTTATTTCTTAAATTCTCGGGTCGACCGGTTTCGAGCTCCACATGAGCCTTCTTCAGGAGATGAGAATTATGATAATATTAGTAACATTGAACACATAAAAAAATATATAAAAATAAGTGCAACATAAAGCACATGGATTTCGTCAAAAATAAAAGGAAAATTATATAATTTTTTTTATAAAAAAGAACAAATGTTTCTCTTATTATATTTATTCTTGTCTAACCGGCTTTGAATCTACATATTATATATATTTTACAATAAATTGTAATACTATATCATAAATTAACCTCCCATTTTTCGATTACTTCCTTCATCCAATCTTGTCCCGACCCTATATCGTCTAACAGAGCCGTTTCTTTTCTTCTGTCTCTCGTAACTTCCCTGCACGAAATCCTTAAATGCCTGATAGTTTCCTCTTCGCTCCCGCATAGCCTACAACTCCTCTCATCACTTGATAGCCAGTATTTATTGTTCCTTTCTTTATTACCACATTTGAACCTGGCAATCATCTTGATGTTTTTCTTTTCATCTAATAAATACCTTGGCATTGACGTCGTTTTTGTTAGTTTATATCTCTTGTTGTAATTCGAGATATTTATCTTACTTTATTGTTCTTGCCACTGTATGTCCCAATCTCTCTGGTGTAGTTCGTAATGTGTGATTTCTCCATTTATGCGTAGCCTCTCTATTTGTACAGTGGAATATCCATTTCTTTCATAATACCCGCTAGCATTCTTGCAGAATTTTTTTTGTTTCTGTTCTGTCAAATCAACCAGAGTACTAAACAAAATAGTTAGAAATAATGCCGTTAGATGTCACGGCGATTGGCGTTAGTTGTCAATAGACCATTCCAGAGTGACGTCACCTGCCCTCCACAGGAGTGATTTTAACTTTTTAACCTCACTTTTGAATATTTTTAAAAATTATTTAATTGTATATCTTATGATAAATATCGAGAAATTTTGATTTTGATATAATTCATTCATAAAATTAAACCATAAATTTTTCCATGGCTCCATCATTGAGTAAATTATGTATGAAATTTATTTCTGACAGCTGTCCCTCGCGAAATTCATTTGTTCTGGATTGATCTATAACACGATTTTTTCAACTCTGTTTTACAATTTTGCAACACGGGATTCCCGGAAAATAATTACAAGAACATTAATCGTTATGAAAATTTGTTACGCAAGAAGAAAATGCACCCTTGTATGGAACGCCGTTTTACTATTTATTCTACATTTAAAGACATCTTCAATTATTTAAAGACGTCAAAAATTTAATTTCAGATATCCTTAATTATTAAGACATCAAAAATTGAATTATGGACATCTTTAAATAATTAAGGACGTCTAAAATTAATTTCAGACATCCTTAAATAATTTAGGATGTCAAAAATTGAATATTAGATATCCAGAATTAATAAAGGATATCAAAAATACATTTATAGATATCAAAAATTAAATTTCAGACATCCTTAAATAATTTAGGATGTCAAAAATTGAATATTAGATATCCAGAATTGAATAAAGGATATCAAAAATACATTTATAGATATCAAAAATTAAATTTTTGACATCTTAAAATGGTACTGAATTTTCGATATCAAAAAGTAAATTTAACATGTCCAGAATTCAATTTTGGATATCTGTATTCGAATTTTTGATATCTTTAATTCCATTTTTGATATCCTTAATTCAATTCTTGATATCCTTAAATGAAATCTTGATATCAAGAATTGAATTATGGATATCACATCTCCATAAATAACATGTCCAGAATTCGAATTTTTGATATCTTAAATTAATTTTGGATATCAAGAATGCAATTTTCTATATCAAGAATTCAATTTTTGATATGAAGAATTCAATTCTTGATATTAATTTAGGACGTCAAAAATTCGAATTCTGGACATGTTATTTACGGAGATCTGATATCAAAAATTAATTTAGGACGTCAAAAATTCGAATTTTGGACATGTTATTTATGGAGATGTGATATCCAAAATTCAATTTTTGATATCCAAAATTCAATTTTTGATATCTTTAATTCAATTTTTCATATCCTTAATTTAATTCTTGATATCCTTAATTCAATTCTTGATATCTAAAAAAGAATTTTTGATATCTATAAATATTTGAATTTAAGACGTCTTTAAAACAATTTTTCTTTGTCATCCTACTTCTGTTTCAAAACGGACAGGTAGTATCTCTCTCAATTGGGGACGTGACGTCACGGCATTTTTCAACGATTTTATAACTATTTTCTTGCATTTTGATGGAAAATTATTAAATTTTCATGAGAAAAACTTTTGGCGATCAGTTTTCCTCGCAACTTTTTTCCGTGTTTAATTTTCACGCGAGAAACTTTCTGAACATGCATAAAAGACATGAAACAAACAGTAATTTTGTTTGTATTAACTAATTTTATATTGATTATATTCTCTTTGTGCAACAACCTTGACAAATGCATTGATTTTATAATTTTAGAAAACTTTTGTTGGCCAAATGAATGAAATAAACAAATGCTATTGTAAAGCAAGTACTGATGATCGAAAAACAGTTTTAATAAATGCAAATAATAAATATAATTCCAACGAAAATTTTATTAATAATTGTATTTTGAAACTGTCAGATAAAAAGGCCGTAATTAAAAATTTGGAGAATGATTTTATTGAGCTGAAAAGAAATGAAAGAAGTAGAAGGGATTATTTTTTGTTAAATAAACATGAACAAGAGATTTTGAAACATGTAAAAGAAGAAACATATTTACAAGTAAACACAAATTAAATTATTTGTTGAATATCTTCCAGTTACAATATTTCATTTTAAGGAACAATTAAATCGCCCACAAATTCACCCAAAAACACCCCTTAACTATTCTAACCCATTTAACATTTGTAAAAGTGATCGTTGGATTTTTTACCATTATTGGATACACCTTCTACAACAAAGGGCTTATATGGATATAGCTATTCTAGATGAAGATTATCGCGCAGCAAAAAGAAGATATCTTGAAGTTCAGAGTATGGTAGATATCAGAATAATGCACGAAAAATCAGTTATTGGAATGACTACGTTTGCTGCTGCTAAACTCCAACCTACGTTGCAAACTTTAAAATGTGAAATAGGTAAGAAATAAAGATACTCTTGCTAAACCTTTATAAACGCAGTAATTTTTGAGATACTGTAATATTTGGAAAAAAATATATGAATTTGATTGTTTCTTATTAATGAATGAATTCCAAACTTCATGGCAAAATAAAAATGGGACATAACTCGTAAGGTGTTCAAATCCCGAAATCATTTTATAATATTTAATGTTTCAGTGATAGTAGAAGAAGCAGCAGAAATTCTTGAATCGCATGTTGTTGCTGCATTGACTAACCACTGTCAACAATTAATTTTAATAGGTAAGGTTTACCCAATATTGGATATACAGGGTGGTCACTGGAACTTTCGGTAGTTAGACAAGTTACAACACAGTAAGCGTAAATAGTTATTTACATTCGAGTGCGTGTAAGTTGTATTTTACAGCGCGACAGCTTTGTTTAAGACACAAGCCCTTAAGGCGAGTGCCTTATTAGCTGGAGCGCTGTAAAATACTTCACGCACGATAATTGTATCAATTTTTTTAGCCGACGATAATGAAAATCACTTTTTTGCCCTCCTAAAGTGTAATGGGAACTTTACAATTGTATACACAGCAAGTGTAACCTACATTTTACGCTTACTGTGTTGTAACTTGTCTAACTATGCGGTAAAATAATCAAAATACACTGGACGTTTATGGGCATTTAGAAAATAAATCATCTTTACTATAATAAAGTTCATGTAAAAAAGTACTACCTACTTAAGTTATTTTTTTAATTTAACATATCCTATATTTAAAATTAATTTATATAAACCAAAATCACGGCAGCGACATCTGTCATTATTGTAAAAATCCGCCGTTACCGACATAGTCACCGATCGATATACCTGTCAAATACGCAAGGCGAACATTTCTGAAATGTCAAATATCGACACCTACCTATTATTTATTACGAAGAAAACATGAGCAAATAAATATATTATCAGTCATAAACAACATCTATTATTACAGATAAATTTTCGCTAGAACTACTCTAATGAAGGTAAGTAAAATCAAATTTGGAAATTGACTTAACACCAGTATTTTAAACTAACCCTTTTCAGAAGTACAACCTATCTCATTAAAAAAAGTGATTTTCATTATCGTCGGCCAAAAAATTTGATACAATTCTCGTGCGTGAAGTATTTTACAGCGCTCCATCTAATAAGGCACTCGCCTTAAGGACTCGTGCCTTAAACAAAGCTGTCGCGCTGTAAAATACAACTTACACGCACTCGAAAGTAAATAACTATTTTTAATGAGATAGGTTATACTTCTGAAAAGGATTAGTTTAAAATACTGGGGTTAAGTCAATTTCCAAATTTGATTTTACTTACCTTCATTAGAGTACTTCTTCTCGCGAAAATTTATTTGTAATAATAGACGTTGTTTATCACTGATAATATATTTATTTGAACATATTTTCTTCGTAATAAATAATAGGTAGGTGTCGATATTTGACATTTGAGCAGTGTTCGCCTCGCGTATTTGACAGGTATATCGATCGGTGACTATGTCGGTAACGGCGGATTTTTACAATAATGACAGATGTCGCTGCCGTGATTTTGGTTTATACAAATTAGTTTTAAATATAGGAAATGTTAAAGTAAAAAAATAACTTGTGTAGGTAGTACTTTTTTACATGAACTTTATTATAGTAAAGATAATTTTTTTTCTAAATGCCCATAAACGTCCAGTGTTTTTCGATTATTTTACCGCATAGTTAGACAAGTTACAACACAGTAAGCGTAAAATGTAGGTTACACTTGCTGTGTATACAATTGTAAAGTTCCCATTACACTTCAGGAGGACAAAAACATGTTTTTTAAATATCCAGTCCCCATTCTGTATATCTATTATTTTGAATTCAAAACTAATGTCTTTTTCTTTAGGCGACCATTTACAGCTACGCCCAAGTACCCAACAATTCAATCTAGCTAGAAACTACAATTTAGAAATATCTCTATTTGAACGTATGGTCAAAAATAATATCCATTACACCCAACTTCAAGTGCAGCATCGAATGAGACCTGAATTTTCGAAATTAATATCTCCTTCAATTTATCCGAACCTTATAAATGATGAGAGTGTATTGTATTATCCCCCAGTTCGTGGAATGGCTAAAAATTTATATTTCATAACACATAATGAGCTAGAAAACCAAACAAGAAATAATCCAAGTAGGAGAAATATATATGAGGCGAAATATTTGTTAAAATTGGTTTCGTATTTGATAAAACAGGGGTACACATCTAATGAAATTACTGTTTTGACGAGTTACAAATCACAGAAAAATGCTTTAGAAAATGTAAGTATAATAATACATATACAGGGTGGAACAAATTTGAGATCCTTATATGAAAAACTTTCTTATTAAATATGCTACAGAAAATTGATGTAGGTCTTTATGGGCCAACTTTCTGATGCAACTTTAATAGGCACCATAGGAATTTTCGATCGTCTTTTGTTTTTGAGCTAAAGGCTAAAACTTAATTTTATTATTTATTTATTTAATTTATCCAACAGGTAAATGCCCATTAACTGGATAGGTAATACAATAAACAAAAGAGAAAAACATAATTAAATATTTACAAAATTCAACAATAAATGACAATGCAAAATAACGTAATACAATATATTGTGTCAAAAGAAAATACCTCATAATTCATTTATTATAAAATATAAAGAAAAAACGTTTAGATAATCTTTATACTGTTTTTTTTTTACATAATATTTTTTAAATAGGAACATATGTTGAAAATAGCCCAATTTTTTTCGTTATTTTATAAACTTTTCAATGATGTATAACAAGTCTATATTCTTTTGTTTTAAACATGAGCAAAACATGAATTATTAATTTTTTAAGAAACAATTGAAAAAATCAATTATAGATCATTATTTGTTTATTTCTAATGTTATTTTCATTATTTTTATTCATTTTTCTAATATATAAACTTCAGAAAGAATAATACCACATAATTCGAAAACAATTGACTGAAAAGAAATTTGGGAATTTAATTAATAGATTTAGAATCAAAATAAACAAATGATGATCTTTAATTTATTTTTTAAATTTTTTCTTAACGATGTATAACAAGTCTACATTCTTTTGTTTTAAACATGAGGAAAACATGAATTATTAATTTTTTGAAGTGACAAAAATTAAATTTATTAAGAAACAATTGAAATAATCAACTACAGATTATCATTTGTTTATTTCTAATGTTATTTTCATTATTTCCATTCATTTTTCTAATATATAAACTTCAGAAAGAATAATATCACATAATTCGAAAACAATTGACTGAAAAGATATTTGAGAATTTAATTAATAGATATAGAATTTGTTTTTTAATAAATTAAATTTTTTCACCCGAAAAAATTAATAATTCATGTTTTACTCATGTTTAAAACAAAAGATTAGAGTCGTTAGAAACCATATAAAATAAGGAAAACGATGAGACTATTTTCAACATATGTTTCTTTTTAAATAGTTTGTGTTGTATCTCAAGAATTATTAAGTTTTGAAAAAATCTAATAACATTACGTTATTCTACGTAAAAAACCATATAAAAATTATATAAACATTTTTTTTATCTCTTATAATAAGCGAAAAACAAATTTTAGCATGTAGCTCAAAAACAAAAGACGATCGAAAATTCTTATGGTGTCTATTAAAGTTGTCTCATCAATTTTCTCGAATTTATTCCACTCTGTACACTGAACTAAATGAGTTTTTTTTTTTTATTAATTATACTATAAAAATACAAAGAAATCTCATTTATTAAACTAATTATTTCAATTTTAGGAATGTGCTAGCTTTTCGGAATTAGAAAACATTCGAATAGAAGTCGTTGATAATTTCCAAGGAGAAGAAAATAAGATAATTTTATTATCTTTAGTTCGTAGTAATGAAAGAGAAGACATAGGTTTTCTTAAAGTTGAAAATAGAGTTTGTGTGCTCTTATCTAGAGCAAAGGAAGGTACGTACACCCAAAATAATTCTATTCCAGCTAACAATGAACTTGAAGCGTATTACAATAAAAATATTTATGTACAATATGAACATTATTAAAATATTACAAAAGAATGAACGGAAGAATTTATAATTTTTTATTATTTTAGGATTTTATATGATTGGAAATGTTGATAATTTTGAAAAAAGTAGCGTTATTTGGCCAAAAGTCATAGAAGTTTTAAAGAAAGATAACAATATAGGTCCATGTTTAATATTAAAATGTCAAATACATAATAATGAGACAAGAATTAATAATTTAAATGATTTTGAAAAAGTTAACGACGGTGGATGTTCTTTGTATTGTAATGAAAATTTAAGTTGTGGACATTTATGTAAATATAGATGTCACCCTGCAGATAGAAACCACGTAAAGTATACATGCACAGAACCCTGTAAAAAGTAAGTATTTTATACTTTAATATTTCTTATATCTAAATAGTTGAATTCACCTACAAAAAATTCAATAGGGTCCTCCACTATATTTTTTTACAAAACTTCATCTAAACTGAAAGTGATATGTAATTTTAGAAAGTCTTTATTGTTATTCGTTAAGCCGTTTAAAGATAAAAATTATCTTTTATTAGTTTAGGTCTAGTAAACTATGGAAACAAATGCCTTTTATAAAATTATTATTTTATTAATTTATTTTACAGTAATAACAAAACAAAGAAAACATTCAAATTGAAAGCCATTATTTCTTTCGCACATTTAAACTCTTTTGGAAAGAGAGCCGACCGTAACTGGTGTCTAGATATAACTTTCCACATAGCACGATCATATCTAACTTTTCTTCATTTGTAAAGTTATTAAACAATATTAAGCACAGAGAACTTTACGGAGAAATTATTAAACGTCAAAAAAACAAAGAATCAATTGTTTCCATGGCTTACTTAACTAAAAAACTAATAAAATAGTTTACAAAATTTAAATTTTTAACCGTAAATAACTCGTTTATTTGAAACAATTGTACATAAACAACATTACCTTATTGGAAAGAGAAAAAAATACTCTTTTCAATAAGATAATAAAAAATATATGGTTCCATTTAAAAAATATATATATATTGTCCCAAATTTTGAGGATCGCTGACACAATTTTTATTTTGTCCACATGACCAATTTTCTAATATAAAATGGCACAATTTTGCTATTTGAACCAACCTCGTATCTCTTCAAATAAAAAAGTTACCAATAGTGAGCAAGCTTATTGAGACACCCTGTATACATACTTGCATATGGATTCCGAATTTCAAAAAGGCGATAGGAGAAGGTTTGAAAGTAGTAAGAATTTGGAATAGAATAAATGTGTGACGTAGATAAAGAGATGAGGAAATGGTAATAAAAACTCGATTATTTTAAAAACTAATAACTATTTTTAAACTTTGATAGTCCTTAATATACAGTTTTAAGGTCTAGTTTTAATATAACTGACCCTTGTTCTAATTCGTTACTACGGTGGAGAACCCTATTCATTCCATTGTAATTATTTCGTCTAATCTAAAAAAGTAGGTATATCTTTCTGAAATTTTGTATAGATCCTTAATTTATTATTCTGAATAACTTTTCTTAGACAAACTTAGCAATGATCATTTTTTTATTTCAGAGTTCTTTGCGAAAATGGACATGAATGTCCTCTTCCATGTTCAGAGCCATGCAAAAAATGTGAATTTAAATCAGATAAGTGCCTTCCGTGCGGCCATTTTGCTAAACTTCCTTGTTCTACCGACCCCTGGGACCACAAATGCACTGAAATTAGGATTGCTTCACTACAGTGTGGCCACCCTATTACAATAGAATGTTACAAGAATTCTAATGACGTAAAATGTTCACGCGTATGTGGAAAAAGATTACTTTGTGGGCATACGTGTAATAGAGAGTGCCATAAGGATGATCCCGAACATAAACTGGTAAATTAATAATTATTTACATAATCAGTTATGAAAATAGTGATATACGAGGTCTGTCCGAAAAGTATCCGACCTTCCTGACAATTTTAGCGCCTTCTGCCGGGTACGAGTGTCAACTGTAAAGCTTCACGAATTCCCTAGATGGCGCAGTTTTGGTCGGATCGCCTTAGTTTACGTGCAACATGAGTGTTTTTTACGTTTGTCGCATTTTGCTATTGTAAAAAATGACGAAAAGATCGGAACAACGAATTTGCATTAAATTTTGCTTAAAACTCGAAAAGAGTTGTGTGGAGACCATCGAAATGATGAAGACGGCATTTGGGGACGAGCGTATGAGCAAAACACAAATAAAAGACTGGTATAAACGGTTCAAAGATGGCCGCACATCTGTTGATAGTAACCCAAGTTCTGGGCGGCCTTCGACGACAAAAATATCGAACGTGTGCAACTTGTGATCAATGAAGATCATCGACTGACTGTGCGAGAACTAGAATATGATCTGGGAATGCCGAAAACTAGTGTTTGGAAGATTTTAATTGAAAATATTCGCCTTGAAATCGCTCAGGACAATTTGGAAATGGTTAATAATGATCGACTTTTGGCTGTTCCCAAGATTAAAAATGTCGCTCAAAGGATTCGACCGATTCGACGACAAAGAAACAGTCGAAACTAATACGACGAATGCTCTAAAGGCAATACCAAAAAACGAATTCCAAGACTGTTTCCAAAAGTAGAAAGGCCGTTGGAAGCGTATTCTTTGATCAAATGGGGACTACTTCGAAGGATGCCACCAGCCCGATGACGCAGAATAACAGCAGCGGGGAAATATAGAGGAAGGTCGGATACTTTTCGGACAGACCCAAAATTTACTTTAAAAACTTATTTCTAATAATGATTATATTATTAAATATGTTTTTTAGAATATATGTCGTACACCAACGACCAAACAATTCATTAATTGTTCCCATACTATTACTCTTCCTTGTAATACCAACATTGGAAACAGAAACTGTAATCAACAATGCGGTAAACAAATGTCTTGCCAACATATATGCAGGAATAATTGCGGTCATGCTCCTCCTTGTAAATGTAATGAAATGGTAAGTTATTATACAGTAATAAATACAGGGTGTCTCAGGACGAGCTTACGCTATCTCTATTTTAAATACTATTTAATATAATTTAACGAAATTTGGTATCTACGGGTTTTCCAACATGCCCGTTTTAACTAAAATATTTTCAAAGCAGTAGCATTTCCGGTTTGACCGGAAATTGACCTCAACTTTCTTATTTTAAATGGAATACGCTATATTTTATTTTACCATTGAATGCAGCGGAAAATTTTACATATGAAGCAATAAAAACATTTTACTCATGATCAACTACTTCCGGCGTTATTCAACTTTTTTTGATTTTTTGTCTGAAATCCGGCACATTTTCAAAACTCTGTATATCGGGAACGAGATCGAATTTTTATAATCTGAAAAAAGCCTTTTATAAAGGAGACTTTAAGCTACATTATCCATAGAAGAATCCTCGATTATTTATAAAAATGTGACGGGCACGTTACACCAAAATTTCAGTTGACAAACTTCAAAAAAGACAATTTTTTTAAATGGAACCCCCCTTTTTTTATTACATAAATGTGTACTACGACAAAAAATAAGGGTACTTTATGTAACATGTCCTATGTTGAAAGTTGATAGAATTTCAGTAAATTAGAAAAACATGTAATCTGAGTATAATTATTTTATTAATACGGATAAGTAAGCCATGGAAAAAATAAATAAATTCTAAATATAAAACTATAATTAATTTAATACATATTCAAACTGTCCTTCATTCATATGTAACCCCATTGTTACTCTATTCAATACTTCTTCTTGGGAGGAGACATGTTGTTAAATGCTGTTCGTATCCTATGTTGGCAATCTTCTTTAGTAGTTAAAGGTTTTTGATAGACGACGTTTTTAATGCAACCCCAAACAAAAAAATCAAGTGGAGTTAAATCGGGTGAACGAGGAGGCCACCTATGTGGTCCATTATTTGCCAGCCACCTATCTTCAAAAATTGTTTCCAAAAAAGTATTTATTCTATGGCTATTGTGGGGTGGAGCGCCATCATGCTGGTACCATATTAAATTCCTTTGATCCAACGGTAAATTATCTAAGAAATTAAGTAGATGAGTTTGTAAAAACAAATATTGTTTTTCCATGGCTTACTTATCCGTAAAATGTTTTTATTGCTTCATATGTAAAATTTTCCGTTGCATTCAATGGTAAAATAAAATATAGCGTATTCCATTTAAAATAAGAAAGTTGAGGTCAATTTCCGGTCAAACCGGAAGTGCTACTGATTTGAAAATATTTTAGTTAAAACGGGCATGTTGGATAACCCCTAGATACCAAATTTCGTTAAATTATATTAAATAGTATTTAAAATAGAGATAGCGTAAGCTCGTCCTGAGACACCTGTACAGGGTTTTAAAAATTAACGTTGAATTATTCTTTCAGCGAGATAAAATTATAGAAGCTTGCGGCCATACTGCTAGAGTGAAATGTTCTGTTACTCCCCGACAAGAATTCTGTTACAAAAGTTGTCAGCAAATGTTGCAATGTGGCCATAGATGCAACAGAAAATGCAATGAAGAATGTGCCTGTGCAAGGCAGTGTGGTCCGGAAAATGAATCCGATTTGCAGTGTTGCATAATATTATAATACGTATATTTTCATATTATATTCTACCGTATATGTTTTTAAGAATGATATTATTAATTTATATTTTTTATGCATGTGTTATACAATAAAGATATTCAGCACTGTATTTTTGAATTTATTTACTTTAAGCATTGTCCGTACCGTTTTTAATTAGTTCCATATTTTTATGTCAGTAGTAAATTTTTACCTTCCGTCACATTTTTGGTCAAAATTCGGTGATGGTTTTAATAAATAAGCACGTTTTAGGAGACCTAGAATATGATTTTACTAGTTTTTACGATGATGTCCGTGTGTGACAAATTTTTCTCCGGCGATAACTCCAATACTACAATTCTAAAAATTATAATACTTTCGTATTCCTGTTCTTTGCATCCATGTGAAGAGCTGATTAGATTTTGGTTATAATTGATCTACCGAAAGTACCCGTATTTGAAGTTCAGAAGAGTTTTTCTTGAAAAAACGCAGGTAATAGTTATTTTCGTAACAAGTTATGAAATATACCAAATATCATGCGGGTGTAAATTGACGCACGACGCGCAGCGAAGTGCAAGTCAATACACACGAGCTAAGATATTTGAATTTCGTACAAGTTATGAACATTATTTTTTAGACGAACATAAATAAATTTAACTTTTTTTTCAAAACTGATATTTAGGTTCAAACGTACTGCCAGCTGACAAATGAATAATGTATACATATAGCCAGAAATAATGACATAGTAACCTAGCAACCGTGTCAACTATTACGATATGAAATATATCGTAACACTAATGTGATAAGTTCAACTTTCAGTGTTGGGATACTACGTTGATATGTCATACTTATTACAATGGTCGTCTAAAAATATCATTTTTTCACATTTTATGTGATTATCAATATGAAAGAATATCTTATTGTCTATACGGTTCTATTATACATTTTTTTTCATATTCAACAGATATACAGGGTGTATCAAGATAATGGAACAGTGCCGTTTATTCATGTATGTGAAAAGATACAGAAAAAAGTGATTAGGATATTTTGTAAGGGATAGAGGGGGACACATTTTAGCATAAACTTTATTATCATAAATCCAGTGGTACTCAAACTATAGGGCAATATTATATTTTTTTAAATGGCATTATATATATTTTATTAACTCATTAAATAGAGAATTTTGTTCTGAATTCAACGATATAATAATATCATACCCTTACATTGTGAAAAAATTTATAAAAATTAATTCAAAATTAGTATTTCATTTCTACTGTATCTAAGTAATCTGAGCAAACATTCAATCAATAAAACAAAAAAATTATTTTAAAAGTTGAATTTATTGCCAAAATCGTAGCTTACTTGAACTAAAATAAATTTTATTTTGTTTTATTGATTGAATGTTTGCTCAGATTACTTAGATAAGGTAGAAATGAAATATTAACTTTGAATTATTTTTTTTCAAATTTTTCGCAATGTAAGGGTATGATATTATTATATCTTTGAATTCAGAACAAAATTCCCTATTTAATGAGTTAATAAAATATATATAATGCCATTTAAAAAAATATAATATTGCCCTATAGTTTGAGTACCACTGGATTTATGATAATAAAGTTTATGTTTAAATGTGTCCCCCTCTATCCCTTACAAAATATCTTAATCACTTTTTTCTGTATCTTTTCACATACACGAATAAAATGCACTGTTCCATTATCTTGATACACCCTGTAGAGTTAAAATTTTTAGCTTTGCTATAATCATGAAAACAGCTAATATATTCAAATAATTAACAGATGTCAGTATCAAGTGCAACTTACATAGTGTATGTTCGTGTTATAATTTTATTGAATTTATAGAATCTTTTCCAAGGAATTTCGGTATGGAATTTGTAGAAAATAGTATATGTTACAAGAAACTTTTGGTATGGTATTTGTACAAAATATATAAAATTGATGATACTTGTAGTTCATTTTAACAACCTATAATGAATTTCAAATTTATATAAATTTTGAAGGCGCTTCATCACCTTTGGCGTCTTGACGCTTGTGCGCGCCACGCTTATGACAATAATAATTTAATTGTTCAGACATATACTTTATTTAAAATATATATAAATCAAAAAAAGAATACAAAATTTGATAAAGAATCCAGAAATTAATTTTCTCCTTTTAATACATTTGTAACTTTATTTAAATTTTGTATAATCCTTGCACGGTTTCTACTGCTAACTCTGCGTCCATAGTCTTGCTGTTTTCTAAGCTGTTCGAGCTGAAAAAAAAAAAATACTTAACATGGAATGAAACTTATTTTTGGAGTCCCGTGGCCGCGTGCCTGAGTGTCTGGTCGCGAACCTGGCACAAAAATGACGCCCGCACAATACAAATATGTCATCATCATTACCGAAATCTGTGTACAGCGCAGATTGGCACACTCAGAAATGGGTAATATGCCGTGATGATATATTTATACAGAATTTATGTAGAACATTTATGACCAGTTGCACCATCTTGTATATTCTTGAATAATAGTATATTATGTGGCAAGTGTGTGAAGCTGACATTTTTACATGGGGGTGGAGATTGCGACACGAGCCGAAGGCGAGTGTTGCAAACCACCCGAATGTAAAATAGGCTTCACACACGTGTTACATACTATACTTTTTCTACGACCTTGCAATAAAATATATTTTTTCTTCACATTGTCATTCTTTAAACGTAAAGCGTCTGTATTATCGACTTGTGTAACCATGGTTACCAACGTTACGAGTGTTTAACAGCTTTGTTTTATTAAAATACAATTCAGTTTGTAATATTTAAAATAATGAACGGTGTGTGAAATGTTACTTCACGCACACTGTGCGTGAAGTAGCATTTCACGCACCGTGTGCAAAAACTCAAACTTCACACATAAAAATTGATACGTGAAGTGCTCACTTCACGCACGGGAGTAGAAAAAATAAATTATGTATTTGTTTATTTTTTATACCTTTTCTGGGTCGGGTCCAACGCATTTAAGAGACAGAGGACGGAAGGAAATATTGGAAGTGTTCGATCTACTTTTGCCGATTCTTGATGGCTTCATCTTGGGTGTTTTTGTCACATCCATGCTCGATACACTTTTATACTCGCCGTCCAAGCTAATCTTTTCTTCTAAAAAGAGCGATTGGGTTTCGTTTTTCTGGGTCGTGTTGGCATATGTCTTTGGTATGTACTTCTGAAATACACTGGAAACAAAAGAATAGTTTCATGATCATATTGACATATCGAATGCTTCATCGGTCTGGCTTTTTCTTAAATATTATGAAAAATATTTCAAACGAAGAGTCCCAAGCAACATTTATCGATGTGTTAAATTAATGACGCCCTATAAACGTCGATTTAATGACTACAAAATGCGACGTCGCTATTTTGTCATAAATGTAGATATAGGTAACGTTCCATTCTATGGATCATCTATGGATATACTTTATGCATGCCACCAACACAACAACTATGTAGTGTATTAACTGTACATATTTCATTGATCATTGATCCACGCAGTTATTCTATTGAGGAAACAAAAGTATCGGAAGCAAAAGTATCGGACATAAATTAGAGCGAGTTTGTACAAACCAATAAAAATACTTAAATATATTTTCAAACTTTTCATGTAATGTAAAGGTGACATATTCATAAAACCTTAAACCTTATGGACGTTAAATTCATAATAGTCAAGGGTACAGAACCCTTTTTTTTCAAATTATTAACATTCGTCTAAAACATCGTGAGTGGCTTCATTTTAACGTAACTTACAACTTTTTTATCTACGGAAACGTCAATTTAACGATGTACTAAAAAAGTATGATCAATCCTTTGCTTTCTACTTTAATAGTAAGATAATTTGATAATAAAATTAGAAAAAAAATTGGCCCACAAAAATATTGAGCCGTTTGCCGAGACCTCCACCCCCACCAGTCAAAAAAATGAGAGTATCAAAATTTTTCAACAATCAGCTGGTTTTCATGCAATTGTTTAATAAATATTAGGGCTAGAGATGCACTCGATTTCGAGCTTTGGCCCGGCCCGGCCCGAAGCCCACCTCGATTTCGAGTCGATCATCGAGCCGGGCCGAAGATATTTTTTTTCGGGCCGAATCGGGCTAATCATTTTCAAAAATCGAGGCAAGTCGGACTTTTGATTTTGGCCCGGCCCGAAAATTCGAGCTTTTCGGGCCGGCCCAAAAAATCTTATAGTTCAATCAAATGCACAGTTTCCTTAATATTTTAATGAAAATGGATGAAGTTAAAAAGGATCAAAATAATTTAATAACAACACATTTCACATATTAATAAATAAAAATGTATTATTTTACTTCAAGAATTCAAGGTTATTCATTGAAACGCAATAATTATATTGTGATGTTGCTATTATTATTGTTATTACTCGTATACTTAAATAAAAGTGATTTTTGTTCCTACCATGATGATTTCTTGTCCTATTTTTGAGCAGAAACAAAGTTAGATAAAAATCCTTTTGCAAATTATATTTTTTTATATAAGATTTGTGAAAAGTTGTTTAAATTCTTTGGTAAACAAAGTGTTAAATACTCGTAGATCTGTAATTTTTATAACAAACTTACACTAGAAGGGTCTCTTTTTTAACACTTATGTTAACTAATGTTGAAAGTTATAAGAATGTTGAGGTTTTTTATAAGTTTGACACGAAAAAAGTTAAACATTTCGCCTTAACATAAAAATCAACATTAGGAATGCCGGATGCACCCAATTTCGAGCTTTGGCCCGGCCCGGCCCGATTTCGAATCAATTTTCGAGCCGGGCTAGCTATTTTTTTGTCGAGTCGATCTTCGAGTCGGGCCAGTAATTTTTATTTTCGGGCCGAGTCGATCCAAACCTCAAAGCCCGGCCCGAATGCATCTCTAATTAGGGCAATCAAATGGTCATACGGACCTACGATTTCCATGGATAGTTTTTCAGACTTACGCCCTAAACATGTTAATTTTACGATAACCCTTTTACGTTAAAAAATCCCTAAACCTTAATTAAAAACGCTAAAACTAGATAAGTATTTCGGCAACTCAGTTGCCGTCATCAGTAAACTTACGTGTAAGAACAGATCAGTTTTTGATTACTCCACATGTCAACCTTACCAGAGATCCAAAAACAAATCTGAAGAACAGAGCATATTTGTTTTTGAACCTCTGGCATGGTTGATATGTTGAGTAATCCAAAACTGATCTGTTCTTAGACGTAAGTTTACTGACGATAGCAACTGAGTTGCCGAAATACGTATTTAGTTTTAGCGATTTTAGTTACGGTTTAGGGATTTTTTAACTATTATTTTATATTACTGTACCTTGGGGCATCCCATGTGGTACCACTCAAACACGAACTGCTGTTTATAAAGGATCTAAAAGTTTTGTTAATTCCACTGCCATAAAAATTTTTCAGAGTATCATCCGATTCAACAACTGGTATTGGTGTAGTAATTCCATTTTTCTGACAGTACAAATTCCAATAAGACGACGGAATTTCTTTCTTCTTAACCTCTACGGCTTTTAATTTAGATTTCTCGCAGGTTATACACGTCTGAGAAGCCTTTGAAGATGACGGAGTCTTCTGGGGGGATTTATTCTTCAGTATCTTCAAATCCGCTTTGGTGGTTTCGCCTGCGTAAAGAGGAATCTTGGTTTCGCGGACAGGGATTTTTGTTCTTTGCGGTTTCTTGGTAGATGGAGGTTCATCCGTGGGTTCATCGCAGAGCTCATATTGAGAGGCTTCGCTTTTTAAGGTGGAAATGGCGTCCTGAAAGGCAGAGTGGCAGTCTTGTTCCACGTGAAGGTCCTCTTCAAGGGAATCGTAGAACTGTTCCTCATCTTCGTCCATAGGTTTTCATATTATGATCAAACTTTCAAAATAAACATGTCAAAAAGGATTTTACAGTGTCAAAAAACAAAATGAACGTAGCACACCCAGAAAACACTAACAAGCAAAATAAATGAAACAAATATTTATAGGATGTGTCCGAAGTTGCACTTTTGTCACCCTAATATCTAAATCCTAAATTTATATGCCCTAAATCTAGTGATTATTTAGGATTTTAGGAATTAGATTTTAGGGTTTTTCAGGAGCACACTGCAAAACCTTAAAATCTAATTCAAATCAAATTGAAGCATCAAATTAAATCGAAGTGTATAGGCTGTGTCCGATGTCGCATTTTGGCATTTAATATTTAGGATTTAGGCCTTCTTCACATAAATACAATTCCGAATGGCACACTAGTGATATCCATTGGTTTGTATGGCAACACTTTAGAACAACAAAAATGTATTATACTACTCGATTCAATTTGATGCTTGAGAGTAAAAATACAGTAATTGAACAAAGATTTATTTTCTGTATTTTTCAATGTAATGCCCTCTATATTAAAGCTTTCAAGGACTTTTTATACACAGTTCGCAAAAGTAACTGTTTTTGGAAAACATATATTAGCAAAAATATTTTAATGAATATTAGATATTTTCTACTATTATTAGATTTAATGAGTTTTAATATTATAGACATTAAATTTGTCTGAGGTTAACCCATTAAAATATTTGTTTAGGGTATTTACATATTTATTTAAAAGTTTTTTTTTTTAATAGAAAACTTGTCTCTTGCGCCTTTGTACAAAATTACAGAACTGAAGGATTCTTTTTTTAAATTTTGCTTTAGTTAACTTTAAACAAAAATGATTTAAATAAATAAATAAATATATCATCACGGCATATTACCCATTTCTGAGTGTGCCACAATCTGCTTTATCGCAGATATCGGTAATGATGATGACATATTTGTACCGTGTGGGCACTTACCAGGCGTCACCTAACTCATTGTTGAGAAGTTGCATGTTCGCCGTCCATGTTTTTGCCGGACATGCATATATTGTCTAGAAAATTGTTTACATAAAAAAGGTAACATTTATGAACATTTCTTGTTACCTTGGTTACTTGTTGTTTTTGTTATTTCAAAAAATATGTCATTGTATCCCCTGAAGAAGGCACCAGTTTATGGTGCCGAAACGTTGGGTTAAAATAATAAATTACAGAACTTAAACTAAAAAAAAGGTAGTATTTTTCCAATTAATAATATGAGTTCTGAAAGATATTTTAATAATTTAAAAAATAAATAAATATTGTAGCAAATTAAATTCTGAATTTACATCATTAATCATATTTTATTTTATGTTTTGAAATCTGTCAAATCGAATTTAAAATTGATAATTTTGCTCCTTTCTAGTGACGTAAAATTACATATAAGTAATCATATACGTGTTTTTCTTCTTAATAAAAACGTTCTAGTCCAAAACATAATAAATTGTAATATAATTACGAACTAAAATAAATTAGCATCCCACCCAAATTTTTCTGACAGTTCTAACGTATGCATTTATTTGTAATTTTATATCAATTCCATGTTCCATGGTTGACCACTAGAAATGAACATAATTATCAAATTTCAAATTCGGTTTTACATATTTCAAATAAAACTGTAAAATAAAATTTGATTAAATATTTAGATGTAACAATTTAATTTCCTACAATATTTATTTGAAATATTTTTATTTAAAATTAATAGGTAAGTAACTAACTACAACAAAATAAAAAAATTAACGTTGCATTTCCTATATGCATATAGATTCCGAGTATACTCGTACATCCGTTATATTCATAATGTACAGTTTGCATGAGTGAAAACTTTGCGAATTTATATTTATATGATCTATGTATATATTTTCATGTTTTTATTAATATTTGCGTGAACTACATTAGTAGAATGTACGTAGATAGTAGATAACATTTCTACTTACATTTATAATTAATTACTTTGCCTACTTTGATAAAAATAATTAAAAGTAGTTTAACTATTTGTATGCAGATTTTCTGCAAAGATTAACACTTGCAGTATCTTTTGAACAACTTAGAAACACCGACATTTGAAGATATTTTACTAAATAGATTATTTACATAAAGATTTTCTTTTCTGTTTTGGTCTTAAATATTTATTCATATAAACAATTAATTTTAAAGTTATTAAGGCTGTGTCCGATGTTGCACTTTTATCACCCTAATATCTAAATCCTAAATTTATATGCCCTAAATCTAGTAATTATTTAGAATTTTAGGAATTAGATTTTAGTGTTTTGCAGGAGCACACTATGCCTTGAAGTTGACGCGCACTAATTAAACAAATCATATTCGTTGCTATAATTTGTACAAAACGTCAAATTTATTGTCAAAGAATAGCTTCTTAGCTTCTATTTTATGAAATATAATATTAACATTTACTCTCAAGAATCATATTGAATCGAATTGTATAATTAATTTTTGTTGTTCTAAAGTGTTGCCATACAAACCAATGGATATCACTTGTGTGCCATTCGGAGTTGTATTTATGTGAAGAAGACCTAAATCCTAAAATCTAAATGCCAAAATGCGACATCGGACACAGCCTGTGTGTAAAATAAAATAATTTCTTATCAGGAAAAAATTAACTATCTCTTCACTTTTCTGAAGTGAAACTCTTTGTGATTTTTAACACTTTGAAATATTAGTTCCTTTTCTATATTAAATATTTGCTTGTAATCTTGTAATGTTTGTAATGTCTACCCGGTTGCGTGATACGTTCTGTGAAAAATTCAATTTCTCTCAGTGATGTAAAAAGATATTTATCTTGCCATTGTTTTATTACATTGCAGGAAGCAAATAGTTTACTTTTCTTTCTTTGGCTGATAGGTGTGACAAATACTTAATTTTTAAACCCATTGCTTTGCATAGGAATTGTAAGATATTAGTATATATTATTATCACATCTCAAAATGTGAAGAAGATATGATATAATCAACTTTATTAATGAATTTGTGTTCTCACGGATAAATATAGGAAATAATTACAAATAAACGGAAAATGAAAGTTTTTGTTATATAAAATTTATTATCCTTTCAAAGGATATTTTGTAAATATAACAATACATCAATTATTTATGAATATATGTATAATATTAATTTATTACTCTAAAAATGCGTACACTTACGTAACATTCTCTTTACAATCAAATAATATTACTACCAAATTTATATCTCTACCCATTTTTGAATTATTGCCCCAAAAGTCAATACACCCCACATTTAGATAAAAACTTCAAAATTTTAAAAAAACTAATTTTTATGTATCTAGATACTTCTCAATGCGCTGATTCCAAATTTTGAAACCGCAAGTCGATATCTCTTTTCGTTCTCGAGATATTTAGATTCAAAGTTTTGCTTAAAACTGCCCATTTTTGGGTAATAACTCAAAAATGGGTCTAGATATGAATTTGGCGACAACACCATTCGATTCTACGGGCAAAATTACATAAGTATACCGATTTTCATAATTTTTGAACACCGCATACAATCTCTAAAGCAAAATAACTGAAAATGGCCAAAAATCGCAAAAATCTAAGGTGTACCCCTTACGATTTTTTCAGATTTTGACCATTTTCAGGGGTTTTCAAGCTTTTATTCATAAAAAATGAACCGGTTGGACAAAAATGATGACAATTGCTATACTTATGTATTTTTGTCCGTAGAATCGAATGGTGTTGTCGCCAAATTCATATCTCGACCCATTTTTGGGTTAATACCCAAAAATGGGCAGTTTTGAGCAAAACTTTAAATCTAAATATCTCGAGAACGAAATGAGATATTGACCTGCGGTTTCAAAATTTGGAATCAGCGCAGTGAGAAGTATCTAGATACATAAAAATTAGATTTTTAAAGTTTTTGAAGTTTTTATCTGAATATGAGATATATTGACTTTTGGGACATTAATTCAAAAATGGATAGAGATATAAACTTGCTAGTAATATTATTTGATTGTAAAGACAATGATACGTAAGTGTACGCATATTTAGAGCATTTGAACAACTGAGTGAATTTTTATACATTAAAGTCTTAAAAGAAAATTGTTATCGCGTTATTCTTGTATGAGTATTAATTTATTTTTCAAGGAACACTTATTCACTGCTCACGGAATACTAGTGTTCTGTAGAACACAGTTTGCTTAAACGCTGTTTTAAAGTATCATTACGACTAAAACCAATTTACAAAGTATGTAAAGAATGATATAAAATATGTAAAATAGTGTGCAATGACACAAAAAGATCTGTAATATAATATGTAATAATTCAATTAAAAAATTTCTATCGTATGAAATCTGTGTAATTAGTTGTCGCTTAACATTCCTTGTAAAATATTTTGTCTGTAAGAGCGAACAAGTTCAATGACACTGCATTTGATGCATTTATCGGTAGTTGCACATGCAATTTCACTTTTCAAATACATTAGCTATCATTTTACAACTTGTTAATTACATTTTTAATTGCTCACCGTTTGAAAGAAAGAAAATGTGTTGTAGGAATTAAATTGGCGAAATTATTTTCATATATTGTTATTCGTTATACCTGTTACTCGCATTTTAACAGATAGTACAGTTTATTCATATTTTATGGATGATATACTTTAGATATGGTGTTATATCGGGTATAGTAGACGCAAAGATTTAAGCCTTCAGTAATGTATATGACAACTCATATTTTTCTGTCAATTACATACAATTTATTTTTTTTCAATTGGTTTCCATGGACTACGAGATACATTACAACGGATTATTTTATATATTTATGGTTCTCTATCTCTAAATCTATAGAAGATATAATAAAAATGTTCAATATATTGCATAGATTTTTATATTCTTTAATATTTGTAATAACATAAATTTCCAAAAAATAATATTTAGATGACTTTTTTAAGAAACTACTACTTCCGGTTGTCCAATTATTACCAAAACCTTTTCAATACGTAGTTAAATTGGTCTTTAGTTATATAAAATTTGAGAAACCGTCCTTCCAACATCCACTCATTCATACACACTCACACACACACATCAACACACACACACACACATCAACACACACACACACACACACATACACACATCATCGTAATGTTATAATCGGATTATAGGGACTTTAAAACGTGCTTATCCATTAAAATCTGGAAAAAAAGACAATAAAGGGTTTTCGAGAAAAATAATTTTAAAGGACGTAGTATTAAAAGAACGACTTTCTATTAACATAAATAAATATATAAAATATATCATCACGGCATATTACCCATTTCTGGGTGTGCCAGTATCTACAACACATGTAGACATCGGTAATAATGACGATATATTTTACTGTGTGGGCGCTTACTAGGAGTCAATTCACGGGCACTCATAGCTGGTGTGGAGAGTGCACCACAGGGGTCACTTTTGTGCCATTTAAAATTGGAAATATTTGGCGTCTGTCGGGATCGAACCCGGTTCCCCCAGGTTCGCAACCAGACACTCAGGCACGCGGCCACGGGACCCTATAACATAAAGGGCGTAAATGAATACGAGACGTCGTTTATCATGAAAACTTGTATGTTTTCTAAATTGTGAGACGTACTCATACATGGAAAATTTAAAATGATTATATTTCAATTAATGGGAACTTCCTATTTTCATTATCCTAATCATACTGTCTGAATATTGTATATTATTATTTTATTTATTTACAATGAAATATTTAAAATTTTCAAATTTCCATATGGTTTGATAATCTAGTTTTGAATAAATTACAAAAACCAAATTAATTTTTACACAAATAAAATTTTTCAAATTCAAACAATATTATTCATATTGTAAAATGGCTGTATTATCTTGAGCTATTAAACAATAAATCGACATTTTAAATTAAGTTTTCTCTCCACAATTATTTCAATATCAAATCTATTTCCTATTTCCTGTACCTAGAAAATCGTTCAAGTTGCTACGTTTATTTGTTTTAACTCACTTTGCAATTTTCTTCTTTTTGCAAAACGGCACTTGAGTTTCTCTGCCACTTAAAAATAAAAGCAAGTCATTTTAAACGTACCTTACATCTGTAAGTCGGCAATTATGCCAGGTAGAAGTAGCAAAATGAATATATAACTGCTTATTAACGCAGATTTATTTTCATAAAAATATAATCATCGTTTTATAGTGGAAAATGATAGATATATGTGTAACAGTGAGTGTGAACTCATTTCTAATGATATTTAAAAATGATTCCAAGAACTGAGAACCGGCGGTAGAACACAAAAACAATATCGCAATAGTATATTATGGCGAGAGGTATTGTGCTGGCCACAACCGATTTTCAAAATAAATCAATGAGTTATAACCTTTTCGTATTACTGTTATTATGACATAACAGGACTACAAATAAAAATAAAAATGAAAAGATAGAAATAACGGCCTAGGCCGTTATTTTTTATAACACTCACCTACAATTAAATATCAAGTGTTCCTAGAAAAATAACAGCATATTGATGGACTGTTGTCTAGGAGAATTTATAAACTAACCAAAAAAGTTGTTCAGTATGACAGATAAAGAAGAATTTTATTATTCCTAAATGTTTGAATTTTATGTTATTACGAAAAATCTTGAACGCCACACGGCCGATATTAAGTAACGAACTCCACTGATTATAAACCTCAGCCGCGTCCGCTATTTCTTTGCCTAATACACAAAATTAGAACTACGGGTTATCCACAATATTTAATTCATAAATTAAAATTTAAGAATAATGTATATACCCTAAGAGGCAATGATTTATACGCTGTACCTTCTTTTAATAAGGTAAAATATAAAAACTCTTTTTCTTATTTGGCTCCTAAACTTTATAATTCGTTACCATTTGAGCTTAAAGAATGTTCTTACAATTCTTTTAAAAACAACGTGAAAAGTGTGCTCCATACCTTCAAATAATTATTTTTATTTTTGCTCTAAATTAAATTAATTTTCATTTATACCCTATTACTATTACTATTATTAATACTTTAGTTTTGTATTTTTAAATTTGTTTAACTTTACGGCTTATTCTTCTACAATTTGTGTTTGTTTATATATATATATATATATTTCGTGAAATTAATAATTAGTTAAGTTCACTAGATTTTTGGAACATATTTATGTGTGTATATATATTTATCATAGCTAAAATTAATAACTTAATTTAGTTTAGTTTATTCTTTGTTATACGGTATTGTATGAATTTTTGAATCTTTGTTTCATAATTGTTTTTGGAATATTTTTGTAATGTTTTGGTTAGGTGGTAGAACAGCCTTGGCTGAACCTCGCCTTTGACGTTTGTCAATAAAGTTTTTTATTATTATTATTATTATTATTATTATTATTATTATTTGTCTCATATCGGCCTAATGACGTTAATAACTACAGGGAATTTATTTTAACATATGATCAATCACTTCCATGGTTACTCACTATTGTCAAAAAATGACAGCAATGTAATATTTGTCCATTTTAAAATGCAACATACAAAAGTTGTAGTTTTGTATTATCAAAACTAATTTCCAATAAATTAGCCTACATACGATTAACAAAAAAATCAAAATATGAATGTTGTACATCTTAACAAACTTTAGCTTGCAAAAATTCATCTTTCTTGTAATAATTGTTAAAAAGTACCCCCATTCACACTGAGGCAATATTCTAGTTGGTCGTAATAAGAATTGACACCATTTGTGATGTGTTCTGGATGTATCTCCTGTGCTGCAATACTATTTATAATGTTGCATTTTAAAATGGACAAATATTACATTGTTGTCATTTTTTGACAATAGTGAGTAACCATGGAAGTGATGAACTATAATGTTGCATTTTAAAATAAATTCTCTGTATTAATTTTATTGATATTTTCGACAGCTCTGGCAAGGTTGCTGGGCAACCCCTACATAAACATTTCCAACCAAGAGATGGAAGTGAAATCTGTTATTTCCAACCCAAAAGATTGTCATTAAAGTTAGGAATGACGTATTTTCCAACCTCCAAAAGGTTAGGAATCTGTATATTACTATAATGATTGTGAATAATACCACACCTCATCCGAGTAGGAATCTTTACAACTTTATTACATACACTTGTTAATTGTTCTGGCTATAAAATTATTATTTATCTCTTTGTTAATTGTTAGCTTATTGAATATTGCTAGAAAGTCTTTGACAAATAACCCTACCAAACTTTCTTGTAATAAGTGTGCCACTAAGACGCAACACTTGGATCGCTCGAATTGAGGAATTTAACAAGTTCCGTTTTCGAAAGTTACTAATACATCTTTGCAAATATATTGAGCCGAATTCAGCACTCTTCTTTTGCCTAGTGATCATCTCTAGTAACCACGAAAATAAATTGAATATTTTTTTATCTCTCGCTAAGAGAGGTATTGGAATCAAGTTAAAAATCCCTAGTAGCATGTCTTTCACAGAGACGATAAAAAATCTGTTGTGGCCAGCACAAGACCTTTCGTTAATTTGATGTATTTTGTACAAATCCAGTACCAAAAGTTTATTGGAAAAGATTCTATATATCCAGTAAAATTGTAACACGAACTTAATACAATTTTTTATAAATTCCATACAGAAAGTTAATTGGAAAATATTCTATAAATCCAATAAAATTATCACATGAATATATATTACGTATACTCATATATAAATACTCTAAAAATGCGTACATTTACGTAACATTCTCTTTATAATCAAATAATATTACTACCAAGTTTATATCCCTACCCATTTTTGAATTATTGCCCCAAAAGTCAATATACCCCACATTTAGATAAAAACTTCAAAATTTTCAAAAATCTAATTTTTATGTATCTAGATACTTCTCAATGCGCTGATTCCAAATTTTGAAACCGCAGGTCGATATCTCTTTTCGTTCTCGAGATATTTAAGTTCAAAGTTTTGCTCAAAACTGCCCATTTTTGGGTAATAACCCAAAAATGGGTCGAGATATGAATTTGGCGACAACACCATTCGATTTTACGGGCAAAATTACATAAGTACACCAATTTTCAGAATTTTTTAACACCGCATACAATCTCTAAAGCAAAATAACTGAAAATGGCCAAAAATCGCAAAAATCTAAGGTGTACCCCTTAGGATTTTTTCAGATTTTGGTCATTTTCAGGGGTTTTCAAACTTTTATTCATAAAAAATGAACCGGTTGGATAAAAATTATGAAAATTGGTATACTTATGTATTTTTGTCCGTAGAATCGAATGGTGATGTCGCCAAATTCATATCTCGACCCATTTTTGGGTTAATACCCAAAAATGGGCAGTTTTATGCAAAACTTTGAATCTAAATATCTCGAGAACGAAAAGAGATATCGACCTGCGGTTTCAAAATTTGGAATCAGCGCATTGAGAAGTATCTAGATACATAAAAATTAGATTTTTGTAAATTTTCAAGTTTTTATCTGAATATGGGGTATATTGACTTTTGGGGCAATAATTCAAAACTAGGTAGAGATCTAGCTCAAAAATGGGTAATTTTGAGAAAATATTTGAGGTTGAATATCTCCAAAACAAAGAGATCGACCTGCGTTTTTAACCAAATGCAGGTTTGTGTGCTTCTGCAAAACCCTAAAATCTAATTCCTAGAATCCTAAATAATCACTAGATTTAGGGTATATAAATTTAGGATTTAGTTATTAGGGTGATAAAAATGCAACATCGGGCACAGTCATTCATTCATAATTCTACATGTGGCACTATAAGATAATCTCTATTTACATGACATATCTTATAGTCATGGCTATCATGTTTTTCTCAGTGTAAATAAGTAAATACCAGCCGTCTTCTCAAGGGTAATCATATATAAATGATGAAAATTAATTGTTCCATAAAGTGATGATTTTATCATTTAAAAATAAATAAATAAATAAATAAATGAATCAAGAGCGTTCTGGAGCAGAAAGTACATAAATATTACAGTATAGAATGCACTTTTTATCTTGTTTGTGTTAATTGTTCAGCTTTCTTTTTTATTCTTGACAATTAAATTGAATTATCAAGCATATAACACGAAGTTTCTTCAGCAAATTTCTTTAATTATTTGTGATTTGATAAACAATATCTATTGTAAGAGAATTGCTGTAAGTGTAATAGAAAACGTACTAAAGAAATAAATAAATATATAAATAAATAAATATATCATTACGGCATATTACCCATTTCTGGGTGTGCCAGTATCTATAACACATGTAGACATCGGTAATGATGACGATATATTTTACCGTGTGGGCTCTTACCAGGCGTCACCTCACGGGCACTCATAGCTGGTGTGGAGAGTGCACCACAGGGGTCACTTTTGTGCCATTTAAAATATTTGGCGTCTGTCGGGATCGAACCCGATTCCCCCAGGTTCGCGACCAGACACCCCATACTAAAGAAATTAAATTCTTAAATTAATTTTTGGGTATTATACAATAAATCCGGCCCTGGTTCTAGCCCTAAAAATTAAAAATAAAGTTCTCCATCTAATACACCTAACATTTTTATTATTTCTTGTATAGATTTTGAGATAAAGACACTATATATAGAATAATCTAATGTAATACATCGCAGAGGCTAAGGCACTAAGGAAACCAGTTGACAAATTTAAATGTTTATAACATAGTTTGTAAATGACAGATGTCAGTGTCAAAAATCAACAGTTTTAGTGACATTCTGAAAGCTTTTTCTCGGAAGTACATTTAATCTTACTTATTGTTTTATTAATTAAATATTTAAAATTGTAGGTTAAAATGCATATATGCATCAGAAATACCGCCAATCTTGTTAATGAATTGGAAGAATCTCTGACATTTAGGAACTTCCTCATACAATAAAAATAGATATAATTAGAATTGTATGTGTGCAGAAGACATGTTAAATACAATAAAAAACAATATTTGGGTAATGTTCTGTAATTTTTACCTCCCGCTACCCTTGGTAAGGGAGGTACATACCTATAGGGATCGTGCTAAAAATCTCATATCGAGATTTTAGTAAATGACCACGTTTTAAGGTCCCTAGAATCCATTTTTAACATTTTCACGATGATGTCTGTATGTGTGTATGTGTGTATGTATGTGTATGTTAAATACAATAAAAAACAATATTTGGGTAAAGTTTTCTAATTTATTTGTATTGTGCTGGCCACAACAGATTTTTTTTTTTTATTTGACAAATTTCATAATTCTACTCTTGTCAATAAATAATTATACATAATTATTAAAAGTATAATATTAAACACAAAAAGAAAGTACAAAATGATTCAAGAATGGTATTATTATAACATTCAAAATTAATTATTATAATAATAATATGTCAAAAGTTAAATGTCAAATAAAAACAAATAAAACGTCAGTAATTCAATGGCACTCTGAAATATGCTGTAAATTGAGAATTTTAATTTGATTTTTTTTTTGTAAAATAAAATGAAATTGTGATTAATTCATCTAATCTAAGTAAAAGTAAATGAGAACCTTCTTCAACCTTTTGAACCATTATTTTTTCGCACACTTACAGTTCTCTTAAACATTGTGCAGACCTGACGCGAATATTGTGAGCAAATATAGTTTTAGTAGGTAAGTAGGTTATCGTTATTAAAATAATTGGTATTAATCGCAAAAATCCGTTGCAGCCTTGTTATTAGATGCTGCAAAACTGGTATCATTGTATAATTGAAATAATAGTAGAGAGAAATTATTTCATTTTTCCTTTTGCGGAAACATAACCGCATTGTTAAAATAAATGACATCATTTATGTTTATTTTTCAAATAAAACTTTAACCTTTCAACATCCTAAAATTTTATTTTTCTTGACTTTTCGTCAATAACGTTGTTACAGTCTATTTCATCACTACAAGACTTTTTAACCTTAAGGTACTCATCGTAGGTCTTTATGTTTTAATTTCGAAAAACTCCTCTCGCAACTAGCAACACTTACAACAATTGTGAGAAAAAAGGCGTAACTTTGTATTAAATCCAGCTTTACCGATTCTCAGTGTATCTATTTTAGTTTTGCAGCTTCCCGTAATCTGGCAAAACTTTCGGAGAGTTACATTTTTCTCTGAATTATCGTTTAAGTATACATTATAGGTATTTTATTTTATTTATAAGTTATTACAATTTAAAAGTGCCGCCCCCAAAAAAGTGCCGCCCGGGGCGGACCGCCCCCCTCCGCCCCCCCTTAGCTACGCTACTGAATTAAATACATTACTACTATATATTCGCCTTAACACGGTTTCATTATTAATTTTAATGTAATGTAATTGCATTTGTTTAAATATGTCAAAATTGTTTTAAAGTATTGTTTTTGTTTGACGCATAGGCAAGATGATGTATACAAATAAATTAATTTATAAATTCATATTTAAAGTTATTTAAAGTTATTTACTAAATACTATTATCTTAAAATTGAAGATTGTACCATTATATTCAACGTATTTTTTTCAAGAAAAACTATTAAAATACTTCCGGTTATCCGATATACACTAAAAACTAATGACCTCTTCCCACATTAGTATAGAATGGGTATACAAAATTTCAAAATTTTCTGATTGATATTATTCACAGTCACACTCACACACACACACACACACACACACACACACACACACACACACACACACACACACACACACACACACACACACACATACATACTCACAGACAACATAGCAAAATGTTAAAATCGGATTCTGGGGACACCAAAACGTGCTAATTCACTAAAATCTCTATATGAGATTTTTAGCACGATCCCTATACCTCCCTTACCTAGGGTAGCGGGAGGTAAAAATACAAAGACGGGACGGATGTAAGTTATTTATTTAGATAAGTGTGTCTTTAATAAAAAGATTTATCGATAAGCGATAAATCAATTCGATAAAAAAATTACAATGTGAGAAAACACAATTAGAAAATATTTTCTCTTTTTTTTTGTATGTGGGTGCTATGTTACTTTTGGTACACTGACAGTAAAGTACATGTATAGGTATAACCGGTTTCACAAACATCAAATAAATCTTCGAATAGCTTATTCGTAGATATATAGTTTTCTATTTCCTATACGTAGATATTAGCATTAGAAAAAAGTAACGGAACATGTTCCATAACAATAAACGATGCCAAAAAAAATTTCTAATTTTTTGTATGCATTTATTTATTAGACAAGTAAGAATGTTTTAAGCAATAGGTATATAATATTGAATGGAACTTGTATATAGGTTAGTAGAGACCTCGAAACTCGGAAGGTTAAGGCGACACAGGTCCGTATTGAAATAAATTTTAAACTGAAAGAGAAATGAATACACATATCGGGTGTCTACTTTTTAAAGACCAAATGAAATATAGTAGTAAAATTTGTAATTTCTATTAATTTTATAACAAAAGTATAAATACAAAACCTCCCGCTATTGAATTTTTATTAATTTAAATACATACTTACGTATTTACTAACGCTGCAAACTGTTCCATTGCAGAAAACTATTGCTTTATTTACTATTTTCTTTTTAAAATGTCTGTTAAAATTAAATTCAAAAATACAAAAATTTAGATCAAGTAACTAATTATTGATTCAAAAAAAAAGAAGAAAGAAACAAGGTGAGACGTCAAAAGAATAGTAAAATAGTAATAATATTTAAATAGTATATCGATAGATATTAACCGATTTCTACACCGTAAGAATTATTGTATATATTTATTTAAATTCATCATTTTATATCTTGTGAATTGTAGGAAATTTGAGCTATCCAATAATAAACACTACTAAGGAAAAATAAAGAGAATTTATTTAATTGGATGATAGTGCTACAAATTGGTGTAGGATTAGTTTAAAAGAAAATTTAAACTATTATTAACAATGTCACTATTATTAATTTGAAGTGATTAGTTTTTTGACAGTGAAATTAAACAATGTACCTACTATTTATTTTGTATGTAAATTCTTGAATATAAATATTAGTAATAATAAAAAACATTGACATATTCTAGTGCTAAATTTGGATTAAATAATTTACTTTGTTGTACTGTAAAAATAATAGGAATACAATCTGGTCAGGATTAATTTATTTAGGTGACAATAAATTACTGTATGAAACACAAAGCAAATGCTTTCGAAGTGCAACTACAAACAGAAATGAAATCAACGTCAAAGTTAAACCATGTGCTCGCTGCATCACCAGGGCAGCGTTCCAAAACCAAGAATACCGAGTTTTGGCGTAAAGTATGATGTGTTGTGTTTTGGAACGAATGAGAGTTTTGTTGAAGTAAAAAATTAAAACTAAATTAAAAATAATTTTATAAAACTAACAAAACTACTTATAATTACAACATTAATGTCAAGCCCGTAATAAAAGAGCTTTTATGGAGCACTCTCCTCAATATAATGTGAAAGTACGCTCCATAAAAGCGCTTTTATTATAAAAGTATGCTTGTAATACACGCCAACGTATTTACTTATGTTTATTTTCAAACAAAAGCATGTTTTCTTCCTCAAGAAGGCAAATTACTTTCATATGTTGAGAATCGTGAGCAACTACGTTTGAAAATATTGTGGAGTAATTTCTATACCCTCCTCGTTAGTAGAGTAAGTAGAACATCACTTTGGAGTAAACTCTGGCTGTTTTGTAACAGGTTGAGTAAACTCTGAGAGTAAGGTTATTAGTTTTGAAACGACTTTGAATAATTTCGTACTCTAAGAGTAGGATTTTGGAACGCAGCCCAGCCAGCGACGCTGTCAGCGTTAGCCAATAGTAGTCAAGATTTCCGAGCATGCGCATAATTGCCGGTTGGGTGTTTGTGAGAGATAGACTTATGCAGAAATGATATTTCCATTTCACAATGTTTCCTTCACCTACTCTTATGGGAAAGATACGAGCATTAGCAATATATTAGTTAATAGGTATATGCCACAATCGCCAATCTAGCGCGGTTAGCGTGGTTACAGAAAAGTTACCAGCTTTCAGTAACCGCGTTCCGAAAATATAACCAGTTACTGAAAAAATAACCGCGGTTAGCGTGGTTCAATTTTGGAATACACTATAAATATTTGTCGTTTACTGAGTTGAGTACGGTTCTGTTTAGACGTCACGGATGTAGAAGAAAGTCCGCGAGTCAAGTCCGCGGTACCGTGTGACTGGTTTCATTTGCCTTCTGGCGATCCGAAGATCAACATACAAACAAATACATACCGATTGCACTGTGCCAAATTTCAACCTTTCACCAGCAAACTTAAACTTGAAATTAAAATTAATTTAGTAATGCAATTAAAAATATGCATCTGAATCTGACAAGAATGTTGCATCATAAAGATTTATTGCTTTATTATACAAATTGTACTACACTTATTTATTAATGAATATTATTATATTAGGTGTGTACCGAAAACCGGAATATAAGAGTTTGCCATGGAATTTTAAATAGGTACGGAAACTGCCTCTCCTAGAATTTTTACAGCAAAAAGCATAAAAAACTAAAAATTTTGATGAAAATTTAAAAAATTTAAAAATTTCAGGCATTATTATACCTTTAGGGGTCCCATGACCGCGTGCGTGAATGTCTGGTCGCGAATCTGGGGGAACCGGGTTCGATCCCGACTGACGCCAAATATTTTTCCAATTTTAAATGGCACAAAAGTGCACTCTCCACATCTATGAGTGCCCGTGAGGTAACGCCTGGTAAGCGCCCACACGGTAAAATATATCGTCATCATTACCGATGCCTACATGTGTTGTACATACTGGTACACCCAGAAATGGGTAATATGCCGTGATGATATATTTATTTATTTAGGTAAGGAAGGTATTGTCTTTGGTCAAAAAATTCAGTGGTGAGTTTTTAATGAATAAGCACGTTTTACAATACGAATTTACTATTTTTAAGGTGATGTCTGCGTATGTGAGTGTGCCCGTTCTCAGACGATAACCACAATACTACAATTCTAAAAATTACAATTCTTTTGTATTCCTCTTCTTTACATTCATATGAGGAACTGTTTAGATTTTGGTTTTAATTGGTCAACCGGAAGTTCCCTTCTTAGCAGTTTTCCTTGAAAAAATGCAGTAAAATATAACTTTTAACATTTTATGTGATTATCAATATGAAAAAATATCTTATTGTTCCTTCATATTCAATAGATATAGAGTTAAAGAATTAAAAAGAAATTAATTTTCATAAATCAGCCAGCTTTGCTATTGTCATGGAAACGGCTGATATATTTAAATAATTCTAATTGACAGATGTCAGTGTCAAGTGCAATTTACATAGTTTACGTTCTTGTTATAATTTTATTGGATTTATAGAATCTTTTCAAATAAACTTTTATGTTTATGTTATATATAGAATATTTTTCAAGGAACTTTTGGTATGGGATTTGTACAAAATACATCAAATTAACGGAAGGTCTTATGTCTTGTGCTAGCCATAACAGATTTTTACCGCTCGCTAAGAGAGGTATTGGATTCATGCTAAAATTCGCATATCCAGATTTTATTGAATAACCACGATTTAAGGTCCCTAGAATCCGATTATAACATTTTTAAAATGATGTCTGTGTGTGTGTGTGTATGTGCGTATGTGTGTATGTCTGGATGTTGTAGACACGATTCCTCAAAAACTATAAGACTTAAAAAATATTTAACTGCAGTTTCCTCAATCTGACATTCCTGGGAAGAGTTGAAAAGGTTTTGGTAATAATTGAACAACCGGAAGTAGTAGTTTCTTAGAAAAATTCTTCTAAATATAATTTTTTGGGAGTTTTTTTTATTAAATATTGAAGAACATAAAATTCTCCATCTAATACACTTAAAATTTTTATTATATCTTCCATAGATTTAGAGATAAAGACACTATAATTTATGGAGTACACTAATAGCAAAGACTAAGGCACTAAGGAAACCAGTTGACAAATTCCAATGTTTATAACAACAGTTTTAGTGACATTCTGATAGCTTTTTCTGGGAAGTATATTTAATTTTTCTTATTGTTTTATTAATTAAATATTTGAAATTATAGGTAAAATTGTGGTAAAATGCATATATCCATCAGAAATACCGCCAATCTGGTTAATGAATTGGAACAATTTCTGACAGTTCTGTAATATTTTGTTATAAAACGACGGTTTGAAAGGGAAGTGCAATTCAATACTTATATAGCCTAATATGGAAATGGCGAGAGGTCTTGTGCTGGCCACAACAGATTTTTTAAAATAATGTAATGATTACGGATCAGATTGTGACATTGGTTGGACTGTTTATTTACCAATAATATTCCATTGCCAAGGTGACATCCGCATTTACGATTTTGTAATATCTTACCTTCAAATGCTACTGAACATTTTCAGAATTTAAAATCTAATTTTTAAAGTCATTAAAGTTTATTTCAAGATCCACCAAATAAATTGCCATTTCCGGTGTCCCATTGATAATAAAATCTATTCTATTTTGTGTTTTGTTTATATTTTTGACAAATAGCAGCTTTTGACCTAAAACCACAGAATTATAAAAATGGATTTTCCAAAATTTATTTCCATGTTTTAAATTCGTCTAATAATAATTAAAAAGATTCCTCTAAAATTTCCTGTCATTAACAATATGTATATTCTTTCGTAATATCAATTTAATAATCGATTTCTATTTAATATTTTCATTTTATAGAATATATTAACACTGATGCCTTACTGCCCAGATGTTACGGTGATTTCCTGTCCTGGTTATCCATTTTGATTAATTCTAAAACGGAAATAGCGATTGGTTGATTTCTTTCTTTCAGTATTGCCATTGGCTGTTCAATACGACTTGATCGAGTCACAAAAGTTTCACTGAGAGATAAAAATAATAAGGAAGTACAGAGCAAGTGGCATTGCTCTTAACTTTCACTCTCGACTAGGAAAGGACAATGTTAAGTTTAAAGTTAAAACGCAGACCAGTTAGACAAAAAATGCAGTGACACATTCATCTCTTCATTTATTAAATCTAACGTTGATTTTTAGCCCCACAATACAGTTTTACACTTAGAGATTTTCTAGGAACTAAATAATTACTTTGAGAGAATTATATGAGGAACTACTGTTATAAACACTATGTATAAATTTTATGCATGTAAAACAGTTATGCCTAGTTGTACGTCGGCTGACATTTAAATTTTAAGCTAGGCCTAAACAAAAAATCTGTTGTGGCCAGCACAAGACCTCTCGCCATTTCCATATTAGGCTATATACTAAGTATTGTATTGCACTTCTCTTTCGAACCGTCGTTTTATAACAAAATATTACAGAACTTTACTCAAATATTGTTTTTTATTGTATTTAACATGTCTTCTGCACACATATAATTCTAATTATATCTATTTTTCATTGTATGAGGAAGTTTTTAAATGTCAGAAATTCTTCCAATTCATAAACCAGATTGGCGGTATTTCTGATGGATATATGCATTTTACCACAATTTCAAATGTTTAATTAATAAAACAATAAAAAAAGTTAAATATACTTCCCAGAAAAACCTATCAGAATGCCACTAAAACTGTTGATATTTGAAAATGACATGTGTCATTTACAAACTATGTTATAAACATTGGAATTTGTCAACTGGTTTCCTTAGTGCCTTAGCCTCTGCGATTAGTTTACTCTATAAATTATAGTGCCTTTATCTCTAAATCTATACAAGATATAATAAAATTTTTAAGTGTATTATTCAATTGTTACCAAAACCTTTTCACACACACACACACACAGACATAATTTTAAAAATGTTATAATCGGATTGTAGAGACCTTAAATCGTGTTTATTCAATAAAATCTGGATATGCGAATTTTAGCATGAATCCAATACCTCTCTTAGCGAGAGGTAAAAATATAATGTGGCCAGCATATTATTTATATTTATTAAATATTATAAATTGTGACTAATTACATATACACACACGCACACAACGGGAAAATTATTTCTTACAATATTTAAATAATACTTCTGTCAAATTCATTCCCCATGTGTCATTTTAAATGAGACAGACAAATACATTGCTGTCAATCAAATGTCAAATCATAACTTATAGGAAAATTCAACAGTTATCTGTCATATTGAGTAGCGGTTAATTTTGTTTAAATAATTATACCTGTTTCCTAAAAACTAAATTTAGATGTAGAAAAAATACTGTGTGCACCTTGTGCCCGAAATATGTTTAGTGCTCTCTAGTGGTTTTCTGACTCCGCTAAATTTCTTACAATATTTAAATAGAATACTATTGACGTCTTAACAAATGTCAGATTCGTTCCCTATGTTTCATTTTAAATGGAACGGACAAATACATTGCTGTCAATCAAATATCAAGTCGTAGCCATGGATATGACAAACTCAATGTTTCACTTTAAAAAATACTCACGGTATATCATCCTATTTTCCATTCAACAATCAATTTCATTTTGGTGAAATATGTACAATGGTTGTTCTTATTATTTGTCAGATAATTTAGTGATATCAGAAAATATTTTGCCTATCGGCTTTAATAGATTTTTAATGACAAGAGTCATGGGAAAAACTAATATGCCTTTTTAGATAATTTATTATATAATTAGTTACGTTTAATGTTTATGCATACCACTTTATAATATATCGCGAGAGACTTTAATAATTAAGATTATATTAATATGTTCTTGACAATAGCTTCAAATGTATTCCTTACATTTTCAAAATTTTTCGATTTCAAATAAAATAATATGCACCTTGGCACTGAAGTTCCTTTTTATCAATCATATAGTTTATTTTCTTCGCCCTACCTAGGGTAGCGGGAGGTAAAAATATATCACATATTAAAAAATAATAAACGCGAAAATAATAACAATTATACTCGCATATTCGCGGCACGGAACTATCACAAATTCTAATTGAATACTGTATTGGCGCGCTTATCTTATGGCGTATACTGGCCGACAAATTTCTATCATCTGGTTTTTAGAATAAGAAGGTTGCCTTTGTTTTTGTCTTCCATTTGATGGATATTTCACTTTGGTTCTTCGCATCTTTGCATTAATTATTATTTTTTGTTTATATTGATATTTTATACACAGGGAAATCGAATTGCATTTAATTAACAAGGTTATGCTATGCACCTTGCTACTTTCTGTTTTGCAAAAGAGGTCGATTCCCACCAAGTTCTTCATTTTGCTTTTTATTTTAATATTTCCTTGTTTGTGTAATAGATACCTATGTATCTGATCATTTATCTCAACTTATAAGAGAAAAATTAAATACAAATAATAGACCTTTTCAACGTAAAATGTGGAGAAAATCTGTGACAACTTTAAAAAATCTGATGTGACCAGTAACCTTCCGTCATTTAGTATGTATTTTGTACAAATCCCATATCAAAAGTTCATTGGAAAAGATTCTATATATCCAGTAAAATTGTAACACGAACATAAACCATTTTCTACAAATTCCATACCGGAAGTTCCTTCGAAAAGATTCTATAAATCCAATAAAATTGTAACACAAACACGTTGAAACCGGAAGTAGAGTTCAAGACCTTTTCATTCCAAAAAGTGGCATTTAAATTCGCTCCAACTTTGTAATTTAAACAACAGAACAATTTTAGAATGGGCTACTTGCGTGGTACTGAAAATCCGATTTCTGTCACTATATACGTAATGTTATATTGAAAACATATATAAAAATATAAATTTTATTTTAAAATAATTATTTGTTTTTTACTAAATTAAGACAGAACATTTTCTGTGACGTCTTTATATTGAACTGGGGGAGGGGAAACATGTTTAAGAATGTTATCAATAGATGGCATGGCGTGCGAGAAAGTTTTAATTTGAATTTGACATTAGACCATTTTTCTCTCTCTCTGGTCTCTTAAATACATTAATTACTTAATAAATAAACACATAGGTAGTTACTTGTAATTTAAAATATCGATACCAAAAAGATAAACTAAAATACTAACCTCCAAACTATTATTGAAACGTCAAACAGGTGATCTACATTACCCGCACAAACATACCATTACTATGGGACGGCACCTAGCTGTGACTTTACGACTATTCATTGGTGCGGCGTAATTCTACGTCATACATGACGGGAATTCAAATAATCAAATTTCATTATTTTTTTTCTAGCTAATTAATAAAAAAAATGTCAAAAGAAAAAATATGGGTAGCAAGTTTTTACCTTCTCTTCAAAAATATTAAATAAAAAAGGTACGCAAGTAGCCCATTATCAATTTATCAATCATGTTTACCAAAACTTGTATCAAATATTTTACAGCAACGTCACTAAATTGGCGCAAAAACTTTAAAGATTAATATATGCGGAATGAAATTTCTATACTTGCCGTCAAATAAATATGGACTGGAGATTTCTCCACTGTTGCCATTTCGTTGGTCATGTAGAAAAAGCTAAATTATGAAGACGAGCCAACACCGCAGGACAAAGGACAGGCGAGAGGGAAAAAATGAGCATCGGTCCATATTTATTTAACGGCGAGTATAATAAATATTTGACAAAAAGTATTACTTTAATCCCTATAAAAAAATCTGTTGTGGCCAGTACAAGACCTCTCGCCAATTCCATATTAGACTATATAAGTATTGTATTGCACTTCGCTTTCGAACCGTCGTTTTATAACAAAAAATTACAGAACTTTACCCAAATATTGTTTTTTATTGTATTTAACATGTCTTCTGCACACATATAATTCTAATTATATCTTTTTTTCATTGTATGAGGAAGTTTCTAAATGTCAAAGATTCTTCCAATTCATTAACCAGATTGGCGGTATTTCTGATGGATATATGCATTTTACCACAATTTTACCTATAATTTCAAATATTCAATTAATAAAACAATAAGAAAAGTTAAATATTCTTCCCAGATAAAGCTATCAGAATGTCACTAAAACTGTTAATATTTGACAATAACATGTGTCATTTACAAACTATGTTATAAACATTGGAATTTGTCAACTGGTTTCCTTAGTGCCTTGGCCTCTGCGATTAGTTTACTCTATAAATTATAGTGTCTTTATCTCTAAATCTATACAAGATATAATAAAAATTTTAAGTGTATTAGTTGGAGAATTTTATGTTCTTCAATATTTAATAAAAAAAAAACTCCCAAAAAATTATATTTAGAAGAATTTTTCTAAGAAACTACTACTTCCGGTTGTTCAATTGTTATCAAAACCTTTTCAGCTCTTCCCAGGAAAGTCAGATTGAAGAAATTGCAGTTAAATATTTTTTAAGTCTTATAGTTTTTGAGGAATCGTCCCTCCAACATCCATACATACGCACACACACACACACACACAGACATCATTTTAAAAATGTTATAATCGGATTCTAGGGACCTGAAGTCGTGCTTATTCAATAAAATCTGGATATGCGAATTTTAGCATGAATCCAATACCTCTCTTAGCGAGAGGTAAAAACCTTGTATATTTCATAGCAAAAGAATATAATATAATGATGAAATTTTAAAAACATTGTTCTCAGATTTTCCCAACAATATATTTTACCTGTAATCAAAATACCTATTATTAAATTTTGCAATATTTGTAAAATTAAATATAAATATTGTGTCCTTTTTGCCTATTTCGTAACAAAGCAAAAGATTTTTACAGGTAAATATATTAATTATAAATCATACATGTTTTTCATTTCCGGCGTTGTAAATGTTAATATTACAACGTTTCACTTTACTTCTCATGTACCTATTACAATAAATATTATACGTAGGTACGTATGTTTACACCCATATAAGATTTTTTTTCTTTGTTGTCACAGATTTATAAATTATTAATAAATGGAGAAGATAGAAATGAGAAAATTTGCGAAACAAGTTTCGTTTATTGAGAAAGTCTTTGGCCTCAATTTATTAAACTTTAATCATATACGAAGAAGGAATTTGAGATATTTACTCTACATACGTACATACATTCAATGGCTAATGTAAGTTTAAATGCTCTGTAATAATAATTGAATAAACTGAAAGAGAATATTTATTAGTGATTGTTTATTACTATTAATGATCGATTTCGCCATTTTCTTTTCTTCACTATCTTCAGATTAAACTAATTAGTGTAAATTCAAAACAAAAACTAGTGCAATATTGCTTTGTATGATTTCGAGTTACAGCCGTTTGAATTTACATGATTTTACATCGAAATTTTGTATTATTGAAAATACACAAAATTTCTCCCTATCTGTAAATTTGTAGAAGATATCATAATAATATTCAGTGTAGTGGATAGAGAATTTTATATTCTTTAATAATTGTCATAACATAAATTTCCAAAAAAAAAATAATATTTAGAAGTTCTTTTTTAAGAAAGTACTACTTCCGGTTGTCCAATTGCTACCAAAACCTTTTCAGCTCTTCCCATTAATGTCAGATTAAGGAATAAGTAGTTAAATTGGTCTGTAATCTTATAGTTTTTGAGGAATCGTTCCTCCAACACACACACACACACACACACACACACACACAGACAGAGAGAGAGAGAGAGAGAGAGAGAGAGAGAGATACATCATCGTAAAAATGTTAAAATCGGTTTGTAGTAGTGGTGGGATCCGGATCCGGATAGTTTCGGTTTCGGATCCAAAAATATCCGGATATCCGGATAATTGATTGTTGAACTATCCGGATCTGAGTATCGGATTTTGGATTCGGATCTGAGTATCGGATTTTGGATCCGGATCTTAGAATCGGATTTTGAATCCAAATCTGAGTATTGGATTTTGGATCCGGATCCGAATATGAGTATGAGTATCAGATTTTAGATATTGAATTTTAGAATCCACATCGGTTCTCGGATTCGAATATTCTCAGTATTGAACCCGATGATAATATTTGAATGTATAAGTATTACCATGGAGTTTCAAAACCAAATAAATCTGATTACGAAATTGGTAATCCACAATAAAATTTTGTTTGATATAGTTAATAGAATTGGATCCAGAATTAAAATTCGGATCCGGATCCGTAAATAAAACATCGAATCCGGATCCAGATCCAAGTCCAAATCCGAATCCAAAAGGGATCCGGACTCAAATCTGGATCCGGATCCAAATCCGAATTAAATTTACGGATATCCGCTTCAATATCCGAACATCGGATATCCGAGGAACCGGATATATTGAGATCCGGGTACTCGGATCCAAGTTTTGCCAGATCCTCACAGCACTAGTTTGTAGGAACCTTAAATCGTGCTTATTCGCTAAAATCTGGATATGCGATTTTTGTCATGAATCCAATACTTCACTTAGCGAGAGGTAAAAATGTTAGATTTCCTCGAGTATTTTACTAATAATGTAACATGGGCATTAGTTAGAATACGATGTAAAATTTTAAAATAGAACATGTTGTAATTACGATCATTTTCTTAAATTGTAGTAATTTTAAGGATTCAGTTTAACAAAGCTATTGCATTTCAGTATAATTAGTTGCACTCTTTTATGATACTCTTTTTTGTCTTCAACAAGCGTGAAAGAGCATTGGACGTGAACATTAAGAAAATTAGTACTTTTTATAATTACAGTCACTCAAAATAAATTGTTAAAATACTTGTTAGATTAAAATGACATTTGATTTTTTTTATATTTAATAATATTTGCAAATGTGATTGCGAATGTACCTTTAAAGAATATCTTACTGCCTATACGGTGATTATACATTTTCCTTCATAATCATTAGATATAAATCAGCCAAATTTACTATAATCATGGAAGCAGCTGATATATTCAAATAATTCTAATTGACAGATGTCAGTTTCAAGTGCAATTTACATAATGTATGTGTGTGGGTTTATGAAATCTTTTCCAATGAACTTTTGGTTTGAAATTTGTACAAAATATTACATGTCCGTGTTACAATTTTACTGGATAGAATCTTTTTCAAGGCACTTTTGGTATGGGTTTTGTACAAAATGCATAGAATTGACGGAAGGTAATGTGCTGGCCACATCAGAATTTCCTTAAATGTCATCAGCTCTGCCTTCGTCACATTCGGTAAAATTCAAATTTTCATTTAATATTTAAAAATTCATGTCTCGCTCAAATTAAATAAAAAAGAATTCAAAGTTTTAGATTTATAGTACAAATATGTAAAAGTTTCAGAAAATAAAATAAGAAATATTAGAATATCTTATTCTTTGATCATGTAAAGTTACTTTTCATACACTTAGGAACGGTTTTACAATCTCTGGTTAAAATTTTAACTACCAGTTAAATAATAGTACATTAAAATACAAGTTCCGTAAGACATGATTTTAGCGCACGCGTCCTTGTTAGAAACGAACGGCTTGCCGCAAGTTTTCTAAGAGACAAGTGAGCTAAAATGTCTTATGAAACGTGTATTTTATACTATTTTTTCTATTTTGGTCCTTTTGTCAAAGAATATTTAGAAAGATTCGTTATTTCATTGTGCCTTAGGGTAAGTTGCATAAAACGTTAGCTAATCATGCGTTTAACTGCACATCGTAATAATGAAAATATATAAAACAATACATTGGAAATAAGTCTTGTTAAAGTTAACAACTTGATGAAAGTTAACAATGTTTTATGCAACTGAGCCATAGTTACGAAGCACATATTGTAGCATGTTTCATTATTTAACCGTTGCTATAATATCAAAGTTCATTTATGTAGCTCTTCCTACTATTTCAGTGCGTATACTCTGTTTCATCGGAACCCAGAGAATCGTCATAAACCTTTGGAACGCCTCTCACTTAAGATGACAAAGAAACCAAATTTCCACCCCTCATAAATAAGCCTGAATGCTGTCACTTATATACACAGAGCAATATCTAAATCACAAATTTATATACTCTAAATCTAATGATTATTTAAGATTTTTGGAATTAGGTTTTAGGGTTTTGCAGCAGCACACCATGCCTTGAAGTTGAAGCGCCTTAGGGCCGGTCTTATGAACAATAAATTAATCCTTAGTTAGTTACTGCACAAGTAAATTAAATGGACCATTAAAAAAGAAATGGATATTATAAAACTAATCTCACTATCAAATAACTAACGGGGGATTTAATTAAATTTTAGTAGTGTGTTTGTGGTTTTGTGAAAAGTTTCTATATTCACATTCGTTATAAACGTAAATCAGTTGATTTGACAGTTGGAAAAGAAACGTGATCGTGGGAAAAATCATATTGATATTGAAAAATATAACCTATTAGATATTGTTGAAGATTATTTTCATATAATTTGGAACGACCCGGTTGCGTAAAATCGTAAGGTTATTACTAGCTGATTCATTGCGGAAATTGACATATCTCTTAATGTTAGTGGTCTTATATTTCTTTCAATCTGTCCCAATATGTGTAACACACATTGTTTTGACAATCGAAATCTCTTTTTAAACTCATGGCTCGTACCACGATCATGGTTTTGACAAAAACGCTGTTTTAAGAAATGTCTAATTCAAATTTCAAAATGTAATTTCACCCTTATGTTAGAAGAACAATTTATTTAAAAATATTTGTTTGAATACAAACTATGTTCTGCTTTAAAACCATATTTTGATAAATTTCATAGTATTTATTATTATCATTAAATAATGAAATTTGACATTTCTTAAAACAGTGTTTTAGTTAAAACTGTGATCGTGGTACGAGCCATTGTCATCATATATTTCATATGGATTTGTCCTGTTTCGGAACAATTTTGGTAGCCTACCTCGTGCAAATATAAATGCATCATCATTATCTGTTTATGAATCCGAGGACACTGATGATACAGACTTTAAAGATGACATACTCGACACATATATTTCTTAAAAAAATATTTAAAAAGTAAATAGGTCCCTATTTCAATTGTTTTAAAATAAACATAACAAAAAAAAAAAATACAGTTTGACGTTTCTTTAACAACTGATTTAAATCTAATAGCATGAAATTCCGCAGTTTCTTTAATAGGTCGATTTACTTGTCATTAAACTTTTATAATACTCAAATCTTCAGTTAAATTAGTTTAGTAGCTAACTAAATTTTAACTGTTGATTAAATAGTTTTATAAGATCGGCCATTAATCAAACAAATCATGTTCGTTGCTATAATTTATGCAAAACGTCAAATGTACTGTCAAAGAATAGCTTCTTAGCTTCTATTTTATGAAATATAATATTAACATTTACTCTTAAGCATCAAATTGAATCGAATTGTATAATTCATTTTTGTTGTTCTAAAGTGTTGACATACAAACCAATGGATGCATTAATGTGCCATTCGGACTTCTATTTATTTGAAGAAGACCTAAATCCTAAATACTAAATGCCAAAATGCGACATCGGACACATCCTAAATATGTACTATCATAACAATCATCCAATATTCTTCACCATGTATATGGTTTTTGGACCACGTGACTTCCAATAATACTTTTCAATTCTCCTACTCTCGCTTCTTCAACGGAACTTGTCTGGTTCCTCCCACTTCGAGGAGCGTGTCTTTAGCCTGCGATCTGGGTCGGTCGGGTCATTCGCTAGTCTAGCACGGACCAGACAGCACCAGGAGGCCGTACACGTACCTGAAGGACCCGACCGTAGTGCAGTGTAGTGGAATGTGTTACTCTGGGACCATTATCATCAAGATTGTTGCCTCTTGTTGGTGAGTATCACACACATTTTTTTTATTTTACACCCAGAAATGGGTACGGAACATATATATTTGCTGATTTTTTTTTTCACAAATTTGTTTGAGAGAGCCTATTAAAAAATGTAAATATTTTTTTTATTAATATTATTGGTTATTTTTATTTTTAAAATATAGTTTCTGTAATGGGGTCATACAAAAAAATATGTATATATTGTTTTTTGCATAAATAAAAAATTTACCTAATATTATGCATATATTCATCAAAAATATTTAATATTATTATACTTTTCATTCATGATTTTCTTTATAAACATTCTAATTCTGATTTTGTGATATCACAATTTTGTAAACACAGCACGCGAGAGATTTACAAAGTCGCAAATTATTTCTGTAAATCTACATAAAATATTTTTATATTTATATAAATAGTTTTAAGTGTACTTTTAGCCAAAAAAATAAATTAGAAAATATGGTATGACCCCATTAATAGCGTGACCAAAATTATAATGTTTTCAATTTTAAAAAAGTCCCGAGTAAAGAGCAATTAATTTTAAAAATACACAAAGATATTATTTAGAAAAAGTTGTTCTAAGTTAAATTTTGAAGATTGTTTATTATTTTCTGTCTAAAATTAAACTAAGATTAAAACTAAACGTTAAAATTTAACCTAAAATACCTCCGTAGTAAATTTAATAAAAGAAAAAATGCAACACGTTTTTTTTGACAGTAACGATTTAAATGTTATAAGATCAGAAAAACTGATTCGAATTTGTTCATTTTATTAAATTTACTTCACAACTAAATTTTAAGTGAAGATTTAATTTCTTTATAAAACCGGCCCTATGTTTTTAAAACTTCATTTTAAAGAAAAATCATCATTATAGTGGCCATCCTATATCTAAGTGCTTGTGATAGATTTTCTTTTAAATTTGTTCTTAAATATTAATTATAAATGACTGTTTTTCAAAAAGAAATTAAGTTCACAAAGAAACTTAAAAATTCTACCTATAATAAGACTGAACCCTGTCACTGTTTTGCACACAAACTATTCCATTCTAGTTTTATAGTATAGTAGTAGTTTTATAGTATAGACGCGGTTAAGTTGTTTAGAACCGTCTCTTAATTTTTGTGACGAGAACTATAACTCTTTTCACGTTTCTGTGTATCGTCTGATAAACTTCCTCTGCTCGGTACAAATATGAAAATCAAAATCTATGTAAAGAAGAATGGTACATCTCTGGATATAGGTTATAAAAAGTGATTTAATTTAATTTAGTAGAGCATATAGATGAAAGTGGTTACGAAGTTTTATAAGCTACAATTCTTTTGCAGCGATTGTAAACTGATAACTTGTTATAAAATGCAAATATAACATATCTAGATATGTAAAAATGTAATTTTTTTTTTACTATTTGTTATATAAAAAGAAAAATTAATGGCAATATTAATTAAGGCTGTGTATACATCTACTAAATAAGCAATAGCTGACTGCTGACTTGTCCGCCATTTTGGAGCCCAAACGAACGGTGATATGAAATAAAAATGGATGTTGTAAGTTTATGTAATATAACTACTTTACATAATTAAATATAACATCCATATTTGTCATACTGTATTTTTTTTAAATTAATTACAAATTAGTACAAATATTACTCGATTCTTGAAAAATTTTAAGTTTAATTATTGGATTAGCAAATTCTACCGTAATTTTGACAGTTTATATCTTCAAATATAGTATCTATTCCTAGTATCTATCTTTTTACCTTCCGTCAAAAGGAAGGTATTGTCTTTGGTCAAAAAAATCGATGGTGAGTTTTTAACGAATAAGCACGTTTTAAGATCCCTAGAATACGATTTTACTAATTTTACATTGATGTCTGTATGTATGTGTGTGTGTGTGTGTGTCCGTGTGTGTGTGTCTGTGTGTGTGTCCGTGTGTGTGTGTGTGACAAATTTTTCTCCGACGATAACTTCAAAACTACAATTCTAAAAATTATGATTCTTTCGTATTCCTCTTCTTTACAACCATATGAAGAGCTGATTAGATTTTGGTTATAATTGGTCAACCGGAAGTACCCTTATTTGAAGTTCTTAACAGTTTTTCTGGAAAAAAACACAGTTAAATATCATTTTTCGACATTTTATGATCATTAATATGAAAGAAAATCTTATTCTCTATACGATTTGATTATACGTTTTTCTTCATATTCAATAGATATAGAGTTATAGAGAGATTAAGAGAGGTTAACTTTCAAAAACCAGTCAGCTTTGCAAAAATTATGGAAACAGCAGATAATATTCAAAAAATTCTAATTGACAGATGTCAGTGTCAAGTGCAAAATCAAAGTGGAAAGTATAGGATCAGAAAGTAATTTAAGTGATAGAGGGTCCCTCGCAAATGTCTTGCAGTTTCAATGCCGGGAGTACAAGAAAGGCCAAAGAGAAGATGGAAGGACTGTGTAGCAGAAGATTTGAGAGAGGAATAACTGTGTCAAAAAGATGCGTTGGATAGGAATGAGGAAGTGTGAAGTGCAATTTACAGAATGTACATTCGTGTTATAATTATACTGGATTTATAGAATCTTTTCAAAGGAACTTGCAATATGGAATTTGTAAAAAATAGTGTGTTCGTGTTACAATTTTACAAGATATATAGAATCTTTTCCAAGGAACTTTTGGTATCGGATTTGTACAAAATACATTGAATTGACGGAAGGTTTTGTGCTGGCCACAACAGATTTTTTTGATAATATTACGAAGATTAAATTTTAAATACCAAAATAAAATTCACTACTTAATCCAAAAGTGAGGAATAGATTAAACTGTTTTGAGAATCGGGCTGCAAGATTTGAGATTCAAATTCAAAATAATTTACAATTTTAAACTTTACAAGATCTATTTCTATTTCTATTTATGATTTCCCACTCATAAAATATTACACAAGACATGATGATGTATTTGAGTATTGATAATATATAATTGGTTTTATTTAACAAAACTTATAACTATATTATCTATTATTTGTAAGACATAACATCTATAATTATTTCTTGAAACTATTTACCGGTTGATTGCTTACAAATCATTCCAAGTTCAAACACATAGTTCAGGTTACTCTTGTAAGCACTTTCTAGTTAAATTTACAACTTGTTACTTCCTTTTTTGATTATTTGCACTTAAATATTTTCTCCTGAGTAATTCGCACAATGTGAACACGATAGTTTGTGCTTACGTAGCAAAAGATAAACTTCAAAAGAATAAAATTATTCAAATGTGTAAAAGTCATGTGTAACGTGTTTCGTTATGGCAAGATAAAGATGCAGTCACAAATGGCCGGCACAGTACCTCTCGCCATGCATACACACAAATAATTCAATAATAAGTGGCCGTGAGGAGACGTCTGGTAACGCCCGCACGGTACAAATATGTTATTATCATTACTGATGTTTGTGACAAAGCAGATTGGCATACCCAGAAATGGGTATATGCCGTGATGATATATTTATTTATTCTTTCATTCTATAAGGATTCTTATCCTACTCTTATAAAATGTTCTTACTTACAATTTTAAATATTTAACTAATAATTCAATAAGAAATATTAAAAGTACTTCCCAGAAAAAGCTTTCGGTAATGTCAGTATAACTGTTGATTTTTGACATTGACATTTATCTGTCAATTACAAACACATGAATTTGACAACTAGTTTCGTTGATGTAGTCTGGACTGTGCAATTTATTACAACATATTATTCTATATATTATATTTTCTTTATCTCTAAATCTATAGAAGATATAATAACATATTTAAGTATATTAGATGGAGAATTTTATGTTCATCAATATTTGTAATAATAAAATTTTCAAAAAATAATATTTCGAAGAATTTTTTTTGGGAAACTACTACTTCTGGTTGTCCAATGAGGTCTTGCAAAAAAAAATAATTGTACCTTTTTTCTGTTTAAATCGAAAAAGGATAGTCTAATCCATCGATCAGTATGATTAAATTATTTTTTATTTATATTTTTTGTTGTATAAAATTGTTTTAAAGTATGATATTTTTAAAAAGTTGCAAAAACCAGCCATGTTTTGTCGTCACAACGTTACGTACCAAGTTCAGAGTCATTTCAAACAGACATTTTATATGGACACATAATTTCTAAAAGAAAAATATATATAAACTATAAATTGAGGATTACATATCTGAATATGCTATAATATATTAATATAATATCGTTCTATTTATTTTTATAAATATAATTTTCATTTGGCGTGAAATTATCTACGTTACATCAGATGTTTCTTTCACTTTTGAATCTTTGAATTAGACGGTAGAAGGTTATAAACGCATGTGAGACATTGAATATATTGCAGAATATTATTTTATTCTTCATTTTGACACGAAACAACGTTCCATCGACATGTTTACTTTCATAAATTTTAGGTTATCTTTAAATGCCACTTTGAAGTTTAAGACAATGTGAAAATCAAAATGGTCGTGCCTGTCACTCTGTGCCGTCATGGACAAGGGACGAAGCGGGGGTCTAGCAGCCTCATTTTAAAGAATGTCATTTTCAATTACAATTTTTTCATGATTAAAGATCGACTTGTGGAAAAATAAAAAAATACGGGTCTATTATTTTTCACTACTCTATGGATTAAAATTATTAAAAAAAGTCGTGCATGACCTAAAACTTTTTTAGCTCTTAACAGGTCTTAAGTATTATAGTTTATGTGGAATCGTCCCTCCAACATCCACACACACACATCCACACACACACACACACACACACACACAGAGAGAAAGACATTATCGTAGAAATGTTATAAAAAAACGTGCTTATTCACTAAAATCTGGATTTGCGATTTTTAGCATGAACCCAATACCTCTCTTAGCAAGATGTAAAAATTAAAATTACCTGTGTTTAACTGTATATATTTAGTTATCATGACATTATTAAAAGACATTTAGATGTACTTTCTACTTACGAAGTTTTTTAAACTATAAAAACATTTCATGTTTTAGAATTACATAAACTGTAAATTTTCACTTTAAATAATATTATGTAACCTTTCCTGTAACTTTCCTATAAAATTACTCTTTCAAATAGATTACTTTTTAATATCTATTTAATACTTATAGTAATATCGGAGATATTTTAACCAGAAAGTCAAAATAACTCATTAACAATAATTATGCGTACCAAAGACTTAATTGCTATTATTAAGGATTACTTTTTCCAAAGTGAAAATAGCATAATGTGCTTAATTAGCATGTAAATAACCATTTGTATACTTACAGATAATTGCTATAATAATAAAATACCTATAACGTGTACAAATAGTTATTTATCCAACAAGAGTAAATAGTATAGCCTAATTTATTAAATAAGACACTTCTTATTCAATATTTTTTCAATTTTGGTTCTTTTGTCAAAAAATATTTAAAAATATTCGTTATTTCATTTTCTAATTTATGAACATTTGATTTAAAATATTTATTTTTTTATTTATTTGTTGGTGACTGTAATTCACATACTTATATTATTAGAAGAAGTACTTTATGACATCCAAATGAGTTTTATAAAGTACATATTAAATAACCAAAATAGAACAATTCGTTTTAATGAAAAAAATCTGTTGTGGCCAGCACAAGACCTTCCGTTAATTTGATGTATTTTGTACAAATCCCATACACCAAAAGTGCATTGGAAAAGATTATATATATCCACTAAAATTGTAACACGAACATAATACAATTTTTTACAAATTGCATACAGAAAGTTTCTTGGTAAATATTCTATAAATCCAATAAAATTATCACATGAATGTATGCTCATATACATATAGTTACTCTAAAAATGCGTACACCTACGGAACATTCTGTTTACAATCATATAATATTACTACCAAGTTTAGATCTCTACCCATTTTTGAATTATTGCCCCAAAAGTCAATATACCCCACATTTGGATAAAAATTTCAAAATTTTCAAAAATCTAATTTTTATGTATCTAGATACTTCTCAATGCGCTGATTCCAAATTTTGAAACCGCAAGTCGATATCTCTTTTCGTTCTCGATATATTTAGATTCAAAGTTTTACTCAAAACTGCCCATTTTTGGGTAATAACCCAAAAATGGGTCGAGATAAGAATTTGGCGACATCACCATTCGATTCTACGGACAAAATTACATAAGTATAACAATTTTCATAATTTTTGTCCAACCGGTTCATTTTTTATGAATAAAAACTTGAAAACCCCTGAAAATGGCCAAAATCTGAAAAAATTGTAAGGGGTACCCCATACGATTTTTGCGATTTTTGGCCATTTTCAGTTATTTTGCTTTAGTGATTGTATGATGTGTTCAAAAATTCTGAAAATTGGTGTACTTATGTAATTTTGCCCGTAGAATCGAATGGTGATGTCGCCAAATTCATATCTCGACCCATTTTTGGGTTATTACCCAAAAATGGGTAGTTTTGAGCAAAACTTTAAATCTAAATATCTCGAGAATGAAACGAGATATCGACCTGCGGTTTCAAAATTTGGAATCAGCACATTGAGAAGTATGTAGATACATAAAAATTAGATTTTTTAAAATTTTGAAGTTTTTATCTAAATGTGGGGTATATTGACTTTTAGGGCAATAATTCAAAAATCGGTAGAGATATAAACTTGGTAGTAATATTATTTGATTGTAAAGAGAATGTTACGTAAGTGTACGCATTTTTAGAATATTTGAACAACTGTGTGAATTTTTAGAAATAAAAGTATTGAAATAAAAATGGATAAATGGTCTTCATACAGTTCTTCCTCTCTCAAGTCTTCTGCGATACAGTCCTTCCATCTTCTCCTTCGCCTTCCTCGTACTTCCGACATTCTGATCCTATACTTGCCATATTTGATTTTGCACTTGGCACTGACATCTGTTAATTAGAATTTTTTACATATATCACGTAATGGGGTATTCCACTCAATTTTTTTTATTATTTTAAATAAAACTTCAATCAGTTTTGAAGCAATTCGTAGTATTAAAAAATCTTAATTGTTCCTAGTTTTAGAATATTTTATTTTCGAGAAATCAGTGTAACGTCACATTTCCTCTATACTTGTCTTTCACACACACACTGCTCTGAGTACGCTGCGAGAGAAGGATAACAATTGTATGACGTCAATTTTCCCTTTTAGCAAATGTGAAATATCTCGTAAAGTAATTATTTAAAAAATGTTTTCATTGTTTTAACTATTATTTATTGAGCCATACTTTATGTTAAATTGAAATTTTCTTAATTTTGTTGTTATGGTGGAATACCCCATTGAGGGGTGTATGAACGGTTTATTATGATCCCTCGCCTTCTGACGATTCATACTATACATATAATTTGCATTTAAACAAATTTCATTTCATTATAAATACAACAAAAACTTCAAATTTCCATCAAAGTTTTAGTATCTATATAATTTATCTAAATCACTTGGAAAGTAGCCATAATTTATTTCCCTATTATCTATTTAATTACGCGATTATATTCTTCGTGTAATAGACACGTAACATAACTATATCATCTGTAACGCAAACATTGTCATTAAATTCCTAGTTTCACTGTGTATGCTCTCAAGATGGTTTTCACTCTCTGACAGAAAAGTACTCCCCACTCAGGAAGTGAGAAAATGGGAAAAAGGCGCAGGAATCTGTACTTCCGGTAGAAAGTGAGATTTTTAAACCAAGTCCCGTTGCTTTCACAGATTTATAAATAATTATAAATGTTGTTTGATTTCTATATGCTTGAGAAACAAAATTAATATACATTTACATATAAAAGCAGTTAAGATTGTAGATTTATCGTCACAAAAAAACGAAGGTGTGGAATCGTATATGTATTTATGTCACGGCAAAAATAAAAATCTGTTGTGGCCAGCACAATACCTCTCGCCATTTTCATATTAGGCTATATATTTTAACATTTTTACACACAAAAAATTTTAATTACATCTATTCTTTTATTTTTCAATTCATTCTATGAACAAGTTTTCTTTTACTCTTCTAAATGTTCGAGATTCTTCTAATTCATTGACGAGATTGGCGGTATTTCTGAAGGGTATATGATGAAATATATATGTAGCAAGCGCGTGTTTAGTTGACACTGCTACTGTACATACTTTGGCTTATAAATGATACCCTTTCTTTTTATACCAATTTTAGATGTTGACGGAGTCTTTTCCTCATTATAACAATAATATATTATAATTACGATTACATCTCGACTTATCCATTCAAGGACTGTGTATATCTATAATTTTAAATATTTAATTAACGATAAAATAAGAAATATTAAATGTACGTTCCAAACATATTCTTCAGTAATGTATCTGGATATTTGACACTGACAATTATGTCAATCACAAACCTTTCAATTTTTCAACTGGTTTCCATGGGCTGTTTGGTTCATTATACAATGCATTATTTTATATATTTATAATTCTCTATCTCTAAATCTATAAAAGATATAATAAAAATGTTCAATGTATTGGACAGAGAATTTTATATTCTTTAATATTTGTAATAACATAAATTTCCAAAAAATAATATTTACAAGATTTTTTTAAGAAACTACTACTTCCGGTTGTCCAATTGTTACCAAAAGCTTTTCAGCTCTTGCTATTAATATCAGATTAAGGAATAAGTAGTTAAATTGGTCTTAAGTATTTTAGTTTTTGAGGAATCGTTCCTCCAACATCCACTCTTAGACACATACGTACACACACACACACACACAGACATCATTGTAAAAATGTTATAATCGGATTCTAGGGACCTTAAATCGGGCTTATTCACTAAAATCTGGATATGCAAATTTTAGCATGAATCCAATACCCCTCTTAACAAGAGGTAAAAAATTTGTTGTGGCCAGCACAAGACCTCTTGCCATTTCCATATTAGGCTGTATAAGTATTGTATTGTACTTTGCTTTCGAACCGTCGTTTTATAAAAAAATATTATAGAATTTTACCCAAATATTGTTTTTTATTGTATTTAACATGCCTTCTGCACACATATAATTCTAATTATATCTATTTTTCATTGTATGAGGAAGTTTTTAAATGTCAGAGATTGTTCCAATTCATTAACCAGATTGGCGGTATTTCTGATGGATATATGCATTTTACCACAATTTTACCTATAATTTTAAATATTTAATTAATAAAACAATAAGAAATATTAAATATACCTACTTCCCAGAAAAAGCTATCAGAATGTCACTAAAACTGTTGATTTTTGACACTGACATATGTTATTTACAAACTATGTTATAAACATTGGAATTTATCAATTGATTTCCTTAGTGCCTTGGCCTCTACGATTAGTTTACTCTATAAATTATAGTGTCTTTATCTCTAAATCTATACAAGATATAATAAAATTGTGTGTATTAGTGTATTAGATGGAGAATTTTATGTTCTTCAATATTTAATAAAAAAAAACTCCCAAAAAATTATATTTAGAAGAATTTTTCTAAGAAACTACTACTTCCGGTTGTTCAATTGTTACCAAAACCTTTTCAGCTCTTCCCAGGAATGTCAGATTGAGGAAACTGCAGTTAAATATTTTTTAAATCTTTAAAAATGCTATAATCTCTTAGCGAGAGGTAAAAAAAAATATTGAAAGTTAACTTAGAAAAAGGCGAAATTTTAAAAACGCTTTCGTACTACCGGTTATAGTAATTAAGTGTTTAAAAAAACTTTCTATATTTATATTATTTTATCTACAAGAGTGCGTAAAATTAACGTTTAGTTATTAGTTTAAGGGCCGAGATATCCACCTCCTAATAACTTTATATGCCGAATAATAACTATGGATAAAATTGTATCAACAATTATTACCATAGAAATTATTCGCCAAATAAAGTTATTAAGAGTTTGTAAAATTGTTGTTTAATAACAAGATTTCATTAATCACGGCTTGCTGAGCAACGAGTGATTAAAATTTTTAAACACGTTAAATTTTCAAATCAGGGTTAATATTTTGTTATCATGGCAAGCTTCTTATTTAATATTGTGATCTCAAATAATAAATAATAGATATTTACACATCAAGTGAGCTATGGTAATGTTTGTCCTTGAGAAGAAAATTTAGCTCACGAGCTCGTAAGGGCGAGTGAGTTAATTTCTTCTTACCTTAGCTCACTTGGTGTGTAAATATCTATTATTTTTAGATTCAATCGTAGATAAAATATTGTACGATGCAATACGTAAAGCATCTTTAGTCACTCACGGATCTTAAAACGCTACTTTGGTGTTTTAATTGACCCATTTTGACTAAAGACTAACTTTACGTACTTGTATCATAAATAACTATTAATTATGGTAATTTTATGTTTGTGTAAATTATGCTAATTAATTTAATATTTTTCTTTTCAGATGTTATAGTACGTAGATATCTGCCACCATAAAATGGCAAGCATTCTCAATTCGACGAAGACAATTCTTCACGATGTTTACGACTATTACCTATGGACATTATCGTTATCAGGTGGTAAAATAAAAACATGTCCGAATACATGTGGAAAATGACGTGATTTATTTGTATTTTTGTAGATTCTCGGACAAGGGGATGGCCTTTAGTAGACTCACCAACTCCTACACTGTTCTACACGGCCTTATATCTGTCCATCGTGTACGTGGGGCCAAAATTAATGAGACATAGGAGAGCGTTTAAGTTAACATGGGCGTTAATACCTTATAATTTAGCTATGGCTGTGTTAAATGGATATATTGCAGTAGAGGTATGTATATACATAATGGTTCATCGGTCTGTATTTTTTTTTACTCAATTAATTTAAATATTACCAATTTTTACCTCCCGCTACCCTTGGTAAGGGAGGTATAGGGATCGTGCTAAAAATCTCAAATCGAGATTTTAGTAAATGACCTCGTTTTAAGGTCCCTAGAATCCATTTTTAACATTTTCACGATGATGTCTGTATGTGTGTATGTGTGTGTGTGTGTATGTGTACGAATTTTGTTTGCACTCTAACTCAAATACTATAATTCAGAAAATTCTGAAACCTTGTATTTTTACCCTATTCTAATAGGAATAGAAGCCATTAGATTTTGGTGTAAATCAGATAAACGGAAATGGTACTTTACTTGAAGCTCATAATGGTTTTTCTTCGAAAAATACCATTAAATGCCATTTTTTCGAATTTTATGTCTTATGAAAATTAAAGATTGAATTTTCTACAGGAATACATTAATACTTTTTCTATATATTTTACAGACAAATTTAAAAATAATTTTTTTTATTAGTCGCGAAGTCTAAGATAAAAACTTTCCTTTGTTACACAGTTCATTTTTCAAATGAATGTAACTGACAGTAAATGTCACTGTCAGAAAACTTATCATTTCAAATTAATAATAGTGACATTTTAAAAAGAAAATAGTAAATAAAGCAATAGTTTTCTGCAATGTAACAGTTTGCAGCGTTAGTAAATACGTAGGAAGGTATGTATTTAAATTAATAAAAATTAAATAGCGGGAGGTTTTGTGTTGGCCACATCAGATTTTTTTTAAAATAAATTGGTTTTTACTTTGACGATCCTACAACGACGAGGCAATTTCTGTGCAGCTGAAGACACAGTATTGATATGTCCCCTACTGTATATCTCAATCAGAGAAGCGTAATAAATTGAAGGTAGGGCGTAGCTATGACGGTATTGCTAGAGCGCACATTAATAAGAATTTCAAAAAATAGTTGTTTAGCGCACGAAATTCCTCAGTCTGTATTTCTAGGAATTTGATTATAAATTTTTAGTATGTTATAAACCATTGAACAATGCGTTCCAAACGAAATTTTGAAATTTTATATATGTCTGATGATATTAGCTTTCTAAAATAGCTGTTTTTCAAGTAGTCATAACTTAGCCCCTAAAGAAAATTTTCAAAAAGTGTACAGTTAATTTGTAGACCATACTTTCTTCTTTCATAATGTGTATAGTATGTAATATGTAATAAATAGTTCAATAGTGAGAGTTCTAACGACTCGCGCGAATCATATGTTTTGCATAATTTTGCAAATTGTTAGAGGATTATTTAAAACCGTCATTTTTTAAATTGAACAAAATAAATCAAAGTCTGGAATTTTCTATAGATTCATAATTTGTTGTTCTGAACAACTTTTCTTAATAAAACTTTGGCGTATTGTAAACGAAAAAGGCACTTTACCTCAAACGAAATTCATACTTTCTGTATAATTATTTATTAATAAAAACATGAACAGTTTTTGTACTGATCATTTTAGGACTATAATGAATCTTTAAAATGGAACACCCGGTAGAAAAACTTATACTGCCGTTATGTGAGCATTTTAATTTAATTTATAGAGTAAGAAAAGATACAGATCAATGGACCACTCTGTATAAAAAAAATGAAATTGTATAGTATGATTTATTTTTATGTTTCAGTTACTCACAGCTTCAACAAGGTTGAGGTATAGTTATATATGTGAGCCTTGTAGAGAAATTAATCATCCTGATGAATTACAAGTAAGTTTTTTTTTTTATGTAGCAAGTGCAAAATAGTAAATTATGTGGCAAGTGTGTGAAGCAGAAATTTTTATATGAGGGTTGAGATTGCGACACGAGCCGATGGCAAGTGTTGCAAACCACCCGAATGTAAAATATGCTTCACACACGTGTTACATACTATACTTTTTCTACGACCTTGCAACAAAATATATTTTTTCTTCACATTGTCATTCTTTTAACGTAAAGCCTCTGTATTATCGACTTGTGTAACCATGGTTACCAACGTTATTCAATTTGTAATATTTAAAATAATGAACGGTGCGTGAAATGTTACTTCACGCACACTGTTTGAAGTAATACTTCACGCACCGTGTGCAAAAAAATCAAACTTCACACATAAAAATTGATACGTGAAGTACTCACTTCACGCATGGGAGTAGAAAAAATATTGTATTTATTGTACGTGAGTGCAAGTTGCAAAGCAAAGCTATAGCATATTAAAAAACAAGTTTCATAAGGAAACTTTTTTTGTACTATTTTTTCTATTAAGGTAATTTTAAAATTCTATTAGATTTTTAAAAAATGCGATTTGTCAAAAATATTACTTGGTGTTTTTTATGAGTTAAGTTGGCAGCGTTTCCCGCTAAAAAATGATCATATTAAAAAAACAAGTAATATATTTACGTTTAATACAATAACGAAATAATAGTTATTTACTTATCGTATAAGAATTCAAAATTACTAAATTGTATATATATAATCTATTTTCATTTAACAAGTAAATCACATTGAAAACTTATGGAACTCTATTTAAAATTTTACAAGAATTATAAACAAAGGTATACTGGACATCATTTATTTTAATTTCATAATTGTATTTTATATTGAAACGTAAAGTGTGTTTGTAAAAATAAACATGGCAACGTTGTATTTTACTTTCCTGCCTAAGCAGGGAAATTCAATTTCCTTGCCGATTTTGCGACAGGGAAGAATTCATAACGATTTTAGGAAAATTATGCACCTAAATATAAACTTCGAATTGAATATAATATTATTGGACAGTGATATTTATTCTACTTTTCTCATTTGAAAAAAAAAAAAATATATTTTTCTTCTCTTTAAGAACCACTGGTTTAATTTTTCGTTTGTTCTTGTTGAAAAATTAGCCCTTTATTCCTAATCATTTTTTTTTTTTTTTTGTAACACTTTTCTCTAAAGTCATTTAGTTCGCCCAAAAAAGCACTGATACTCGCCTATATACTTCTACCGAAATTTGGAAAATTTATGATATATTTATTTTGTTCTAGATAGCGAATGCAGTTTGGTGGTACTACATCTCCAAATTATTTGAGTTCTGTGACACCTTCTTCTTCATTTTAAGAAAAAAGAACCAACAGCTAACATTCCTTCATGTCTACCATCATTCCACCATGTTTTCTCTTTGGTGGATTGGTATTAAATGGGTACCTAGTGGATCAAGTAAGCAATATTTCTACCTTAAAATAAACAAGTACAAATTGTACATTTTATTACACTTTTATTTTATTTTATTATGGTGGAGGACCCCATTCTTAAGCACAAAATACAGTTATGCAGAATGAATAAATTTATGACATTTTCTGTTTTAGCGTTCTTGCCAGCTATGGTGAATTCATCCATCCATGTGTTGATGTATTCGTACTATGGGTTGTCTGCAATGGGACCAGGTGTGTCCAAATATCTATGGTGGAAGAAATATCTCACCATTTTACAATTGGTAGGTTCATATCATATAGAAACTTTAAAGAAAATTACTGTTTTCTACAGTCTATATACAAAGTAGGCATTTGCGCTCGCTTTTGGCAACGCAAAATGTCACTTTGCCGCTCATGCGCAACAAGGTAGAAAAAACGCTCGCTGCTCGAATTTTTAACTATAAAATATTGAGAAATGTCATGTGTCTACATTCTTAATGGGAATGTTTAGTCAGGAACTAAAGGCGCTGTAGTTACTTACACATTTATCACCTCCACAAGTCAATCAGACATATGCTCTGTCGGTGTATTACATAACCAAACAAAATGCCGTACTAGTGTGTAAAGGAATACAGAAATAAAATAAGACATTCATTTATAAAAATGAAAGTAAAAGATGCTTAGATTAGATTGAAGCAATAGCACAGAATAGACATTCATACATAAGCGACACTCCCTGTCGGCACCATTGTTCTTGCGATTTGATGTTTATGACCTTGAACTTTAAATTTGTTGGCAAATTTACGCGCGAAATTTAAATTGTTTTAAATGGTAAAAGAAAAATTAGAACACAAAAGTACTAAAATTTTAATTTTATTAACGAATTAAAAAGAAATCAGATAAAATAAACAGATAATTATATTTTTATTAAACAAATACGTGAATTTTACAAATTCAATACAATGCAGAATTTTCTATATCTTTGATGTGGGAAACACAAACGTCAAGACTCGATGAATATGTCCCAAATATCCTTCTCCATCAAATCTTCTCTTCCACAGGCCTTGAGCCACATTTTACACCTATATTTGTTAAATGAATATACATTTTGCATGATATGGAAGTCGTTTTGCATTACTTACATTTCTGTATCTTTTGGAAACGAAAAAAACTTACATTTTACTTTCTCCATTTTTTAAATCTACTTATACAGTTTTTATATGAACAAACAAGTCCTCCCGATTCTATCTTCTTCGTTTTTTTCCATATTATTAGAAATTAACACCACTTCTAAAATTTACAAACAGTTCACAAAATGACATATGTCAAAAGTGAGAAGACGTGTTTGGTTTGCTTGAATTAGCCATAACCCTAAAATACATGGGAGTGACAAGCTGAGACAACAGTTCCTCCAGAATATGTGAAATATAATGATTTTCTTTATGATAACAATTTTTCCTATCGTTAGTTGAAAAAATAACATGTTTGTTCATATTAGAAATCAATTTGTGTTTCTCAATATACTTTTATTATTGACCCCTAACAGAAAATTTTCTCGTCGAGATAATTAAAAGAACAAAGAATCGTAAGATACGAAGATATGCCGAAATAATCCGATTTTATCCGATTAGTCCTTTAAATTTGTTGGCATACTCTTTCTCTCTCTAATTTTCGTTTCTCTCTCTGACTGTCGCTTCTGTATGAATGTCTATTCTGTGGCAATAGCTCAAATAGAAGAGCTCCAATAAGAACAAAACGCGTCTGTGGTTTTGGTTGAGTGATCCAGTCTCTGATAAATGACCGAGAGGTTGATTCAGAGACTGAAATCTTGTGAAATGTCAAGTGTTATTTTTTTAAATATAATATTTATTAAAGTTTCCGCTTATTTTTCAATTTTTCCGTTTATAGATTCAATTCACCTGCGCCTTAATTCTGGGAGTCAACGGCATTCGAACTGGCTGCGAATTTCCTCTTTGGATGCACTACACCCTAATTATTTACATGGTCTCCTTCATTGTCCTTTTCGGAAACTTCTACATCAAGGCGTACATGGAGAAAGGAAAAGCGGCATTTTATACAACAGCTGTTGGTATGGTTTGTCACCCTGTATTACCAGACGAATGTGACTTCATGAAGAAAACAGATTAAAAGAGAAGAATATAGAAATAGAAGTAAGAGAAAATGATATAGAATGAATGAGGAAAATATGGAGATAGGAATTTTGTGTGTACTCATGTACTATGTTTATATTATTGTACATTCGCTCTATTAAATGTAAAGTATAAAAATTATATTGGATAAGAAGAAATAATTACAAAATATACAGCATGTTCAGAAAAAAATCTAATTCGGAGTAGGCTATGAACACAGAAACATATGACTGATCATTATTCAATTCAAAAGTCAAGTTGTCAAAATTGATCGTGAAATGTAATTTTAAGGAAAGAAATAAAGGATACAAAATATTTCTAATTTATTTGTATTTCTAAAATAAAGATTCAAGAAGAAAAGCTTTGATTTCTTTAGATAACATTTTTGACAATGTCTCGTGTCAAATTGACATTTAATTAAGCATTTTCAAATTGATATAAGTTTTTATACAGGGTGGTTGATTTTTCATTGTCCAGCTTATATCTTCTGAAATATTAAAGATACAAAAAGAAGTTATATACAAAAGTTGTTTAATACAACTTGATCTATAATTTACCATAAACCATTTTTTTCCAAGGCCTATCAATTTTTTGGAAAAATGTTTAATTTTAATTTTTTAAATGGAACACCTGTATATTTTGACAGAATAAGATTCTTAATAAATTTACAATTTTGAAAAGAAAGTTAGTTAATTAGTTTAGCAGTGAATATATACAATAATATAAATACAATGTATATGAATTTTGGGTCTAAATTCTATATTGTTGGTACTACGTTATAAATTTGATATACGTACCTATATAAATTATTATGAAATATAAGACAACTGACTAATGTAAATATATTAACTGTAAACTGTATTTAAACTAGTGTATGTAGATTATTATAAAATTACTGAAACCAAATTTACAAACCTTAAAATATAAAATTTTATTTTTTGTACATTCAATGAGGTATTTCACTGCATGTTTTATCTTATATTCTGAAAGTATTGCTACAAAACAAGTTCCGGTTTGTAGTACACTCGGATTAGTAAGTTATCAGGAAAATCTACGTCACATTAGCAAAAAAAACATGTTAAACAAAATAATTATGAACATTTTTTTCCTTTCTCCCTTTTTTATAGAGTACCTAATCTATTGTATTAATATAGTTTTAGTTGTAAATTTTACTATAGTGAAATACCTCATTGTAAATTTCTTAGGTATTCAGTTTTTTATTGCAACTGTTTTCTATGTTTTCAATAAACAGATGAAGGAGGGTACAAAATTCTTTCTAAGGCGAGATTTTTCAATCTCCTAACATCCTAGGTGATATATACTACGTGTTCAGAAAAGAAAATCTAATACGGAGTATGCTACGAACACAGAAACGTATGTCTGATTATTATTTGATTCAAAAGTCAAATTGTCTAAATTGATCGTGAAATGTAATTTTAAGGAGAAAAGATAATAAAAAAAAGGATAAAAAATATTGCCATTCACCATTTTCTAATTTACTTCTATTTCTAAAATAAGGATTCAAGAAGAAAAGCTTCGATTTATTTAGATAACATTTTTTATAATATCTCGTGCCAAATTAAATACTTTCAAATTGACGTACGTTTTTTTATTCATAGCCTACTCCGAGTTAGGATTTATTTTGAACACTGTAAAACATAATCCAAAATTTTGTTATACAGACTTTTCTTTTTATTGGAACAAGAAATTAGATTTTGTTTACAAACGATCAACCGGAAGCGATACTTTATTAAAGTTAGGATTTTTTTCAAACACTCTGTATAACTTCCTAACAAATAAAAAATGTCGCATCGAAAAATGACAAAGTGAAATTATTTCAATTTGAATACTAGTTTCGGTTCACAGTTTTTAGTTTATAAGACAGATAATTTTATAAGGAATTTTGGCAGGAGATTGAAATATCAGGCCTAAATGTTTAAATACCTAGTCAAAATATTTTCCAGATATTCATTCATCTTTTAAGAAGTCGTAAAACACAGGTAAGTTTATTTACCACCCACTTTGTGGGAAAATAACCTGAGAGTAAGTCTCATTGTAAAATTTACTACTCTTTATTACTCATAAAAGAATTTTAAAAACTACCTTAAATATTGTTATATTGTAGGTGTAAATATACGTAAAACATCAGTGTAGTACTTCCGGTTTATTAATAAATTAAGTTAAATTATTAAATTTCTTGTTCACATGATACTAATTTCAAAATATACTTACATAAAATCTAAGAATCATATTGGTAATGAACTGATTTAAATATATGTAGAATTTTACGATTTTAAAGGGAGACACGTACACTTTAGAATAAAAATTGTTTTGAATACGAAGAAATATTTAGTGCACCGGGATTTGAATCCAGGACCTTCGTAATGCCGGTAAGCAATGCCTGCAGGCCTTTTTTGTTAGGTTGTTCATAAGCTTTTCTATAACTACAACTCGGCCCCGAATTTGGTGCCTTTAAAACACCAGAATTACAATTTGGTAATAAAAGAAAGTCACATGGCACTAGGTCAAGTGAGTACGGTTGATGTACCAACACGGTGATTTTGTATTTCGTCAAAAATATCTTGCCGGACAGGGCGTTTTGTTCCGGCGCGTTGTCTTCATGGAGAATCCATCACATTTCAGCCATTTTTCTTCTTATCCGTGCATGAAGGATTATCAAAACCTTCTTGTAATATGCTTGGTTAACGAAATGCCCCTCAGGCACCCAATCCATGTGAAAAATCACTCGCATTTCGAAAAAAACAATGTTAGTGCACGGCCGAGGCGCTAATCGTCTCCGATCTCTTTTCTTCCTTCTTTAAATCGTCTAAACTGCTCGAAAATTTGAGTACTAGATAGACCCTCATCACCATCAGCAATTCGTCCATTTCTATAGCGGATTTTTAAGTTTCACATAGAATTTCATATAGACACTAACATAATTCCGGCGAAGAACGAGAAAGTAGTTAACTTCAAGCAAAGGTTACTGCCGAACGGTTTGCCTAATTATCTTGAAATTTTATCGGTGGATGGAGGGAAGATGACAAATTAATATGACATATTAATTAATCTTGTTATTTAATTGCCACTCGTATATATTGGTATTTATATTACTTAATCTTAATATTCAACATGCATCTATTTCTGTTATATTTAACTCTTTATAATTTATAAGAATTCATTAATAAATTTTTCAGAATTCATTCATATTCTTCCACCTTCCAGGTATTTTTGCGGCACTATCCCTAAAAGTGGGTAAACCCCACCCGTCAAAGGTATCGGTAACTTCTCTAGAAGTAATTACCACCTTTCATGCTATAAAGTATTTGTGTTCAGTCGTAAAATATATAAAAATTTACACTTGTTCTAACAAGTTGAATAGGGGTGTTTTTGAGGGATAGTTACCACCGGAAAATTCTAAATTACGGGTAGATGGCACCTTTTACTTTTAGAAAGATAAGAAAAGTATTTTCCATTCAGGAAATATTTCAATAGTTCTATAAATAAATTTAATAACTTAATAAATTTTGTATGGGGTATTACACGTACTATTGTACGCCGTCCTGTGACTGTTAAATTGTAGCGCCATTCTAATTTTGATTTTGACACGTATTTTCTAATTAAAATGAGTTTTTCTCTATTACCTCTCGCTAAAAGAGGTATTGGAATCATCGCATATTAACAATTGTTAATATAGTTTTTCAATAAAAACTGTTATGGGCTTCAGATAAAGTACCACTTCCGGTTATTCAATTTACCCAAAGTCTAATCAACTTTTCATATTAAGACAGAAAGTTTAAATACGGAAAATAGAAGAAAAATCGTGATACAAAGATACGCACAGGCATCATTGTAAAAATAGTAAAAACGTTTTGCGAGGACCGTAATTTGTGCTTATTCCCTAAAAACTCACTATCGAATTTTTGGACCGAAAACACTGCTTCCCTTAACTACGTTATGGTGGGATGTAAAAATAGTAGTTACAACAATGATAATCAATTGTTAACAAAACTATAGTAACTGAATTACATATATTTTATATGTAATATTAGGTTTCTTTACGTGACTCACGAATTTTAAAATCATTTGAAGTAAAACTATAAATCTAATTGAATTGTGCCTATTCTAAATTCAAAATGTATATTCGCAATTACTAATAATTAGAATTTTTATTATATTTTGTGTTCCTACATAATACAAATTAAAAAATATGGGATATGTTATTAAAGTGAAAATATACCATATATTCTGATATTCATGTATAACAAATAATGACATCTGGTAGTTTACAAATAATATTTAGTCTGTTTTGGAGGTTAGACAATTTTTAATTGATAAAAATTTGTTATGAAACTTTCGTATATACGAAATTTTAATTTTTGACCGGTTTCTATAGTAACGCATTTCATTGTTAAATTTAATTCATTCTTAGAAAGATTTGGCGAATATTATAAACCTTCAAAATATTTTTATACCCTTTTACATTTGAAGTATAATAAGAAATAATAGGATAACAAGATAAGCTTGACGTGGTATTTCAACATCATATAATTTTGATCCTGTGCCGTTTTTCCCTATACGTTTTGCCCGTTTGTTTCAACCCTAATAATTTTGTCCCTTATTTGAGTATACGTATAAAATTATAAACAATTACAATACTAAAGTTTTACCAGAATTCCAATAATATTTTATATTTATGTATATATATATATATCAAGGTTTCGGTAACAACTGGACAACCGGAAGTAGTAGTTTCTTAAAAAAATCTTCTAAATAATATTTTTTGGAAATTTATGTTATTACAAATAAATATTTAAGAATATAAAATTTAAGATTTAAAGATAGAGAATTATAAATATATAAAATAATCCGTTGTAATGAATTTCACTACCCAAATAACTTTAGGAAAACCAGTTGAAAAATTAAAATGTGTGTGAATGACAGAAAAATGGGAGTGTCAAAAATCCAGATACATTACAGAAGGCTTTTTCTGGGAAGTACATTTAATATTTCTCATTTCATTATTAATTAAATATTTATAATTATAGATACATGTATTACATACAGTGTGTCCCATTTAGAAGTGCCACCACGAGAACTATAAGAGATACGATGTCGGTTAAATGATAGATATAATAAAGAAAAACTGAATATTACTGATTTTTTCTTTTTCAAATAACTTCTAAACTATTAGTACTTGAGAAAAACGTTTCAATATTTTCATTAACTAACCAGTGGCGTACAAAATAAATTTTTATATCCGTAAATTTTTGAGATATAACACAAACTTATATTTTTTTAAATGAAACCTATATCTGATTTTAGTATCAAAAAAATCATTATTTTTTTCTCTTTTCAATGATATAAGGGTTATTATGTTTTATGTAAAGAACTGTTTAGATGTAATTCAACAGTGAATTTCTGTAACTTAGTTACAATGAACAGTGTTAAGTGTTCAAATTAAATTGTGTAAATTATGTTTTATATTTGTTTTGCTCCTAAAATTTAATTTTTGTCGAAATTCTTAATATTAAAAGACTTAATTGTTTTTTTTACTCCTTATTTAATGAGTTTTACTTTAAGTACAAACTATAGGTACATTTTATTATTTTTTTGTTATGGTGGAGGAGCCCGTACAAAAATATCAACTCCCTTCTCTTTCATAATTTCTAAGATCCACCCCCAATGCTCTCCCACTATTTTCCCACCCTTAAACAAAGAGGTGCCGAAATTTTCTTTCACAGAGTCGGCCCTACAAAGGACCATTCATTCACAAATTTTCAACAGGTAAACTTGAAGAAATATTGCGAAAGATACACTATTTCTAAGTTGCCAAAGTGTTGAACTGAATTATTTCTTTTCAAACTTTCAAAGTGATAGTTATTAAATTCAAATTTAAAATGGCTAATATAATAGTGATTATTTTTTGGCTGACATTTTCCGAAAGTTTGTCTATTACTTGGTCGTCGAGTATCAACAGTCTTTTTGCAAGAAACTCAAAATACGGAGAGGTAAGTGTATAATATTATTATTAAAATATTAAATCTGTAGTCGAATATATTAACTGTCAGAGTCCGAATTGTAGTTTTAATCAATTAAGTTCGAATCTGGCCAATGTCAAATTCGACAGTGAAGGGTAATACAATACTTAAACAGTGTGTTAAAAATATCCTCTCTCGGAGTAGGCTATGAACAAAAAAAATATGTCAATTTCAAAGTATTTATTAAATGTCAATTTAACACGAGATATTGTCAAAATGTTACCTAAAAAAATCAGAGCTTTTCTTCATGTATCCTTATTTTCAAAATAGAAATAAATTAGAAAAATAGTGAATGGTAATGTATTCTGTTTCTTCTTTGTTATCTTTTTTCCTTAATTTTGACAACTTAACTTTTGAATTGAATAATGATCAGTCATATGTTTCTGTGTTCATAGCCTACTCCGAATTAGAAGTAATATAAAATGGAAATGGCGAGAGGTATTGTGCTGGCCACAACAGATTTTTTTTTTAAATAATCTTTAATAATGGAGTCCCGTGACCGCGTGCCTGAGTGTCTGGTCGCGAACCTGGGGGAACCGGGTTCGATCCCAACAGACGCCAAATATTTCCAATTTTAAATAGCACAAAAGTGACCCCTTTCACCAGCTATGAGTGCCTGTGAGGTGACGCCTGGTAAGCGCCCACACAGTAAAATATATCGTCATCATTACCGATGTCTACATGTGTTGTAGATACTGGCACACCTAGAAATGGGTAATATGCCGTGATAATGTATTTATTTATATTTAATAATTTTGTTCATTAAATCAACATAAACATATTTAGTTCAAGGAGTACTTCTTGATTGTCATATTCAATTAAATGTTAGGTACACCAGTTTTTTGGTAAATGGTTTTATTATATTATTGCAGATTGGAGTAAATAAAGATCTTATGGAAAGTGTGGGCTTGGGAGCCCAAATGGCATTAGAACACTGTCAAGAAAAATTTAAATGGGACCGATGGAATTGCCCTGAATCTGCGTTTTCAAGGTTTGTATTTTTATATAACTTTATAAGAAAAAATTAAACAAGCGAAAAGGGGTAGGTTTCACAAAATTTTCAAAGATTCTTTATTGCAATTTCGGCGTTGCTGTCATCATCAAAAGAATTTACAAGAATGAATTTTATAATTCAGAATTCTTAACCAGGTAAGTTTAACAAAGATGAAAGATCACAAGAACCAAGGGAATGCCGAGATTAACAATCCATAAGATGTAACTGTTCATTCATAAGATATAGCCATTGTAAATGGCTTTCTTGAATCTTGATATCGAAGGTTAATCTTGGTTTTTCCTTTTCACAATGCAGAATTTTTAAATTGTCTTTATTTCATGATTGTTGATTTTCAAATAAATGTTGGGCTACATTTGAATTGATTCTATTGTTTTTCTCTTTATTATTATCTTTATTTAATTTTGACGTTTTAAACTGTCATTATTAACTCCATAGCAACAACTATAAGTAACACTTTTTTCACAAGTGAATTAAATTTTTTTAAATCACTCTCACATTTTTTAAAATTCACTCTGCAACAAATAATGCATTTAAAATAACATCAGGCATTTTCATTATTTTTCACGGTACAAATGAAAGACAATAAAGTATTTTAAATATATGATTTGACGTCTACCAGCGACGATTGTCTTGCTCAGCCTACTAACTGATCAGTTTTTTATTTTGTCAAAATTAAATATTATAATAGTTTTTATTATTATTTCGTCAAAACTGAATAAAATATTGTACAAACCACGTGAGTTAAGAATGTTTATTCACTCGAAGAAATTCTTCTTATTGAGTCCCGGATTTAAAAATGGATTTAAATATATCATAATATATTCATTGGCGTATTTTTCCCATTCAGGCGTTCATCTTCTCTTCTCACGAGAGAACAAGCATTCGTCCAAGCCATTCAGTCCTCCGCTATCATTTATTCCATAACGAAGAATTGCTCGCGAGGCGAACTTCAAAATTGTGGATGTAATTCATCCAAAAACGGACCTAGTGATATGGACAACAACTCCAACGATGGAGAGCACCAGCTGGCAACCCTGAGAGGATGCAGTGACTCTACAGAGTATGCTGAAAAAGTAGCAGAAGGAATACTAGTAGGAAGAAGAACGGACGATGTTGAAAAACATAATTACAACTTGGGAAAGGCGGTGAGTAGAAATAATAATTAAATTTATGAGGATATAACTATCAAATTAAACTGCTTTTCTCGAAATCTCATAATTTTTATTTTTCCCCAGGTCGTAAGATCTACAATGATACGTCGCTGTCGTTGCCATGGTGTTTCTGGAAGTTGCTCTCTCCAGACCTGCTGGATGCAGTTGGCTCCTTTCGAAAACATCGCCACAGTGTTAAGGAAGAAGTACAACAGGGCTCTAAAAGTCGATCATGGAGAAAGATTTAATTCTGTGGGAGACGATAGTCTTGAAGATATTGAAGAAGATGAAATGATATATGTGAACTCTAGCCCAAATTATTGCAAACCTCTGCCTGCCTTAGGTGAGTTTATTTAATATTTTGTAGAAAATATGGGATAGATTGAAAAAAGTTTAGGACAAATATTGTAGTAGATAGTTTAAGGATTTTATAAATGTTTTACTTTCGAAAATCGATGGAGTAATCAAAAAAGTCTGGAATTGCAATTTTTGATCGATCGCCATTTTGTAATTTGAAAAAATAAAAAATAATAGGCCCTTAAAGTACTACTCAATAAATAACGATTAAGGCAAAGGTTTTTTAAATTTTTTTAAATTACTTTGCGAGATATTTGAATTTATTTCCTGGGGTACAGACGACGTGTCACACTATTGGTATCTTTCTCGCGCAGCCTACTACAGAACCTGGTGTGAGAAGGATAGCTATGGGTTTCTTTAAAAATCAAATGCAGCTATATAAAAAACAATTATGACTTTTTGATACCACGATTTGCTTCAAAATTAAACGAACTTTCATTTAAAAAAATTGGTTTATGGGCCTATTATAAATGCCAAATGTTTTAGAGAGCCTAAAGGTAAATTTGAAAGAAAAAAATTCAGTAGTCTTTAAAATAAGGGAGTTATGACGATTTTTCGAAAAACAGAAGAACTCTAATAACTACGAACCGAGCACCAAATCAAAAATTGGAACTAAGGAAAGTTGTTTGTTTTAATGAGTTCTAACTACCATTTTCGGGTGTAACGACTTAGTATTAACAGCCTGTATATAAATATATATATAGGGTGTCTCTTAAATAGGGGGACATGGCTTAACCACAGATTCCTGAGGCTAAAATAAGACGATTTAACCAAACTTGCTTCTACCGGAAAGTGTACCGTTTAGCCAGAAATCTGCTTCAAAGTTCTTCGCATAAAAATTAATTTTGCTTATAATATTCGGACGCTTTATTCGATTTGGATGAAATTTGGTATGACAGTTTATATGGTTATAAGTCATCTTTTAAGGTGATACTTCTTATTATTAGTGAACCACTAGTGTATGAAACTTAGGTCTCCCAACATAAATTAGACCGTAACTTTTTAATGGCAATGCCGAAAACGTGAATTTATTCTTCAAAAAGATACATTCAATAGTAAACTTTTCTGCACTGTTAAATTTTTAAAATAAATTTAATCTAGCAGTCTATCCAAATGTCAAACAAGTAATTTTTAATGACAGTAACGAGTTGGCAATCTTCACAACTTGTTTAGGAGTTAGCTGAGATATGTAATCGTCTTATAATGGTAGTAAAATACTATTAGGCCGAACAAATGGATGTTACTAATTTTAGAATATTGCGAAGAAAATTTTTGACAACCCGTAAAACAATTGTTACTGTCATTAAAAATTACTTGTTTGACATTTGGATAGACTGCTAGATTAAATTTATTTTAAAAATTTAGCAGTGCAGACATTCAGATTTTATTTTTTTCTGTGTGAACCGTAACAGATATCACAAATTACACAGAGAGACAAAAGTTTACTATTGAATGTATCTTTCTGAAGAAAAATAATTTCACGTTTTCGGCATTGCCATTAAAAAATTACGGTCTAATTAATGTTGGGAGACCTAAGTTTCATACACTAAAGGTTCACTAATAATAACAAGTATCACCTTAAAAGATCACTTATAACCATATAAACTGTCATACCAAATTTCATCCAAATCGAATAAAGCGTCCGATTATTATAAGCAAAATTAATATTTTTTCGAAGAACTTTATATATTACACACTATAGCTGTTTCCATAATTGTTATGGTGAAGATGCCGTCTCTTTCTAACAGTCATACGTCAGCTAATACCAGTTCGACAAATTAGCGCTGAATATGAAGAAGAAATTAGACTAACACTAGTAGTTGACACTTTTGAATTTAAATTACTTAAAATATTTCTCTTTTCCAGGATGGAACGGCACTTTAGATCGAACATGTTCCCGTCGACGCAACTCTACTTCCACCACAACCTCTAACATTATTTCTCTTTCGGAGCGCCGTTCTTGCAAAACGCTCTGCCGATCGTGCGGGCACCGCGTGCGTCGTGAAAGTCGCCGCGTCACGCGTCGGTGTAACTGCAGCTTTACTTGGTGCTGTGAAGTTACGTGCAGCACGTGTACGGAAACTGTGGATGAATTTTTCTGTGAATGAAATGACATGTGACGGAATTGAAAAAAGGATTAAAGCAGAATACGTTGGAAAGAGCATAACAAATAGGAAGAGATATGTAAAGTGAAGTCAAAGGATGAATTATTGTATATAAGGGTATATGAACCAAGAGTATGTTTTGAGGTTATAGTTGTGTGTATATAAAACTGAAAATATAATTACGTTCGAATTCGAATATAGATTGAAGAGAAAGCATGTTATTATTAGCGCAAATACAATATGAAATAATGTATACTCTAGGAGTAGCCAGTAGTTTCAGATTTTTTGCTTCTACCTTTTGTATTTTCGCCAAACTCCAAAGAGTAAAATATAGTGTACTTCATATAACAATCTCCTTGAGCAATAACAAGTAACAAGTGTATGATTTTTGACTACATATGTAAATAAATTAGTTTCTTTTTGCTACACAAGTTATAGAATTTGTTCATTCACTTGTGTACCTACCTTTGTCGCCAAGAATCATACACTTACACCTCTCATTGCTCAAGGACATTCTTACATGAAGAATGCTATACAGGAAATTTATTTTAACATGCAACATATGACCAATCACTTCCATGGTTACTCACTATTGTCAAAAAATGACAGCAATGTAATATTTGTCCATTTTAAAATGCAACATACAAAATTTGTAGTTTTGTATTATCAAAACTAATTTCCTATAAATTAGGCTACATACGATTAACAAATAATCGAAACATGAATGTTGTACATCTTAACAAACTTTAGCTTGCAAAAATTCATAACTTTCATGTAATAAATGTTAAGAAAATACACCCAATCACTCTGAGGCAATATTCTAGTCGGTCGTAATAAGAATAGACACCATTTGTGATGTGTTTTGTAGGTATCTCCTGTACTGCAATACTATTTATAATGTTGCATTTTAAAATGGACAAATATTACATTGCTGTCATTTTTTGACAATAGTATGAGTAACCATGGAAGTGATGAACTACAATGTTGCATTTTAAAATAAATTCTCTGTATCTATTCGATTTGTATATGTAAAACAGTAAATATTATAAAAATACTAGTTTTTTTTTTGTAGATATATGTATATATGAATACTTTTATTAATAAATATATTTATTATTCTTTAAATGTTATTGTTATTATTTAATATTGTAGTGTGCATGATGAAAACGTATTTATTTTTATGTCTTACTAGTATGTTATTGTTTTATAACAACCTCAACATTAGGTCTGTTATTGAGTAAATAATACCCTAGGGCGTATTAAGTTGCTATGGTAATGTTGACAACAAACTGAGGTTAATAATACTGATACTTACATAAAGTGCAGTTAAGGTTAAGAAGCATTGTGAATTGTAGTCGTTTATAATCATATTTGTTTCATCACAAATACAAACCAGCATACTTCTTATTCTTAGCAATAACATTGCTCGTCCATGTTGACAGAAAAATACCACAAGATATATATTTTTTGTTTGAAAAAATGCTTTGTTTACAGAAACAAAATATTACCTAGATACCGCATTCACAGGCTACTTTGTAAGTTGTATTAAAATTTAGTGATTTATTATTTTTGTTTGATAAATTCTAGTCAGACAAAATGTTTATTAAGAATTTCTAGTAAGACATAAAACGTTGAAGGCACCACGGGTGTTAAACGACAATTATTGTCCTTGTCCCCTGTACTGCAAACATAGTTTCTTTATTGCATATCTTACCTTGGTTTTTATTAAAAATGTATTGGTGCAAAATTATAACAAAAAATAGCATGTTTTTATACGAAATGCTATATTAAAAATAATTAGCAAGCTTTATTTAAACATAATAAAAACTTTTTGATCCCTTTGCAAAAGTAATAGAAAAGCAAGATATTTAAATTCAAAACTTAAGAAACAGAAATGATTATAAGATTATAGTTCGAAAGTAAAATGATTTTAAATAAATAAATGTATCATCACGGTTGAGTGTACCTATCTGCTCATCACAGATTCTGTAATGACGACGACATAATTTGTACCGTGCGGATGCTTGCCAGGCGTCACCTCACAGGCACTCATTGCTAGCGGGAAGAGTGCACCGCAGGGGACACTTTTGTGCCATTTAAAATTCGAAATACATATTTGTATAATATTGTACCAATATATACCCTGTATTTTATTTCTTTGTAATAAGTTATTTATTGATAATAAATAAATCATTCTACATTGAATTCTCGTAAGATATGTTTCAATTTTATCTTAAAATAACAGGATTATTGAACTGTGATTTCTAATTTTATCTCTAAATAAAATTGTTTTGAGAAACAACACTTGTCAAACACAGCTGATGTTTTTAAGAAAATTATATCCAATTTTAGTGAAAAGATTTCCCAATTTTCAACCTACAGTGAATTTTCTATGCACACGGTATGAATTTAAATATTTTTTATTAATTTTATGTTATTTTAACCTAAATTTGCTTGTAAGTGCAAGAAAATTAGGTTAGAAATGAATTATATTTTTATTTTGTTTATTTAATTCGATTTTTACATGGCATATTAATTTTGTATTCGTTGATACATCATATTTAATTTGTAGTAAATAAATATATAGGGCACCTAATTTTGCTTAGTAATTTGTATTTAGATTGTAAAGCTAGGTATACACTATGTATGTAGAGCGATGAGCGTTATGAAATATTAACAAGAAAATATTTTATGGACACAACCTTAATAATAGACTGTGTCCGATGTTGCACTTTTATCACCCTAATATCTAAATCCTAAATTTATATGCCCTAAATCTAGTGATTATTTAGGATTTAAGGAATTAGATTTTAGGGTTTTGCAGGAGCACACCATGCCTTGAAGTTGACGCACACTAATTAAACAAATCATGTTTGTTGCTACAATTTGTGCAAAACGTCATATTTACTGTCAAAGAATAGCTTCTTAGCTTCTATTTTATGAAATATAATATTAACACTTATTCTCAAGTATCATATTGAATCGAATTGTATAATTCATTTTTGTTGTTCTAAAGTGTTGCCATACAAACCAATGGATATCACTAGTGTGCCATATATGTGAAGAAGACCTAAATCCTAAATACTAAATGCCAAAATGCGACATCGGACACATCCTAATCTCGCGTGTAAAGATAAAATTATTCGTATCTTTATTTAATTTTGCATTCGAGATATCGATAAATATGTAATTTAAATGTGGTTACAGTTTATCAATTAAACAATATACATAATATTGGAAAATTTTAATAAAGATGAAAAGATATGAATAGAAAATATTAATTTACAAATGAACATAATATACAGGCTGGTTATTGGAATTGCCAAACGTGCCAAACATATATAGGATTTTATTTTACAAAATAAAGTTCAAATAAAAATTGTTAATTTGATGTATTTTGTACAAATTCTATACGGAAAGTTCATTAGAAAATATTCTATAAAACCAATAAAATTATCACTTTAATATATATTATGTATACTCATATATAAATACTCTAAAAATAATAAATATACCCCACATTTAGATAAAAACTTCAAATTTTTCAAAAATCTAATTTTTATGTATCTAGATACTTGTCAATGCGCTGATTCCAAATTTTGAAACAGCAGGTTGATATCTCTTTTCGTTCTCGAGATATTTAAATTTAAACTTTTACTCAAAACTGCCCATTTTTGGGTATTAACCCAAATATGGGTCGAGATATGAATTTGGCGACATCACCATTCGATTCTACGGGCAAAATTACATAAGTACACCAATTTTCAGAATTTTTGAACACCGCATACAATCTCTAAAGCAAAATAACTGAAAATGGCCTAAAATCGCAAAAATCGTAAGGGGTACCCCTTACGATTTTTTCAGATTTTGGCCATTTTCAGGGGTTTTCAGACTTTTATTCATAAAAAATGAACCGGTTGTACAAAAATTATGAAAATTGCAATACTTATGTATTTTTGTCCGTAGAATCGAATGGTGATGTCGCCAAATCCATATCTCGACCCATTTTTGGGTTAATACCCAAAAATGGGCAGTTTTGAGCAAATCTTTGAATCTAAATATCTCGGGAACGAAACGAGATATCGATCTGCGGTTTCAAAAATTGGAATCAGCGCATTGAGAAGTATCTAGATACATAAAAATTAGATTTTTGAAAATTTTGAAGTTTTTATCTAAATGTGGGGGTATATTGACTTTTGGGGCAATATTTCAAAAATGGGTGGAGATATAAACTTGGTAGTAATATTATTTGATTGTAAAGAGAATGTTATGTAAGTGTACGCATTTTTAGAGTATAACTGTGTGAATTTTTAGAAATAAAAGTATTGAAATAAAAATGAATAAATGCTATAAAAAAGTTCCTTTGAAAAGATTTTATAAATCCAATAAAATTATAACATGAACATACATTATGTAAATTGCACTTGACAATTCCTTCTTTCTTCTTCAGCTTTCTCCAATTTTATTAAGGGCCACTGTTTCTTACTCTTCTCTTTCACTCATTCCTGTCCAACGCATCTTCTTCACACAGTTCTTCCTCTCTCAAGTCTTATATAAATATAGTACTTAATTTGAAGCTCTTAACAGATTTTTCAGGAAAAACATAATAAAATATAATCCAAAATTTCGTATTACAAACTTTTCTATTTATTGTAACAACAAAGTAGATTTTGTTTACAAACGATCAATCGGAAGTGAAACTTTACTTAAAGCTCAATGCTATTTTAAACATGGAATTGGCGGGAGGACATGTGCTGGCCACATCAGATTTTTTTTTTTTTTCGGGACCCCTCATCCATTCCTCAGTCAAGTATCTCTCAAGTTCATCATCATGCATAATATCTAAAGCACACAATCAATATTATTACAAAAAAAATATAAATAGTCATGATAATAGATTTACATACTCGCAGATATCTGTCATATTTACAAAATTTAAATATTAATTCTTATCTCAAAGATAAAATAGTATATAATGCAACAGTAGCCAACAATATCTAGTTAGTTTCAAAATGACTACTTTTCGTAACATTTTAAATTGGTTCGCCGATCACAAATTAGTAACATTACTATCATTACTAACATTTATTTTTTTCGTGTGCACCGTTGCTTTGGGGTCCGAAAATGCATCTCTATATGACGAAGTTCTGTATTTCAGAAAGTTGAACATCACTAAAGAACAACCAACAACCGCTTCTACAACACGTCAAATTAAACCCACAACAACCCAAACAACGGAAATGACAACTGAACAACCCACGGAAGACAACTGGCGACTCCCTGTGGATCTAGTCAAACCTATTTCCTACAATTTAACCCTGAGGCCGGACCTGGAAACAGGGTTATTCAACGGGACAATTAATATTGAATTTGAAACGAAATTTACCGTGTATACGGTGTATGTTAATACCAAAGGATTAAAGATTACTGCGACATCAAATTTGAGGGCTTGCTCGTTGGGAGAGGAGAAAAATGAAATACGTCCAATAACTTGTGAAGATAACGGGCCTGTGTGGAAACCTGGAACTCACACATTGGATATAGATTTCGAAGGAGACATGAAAAATAGAATTGTTGGATTGTATATGAGTTCTTACAAAAACAAGAAGAATGAAACAAGGTGAGTCATTTTTATTTATCATTTTTTTCGGCCCTTCACGTTTATGTGTATCTATTATGAAATATACACGGTAAATAAAAACTTTGTTGTGATTACCAAAAATGAGTTCCAGCAGCAATTTTTTGTTGTCAATATAGGACCAGCAAATACATTTGTTACAGTTACCTAGGTAAATTTGCTGGTAAAAAAGTGTTGTGGCAACAAATACAATTTTGTTATATATAACAAAAGATATTTGTTATGCGAACAAATAAAATAAGTTACCATTAAGAAATGTAAATTTGTTATACGAACAAATAAATTAAGTTACCATTAAGAAATATAAATTTGTTATCCGAAGAAATAAAATAAGTTACCATTAATAACTATGAATTTGTTTTGGAAACTAATAAATTTTTGATAGATATACAAATGCATTAATGCGGTAGTAAGGTAAAAATTAAATACATGCGTATTATAATAATTTTATTTATTTATAATTATAATCTACATGTAACAAATATTATATAAACAAAATAACGTATGAAACAATAGTCACTTAAATTATAATAGATTTATCAATAATCGATACATACCTTCAAATTTCTTAATAAGACACTCTAATTGCCATTGTTTTAAAATATCTTTTACAAAATCATCCATTTTTATTGACGGGCACAAGAAACAAGCACTTTTAAAACACAATTTTCGACAGGCTAAACTTAACTGCGCAAGCAAATGAGACACGACGTAGTATAGTATTGTATAACACGAACAGTGAATTATGCTGTATACCAGGGAATACCCTGTCTACACAAAAGTTTTAGTTACCTGTACAAATAAGTATATGGCGGGAAGAAGAATTGGTATTATGTGAACGAAAGAATTAACAAAATTAGACACCATGTAAGATATCTAAAATTGCTGTCAATATTTCATTAAAAAATATTTTACAAATAAATAGTAGTTGTAAATAGCGAACAAAAGAGTAATAATTAAAATAGGAAATAGAGAACTCTTCGAAATCTATATCTTGAAACTTTCAACTTGTTAAATGTTTTTCGTCAAGTGAAAGTTCGTAAACCTTATTATTTTCACTAAATTATCGTGTTTGAATTTAACGCCGTGATGATGAAATAAAATATTTAGAAATAAAAAGTTTGTTGTCAAAATCGTGAGATTTCTTCATTATTATTATAAAGATCTACATAAAACAAAAAAATGAATGTTTGTACGGTGTACGTGACATTGAATATTAAATAACACATCTTAATCTTATAATCTTCCTTTAGTATGCTCAGACATTATGTTTCCATTAGTATTTTGTTTTTGTGTTCATACAGTGTGACTGATTTTTTTTTTAATGTTTTCAAACTAAAAATTGCACAGATTAAGCTGTGTCCAATGTCGCATTTTGGCATTTAGTTTTTAGGATTTAGGTCTTCTTCACATAAATACAACTCCGAATGGCACACTAATAACATCCATTGGTTTGTATAGCAATACTTTAGAATAACAAAAATGAATTATACAATTCGATTTAATCTAATGTTTGAGAGTAAATATTAAAATTATATTTCATAAAATAGAAGCTAAGAAGCTATTCTTTGACAGTAAATTTGACGTTTTGTACAAATTATAGCAACGAACATGATTTGTTTAATTAGTGCGCGTCAACTTCAAGGCATAGTGAGTACCTGCAAAACCCTAAAATCTAATTCCTAAAATCCTAAATAATCACTAGATTTAGGGCATATAATTTTAGGATTTAGATTTAGGGTGATACAAGTGCAACATCGGACACAGCCATAATTTCAATTCTGCCATTTGATTGGTCAGAATGTAAACCTAGTTCACAAAAAAAAATCTGTTGTGGCCAGCACAAAACCTTCCATCAATTCGATGTATTTTGTACAAATCCCATACCAAAAGGTCCTTGGAACAGATTCTATATAATATCATGTAAAATCAAACACGAACACATACTATTTCTATTCTATAAATTCAATAAAATTATAACATAAACATACACTAAGTAAAATGCACTTGACACTTCTTCTTATTCTTCAGCTTCCCCTATTTTATTAGAGGTAGCTGTTTCCTCTTTTCTTCCACTCATTCCTGTCCAACACATCTTCTTGACACAGGCATTCCTTTCAGTCTTCTGCGATACAGTCCTTCCATCTTCTCTTTGGCCTTTCTCTGCGTGTCACTTGCGAGGAGCACTATGACATACCAATTTTGTGATCCTACACTTTCCATATTTGGTTTTGCACTTGCAACTGACATCTGTCAATTAGAATTTTTTTAATATATCAGCATCAACTGTTTCCATGATAAATAGCAAAGCTGACTAATTTTTGAAAATTAATTTCTTTATAATGCTTTAAATCTGCATCTATTGAATATGAAGGAAAATGTATAATCAAACTGTATAGAGAAGAATATTTTCTTTAATATGTATGATAACAAAATGTCAAAAAACAATATTTAACTGCGTTTTTTGAGAAAAACTGTTAAAAACTTCAAATAAGGGTACTTCCGGTGCTTATTCATTAAAAACTCACCACCGAATTTTTTGACCAAAGACAATACCTTCCTTACCTAAAGGTGACGGAAGGTAAAAAATCACTTATCAGTTTTGAGTTCTCAAATAAAATCTACAGAATTGAGTAATGTTTAACTATATTTTGTTGTAATTTTCGATATTCAGGTCTTGTTTTCATAAAATTAAATTATTTATTTAACGCATGTAAAAACGGTCGGCTCTCACGTGTCATCTACTATTTTCTTACGTGAAATAAATTATAGGCTTTATAGCCAAAATAACGATGTTTCTATTTTCAGTTTCAAGTGAAGTATCTTTATTTTTAAAAATACATAAAGAAGTTATGTATTTAATAAATTTGATTAAAACTTAAATTAAGATCAAATTCAATAATTTTTGAGATTGCTACTTTGTGTTTAAATTAAATATAGATAAAAGATAAGATCAATGAAAAAATATACTTTGATCTAGTTCATTGCGGACAAAAATATCGATTGTATTGTTTAATATCAAATATGACATCTCATTTTTAAAAAGAAAAATATAAAAATTTAATCTTTGTAATTAGAAAGATGACACTTGTACTAATTGTTATTTTTAACAATCTTTATCTGTAATACGATTTTTTTATTTATTATATTTTTATAGGTACGTGATTTGTAAGAGGAGTATGAGTATGCTTCTTTTCTCTTGTCCAAGTTATACATTTTATTGTCTAATTACAATGCAAATAAAATATATGAAGTTCCTTATTCCCAAATATACATAAATTTACTATAATTTAGTAGAAAGCTAAAATTTCAACTGTATCAAAATATTATATACTTTAATACGTACGTATTATTTGTTTCACAAAAAGGAAATTCATATTTATAAACTTTGTTACATACATATACGTATGAATATATTATTACATATTTACACATATTGTAGGTTGTACTCGTACAGTACAAAACAATAAGTAGCACGTACTTACTACAGTCAATACTTTCTGGTTTGTCAATAGACGCAATTTTGACATCTGTCATCAGTCTCAGCTTCCCGTGCGCATACTATAACTAACCGTTAATGATTATTAATTACCTCTCGCTAAGAGAGGTATTGGATTCATGCTAAAATTCGCATATCCAGATTTTATTAAATAAGCGCGATTTAAGGGCCCTAGAATGTGTGTGTGTGTGGACGTGTGTGTGTGTATGTATGTCTGGATGTTGTAGTCACGATTCCTCAAAAACTATAAGACTTAAAAAATATTTAACTGCAGTTTCCTCAATCTGATATTCCTGGGAAAAGCTGAAAAGGTTTTGGTAACAATTGAACAACCGGAAGTAGTAGTTTCTTAGAAATATTCTTCTACATATAATTTTTTGTGAGTTTTTTTTTTATTAAATACTGAAGAACATAAAATTCTCCATCTAATACACTTAAAATTTTTATTATATCTTGTATAGATTTAGAGATAAAGACACTATAATTTATAGAGTAAACTAATCGCAGAGGCACATGTCATTGTCAAATATCAACAGTTTTAGTGACATTCTGATAGCTTTTTCTGGGAAGTATATTTAACTTTTCTTATTGTTTTATTAATTAAATATTTGAAATTATAGGTAAAATTGTGGTAAAATGCATATATCCATCAGAAATACCGCCAATCTGGTTAATGAATTGGAACAATCTCTGATATGAAAATGATATAAAATAGATATAATTAGAATTATATGTGTGCAGAAGACATGTTAAATACAATAAAAAACAATATTTGGGTAAAGTTCTGTAATATTTTGTTATAAAACGACGGTTCGAAAGCGAAGTGCAATACAATACATATATAGCCTAATATGGAAATGGCGAGAGGTCTTGTGCTGGCCACAACAGATTTTTTTTGTTTTGTGTTTCGGTTATAAATTTGCGGCAAATGTCAAAATCGTATGGAACGGTAACTACTGTTCATATTCTCAGACTAATTTCGAAGATTAATTAAAGAAAACTTTATTTAATTTTAGAAAATTTGTAAACGTCAAATTTAAAATCTTGTTGTGTTCACGTCATGTCATTGCCTTATACCTTTCGCAATAGTTTTTATTAGCATTATTCGAAGGTTAAACTCTCGTACCACTTGTTCAGAATCACTGGTTTAAAACAGGTGCAAAATACAATCACATTCTTCAAGTGTTTTACATTTTACAACTGCTGATTTTGTTGTATTGAAACGTTTACATTTTGTTTTAACTAGGTCGATTGTCAATTGTCACCTTAGGCTTATTCATCACTTAAGATATGTGGGAGTGAATTACTGAGGAAGGAAATACTATATGACATTGTTCACACCCATACGGGTTAATATAGATTAGCTATACGAATTAGACAAGATCACAAAACGTCTCTTTTTGACACCTACTATAGTCGGAAAAATTGACTGTTGGGTCCAGCAATAAAACTATAAAATATCGTAATTACGACAAAGCGGCAAATCGCTCACTGTTTGCATTATAACATTAGGTGTCAACGGGTGATTATTTGCGCCGCTCTGTTGAAATGAAGACATGCTCTGTATAGTAAAATATAGTAATAGTATATTACATCCGAGGTGGGAGATGTTTCATTACAGTCGAGGGTTTATGTATATTGCCGAGAGGCGAAACTCCCACCGAGATTATGTATACTATTTTATTCACAATCATCCTCATTTTAAATTAATAATTTTCAAAATAAATCAATGAGTTATAATAACCTTTCATTTTATTAATATTTTCGACAGCTCTCTTAAAATTTGTTTAGCCTACTTAATTATAGGGATCTATGGCAATGTTGCTAGGCAACCCCTACATAAACATTTACAACCCAAACAATTATATTGCTATCAAAATAAAATAAATAAAAACTACAGAAAATTTGTTGGTAATTTGAGTTTAAAAATTGGAAAAATATTAAAATTAAATAATATTTATCCAGCATATTATGTAAAAAATAATTTAAAATCTATTTTTGTAAATAATAAAATTGAAAATTTTGACAATTTAGATAAATCTGGGGTTTACGAAATTTCTTGTAACAATTGTAATTATAAATATATTGGTCAAACAGGGCGAAATTTCAAATTAAGATTTAATGAACATTTAAGACAATTTAAATACGATAAAATAGAAAATTCAAATTTGGCAAAACATTTATTTAACAATGAACATTTTTGTACAATTCAAAATTTAAAAATACTCCATATTGAAAACAAAAGTAAAAAACTAAATTGTTTAGAAGCTTTCGAGATAAAATTTCTTTACACAAAAAAGAAAATCTAATGAATGAAATTTTGGATTTAAACAATTCACCCCTATTAGATACTAATATTTTTTCAAAATTTTAGTAATTTTATATTAATAAATTTTCAATTTTGTTATCTTTATTAATTTGTTATTTGTTTCACTCTTTTGTTATTTGTTTATATTTATATTTATCATTTATTTTTCTACCTGATAATGAGGTTAAACCTCGAAATGTACATTGTACTATATTTTTAAATAAAATATTATTTTTGAAACTAAGTATATATATTAAAAAATAACAACCCAAGAAATGGAAGTGAAATCTGTTGTTTCCAACCCAAGAGATTGACATTAAAGTTAGGAATGACGTATTTCCCAACCTCTAAAAGGTTAGGAATCGGTATATTACTATAATGATTTTGAATAAAATAATCTTACTGTGCCTTTAACATGAATACTATTTTTGTTTGAAATAATTTCTTATGAAAATAAAAACTGCAGTTCCAAAAATTATTTCATACAAAAATGGCAGTTATCTTTGAAATATTCCTCCTTGTTCATTCTAAAGAACAATTTATAATAATTAAAATACAGTTAGTGTAAACGTTTTAATGAATATAAATGATAAAAAAATAGAATAATTCCAAATAGTAATTTTCCTATTGAACAGATTCGAATCAGTTTTCATGTTGTTATTGTGCCAAAAATCGAATTGAATTTGTCTATTATTTCCTTAATTTTGCTTTGGAAATTTGATTAGATTTTGGGTAAAATTGGGTAACCGGAAGTGGTACTTTATTTGAAGCCCATAACAATTTTTAATGAAGAACTACTCGTATATTAAAATAAAATCAAAAACTTTCAGTTTTAGTATTTAAGACTTTCATAGCAAGGGGAACTAGTTTTTGGATAAAATTGATAAACTGGAAGTAATACTTTTTTTTGAACACACTGTAAAATATAATCCAAAATTTCGTTTTACATACTTTTCTTGTTATTGAAACAAGAAATTAGATTTTGTTTACAAACATTACTATTTTAAACATGGAATTGGCGGGAGGTCATGTGCTGGCCACATCAGTTTTTTTTAAATACTGTTAGTAACAGTTTGAAAGTATCTACTGTACGTTTCACCAAATGAAATATAACATTTCATCTCTTACGAGATGAACCATTAAATATCTATTAGAAAACAGTTATATTTTATGGCAATTTCTCTAGAAAAAGAAAAATAATAGATATATGCTAGTTGAACGATAAATCTTACAATTATTCTTATATGGAACAATCATTAGGTATATCAGTGAAAATTTTACTTGAATTTTAACAGGACAAGAGTCAATAACACATGTACTTAATATTTAATAACAAAACGTGATAATATACATATTTATATTTATATAATAAACTAATATGAATATAAAATATTTATTTTAGTTTTATAAACTATATAGTTTATTTTATTCTTCCTGTTTTGCAATATATGTATATTTAATAAAAGTATAACAATGTATATAAATTAGTCATGTTTTAAACAAATTATAAACAATGCAATTATGCGTGTACCATCATATAAACTAAAACAGCTAAAAGAGGTATTGAATTAATGTTAAAAATCGTATATCCAGATTTTAATGAATAAGCACGTTTGAAGACCCCTATAATCCAATTTTAACATTTTTACGATGATGTCTGCATGTGGATGTTAAATGAACGATGAGGTATTCCACCATAACAAAAAAATTAAAATAAATTCAATTTAACATAAAGTATGGCTCAATAAATAATAGTTAAAACAATGAAAACATTTTTTAAATAATTACTTTACGAGATATTTCACATTTGCTAAAAGGGAAAATTGACGTCATACAATTGTTATCTTTCTCTCGCAGCGTACTCAGAGCAGAGTGTGTGAGAAAGACAAGTATAGGGGAAATGTGACGTTACACTGATTTCTCGAAAATAAAATACTGTTAAACCAGGAACAATTAAGATTTTTTAATATTATGAATTGCTTCAAAACTGAATGAAGTTTTATTTAAAATAATAAAAAAAATTGAGTGGAATACCCCATTTCTCAAATTCTATGAAACTTAAGACTTGTTTAGCTAAGGATTCCTCAATCTGACATTAATGGGAAGAGCTGATTAGGTTTTGATAACAATTGGACAACCGGAAGTAGTAGTTTCTGTAGAAATCCTTTAATATCATTTTTTTTTTAATTATTACAAATATTAGAGTATAAAATTCTCTATCCGATATATTTAAATTTTTTTATTATATCTTCTATAGATTTACAGATAAACAAATTTAAATATACAAAACATTGTAATGAATCTCACAGCCTAAACTCCATAGAAACCAGTTGAAAAATTTAAATTTTTGTAACTGACGGATAAACGTCAATGTCAAAAATGGGGAGATATTTCCGAAGACTATTTCTGGGAAGTACATTCAATGGTTCTTATTTTATTATTATTAAATATTTAATGTACAATATATACCTACGATTTAGAAATACCGCCAAATTTTGTCAATGAATTGGAAGAAACTCGAATATTTAGAACAGTAGAAGAAAAATAATAAATTCAATACCTACTTACATACCTATGTAGCTTAATATGGATGCTTGCCGTTTTGTGCTGGCCGCAACATATTTTTATATTATAATATTTTTTAGTTTTCTAGTAATTTCGTTACATAATTATCAAAAATCATGCATGTTTTAAATTTCACTTATTTACTCCACTTTCATTTGATTTTATGAAAGTTTTTACTTAAAATATTGGTCTATGGTTCGTTTTTAAAGTGGAATATTTTCTTAGTACCTACTCGTAACAGTTTCTTAACTTTTGAGTGGCTACTTCTCAGCCATATTTATATTTATACCCAGTTATTTGTGTATCTTTTTTAGCCGAATCTGAAGTTGGCACGAATTTCATACAATATTTTTCCTACAACTCTTTACATTGTGTAAAGTGTAACTTTTCAATCACTAGTGCGTGAAATAGTATATTAAAGAACGAACTATTCTACTCCCATGTCAGAAGTGTGGTAATAAACTGCATTACTTAATTCAAATAACTATCAATGAATTACATACCATTTAACCAATCAGTCGTAGGTAGATAAATAAATAAATAAATCACGGGTTATTACTCATTTCTGGGAATGCCACTTTGCTTTTATTCCTAGATTTCTGTAATGCCGATATATCTATTTTCCTAATATCAGTAATAATTCTTGTCATAAATTTTAACGCTCGTATCAATAGTCAAAAATTATTATTAGTAACAATTTTACATGCTTCCTTACAAAATGACGGTTTTCTGTCACTAAGCAACCGTTAAAAAGTCTACATTTTATAACGGTCATAGGAAAAACTTTAAGACTAAAAAAAACATTATATTCAAGGTGAAAGATATAAGAAAGATCATGGTATAAGATGTTTTTATAATGATTTTATGATAATATAGTTTACAATTATGAGATAGATAACTTTTTCTTAAAGAATTTTACTTTGAAACAATAGCATTTTAAAATCCTTATTAATTCAAAGGTTTAAGTTCAATCGAATGACTATATTTCTGAATTAATTTATACAAATTACATGGATATTTTTTCAAGTATACTCGTACATGTATTTATTATTTACATGGCCTATCATCTGTATTGAGTTATCATTAAGTAATTTCAAATTACATGTAATTTTCAATTAAAATACGTAGTAGTAATTTATCGGCAAATTACTAATGTAAATTTTAATTTGCACAGTAATACATGGATCTGATCTTCAATAGTTTCCGAGATATAAGGCAGTGAAAAATTAGTTTTTACGGAGCTTACATATTTGCTATCTCGAAAACTGTAAGAGTTACGACATCGATTACCTTTGAGAGGTCATCTTAGATGTGCTGTTATTACAGACAAAATTTTGTTCGATCACTATTTTTGTCATAGGTTTTCTTCAATTCTGTCAATTATCCATTAGTATTACGTAAATTTTTCATTTATGAAAAAAAAAAAAATTGTTGTGGCCAGCACAAGACCTTCCGTTAATTTGATGTCTTTTGTACAAATCCCATACCAAAAGTTCATTGGAAAATATTCTATATATCCAGTAAAATTGTAACACGAACATAATACAATTTTTTACAAATTCCATACAGAAAGTTCCTTGGAAAATATTCTATAAATCCAATAAAATTATCACATGAATATACATTATGCATATAAATACTCTAAAAATGCGTATACTTACGTAACATTCTCTTTACAATCAAATAATATTACTACCAAGTTTATATCTCTACCCATTTTTGAATTATTGCTCCAAAAGTCAATATATCCCACATTTAGATAAAAACTTCAAAATGTTCAAAAATCTAATTTTTATGTATCTAGATACTTCTCATTGCGCTGATTTCAAATTTTGAAACCGCAGGTCGATATCTCGTTTCGTTCTCGAGATATTTAGATTCAAAGTTTTGCTCAAAACTGCCCATTTTTGGGTAATAACCCAAAAATGGGTTGACATATGAATTTGGCGACATCACCATTCGATTCTACGGACAGAAATACATAAGTATAGCAATTTTCATAATTTTTGTCCGTCCGGTTCATTTTTTATGAATAAAAACTTGAAAATCCCTGAAAATGGCCAAAATCCGAAAAAATCGTAAGGGGTACCCCTTACGATTTTTGCGATTTTTGGCCATTTTCAGTTATTTTGCTTTAGAGATTGAATGCGGTGTTCAAAAATTCTGAAAATTGGTGTACTTATGTAATTTTGCCCGTAGAATCGAATGGTGATGTTGCCAAATTCATATCTCGACCCATTTTTGGGTTATTACCCAAAAATGGGCAGTTTTAAGCAAAACTTTGAATCTAAATATCTCGAGAACGAAAAGAGATATCGACCTGCGGTTTCAAAATTTGGAATCAGCGCATTGAGAAGTATCTAGATACATACAAATTAAATTTTTGAAAATTTTGAAGTTTTTATCTAAATGTGGGGTATATTGACTTTTGGGGCAATAATTCAAAAATGGGTAGAGATATAAACTTGGTAGTAACATTATTTGATTGTAAAGAGAATGGTACGTAAGTGTACGCATTTTTATAGTGTGTCAAAAATCCAGATACATTACTATGGCTTTTTCTGGGCAGTACATTTAATATTTCTTATTTTGTTACTTTTGGATTAGTGAATTTTATTCTATTCCGGTATTTAAAATTTAATTTTCATGATATTATCAATAAAGGTAGATACTATATATTAATAATAGTGTAGTTAGATTTTTTTGTGTACCAGAAATATTAAATACAATATGTACTTATATAACTTAATAATGAAATGGCGAGAGGTTTTGTTTTTTAAAAAATCTGAAATTCTCAATAGATAATATGTACTTGTAGAGTTCTACGCTAATGTTATGGCTGTAACTCCACAACACTCGCTTGCAGCTCATATCGCAAAATCCTCCTGAGCTACTATCAAACAAATTTACTTAATAGTACACTATCATATGACAGTTTTATTTATAAACAAACACATGATACTTATCGATATTTCAAGGGCATTCCTATACAAATTTTTCTTTATATGTCCTTAGACTAATACCAAATATAACCTTCTTGCCTTCTTATGTTGACTTCTTCGTAATATATTGTCCCCTCTCTAACATTTTGAAAACCTCTTACCTCATTTAACTTTTTAACATTACCAGTCTTCAGTCTTCTTGGAGCACTCGCTGAGTGCGTACAATGTCGCGTTCCACGGGCAAAAGAACTGTTTACACCGTGTTGTTAAGTGTTTGTTTATTCTTAGGGGTTGTGTGCGCTTGTTTACTAATAGCTTTAGTTTTAATCGGCAGAAATATCGCCCACAGTAGCTTACAGTGTAACAATGACTTTACAAACAGTACTAGTGAAGTTACAGAATTTATCGATCAAGATTTCATCAATAATACTTTGAATGAAATATCTGTTAAACTAAAAGATGTGACTAAAGTTTCGACGACACAGTCTCCCGATTGGAGATCAGGGTGGCGGTTGCCAAGGGATGTACACCCCTTAAACTATGACGTAACTTTCATGCCGGATCTTGAGGAAGGGGTGTTTCAAGGGGTGACCAATATAACAATTAAAACGGAAGAATTCCGGGATCATTTTGTTCTACATGGGCATAATTTGAATATAACGAAAGTGGAAATGTTTTCCCCGAATGAACCAATAGAAGTGGTGAATTTTCATAATGACTCCGCCCATCAATTGTGGGTGGTTGATGTGGAAAATAGTTTATCTCCAGGGGTGTACTATCTGAAATTTGAGTACAGTGGGATTATGAAGGGTAAAAGAGTTGGATTGTATCAGAGTACGTACCTGGACTCTAATGAAACCAGAAGGTAATTTTTTTTTAAGGGAAGTAATGGTAATAGTAAATAAAAATAGAATAAAAATCTGTTGCGGCCAGCACAAGACCTCTCGCCATTTCCATATTAGGATAAGTATTGTGCATATTTGACATTTTTGATACACAAAAACACAGATCTTCTTTTATATATTTTTATATTTTTACCTCTCACTAAGAGAGGTATTGGATTCATGCTAAAATTCGCATATCCAGATTTTATTGAATAAGCACGATTTAAGGTCCCTACAATCCGATTATAACATTTTTAAAATGTCTGTGTGTGTGTGTGTGTGTGTGTGTGTGTGTGTGTGTGTGTGTGTGTGTGTGTGTGTGTGTGTGTGTGTATGTATGTATGTAGGTCTGGATGTTGTAGACACGATTCCTTTCCCGTTTACCCGATAACAATTAGTTCTTTTACTACTGTATAAAACATACGTAACAAGAAGTCAGCATGTTTGTTTCATTTCTTTACAAAGAACAACAGACGGAAACCAGAGACAACTCATGCTGAAGAATTTAATTTTTTACAGAGATAATTTCTTCTTGGAAAAACACGATTCGTCACACGTGATATAATTAAGATAAATGCATTTGTACATGTGGTTTTACTAAACAAATATGTAATGTATTATACAGGCTGTTAATTAAAGATCTGGCCATAGGCGTTTAACATGCTAAGACAGTTTTTCTTTGCGCAAAAGTCCCCAATTAATTGTAGACAAAAATGTTTCAATTAAAAGTAGTAGATAATTATATTCTACGGCTAAATCACTATGCAGATTTAATTTTGCACGTTTGGTAACTTGTAAAATAGAATTTGAAATTGTACAAATATTGCTCGTTGGTAGCGATAGCCATGGAATTGAAACAAAATTACAAAGAAATGCATATCGTTTGAACTGTCAGAAATTCTTTTTTCAAATAAAGATTTCATATAAAAGTCCGCAATTAATTTTAGAGAAAAATGCTTCAAATAAATGTTGTACAAAGTTAAATTCTGCATCCAATTCCATTATCAAATTTTCTTTTGCATGTTTGGTAACCAAGTAAGCTGGGCTTAAATTTTTATAAAGGTTACTTCTTTATACCGTGAGTATTTTTTAACGTGAAACATTGGGTTTGTCGTATCCATGGGTACAACTTGACATTTGATTGACAGCAATGTATTTGCCTGTCCCATTTATAATGAAACATAGGGAACGAATTTGACATTTGACAAGACGTCTTTAGAGGTTACTTTGTTTAAATAATTGTACCTGCTTTCTAAATTAAATTTAGTTATAGAAAAAATATTGTGTGCACCTTGTGCACTAGTGATTTTCTGACTTGGCTAAATTTCTTACAATATTTAAATATCATACTTCTGCCAAATTCATTCCTTATGTTTTATTTTAAATGAGACAGGCAAATACATTGCTGTCAATCAAATGTCACATTGACAAGATGTCATTAGAGGTTAATTTTGTTTAAATAATTATATATGTTTTCTAAAAATTAAATTTAGTTGTAGAAAAAATATTGTGTGTACCTTGTGCCCGAAATATGTTTAGTGCGGTCGAGTGGTTTCCTGACTAGGCTAAATTTCTTACAATATTTAAATATAATACTTCTGTCAAATTCGTTCCCTATGTTTCATATTAAATGGGACACGCAAATACATTGCTGTCAATCAAATGTCGTAACCATGGATTTGACACCCCCAATGTTTCACGTTAAAAAATACTCACGGTAGTATTAGCCATAGTATTGCAATAAAATCTCAAACAAATTTTATGACATTTTACTTGTCAGAAATTATAAAATATAGTTTTCATTAAAATAATACTAGTCAATAATTTGTATCTTCTCTTCCTGTATATAATTCTCCTTTTTCAATGATAACTCCGAGCTTTTCTAACAGGCAAAATATGTCACAATCTGACAGATACGTTTCTGACAAGGTAAAATGTCATTATATCTGTTTGTAATTTTACCGTGACAGAGTGTCTGGTCGCGAACCTGGGGAACCGGGTTCGATCCCGACCGACGCTAAATATTTCGAATTTTGAATGGCACAAAAGTGACCACTGTGGTGCACTCTCCACGCCAGCAATGAGTGTCCGTGAGGTGACGCCTGATAAGCGCCCACAAATATGTCGTCATCATTACCGATATATGCGATAAAGCAGATTGTAGCACACTCAACACTTTTATAGGACACTTTTTTTTTTTTTTGATTCGTGATGCTCGATTTTGTTTTTATTATTAGTTTTCGAGTTGTGAGGTCAAAGTTATAATTTACATACGGGCGTCATAGTAGGAAGTGACTCAATTGTACACAGGACAGTTGTGTTTTTCAATGATATATGTGTAATTTACTTATGTTCTTTTGTTTTAAACAGCAACAATACATCAATTATTAAATTAGTATAGTGAAAACAAACATGATTACAGAAATGAATGGAATTCTGCATTATTTTGCAAAAACAGAAACATGACTAAATTAGTTCAAACAAATATTGCAACGCAATTGTTGTTTAGTAATTTAACAGACGTCGCACACGTTTCTCGTAGATTTCAATATTTCAGTAGAGTATTTTATTTGAAATATCTTGTATATTTGTTACGCCCAAACATCGAAATCGCTCAGTGACCGAAAAAACAGATACAACAAGTTGCGAAAGGTGTTTATAGTGTTAGCCATGGTATAAAAATAAAAATTTTGTGACATATTACCTGTGAGAAAAGCTCTGAGTTATCATTATTGAAAATGGAGAATTATGTACAGATAATTAAATAAATAAATATATCATCACGGCATATTACCCATTTCTGGGTGTGCCAGTATCTACAACACATGTAGACATCGGTAATGATGACGATATATTTTACCGTGTGGGCGCTTACCAGGCGTCACCTCACGGGCACTCATAGCTGGCGTGGAGAGTGCACCACAGGGGTGCCATTTAAAATTGGAAATATTTGGCGTCAGTCGGGATCGAACCCGGTTCCCCCAGGTTCGCGACTAGACACTCATGCACGCGGCCACGGGACCCCATAATTATGTACAGAAAGAGAAGATACAAATTATTGACTAGTATTATTTTAATGAAAACTATATTTTATAAATCATTAAAATATCTTTCAGAACTCATATTAATAATTAGAAAAATAATACCTTTTTAGTCTATGTTCTATATTTTTATTGCCGGGCATGCATATATTGTCTAGTACACATAAAAAAGGTAGCAATTACGTACTTTTCATGTTACCTTGGTTACTTGTTTTTTACTTTTGTCACATTTTATATGTCTTTTTTCTCTGAAGAAGGCACTAGTTTATGGTGCCGAAACGTTGGTTTTTTAATAAAAGTACAGAACATAAACCGAAAAGGTAGTATTTTTCCAATTATATTTTATAATTTTTGACAAGTAAAGTGTCATAAAATTTGTTTGAGATTTTATTTCAGTACTATGGCCAACACTATAAAGAAGTAATCTTTAGAAAAATTTAAGCCCAGTTTACTTGGTTATCAAACATGCAAAAGAAAATTTGAGTATGGAATTGGATGCAAAATTTAATTTTCTGAAACATTTTTGTCTAAATTAATTTTATTTGAAACAATACTACCTTTTTACCTCCCGCTACCCTTGGTAAGGGAGGTATAGGGATCGTGCTAAAAATCACGTATCGAGATTTTGGTAAATGACCACGTTTTAAGGTCTCTAGAATCCAATTTTAACATTTTCATGATGATGTCTGTGTGTATGTGTGTGTGTATGTATGTATGTATGTATGTATGTATGTATGTGTGTGTGTATGTGTAGGGATTTTGTCTTCACTCTAACTCAGATACTATCATTCAGAAAATTCTGAAACCTTGTATTTTCGTCCCATTCTAATATGAAAAGAAGTCATTAGATTTTGGTGTAAATTGGATAACCGGAAGTAGCACTTTACCTGAAGCTCATAATGGTTTTTCTTCAAAAAATACCATTAAATGCCAATTTTTCGCATTTTGTCATTATGAAAATTAAAGATTATTGAATTTTCTATAGGAATATATTAATACTTTTTCTATATAATTTACAGATAAATTTAAAAATCATTTTTTTTTATACATCCCGAAGCCTAAGATAAACACAATTTCTTTGTTACACATCATATTTCAAATGAATGTAACTGACAGGTGAATGTCACTGTCAAAAAACTAATCACTTCAAATTAATAATAGTGACATTTTAAAATGAAAATAGTAAATAAATCAATAGTTTTATGCAATGGAACAGTTTGCAGCGTTAGTAAATACGTAAGTATGTATTTAAATTAATAAAAATGGATAGGAAAGTGTGGCGAAAGAAGATTGTTGCGTAACTATTATTGTGGTCCGGATGGGGTTATTCGCTACCGAAAATCGGTCACTTTAATATGTTCTTATGTATGAATGCTATGATGATTGTGGACAAGGCGAAAGAAGAATGTTGTTAAAGAGTGAAGTGAGTCAGCTGAGCTCTTACTCTTATCCCTTTTCTTATTGTTACTATTGTTTCCGGGCATTTGCTAGCCCCCTAAGTGGGAATCGCGTGATTTTATGTACGTATATGTATGTATGTAAAAATTAAATAGCGGGAGGTTTTGTGTTGGCCACATCAGATTTTTTAGTTTAAGTTCCGTATTTATTTATTATTAAAACCCAACGTTTCGGCACCATAAACTGGTGCCTTCTTCAGGGGAAAAAAATTGATATAAATATGTGAAATAACAAAAACAACAAGTATCCAAGGTAACAAGAAAAGTTCGTAAATGTTACCTTTTTTATGTATACAATTTTCTAGACAATATATGCATGCCCGGCAATAACTTGGACGGCGAACAGGCATCTTCTCAGGAATAAACAAGTAAATGACAGACCCATCTGAACTGTAATCAGCCAACTCATGAAAAATGACATATATATTTAAATTTCCTTTCAATCTGTCGTAAATACTTTCATGCCAGTACCACCTAGTACATATTTTTTGTGCTTCAAGTATTTATGAGATAGTTGCTTCAAAGAATTTATAGTGATAATTTTCCTTTAGTGTCAGCAAGGAATTTGCTATTATAATTGTTTATATAACTATACAAAATTGTTAGTTTAATGAGAAAAGTAATGTCGACCTTAAGATTAAGAATGTAATTATGCGCTGCCTATTGCGTTACGCTTAAAATAATCGCCATTATTTATGTGTGGTTGGTTAAAATTTCCAATTGATTATTTCTTAAAACCAATGAAATGTTTCGTTACCTGTCACGTGTCAGCATTTTAACCAATCCTGCCATTATTACAGTGAGAATAAAGCTCTAGAGATTATTCCCGGGAGTAATCTCTGTAGCTTTTGTTGTTTTGTCAGATAGTTATCAACACATATATAAAATGAAAGAAAAACACCGATTTAGGCTGTGTCCGATGTTGCACTTTTATCACCCTAATATCTAAATCCTAAATTTATATACCCTAAATCTAGTGGTTATTAAGGATTTTAGGAATTAGATTTTAGGGTTTTGCAGGAGCACACTATGCCTTGAAGTTGACGCGCACTAATTAAACAAATCATGTTCGTTGCTATAATTTGTACAAAACGACAAATTTACTGTCAAAGAATAGCTTCTTAACTTCTATTTTATGAAATATAATATTAACATTTATTCTGAAGCATCAAATTGAATCGAATTGTATAATTCATTTTTGTTGTTCTAAAATGTTGCCATACAAATCAATGGATATCACTAGTGTGCCATTCGAAGTTGTATTTATGCAAAACGTAAATACTAAATGCCAAAATGCGACATCGGACACAGCCTTAATGATGTTTCTGATCATGAAATAAATCAAAAAATTGTTGTTTCTCATGACTATTTATGGTGCCAATCTTTTTATCTCACGCTAAGAGAGGTATTGGATTCATGCTAAAAATCACATCTCCAGATTTAAGTGAATAAGCACGATTTAAGGTCCATATAAACCGATTTTAACATTTTTACGATGATGTCTGTGTGTGTGGATGTGTGTATGTATGTGTATATGTGTGGATGTTGGAGGGATGATTACTCAAAAACTATAAGACATAAGTTCAGTTTAACTATGAATTCCTCAATCTGACATTCATAGGAAGAGCTGAAAAGGTTTTGGCAGTAGTTTCTAAAAAAAATCTTCTAAATATTATTTTTTGAAAATTTTTGATATTACTATAGAACATAAAATTCTACATCTGATACAATTAAAATTTTTATTATATCTTGTATAAATTTTTCTGGGAAGTACATTTAATCTTTCTTATTGTTTTATCAATGAAATATTTAAAATTATAGGTAACATGCATATATTCATTAGAAATACCGCCAATCTAGTTAATGAATTGGAAGAATCTCTGACATTTAGAAACTTCCTCATACAATGAAAAAGAGATATAATTAGAATTGTATGTGTGCAGAAGACATGTTAAATATAATAATAAACAATATTTGGGTAAAGTTCTGTAATTTTTTGTTATGAAACGACGGTTCGATAGCGAAGTGCAATACAATACTTATATAGCCCAATATGGAAATGGCGAGAGGTCGTGTGCTGGCCACAACAGATTTTTATTTAATTATTTACCAAAATAACAATAAATTATTATTATTTTTGTTATTACTGTGATAAATATTGTAAAACTTTCATTTAAATTACTTTTTAAAAATTGTGAAACTAGCTCATTCGATTTATTGAGACTACTATATATATATATATATTATACTTTTGATTATTATTCTTCTCATACTACAAAACACAAAACAGAACCACAAAAGGAAAACACTCCTTGTAAACTTAATCAGTATTATAGTGTTGACCACGATAACATATATGCACCTATTTAATTCATGTCACATACTTTAGATAACACAGAACTTATTGGTATGTTCTTTGCAGGAATATAGCGACATCGAAGTTGGAACCCACTTACGCTAGGCAAGCGTTCCCTTGCTTCGATGAACCCAATTACAAGGCGAAATATACCGTACATCTCCAAATTCCCAAGGACCAGAACTATATTGCATTATCCAATATGGATCAGGTAAGAAAATGATTAAGGAATATGAAATAGTTATTTATAGGACAAGGGAGGTAAATGTTATTTACCAGTCGAGGATGTGTATGCTACCCGAGAAAACGAGGGTTGGAAATTAAATCCGAGGCTTTTAATGTACAGGGTGCAACAAATATTATGCACGCAACAGAAAATTAATGTAGGTCTTTATGGGCCAAATTTTTGATACAACTTTAACAAGCACCACAGGAATTATCGATCATATATTTTGATTTTAGCTTATTTTGAAAATACTTCATATCTCGCTTATTATAAAAGATAAAAAAAAATCTGATGTGGTCAACACAATACCTCCCGCTTTTTATTTTTTATTAATTTAAATACATACCTATATATTTACTAATCCTGCAAACTATATTAAATTCTTTTGCATATATATATATATACAGGGTGTCTCTTAAATAGGGGGACATGGCTTAACCACAGATTCCTGAGGCTAAAATAAGACGATTTAACCAAACTTGCTTCTACCGGAAAGTGTACCACTTAGCCAGAATTCTTCTTCAAAGTTCTTCAAAAAAAAATTAATTTTGCTTATAATAATCGGACGCTTTATTCGATTTGGATGAAATTTGGTATGACAGTTTATAAGGTTATAAGTTATCTTTTAAGGTGATACTTGTTATTATTAGTGTATCTTTTTAATGGCAATGCCGAAAACGTGAAATTATTTTTCTTCAGAAAGATACATTCAATAGTAAACTTTTGTCTCTCTGTGTAATTTGTGATATCTGTTACGGTTCACACAGAAAAAAATAAAATCTGGGTGTCTGCACTGCTAAATTTTTAAAATAAATTTAATCTAGCAGTCTATCCAAATGTCAAACAAGTAATTTTTAATGTGGGTAGCGGGAGGTAAAAATGTTTAGATAATTTTTATACTGTCCCGTGGCCGCGTGTCTGAGTGTCTGGTTGCGAACCTGGGGAAACCGGGTTCGATCCCGACAGACGCCAAATATTTCCAATTTTAAATGGCACAAAAGTGACCCCAGTGGTGCACTCTCCACACCAGCTACGAGTGCCCGCGAGGTGACGCCTGGTAAGCGCCCACACGGTAAAATATATCGTCATCATTACCGATGTCTACATGTGTTGTGGATACTGGCACACCCAGAAATGGGTAATATGCCGTGATGATATATTTATTTATTTAATAAGAAAGTTTTTCATATAGGGAACTCGAATTTGATCCGCCCTGGCGTTTGCATATTTTTGTACATAGCAACTATGTCCTATAGCCAGACATATCTCATTACGTTATATAAGATTTTGCTAATGAGGAAAACATTATTCTATTTTTACCCTAATTATTCAATTATTGTAAAAGTGGAAATGACTAACTGCTATAATTTTTAATAACTGGCTTTAATAACATTTTTAATTCAATTGTATGTCATCACATATCACGTATCAGACATATGATAACAATTTATAATAGATACTATTAACAAATATTGCAACATTATTTGCAATATATTGTCTATAAGTAACAATTATTGCAATGCAAGTCGTATATAGGATGTTACTACATGTTTCATAAATAAATAAATAATACATGTAAGTCTTTGAAACAGTATTTTATTTATATTTTTAAATTAACTAAATACATAAATAAATATAAATATATCATTATATTTTATTGCCTAATGGTTAACGGATATTTCTCAGCGTCCTCTTATAACTGATTCATATATACTGAGAACATATTTAGGCCCGTTCCTAAACGTCCCAGTTTAACTTTGTGGAATTAGGCTGTCTGGACTCTACGTCACTGGTGTTGGGGACAACTTTAGCACTTGATAGAAAAATGATCGTTATGGAGCGTAAAATTTAGAAACTGCAGAATTATAATTTGCGGGGTTTGTGTTCACATGTATCAAATATAAGAAGTGATATTTTTATTTTATGGAGTCCTGTGGCCTGAGTGTCTGGTCGCGAATCTGGGGAACCGGGTTCGATCCCGATCGACGCCAAATATTTCAAATTATAATGGCACAAAAGTGACCCCGGTACAAATATGTCATCATCATTACTGATATCTGTGATAAAGCAGATTGTGGCACACTCAGAAATGGATAATATACCGTGGTGATATATTTATTTTATTTATATTTTTATTAAGGAATTATAAAAACCAAATTGATTAACCTTGATATTTTTCACACAATACTTTGTACACCTTGTAACAAATAATTTAAAATTTAGTAAATAAATGAAACTTATCTATTGACCCACATTATCATGGTCTGCGGTGGCAAAGACAATAATTTCTCTACTTTTGCTTAGTTGAAGTTGTCTTCACGCCTATTGTTTTACATTGCGAAAGATATTAGGTTACAAATTGGTCAAACGGAAAGGTTTTTGATCTTAAGATAGATTCATCCTCGCTGTAGAAACTATAAAATAAAATAAAAAGGACTTCAGTCTTGAAAAAGATTAATTTATTTTTACCTCCCGCTACCCTAGGTAAGGGAGGTATAGGGATCGTACTAAAAATCGGATATAGAGATTTTTGTGAATAAACACGTTTTGATGTCCCCAGAATCCGATTTTAACATTTTTATAATGATGTCTGTACGTATGTATGTGTATGTATCTGTGTGTGTGGATCTTGTGGACACGATTACTCAAATACTATCAATCAGAAAAATTTGAAATTTTGTATATCCAGGGGTGTAGTCGAGGGTATACGCGGGTATACGCCGTATACCCTCTGGATTTTTTAGGTGCCCGAGCGTGTACCCTCTGCTTTTAAATATTTGAGACAAAAATTATAAAAATTAAACCAACTAATGAAAATTTTATCCCACAATTAATATCATTTTTTTTAGAAATTATCTTTATGTTTATAAAATGTACTTTATTTGATTGGCGTCGGCATCTATTATTGAAATTTTAATTTTGATTTTTGTTATATTATTTATTATATTTTCAGTTTTCGCAAAATGTACGATTCGTAGTAGGCAGGTTTGCGACATTGATACGTAAGGCAGTATTTAATTATTTAATTTTTTTCTTTGTGTTTATAGTTTTTGTATTTTGAATTTTAGTTGAAAATTTAAAAGATGACATTAACTTCGTTTTAAGCCACAATGTATAATAGCCGCGCGCATATTGTGTTGTTATGTTTCGATTTTAGACAGTTTATCCAGATAAATATATTCTGTTTTGTAAAATGTTCTGTGATCTGGCAATTTATTTTTACACATGAAAGGGAAAAAACATGCAACTTCACATCCCTCAATTATAAGGCATTTGTCCTTGAATGAAAAAAAATTTCGCCTGCGGCGCCATTTTTTTTAGTTATTGCTCCCCCCCCCCTCCTGGTTATTTTTTTCTTCTTAATTATTGCCAGATACACCCCCCCCCCCTACGTATACCCTATGTTTACAAATATATTTTCAGCGTATACCCTCTGCTAATTTTACGACTACAGCACTGTGTATATCCATTCTATACTAATGTGGGAAGAACTCATTAGTTTTCAGTGTTTATCAGATAACCGGAAGTATCATTTATACAAGCTTTTAACAGTTTTTCTTGTAAAAAATTCATTGAATATAATTTTTTAGCAACTTTTACCAATACAAATTGAATATAATGGCACAATCTTCAATTCTACGATAATAGCATTTAGTAAATAACTTGAAATAACTTTATATTATATTATAAAATAATTTATTTTTGTTCATCACTTGCCTCTGCGTCAAACAAAAACAATATTTTAATAACAAATTTGATATATTTAAACAAATGTCACTATCACGAAGCAATTTTCATTAAAATTAATAATGAAACCTTGTTAAGAAAAATTTAGTAGTTTAAATATGATTCTAATGAAATTAAGGTTTGTAAAAATAATATATTTTCCATCATACATAAATATTAGATATACAGGATAATTCGATTTAAGTTTGATGTTTGCAGCATTATATATCAAACAGCTCTCAATAAGAACGTGATTTCAAAGTGTCAAATAATAGTTTGCAACTACACATTTACGAAATGGATAATATACGTCGAAGAATTTACACAGATTGCCTTTTAGAGCATAAGGAAGTTGGTGATGATTTTGATAATAATGTGTGTGTGACAATTTTCCCTTAAAATATATTAATGATCCAAAACTTCAAAAAGTTGGTATTTAATACTCTTATATAATTTGAAACAACATATTAGATTTTGACTATATATGATAAACCGGATGTAGTACTTAATTTGAAGCTCTAACAGATTTTTCAGGAAAACACAATAAATAATCCAAAATTTCGTATTACAAACTTTTCTATTTATTGTAACAACAACGTAGATTTTGTTTACAAACGATCAATCAGAAAAAGATACTTTACTTAAAGCTCATTGCTATTTTAAACATGGAATTGGCGGAGGTCATGTGCTGGCCACATCAGATTTTTTTGTTAACGTTTCGGAAATCTCTTATTCATTCATCAGGAAATTTTGGTCGTGGGATCTCGTTATAATACGGTAGAATACCCCATTACAGGATCACCCCTCCAATTTCTACCTTCTCTCACACAAGCTTTACTTCCAGGATGGTGAACCAATGACCATAGATGATAAACACCAGATGGTGAGTTTTAAAGAAAGTGTCCCTATGTCAACATATGTATCATGTTTTATCGTATGCGACTTCGAATACGAAGAGGACACAATTAATTCTATTTCCAATAATAAAATTCCTTTAAGAGTATATGCTACTCCTGCGCAAAAGAATAAGACTTTATATGCTCTAAAAGTTGCGAAACTAGTAACGGAATACTATGAGAAGTATTTCAATATTAGTTATCCTTTGCCGAAATTAGGTAAGTAATATTACTTTTATATTTCTTGTATAATCGGCCGAATTCACCATTACTCCGTTGACTAATGCTCAACTGAGGTTGTGTTCTATGTCGCATTTTGGCATTTAGTATTTGATCGTTCAAATTAAATATTAATATTATATTTCATAAAATAGGAGCTAAGGGCCAATTTTACAATCACTGGTTAACATTTTTAACTTCTATTTAAATAAACAAAACTGAAACGAAATGAACTGTTAAATGACAAATTGATCATTGCTGTAAATAACCCGATTCAATATTGTTTATTTTACTTACAGTTAAAATTTTGCACAAATTATAGCAAAGAATATGATTTGTTTAATTAGTGCGCGTCAACTTCAAGGCATAGTGTGCTCCTGCAAAACCCTAAAATCTAATTCCTAAAATCCTAAATAATAACTAGATTTAGGGCATATAAATTTAGGATTTATATATTAGGGTGATAAAAGTGCAATATCGGACACAGCAGGATTAGGGAATCAAGCTAATTCATAAATCAACGTTTGTTCCAATTCCCAATCTTGATTTCTGTACAAAGTAATCATTATCAACAGATTCACAGTTTTATTTTGGTTTTTGACAGTTAATTGTAACTGCCATATAATTTTATTCGTGGTATTTTTTTTTTTTTTTCATTGAAAAGTATTATTAGGTATGTAAGTTTTTATTTGATTTGTAAAATATATTTTATAATTTTCCTATAATAATGTATTTTTATTTTGATATATTCATCATTTTACGTAAGAAAATAGCGTTAGTTTAGATAAGGATATAAATTCTGCCATTTGATTGGTCAAAATGCTAACCTAATTTCCAAAAGCGAAAAAAATATCACTTTTCAGCTGTCAATTATCAAATAAAATCTACAAAATTAAGTGATATTTAACCATGTTTTGTTGTAATATTTAATATTCAGGACTCATACATTATACAGATAAAAATATTTTTATTATTGGCAAAGTTTGGTTTCACGAATTTAAATTATTTATTTAATTCATGTAAAAACGGTCGACTCTCAAGCGCCATCTACTATTTTCTTACGTGAAATGAAGTGTAGGTAGATTTAAAACAATGTTTTTGAATATAGTGAAAATGAAAGAAATATAAGTATATTTAAAAATATTGGGTGGTAGTATGAACAAGTGACTAAGGGTGATTAGCTAGGAGATGAGTAGCAGTGTTTTAGCGCCTTCAATAGTTTATGGATTATTTTAGAGAAAAATACTTCAAATAGCAGTTATAGAAAAATGAATTGTACACAACTTTTATTTGAAGTATTTTTCTACAAATTAATCCATAAACGATTGACAGCGCTAAAACACTGCTAGTCATCTCCTAGCTAATCACCCTTAATCACATGTTCATACTACCACCCAATGAAACTAACGTAGTTTTAAATAAAGATAAAGAAGAAGCATGAGGCAAAGTTACAAATGAGTACAACAGCCAGAAACCTGACAGTTATAAATATCAAAATTAGCATTCAAAGATTTCAAAGATGTGATCAGTGCTTAATTCATGAAATGACGAATCAGTTGATCATTTATTTTGTAAAATAATTAACACTTGGCTAAGTTTCACAAAATAAAGTTTATTATCTTTACCGCAATTTCGACTTTTATGCCGTACAACCTAGTCCTAACAATAAATATTTCACTCGGTTCAACTTTGTAGGCAAAATCAATAGAGATATTAAAAATAAATTTAGAGACACCAATATTTAACCGGCCTATTACAATAACAATACTCTAAGTAAGCTAATCAACAACAAAATTTATACAAAAAATGTTCTAGACAAATCAGGTGTATATGAAATCCAGTGTGACATGTGTGAATATAAATATATTGGTCAAACGGGTAGAAGTTTAATAAACATATGAGATCTTGGAAAAATAAAAAATCAGATTCTAATCTAGCCACACATCTTTTTGAAAACAATCACAACTGTTCAATAAAAAACTTAAAAATTTTACATTTAGAAAAGAAAGGTTCGAAATTAAATTTCTTGAAAACATTTGAAATAGACAAAGCCATTAAACGCAATGAGAAACTGATGAATGACCAAACAGATGTTCTCCACTCGGATATTTTGGAAATATCGAAAGGGAATTTTTGTTGATCCCTTAAGATGGTATTCCCAAGACTCTAACAAATTAGTTTATAATCTTATACCTGTGTCTTTGTATATATATTCATGTAGTTGTCTTGTACATTTCTCAGTCTTCTGAAGATGGCGTAAAAGCCGAAATCGCGGTAAAGATAATAAACTTTATTTTGTGAAACTTAGCCAAGTGTTAATTATTTTACCTTATTAAAATGTTTCACCTAGTGCCAACGACGGATGCAATCAATCATTTATTTTGATTAGTAGATGGATCAACTGATGATTAAAGTATGGTGAATTCGGCCGTTAATATAACATTTTGTTGCAAATCAGTTCTCAATACAAATTTTACGTTATTTCTTTGTATTATAGATATGATAGCAATTCCTGATTTCGTGTCTGGCGCCATGGAACATTGGGGTCTTGTTACATATAGAGAAACAGCTTTGCTATTTAGTAACGAAACCGGAAATGCAGCAAACAAACAAAGGGTAGCTACAGTAGTAGCCCATGAATTAGCTCATATGTGGTTTGGAAATTTAGGTAAGTTCCTTTTAAATTTATTTATAGATGTAGAAAAACGTTTCTGAAACTGTGGTTCGCCAGCATAACTTACCATAACATGATTTAGCCTGAAAAACTCGCGTCCGCAAAACTCGAGCAGTTAATCCTAATTTTTTGATTACGTTCGAGTTTTTCAAAACTCGCTCTAAGGGCCAAATTCATAGATTTTACTCAATTGGGATCTATGAATAATTTAAAGATAGAGCGTATAAAATATATTTTCAGCTGTTCTAAAATTCTGAAACTAACTTTTTTTATGAAAACGATCCTCCTGAAAATAAGTATGCTAATTACAAGTTCCTATCTTTAAAATCTATTTCAGCTGTCCATAAATTCTGAAACAAATTTTCGCGTATAAAAATGACCTTAATAATTATTGTCTTTAACTATTTATGAAGATGTAAAAATCCTGAAAGAGAAATGTACATATTTATTTTTTCCAAGTTCATCTAAAATTATCGATTTTTCGTCGCAATTTAATTTAAGTTTTACCGCAATATTATTATTATTTTTAAACATCCTACCTAACATTTTAGCTAAGAAGTAAACATAAATACATAACATATAAAACACTAATAAATAAACGATGATGTGGGCCTCCTGATAAAACTTAAAACTAAACATACATGATATATAAAAATGGGGAACCTAACAGTGTGTACTCAACGACGGTGTTGAGTTGTGTAAAGTGTGTACGTCCCTAGGGTCTTCCTCCGCCACGGATGCATCCACCGCAATGGCTAAGAGGTTCGCACCACCGCGACTGTGGCAGACCAGGCCCCGGACTAAGTCCAGTTAACGCTCTTTCAAGCCAACAACTTTAGTTGCAGCAAGAAAGGAAAAGGGCACAACATGCAAATACCGCTAGACGCCCTACCGGCTAGCGGCCGTGCACCTGAAAGGGAAAAGTTAGCTCAGGAGGCCCCGTTGAAACTGCTCACGCCCTAACCACATTATACATAATAATACATATACATACATAAATACATAATATTCATACATAAATACATAAGAAATCAACAATATATACGGACGAAATCGCGGCGACGAACGGATAAAATTATTCAAAAGCTAACGCGAATACAAAAAACGCATTTTCTTCATATATCTATTAACTTTAATAGATATATTATTGTATGTGTGTGTGTGATTGCAAAATTAATACAAAAGCAAGTGTGTGTAACTACATTTTAATAAACTAATATTTTAAAATGCAAGCAAACTAAGTGAAACTATTTAAAACAGTAAATTAAATCTTTAAAGCGCAAATAAACTAACTGTAATCATTTAAACTAATACTTTAAAATATAAGCAAACTAATTATACTAATTTTAAACTGCAAATTGAAAATGCAAGTAAACTAATTACATACTAATTTAAAACTGTAAACTAAAACTTTAACTGCAAATTTAATTAAATCTAACTATAATTTAGTGTATCTGTTTGAATGGCATGTATTTATAACTACTTCAAAAACTAGGAATCAGTACAGGGGGTTACTCAGTCCGGCGGCCCATAGTGTGGGTACAGGCGTCCTTCCCAGAGGCCCCACTGCCCTATCCCAGAGAGGGGCAGCGAAAAGAACGACTGAGTTTGCCCAACGGGTCCCAGTCGCCCTTGGGAAATTGACTTTAATGTAACACGGGCATACTAGAAAGAGCTGCTTGGATAGTAAAGAGGAAAACTGAAAATAGCAAAAGCATGCAGGGGAGGGGGTTCTTCTTTCTTTAACTGATGTTTTCTTTACCTGAAATCGCGAAAAATCTAACGTTTTTAAGATCTATAGCCGGTGCTATCGATCATTGATAAATGTAGTTTCGTTTCTAAATGAAGTGTCCATTTTTACACTATTTATTCAAAAATTAATAAAATTATTTAACCAAAATTAAAAATATGTGTATGTCTTTAAATAAACTATACAACAGGGTCCTCCACCATTTAAAATATATATATAAACGTCTTAATTGTTATTCGTTAAGCTGTAATATTTTTTATATATATATTAGAACGTATGTAATTGTAGTCACATAAATTGATCTATTTCAACATTCATAAAAATATTTATGTATGATTAAAACAATTTTCGTGGTCAATAATTTAATAAAAAAAACTACGTATATTATAACAATAACAATAGTCCACGTTGATTGCCACTGGCAGCTACGTCATTCAACATATCTTTCACTTATAAAAAGCCGATGACTGATTACTTGAAATTACCAAAAATTTGGAATAGAGTCAATAATTGGAAATATTTATGGATAATAAACAATTTAATGAAAAATTAAGTATATTATACAACAATCTAAGTTTGATTGTCACTGACAACCTATGTCATCCAACATATCTTTTATTTCAAATAAATCAGAAGGCTTGAAGCAATGATAATTTGGAATAGAGTAGATGCGTATGACGTAGATGTTAATGGCGTTACAAACTCGAATATTTTAAAATTAAAATTAAGGGCTATTCCACTCAATTTTTTTTATTATTTTAAATAAAACTTCATTCAGTTTTGAAGCAATTCATAGTATTAAAAAATCTCAATTGTTCCTAGTTTAACAGTATTTTATTTTCGAGAAATCGGTGTAACGTCACATTCCCCCTATACTTGTCTTTCTTACACACACTGCGCTGAGTATGATACGAGAGAGAAAGATAACAATTGTATGACGTCTATTTTCCCTTTTAGCAATTGTGAAATATCTCGTAAAGTAATTATTCAATAAATATTTTCATTGTTTTAACTATTATTTATTGAGCCATACTTTAAGTTGAATTGAATTTTTTAAATTTTTTTGTTATGGTGGAATACCCCATTTAAGATCAAATTTTAATATAAATGAGCTACATATTTAATTTTATATTAAAGTGAAGGATCCATTAATAAAAACTGAAATATAAGGGTAACAAACAACTCTAAATAAAAATGTACACACAATATATTTTTACTATAAGTCTACTGAACATTTTCTGAATCCAAACTTTAAAAATATCTTTTTTTTTTGAGAATACAACAGATTTTTGATTTAGTTTTGAATCCAACTATTTTACATTTCTAGTGTACTATTTACTATTTGACAACTAATGATGTGCAGTATTAAATTAAATAATGAGATAGACACTCCAAATAAAAACTACACTACCCTGTCCTTAAATATCGCGGAAACCGAACCGAACCCGAAAATGTATCGATGAAACTTTAATTACCTATATTTTCTCTTAACTTTAAAATGCAAATGAATTTAATTTTAATGTTATATTAGCAAAAAAATTAATCGCGACTTTAATAACTAAAATAATTCTATATGCTGCCTTCTTGTGGATGTAGATTGGCCTTAAAGTCTTTAAAGCCTTAGACAAAGCCTTAAACAAAGCTTTAGATAAGCCCTGCTGTACATCAAAGGCTAAAACCAGCCTTTACACTCCTTGGAAACTTCGCTGGAACCCTGTATTGTAAACTGTATTTGTTTAAAAATATATTTAAACAAATACAATTTTTTGGGAAAAAACCTATCACTGAACGAACGGATATTTATTTATACTAACACAAATATTAAAAACATTAACTATTTTTACAAGTTTCGCCGATTTATTTACGATATCGTATGGAGTTACGACGCCCGATGTTAATAACATAGAAAGACATTCACAATGTGCCTCGGAAATGAAGTATAGAAGAAAATATGATTATTTAAATTAAATTCAACAATCATAAATCATATTTTCAAGAGAAAAATGAATTTACTTTTGTGTTAAGCTGAAAAAAATAGCAAAAAAGCGATAGTGAAGAAGGCACATATTAACTACTTACATTGATGAACACAGCTCAGCTACCAGCAACACAGCTACGGTACCCCAGGAAGGCTCCAAAAATTAGCAACATCTCATATGGATCGGTCCTCCAAGAAACATTTTTTCATTCACTGTAACAGGAAAAATTTATTTATTTTAAAATACAAATATTTCAATAATAAAACATGTTATCAGCAAAAATAACTATTAAAACAGTTAAACTATTGTTTAAACTTACTAATTTGCAACAATATACAACAATATTTCACTATTAAAACAATAATGTTCACGATACTTCAATAACATAAATACGATGGCTGCCTGTGTTTGTTGACAAAAAACAAAAGACTGGCGAACCGACAGTGGCGTTCCGCGGCAACAATATGCGGAGCAAACAAGTTTGAGACGGATTTTTACGAAATAAATCTTGGAATTTATGCACAAAATCAATAATAAAGAAAATATATGTATTTAAACGTAAAATATAGACATTTTTATATGTTTTACATATAAATTCTACCATTTTGTGTTCAAAATAGACGATTAAAATGTATTTAAATGTTCGGAAATATACCTCAAAATACACGAATCCACACAAAATACACAAGATAATGATTAGAATTTATGAAAAACATATTTCCAGTAGTTTGAAATATATCTGTAAAATTGGACTTACAATTTCATCTTCACAAGAGCACTCAACTAATTTCATATTTTCGCAAACTAAACGATAGGTCCCCGTAAAAATTATTATCACAAAAGTTGAATAAACACTTTATCTTGCTTTTCTTCATAAGTTTTCCCCAGTTTCCCAAGTTTTTCCACATAAAAAATGCATTTTCTTCGCAACGAAAACAGGGACATGTGTTCAACAATGAAGTCCACTCATGACAGGAGAACGGCTGCGTTCCACTACATGCCTTAAAGAGCATAGAGTTTTTAAATCGTGCACCTAGAGTTTGTGGAATTTATGAAGAAATTGATATATCTAAATATGTTTCAGCTATCCTGAAATTCTAAAACTAACTTTTTCTTATGAAAACGACCAGTCGCGGTAAATGTGTCCAAAATTTTGTTAATACATAATTGTAAACAAAGATATGTAGTTATTTTTGAAAAAAATTGTAAATTAAAATGAGTTCTTTTTAAAAATGTGGGAATTAAAAAAGTTTCAAACTCTTCCTAGAATTTTTTGAAAATTTATGTTTTTGCAAATAATAAAAAACATTAAAATCTAAATTTGATAAATTTTATTTTATCTTCTATAGATTTAGATATAAAGAATGCAATATTTAGAATAATCTGACATAATAAATCGCACAGTTCAAACTGCACCAAGGAAACCAGTTAACAAATTCAAATGTTTGTAACATAGTTTGTCAGATGTCAGTATCAAAAATCAACAGTTTTAGTGGCATTACTGAAAAAAAATTCTAAGAAGTACATTTATTTTTTTTTATTGTTTTATTAATTAAATATTTAAAATTATAGGTAAAATGCATATATCCATAAGAAATACCTTCATCTTGTCAATAAATTGGAAGAATATCTGACATTTAAGAACAGATGGAATAAAATTTTTTTAATATTTTGTATGCACGAAAAGTGTAATTTTTTTATTATAAAACTATGTTTCGACAGCGAAGTGCAATAAAATACTCATATAGCATAAAATGGAAATGGCGAGAAGTATTGTGCTGGCCACAACAGATTTTTAATATAATATTTAATTTATTCTCTTTAGGAAATACTATAAAATATAGCGGATATGAAAACTTAATATAATTCGAGACTAATAAATTTGGATAAATTAATAATATTGAAAGTTGACAGATTATACCGAAAGCAAATTTGCAATTATTGATAACAGTATTGCGTATATATGATAAAAATTTATAAATATATAAATGCTTATTGTTTACTGTGAGATATAAAAATAATCTTTTTAATTGGTATACAAAAAATACAAATTGTCTGTTTCCTATATGAGGCAAGAGTCAACAAATCTTGTTATTCCTTTAAAATATCAAACTCGTTTAAAGAATAAAAATAGAACAAATTCTTTAGTTTACCGTTACAAGACATTTATTGCCATTAAAATAATTTACTATCTAATAAGTATAAATAAATAAATAAAGTATCTTTCCTTCTATCTGTTTTTATTTGGTAATATTTTTATCCAAGGTTGTTGTGATAATATCTCATTTACATGAGTCTCAAAAATAACAAATAAGTGAAATTATTTACACTTTCTCTATAGCTAGAAGGCACTGCTACCGTTATGAGTACCGTAAGAGATACAAGAAATTGACTATCACATTAGATAAACAGTTATTTATACATATACACAGTGATCAAAAAGAAATTCTGGGAATCTTTTATTCTAAAGTTGCACAACACCAGGTGAAGGCGGAAATACTACTTGACATGTCATTTTGACAAATACAAAAAGCAACTAATATAATTTTGAGTGATTGAAATGCTTTAGAACAACAAAAATTAATTATACAATTCGATTCAATTTGATGCTTGAAAGTAAATGTTTATACATATATCATAAAATAGAAGCTAAGGAGCTATTCTTTGACAGCAAATTTGACGTTTTTTATGAATTATAGCAACGAACATTATTTATTTAATTAGTGCGCGTCAACTTCAAGGCATAGTGTGCTCCTGCAAAATCCTAAATCTAATTCCTAAAATCCTAAATAATCATTAGATTTAGGGCATATAAATTTAGGATTTAGATATTAGCATCGACCTTTAAACTAATAGACGCAGCGTACGAGCAAAACGCTTGTCCCGCCATAACGGTGCAGACAAAAGTACGGAAGTTAGAAAACGCGGCAAAATAAAAAAATGATTTGTTCCTAACTTGTTCTACTTGGTGCATAATCGCTAAGAGTATAGATTTATTTTTTTTGTGCATAATTAGTTTTATTATATATTTTTAATACAATATTATTATATTATAGGGGACAAGTAATAATTAGTAAGAACTTACATATGAAATGACACAGCTGAACCGCGTACGTACTGCTCACTGTACGAAATACACCGTTTCTCCATTATTTTGTCGCATACACACCTCACAACACATATACGTATGTATTGACAGAAACGTCAAATGTAGATTTTGACAACTAGTTAGTGATAGAGAGCAGTGTATAGACGTTTACATATAGCTGAAAAAGATGAACAATGAGTACGAACGTATGCGCAATGTGCTTTAACTGAGAACTTCCGTATTGTTGAAGGACAGAATATATATTTCTATCCTTTTATGTTGGAGCATTATTCTAACAATAAAAGAATAGGAGACACTTGGTCCATTAGTTTAAAGGTCGATGGATATTAGGGTGATAAAAGTGGAACATCTGCCACAGCCTTAAAGTAATTATTTTTTTTTCAGTAACTTTGGACTGGTGGAACGATCTATGGCTAAACGAAGGTTTCGCTACATATATGCAGTTTAAAGCCATAAATGATCTGAATAACGCCTGGGGCATGGTATATAAATATTAAATAAATCCTACATCATTACTTTTCTTAATAAGAATTTATTTTTCTAGGGTGACCAGTTCATAATAGATCAATTACATCCAGTGCTAGACTTTGACTCAACTTTAGCAACACACCCTATTGTGGTTACAGTTACCACTCCCGATCAAATTACAGAAATATTTGACAGTATTTCATATAACAAGGTAATAAATATATAATGGGTTACTTGCGTGGTACTGAAAATCCGATTTCTATCACTATATATGTAATGTTATGTTGAAAACATTTATAAAAATATAAATTTTATTTTAAATAAATTATTTGTTTTTTAGTAAATTAAGAAAGAAAATTTTCTGTGACGTCACTATATTTAACTGGAGAAAAATTTAACGTATAGCTGGAATGCGAGAAAGTTTTAATTTGAATTTGACATTAGTTCATTTTTCTCTCTGAATATAGATTTTTATCGCCCTTTATTCTATCTTTAACCGTGTATGAGCGGTGCATGAAATGAACAATCTGTATAATAGAACCCTTATTTCAATTCTCTTTTTCTTTTTTTCTAGGGTGCATCAATTCTACGCATGTTAGAAAACGCAATAGGCGAAGAAAAATTCCGACAAGGTATTCGGAGCTATTTAGTAAAACATGCTTATAAAAACGCTGTCACTCAAGATTTATGGAAAGAGTTGCAAGCAACTGAACCTGGTTTCCAAGTCCAGGAAGTAATGGACACTTGGACTGTACTTGAAGGATATCCTTTGATCGTACTGAGCTTTGATCAAGGATATCAGCAGTATATATTACGGCAATCCAGATTTTTACAAAATCCTGAAAGTGCCGTTGATATGCCTGAAAAAAAGTAAGTTAAAATTTATTTCTCAGTACATACTCATAATTTTAAGGAAATGATTATTTTTATTTAATAATAATAAATAATATATCATCACGGCATATTACCCATTTCTGGGTGTGCCAGTATCTACAACACATGTAGACATCGGTAATGATGACGATATATTTTATCGTGTGGGCGCTTACCGGGCGTCACCTCACGGGCACTCATAGCTGGTGTGGAGGAGTCTTTTTTGTGCCATTTAAAATTGCGTGCCTGAGTGTCTGGTCGCGAACCAGAGGGAACCGGGTTCGATCCCGACAGACGCCAAATATTATTTTTATTTGTGGACCTATTCTGCACAAAACTAAGTCGTACCGATCTATGGATATAGTCCCAAAGAAAACTGCACTCTTAAATTTTATACACTCAGGTGCAAAAAAAAAATCTGTTGCGGCCAGCACTGTACCTCTCGCCATTTCCATATTACCTAGGCTGTATAAGTATTGTACGTATTTAACATTTCTGCTACACACAAAAACACAGATCTTCTTTATTATTTTTATATTTTGTAATTCATTCTATGAATTAGTGACGGCAAATATAATGTTCTTTATAGATTTTATAATGTGCTAAAATTGCCAAATGTGTTTGAATTTGAAAAGTAATATAACAATTTATTTTCAGATATACATGGCATGTACCTATTACTTACATCACTGACTTGGATCCAACAAATGAAACATTAATTTGGTTTGATGCAAATAATGGAACAGGTAAATATACCGGTGTCTACTTTTTTCCGGACATAGGAAATTCAATGTTAAAATTTTTATTTGGCAATATCTCTTTATCTATTAACTTTAAAACAAAAGTGTAATGAAGAAAACTGATCAGAATGAGAAACTGTATCGATTGAGTACTTTGTTGTTCAATTGTTTCTTATGTACGAGGTTGAAGCAAAAGAATATACTCGATTTGTAGCAATGGGGGATTACACCATTTTTTTTTTTAATAATTTCATCTGAAAATATTAGGAAAACTAAGACTATTGATGAAAATCCGGTGAAAAAGTTTCTATTAATAAGCGAGTTATGGTCTCCCGAATTTTGAAAAAATTGACGTGACGTCACATTTATGTGTTTTTATATCAAACTGTTTTCATCATGGACCTAAATGTTCTTGAAATATATGCTATTTTAAGGTATATTTACATAAAAATAAATGAATATTATAACACTGTATAAGTCTACATACTTTATAATTACAGGTGTATTTAAATTATTAAGTTTAATGCAAGAAATTTATGTTAAAATAAAAACTGTTTGGAAACTGTAATACAGGAATGTTAGCCCCTCCTTTCGAATTTGAATTTCTTAACTTCCATTGGTAGTAATCCCCACCTCCTAACATTTGTAATGCATGTATAGGCGGTTTCTCGGTCGCCAATCAAAATATTTTCATATTAGTGTCGAAGCGTTATAACAAAAAACCCTTTATTTCCGAAAAATCTCAATTATACCATTTCATTTTTTTATTAATATTCGTTACTCAGCATATACATTCGTATTTTTTTACTATTTTCCTTTAATTCGATTGAGCCGTAATCCCCCATTATCAGAGTGCCATGAAAAAAAAAAAACAATTTATATTTGTTTCTGGTATTTTTATATTCTTATTAAAAACCTAAATTTCCAATTAAAACTTTGATTATGAAACCTTTTATAAATGATATATTTTAGTGAAGTGATTAATGACCGATGTCTGGAGATATCATAAGTAAAACAGTTTTATATTTGTATATTTTTTTTTTTCAGTTGAATTGGATATTCCTAAGGAGGCGAAATGGGTGAAATTTAATTCAAAACAAGTGGGTTACTATAGGGTTCAGTATACTCCAGAATTATGGACAAACTTAACAAAAGCTTTTGAAGTAGGTATAGCCAAAAATTATGTATGTGTGTGGTTCAAAAAGGCACTATACACTGCATTTTTTTGCAGAAATATATTTAGCATAAGTATAATAATTAAATAATGGCGTATATTTAAGATAAAAATCTGTTGTGGTCAGCACAAGACCTCTCGCCATTTCCATATTACGCTATATAAGTATTGAATTGCACTTCCCTTTCAAACCGTCATTTTATAACAAAAAAATACAGAACTTTACCCAAATACTGTTTTTTATTGTATTTAATATGTCTTCTGCACACATATAACTCTAATTATATCTATTTTTCATTGTATGAGGAAGTTTCTATAAATGTCAGAGATTCTTCCAATTCATTAACCAGATTGGTGGTATTTCTGATGGATATATGCATTTTACCTACAATTTAATTAATAAAACAATAAGAAAGATTAAATATACTTCCCAGAAAAAGCTGTCAGAATGTCACTAAAACTGTTGATTTTTGACACTGGCATGTGTCATTTAAAAACTATGTTATAAAAATTGGAATTTGTCAACTGGTTTGCTTAGTGCCTTGGCCTCTGTGATTAAATTACTCTATATATTATAGTGTCTTTATCTCTAAATTTATACAAGATATAATAAATATTTTAAGTGTATTAGATAGACAATTTTATGTTCTTCAATATTTAATAACAAAAATTTCCAAAAAATTATATTTAGAAGAATTTTTCTCAGAAACTACTACTTCCGGTTGTTCAATTGTTACCAAAACCTTTTCAGCTCTTCCCAGGAATGTCAGATTGAGGAATCTGTAGTTAAACAATTCTTAAGTCTTATGGTTTTTGAGGAATCGTGTCTACAACATCCAGACATACACACATACACACACACACACAGACATTTTAAAAATGTTATAATCGGATTCTAGAGACCTTAAATCGTGCTTATTCAATGAAATCTGGATATGCGAATTTTAGCATGAATCCAATACCTCTCTTAGCGAGAGGTATAAAATGATATAACATTGCGGATTATTAAAAAAAATATATTTTTTGCATATCCGGGCGTAAAAGTCGGACAAATAGCATTATTTTAAGGGCGAAATGACACTCTTTTTCGACCGAGGGCGAAAAAGCAGTCATTTTCGCCCTAGAGCTTTTCGTGTCCAGTTAAAATAATAGGGCTGTTGCAAGAATTTTTATATGACTTCTAAGTATTAAATTTGAAAAGATATTGTTCTTTAAAGAGCCTCAAATTGGAAAATATCACGAAATATCCTTTAGATATTTTACAATTAATTTTTGAAATTTGGATAAAATTTTGAACAAGTCACGTGATCTGAAACAGAATGTGACGTCAGAGTACATACATCTTCAGCGGTTCTAAGGTGTCAAGTGTATTGTCAAAGTTGTCAAATAAGAATCACGACCAGAACTTTAAAGTAAAATATATTATCAATTTATATAATAAATTTAGTTTTTATATTTTATTTTACCTCAACTCTTTAACACCCCTTATTTCGGTAGCAGTAAAACAATCGTTCTGATATAAATTCAGCCATCATCCAGCTATCGACCTTCGGTTAATTGTCCGATTTAGCTTGTGTGTAATTTGAAATAGCCATTATTACTTTATTATTCATTTACAATGAGCAATGTCAGTGTCAAATGTCAAATTAAAAGATTTTGTTATTAACATGTGACAAACTTTAGCCTACGTTTATTTATATAAATAATATGAATACACGTAGGTGATGGAAAAACTATTTTCCTATTGGTTATTAATGATGTAATGTATGTGCTTCTACGTCACAGAAGTGGGGGGTAGTTTTTCAGGACGCCAATCTTTTTATTTAATTATTTCCACAAATAACAACAAATTATTAAAATAAAAATTATTACTAAGAAAATCATTCCATAAACTTTCATTTAAAATAGTTTTTGAAAAATGTGAAACAGGCTCATTACATCTATCATTAACTTGCTTGTTTTCATTGTTATCCGTGACAACGTACATATGTCAAATAGACTACTATGATCTAAATTTGATTTGAACATCGTTTTACTTTGATGACGGTGATGAAGTAACACTACTCCGGATGTGCAAAAAATATTGTATGTATTACGGGCGAAATATATTTTGGCCCTAGGTGCATTGTAACCCTCCGCTACGCGTCGGGCTTCAATCTTGCGCCGCGGGCCAAAATCTATATCATTTCGCCCTTAATACATAAATAGCTATTTTATAACATGAGGTTTCTTGTAATTTATTTTGGCGCTGAAAAGATATGACGTGGTTTGTGGATGATATTACTTAATAATTTTGTACATACAGTGATCCTTAAGCCCATTTCTTTCCTTATAAATTTTCAAAAATTGTTCATTTCTTTTTATAGGACCTGCAACCATCTGACCAAGCCAATTTACTTGAAGATTCCTTCAGTATTGCAAGAACAGGATTAATAAACTACAGTAGACCATTAGACATTAGCGAAAAGATGGCAGGTCAAGAAAATTATGTACCTTGGACTGTTACTTTAAGAAAATTCAGCGAACTGAAAACTTTACTGAAAAATAACCATACCGTCTATGACAAATACAAGGTGAGTGTAATTTTCAGTAGTTTTCTGATGTATCAATTTAATATCACTGAAAACTAGAATTGTAAATAGGAGAAAAGAAAAACATATTATTAAGGCTTAATAAGCAAAAGTACTTTTCTTGTAATTTATTTAATTGTTATAATTTTTAGAAATTTGTCCAAAGCGTAGTTAGTCCAATTTATCTGAAATTAGGATGGAATCAGGATAATAATAAAAATGAAGATGGAATTGAAGAAGATGAAGACAAATTACATCAACCCAAGTAAGAAAAATATACATAATCATATCTT